>CM061240.1:133021497-135421497 GCA_030848705.1 Heracleum sosnowskyi
GTATTTTTTGTAGGATATTAAAACCCGTGCGATACACATATTGTTCTTAATATTTATTATTTTATTATTTACGTTTTAATATTTTATTAATTGAATTTGTTAAAAAGAATAAGTAGGCATGTTAAAATAAATAACCTTTCAAATAATTAAAAATATTAAAATAGATTTTAAAATAAATAAATATTACATGTGATATTTTTGAAAAGGTAGAGGTTTTAATAAGGGAAATAGAAAAGGTAACATGTTTTAGTTGAAAAAAGTAATTGCTCATAATATTTTTGGAAATTAAGGTGATTTTGTTAGCGGAAAAATTGTAACGTGTTTAGCTGGAAAAGGTAATAGATTATCAAATAGGAAATGTTATTATTAACAATATTTTTTTATTTGTGTGTGTTTACTAAAGGTTATTTGTTAGAATTAAAAGGTAACATGTGTTTAAATAAGAAAGATGCCATTAATTTAGGTGTGTTAAAAGGTAATTGTTGTACTTAAAAGATAACGTAAAAAAATGGTAAGATATAGGTAATCGTTACCATTAATTATACTATTATTTTACTATTTATTAAATTGAATGAAAACCAAACCGAAAACCAAAATTTTAAATGGGGCAGAGTTACCATTAATTATATTATTATTTATTAAATAGAGTTAAAACCAAACCAAAACCAAAACTTTCAATGTTTCGGCTTTAATAATACTAGCTTAAAACCCGTGTGATGCACTGATTATTTTTAATAGTTATTATTTGATTATTTACGTTATACTATTTTATTAAATACATTTGTTAAAAAAATAAGTAGTCATGTTAAAATATGTGTTGATGTGTATTTTTAGAGTATCGTTCGCAGGACTGATATCAACACCAATTTCAAGTCTTTTATCTCTTACGGTTCACAAGTGTGGAGAATAATTTGGTGGTGTGTGATTATCTACTAATTAATCTAATAAACAAATAAAAACTATATAATATGTGTGCGATAAAATAATCTAAGAATCAGGGTTTTTCAATTGGCTATCATGAATGTTTAATTTGCGTCTCTTGTTTCGATAAAAATAATCCTTCTAAAATTTATAAAATCCTCTCCCAAGGTAGATTATAGTGACTATAATCATCCCTTAAACGCCACTCCCATGGTCATATAAAACACAACTATAGACTATTAAAAACCAAGGATTTTAAGTTTCACAATTTAAATATCAATCTCCCGATCTATTACTTAAATTGTGTCTATCATATCATGTACTAGAATTATAAACCATCTTCCAATTCGTTATAGTTCCTATAGATACAATCAAAGGTTCACGACTCCCTTAATTGTGTTAAACACTCAATAACAGATTAACAAACCAAGAAATCACAATACAATCAAACAAACATAATAAGCGAATGAATAATACCCAACCCTTGGATCAAGGGATTAACTATTCATGATTGAATAAAACATATATAAATTAATACCACAAACCATGAGCATAAGAGTTTAAGTACGAAGAATACAACTTTACAAGTTGCTTTGAAATCCGGATGAATCCCTTCACTCCTTCTTCCAATCTCCCTCTCTAATTGTTTCTCTCCCTTCTCTCTCTAAAAGTACGGCTATCTCTAATTCTATATTACAATAATATGTTATGATGGTGTTATTACAATATGTTTATAAACCTAATATAAAAAAGTTTTTAATGCTCTCTAGGAAAATACCACCAGTACTTTCCCAAAATAAATTGGATTTTGTATGTAAAATTCGTAATTTGTCTTCCATGCCTGTTTCTGAACTGCTCCAGTTGGAATCTTCATGTTGGACCACTTTTGGGTTGTAGATAATTTTGTTATCTTCGCATGGAATGAAGATCGTCCAATTCTGATGTCTAAGAACTCTGGTTATGGCCCAAACAATGATGTATGCGCGTGTAGACCAACAAATCCGAATTTTCTTGTATTTTAAGTCCAAATAAGTCCAATTCGTTCCAAGCTTGGGAATTCTTTATTTCCTGTCATAAAACATCAAACTCTAATTAATAATAACCAATTATTAATATAGTAATATAAATATGAGAATAAAATCCTATAAAAAATATATATATAAATATATACTCTATCAATATGTAAACTTTTTAAAAAATTAAAAGCCCATTATAATAGGTTTTACTTAAAGGTTTACCCGTGATTTTTTTGGAAAATGAGAAGTTTTAGTAAAAAAATAGAAAATGTAATGTTTTTTAACTGAAAAAAGTAACTGGTTATAAATATGTCTGATTATTTAATAATATTTTTTTATAAATAAATAAGGGTAATTAAGTAAAATTACGAAGTACCAAAAAATAGGTACCAAAAATAGATAACGTACCGACCAAACTTTTAATGTTTCGTCTTTAATAATACTAGCTTAAAACTCATGCGATGCACAAATTATTTTAATAATAATTATTTTATTTTTTAAGTTTGAATATTTTATTATTTGCATTTGTTAAAAAAAATAGGCATGTTAAAATATGTAAACTTTTTATATAATTAAAAGTATTAAAATATGTTTTAAAATAAATAAGTAAGGTTTTCCCATGATATTTTTGGAAAATTAGAGGTTTAGTAAGAAAAAATAGTAAAGATAACATGTTTTAGTTGAAAAAGGTAAATGTCCATGATATTTTTGCAAAAGGAAGGGACTTTATTAGAAAAATTAGAAATTACGTTTTAATATTTTATTAATTATATTTGTTAAATAAATAAGTAGCCAGGGTAAAATATGTAAATATTTTTAAATATTTAAAGCATTAAATAGGTATTAAAATAAATAAGGGGTTGTCTGTGATATTTTTGGAAAATGAGGAGTTTTAGTAAGAAAAAATAGATAAAATAACTTTAAAAAAAAAGTAATTACCCGTGATATTTTTGCAAAATGAGGAGATTTTATTGGAAAATAGAAAAAATAATGTGTTTTAGCTGAAAAAAGTAATTGATTGTAAATAGGTACTTTTATTATTTAATTATACTTTTTTTATAAATAAGTAAGAGTAAATAGATAAAAACACTCATCGTACCGACCAACCAACTTTTTAATGATTCGTCTATTATATTATAGTATAGATAATATAAATTTAGTGAATTAAGATCGTTTAAAAAATTAATATTATTACTGAAATATTAAAATATAAATAATAAAATAATAATTATTAAAAAAATACGTGCAATGCACAAGAGTTTTAAGCCAGTAATTATAACTTCAAAAATGTATATAGAATAGAGAATAAGGATTCTAAGGTTAACCTTAGGATACTTTTCCTGAGGTACTATTGATCTGAGATTATTTACTTTCTTCATTTAAAAATATACTAAAAACATGACTAAATAAGTTATTCACATGCATTTTTCTAGTGTATCTCAGAAAAAATATCCCCTTAGAATCCTTATTCTCCATAAAATATACAATGTTGACTTGGGCCAACTATGATAAAGTAAATTAATAAATGACAATGATATTAGTGCACGCGGTTGAGTTTCAAATGCAAATCAATAACATTATCTTATTATTTACGCCAAAATGATAAACGCAGAAAAAATAAGTGGGTGTCATTCTTTTCGAATGAATAGTCTCAGGGTCTACTCCGTTTGTCCTATCGTGACTTTTCAGCATGCCCTTTAATTCTCCAGTCATGTAGTTATATAGTAGGACTTGAAAATACAAATTATGAAAACAAGTTTTTTCTTGGAAAGTTGCTCCAAATAGCATCACAATGTGGTCGTAGACTGGTCGAGCTTAAGTTATTCCTTAGCTTCCCTCTTACGTTCGTAGTCTTGGTATAGTATGCGCAATCTAGTGTAACATTGTATGGAGAAATTTGGTAACAACTTAATAAACGAGGTTTCACTTAATATAGAGTTATTTATTTTTTAAAATTTGTTTATTATGAAGATAGGGGGTTAAATTCATTTCTAGGACCAAAACTTAAAAAGCAGTTCTAACTAGTTTATAATGATAATGTAGCACAGAGTAGAAATCCCACTTATGAATAGGCTTTTGTTTATCTGATAGCACAATAAAAGTACGTCTTATACTTTCGGAATATACAGGGATTGTCCCAAGATCTCAATTCTGAACAAGACACAATATAGGTACCTGCAGTATTTGGCTTGTTTGGTATTAATTTTTTAAGTAGCCAGTTCGTATAAAGAGTTCTCTATTTCTTGTTGCTGCTGATGAATAATGAGCTTTCACTAACTATTAAACTATTACTGTGATTTTATAATTGATAGACAAGCATGATGTTTATCTGCTACTCGACGTCCCGATCACTGCTTTCGTAAATTAAAACACAAGGTTGTTTTTCTATGATCGGCTATTTGTAAAACTTAACAGAGTATTGCAGAAAAAGGAATCTATAAAATGATTCAGCTAATTTAGAGAGAAATTTATGCTTTTGCTGATATTCTATCATCTTAGGTTGCCACACACAGAGAAACAGGTTCCCATATACTGGAAGCTGCCAGACAAATGACAACTAATTATCCTTATGTATTCAATACAGTTCTTAAATTTCCAGCAGAATGTACGAAATCACAAAACGAGCAAATATTGGAACCAAGTCCCATCGCTTGTTGCCATGCTTTCAATAACTACATAATGATCTCAACATGTTAAAGTGGAGTGGTATAAATAGAATTTGCAGATAAGTTTGGAACCAAATAACTCAGGTTTCCTAGTTAACTCAGAATGAAACTACTAATATTATTCTGCGAAAGGTCTATATAAGCCATATTAGCCAAGTATCATAGTCAGGACCGGCCCTAGGGAACGCCTAGGGCACCACACCCACTAGGGGCACCAAAATTTTTATGCGTAAATAGTATAATTAAAAAAATCATGAATACATAAGAAAAATAGGCAAATGAGATCATAAAGAAAATCCTAGAAGCAAGACACTTTGTTCGTATTTTAGATTGTACGCCTGATAAAAATTATGGAGAACAAATGACTCTCGTAATTCGGGACTTCTAATTTTGTGTGACTCCAAAAAAATTTGAAGAGTTCTACCTACATATTGTAATAGTTGAGATACAAAAGAATTTAAACTCTTTAACAACTTTGAAGAGGTTTTTAGTGATCTTGGACTCGATGTTGACGATGTTAAACGACAAGAATATTTTATGTTTTTCGGGTTGTTTATTAGTTTCTTTGAATTTGTTACTAATATAACAAAAGAGAAATTCTGCAACGATATTTACAACATATACTAATGTTGGTAGTCACGTTTGGTCGCAGCCTAACCAGATAATTCTAATATACATCTAGTATATCACCATATAGTTCTTTGGTTGTCAAGAAAAATATCAGCTAGTGAAATGCATTTTTGTGCCCACTTTTGTGATTAGTAATGATCAACCGAAGTATCCAATTTTTATATGATGTTATTTTTTTTACTCTAAATTTAGGTTTTTATTTTGTCATTGATGTTTCCACCGGTTAGTACTCATAAGTAATATTATGATCACAATTTTATTAAGTAAAAATACTTGTTATAATGCTGCTTTTCAAAAATTTAACATAGATATATAAATGGCATCATTTTCAAATTTCATAAATTTCACCTAGGACATCCAAATTTCTAGGGCCGGCCCTGATCGTAGTTCCAACAGAACAAATCGGTGAGATGATTGCGAGATACATCAAGCCACTGTATGAGGTTATACAGGGAGGGATAAGCTAGCTTACCAGTTAGATGGTTTTCCCAGCAGAGTGATAGATGGATGAGTTTTGAAAGATTTCCAATTTGGTAATGAAAATTGCCAGTGAGATTGTTTCCACCGAGTGAGAGATATTTTAAAATATCAAATTCAAAATAATGCAAATATATTTTAGAATTGTAATTCAAAATCAAGTAAATTTAATACTCCATCTGTCCAATTTTATGTGAGCCAGTCAACATTACACGCATTTTAAGTAATTTAATATTGATTATTTTAGATTCATTTACAACCACATAAAATGAAGTGGGTGGACATAATTTAATATATTATATGAACATGTGGTTGCAACAATCTTAATTGATACTATAAATGGGTTGGTTCATTCATTTTGGGACGTCCAAAAAAGGAAAGAAGGTCACATAAAATGGGACGAGGGATTAGGAATATTCTTTATCATTGCTAGTGGAGAAAAATCTTTTTATCTACCTGTATAAATGTAAAGAAGGTAGTAGAAAACAAAATTAAATAAATGAAATGAATAACAATAGAGTAAACTATAGAGTGGTGGTTATATTTTACACCAATTTGTAAAAAAATTGGCTGAATTTTCGAGTTTGCAAATTAATGGCCAAATTTTATATCCAAATTTTAAAAGAATGGTTGACGCTAATTGTTAACGTGAAAATGAGTCATTCTTTTAAAAATTTGAAATAAAATTTGGCCATCATTTTGAAAAAAATTAGCGGAAGCCACTCTTTTAAAACGCGGGAACTAAAGCTGGCCATTAATTTGCGAACTTAAAAGTTTGACCATATTTTTGAAATTCGATGTAAAATACGGCCACCACTCTGTATTTTACTCGTAAAAATAATAAGAAATATTCTCCTCCGCGTTCTCTGAATTTTTTTTAATTAAGAGAAGAGGAAACTTTCGAAATAATTTACATCAACGTAGATAATTTGCAAAAAAAAATTACTGACGAATAACATAATAGCTTTAATTAAACTTAATAAAATATATAATTTTGACATGATTGACTACTTATAATATTTTCTTGAGTCAACTTGACGTAAAATAATGATCGATAATGATATTAATATAAGTGGTCATGGTTAGTATTCGACTACAAATCAACATCATGGGAGTCATGACCACATCTGTTACGGCGATAGGAGATGCGTAGAAAAAATAAATATTCATCACTCTTTCCTCTGGAAAAATGAATAGTCTCCAATTCTACTCCAATTGTTCCTCTCTTAACTTTTCAGCACGCCTTTCGTAGTCTTTGGGTTTAAACTTCAAACAAAGAGGGGGCGGTGTCATTGTTGTAACACACCCATATATAAATAAACGAGGGGCTACTTATTAATCTATAAACCTGTATATAGAGCACTAAAATCTCTTAAATAATAATTAAACAGTCCAAATAATTCTAGAAGTCCATAATCTTAATAAATGAAATAGAGGGTAGCTCTCCTTCACACAGTCCCAAAAAGAATACGGCATGAGCCAAACGCCCAGTACGGATTTGGAGTACATATTATAAAACAGAAAACAGATATAAATATTTAACAATTTATAATAAAACAATTATTTTAAAAATAAGCATGGCTGAAACAACGAAAGGGGTAGGATATTTCATACCGAGATCAGAACAGAACATATACAGACACATACATCATAGGGTACCGTAATGTATGCAACAAACCGGATAACGTGTACGGCATATACATCGTCACCGTCAAATCAAATCACAAATCAAATAAAACTCTGGGTGCACCCACGTATCCTGAAACAAATATCAAATGCGCAAAAGCTCGCCTCCTGAGCTATCAGAAGGATACGCCGTGACCAATCACACTGTCACGGAAGTGTCATGTCACTGGTGCCGTAATGACATGGCTGCAGTACCCCTACAGCTGGTTAACTCGGTATACCCTATATCACTAAGGGTTCAAATAACAAATTTCGCAAAACCTTTAAAATCACAGAAACAGATATTTTCAATATTTCCAAACAGATATAAAAATACTTTTCAAAGTCAAAACAATTTTCAGATTTCAAACAATTAAAAATCAAACGAATAGATTTGATGACAAAACGAATTTAATTTAAATATTCATTTGAAGAGTAGCGCTGAATAAAAGAAGAGAGAATCTGTACCTCAAAATAGCAAACACACCAATATTAAAGCTAAGTGACGTGAACTGATTGCAGTGGACAAGACAGTATTATAAGCCTGGACATTAATATACTACATGTATTAGCCTTGTACACATGACACTTTATTAGTTAATAAAGTATTTATAATACTCATTAACCTTGAGTCACGTGTTGGAAATTGGCTAGATCTAATTAAAGTTATATTTTAAATCCATTAAAATATGAGCACAGATCATGGTAAAAAAAAATTTAGTACAGGCTAGGGGTCGAATATGTATAATAAATTACATATAAATTACATACAAACTGATTTTAATGAGTTTATGAGTAATTATATATTAATTAATATTGTAACATGTACATCGTTATCAACTGCGGTGAATTACAAAAGCATAACAGAGCATGTTTAGATAGTAACAATTTCAATTCTGGTGGTGTCTCTTCCTGGTAATTAATTATAATAAAGAAGCTTAGTAATTAATTGTAATAAAGAAGCCTATAGAGATAGATTAAAATTACTTGTTATTAGTAAATCATTGTCGCTACCAAACTTGCTCCTCGACTTCTTTATTCTTCTCCGCTCCTTAGTGCTGCTATTGTGACTACTTGTTCACATTTTGTTTTTAGGGTTATTACGAAGAGGTGTAGTATGAGTATTATGTACTCTTAATTTTACTACTCCTAATAGAATTCTATTTATTTAATCACATTTTCAATATTGCATTTCTTTTCCATTTTTTTTCAATAATTAAATATAATTTGATAGCCCAATCTTGATCTATTATTATTATTATTATTATTATTATTATTATTATTATTATTATTATTATTATTATTAAAAATTCTTGAGTATTACATATATATCCCCTTAAAAAGGATTCCGTCCCCGGAATCGCACGAAACTAAAATGCAAAACTAAATTGAATAATTTTGAAAAATCCTATCAACTCTTTATCATATTTTTAAGGTGGTTGTGTAATCCCAATGACTGCACCCCAACATTTTAACATAATTGATATGGACAGAAAATTATTATATAAAAATAATTGACAAATAAATAGAAAGGCCGATATTTAAGGCCCGACACCCTAATTATTCATTAATTTCGTAATTAATGAATAGGGAAAATATACAGCTCATGAAAAGAGTCCAAAATATGGTAAATTAGTCAAAGAAGGATCCAGAATCCCAATTAATGAGTCATAGCCTTTATCGACAAGGAAACGAATTCTCCAGCAAGAAATACGATGTTTATCCAATATCAAAAAGGAGACTTATTCGCTAAGTCTCCTAAACATACCATAAATACTAGGCTTCAGACGCCTATATAAGGTCTCTGATCCTACAATCAGAACTACGTCTTTGGCTTGATTCTCAGCATTAATTGAGATACGTAGGCATCTTGTGAGGACCGATTTAGTCTCGAAACATAAGTGCAGCCATTAAAGCTCGAAAGCTCATTAATCCTAGAAATTAATATACAAGTACGTTTTTTAATCCACAACAATAATATCTTAGACTCTTCGTAACTTTTTTTTTTTCACAAAATTAAAATAAAATAAGAGTAATAATAAAAGTCACTTCTTGAAAAAAAAAAGAATATCTAATCTTGTAATATTGATTTTAAACTAAGTGTAACAACATTATACTCATAATCTCTCAAAATACATTAATCAAATAATTATGAAAATAATATGATTTTAATTTTAATGACTCACGAAATGTAACTTTTACATTCTTTTTGTAATACCCAACTAACCAACATAACTCAATCCAAATTGTCCTTTTATAACAAAGTGTTTATTAATCCACATTACTCTTTGGTTCAATTTAAATATCACAAGTCTCCTCACCTAAACAAAGCCTCCATAGTTTATGCCTAGACAGCTACAACAAACTATAATCCATCGGTGTAAGTATAAAATGGTCACAATTTTAGAAAATGAATCGAAATATTTTTAAATATTTACTATTTAAATAGAGAGATTCATCGAGAACAAAAACAATTGCTACATGATAATTATTAAGCTAAAACATCTAGGATCATGCATGCCGCTAATAATACTTATCTAAATTTAGAAACAATTTTTTTTTTATAATCATATATTAGTATATAACACACTTATATATTAAAATTTTAAAATAACAAAAACCAAGCCAACAAAGAATTTAATTAAATTAACATAATAATAATTGAACATATAATAGTAATTTTGTGACGGATAACTATTCCATGAACTAGTTTTTCAAAATATTAATAAAATACTAATATAATCAACATATTTCAGACTTTACTAAATAAAGTGCACTCGACCAGTATAATAATACATTGAAATAAAAAAACAGTCTCTTTGATAACTATAAACTAATAAAATTAATATAAAAACAAATAATTATTAGCTAACTAATATAGATAATTATAAAAATTATTAATTAACACAACCTGAACTACCCGAGAGTAAACCAAAAATCAGACGAGGCACACTTGCGATAACAAGTACGCATTGTACACTTAAACAGTAATACACTGATTAAAAAAAATCTTAATGATAATATAAAAATACATGATGATACTGACTTTCGAGTTTGTAGAAAAAAATAAATAATAATAATAAATAAATACATTATATAAATTCCATTCTTACACTTTGTAAAAGTTCTTAATTAATTATCATGCTACAAATATATCAGTTTAATTAAATTAGCGGCAATACGATTTAAATTAGTAAAGGTGCATTGCACACATTAATTTTATAATATTCTTACGATAATATATGAAATACCAAAATAAATTGACTCACAGTAAAAGTAAAAGACAGATAGAGTCATGAACTTAATATGCATGCATAAAAACTACTAATATACGGTCGGATAGAAAATAATTAAGTGACTCAGTTAAGCATAACACACTAACAAAATATAACTTTATTTGTAACTAACAAAAATTATGGAATATTTATGATTTTCTTGTTCTTTCTTATCACTCGCTGCGCCAAACATACAATACAACTTCTAATTCTAAGGTTTACTAATAATATATACTTATATATAAATCTTTATTCGAATCATACTAATTATTTCACCAAGCATGTGCAGGAATTAGCTAACCCCAATCATAACAAAATATATGTCAAATACATATTTAAACTGAAACAAATTTAATTCACACGCCTTGTAAATAAAATAAAAAAAATAATCTTTAACTCATCTTAAAGTAATCAATACGTGTATATAATTTAAAAACACCTAAAGTAAAAAAAAATGGAATATTACATTCTTTCTCACTTATAAAAGTTTCATCCTCGAAATTAAAAATTTATTTAGATTTCAATTTCTCGAACAAGCATATACTAGCTAATTCTCCAAATTACTTTCTAGATATTGAAATTCTTAAGTAGGAATTTGGCAACAAAAATTCTCTCACCATGCATAAGTTGTTCTAAAGAAATTAAGTATAATCAAGAATCAAAACATATTTTTTTTTTCTTTTGTGCCACAAGATGTCACGTGTAAATTATATGGGTCAGATGCACGAGCGTAAGTCTCTTTGAACATGTTAAATTATAACATTCCAATATATTAGTAAATATATACAATTTAGACATTAAAGAAAACAATTGTCCAATTGCTAATTGTTAAAGCACATAAAACTAAATTAAGTCACATTATTGATCTTTGATAATAATTCTTGACACTAGCAAATTAAAAAAAATATTTAAAATTAAAGGCATGGATGATTGTTAAAACCTATTTGGGATACCAAATGATGGTTGTTAGATAGCATGTGATATAATAAATATTATACGGATAATTCCAAATACCTTTAAACTTGTCAAAAATAAATAAATAAAATCTTAGAGTATCTAGCACTTATATTCCTTACAGAATTATTAATTTCAGGCGTCCCTAAAATTAATAATATCACTTCATTTAATTACTTATTTTGAGCGTCCCCAAAATAAAATAATTAAATAAAAAAAATTGAAACATGAGTGGTTTAGGTATGATTTGCATAAGTTAGAAAAAAAAACTTTATTATTAAATTTGAAAAGAAATTAAGGCAACCAATATATAAACATGTGAATCAATGAATGTCCCATAATCTGAGAAATAAACTAATAAAACATACATGAGCTTAGGAAAATTACAAAAAAAATAAATAATAATAATAATAATAATAATAATAATAATAATAATAATAATAAAACACTAAAGATATCTATTGCAGAAAACTCGAAATTTACTTAATTCAAATAAGAAAACAAAAGTGCATAACAGACCTTTTTGTTTTTTTTTTAAATTCCAAATGTAATAATGGAACATTGACACCAAACAAGTAAAATGAAAGTTATTCAAAATTTAAAATAATATGCAAAAATAAATAAGAAGATTGATAAAATTAGTATTTAAGAGATAATTTATTATCATACGTATCACAGAATACATGACCATATCACAAATTCAAAATCAGAATGCTTAAAACTACGCATACGAAGTCAACCCACAACTCATATGTCAAGACTAGAGACGGTCTACAAAATCACATCCTAAACTCATGTCATCTTATCATTGCGTAAAATCTAAAGTTAACACACAATCCTTATCTAAATTTTTCTCTCTTGTGAAGATAAACAAAAATTTCAAGACTTTTATATGTTATTGATCTTATTAAATATATTCTTATATATTCGCATCTTTTAAAAAAAAATCATTCACCCTTCTTATCGATTAATTAACTCATCAAAATATTAACTTAACTCTTGTACTTAAATAATCCATGCCTATGATAATGTCAATTAAGGGAATGCACTAAACACGCATATAACTTAATTTTCGTTAAGAGTACGAAAACACACAAAAAGGTTTGATCACGAAGATAGAAATCCAAAATTCTGAATATATAATAATGAAATCACAGACTGGGTCGAATGATACACAATATCATATACATGTTCGAATGAAGTTCACAAGAAAAAAATCAGTCAAAGTAGTTTAAATAAAATGTCATAAAAGCATAATAGATGTCAAATAAACATGACTAAATGGAATTCTAAAGGAGGATACCCATCCTAACAGCTACCCACTCTCACAGGTCAACCTAAATAGGTTTTCTACAAGAAAGAACCTATAGCTCTCATACCATCTTTGTAACACCCCCATCTATAAATAAATGAGGGGCTACTTATTAATCTATAAACCTGTATACAGAGCACTAAAATCTCTTAAATAATAATTAAACAGTCCAAATAATTCTAGAAGTCCATAATCTTAATCAATGAAATAGAGGGTAGCTCTCCTTCACACAGTCCCAGATCCCCCTAAGCACCTGCCAGAAAAAGAATACGGCATGAGCCAAACGCCCAGTACGGATTTGGAGTACATATTATAAAACAGAAAACAGATATAAATATTTAACAATTTATAATAAAACTATTATTTTAAAAATAAGCATGGCTGAAACAACGAAAGGGGTAGGATATTTCATACCGAGATCAGAACAGAACATATACAGACACATACATCATAGGGTACCGTAATGTATGCAACAAACCGGATAACGTGTACGGCATATACATCTTCACCGTCAAATCAAATCACAAATCAAATAAAACTCCGGGTGCACCCACGTATCCTGAAACAAATATCAAATGCGCAAAAGCTCACCTCCTGAGCTATCAGAAGGATACGCCATGACCAATCACACTGTCACGGAAGTGTCATGTCACTGGTGCCGCAATGACATGGCTGCAGTACCCCTACAGCTGGTTAACTCGGTATACCTATATCACTAAGGGTTCAAATAACAAATTTCGCAAAACCTTTAAAATCACAGAAACAGATATTTTCAATATTTCCAAACAGATATAAAAATACTTTTTAAAGTCAAAACAATTTTCAGATTTCAAACAATTAAAAATCAAACGAATAGATTTGATGACTAAACGAATTTAATTTAAATATTCATTTGAAGAGTAGCGCTGAATAAAAGAAGAGAGAATCCGTACCTCAAAATAGCAAACACACCAATATTAAAGCTAAGTGACGTGAACTGATTGCAGTCACTACTGGAAAAACAGGCTACAACATCGGTTATTGACCGATGTCTTTCTAAACAACCAACCGATGTCTACGCGTGTGTTGTTAAATGTCCGAGTGTTTAGACATCGGTTTTTCACTGATGTCTATTAGATTAAACCACATCGTTTACATAATAAATTCTGATGCCATTGGCACAAATTCATCACAAACGTATATTATTAACACTTCAATATTGCTTTGTTATCAAGGTTAGATCCTCTTGAACAAACGACACACAAGTTAAAAAAAAATATTGACATCGAATGATGTAAAAAAAACGATGTCTAATAAGGGAATTAACATCGGTTCGATATGTTACTCAAACGTCAAAAGCCTTTCAGACATCTATTTCTTACAGAAACTGATGTAATAGATATTAAAGACATCGGTTTTTTTGCTGTATAATTTTTGAGTGTCCATTTAACATCGGTTTTTGAGTTTATACTAGTGTCTTTGTCACTTTAGACATTGGTTAAGTTTGGTTTCCACATCGATTTCAAATTACAAATTTATGTTTGTGATGTTAACCCGTGCTTACTAGAAACTCAACAAAATTACCAACTCAACAAAACTTGTATCGCAAAGCTAATTAGTGCCATTATAAAATCCAATTCAAAATGAATTCACAAATATAGCTTATTGCTAGAATTCAAAGTTACCAATATGCATAACCAAGTTACAAACATTCCAGCTCAAAAACATACGACAATATTCTAAACACAAGGTGTTGATCGATAACTACGGCCAACTATCTAACAACAAAACTAGTTCAACTACATCGTCAAAACAAAACTACTCCAAGGGTAACCAGACAACCAAATGCTTTCCATTTTTTTCTATATAAACTTGATAACCTTTAAGTGCACCTCATTCAACTTGTGCAATTTGCAAGTCTTTCGAGTTCCGATCACCTACTAAAAAGTAACACACAAAATAATAATTAGCAGAACATTCATCAATCTTAATACTTTTTAAAATTTTACAAACCAATTATGATTAGAGAAAAGTAAAGGAAAAATAAATGTCCACCTGATATATTCATAAATGTACCAACAAAATGTCTGCCAGTGTCTTTCGACAAGCATATTGCATGACAAAATGTTACATGATCAGTTTTGTACGCATAAATCATTTTGTCAGCAGATGTTAATTGTAATTAGACAAAGTAAATTGATAATATTGTGCAAGTACTATCTAGAGAAACCTTGATTTTCTTGCTGAAATTCCTCTCGTTCCTTTTCTTCATGTACCGATGGATCTTTTCTTTTCTTTCTTCAACTGAGAGCTTTCCAACTTTGAAAGTAGAATCCTCCCGCTTCAGAAAAACATAACAGAGTACCCAACAAAACCTTTTTTTTTTTTCTAAATATACCCAACAATACTTATAGCTAATAATGACAAAATACAACTTCTTTGATACTATCTTCAAGATGAGATTAAGCACACCTTTGGTTTTCCAAAAAGTTTGTTCTCCAACACCTGAGAGTCTTGTAGTAATGGATCCCCATGTTTTCGATATGTTCCACACTGCATTTGTATTGTGATTTCTTAATTGTTTTGACTTTTACTTATAAAACAAACATCTAAATAGTCAGGTGCAAAATTAACTTGGGCTCGTACCATAGCCTGGATGAAGCTGCCATGCCTGATGTGACTCTACTGAGTGAAGCGCATTTACACAAAATGGCTCTGGGGGATTTTGACGTTAAGACTCACCTTCTCAATTAGCATAGAGATTTTTCTCTGTTGTGCAGTTTTTAAGTCTTCACCCTCCATCTTTTAGACAAATGACCAAAACATGAATATATAATGGCAATTGTTGAAGATAAAATAACATTTGCTGTCTGAACTAATGGATGATAGAAACCTGACCTTAAATTTTGCACACGAGTAAGTCATTGTTTCATCTAAGAATAGAGCAAAATGTTCATTCAACTGAAACATGAACACAAGGATAATTTGTCAGCTAAATAGTTCTACCAGTTGTTATCTTGAAGCAAGAAGCAAATTGCAGGTTCAATTAAATCACAGACCAGGTCATAATGACAAGAAATGTTCCTGCGAGCTTGAGTAAGAGTGTTTTGCCGTAAAACATGATGAAAATAGTATTTGGCAGATGCTATTCCTGCGGTTAAAAACATTGGAGTCCACCAGCCCCTTCAGAAACCAAAGTACGCGCAGAAGTATTAATACTCAGTAGTTAACTAATAACATTTAACAATGATTTTTAGTTGGAAATAATACCTTTGGTTTTTTACTCTTGACACAGAAGTTTTCAAATCTCCGTTGGCGATAAAAAGCTGCAGTGTAGATTCCATCAAGGCAAATATAAACTGGGAACACATGAAATTTAACTGTAGAGTGTAGACAACTTTTCTTACCATAAAGATATTTAGAAGACCTTCTTTCTTGTCAACAAATAAAAAGTCACCATTAATATAGGCATCCGCAAGGCCTAAATCAGCTTGTGTGACAATCTGTCGATTTGTTTCCACATAAGGAATATTAAAAAAAAATGAATTTGACAAAAGTTATTGCAAAATACTAATCTACTCCTGAGGCCTGACTACAAATCTTGCGTAAGTGATATCAGTGTGAAAAATCTGACAACTTTCAGTAATAACTATTCAAACATTTTAATCATCTATAATCTGCACAAGTATCAAGAGCAAGGATACCCTATAATCATCTATAATCATCTATTTTAATCATCTATAATCTGCACAACTATTTTAATAACTATTCAAACATTTTAATCATCTATAATCTCCCGCTTCAGAAAAACATAACAGAGTTTAGATATTGTAGAAACTAGAAAGGATACCGAAGTAACCATGATACAAATTGTCATTTTAAAGATTTAACATGATTTGTAACCCTCCAGAGTAATGTGCAGAATGAATGCTCTAAAAGGACAATGCTATAACAATAAGCAACTAGTAGTGTAACTGACCTTTAAGCTACCACAGCAAGAGCAAGGTGTCTCCATTTTTGAATCATAATCCTCATCCTGGCATATCCTGCATTCAACCACTTTCCTAGGAGATAAACCAATTTCAGAATCTGAATGGGAAGCACAATCAATCACCACATCATCGTTTTCTGCAGGTACTAGTTGTTTTGATGGGTTCCTGCTCTCAATTGCAGCCTCCAAAGTGGATTCAGTAAGCAAACGATCAACGAGTAACACAAAATGGTCCCCCATTCTCAGATAACACCTAATAAAAATTAAAATACAGTCAACAAAGCCCAGTCTCTGAAGCTAAATCTATCTCCGTCATTAACAATCAATCCCATTAAATCGAAACCAAATCTCTCTCGGTCATTATCGATTAATCCCATTAAATCAAAACCTTGTTCCTGAAACACCATAAAAATCGAAACTTTCACACACCCCACATTTCAAGAAACTCCCAATTAAATCCCAAACAAACAAAATCACAAAAATTAATTAAGAAAAAGGGAGGGAGAGAGAGAGACCTACGTTTTTTTGGCAAAAGAAGAGGAAGAAGGGACACGTTTGTTCCTAAACATCATAAAACCAACAGGCAAAACAACACCAATCATCATAATAGCTGCTCCCATCAAAAACTAACATTTTATAACACAAAAAACTCAGATTTTATCGACCATTTGCAATACATACAAGTAAATATTTATATATATATACAAACAAGCATACAAAACATAAAAAGTAAATCTCTATATACTTGTAAAACAAAAAACACAAATACAAATCAAATACAAGTGAACGGGGAAAGCAAATATAAGCTTACAATGCAAAGAAACAGAGATGTAAGCTTACATCGAAAGCCAAAACCAACTCTAAGCTCCAGATCTGTTAAAAAAATAGAGTTAAAAATCAAAATTGAAATTGAATTTGTTACTAACTTACAAATTGAAGAACAAACGAAAGAAAAAGAAACCCAATTAGGTCGATTCCTTTTTATCTCGATTGGGTTCGTTCAATCAGGGTTTAAATTTGTACAAAGATGGTGAAATTAGGGTTTCAACTACAGAGAGTGAGATGATGAGATGGTGAATTTAGGGTTTTAGTTATAGAGATGGTGAGATGGAGAGAGAGAGGCTGGAGAGAGAGAACGCAGAAAGGGACGGGAGAGATAATTAGAGAGTCGAGTGTGTTGACTATGAGAAAATGGGGGAAATTTGGGGGGATAAAAATTTCGCTAAGGGGGGAATTGTTGTGGAAATAAGGGGGGGAAGTTATTTGGTATAATGAAGGGGTGAGAGTGACCCGGGATTTTTAAATTTTTTAAAACGAGAATTCACAACAGTTATTTTATAAACTGATGTCTAAAAACAGTTTTAACATCGTTTTAAAAAATATCGATGTTAAAATATTTTTTAACATCGGTGGCATTTTGAACTGATGTTAAAGCACCGATGTTAAATGTACTTTTTCTAGTAGTGAGTGGACAAGACAGTATTATAAGCCTGGACATTAATATACTACATGTATTAGCCTTGTACACATGACACTTTATTAGTTAATAAAGTATTTATAATATTCATTAACCTTGAGTCACATGTTGGAAATTGGCTAATCTAATTAAAGTTATATTTTAAATCCATTAAAATATGAGCACAGATCATGGTAAAAACAATTTTAGTACAGGCTAGGGGTCGAATATGTATAATAAATTACATACAAACTGATTTTAATGAGTTTATGAGTAATTATATATTAATTAATATTGTAACATGTACATCGTTATCAAGTGCGGTGAATTACAAAAGCATAACAGAGCATGTTTAGATAGTAACAATTTCAATTCTGGTGGTGTCTCTTCCTGGTAATTAATTGTAATAAAGAAGCTTAGTAATTAATTGTAATAAAGAAGCCTATAGAGATAGATTAAACTTACTTGTTATTAGTAAATCATTGTCGCTACCAAACTTGCTCCTCGACTTCTTTATTCTTCTCGGCTCCTTAGTGCTGCTATTGTGACTACTTGTTCACATTTTGTTTTTAGGGTTATTAGGGAGAGGTGTAGTATGAGTATTATGTACTCTTAATTTTACTACTCCTAATAGAATTCTATTTATTTAATCACATTTTCAATATTGCATTTCTTTTCCATTTTTTTTCAATAATTAAATATAATTTGATAGCCCAATCTTGATCTATTATTATTATTATTATTATTATTATTATTATTATTATTATTATTATTATTATTATTATTATTATTATTAAAAATTCTTGAGTATTACATTGTAGAAAAGTGAAGAATATACAAATTATAGAAGACCTCATTTAGTCATTTCCGTGTGATTTATTTTCCGCGGTTTAGGAGGACTCAAAGAGAACAAGGTGTTTCTTGAAAAGTTAATTTGAAATATTATGGTCTGAAAATGGATCAAGAATGTCCATTTCTCTAATAATAATTTACGTCCACAATAAATTATTAAAATATTGAGGGTTCTAATAAATTATGAAAATCCCTCTCTTTCGACGGTCAGTTTAATTTAGTGATCTTACTATCCAAAAGAATCAAATAGCACAAGATTAAGTACATCTCATTCTTTGGGAACAGGGGAATGTCTTGAGATCTTAATTCCGAACTAGGCACAGTAGTGTTGGGGTTGTTTTAATGCACACTGCACACACCATGTATCCTGATCCAAAACGAGAAGATTAAAACAGAAAGGAATTAATCGGATATCATATTTCGAAAAGGTGCTTACACAAAAACAAATTACAGGTTGCAAGGGCAACAGCTCCGGTGGAAAAGATACTACTATTGACAGTACTACTAGTATCACTTCATCAAATGCAGCAGCTACAACTACTGGACACAGTAAAACACCTGTCATTTGTGACAATTCTCAGAAGCTATCTAACAAAGCAAGTTCAAGTTCAGATTCTCGCATTAGCTGCACCGACAAATATCATGGTTTAACAGATCAAGGAACATTAAACTTAATAAATGTGGCAACCCGAACATACTATCCTGCGTGACTTTACTACCCGGACAAATTTTATATCCTACTATTCCGGTCTTTTAGCATTTTAGAAGCTTCACAGTACATTTTAGAGAAAAAAATCTTCAAATTTTCAAAAAAAAAACATAATTTTAACATCTTCCAAAACTTCCGACATACTGATATGGCTTGAAAAAGAAAATAAAATAAAAAACCAAACCATTAGCTAAATTCCTAAAGGACCGTGAAAAAACAGCAATTTTCGGAAAATAAGAAATATTTTAAGGTTTCTCACATGTTCAGCAATAACAAATAGGATTACAAAATGCTATTACAAAGAAATTATTTTGATTATTCTTACAAGCACGAAAATGGGCAGAAATAGATGTCGCGATTCTGCTCTAAAAGATTCAGATATTTCTAAGAAGAATACACAAAATAAGGACACCAATGAATATCTAATCCAAAATCACATCACTTGTTGTCACGCTCTCCATTGCTCCAGGTAATCGACAGACTTGTTTAACTGAAGTGGTATAGATAGAATTTGTAGTCAGTATCTTCGTACTTTGTGAAAACTGCTGAGATAAGTACTTTGCAAAATAAGGACTTTGTGAAAATTGCTGGCCGAAACTTGGGTTTGGAGCTCAAACATGCAAATGCTTGTTTCAAAACAAGACCAATGTCATGTTCTTGCTGTCTTGTGGGACGAGGGAGGCGTCTGGCCAACAAATTATTCAACATTCTACTTTGAGTGCATTTTGGAGATGTGAATGATGAAAGAATGTCCCCAGGATGGCTTCCCATAATTACTTCTAGTGCGACTACTCCAAAGCTATACACATCACATTTTTCATTTATAACCATCGTGTATGCAAGCTCTGTACAATTAGAAAATATTAAAGAACATTTAGGAACATTTGAAGAAATTTCTCTGCATAATTTGTAGGGACAATAAAAAAAGATTGGGGAGTAAAAATTGTGAGATTGTGAGAAGAAGAGATAACCTGGAGCAATATAACCGTAAGTGCCTGCAACCATAGTCTGATTTGATGAGTCGGGGTCTAGCAACCTTGATACACCAAAGTCAGCAACAAATGCCTCCATATTATAGTTCAAAAGTATGTTATTACTTGATATGTCACGATGAACTGTAGGTGGCGTGCAGTCGTGGTGCATGTAAGATAAAGCATGTGCTATACCTTTCACAATGTCCACCCTCTTACTCCAATCTAATTCCATGGCATGAGCATCTTCTCTCAGAGCACAGAATAGACTTCCCTTCTCCATATACTCGAAGACTAGAAACATGCAGCGACTATGTAAGCAGAAACCATAGAGTTTCACAATATTCTTGTGCCTTATACTGGACAAAATGTGCACTTCATTTTTTCTGTCCGTGTAGGCCGACCAAAACACACGATGGCTAGTATCAATGAAGGAATGCCAATGGTAATGGGAAGAACTATGGCATAATACGAGGAAGACTGTCCTTTTCTTGTGGGAAGTCAAATCAGGGCAGTTCTGCTTGAGGTCAAAGGAGTGTAAATTTGAAAATCCACATAAAGTATATGGTATGCTTCCGGTGAAATTGTTCCCTGCCAAATAGACGTACTCCAAAGAAGAACAATTTCCAAATCCTTCTGGTATGTGTCCACTGAGCATATTTTGAGAGAGGTCTATTTCTAGTAGACTACCGCAGTTCTTAAAGACAGGTATGTGAACCCAAAGCTAAGGTTCAGGTAATTGAGTTCAGTCAAGGAACCCAAAGCTATGTGAACTTCCCCTGTCAGTTGGTTACCCGAAAGGTCTAATCTGACCAAATTACTTAGCTTTCCTAGTTCATTGGGAATGAATCCAACGATAGATGAAGCGTCTGTAGTTGAGTAAGCTTACCGAAGGAAGAAGGAATTTTACCAGTGAGATAGTTGTTCTGTAAGGATAGATCGATCTTTGAGTTTTGAAAGCATTCCAATTTGGTAAGGCATGCTTCCATCCAGCCCACGGTAGGAAAGATCAAGCGTCTGTAGTTGAATGAGGTTGCCAAAGGAAGAGGGTAACTCACCAGTGAGATAGTTGTTGTGTAATGACAGATAATTGAGTTTTGAAAGCGTTCCAATTTGGTAAGGTATGCTTCCATTAAGCTCACAGAAGGAAAGATCAAGTGTTTCGCAACATGGTGGTAGATTGGTCGGGCTCACGTTATTCTTTTGGAATGAATAGTCTCCGAGTCTACTCTTTTTGTCCTCTTGTGACATTTCAGCATGCTTTTTAGAGTTAGTTTGGCTAACCTTAAAATTATTATTTATGATTTAAAGTTGCTTATAGTGATAAATAAAAAGTGAAAATAACTTATGAGTTATTAAAATTGTAACAATTAAAATAAATTTGATAAATAATACATTTGAATGATGATATTAAATTTTATCAAATAAAATCACTAAAATAAAATAAGTCATTCAAAAAAGTACCTCCTACCAACTTCTGGCTTTAAGCTATCTACTTATATATATTAAAGCCCGTCTAGGGGCAATTTGAGCCAAAAAATGGCTGTGAAATGACAAGTTTATCCTTATTTGTTAAAAAATTACAAACTTGCCATCCCTCTATAATTTATGTAAAAATAACATCCCTCTATAATTTATGTAAAAATAAAAGATTTTTGTTACTCTTAGTAATCGAACCTCCGACCTCCTACTTGGAAAACTCATGTTATAACCATTTTGCTACACTTACTTATTGGTTTAACTTAAAAATCTTATTAGATAAGCCACATCACCTCTTTTTGTCCTATTTTTTTGTTTAAGTAAAATGTTGGGTTATATTATTTATATAACTTGATTTTTTTAGTTTCAAAATCTTAATGTATAATTATATTTTATCTACTTTGTATATATTAAAAGCCAACCAAGGATACTCTTATATTTTTAAAAATTACAGAATTGTCAACCATTTATTATTTAAGCTAAAGTAGATTAGATTTGTGTAAACATTGATAATCGTATTCCAAACTTTCTCATATAATTTCATCTAATACCCAAGTACATAACATTGAGTTTGAGTTTATTATAAAAATATTATTATATAAACTACATTATCATATATATATATATATATATATATATATATATTAATTTTTGAGCAAATAACATGTTGTTTTATATTATTTATAAAAACATGTTTATTCAATTTTTTTAATTTTAAATTCTCATTAAATTAAATGTTAGTTCATATTATCTATATAACTCCATTTTTCAAATTTTCGTTATTCTACATATAATTATGTATTCAATTATATTTATAAATTCTTATTTCACTTGTATTTTTGAATTATATATGATTTATATTGTAAATTTTTATATGATTTATACTTTATATAGGTTATTTAGGTATTAATACACAAATATAATATAATTTAGAATTTATTTAAAATTAGTATCGTAAAAAGTGTGAATCGGAGTTAGGGGTGTTTATGAGTTGTATTTGCCGAGTTGAAAGCATTTTTGCAATCCGACCCAATTAAATCGGTTTGAAAAAATTCCATCCCACCACAAAAAATATTAATTTGTGACCCAACTCTTAATCGTACATCGATTTGGGTCAGGTTGGGTCGGTTTAATTGGCTTAAATTATATATATATATATATATATATATATATATATATACATTACTCTTTTCGTTCATGTACAAGTATGGAGTAATGATATGCGGTTCTTTTATGTAAATATTAACACTTAAATATCAAATATTTGATGAAGGATAAATGTTTAATAAATCCGATTAATCACCTATTATCCGAGTAATCACTACAAGGTAACTTTACCGACTAATGTCGATTTCCATATTTAAGAACATTGTAAAATATGTATAAATTGGGATTTTAGTACTAATATTTTAGTTTGATTAACATTATAATTTTAGTAATGTAAATTATGTTGTAAATCGTGTGCATATGCATAAAATGTAAGCACATCTATAATTGAAAGTACGATATATCATATAATGTATGGTAGTATATAATTTCTATATATATATATGTGTGTGTGTGTGTGTGTGCGCGCGCGCGCGCGTGTATAAATATTATTGAACAAAATTTGTAACTTAAATCGGGTTGGGTAGGGTCGGCCGAAAAAATATAAAACTCATACCCAACCTATTTAAATTGGTTGGGTAGACTTGGCTTGGTCGGCCAAAAAGAGAGCTAGGGTTAGTTCAGTTTGATCAGGTTGGTAAATCATGAACAATCATAATTTGAGTAATCCGTGGATGTATTACTTATGGATTAAATCGGATAATTAAAGATTATTAGAATGATTAGTGGGGATCAATTTAATATTATATATATATATATATTGTGTAATAATTTTAATTATATGTATATTATCACATAATTTAAATTTATTTAAAAACATATTATGATTGAAATAAAATAAAATTTATAGATTTAAATTTTGGATTAGTGATCAAGTTGTCAGATAAAATTAAGAGAATTCGTGATTTTGACCGTCTAAAATAAGAACTACGTATACAAAAAAATGTTGTTATTATTTTTTATTCAAATTTCAACCTTTTAATTTTGGAACTTTTACCTATAAATTTCCTAAAATTTACAAATCATGCCAATATTGGAAGGATTAGACCGAATTTTATAACCTTTTCGCCAACTTTTATCAAAACCGATTTTAACATAATCAAAGCGATTAGTTACCATCTAACGATTATCGGGATTATTAAACACTAACTTTTAGAACATAGATTATACATAAAAATATAATTGAGTATGGATTAAAAAAATTGTTTAATTATTTTTATTATATTCAATTATTTAATTTGATAAAATTCATTTTACATCATTTAAAACTAAATATATATTTTGGTAATTAAAAATAATCATTTGATCTTTATCTTATAGAAATTAATTCAAATTTTATGAAATTAAAAAATATTTAAAAAATACTAAACAAATATAAGGTAAATTCGAAATATTATCTCTTACCACATTTCTAATTATAAAAATTATTTCAATATATATACATGTTAGTGTGAGAAATTATTCGAGTGTATAAACAGGCCCGTGCCTCGCACGGGCTTTTACGCTAGTTTTTTTAATTTTATGTCATTTTTTAATTTATTACATAAACAGACATTTTTCGGCTTAAATTCAAAAATTGCTTTAAGCTGGGGAAAAACACCTTCTTAATTCTCTTAACAATGTGTTGACCACAACTCCACAGTGTTCATTCTCCGGTTATGTAGTTAGTAGGACTTGAACATACAAATTATTAAGTTTTTTCCTGAAAAGTTGCTTGAAATAGCATCGCAACATGGTGGCAACCACAACTCCACAGTGTTCATTCTCCGGTTATGTAGTTAGTAGGACTTGAACATACAAATTATGAAAATAAGTTTTTTCCCGAAAAGTTGCTTGAAATAGCATCGCAACATGGTGGGAGACTGGTAGGGATCAAGTTATTCCCCAGCTTCCCTCTTACGTTCGTAGTAGTCCCAGTACAATCGGTTTCTGCAATAGTCTGCAATAGTGAGCAGTCTTCATATAGTATGCACAATCTAGTGTAAGTGTGTAACGTTGATTGGAGAAATTTGGTAACAATTTAATAAACGAAGTTTCACTTAATATAGAGTTATTTATTTTTATAATTTGTTTTTTATGAAGACAGGGGGTTAAATTCATTTCTAGCTAGGGCCAACTTAAGGAGTACTAGCTAGTTCATACTCATAATCACTACGCCATAAATGGCCTTCTGCAACCCTTGAAAACCGTTGCCGGAAGTTCAGAATTCGTTGGCATAGCCTCAAAAATCTCAAAGGCAACACTTTTTCAGTGTTAGTTTTTTGCCCGTTGCCGTAGGGGTCAACGCCAACACTTTTCTACCTATGCCAACAGGTTAAAATATGTTGCCGTAGATTAGACTTTGTTCAAAAAAATGTGGGCCCCACATGTGGGCCCCACTGTTTTGGGCCCCACATGTGGGCCCCACTGTTCTAGACCCCACATGTGGGCCCCACTGTTCTAGACCCCACATGTGGGCCCCACTGTTCTGGACCCCACATGTGGGCCTCACTGTTTGTGGACCCCACATTCATATGGGCTTCCTTTTTTTATGGCAACACTTTTTTACACAAATTGCAACAGCATCTGTAGTAGCTACTGTAACACTTTTCTAATGAAAAATTAAAAATGTACTACTAGTATATAAAACATTCCCAGTACAAGAAAGTACTTAAAACCCAATAAAACATAACAATAACAATCATAATGCAGTATAAAGTACAAAACATGTCCCTGATGAATACAATGAATATAATACATATAATATTGATCTCCACCAGTCATCTAACACCTAACCAAAATATAATCTAACTCCTCCCATCATTCACCATTTGGACGCATTATAATCTTACTACACCACTACACGAGAGAGGCAGTCAATCGAGTACCATTTTCACCATCTTCGCTTGAAATTGGTAGGATAATGGCTAAACAAGAGAGAGTATCAGCAATACTGTAGGAGATTGGAAGTCAGCATTTAGCATTTAGCATCAAACATATTGTGCATGACTCTACATGATTTTTCTGTTTTTTCAGCCTATGTTTTTCCTGCATGGAGATTGGAAGTCAACATTTAACATTTAGCATTTAGCATTTAGCATCTAGCATCAAGCATATTGTGCATGACTCTACATGATTTTTCTTATTGGCCTTCGTACTTCCTGGAGATCAGATTATCATCGACAGGATCTCCAAACTTTTCAACTACTATCATTTTATTAGTTTCAGTCATATGAATTAGGCACTTAGGGCTATGACCATCTAAGATCTGAACTTGTAAGCAATCAGAACTAAATCAAAAACTAAAGCTCCTTCTTTTGGCTACTTTTGCTCCATTTACAAGAAAAATAGCACCTTCCTACTTTACAAATGTCAAAACAGTGATATTTTTGATAGAATAATGAACTGATGTTCTCATACTTTTGACCAATGCATTTTTTAAACATGAAATATTGCATAATTCTTACTAACAAATGAAAACTAAAGCAAATGAAACAATAAATTAGTACTAATTCTCATTTTAGCAACCAAAAGACAAGACTTATGCATAGAAAAATTAAGAGGCACCGAGAAAATTCGCAAAGAGAGGAGACGAGGATGTGACTGTAATAAATCAGATTTCCAATAAACTGACAATTTCGAAGATAGGATACAATAGTTTTAAAATGAGCTTCATGTTCATTCCAAAAAACATTATCGAGATAACAAATAATTAAGTAAATATAAGTATAACTCAGGTAGATCATGTATTACCTCCTTTTGTGTACGGTGTAATATTCGTTATGTTGCCATCAGCGAAAAATGAGCTGTCAGAGTATCTGAGAAAACACCCTGGTTCTACAGAACTTCCCCCTGGTTGAGGAAGACATGTTTGCAAGCTAGTGTATACCCTTGTCAAGCAATTTCTGCAATCACTAGGGCTTATAGTCTCCACACATTGCCCCGCAGCATACACTGTCGGTGTTGCACCACTACTGAACACTTGCCTTTTTGCTGCTGCAGAGTAATTTGCAATCTTTGGTGTGGCAGCAGCAATATCCGTTAACAATTCTTGTGCTACTGATTTAAAAGAAGTTGACTCGGCTGCACTATTATTGTAGCCACAAACCAAAATAGGGCTTTCAAATGTTATCTCTGTGTAGAAGTTGTAAATCCCGTACCTAAATATATCAACAAACAAACCATAACTGTTTTAAGTATAAAACAGTATTACTGAAGGACGTCAAAGATTATCTCTTCGGATTCGTTAAATATTTTGTTAACTCTAAATTTTATGAATTGAACAAGTAAGATTTTATAAGGACTTGGTACTTTTGGAATTTATTATGGTATCGCTGTTTCTACCTGCCTAAAAATTTAAAAATTATGATGAAAAAGTCACTTCACTATAACATCATTCCAGTTATTCGGGCTGAACAAAATATGAAAAGAAGAACGCTGATGTTCAGAAGTTAACTTCTGATCAAACTATAACAAGAAAAGCAGATGAAAGACCTGAGGAAGCATCCTTGGTATATGAAGTGCGCTCCATCCATTGTCGCATCGCACTTACGTCTAATTTCAGTGACGCCAGAATCAAAGCAAGCCAAACAATCCGCAGATGAGAGATAGTTCCTGCACTGAGCCATGCCGAACACGTTTGTTTCATATGCTGTTGCAAAGTGTACATTAGACAGCTGTTTTCTCATGTCTCCCAAGGTCTTGTTAACACTGCTTAAGAAAGTCGACAGGTCCATTGATACTTTAAATGTAGTGCACCGTTCTAGTAACTCTTGCTCTTGAGAGTCTGATTTAATTCCTTTCACGATCATCGATACGATCACAAAAGTATAGCCAAGCATGATAATACTCTTCATTCTCATCCTATTATCTTTGAAGAAATAGCAATGTGTCCAGAGTCTTGATTTATGTATCAGTTAGCTAGATCAATATCATTTATAAAATATCAATTATTGAAATATCATTGCAAGTCAAACTAGATACTAATGAATAAGAACACAAACCAGCCTGGATACAAATACATCATTGTAATGGCCCTCGTCATATTTAAGTCAACTGGTTTTGGGTTCCAAATATCAAAAGTATCTGCTTCAACAAATTGAACAGATTTTAAGTAAATTTTTTATTGCAATCTAGATAACGAATTTATAAATATATTTGAGGGTTTTTAATCAGTTACAAAACAACATACAAAGGCCAATTTGCTAGGACACAACACCTCAATGTTGAACAGATGAACAGGAACAAACGAACAGATGAACATAACATAAGCTAAATCAAGATAAATAAAATTTGAAACTTAACCTGAAAAATTAGAGAAACAAGTTATACACTAGATGAAAACTGTAGTTAAATCTTAAATATCTCAAGAACAAACCTGATTTAAGGAATTAGAATAGAAAGCCCCAATTGAAGCCCTAAGAAGTGAAAATCCATTAAGAGTAATAACTAATTAATTGGATCCAGCGATTGAAGCCCCAATCAGACACCTACAAAACCAACACGCCAATTAGTAAGAAGAAAAGATAATAAAAAAGAGAAGAGAGAGTCGAGAGAGTCGAGACAGAGATTTCTTCGATTTTGCGGAGAGCGAGAGAGAGTCGAGAGAGAGGGGAGAGGGCGAGAGAGAGTCAAGAGAGGGTGTGAGTGTGTTGAAAGGGGGAGTGTCTGTGAGTGTATTATTTTTGTTTAAGGGGGAAAAGTAGTCTCAAAATATTTCGGTTGGGGGGAAAGTTGCCGCCCATATTTTTAATATTTTCAATTTTTTAAACTTATTTTTTAGAATATTTATAATTTAAAATTACACAAAAATAATGTTTTCCTATCTTATAATAATAGACTATGAAAAACAATAAATTTTTAACATTCGTACGGTTGGATCGTCGAAGTAATCAATCAATTAATGGGGCCCACTTTTTTCTGTGGGACCCACTTTTTTTAATATTATTTTTAATTAAAAAATAATTAATAATTAATTTTTAATTAATTTTTAAATAAAAATTAGAATAATTAATGGGGCCCACTTGTGGGGCCCACTTTTTTCTGTGGGACCCACTTTTTTTAATATTATTTTTAATTATTAATTAATTTTTAAATAAAATTAAAATAATTAGTGGGGCCCACTTGTGGGACCCACTTTTTTAAATATTATTTTTAAGTAAAAATTAATTATTAATTAATTTTTAAATAAAAATTAGAATAATTAATGGGGCCCACTTGTGGGGCCCACTTTTTCTGTGGGACCCACTTTTTTAAATATTATTTTTAATTATTAATTAATTTTTAATTAATTATTAATTAAAAATTAGAATAATTAGTGGGGCCCACTTTTTTTAATATTATTTTTAATTATTAATTAATTTTTAATTAAAAATTAAAATAATTTATGGGGCCCACTTTAATTTGTGAGAAAGCCCGCTTCAATTTTAGCAGCCCGCCAACATTGGTTCCAAAAATTTTGTACTCTGTAGCAACCAGGTTATAAAATCCTTGCAGTAGCTTTGGATTTTTATACTTTTTATATGTTATTGTAACCAAGTAAAAAAACATTGCAGTATATCGAAAATTTTATAAACTTACCTGGAAATGTCAATCAATGGCAATGGTTTTTCGACATTTTTTTAAATTTTGGTTGTCATATCCAATCTATGGTGTAGTGAACATAATTTATTATTTTATTTTTAAAATTTGTTCATTAATTTAAAATTATCAAAAATACATTATTTACGAAAAAATTATCCTTCACCCCAATTCAGATTTCAATAAATTTATAATTAAATCATTTTCATAAATTTTATTATTTTTTATATAAAATTATTTTTTAATTTAATTTTTATTTATATATAAATATAAGTTTTTTTTTACAATAACTATGCCAACGCTTTATCATGTCTACGCTAACACATGGAATGGATGTTGTAATAGGCCGGATTCAATACGGCTATTACAACACTTATAGATGGCAACACTTTGCAAAAGCGTTGTAGGAAGTCATTTATGGCGTAGTGAATGTAGTGACTAGTGATCTTACTATCTGAAAGAATCTGATAGCACAAGATAAGTACGTCTTATTCTTTCGGAATACAGGGAATGTCCCAAGATCTCAATTCTGAACAAGACACAATATATGTACCAGTATTTGGCTTGTTTGGTATTTGTTTAAATATAGCATAAGATCCATTTGAGGCCTTACTCTAACACCTTAAGTGTTTAGATGAGCTGGTTAATTAGCATGGTATCAGAGTTGCATGATATTGTTGAGCTTTATGAATCAAGAGTAGCTCTATTTGGATTTATATTTTGCTCGTTTTTTGCTTGTGTTTTTTTCTGCAGGCTTTGTTTTAAGCTCTTTAGTGTTGTATATCAATGGCAACTGGAGCTCGTTTTACATTTGTGGATATGCAGAATCGGTTGTTTTTGCATCCTTTTAATGGTACTCTATCAGTGAGTGTTCCAAAGCTAGAAGGTGCTATCAATTACAGATCTTGGAAAAGATCATTTGAGATTTAACTCTCTACGAAGAGAAAATTGGGGCTTGTGGATGGTTCAGTCACAAGAAGTGCAACTGAAGACACAAATGCTCTTCAATAGGATCAATGGGACATATAGTTTTAGAGATCTTTTTGATAAATTATCTGATTTCTTAATATTTTTCATAAATAGATATAGAGTATCATGTTTCTAAGATTAGCTCAGAAAATTACGTGATGCAATTAATATTTTCCTATATAAATACATGGGGTAATATTATTTACAAAATTGTCATCACTTTTTTGTACTATACTTAAAAAAGGTATAACCTCGATCTTTTTTTTTCATATATTATACTATTATTTACAAATGAAAATAGTTCTTATATTTCCTGCAGAATATACGAAATTACAACACAGACAAATATTGGAACCAAATTCCATCGCTTGTTGCCATGCTTTAATTATATAATGATCTGAACATGTTAAAGTGGAGTGGTATAAATAGAATTTTCAGATGACTTGGGAGCTTGTGAAAACTTCTGAGACACACTAATCATAGATGGCCGGAACTTGGGATTGGAGCATAAACACGCCAATGCTTGTCTCAAAACAAGAATGATCTCAAGTTCCTGCTGTCTTGTTGAACAAGGCAGGCGTGGACAAGGCAACCGTCGTATATGCAAGCTCTGAAAAGATAACCTGGAGCAATGTAACCATAAGTGCCTGCAACCATAGTTTGATTGGATAAATCAGGGTCTAGCAACCTTGAGGCACCAAAATCAGCAACAAATCCCTCCAAATTGGAGTTTAATAGTATGTAGTTACTTGATATGTCTCGATGAACTATAGATGGACTGCAGTCATGGTGCATGTAAGACAGAGCAAGACTGTCTTTTTCGTGGGAAATCAAGCATGATGCCAGCTATACATAGCATCACTTTTGATACTCATAACATACTCTTCTACTGATAAATGAAAGAACTTCTAATTTTCTCTTTCAAAAACTCATAACATACTCAACTACATATGAATGAAAAAGATACTAGGTAGGTTTGATTTGGTTTATGCAAGCTCTGTAAAGTTGGAAATGTTTGAATCATACCAGAAACATAACAGTATTAAAAGTAAAAAATTGTGACATAGTGCAAAGAAAAGATAACCTGGAGCAATGTAACCATAAGTGCCTGCAACCATAGTTTGATTGGATAAATCAGGATCTAGCAACCTTGAGGCACCAAAATCAACAACAAATCCCTCCAAATTGGATTTTAATAGTATGTAGTTACTTGATATGTCTCGATGAACTATAGATGGACTGCAGTCATGGCGCATGTAAGACAGAGCAAGACTGTCTTTTTCGTGGGAAATCAAGCATGATGCCAGCTATACATAGCATCACTTTTGATACTCATAACATACTCTTCTACTGATAAATGAAAGAACTTCTAATTCTCTTTCAAAAACTCATAACATACTCAACTACATATGAATGAAAAAGATACTTGGTAGGTTTGATTTTGTTTATTCTCAGTTCACAATAATGGACCAAATCCAGTCGAGTATGATAAACTAGTGCCATGTCCAGATCTCTGTGACAGATCTAGGAAAACCTAACAGTGGGACACAAAAAAGAACTAAACAAAAAAGCAGGCGGATCGAATCTCTGTATGTAAATTTATACACACACTATTTTTTCTAATCTGCTATTCGTAATATCTAAAGAGGATTTGCAGAAAATAGGAAGCTAAAATGCATTGAGCTAATTTAGAGAAGAGAAGAGCATGTTTTCAGTGATATTCTATTCTGCTAAGCTGCCATACAGAGAAAAACAGGTTACCTTATATTAAGAATTGCAAGGCAAATGATGAGTAACCATCTATAAGTACTCAAGTAATTAAGTAGATTAGAAAAGCATGACAGTATTTAGATTGTTCAACATTGTTTTTAGATTTCCTGCAGAAGCAGAACATACGAAATAGCAACACAGACGAATACTGAAACCAAATCCCATCACTTGTTACCAATCTTTCGGGTACTACATAAGCAACTGAACACGTTAAAGTGGAGTGGTATAGATAGAATTTGCAGACAACTCTGGAGCTTTTGATAATTTCTGAGATACACTAATGATGGATGGTCGAAAGTTGGGATTTGAGATTAAACACGTCAATGCTTGCCTCAGAACAAGAATGATATCAAGTTCTTGTTGTCTTGTTGGACGCGGGAGACGTGTGTCCAGTACATCACTCAGCATTCGATTTTGAATGGACTGAGGTGCTGTGAATGACGACAGGAGGTCTCCTGGATGGCTTCCCATCATGATTTCTAGTGCCACCACTCCAAAACTATACACATCACATTTTTCAGTCACCACCATCGTGTATGCAAGCTCTGTAGAGTTGGAAAGTTTTAGAACATTATAAAAGATTTTCCTACATAATAAATTTAGCAACATAAAAGACTTGAAAGTTAAAATTTAGTGACACAGTGTGAAAAAGATAACCTGGAGCAATATAACCATAAGTGCCTGCAACCATAGTTTGATTAGATAAATCAGGATCTAGTAACCTTGAGGCACCAAAATCAGCAACAAATCCCTCCAAGTGGGAGTTTAATAGTATGTTGTTACTAGATATGTCTCGATGAACTATAGGTGGACTGCAGTCATTGTGCAAGTAAGACAAAGCATGTGCTATACCTTTCACAATGTTCACTCTCTTACTCCAATCTAATTCCACAGCACGAGCGTCATCTCTCAGCGCACAGAATAAACTCCCCTTTTCCATATACTCATAGATAAGAAACATGCATCGGTTATGCAAGCAAAAACCATAAAGCTTCACGATATTCTTGTGTCTTATGTTTGACAAGACGTGCGCCTCATTCTTGAAGCATTTGTCAAAATTTGGGTCCTCGGCTTCCAGGCGATGAAGTTTCTTAAGTGCAACAGTTTTTCCATTTTGCAACCTAGCTTCATATACACTGCCATAGCCTCCAGTTCCGATGCAGTATCTGATGTCAAAATTATTTGTTGATCTTATAATGTCCTCGTATGCAAGGTTTCCATCAAAGTTCCATACAGAACAAATATCACCATTTCGCACAAGCCTTTTGTCCTGATTTTGTTTACGTTTTTTCCGACAAACGAACACAAAGGCTAGTATCATTAAGAACAGGCCAATGGTAACAAAAAGAACTATGTAACGGACAAGAAAGGCTGATTTTCCTCGGTGGGAGGTCACTTCACCACCATTTGAACTATTATCGCATATGTGGTCCTCATAGGGATTGCTAATGGGTGGGAGTGTGTCAGAAAGATGGTTGCCGTAGAGTATCAAGTAAGTTAAATGTACCAAACAACGAAAATTATTTGGTATGCTTCCTGACAAATTGTTACTACTCAAATCCAATTCGACTAAAGTATAGCAATTTCCAAGTTCTTTTGGAAAGTTTCCACTTAGTAAATTGCCTGAGATGGATAGGGATTGTAGACCACTGCACTTAAAAATAGGTATGGAGCCTGTGAGAGAATTATTAGACACATCAAGTGTTTGGAGATGAGTGAGATTAGCATCATGTATATCTAAAGAGCCACTAAGTTGATTAAGACTAAGGTACATGAGTTCGAGTTTGATTAAGGAGCCTAAAGCTGATGGGATTGTTCCTGTGAGTCTGTTACCAAAAAGGTCTAATTCAATCAAATTACTCAAGGTTCCTATTTCACTGGGAATGGAACCAGTGAGATTATTACCTAATTCCGAGGAAATGAACCCGGTGAGATGATTGTAAGATACATATTGATACTCTAGGTAAGTGAGGTTACCAAGGGAAGAAGGTAATGTACCACTGAGATCGTTTCCAGGGAGTGAGAGGTAGTTGAGTTTTGAAAGCATTCCAATTTGGTAAGGTATGCTTCCATTAAGCTTACAGCCAGAAAGATCAAGCGTCTGTAGTTGAGTGAGGTTACCAAAGGAAGAAGGAATTTTACCAGTGAGATAGTTGTTCTGTAAGGATAGATCTTTGAGTTTTGAAAGCATTCCAATTTGGTAAGGTATGCTTCCATTAAGCTTACAGCCAGAAAGATCAAGCATCTGTAGTTGAGTGAGGTTACCTAATTCCGAGGGAATAAACCCGGTGAGATGATTGGAAGATACATATAGATACTCTAGGTAAGTGAGGTTACCAAGGGAAGAAGGTAATGTACCACTGAGATCGTTTCGATGGAGTGAGAGGTATTTGAGTTTTGAAAGCATTCCAATTTGGTAAGGTATGCTTCCATTAAGCTTACAGTAAGAAAGATCAAGTTTTTGGAGATATGGGAAGGAAGAGAAGTTGAGTTTTCCAAGCTCATCCTCTATCACATATCCGTCATTCGTTATAGAAACGACTCTACCTGCCTCACTGCATCGAATGCCAGTCCAGGAGCAGTGCTGCCAAATGCCAAATAACGGAATTTGATTCCCCCACCATCCCGTCCTCACAAGAGCTTCTCTTTCGCTTTCGATTTCCAAAGAAGAAGAAGATGATGATGAGTTGGTTGTGTTTTTAGCCAAAGCCAAGCATACAGATACTAGTAAAAGTGTGTATGCAGGAGACTGAAGCCATGTTTTGTTACTCAGACACTTTGCACATATGGGATCTTTATATCACAACACAACTTGAATTTGTATAGACTAATTCACATCTAGCATAAATAATTTGTATATCCCACCCATTTGTTAGTTGATTTTAATATTGTTAAAAATTTGTTATTTTTGGAAAGTTTAGAAATGTAAATAATTGGATGTGACATCCCAAAAAAGAAAGTATAAATAAATGGTTGGGAGTAACTCTTGATTATTATTAAATAGATGGATAATTTCATTAGTAATTGTTTTAAAAGTAGACAGATAATTTGAGTTCTTTTGATTGGTGTAATTATAAGTTAAATAATACTTTGCTTAAATATAAATAATTATATAATTTATAATATTATAAATATATGCGAGTAACGGATAAAATAAAAGGTATTAGTTTAAAATGTATTATAATCTATACTTTTTATTAATAAGCAAAACAATGGGTAAATGACACGCGATATACAAAATTTATTTACTTTAATTTTTTTAATTTCAGAGTTCGATTCCTTACACATACATAATTACACAAGATTTATTTACTTTAAATTCTTTAGTTTCAGGTTCGATTATTTACAACTACGTAATTATACAAAATTTATTTATTTACTTTAATTTAATTAGCTTATTTACTTTAATTTCAACTAGGGTTCAATTATCTATAACTACATAATTAAATTATATATATATATATATATATTATTTTTTATCATTTAGTTGTCTACGAGTATATTTTTTAACAATATTTATTAATAATTTATTAATATTAATATGTTAATATCGACTAATGTTTTGAGAGCTAGTATTAAAATATATCCCATTAAAATGTCGTCTTATCATCTCGATAAATTTCTTATTTTAAGTTGATCCTGAATCGATACAGATCATTAAGTCGATTTTCAAAACATACACCTACGAAACGGAATCCTTTGTCGATTTAAACTTTAAAAAAAAATTAAAAACACAAAATGTTGACTTGGTTGACTTGATTAGGCTCATAACTTTTATTGGGCCAACTGAAAATATCTTTCTCTATATATTAAAAGCCAACAAAGGGCAAAGTTTGCCATTTTAATGGCTGTGAAGTTACGATTTTACCCTTATATTTTCTAAAATTACAAAAATACCATTCTTTAATGAAAATGTAAAAATTGTGAAATTATGTTAATGATGGGAATCGAACCCTTAACATATCCATGTCAAACTCATGTCCTAACCAACTGTGCTACACTTTGTTTTGAGCTTATATTCAAACTCTTATTAGATAAACCACCTCTTCTTCCAATTTTTTTATTTTTTGAGTTAATAAACATTGATTTATATTATTTTTAGAATATTGCACAATACATAGTTATAATAAATATTTTTAGCAATTGAACATAATCTACAATTCTGTTTTATCAATTTAAATTATTGATATATGTCATTTTAATACCTTGAATTTATGATTTTGCCCCTACATGTTAAAAAATTACAAAAACGTCAACTCTTTTATATTTATGCAAATAGTAGATAAAATTATGTTAGTGTAGTAAATTGAACCATTAATCTTCTCTAATCAAGCTCATGCATAAGTAGCATAGTACATTTTGTTTTAAGTTTTCTTTAAAATCTTATTAATGTTAATTTCTCTACTTCTCTCATCTTCTTTTTTATAATTTTTTATTTTTAAATAAATAAAATGTTGGTTTATATTATTTATAAAATATTGCATTGTATATAATTACCAAAAATATTTTAATGGATTGAGCATACTCTACGATTCTCTTTCTTTTATTTTAAATGATTGATATAAAAAATAAAATTTTAAAAGAGTATAAGATTATAGATAACATATAATTTCTATATAATAATAAGGTTATAGATAACATATAAGATTAGAGTATAAAATTTTTATAAAATTTTAAAAGTAAAAAAATTGAGTGAGACGCCGCATGGATGACTTTTAAATAATATTAATAGATTTTGTAATAAGTCTCAGCCCTACGTTTATATTTGACAATGTTAAGACTGCATCGCCTATGTTTTATACCGACAATTTTGTAATTTACACCGCAAGATAGTCTTGTGAGAGTGTGCAAAGATGCACCAACCTTCAGCTTCTTTTTAAAATCCTCTATCTCATTCACATGTGTTCGATTATATTACAACAACATTGTGTGCATTTAACGATTTATATTCTAGACTGCAAAAAAATAAAAAAAAAACAAATCAATTGATCGCTGAAAAACAAACAACAACTACTAAGGCAAAATACCTATTTACAAATTATACTTTCTCCAACATAGAAAACTCCGGTAAACCTGATTATAATTGCGACAAGAACAATAGTTCGACCGTGTTTCAAATTTTACATTGTTTCTATTTGTTCTTAATATCAATAATACTCACTATGAACAAGTCCTAAAGCCTTGGGTTTGGCACAGTTACGTTATCATATTAATTTACATACACTAATGTTATATACGTACTTTAGACTAAAAGATTTTAAGATGTGATCACGGTGTGTAGTCTTACGTACCTCACCAACTTTATATTTTATTTACAAGTATATTGTCATTTCGTTAAAAACACATTAGTTTAGATACATCCATATCATAAACAACTATACTAAAATAATCATTTAGATTATATTTAATTGTTGAATTTGATAAAATGCATTTCACGACATTTAAAACTAAATTAATATTTTGTCAAATGAAAATAATAATTTGATCTTTATTTTATAGATTTTTTTTTCCAAATTTTGTGAAATCTTATTAAATATTAAAAAAATTAATTTTTTTTAATACAAATATAAGATAAATTCAAAATTAATTTTAATTACAAAATTGTTTCAATATATATACATTTTCGTGCGAAAAATTATTTCAGTAAATAAGCAGGCCCGTGCTTCGCACGGGTTTTTAGGCTAGTTAATACTAAAGTATAATGACACTCCTTCCATTACTTGTTTAATTTTTATTGATCAAATTGACTAATTTTGAAATATAAATTACATACTAGCGTAACAGCCCGTGCAAGGCACGGACCTGCATAGAGATGTCAATAATTTTTATCGTGAAAAAGTTGGTCGTGATCGATTTATTAGATTAAGGATTGTGTAGTCTTAAGTTTGAGAGCGTAAAATGAGAAGTATGGTTCATGTATAGTGAGGAGTAAAGAATTTTTTTGGCGAATAGTGTAATTACTTTGAATCACAAACGTAACTATGCCGAGGCTCTAAGACTTGTTTATGGTGACTATTATTGATTTTGAGACCAGATTGAAATAATGTAGAATTTGAAGCACGAATGTGCTATTGTTCTTCTTGTGATTATAAGCAGGTTTACATGTGTTTTGTGTGTCAGAGAAAGGATAGTTTGTAGATTGGTAATTTGCGTTAGAGAGCGGTTGTTATATGTTTTTCGAGAATTGATTGTTTTTTTTTTTTGCAATCTAGGTTATGAATAGGTTATATGCATGCAATGTTATTGTAATATAATCGAACATGCATGAATGAGATAGAAGATTTTAAAAAGAAGCTGAAGGCCGACGCATCTTTGCACACCCTCACATCACCCAAGTTTGTGATAAACACCTTGGGAGATGAACACCTATTACAGTTTGGAGTATTCATGTCACCTATTTGTTTTTGGTTTTTTACTTGGGAACTGATTCTGCACTCCTCTCATGTGTTCATCTTTATATTAAATTATATTAACACACTTAGTAAATGCATTAAGAATGTGTTTGGAATATCGTTTTACAATTACACATTTTAATCCAATTTATTACTATATATTAAACCTCAACACAAGGGAAACAATTTCCAATTAAATGGTCGTCACAAAAATGTCACTCATATATTATTATGCAAAAATATATTAATAGTTGTTAGTACAAAGAAACAAACCTCCAACCTCCTTCTAAGATGTTCATGGGTTTAACCACTATTCTACATGCCTGTTTGAGTTTACTTTAAAGAATTTATTAGATAATCCACGTATTCCTTCTCTTATCTTGTATTATTTTTACTTTGATGTTTAAATAAATAAAATATTGGTTTGTATTATTTATATAAATCAGTTTTTTTTCTATCTTTTCGTAATTTTGGTCAAAAATTTTATTTTCCGGACACCCCAATATCACGCCAGACCCTAGAGTGCAGGAAGAATTCCCCACGCTCCCATGAATCAAACCTTGAATGCTTTGGTCAATAACCCGTGCTCCCACCAACTCATCTACAGGCCCGGATGCTTCTTTTTGTAATTTTATATATCTATATATTCAATCACTGAATTTTATTACAGTTGTATGTTTTCGATTAAATATATATTAATTATGTTGTTTAAAATTCATACTTTTATATTATATATCTTTATTATACTTTATTTGAATTAAACTAATTATTCAAACATAAAATATACTATTGAAATTCGACCTAATATAAATATAAGAAATGTTGTATATGTTGTAGAGGATGTCGTCAAGGACCCACAAACCCTATTTAGAATTTAATTTTATCAAAATGATTATATGACATTACGAATCAATTTAATGTATTCTATAAAGTTCTATTATTATTATGAAAGATTATACTTTTTTTAACATCGTACAATAATTTTTGGAATACAATTTGAAATTCTATTTTCAAAACTTGTAATTTTCAATTTTCCCAAACTTTATCGTCTACTAACAGTCTGACTGATCATTATGTAATTATATACTATGTAATATCCTATATTTTAAAAACTCACCCCGATTTTTGACACGAACGTCAGTGGGGTTGAAGGGGAGGGGGTTAGAAAGGTGAAAAAAATATAGATAAGTTAATAAAGAATGACATGTTACTTTAGAAAATGTTAAAAAATGAACAATACATTTTGGAAAAAAAAATTGTTAAGAAATGAATGCGACGAACAGATTAGGTAGACGAATTTTTTGTATAATTTGAATGCTAATGTTATTAATTTAAAAATTATAGAAATAACTAATAATGAGAGATATAATATGTATAATATTTCTTATATTAGAACGAATTTTAGTAGTATATTTTATGCATGAATAATTAATTTAATTCAAATAAAGTATAATATAAATTATGAATTATAATCAACATAATTAATATATATTAAATTGAAAACATACAACTGCAATAATATATAGTGATTGAATATATAGATATATAAAATTACGAAAAGGAAAAAAGAAAAACAAATTTATATAAATAATTCAAACCAACATTTTATTTATTCAAACATCAAAGCAAAAAATAAAAATATAAGAGATAAAAGACGTGGGTTATCTAATAAGTTTTTTGAAATAAACTCAAAAAGGCATGTAGCATAGTGGTTAAGCCCATGGATATCTTGGAAGGAGGTTGGAGGTTCGAATCTTTGTAGTAACACATCTATTAAAAAAATTTGTATAAAAATATACGAGTGGCATGAAAAGGAAAAAAGAAAAACAAATTTATATAAATAATTCAAACCAACATTTTATTTATTCAAACATCAAAGTAAAAAAAAAATAATATAAGAGATAAAAGACGTGGGTTATCTAATAAGTTTTTTGAAATAAACTCAAAAATGCATGTAGCATAGTGGTTAAGTCCATGGATATCTTGGAAGGAGGTTAGAGGTTCGAATCTCTGTAGTAACACATCTATTAAAAAAAATTTGTATAGTAATATACGAGTAACATTTTTGTTATTTTTCAAAAAAAGAGGGTAAAACGGTAATTTTGCTGAAAAGGAAAAAAGAAAAACAAATCTATTATATATCTAATACTGCAACATGCACCTTTGGTGAAACATTTTATTCCACCTCAGCAAGCCATGTCAGTCCACCTCAGCAGCCATGTCACTCCAGCGTCCACCTCAGCAGCCATGTCACTCCAGCTATCATTTATGTAAAAATAAAATATTTTTGTTGCTCTTAGGAATCGAACCCCCGACCTCCTCCTGGAAAACTCATGTTATAACCATTGTGCCACACTTACTTATTCGTTTAACTTAAAAAACTTATTAGATAAGCCACATCACCTTATATATCTAATACTGCAACATGCACCTTTGGTGAAACATTTTATTCCACCTCAGCAAGCCATGTCAGTCCACCTCAGCAGCCATGTCACTCCAGCGTCCACCTCAGCAGCCATGTCACTCCAGCTATCATTTATGTAAAAATAAAATATTTTTGTTGCTCTTAGGAATCGAACCCCCGACCTCCTCCTGGAAAACTCATGTTATAACCATTGTGCCACACTTACTTATTCGTTTAACTTAAAAAACTTATTAGATAAGCCACATCACCTCTTTTTGTCATATTTTTTTGTTTAAGTAAAATCACCTCGTTTTGTCCTATTTTTTTATTTAAGTCAAATGTTGGGTTATATTATTTATATAACTTGATTTATATTTTATCTACTTTGTATATAATAAAAGCCAACCAAGGACAAAAAAAGGTAATAAAAATGATAATCGTATTCCAAACTTTTAATTAAAAAAAGGTAATTGTCCGTGATTTTTTTTGAAAATGAGTGAATTTTGTTGTTTAACCTCTTTTTGTCCTATTTTTTTGTTTAGGTAAAATGTTGGGTTATATTATTTATATAACTTGATTTTTTTAGTTTCAAAATCTTAATGTATAATTATATTTTATCTACTTTGTATATAAAAGCCAACGAAGGACAAAAAAAGTAATAAAAATGATAATCGCATTCCAAACTTTTAATTAAAAAAAGGTAATTGATCGTGATTTTTTTTGAAGATGAGTGGATTTTGTTGTTTAACCTCTTTTTGTCCTATTTTTTTGTTTAAGTAAAATGTTGGGTTATATAATTTATATAACTTGATTTTTTTAGTTTCAAAATCTTAATGTATAATTATATTTTATCTACTTTGTATATAATAAAAGCCAACCAAGGACAAAAAAGATAATAAAATGGCAATAAATTTATTATTATATTCTTGTATTTTTAAAAATTACATAATCCCTTTATTATTTAAGCTAAAGTATATTAGATTTGTGTGAAGATTGATAATCGTATTCCAAACTTTTAATTAAAAAAGGTAATTGCCCGTGATTTTTTTTGAAAATGAGTGGATTTTGTTGTTTATGATATTATAAGATAGTAATAAAAATATTTTGTTAAGGACAATTAAATAAGGCAAGTACCGTAAAAAACACGTAACAAAGTCAAGTACCGTACCAAAAAATAGGTACCAAAATTTTTAATGTTTTATTTATTATAAGATAATATAGATTTGTTCGTGCGGTTAGATAAACATATTTTATAATTGTGTGTGTTGTTAAATAAGTACTACTATTCAATGTTTTGTAATTGTACTGACTCTATAATACTTCGTCTCTTTTGAAATAATTGTATATCTTTTATAATATAATATTTTTGAAAAAAGTGAGATTTTAGTAATGAAAAATAGAAAAGGTAACATATTTTAATTAAAAAAAAGTAATTGCCCGTGATTTTTTTTGAAAAGGAGTGGATTTTGTTCTTTATGCTATTATAAGATAGTCTTTTTTAATTTTTATTTTAAAATTTAAAAATATCAACCTATTTACTCATTTCCAATTATATTCTTATATATAATAAGCGTAAAACGGATTTTATTCATCATTTACCATTTATTAATGCTTCATTATAAGATATTAACAACTTATAGATTATATACGCAGTTTTGAAATTTTAGTTACTAATATAGATTAAAACTGTAGTTTTACTACGATCCTATTTGTTATAAAATCTCGTCTTCAATAAATAAATTTTATACGTTGATCATTTTTGAAAAATACAATATTATTATATAAAGTATTGAACCCAAAAAATGCAAAAGAGTTTTCTCTTTGTATGCTAATAAAAACGTTTGTTTTGGAGATTTTTACAACCAAGTTGAAGTTGTCATCGTATGATTAAATCAAATCTTAATTAAAATTGGTTTAAATTTTTTGAATATCTATGATAAAATTTGAAAAGTATTAATTGTTAAATTATTTGTGTCAAGCGACAATTGTAAGATGAAATGAGTAACTTATCACGAATCAGTTTAGCGACTTCTTGAGAGGTATAAGAAATAATTTTATAAATAAAGTATATCCACAACTGTACAATTATTGCATTCAACATATCTGCTATTATATTTTAATTTACATTTATAGTAAAATGAGCTTAAATTCATATGGAGATTATGAATATCAAAATTATATATATATATATATATATATATATATAAGCATAACAGTTCAACAAATTAGGGGATGATTAACTTCACAACACATAATGATGTCAATATTAATGATCATATATTTGAATTATCACAGATTTAACGTTTAGATATAAGATATATTTATAAAAAAAGAATACAAATATATTCGTGTTTAGAGCATGCCCGTTGTGCAGGACTAAAAACATAATTTTAAGACAGTGTTTGAACAATATCTGCAAAGATTTGTCGTTGATATATTTTGAGAATTTGGTGCAGCTTATTCAATATAAAACCAACAAATCAATAACCTGGACAATTCAGTTCAGGTAACTCACGCATATGATAGATAGATTGTCTTCTTAATCAACTAACTGGATCTTGCCAAATCAATGAATATTCGTGCTGAATGACAGTAACTATAGAATTCAAAACTTTAAAACTCTTTCAAGATACATCTCTAACGAACATCATCAAGTAGCACGACAAGTCCCAATACAAGATGGGAGAAATTGCATCTTAAAACCCAACACACACACACAAATTAGGGGATCATTAACTTCACAATATATATTGATGTCAATATTAACTATCGTATATTTAATTTATCGTAAATTTAACGTTTATATATAGGATATATTTTTAAAAAAAGAATAAAAATATATTTGTGTTTAGAGCATGCCGTTATGCAAGACTAAAAACATAATTTTAATACATTGTTTAAATAATATCTGGATAGATTTGTCGTTGATATACTTTGAAAATTTTGAATTTTAAGGCGGTGTTTAAACGCTTTCGAGGTACATCTCTAACAAACATCTTCTATTAGCACGATAAGTCCATATACAAGATGAAAGAAATTACATCTTAAAACACAATATACATATATATGTATATAGTATATTTTCAAAAAAATGTACACATTTTAGTAACATTTGAGTCTAGAGCATGCCCGTGCCTCGCACGGGCTATAAAGCTAGTTTATATAAATAATTCAAACCAACATTTTATTTATTCAATCATCAAAGTAAAAAAAAATAATATAAGAGATAAAAGACGTGGGTTATCTAATAAGTTTTTTGAACTAAATTTAAAAAGGCATGTAGCATAGTGGTTAAGCCCATGGATATCTTGGAAGGAGGTTGGAGGTTCGAATCTCTGTAGTAACACATCTATTAAAACATTTTTGTATAATAATATACGAGTGGCATTTTTGTTATTTTTCAAAAGAAAAGGGTAAAACGGTAATTTCGCGTCCATTTAATTGGCAACTTTTGCCCTTGTGTTGGCCTATTATATATAGTAATAGATATTATATATTGAATATAATTAATGAAAAAAATATTATAAAAAAATATAAATAAATTATTATAAAGTACATTTTTTAGATTTAAAGAAATGTAAGTCGATAATTTTTAAAAATTAATCAAAGTTTGTTAAGTTTGACTAAGAATTTGAGTAGCTATTAATTAACATGCGTGGTTCGTTTTGGATTACAAATCAGCAAGATGGCCATATCTATTTTGGCAATACAAGACGCTTAGAAAAAAACAGTTTTTTGAAAGAATAGTCTCCATTCTTCCTCTCATGACTTTTCAACATGCCTTCTATTAAGAACTAAACGGTGTAGAGTATTGTACGTTAAGGTTCCGTAAATTGATTTCGACCCTGTGGCGTGTAATTGTAGAATGAAGAAAATTTAATTTTGAGAAGACCATAGACCAGCTTTACTTTAATGAAAGTTACGTGAAATAGCACCGCAACATGGACACCTGCAGGGCTCAAACATGAGTATGTATAACGAAGAAAGAATGAAAAGCCAAGAAATTACTGAGAATGAATTGGCCTCGTTATGCTCAGTATAATTCTTAGATTACCTTGCAAAACATACTAAACATGTTACTAATCAAATAAATAAACCTAAGCTTAACTGAGGATTTGCACAAAAAGAAAGCTTTAAAATGATTCAGCTAATTTAGAGAGGAGAAAGTCATGTTTTTATTGATATTCCATCATGTTAGTCACACTAATATTCTAACTAGCATAAAAGCCCGTGCGAGGCACGGGCAGCTAGCTTAAATTGTGTATATAAATTATTCTATGCATGATCATTATCGTTTCAAGTATATGATTGATATAAATAGAGTTTTTCTTATTGATGGTATATGTAGCTATTGGGTGCTGACTTAAGTATGTTCAAGTTTTTAATTTAGAAATTAATACGAGTATTACGAATAGCTGTCATGTTAGTTTACAATTTTTTTGCGGGATAGAATAGATACTGATTTTATTACTGATTTTGATCAAAAGCCTTCGTAAATCTTCTGATACTCTATTTAGGTCTTGCGCTTTCAATTCTTAAAACTTTCTTTCTAACTCGTTCATATCTTTTCTTGCAATTTGTTAATTTTAAGCATTCTTTTCCTTTGTTTCGCTTCCTCTATCTTTCAGACTTTCAAAACATCGAATAATTCAGTGCCAAGTAATTAGCCCAAATCCAACAACTTGGGTAATCCACAAACCCACTACAAGTTCCCAAAAGATCATGATTTGTTGGTGCAATTTGTAGTAATACTTTGTGTTATAAACTGAACTAAAGTCCCAACTCTTCTCAATTTTGAGACTCGAGTGGTATAAACTCTCCCACTTAAACTCTTGACGGCATCGTTAGATCTAAACGGATAGCTCATAGGTCCAAGATCGTACATCTCTAGCGATTGTGAGATAATACTGGCTAGTTTATGTCCCCACCTCTGGACCTCAGTCCATTATGAAATAATACCATCAGTCTTCGTGTCCCCACCTCCAGCAACTTCACGAATCAACTGCCGACCAATTGGCCCAAATGCAATAACGTGGGTAATCCACAAACCCACCACAGGTCTCCAAAAGATCATGATTGTTGGTGCACTTAGTAGTTGTACTTTGTTTTATAAACTGTACTAAAACCCCCACATTTCTCGATTTGAGACTCAGGTGTTACAATATGTTTTAATTTAATAATATTTCAATCTATTGTCAATATTAGTTTTTTATATATATATTAAAATAATTTTCAAATACAATAATTTTTTTATTTTACTACTAAAATTTTAAAACATAATTATGTTTAAATGACCTGGGTATGTCTAACTGATAATAATATTAACATTCGTGAAATATTATTTGCTATTATAACTTTAATTCTCATATTTTTTTGCACGAACCCGTGCAAGACACAATCATTTTCTAGTGATTAAAATAAAATTTTATTGTTTGATGTTTAAATATTATATTTAGTTATATTTGTACGTATTTTGTTCGTCTCGTTATAATATACTTACTTTAATTTATATAGATAATTTGATTGATCGGGGCCTATGATTTTAAATAACCCGGGATGTATAATGTGATCGATCTGATCATAATATTTTTGTATGCAATATAATATCTTGTTTTCTAAAATTTGTTAACTGGACTATATATTCTTATCTATTTATTTTTTACACAAATTAGTATCACCAAGTATTTTTTCAACCCAAATTTATGTGTTTATATTGTCTACTTTTTCAACATGACCATATAATTCGTTTAATTTTTTTTGTTGTACTATCTATTTATTTTTATTATCTCATCTTTTAAATTGTTTTAATTCAAAACAAATAGTTTTCATATGTTATATATATGTATATATTAATACAATTCCAAATAACTAATTATTTTCTTCCATAAAATTACATTAAAATTCATGTGATAATAATTAAAAATGTCTCATATACACAATGCATCCAATCTAATTATAAATCTACTCACTTTTATTATATCTATCTATTTATATTGTATTATTAAAACCGAAACATTGAAAGTTTTGTAGTCAGTCGGTACGATATTCGTATTTTGGTATTTGCACTTTAGTTCTTTTGTTTTTACAACTTAACCTTAATTTATTAAAAACAACGATTTTGATCAAAATATAATGTAGTCGGTCGGTTAGAATGATACTCGTATTTTGATATTTGCACTTTAATACATTTACTTTTGCAACTTGACCTTGATTTATTAAAAATAACAATTTTAATTAAAAAATATTTTTTAAATACTGTTAAACACAAAATTCTTGAAACATAATTTAATCACGCTCAAACACAAACACATACGTCAATTCAACATCGAGTTCAACAATCACATAAAACAATTTAGATTTAAGTTCATCTTCGTTAAAAAAGTATAAATATAAAATAAATTATTAAAATACATATAAGATAACAAATTTAAAAAGTTATATTTGCATTGCACCGGCCCTATGCTTGTATACATAATAAAATATTCATAAATATTATGTATACATTTTATCGATATGTGCTATATAATAATGCTTATTGTAGAGATAGACATGCACCCCTTCCCGCCCAACCCCAATCCATTCTATGCCCCGTTTCGGACGGAGAATTGAGAATTTTTCTGGCGATCGGGAAAAAATATGTAAAAATTTCGGGGATCGTGATGGGGTGAGGGATTAGTGTCTCCCTGTCACGCTTCCCGGTCCCCAATTTCTATATTTAACAAAAATATTATATATTTTCATGTATATTAAATAAATTATTGTGAATAAATATGATTTGTATATATTCTTATAGTTCAAACTTTTAATCCATTTTTCTAATTCAAAGTTTTCATATGTAGAATACAATTAAATTACAATAATATTTATTTTACCTCTTATTTTAAATAAATATTAATTTGAATTATTATTTAAAATATTAAATTAAATTTAAAATATAAATTATATATCATGATTTATCAAACTAATTTTATTATAAAATTTTAAAGAGATTTTATAGAAATTAATAAGTATGATTTAATAATTTAAATATATTGTATAGTACAAGAAATGTTAGACCCTTATATAAGAAAATAGAATATATTATAGTTAAAGTTACACAACCGAAATATTTATTTTAAACTAAAGGAAAGATAAAAATACACCACACTTAATATAAAATTTTTATAAGATTAGTAGTATATATTTTGGTATGATATTTTAATAATTAAAAAATAAATATTATAAATATCCTTTGCAAACATACTCTAAAAAAAGAATTTAAAAAATAAAATTTAATAAATATTATAAATCACCTTGATTTTTACTTAAAAGTTTAAATAATAATTAATATAGGATTAAGAATGATGTGAGGTTTATGTAATGTGATTTTTCACTCAAAACCAAAATGAGTCATGTAGCTCAATGGTAATAAGAATGATTTCTTTAAGGGAAGGTCATGGGTTCGATTATGCACAAAAACATTATTTACTCTTTTTTTTCTTTAGATAAGAGAGTAGTGGCATGTAATGTAATTTCAAAATATAAAAGGGTAAAATTGTAATTTCACAGGGATTTAATTTGCTCTTTACAAAGGGTACACCGAACCCAAACAGAAGTTATTAATCTCACTCACTTAATCTTATTAGTCTCTCAAGCACAAATAATGTGCAGAAAAACATTCTCAATTTTGCTATTTCTGATATTTTTAGGCAGAAGACGCAAAGAACAACACCATTGAATATTTGAACAAAATCACATTACGTGTTGTCTTGCTTTCGGTTATTCCATCAAATCAACAAACCTATTCCAATCAAGTGTTATAAAGAAGATCCCTGTTCTTTGAAATGAATAGTCTCCGGTTCAACTTCATTTGTCCTCTCGTGACTTTTCAATTTTATTCTCTGTAATTGTAGAATGAAGAGAACACATATTTGAAAGATACAGTGTGGTTCATTTTCCACAGTGTAGTTAGCAGGACTTAAGAGAACAATATGTTTCCTGGAAAGTTTCCTGAAATTGACTTGTAGGGTTCAAGTTATTTCTCATTTTCTCTCTTACGTTCTTAGTCCCAGTATTTACGATTTCTACAATAGTGTACAGTTTCCGTGGTATCATGAGCAAATTACTGCAACGTTGTTTCGATAAATTTGATAACAACATGAAGGAGGTTTCACTTTTATACAAAGTTAAATATTTTGGAACCAACTTAAGGAGCCAGCGTCGACTTAATTTACTATGCTACTCATTTGATCTCTATTCTCTAGACTACAATCATAATGTATGACTACAATTATATATATATATATATCAGTGCTTCATGAATAACACTTTTATATAAAGAACAACAAAGAACACTATAGAATCTTACATAAAATTGTATTTAGATTCTAATTTTCACACCAAAAAGGTTTTTTATGAATAAAAATAGAATCCAACAAAAAATTAGGATCAAATATAACATGATTACACATAATTTCATTGTTATATATATATATAGGCTTTTGTTCAACTAGAAACTAAAATTAAAATAGAAACTAAAAACTAATCTAGGCCCTTAGATTAATCTAATCTAATGGCCCTCTACTGCACCACACACAATTAAAATACACCCTCACATACACAATCCCACCTAATTCCCTTCATTTTTAATTTGATTTTTCCCGTGAATCGGTGAACTTTTTTTGAAATCCGACTTCACTATATTTTTCTCCATCTTCCAACGATCAATATGCATACCATATGTGCTATATTACGGAGTACTAAAATTTTATTGGTTTTTGTAATAATAAATAGTGATTTCAGCATATATCTAGCGATTTATTTTTATATACGTATAAATTTAGTGATTTTGCAATACAAAATTTGTAATTTACGTATAGGTCTGGAGAAAAAATAACTATATTTACGCAGAAATCACTATTTATTCTTACATGAATCACCAACATTTTAGTGATTCTCGCAAGCATAAATAGTGATTTATCGTCGAAATATATCAAATATGGTATGCAAGCTAATTGTTGCGAGATGAAAAAAAATACAGTGAAGTCAGATTTCAAAAAAAGATCACCAATTAACGGGAAAAATATAATTACGAATGGAGGGGATTAGGTGGGGTTGTATGTGAGAGGGTGTATTTAACTGTGTGTGGTGCAGTTTCTAGTTTTTAATTAGTACATGTTTCTAGTTGAATAGGACCCTATATATATATATAAATTCTACACTTGATTCTATGTAACTTTGATTTTTAAATTTAGATGAGATTCTACGTTAAATTCGATATGTTAAGTTGTATTGTTGTTATATTTTGTGATTCTAATCTTTGCAAATCAAATTGTATGAAAAATAAAGTGTCATGATGATGTTTTTTATTGTTATTTATATAAAGTGTTGTTTGTAGAGTGCAACTTATATATATTAGTATCAGATAAATATTTAAACTACCGTGTACATAGCACGGGCTATAATCTAGTTAGAATAAAATAATACCAGACTTAAATCTAAATATTATAAAATGAATATGATCCAAGGGGGCCCCATTCTACCTCGATCATTTTAGGCTTAAATTAGGTGGGGAATATGGGGACCCGCACCATACCCGCCCCAATGGGGAAATTCGCCCCGATAAAATGGGGGAATGGATGAGTGATTGGGGTTTAGATATTTGTCCCGAATTTATATGGGATGAGTATGGTATTTATGTGATGCCCGCGGGGAAAACCCACCTCCCTTCATTTATATATATCTATATATACTTTATATATGTATGTTTTTTATATAACTACATGATATAATATATTAATAATTTTCTCTAATACAATATTGATATGGGCTAAAAATAACCCTAGATATGTAATTAATGATATATTAATTAGACCTAGTTCGGTCCAAGAATTAGGCCCGATAAAAAGGCCCGAAACCCTAATCATTTATTAATTTCGTAATTAATAAATAAGGGAAATTACCAGCTCATTAAATGAGTCCAAAGCATATTAAATTCTTCAAGAATCAGCAATCAAGACACACAAACCAACTAGGAGTCAGCCTCCTACGAAATAGGATTCACAATCCTGATCTAAGAAGGCGACTTGGCCCCCAAGTCACCTAATTCTATTCTAAATGCAAGGCTCCTGACGCCTATATAAGGACCCCTGATCCTACAATCAGAACTACGTTTTATTGGCTTGATTCTCTATACAGTAGAGATACGTAGGCATCTTGTGAGGACCTGTTTAGTCACGAACCACGAGAGCAGCCATAAAGACACGATTGTCCACCATCATTCATTGAATACAGCCGTCAATATCTAAATTTACTTTTCGTTCCATAACATTTGGCGCCGTCTGTGGGAAGACGACATCAACCATGGCTAGAACACGAAGAACAGCAACCGCTACTGAATCAACTGTCACCACCACTGTTCCAACCACCACGGAACCAGGGTCGTTACCCCTCACGACAGTGGTTTCTCAACCACTAGGGATGTTACCCCTCACCACGGAAATGGTTTCTCAACCACAAGGGACGAATCCCCAAGCTTCCATACCTCAGAACGAGACGAACCCTCTTCAGATGGTTGTCTCGCCCCTCGACCATAACCTTCTCCATGGAGCACATATCTCCACAACCGTGCTTCCTATGAGCACAAATCCCGCATATGGACTGCCCAACTATCCCCCTGAAGCCGGAAGGAGTGGCCATGCCCCACACGACCCAACCTACATTCGAGGATTGGGACCCATCCCTGAAGGAAGATACTTGGATTATTCTGGGCCCTACTCTGAAGACAACTCGTCTGATGAAGGACGAGATCGAGCACCCAGAAGAAGAAGAGCCAGCAAAGAGCCCCTTGGAAGAAGGAATCGGGGGGCAACTGCAAGGGCACCTATGACTGCCATGGATAGGATAAGGGCTCATGAGGCCGAGATCCAGAAATTAAAGAGAAGCATGGAGATGGAGCAACACAGGAGGCAGACTCAGCCTTCGAGCCAAGGGACAGGGGAAATCCCCCTAGTTGATTTAGGAACACCTTCAAGAAGGCAGGAAGGAGCTAGAAGGACAGAGATTCCTAGGTCAGATCCCCGTGTTTTAGCACAGCTGGGTGACCCAGACGATCCTATTCCACCTTTTACTGAAGAGGTACTGGACGCTCATGTATCAAGGAAATTCAAGATGCCTACTATCAAGGCATATGATGGAACGGGCGATCCCGCAACCCATGTGAGAACTTTTTCGAACGCACTGTTGCTGCAACCGGTCACTGATGCTCTTAAATGTAGGGCATTTCCTCAAACCCTGGCTGGCATGGCCCAAAGATGGTATAGCCGCTTGCCGCCCAACTCTATCAGTTGTTTCAGAGATCTGAGCACGGCCTTCATCAACCAATTCATCAGTGGACGAGTACATGAGAAAAGCTCTTCTTCACTCATGAATCTTACTCAAGGAAAGAATGAGACGTTGAGAGATTACCTCAAACGTTTCACCAAGGAGACATTAAACATACCTGATCTAGACAACAAGGTAGCTATGATAGCCCTTCAACAAGGAACCACAAATGTCTTTTTCAAGATGTCATTGGCTAAACACCCCCCTGAGAGCATGACTGAGCTCCAACAAAGGGTTGGAAAGTACATCAAAGCTGAGGAAAGCATGAAGAAAACCGACACAGGTGGTGGAAATAATGGTGGCTCGAATAAGCGAAAGATGGAGCAAGAGTATGATGTCAAGGACCAATATCCTCGTACGACTAGAGACTCTGATCCAGATATGAAATTTACTGAATATGCAAGGTTGAATGCTCCAAGGAGTCAAATCCTCTTTGACATTGAGAAAGATAGGGACTTTCGATGGTCGAAGCCACTAAGGGGAGATCCTGAGAAGCGAAACAAGAACAAGTACTGTAGGTACCATAAAGACTCAGGCCATGATACTGATGATTGTAGGCAACTCAAGGATGAGATCGAGTTCTTAATCCGAAAAGGAAAACTCGATAAATTCACTAAGGATGGGAATCGAGGAAATCAGCATGGAAACTATGAAAGGAAAAATTATGATACGAGGGACGACGACCAAGATCATAATCCTAAGCCCCGAGGGCCTGTTATCAATATGATATATGGAGGACCAGCTGCTACGTTAAGGCCTAATAGAGTCGGGGGGCAGGTTCTCCCAATCGAGGTTATGGATTCAAGAGATGACGAAGAAATAAGGGACTGAGATGCCAGGAACATGGCATGCCCCAAATTTGAAAGTTTATTATGTTTAATTGTTTCCTAAAAGGATCCACTAATAGTACAAGTAGCAATAAGGTCGATGAAAACATTTTGAGCTTTTCAGCTCTTAGTAGGAAGTAAAGCACTATGTAAGGGTCGAACCCTCTTTTTTAAGAAAATATTCAAGTTCTTTTTCACTATTTTATTACTTATCTGTGTTTGAGCATTTCCTTATTGTTTTTCTAAAGAGCAAGTTGTACCAATAGCATTCGATCAATATGCCAGCCCATTCAAGAGGCCAAGTACTAGGAATTGCCTTACAAAAGATAAGTAAATAAATATAAGTGAGCAAACAAAACAGATATAACAAAAATAGCATGCATAGATGGAAGGTCCCGAAGGATCAAAGAGTTACAAACGCCAAATAAAATCCTAAAGTCCATAAAAGGACCTTAAATAAAAACAAGATATAGAGAGCCACGCAGGGCCAATAAAATCTACTCTAAGTCATCAGCGGGTCCTTGTCAAGAACAAGGGCATCCCCACGAGGGACGGCTATTAAAGCCCATGCATTAGCTGACTTCGTGGTTGAATTTACCATTAACAACCAAGAAGTCGGGGGGCAAGAGATAATACCCCATGAATACCCGAAGTTGGGTGTTCTATTTTGATGGACCATCAAAAACAAAATCAAGCGGAGCAGGTTTAGTGCTACAAAGTCCCGATGGATTTTTCATAGAGTATACACTAAAACTTGACTTCCCAACGACAAACAATGAGGCTGAGTACGAAGCCCTGATAGCTGGCTTAGGGCTGGCTGGAGCATTGAGAGTTAAAACCCTGAAAGTATGTGGAGACTCGAGGCTAGTGGTTTCCCAAGTAAATGGGGAATTTGAGGCCAGGGATAAAGTCATGGCCAAGTACTTAAAACTTGTTAAGGCCATCATGACTCAGTTTGATGAATGCTATGTAGAGCACGTTCCGAGGGAGGAAAACGTGAAGGCTGATGCCTTGTCTAAAGTTTGCCTCTTCTGGAATTGAAAACTATGCAGGGAGTATATACTTCCAAGTCTTGAAGACCCCAAGCATCAACGGAAAGTTGGTAGCACCCATTGGTATTTCCAGTTGTTGGATTGATCCTATCAAAGCTCATCTGGAAACTGGGTGGCTGCCCAACGATACTTCAGAAGCACGAAAGCTATACGTCAGAGCACTAAGGTATGCCCTAATTGAGGGAATCCTATACAAGAAGTCTTTCATCATTCCTTATATGAAGTGTTTGAGACCCCAAGAGGCAGAATTGGCCCTAAAAGAAGTACATGAAGGAATCTGTGGGCAACACTTGGGGGGCAGAGCCCTTGCACATAAAGTCACCCGTCTAGGTTTCTATTGGCCAAGCATACTTGCTGATGCTAAAAGCTATGTGAGAAAATGTGAACGGTGCCAGAAACATGCACCAGTGGTTAGACAACCACCTGAGATGATGACATCCATTAACCCTCATATCCCTTTTGCTATGTGGGGAATGGATATACTTGGGCCATTTCCAATGGCGAGTGCTCAAAGAAAGTTCTTGATAGTGGCAATCGACTACTTCACTAAGTGGATTGAGGCTAAACCTTTAGCCAAGATAACCACCAAACAAGTGATGCACTTCTTCTGGGAAAGTGTAATATGATATATGGAATCCCACGAATCCTGGTTACGGACAAGGGAACTCAGTTTAACAATGATGAGTTCAAGAAGTATTATGAAGAGAATGATATCCAATTACGCTTCACTCCTGTTGCTCATCCTCAAACAAATGGGCGAGATGAGGTTGCAAATCGAATTATCCTAGATGGACTAAAGAAAAGAGTTTAACACTCCAGAAACACTTGGGTAGACGAATTACTCCCCATACTTTGGGCATATCGTACTACATGTAAAGTCACCACTGGAGCAACCCCATTTCTGCAGGTATATGGGGCAGAAGCAATGGTTCCAGTAGAGATTACCCACACGTCTCCAAGAGTTGAGGATTACGAACCAGAGACAAATGGAGAAGGCTTGAGGTTAGCTTTAGATCTAATTGTTGAAGTTAGAGACGAGGCAAATGCCAAGATAGTTCAGCATCAGAAACGAGCATCTTTCTATTACAACCTAAGGGTTAAAGAGAGATTCTTCCGTCAAGGAGACTTAGTCCTCCGAAAGATTGAGGCATCCGGAGTTGGACAAAAAGGCAAGTTGGCCCCAAATTGGGAAGGACCATATCACGTTAAGAACGTGTTTGAACGAGGCTCGTAAAAGCTAGAAACCCTCGAAGGGCATGAGGTGCCAAAAACTTGGCATGCCTCAAACTTGAAATCATGATCTTCCCAGAAAGCAGATGAAGGATTGAGCCCGTTTTGATGGGTAGAAACATCCTCAAAAGCTTTGCCAAGACAAACTACAAATTATTGCAAAGGAAAACATACAAATTATGCATGTCAACTACACAAATAGAGTTGAATACAACGAACCCCGAAGGGTGAAGGGTTGAAACCCCTGAAAATTCGAGGAAGTAGAGCTCAGAACGAGCTTCGATTCGATATACTGGAAGCTCAAAATTAAAGAAACGAGTGAAATGTTATGTCTATCTTCGTTCATGAAGACCCCTCAATGTGTTTATTACTTTTCATGATCCAATCATGAATAATAAATAAACAAAGGATATGTCACAAGCACAAATTAAAACAAAGCCCTAACCCGATGGCGGAAAATTTTGCAAAATCATGTATCAGAATACAAGCAAAATCATGTATCAGTATACACACGACCCAAATTCCAGGTCGAATTTACACTGCATCCTGGTCGAACAAACCTGTTCGAAAACGAACTAAAAAATGAGTTCGACATGATCGATCTGAAGACAGTTTGAGGTCGAAAAACTGAATAAAGTTTTTGGTCGAAATTACACGAGGTTGAGGTCGAAACTTTGAGCTCGAAAATACACTGTAATTCCTGATCGACATGTTCGACCTTGTCCCCCTTCCTGGTCGAAAATAGCCTGGAGAATCCTGGTCGAAAATGACCTAGGATTCCTGGTCGAAAAATCCAGGTCGAAAATGACCTAGGATTCCTGGTCGAAAAATCCAGGTCGAAATAGCCTGGATTCCTGGTCGAATTTATACTAAAATTCCTGGTCGAACCATTCGACCTCACCCCAGTCCTGGTCGAAAAATCCTGGTCGAAAATGACCTAGGATTCTTGGTCAAAAAATCCAAATCGAAATAATACTAATTTCTGGTCGAAAATTCCTGCTCGAAAATGCAAAGAAACGAGGTCGAAAATTCCTGCTCGAAAATACAAAGAGATGAGGTCGAAAATTTGAGGTCGAAAAAGACCTAAATTTCCTGGTCGAACTGATCGACCTCATTCCAGTTCAGGTCGAAATTGACTTGACTTCCTGGTCGAAATTGACTTGACCTCCTGGTCGAAATTGACTTGACTTCCTGGTCGAAATTGGCTTAATTTCTGGTCGAAAATACTCTGAAAAAATGAAATTTCCTAAAAATATTAGGAATAATTATTAAAAATACCTGTGGGTACATGAAAATTCCTAAAATATTAGGAATAATTATTAAAAATACCTGTGGGTACATGCAAATTCCTAAAAATATTAGGAATAATTATTAAAAATACCTGTGGGTACATGAAAATTCTTAAAATATTAGGAATAATTATTAAAAATACCTGTGGGTACATGCAAATTCCTAAAATATTAGGAATAATTATTAAAAATACCTGTGGGTACATGAAAATTCCTAAAATATTAGGAATAATTATTAAAAATACCTGTGGGTACATGCAAATTCCTAAAATATTAGGAAAAATTATTAAAAATACCTGTGGGTACATGCAAATTCCTAAAATATTAGGAATAATTATTAAAAATATCTGTGGGTACATGAAAATTCCTAAAATATTAGGAATAATTATTAAAAATACCTGTGGGTACATGCAAATTCCTAAAATATTAGGAATAATTATTAAAAATACCTGTGGGTACAAGGAAATTCCTTAAATATTAGGAATATTTCATATAAATGTCAAATTAGCCTCGAATAAGGCAACAATCGTCGTAAATGTGTAGGTCGCTCCACACTTTGCAATAAGGCGATACTTGTGAAACACTGGTGTAAATAAAGTCCTAGGTAAAGGATAAAAAGACCCCGAATCTCGAAAAAGGTCAATATAATTTCTACGAAAACTTGAAAAGTTTTCCTAGAAATTGGGGGGCAAATGATATGGGCTAAAAATAACCCTAGATATGTAATTAATGATATATTAATTAGACCTAGTTCGGTCCAAGAATTAGGCCCGATAAAAAGGCCCGAAACCCTAATCATTTATTAATTTCGTAATTAATAAATAAGGGAAATTACCAGCTCATTAAATGAGTCCAAAGCATATTAAATTCTTCAAGAATCAGCAATCAAGACACACAAATCAACTAGGAGTCAGCCTCCTACGAAATAGGATTCACAATCCTGATCTAAGAAGGCGACTTGGCCCCCAAGTCACCTAATTCTATTCTAAATGCAAGGCTCCTGACGCCTATATAAGGACCCCTGATCCTACAATCAGAACTACGTTTTATTGGCTTGATTCTCTATACAGTAGAGATACGTAGGCATCTTGTGAGGACCTGTTTAGTCACGAACCACGAGAGCAGCCATAAAGACACGATTGTCCACCATCATTCATTGAATACAGCCGTCAATATCTAAATTTACTTTTCGTTCCATAACAAATATTTTATTCAATCCATTCAAGTACTTCATTTAATGGTTTATAGTTAATAACTAGCCTTGGTGCTCCTCTCTCTTTCTCAGCGTTTTTATTAACATAAAAAGCTGCACATGACCAGGGTGATTTACTATTTCTGATTAATCATTTACTAAGTAATTCATTAATTTCTTTTTTACAATATTCTAACTGTTCATGGTTTATATATATAGTCATGTATTACATTATATGATTATATGATTTTATATTTATAATTATCTAATTCTATTTAAATGTTTTAGAAAAAGTTTTAGATTTTCTAAATTATTATAAAAATAAAAAATTTATAAAAATATAATTTATATATATATTTTTAAAAATAATATTTTATAAATGATGCGGCGCAGGAAGAGCGATGATTATATATCGTCCGTGCGGTAGGGGATAGGGAATGAAACAATTTATGTGGGGCGGGTATGAGATTTGAGATCCCCACCCCGAACCCGCCCGATTTTTAACCCTAGATCATTTTAAATCATTCATTACATTAGTATAAGCTATTCAACCCGTGCGATACACAGATTGTTTTTAATATTTAATATTTTATTATTTATGTTTTAATATTTTATTATTTCAATGGGGCAGAGTTACCATTAATTATATTATTATTTTATTATTTATTAAATAGAGTGAAAACGAGACCAAAACCAAAACTTTCAATGTTTCGGTTTTAATAATATTAGCTTAAAACCCGTGTGATGCACTGATTATTTTTAATAGTTATTATTTGATTATTTACGTTATAATATTTTATTAATTACATTTGTTAAAAAAATAAGTAGTCATGTTAAAATATGTGTTGATGTGTATTTTTAGAGTATTGTTCGCAGGGAAGGACTGATATCAACACCAATTTCAAGTCTTGTATCTCTTACGGTTCAGAAGTGTGGAGAATAATTTGGTGGTGTGTGATTATCTACTAATTAATCTAATAAACAAATAAAAACTATATAATATGTGTGCGATAAAATAATCCAAGAATCATGGTTCTTCAATTGGTTATCATGAATGTCTAATTTGCGTCTCTTGTTTCGCTAAAAACAATCCTTCTAAAATTTATAAAATTGTCTCCCAAGGTAGATTATAGTGCCTACAATCATCCTTTAAACGCCACTCTCATGGTCATATAAAGGACAACTATAGATTGTTAAAAATCAAGGATTTTAAGTATCACAATTCACATATCAATCTCCCGATCTATTACTTAAATTGTGCCTATCATATCATGTACTAGAATTATAAACCTTCTTCTAATTCGTTATAATTCCTATAGATAGAATCAAAGGTTCGCGACTTCCTTAATTATGTTAAGCGCTCAATAACAGATTAACAAGCCAAGAAATCAGAATACAATCAAACAAACATAATAAGCGAATGAATACTACCCAACCCTTGGATCAAAGGATTAACTATTCATGATTGAATAAAACATATATAAATTAATACCACAAACCATGAGCATAATGGTTTAATTACGAAGAATACAACTTTACAAGTTCCTTTGAAATCCGGATGAATTCCTTCACTCCTTCTTCCAATCTCCCTCTCAAATTGTTTCTCTCCCTTTTCTCATTTAAAGTACGGCTATCTCTAATTCTATATTACAATAATATGTTATGATGGTGTTATTACAATATGTTTATAAACCTAATATAAAAAAGTTTTTAATGCTCTCTAGGAAAATACCAGTAATTTCCCAAAATAAATTGGATTTTGTAAGTAAAATTCGTAATTTGTCTTCCATGCCTGTTTATGAACTGCTCCAGTTGGAATCTTCATGTTGGACCACTTTTGGGTTGTAGATAATTCTGTTATCTTCGCATTAGGATGTAAGATCGTCCAATTCTGATGTCTAGAACTCTGGTTATGGCTCAAACAATGATGTATGCGTGTGTAGACCAACAAATCCAAATTTTTTTAAGTCCAAATAAGTCCAGTTCCTTCCAAGCTTGGGAATTCTTTATTTACTGTCATAAAACATCAAACTCTAATTAATAATAACCAATTATTAATATAATAATATAAATATTGGAATAAAATCCTATAAAATATATATAAATTTATACTCTATCAATATGTAAACATTTTAAAAAATTAAAAGCCCATTATAATAGGTTTTACTTAAGAGTTTACCCGTGATTTGTTTTTGGAAAATGAGAAGTTTTAGTAAAAAAAAAATAGAAAATATAATATTTTTTAACCGAAAAAATTAACTGGTTATAAATATGTCTGATTATTTAATAATATTTTTTATAAATAAGTAAGTGTAATTAAGTAAAATTATTAAGTACCAAAAAACAGGTACCAAAAAATAGATAACGTACCTACCAAACTTTTAATGTTTCGTTTTTAATAATACTAGCTTAAAACCCATGTGATGCGCAAATTGTTTTAATAATTATTATTTTATTTTTTAAATTTGAATATTTTATTATTTGCATTTGTTAAAAAAAATAGGCATGTTAAAATATGTAAACTTTTTATATAATTAAAAGCATTAAAATATATTTTAAAATAAATAAGTAAGGGTTTGTCCATCATAGTTTTGGAAAAGTAGGGTTTTAGTAAGAAAAAATAGAAAAGATAACATATTTTAGTTGAAAAAGGTAAATGTGCATGATATTTTTGCAAAAGGAATGGACTTTATTAGAAAAAATAGAAATTAAGTTTTAATATTTTATTAATTATATTTGTTAAATAAATAAGTAGCCAGGTTAAAATATGTAAATATTTTTAAATATTTAAAACATTAAAATAGGTATTAAAACAAATAAGGGTTTGTCTGTGATATTTTTGGAAAAGGAGGAGTTTTAGTAAGAAAAAACTAGAAAAAATAACTTTAGAAAAGGTAATGCACAAGAGTAACCCGTGATATTTTTGCAAAATGAGGAGATTTTATTGGAAAATAGAAAAAATAATGTGTTTTAGCTGAAAAGAGTAATTGATTATAAATAGGTACTTTTATTATTTAATGATATTTTTTTATAAATAAGTAAGAGTAATTAGGTAAAAACACTTATCGTACCGACCAACCAAACTTTTAAAGTTTCGTCTATTTTATTATAGTATAGATAATATAAATTTAGTGAATTAAGATCGTTAAAAAAAGTAATATTATTACGGAAATATTAAAATATAAATAATAAAATAATAATTATTAAAAAAAATATGTGCAATGCACAAGAGTTTTAAGCCAGTAATTATAACTTAAAAAATGTTTATAAAATAAAGAATAAGGAACCTTATGATACTTTTCCTGAGTTACTATTGATTTGAGATTATTCACTTTCTTCATTTAAAAATATACTAAAAACACGGTAAGTAAATATTTGTTAATAAATGACTAGATTTTTTATTCACATGCATTTCTAGTGTTTCTGAGAAAAAATATCCTAAGATTAACCTTAGGATCCTTATTTTATATAAAATATACAATGTTGACTTGGGCCAACTATGATTAAGTAAATTAATAAATGACAATGATATTAGTGCACGCGGTTGAGTTTCAAATGCAAATCAATAACATTATCTTATCATTTACGCCAAAATGATAAACACAGAAAAAATAAGTGGGCGTCATTCTTTTCGAATGAATAGTCTCAGGGTCTACTCCGTTTGTCCTGTCGTGACTTTTCAGCATGCCCTTTAATTCTCCAGTCATGTAGTTATATAGTAGGAATTCAAAATACAAATTATGAAAACAAGTTTTTTCTTGGAAAGTTGCTTCAAATAGCATCACAACGTGGTCGTAGACTGGTCGAGCTTAAGTTATTCCTCACCTTTCCTCTTACGTTCGTAGTCTTCGTATAGTATGCGCAGTCTAGTGTAACATTGTTTGGAGAAATTTGGTAACAACTTAATAAACGAGGTTTCACTTAACAAAGAGTTATTTTTTTTTAAAAATGGGATTTTTTCATAAATACCCAACCCATAATTTTTTTGCAAAAATACTATGTGTTTTTTAAATTTTTTGCGAAAATATCAAAATATTTGCAAAAATATTAAAATATTTGCAAAAATACGGTTTGCAACTACTTTCAACCATAACTGCAACTGCAACCAAAATCAACCACATCTGCAACTTTTTAATCAAAAATGATTTTTTTCCTGAGTCCTGATTTTAGGGTTGTAAACAACCCTAAACCCTAAGTCCGTATAAGAATTATTCCTCATTCTTAATATTTCTAAAACCCAACCATTGAACCCCAAAGGTTAACTATTGAACCCCAGAGGAACGAATTAATCAAGACCACAAGCTTACCAAACATCTTACTAACAATTTTTTTTGAATTCTCAGCTGTTTTTCAATCATTTTTTAAAAAAGTTGCTTCTGGTTGCATCCGGTTGCATCCGGTTGCATCCGGTTGCATCCGGTTGCATCCGGTTGCGTCGGTTGCTGGCCGTATGAAAGGCATATGTATAGGTCTATTTGTAAACACCGAGGATTCTACTCAACATAAACCAAGATGTAATAAGTAAATAATAAATACAGATGTCACAGGAATCTCAGAAGATTATATCTATCAAGAGAATGAAGATTAAAGACATTTACAGTCTTGAAGTAAGTCTACATTGAAAGAAGTTCAATTTATTGTTCAAGCCTCAGTGAACTATTCAAGTAAGTCACAGCTTAAAGTCAAGTATGAAGAACAACCATTAAAGTTAGTCGCTCATGAACCAGACAGTACATGGATTGTCAACGTCAGCCAGTGAAAGTTCGTCATCAATTTTAGTGGTTCTAAGAATTAGTTTTAATTCTTTTTTAATTTATTCTTTAAGATAATTAATTTAATCTATGAATTAATTCTTTCAGAATTAATTCATATATTAAATTAATCAATCTAGATCTTAAGTAATTTAATGAATAAATTAATTCTCTAGAATTAATTTATTTATGGAATTATTTAAGTCTAGAACTTAATTTATTTTATCTATGAACTAATTCGAAAAGAATTAATCCATTTATTAAATCAATTAAAATCAGAATAAATTAAATCAGTTTATTCATTCTAATTCATACTAGTAGTACTATTGAATTTATACTAGTAGTACTATCTAGGTTAGTACTACCGATAGTACTACCAATACAAATTGATAGTACTACCGATAGTACTACCAGTTATATTGGATAGTACTACCAAGTATAATATCAATGGTATTAGTTGGCGCGTGGGAGCATGTTCTGTTGACTTGTTTTAAATACAAATGCATGATAAAAAACAAGGCAGAACAACACAATTCAAAACAGACAGAAAGAACACAGCTTCTCATTTTACTTTCTTCTGCCATTAACTACGAACCAACTGCAAAGATCCATTTACTTCTTGTAATAAATTCTAGCCAGTAAAGTTATATTCAATCAACTAGAATTCAATTACTTGTACTGCTTTGACAATCTAGCGGATCATAATCCCTAGAATTTCTATCGAACTACTTTTTAGTATTCGATCATTTTATTACAAATATAGATAAATTCATGTCGAATTTATTCTAGATTTGTTTTAACAAGAACTCTGTAATCTGTACACAGAATTGTAACACCCTTTAAGTTCAATAGAGTTTTATTTAACTTGAATCTTGTTTCATTTTATTCCGTAGATAATTTGTTATTGAAATTGTTAAATCTACTATCAATACAAAATCGATTAAACGGTACTGTTTGTATTCAACCCCTTTCTACAAACATATCAGGACCTAACACCGTATTTTTTGTTGCATCTGTGGTTGATTTTGGTTGCAGTTGCAGATGGTTGAAAGTAGTTGCAGACCGTATTTTTGCAAATATTTTGGTATTTTTGCAAATATTTCCAGAAGATGGTAAAATTGCAAAAAAACTTAGAAAAAGTAGTATTTTTGGTAATTTCCCTTAAAAATTTGTTTATTATGAAGATAGGGGGTTAAATTCATTTCTAGGACCAAAACTTAAGGAGTAGTTCTAGCTAGTTTATATTGATAATGTAGCACAGAGTAGAAATCCCACTTATGGATAGGCTTTTGTTTATCTGATAGCACAAGAAAAGTACGTCTTATACTTTCGGAATATACAGGGAATGTCCCAAGATCTCAATTATGAACAAGACACAATATAGGTACATGCAGTATTTGGCTCGTTTGGTATTAATTTTTAAGTAGCTGGTTAGTATAAAGAGTTTTCTATTTCTTGTTGCCGCTGATGAATAATGAGCTTTCACTAACTATTAAACTGTTACTGTGATTTTATAATTGATAGACAAGCATGATGTTTATCTGCTACTCGACGTCTCGATCACTGCTTTCGTAAATTAAAACACATGGTTGTTTTTCTATGATCGGCTATTTGTAAAACTTAACAGAGTATTGCAGAAAAAGGAAGCTATAAAATGATTCAGCTAATTTAGAGAGAAATTTATGTTTTTGCTGATATTCTATCATCTTAGGCTGCCACACACAGAGAAACAAGTTCCCATATACCTGAAGTTGCAAGACAAATAACAACTAATTATCCTTATGTACTCAATACAGTTCTTAAATTTCCAACAGAATATACGAAATCACAAAACGAGCAAATATTGGAACCAAGTCCCATCGCTTGTTGCCATGCTTTCAATAACTACATAATGATCTCAACATGTTAAAGTGGAGTGGCATAAATAGAATTTGCAGATAAGTTTGAAACCAAATAACTCAGGTTTCCTAGTTAACTCGGAATGAAACTACTAAGATTATTCTCCGAAAGGTCTATATAAACCATATTAGCCAAGTATCATAGTCAGGACCAGACCTAGGGAACGCCTAGGGCACCACACCCACTAGGGGCACCAAAATTTTTATGCGTAAATCGTATAATTAAAAATATCATGAATACATAAGAAAAATAGCAAATGAGATCATAAAGAAAATCCTATAAGCAAGACACTTTGTTCGTATTTTAGATTGTACGCCTGATAAAAATTGTGTAGAACAGATGACTCTCGTAATTCGGGACTTGTAATTTTGTGTGACTCCAAAAAAAGTTGAAGAGTTCTACCTACAAATTGTAATAGTTGTGATACAAAAGAATTTAAATTCTTTAACAAGTTTGAAGAGGTTTTTAGTGATCTTGGACTCGATGTTGATGATGTTAAAGGACAAGAATATTTTATGTTTTTCGGGTTGTTTATTAGTTTCTTTGAATTTGTTGCTAATATAACAAAAGTGAAATTCTGCAACGATATTTACAGCGACATATACTAATGAAGTTGGTTACTAGAGTTAGTCACGTTTGGTCGCAGCCTAATCAGATAATTCTAATATACATCTAGTATATCAGCATATAGTTCTTTGGTTGTCAAGGAAGATATCAGCTAGTAAAATGCATTGTTGTGCCCACTTTTGTGATTAATAATGATCAACTTAAGTATGCAATTTTGATATTATGTTATCTTTTTTACTCTCAATTTAGATTTTTATGTTATCATTGTTGTTTTCATCGGTTACTACTCATAAGTAATGTTATGATTACAATTTTATTAAGTAAAAATACTTGTTATAATATTGCCTTTCAAAAATTTAACATAGATATATAAAGGGCACCATTTTCAAATTTCATAAATTTCACCTAGGACATCCAAATTTCTAGGGCCGGCCCTGATCGTAGTTCCAAAACAAACCGGTGAGATGATTCCGAGATACATCAAGCCACTGTATGAGAGTGAGGTTATACGGGGATGAAGCTAGCTTACGAGTTAGATGGTTTCCCCGAAGTGATAGATGGATGAGTTTTGAAAGATTTCCAATTTGGTAATGTAAATTGCCACTGAGATTGTTTCCACCGAGTGAGAGATATTTTAAAATATCAAATTTAAAATAATGCAAATATATTGTAGAATTGTAATTCAAAATCAAGCAAATTTAATACTCCATTTGTCCAATTTTATGTCAGCAAGTCAACATTACACGCATTTTAAAGTAATTTAATATTGACTATTTTAGATTCATTTACAACCACATAAAATGAAGTGGGTGGGCATAATTAAGTAGTATATTATATGAACATGTGGTTGCAACAATCTTAAATTGATACTATAAATGGTTTGGTTCATTGTTTTTTACTAGCTTTATAACCCGTGCGAGGCACGGGTATATTCCCCATTCTTCTGTTAAAAAATGATAAGCCGATTTATTAAATATAATATATGTTTTGTTGCAAGTGGGATCAGTTTTTGTTAGAAAATGTCATATATATTTAATCATGTAAATATATGCATGCATGTGAAATGTATTATAGGTTCTGTTGCGAATGAAATCTTTTTTCATTGAAAAAGATCATATCTAATACAATATAAGTAAGACCTGTAATTTTGAAGTGCTTGCAGTCTTTTAATTACGGGAGATTGAACTATTTTAAATGAGTGTGACTTATTTTGCAACCGTCGTGTAACTTTATAAAAACAAAATAGTATTTAACCTGTTTGAAGTAGTTAGTAAAACTATTTCGTACAATATTTCTATAACATTTGTTTGATATATAGCTTATTGTTTAAGATATACTAAATTTATATATATAAAAAATTGATATGGTACAAAATATTCTCGTTGGCTATTGTAAAGTGACGCAAATCAAATCATATTTTGCTAACTTCAAAAAACAAACCTATTAGCTTTATTATTACATCTTCTGTATCCAAATTTCTTATTTGGTTGATATTCATTGTTCACTCACCATATCCTTTATTTGGTCTATAATTACTTTTGATCTCCCTGAACTGTTTACTATATAAGCAAATAAATATAATGAACTAAATAGCGAACCTGGATACGAAATATGCAATAAGGCCAATAGTTTGTTTTTTCAATTTAGCAAAATAAGATTTGATATGAAGATCAAATCATATTTTGCTAACTTTAAAAAACAAACCTATTGTCTTATTATTACATCTTCCGTATCCAAATTCTTTATTTGATTGATATTCATTGTCCACTCGCCATATTCATTATTTTGTATCATCATTTATTTGGTCTATAATAACTTTTGATCTCCCTAAACCGTCTATTATATAAGCAAATAAATGTAATGAACCAAATAGCGAACCTAGATACGAAATATGCAATAAGGCCAATAGTTTGTTTTTTTTTAATTTAGCAAAATAAGATTTGATATGCATTACTTTGCAATAATGAATGAAGCTCTAAATTAGTTGGTAATATCTTTCAATTAACAATTATCAATCATCATTGTCACAATTTATTTAATGTTTAAAATTTTTAATATTTTCTATAAAAAATAATATCTAGTCAGAATTTGTTAATATTAAATATTGAAGTAATAATAAATATCATTGATATGCAATAATGAGTTGGATATAATTAATGTACGCATATTGAAGTAGATGAGTATTAATTGTAATTAATACATGTATAATTAAAATATAATTTAGAAAGATATTTTGGTAATTTAACTTGAATAAATTGGCTCATTGAACCCCCTAGTTGTTTTATTATATATATAATAATAGATAATAGATAATAGATTGGGACATCTAAAAAAGGAAAGAAGGTCACATAAAATGGGACGCAGGAGTAGGAATATTCTTTATCATTGCTAGTGGAGAAAAATCTTTTTATCTACCTATATAAATGTAAAGAAGGTAGTAGCAAACAAAATTAAAGAAATGAAATGAATAAAAATGGAGTAAACTATAGAGTGGTGGCTATATTTTACACAAATTTGCAAAAAAATGGATGAATTTTCGAGTTTGCATATTAATGGCCAAATTATATATCCGTTTTTTAAAAGAATGGCCGACGCTAATTGTTAACGTGAAAATGAGCTATTCTTTTAAAAATTTGAAATAAAATTTGGCCATCCTTTTGAAAAAAATTAGCAGAAGCCACTCTTTTAAAATGCGGGGAACTAAAACTGGTCATTAATTTGCGAATTTAAAAGTTTGGCCACATTTTCGAAATTCGATGTAAAATACGACCACCACTCTGTATTTTTATTTTACTGATAAAAATAATAAGAAATATTCTCATCCGCGTTCTCTGAATTTTTTTTAATTAAGAGAAGAGGAAACTTTCAAAATAATTTACATCAACGTAGATAATTTGCAAAAAAAAATTACAATAGCTTTAATTAAACTTAATAAAATATATAATTTTGACATGATGGACTACTTATAATATTTTCTTGAGTCAACTTGTGATGACGTAAAATAATGATCGATAATGATATTAATATAAGTGGTCATGGTTCGTATTCGACTACAAATCAACACCATGGGAGTCATGAGCACATCTGTTACCGCAATAGGAGATGCGTAGAAAAAATGAATAGTCTCCAATTCAACTCCAATTGTCCCTCTCTTAACTTTTCAGCACGCCTTTCGTAGTCTTTGGGTTTAAACTTCAAACAAAGAGGGGGCGGTGTCATTGTAGAAAAGTGAAGAATATACAAATTATAGAAGACCTCATTTAGTCATTTCCGTGTGGTTTATTTTCCGCGGTTTAGGAGGACTCAAAGAGAACAATGTGTTTCTTGAAATGTTAATTTGAAATATTATGGTCTGAAAATGGATCACGAATGTCCATTTCTCTAATAATAATTTACGTCCACAATAAATTATTAAAATATTGGGGGTTCTAATAAATTATGAAAATCCCTCTCTTTCGACTGTCAGTCTAATTTAGTGATCTTACTATCCAAAAGAATCAAATAGGACAAGATTAAGTACATCTCATTCTTTTGGAACAGGGGAATGTCTTGAGATCTTAATTCCGAACTAGGCACAGTAGTGTTGGGCTTGTTTAATGCACACTGCACACACCATGTATCCTGATCCAAAACGAGAAGATTAAAACAGAAAGGAATGAATGGGAGGATATCATATTTCGAAAAGGTGCTTACACAAAAACAAATTACAGGTTGCAAGGGCAACAGCTCTGGCGGAAAAGATACTACTATTGACAGTACTACTAGTATCACTTCATCAAATGCAGCAGCTACAACTACTGGACACAGTAAAACACCTGTCATTTGTGACAATTCTCAGAAGCTATCTAACAAAGCAAGTTCAAGTTCAGATTCTCGCATTAGCTGCACCGACAAATATCATGATTTAACAGATCAAGGAACATTAAACATAATAAATGTGGCAACCCGAACATACTATCCTGCGCGACTTTACTACCCGGACAAATTTTATATCCTACTATTCCGGTCTTTTAGCATTTTAGAAGCTTCACATTACAGTTTAGAGAAAAAACTCTTCAAATTTTCAAAAAAAAAAACATAATTTTAACATCTTCCAAAACTTCCGACATACTGATATGGCTTGAAAAAGAAAATAAAATAAAAAACCAAACCATTAGCTAAATTCCTAAAGGAACGTGAAAAAACAGCAATTTTCGGAAAATAAGAAATATTTTAAGGTTTCTCACATGTTCAGCAATAACAAATAGGATTACAAAATGCTATTAGAAAGAATTATTTTGATTATTTCTAAGAAGAATACACAAAATAAGGACCAATGAATATCTAATCCAAAATCACATCATTTGCTGTCACGCTCTCCATTGCTCCAGATAATCGACAGACTTGTTCAACTGAAGTGGTATAGATAGAATTTGTAGTCAGTATCTTCGCACTTTGTGAAAACTGCTGAGATAAAGTAATCATAGCTGGCCGAAACTTGGGTATGGAGCTCAAACATGCAAATGCTTGTTTCAAAACAAGAACAATGTCATGTTCTTGCTGTCTTGTGGGACGAGGGAGGCGTCTGTCCAACAAATCATTCAACATTCTACTTTGAGTGCTTTTTGGAGATGTGAATGATGAAAGAAAGTCCCCAGGATGGCTTCCCAGTTCTGAGAATGAAATGTGAATAATTAGATAGGAGATTTTTGACCATCGTGTATGCAAGCTCTGTACACGTCACATTTTTCATTTATAACCATCGTGTATGCAAGCTCTGTACAATTAGAAAATATTAAAGAACATTTAGGAACATTTGAAGAAATTTCTCTGCATAATTTATAGGGACAATAAAAAAAGATCGGGGAGTAAAAATTGTGAGACTGTGAGAAGAAGAGATAACCTGGAGCAATATAACTGTAAGTGCCTGCAACCATAGTCTGATTTGATGATTTTTAAAACTTCTATCAAATGCTGGCTCCTCGGCTTCCAGGCGATGAAGTTTTTTAAGCGCCACAGTTTTACCGCTCGGTAACCGAGCTTCATATACACTGCCATAGCCTCCAGTTCCATCAAAGCATCAAAGTTCCATACTGAACACAAATCACCATTATTGTCATTGATCTTGTTTTTCTTTTCTGTCCCTGTAGGCCGACCAAAACACACGATGGCTAGTATCAATGAAAGAACGCCAATGGTAATGGGAAGAACTATGCATAGTACGAAGAAGACTGTCCTTTTCTTGTGGGAAGTCAAATCAGGGCAGTTCTGCTTGAGGTCAAAGGAGTGTAAATTTGAAAATCCACATAAAGTATAAGGTACGCTTCCGGTGAAATTGTTCCCTGCCAAATAGACGTACTCCAAAGAAGAACAATTTCCTAATCCTTCTGGTATGTGTCCACTGAGCATATTTTGGGAGAGGTCTATTTCTAGTAGACTACTGCAGTTCTTAAAAACAGGTATGGAGCCAGTGAGACGATTGTAGCCAAGGTTCAGGTAATTGAGTTCAGTCAAGGAACCCAAAGCTATGTGAACTTCCCCTGTCAGTTGGTTACCCGAAAGGTCTAATCTGACCAAATTACTTAGCTTTCCTAGTTCATTGGGAATGAATCTAACGAGTAGATTATAAGATAGATGAAGCGTCTGTAGTTGAGTTAGCTTACCGAAGGAAGAAGGAATTTTACCAGTGAGATAATTGTTCTGTAAGGATAGAAACGACTCTACCTTCCTCACTGCAGCCAATGCCAGACCAGGAGCAGTGCTGCTGGTTTGAAGCGCCATATAACGGAATTTGTTGCAGCTCCTAGTTTATTCAGAGAAAAAAATCTTCAAATTTCCAACAAAACATAGTTTTAACTTCTTCCAAAACTTCCGAATGTATTCCTCAAAAGTTAAAGGTCATTGCACAAACAACCTAGAATGGTGTGAGTAGGGATAATCAAGGTCTGCTAACATCCCCTTATCGGGACCCTACTTTCAAGATAAGATACTAGGTAGGCAGGCGGATCGAATCTCTGTATGTAAGTTTATACACAAACTATTTTTTCTAATCTTCTATTCATAATATCTAAAGAGGATTTGCAGAAAATAGGAAGCTAAAATGCATTGAGCTAATTTAGAGAAGAGAAGAGAAGAGCATGTTTTCAGTGATATTCTATTCTGCTAAGCTGCCATACAGAGAAAAACAGGTTACCTTATATTAAGAATTGCAAGGCAAATGATGAGTAACCATCTATAAGCACGGGTTATAAGCTAGTATTAATAATGCATGAGAGCCTTTATTTGTGTACGAAAACTATAATTTAAGTAATTAAGTAGATTAAAAAAGCATGACAGTATTTAGATTGTTCAACAATGCTTTTAGATTTCCTGCAGAAGCAGAACATACGAAATAGCAACACAGACGATTACTGAAACCAAATCCCATCACTTGTTGCCAATCTTTCGGGTACTACATAAGCAACTGAACACGTTAAAGTGGAGTGGTATAGATAGAATTTGCAGACAACTCTGGAGCTTTTGATAATTTCTGAGATACACTAATGATGGATGGCCGAAAGTTGGGATTTGAGCTTAAACACGTCAATGCTTGCCTCAGAACAAGAATGATATCAAGTTCTTGTTGTCTTGTTGGACGCGGGAGACGTGTGTCCAGTACATCACTCAGCATTCGATTTTGAATGGACTGAGGTGCTGTGAATGACGACAGGAGGTCTCCTGGATGGCTTCCCATCATGATTTCTAGTGCCATCACTCCAAAACTATACACATCGCATTTTTCAGTCACCACCATCGTGTATGCAAGCTCTGTGGAGTTGGAAAGTTTTAGAACATTATAAAAGATTTTCCTACATAATAAATTTAGCAACATAAAAGACTTGAAAGTTAAAATTTAGTGACACAGTGTGAAAAAGATAACCTGGAGCAATATAACCATAAGTGCCTGCAACCATAGTTTGATTGGATAAATCAGGATCTAGCAACCTTGAGGCACCAAAATCAGCAACAAATCCCTCCAAGTGGGAGTTTAATAGTATGTTGTTACTAGATATGTCTCGATGAACTATAGGTGGACTGCAGTCATTGTGCAAGTAAGACAAAGCATGTGCTATACCTTTCACAATGTTCACTCTCTTACTCCAATCTAATTCCACAGCATGAGCGTCATCTCTCAGCGCACAGAATAAACTCCCGTTTTCCATATACTCATAGATAAGAAACATGCATCGGTTGTGCAAGCAAAAACCATAAAGCTTCACGATATTCTTGTGTCTTATGTTTGACAAGATGTGCGCCTCATTCTTGAAGCATTTGTCAAAATTCGGGTCCTCGGCTTCCAGGCGATGAAGTTTCTTAAGTGCAACAGTTTTTCCATTTTGCAACCTAGCTTCATATACACTGCCATAGCCTCCAGTTCCAATGCAGTATCTGATGTCAAAATTATTTGTTGATCTTATGATGTCCTCGTATGCAAGGTTTCCATCAAAGTTCCATAGAGAACAAATATCACCATTTCGCACAAGCATTTTGTCCTGATTTTCTTTACGTTTTTTCCGACAAACGAACACAAAGGCTAGTATCATTAAGAACAGGCCAATGGTAACAAAAGGAACTATGTAACGGACAAGCACGACCGAGTTTCTTCGGTGGGAGGTCACTTCACCACCATTTGAACTATTATCGCATCTGTGGTCCTTATATGGATTGGTAATGGGTGGGAGTGTGTCAGAAAGATGGTTGTAGTAGAGGTCCAAGTGAGTTAAATGTACCAAACAACGAAAATTATTTGGTATGCTTGCTGACAAATTATTTGTTACTAGACAAATCCAATTCGACTAAAGAATAGCAATTTCCAAGTTCTTTTGGAATGTTTCCACTTAGTAAATTGTCTGAGAGGGATAGGTATTGTAGACCACTGCACTTAAAAATAGGTATGACGCCTGTGAGAGAATTATAAATAGGTGTTTGGAGATGACTGAGATTAGCATCATGTAAATCTAAAGAGCCACTAAGTTGATTATTATGAAGGTCCATGAGTTTGAGTTTGGTTAAGGAGCCTAAAGCTGATGGGATTGTTCCCGTGAGTCTGTTATCATAAAGGTATAATTCAATTAAATTACTCAAGGTTCCTATTTCACTGGGAATGGAACCAGTGAGATAGTTTCCATAGAGTGAGAGGTATTTGAGTTTTGAAAGCATTCCAATTTGGTAAGGTATGCTTCCATTAAGCTTACAGCCAGAAAGATCAAGTGTTTGGAGATATGGGAAGGAAGAGAAGTTGAGTTTTCCAAGCTCACTACCGATATAATAATATTCGCAGGTTATAGAAACGACTCTACCTTCCTCACTGCAGCCACTGCCAGACCAGGAGCAGTGCTTGTCTCTTTCGCTTTCGCTTTCCAAAGAAGAAGAAGAAGATGATGAGTTGGTTGTGTTTTTAGCCACAGCAAAGCATACAGATACTAGTAAAAGTGTGTATATAATTATGCAGGAGACTGAAGCCATGTTTTGTTACTCAAACACTTGCTCTCTAATTATTATATAAACCATATGGGGGATAATTTCATTAGTAATTGTTTTAAAAGTAGACTGATAATTTGAGTTTCTTTTGATTGGTGTAATCTATACTCTTTATTAATACTCTTTATTAATAAGTAAAACAATGTACGGTACTAAAGTAATTATAAGCTAGTTATAAGTTAAATACTACTTTGCTTAAATATAAGTAATTATATAATTATATAATATTATAAATATACGTGAGTAACTGATAAAATAAAAGGTGATAAAATAAAAGGTACTCCCTCCGTCCCTCTCATTTCTATACCGTTTTTTTACATTCTTTAGCACGCATTTTAAAGCTCCTATAAAGTATAGCTCTACAACTTATTTTTAAAACTTTCTTTTCTAAATAAAAATTTAAACATTATATTTTTATTCAGAAGAAAAAAAATTAAAATAATTTATCGAAATATATATTAAAGGAGTATTAAAATGCCTGCCGAGCTCCCGTCCCCCAATGTAAAGAATTGAGGGGGACGGAGGGGGACGGAGGGAGTATTAGTTTAAAATGTATTATAATCTATACTATTTATTAATAAGTAAAACAATGTGTAAATGACATGCGGTATACAAAATTTATTTACCTTAAATTTTTTAACTTAATTAATTTCTTATTTTAAGTTAATCCTCAATCGATACAAATCAATAAGTTGATTTTCAAAACACACATCTAGGAAACTGCAGCGCATGAATACTTTGTTGATTTAAACTTTAAATTTTTTTAAAAACACAAAATGTTGACTTGGTTGACTCGACTAGGCTAATAACTTTTATTGGGTCAACTGAAAATACTGAAGTATAATGATACTCCTCCATATCACTCAAAATTTGATTTTTATTGGTTAAATTGACTAATTTTAAAATATAAATTACATATACTTTATATTGAATAAAATTACAAATAAATTATTAAAAAGTACATTTTTTAGATTTGAAGAAATATAAGCTAATAATTTTTAAAAATTAGTCAAAGAATTTGTTCAATTTGACTAAAAAAAGTCAAGCCAATTTGAGTGGCTATTAATTAACATACATGGTTCGTTTAGGATTACAAATCAGTACGATGGCCCAATCTATTTTGGCAATACAAGACGCTTAGAAAAAACAGTTTTCTGAAAGAATAGTCTCCAATTCTTCCTCTCATAGACTTTTCAACATGCCTTCTATTAAGAACTAAACGGTGTAGAGTATTGTAATTTAAGGTTCCGTAAATTGATTTCGACTAACCGCCGGTAATTCTATGAAGAAAATTTAATTTTGAGAAGACCATAGACCAGCTTCACTTTAATGTGATAGAGCTTGAGAGGACAAGGTCTCTCTTAGAAGGTTACGTGAAATAGCACCGCAACATGGACACCAGGGCTCAAACATGAGTATGTATAACGAAAAAAGAATTTAAACATGAGAGTCTACTAACTATTAAATTGTTAATGTGATTATATAATTGATAGACAAGCATGATGCATATCTGCTCCTCGACGTCTCGATCACTGCATTCGAAAATTTAAACACATGGTTGTTTTTCAGGAAAAGGAAGCTTTAAAATGATTCAGCTAATTTAGAGACGAGAAAGTCATGTTTTTATTGATATTCCATCATGTTAGTCACATTAATATTCTAATTAGTCATGAAGAAACATGAAGACACACAAAGGGTACACCAAACCCAAACAGAAGTTATTAATCACACTCACTTAATCTTATTAGTCTCTCAAGCACAAATAATGTGCAGAAAAACATTCTCAATTTTGCCATTTCTGATATTTTTAGGCAGAAGACGCAGAGAACAACACCGTTGAATATTTGAACCAAAATCACATTACGTGTTGTCTTGCTTTCGGTTATTCCAGCAAATCAACAAACCGATTCCACTGAAGTGTTATAAAGAAGATCCCTGTTCTTTGAAATGAATAGTCTCCGATTCAACTTCATTTGTACTCTCGTGACTTTTCAATTTTATTCTCTGTAATTGTAGAATGAAGAAAACACATATTTGAAAGATACAGTGTGGTTCATTTTCCACAGTGTAGTTAGCAGGACTTAAGAGAACAATGTGTTTCCTGGAAAGTTGCCTGAAATAGACTTGTAGGGTTCAAGTTATTTCTCAGCTTCTCTCTTACGTTCTTAGTCCCAGTATTTACGATTTCTGCAATAGTGTGCAGTTTCCGTCGTATCATGAGCAAATTACTGCAACGTTGTTTCGATAAATTTGATAACAACATGAAGGAGGTTTCACTTTTATACAGAGTTAAATATTTTGGAACCAACTTAAGGAGCCAGCGTCGACTTAATTTACTATGCTACTCACTTGATCTCTATTCTCTAGATTAGACTACAATCATAATGTATGACAGAGCAGAACTAGAACTAGAACCATACGATACAGGCTTTTGTTTATCCAAGGTTCAAATCCCTCTCTTTTATCTAATTTAGTGATCTTACTATCCAAAAGAATCAGATGGCATAAAATAAAGTACAAGATCTTAATTTCAAACAAGACACAATTCATATGACAGTGTTAGGCTTGTCTTACCGAATGCACATACCATTATGATGTATCCCCGTCCAAAACTTAGAAGATAATACTTGAACGAATGAATCTGATATCATATTTCGAAAATACGTTTACACCTAAACAAGTTACAGGTTGCATAGGCAACGGCCGGTTCTGCTGTTCTGGAGCGAAAAGTGCTAGATGAAAGAGATAACTAGTAAATATCCAACAACCAAAATGTATAACCAAAATTACATAAAAAAAATATTTATAAATTCTCTCATGCATAACATTTAGGGCTGTAAATTGATCCCAATTATCATGTATCTCGCCGTTTATCCGTCTCGAAAATACAATATATGTCTCATATACGTTTTACAAATGATCCAAAGCTTACGAAAAAATCCGGATAAAAAATGATCCCGGATATCTACATACCTGCTCAGATTTGGTCTCATATTACTTTTTATAAAATGATCTTACCCCAATGATGATTCATGATCCGTATTGAGTTCATACCCGAATATAAATTATTTTTTTAACATATTACATTCCTAAGTAAATAGTCATTTTATAATTTCTTGAGATCTTTATGAGTCATGATTTATTCATCCTTATAATGCTCAATTTTAATTATATATACTAAATACAACATATATTTAAACTTTTAATTCGTGATTATTATGTTTTTAAATAATTTTTAAATTTTAGAATAAATAATCATTAATATAGTTCAAATAAAAATGATATTTATTTTAGTGGATCATATTTAACTCGTATTCGATGGATCACAAACTACCCGATTTGAAAAAAATAAAATACGATACTAGCTCATATTTGATTTGGATCCGGACCTCAATACCCGAGATCAGTTTAAATTAAGAATAAAATGATACCAGACTTAAATCTGAATAATATAAAATGAATATGATATTATCTTAAAACTTGTGTGCACGGATTGTTTTTAATATTTATTATTTTGTTATTTGAGTTTTAATATTAAAATATTTTATTTATTAATTTTACCATTATATATATATAATAGAATCAGTATATAAAATTGTATTTAGATTCTAATTTTCACACTAAAAAGGTTTTTTATGAATAAAAATAGAATTCAACAAAAAATTAGGATCAAATATAACATGATTACACATAATTTCATTGTTACATATATATTTATATATATAAATTCTACACTTGATTCTATGTAACTTTGATTTTTAAATTTAGATGAGATTCTACGTTAAATTCGATATGTTAAGTTGTATTGTTGTTATATTTTGTGATTCTAATCTTTGCAAATCAAATTGTATGAAAAATAAAGTGTTATGATGGTGTTTTTTATTGTTCTTTATATAAAGTGTTGTTTGTAGAGTGCAACTTATATAGTATCAGATAAATATTTAAACTACCGTGTACGTAGCACGGACTATAATCTAGTTAGAATAAAATAAATATTTAAACTACCGTGTACGTAGCACGGGCTATAATCTAGTTAGAATAAAATAATACCAGACTCAAATCTAAATATTATAAAATGAATATGATCCAAAGGGCCATTCTACCTCGATCATTTTAGGCTTAAATTAGGTGGGGAATATGGGGACCCGCACCATACCCGCCCCAATGGGGCAAATTCGCCCCGATAAAATGGGGGAATGGAGCACTGATTGGGATTTAGATATTTGTCCCGAATTTATATGGGATGGGTATGGTATTTATGTGATGCCCGCAGAGAAAACCCGCCCCGCTTCATTTATATATATCTATATATACTTTATATATGTATGTTTTTTATATAACTACATGATATAATATATAAATAATTTTTTATAATACAATATTTTATCCACATATATATATATATAGGCAATTGATCAAATGAGACCCTCTCTTATAATGAGAAATGAGACTTAATCACAGTCGTCTAATTTTTTATAATATCTTTTAATCTGGTCCGTTCATCATTTTAACTAATATAACAGACAAAGACACATTGATATACGTATTTTTGTCTCTCTCATCTCTCTTTCATCGCATCTCTCTCGCCGCATCTCGCATCTTGCTCGTTTTTCATCTCTTATTTCGTTCTTCATCACATCTCAATCGCATCTCTTCATCTCAGTTCGTGCACTTTTGAAACTGTGTTTGTCAATTGAAACGAAATTGTTGGTGAAAGCTTGTTTTACAACTATATTCAACATGATTATAGAGGATTTGTTGCGAATTAGCTCTAATCAAAGTATCTTAAGTGATTTTTGATATTTTAGGTGTGTTACCACTACAAGAAAAACTGAATCAGACAACACTTATCCTACAACGCTCAGACGAAAAAGTGTTGCCTGAAATTTTTAGACAACGGTTTAAAATTCAGCAAAAATATTGTATTGTCTATCCCACATACTTTACAATAGTTTCAAAAACCATTGTCTATTATTCCTATTTAGATCGAATTAGACAAGGCTTTCTCAATGTAGTGTTGTCTAACATATATCATTTACACAATGGTTTCTATCAACCATTGTCTGAAGAGTACGCAGACAAGATGTTCTTAAACCGTTGTTAAACTTAGACAAGTGTTTTTTCTTTCAATCGATTTAATATAATTCACACAACGGTAGTTAGATACTATTGTCTGATTTTAACAACACACATTGGTTTTTGTACTGTTGTCTAAAATCAAAATTTGGGGGGAAAGAGTTGAAATTGAAATGGGGGGGGGGGGTTGAAATCGAAATTTGGGGGTGGGGGGATTTGAAATCGAAATTTTGGGGAGGGGGAAGCTGAAATCAAAATAGGGGGAGAAAAAAACTGAACCCTACAAAATTTTTGGCAATTAATGTTTATTTTACCGAAATATCATACAACAGTTTGTAACAAAATAAATTATTGTCTTAAATTCTTTCAGACAACGGTTTCTCATGTAAAACTATTGTGTCACTTCTTTTACTGTTGAATCACTTGAGTATATGTCAGACAATGGTTTTAGATAAAAATCTTTGTCTGTATTATTTTCATTCAACGTTCTTTTTTTGCTGTATTAAAAACCATTGTATGATGTTTTTGGGTTTTTTTTTTGTATAATTTTATTTTTTAAACAAACTTTAATTATAGGCTGGTCTTAAACAAACGTTTTATTATTCAATCGTTTTTTAGCATAATTTCATAGGAATTTAGACTGAATTCGAAATCGTTGACAAATATTGATTCTAGCAATGATTTTTTATGGAATAAAGCGTTGTAGTAATTTACAACGGTTTGTTTTGCCGGAAACTGTTGTAATAAATTATATCTGACAACGGTTTGTCTGGTAAAACTGTTGTGTAATTCCTCTTACTATTGCATCATTCGAGTACATGTCACACAATGGTTTTTGATAAAAATGTTTGTTTGTATTATTTTCATACAACGTTCTTTTTTTGTCCGTATTAAAAACCATTGTATGATGTTTTTGGATTTTTTTGTATAGTTTTATTTTTTTAACAAACTCTAATAGTTTGGACATAGAAGGAAAAGGAGGTTAGCATGAAGATGAGTTGGTCCAGAATATTCGGAACTAGTGTAAGATTATTGTATAAAGTTGATTTCTATTAAATATTAGTTTGACCGGTACTTCTAATTAGTGCTTCGTCCCAGATTGATGTTTCGATTTTTTTAAAAATATTTATCGACGATCCAACCGTATGGATTTTGAAATATATGTAATTTAATGATATTACAAAAGTTTTAGAAAAAAATAAATTTATTTGGTTTGAGATCTTAACGGTCAATAGTGATTTGACTAGTACTTCTAACTAGTGTTTCGTCCCAAATTGATGTTTCGATTTTTTTAAAAATATTTATCGACGATCCAACCGTATGGATATCGAGATATATGTAATTTAATGATATTACAAAAGTTTTAGAACAAAATAAATTTATTTGGTTTGAGATCTTAACGGTCAATAATGATTTGACCAGTACATCTAACTAGTGTTTCGTCCCACATTGATGTTTCGATTTTTTTAAAAATATTTATCGACGATCCAACCGTATGGATATCGAGATGTATGTAATTTAATGATATTACAAAAGTTTTAGAAAAAAATAAATTTATTTGGTTTGATATCTTAACGGTCAATAGTGATTTACCAGTACTTTTAATTAGCGCTTCGTCCCAGATTGATGTTTCGATTTTTTTAAAAATATTTATCGACGATCCAACCGTATGGATATCGAGATCTATGTAATTTAATGATATTACAAAAGTTTTAGAAAAAAATAAATTTATTTGGTTTGAGATCTTAACGGTCACACTACGCCATAGATTGCTTATAGCAACCCCCAAACTGTGTTACCATAGACCCGTTTTAAAGTTACCATAGGCCAAAATTGGGCTATAGTAACACCAAAGCTGTGTTACGTTCTCAGCAGTAACTACAGGTATCTAAGGTAACATAAAACCACAGCCTATGGTAACATAGCAAATGTGGTTGCAAAAAACCTCTATAGTAACATCTTAAACATTCTATAGTAACATAGTTTGTGTGTTACAATAGATGATACAAATTTGCACAACAGTGGGGCCCACACGTGGGGCCCACACGTGGGATCCCCACGTGGGACCCCACGTGAGACCCCCACGTGGGGCCCACATGTGGGGCCCACTTCTGGGTAGGGGCCACATGCGGGGCCCACTTTTTGTGCCTGCAGTGGGGCCCACCTGCTCACTGTTCAAGGTCTATTGTAACACCTAATATTACCTACTGCAACACCTAATATTATCTAATGCAACACATACAATGATAAATATAATAGCCTATTGCAACACACATTTTACCTATTGTAACACCATAAATGTAACCAAATAAAAATGCACCAACAGAATATTTAATTCCCATAAAAGCAACTACATCAAAATCCAAACCAACAACAATTCTAATCCAAAAGCAACTACATCAAAATCCAAACCAACAATTCAAATCCACCAGCAATACATCAAATCCACCAGCAGTTTTATACATAACTAAAATAGACAAAGCAATAGAAGTCTAAGAGCTAGGTCCATTGGTATAGGAGTACCATCACCTACTGTGTCACTGGAAATCGTCGCACAGATTTCACCAATATCAACATTCAGAGTGGGGTTTGCTTCAGCTAATTTTTTTAGGGCCAATGTCAAGTTGTCCTGGACCTTCCGATTGATCTTGCCATCCACTTCAGCGCAGACCTTCTGGTTTACCATAAGTTCCAAAGTATGCCTATTTTTCTTTTCAGCAGCATTGCAAGAAATCTTGAAAAAACTCGAGTCCAGGACTGCATACGTGTCAATAGTGTGGCTGTTATCCACATTATTAATTGTTGCAATTGTTGCCAACACATTATTAATTGAAACCTTTTGGCTATATGCTTTAGTAAAAGTATGTACGAAAGTCAATATTGTGTATTATAGGAACTTACCAACTAGGCCAAATAGGACGCAGTAGATAGCAGCAAATATTGTGAAGGGTATCGATGCAAACAGGGCTCCAAATTTACCTGTGATTGATGATTCTAAAAGGTTACATTTCACGCGGTAATACATTTCTTATAAAGAGTTTAAAGCTTATAAAGCTTGTATCTCTCACCTAATATAGCAAAGAATATCATAAAGCCAGCTGATATTTGAACAACTCTGCGACTACCAACTCTTGTACTTCCAAGGAGGCCAACGTTTTCCCTGTTTGTCAATTAATTTGTTATGTTATATTTCAAAAAAAAAAAAAAGTTCATGACAGTTGTAAGAATACATACACAGAGACAGTAGAACCGGTGAGTGTTCCGAAGAGTCCATCCAAAAGGATTCCAATTCCCTACATATATAATTCACACTAATTTCAAAACTGTTCTTAGCATGCCCTAGAATGTGGAACCGGCTTATTGACAAATAGGAATTAAACAATAAGTAATTCTAACAGACCTGCCAGCCAATCCCACGACTGAGAACATGAGCCGGAGGTGGTGTAGCACTTGCCAAACGAGATGCTGCCTTATATGCTCCTGTTGACTGTTTAGGAAACAAGAATTTAGGCAGCAGCTTCGCATAATTAGACCCTTGATTCAAAATTTATAGACCTTCTCAGGTGTGAGTTTACCTCTATGAGGGAGACTATTACAGCAGCCATCATTCCAAACGCATGTCCAGCATCAAAAGTAGGAGCACCCCACTGAAGCGGGTAAGGAATTTTTATCCTAAAGGGATTTACAATATTAATATAAGTAATGCTTAAGAAATTTGGTTACGATACTATTAAGTAAGTTCATCCTATCCTGAATTATGGCTAGAATTTTATGACACCTCAAACTGTTAAAATTTATTTCTATGATTAGTGATAAATGTTGTAATTATAATGGTAAATATGAATCCATAGCAGTTAAACATTCAGAAGGAACAAACTTGAGCTAGCAGTAACTTACATGCATGACCATTGCCTAAAACACTTGTGTCCGTACTTAACATTCATCAGTAATCCATGTATTGTCATCAGTATCGGTATACAGTATCTGGTGTTTTAGTTTATCAACATGCACATACATAACCTAAACTTCTACATACATTGTTTTTACTGATCAAGTAAAAACTAATAAAGTTCTAACCACGGTGCAGAATCAATGAGGTTGGCTTTATCAGTGCGGCAGTGCATTTGAGTTTCCTCTGGATGATGTTTGTATGCACCGCTGGCTGTCAGTAGGTGTGCGTATGCCCATATAACTGCTACTGATATAAGAAGAGCAAAGCGCTCCAATATCGGAACTTGTTTTGTCTGTAAGTGTTTAAGGTACTGTACAACACAAAAAAAGAGCAAAATCAGAAAAACGTCCTTACTTTCTTACATGACGATCTATCTACTTCTTTCAAGGATTCACCACTTCCGACTCCTCAAATATGCACACTCCAAGATAACATATCAAATAATATACATGCAGCCACATGTATCTGTTGCCAGTACCGCCTACATGTAAGCATATCCTAGAGTATTCCAGCATGCAATGTATTTTCATTAATAGGTCATTGAGATTATGGTAAGGCTTAATGAAAGCAAAGAACAACTGCAGCACCTGGGAGAAGGCAACAAATAGGATAAGCATTGGAACTCCTATTTCCACACATTGTCCAACCTGAGAAATGGTCAAAATAACATCTGTAAAGTTTGATGTAATATGATGGTTAAGTTTCTGTAAAAAGGATAAGATGTAAAATATATATATAAACTTTCACTGTACCACAGGGAAGCCTCTGTCAAACAAGAGAAGGTTGTCATCCACATTGCTAGTCCAAAAAACAAGGACACTTCTCCAGCAACATTTGAAATTCCAACTCTGTCCCACAACAGCGCCTTCATAAAACCATTTTAAAATTTTAAAGCATGCTGTTAATTAATCCATATGTTGTTATAATTAATCCATTGCTAGTATGAGGGCTGATCTCTGCAGTCGAACTTCACCTAAGAGTGGAATTCTGCGGAGAGACCGAGACAGGGGGATAATTTACATAATGGAAGTAGAAATGATCTATCAACAGAAAAAAGAAAAGAAAAACAGAATATGTGTTTCAGAAACAGACAGCCTAACCAATCAGGTGCATAGTTTTGCAAATGTTTAACACTTGAGCTCTCTGCACCTGCCCCTGCCTTGAATTATCAGCCTTCTGCCTTCAGTTCCGGTCTCTGTAACGGAAATGCAAATGACTTATATTCATACAACTGTTTTGAAACACAGGCACAAATATATTTAGATAAATGACATGTTAGCTGAAGAAGAAATATCCGGTGGCTGTACATATATATAGTTCGGTTGTTTTGGTTTTTAACCGAACCGAGTTCTAACAAACCGAACCTAACCAACATCATTTCGGTTCAAACCTAATAGCCGAAATATATTTCAAGGTCTTACAAGCTAAGCGATACACTTATTCAATCATCACATCATGAAGTAAGGAAATATTGGTGTGGCATTGTCATCTGAGGGCTATTAGAAACTTTTCTTTATCTAGTAGAAAAACAAGCATAGGGATGGTGCCTATATCAGAGCTGTACGTTAATTGCAATCTTGAGATTCCGTTTTTAATAAACCAGAAAACTATCATCATCTCCACTATTATTTGTTAGTTTTTCATAAGCTATGTGTTACATACCTACCTAATTCTGAAGCTGGTTCAGAAACTAAGACTATAGTAACAAGCATTCTGAAGCTGGTTCATAGCTGTCGGATGAATTCAAATATCATAAGTCGTAAATAAGTCGATGTAAATGGTAATGCAGGACTCGCTATTAACAGTGAATTAAGCACAAACTACATTTTCCAAACAGTAGTATATTAATTTATGATTTTATTGCAACAATGCATATGAAGATTCAGAGCAATATTATGCAACTATGCTAATGCACAATGAGAAGGTATTACCACAACAAAATATTGCAATCCCAGAAATACAAGTAAGCACAAGCCCTGAATATTAATCTCTAAACAATCAAGAATCATAACCAAAGCATAAAGCAGAGATAGAAATATTTATATAAAGATTGAAAGAAGGAGCATATAGTTTACCTCTCCAGCCTATATCCAGTTTGAATCCAAATCATTTCCGCAACCAAATTACTCAAACTAACAGAAAATCAAAAAAAAACACAAACATATAGTTTACCTGCTTCTTCTCATAGGCTTGCATCTTCTTCTCGTAATCCTTCTTCCTTTGCTCAGCAATAGTCACAAACTGAGCCTTGTCCTAAACATCACAAACACATTGGCAATTAAAAAACAGAACAAATCAAACTAGCATTTAATCAAAATTCCTAACAACGTCAATTATATTAAATTCAAAACAATTACTCACTTCATCAGACATCGCCCTCCACCTATCTCCACCAGCTTTCCCGATCTATTATTCAATTAATTCCACAAATTAACACATAACAACAAAACAACGTGTAAACATAAAAAAATCAATTAAATTAACAAAATCAACATAAATAAATCACCGATACATAAACACAACGCAAACAGTTATAAACACAAATTACCGCAGCAACTCCTTTAACCGCAGGATTCTTCTCCTTAAACTGCTTCCTAAAATATATAACAAGGAGAGAGAGAGAAAGACCTACCTTGCAAGGAGAGAGGGAGAGGGAGAGGGGGGGAGAGAGATACAAAGAGAGAGACATAGAGAGGGAGAGAGATATGGAGAGATACAGATAAGGAGAGAGAAGTGGGAGTATTTGCCCCAATTTCAATTTCCCCCCTTCTAATTTTTCGTTTGCCGCTCTGTGTTTTTCGTTGCCGCTCAGGTCTTGTCACTAATTTACAGCTTCTTAACCTACTTTTCCTTTCTTAGTTTTTTTAAAAAGTAATTACAAATTTATTTTAATTTATTTATATTAAATTCATTATTTTTATTATTTTATAACAATTCACGGTTTTTACAAATTATTATGTTCTATAATAAAATTGTTAATGATTTTATTCAAAATTTAATAATTCCTGAATATTATTTTAAAATATTTTAATTCTAAATTTATTCTAAATATTTTAAATTTTATGAAAAATCAATAATTTAATTATTTGATGGAATATTACGTTTTAAAATGATAATTTCAACAATTTTGTCAAAATTAATTATTTTCTAAATTCAAATAATTTAAATCATTAATTTTAAATAACATAAAAATTTTGTTTATGAATACCCTATGGTAACACATCACATGGTGTTACCCACTGTTAACACCTTTATAGCTATAGTAACATACTTTTGAGGATTTGGTAACACCACAATCACAAGGTTGCGATAGCTCAAAAATGTCATACCTATGGTAACATCCTTAGTGGTAACACCCATGCCCAAAAGTTGCAATAGGTCATCTATGGCGTAGTGTCAATAGTGATTTGACCAGTACTTTTAACTAGTGTTTCGTCCCAAATTGATGTTTCAATTTTTTTAAAAATATTTATCGACGATCCAACCGTATGGATATCGAGATGTATGTAATTTAATGATATTACAAAAGTTTTAGAAAAAAATAAATTTATTTGGTTTGAGATCTTAATGGTCAACTAGTGATTTGACTAGTACTTCTAACTAGTGTTTTATCCTGAATTGATGTTTCGGCTTTTTAAAAATATTTATCGACGATACAACCATACGGATATCAAGATATATCTATTTTAATGATATTACAATAATTTCAAAGAAAAATAAATTTAATATTATAATTTGTTAAACAAGAACAATTAGATTTGTCTATATATAAATTTCCCTATTTTTTACGCTATACAAAAATTTCCCCCTTAAAACAAAAATTTTACTTTCCCCCCTTAACAAAATTTCTATTCCCCGTCTTTCCCCCTTTCCTCACACACTCAACTCTCTCTCTGTCTCTCTCCCCCTCAGCTACATCTCTCTCTTTGTCTCATGTCATACTTTCTCTCACCATCTCTGTATCTCTTCTATCTCTATCTCTCTCTTTCTCTCTCCATCCCTCTCTCTTATCTCTGTGTCAACCCATCTCAAAACCTAATTAGCTAATTTACACGGTCGGTCACAAATTAGTACTCACCATTTCGCAAATTTGAAGCACAAACCCGAATTAAGCACTAACCCAACTAGGAATTGGTTCGATTCGTGCTAAATAACCTTCAAAGCAGCTCGTTTGGTTCGATTTGTGTGAAATAAGAAAGTAAATTTCAGATCTATTTTCAAATTTTATTTTTGATATTGAATCGAGCTTTGTTCACAGGTCTGGAGCTTTTTATTGAGCCTAATTGGAATCGGCTTCTAATAAGTAAGATATTTAGGTCGTTTGTATTGTTGTATAAATAGAATTTTTTGGGTGTTAATTGAATTTATGGGCTCTTTTTTGAAGTGATGATTTTTTTTGGTTGTGACTGGATAGCTTTGAATTGTTGCAAAGGTGAGTAATTTATTTTGTATATTTTGTGCTTGAAGCATTTTCAAGAGAGTAATCAGAAGATTTATCTTTGGCTTTACTAGTTTTGTCTGAAATCATTGAATTAATAGTATCTTCAGGCAAAGACACTTCTGGATCATTGATGTTGAGCATGAAAAACGCGCACTGATTCAGAACATAGAAGCCCAATGTGAATACATCTTATCATATCGCGCACTGATTCAGAACTGTTTCTTAGTATTGGATCTATAATATTAGTTGCTTTCCCTTTTGCCAATTCTTCCAAGCCTGAAAGAACACAAAAAGATCACATGTAATGATTAGCTCAACTAAGTGATATTTTAGAAATAATGCATTAGTGTAACCAAAACGCATGATCGGACTTACAGAGCTGGCCAGGTCCTCAACATTCTCACCATATCCAAAGCATTTGTTTTTCTGACCACTTACTATTTCCAGAACTAATATGCCAAAGCTGAATACATCAGACTTAAATGAAAACTGTCCATACATTGCATACTCTGGTGCCATATATCCACTGCAACATATGGTTAAATATTTTATAGTAATAAATATATTATAGCATATGATCGTTGTGCTATTAGTTAAAAGTGCCTAGTTTTATAAAGTGGTTAGATAACTTACTATGTTCCCACAATTCTACTTGCGTCTCTCTGTTTGTAGGAAGCAAACAGAACAAAAAGGTAGGGTGTCCTGCTTTTCTCCTTTTAGGATTTTCTATTCTTTAAACAATTTTCCTTGATGATATCGGTGATGAGTTTATTGGCACGTAATTAGTATCAGGTGGTGGCGTGGAGCAAGTTGGTGGAATAAGGATGCTCTAAAAGTGTATTTACACATTTCTAGGAAATAATTTATGGGAAAGGAGTATGATTTTGTTCATTATTAGCTTACAACTAATAAATAATAAATTTAGTTAGATTAATTGATTGTTGCTGCATGTTGTCCAACTATTAATTTTCTCTTTGCATGTAAACAGTTACAGTAGTAGTTCAGTGTCATCAGAACATAAAAATAAATGAAATTCGATTTTCCTTGAAACATGTATAATACACAATCTACAAGCCTACAGATCTGTTGGAATGTGTTGGTGCACTGCATAGCCTTTGGTGCAGTAGCCTCCGTTGTAGTTTGCTAGCAATTAGAGAAAAGTACAACCATAATAATGTAAGCAAATATCCATCATCCCTAATTCCAATCTCTTTGCGTTTTATATCTCTCCATATATTCTCTTTATCTGCATGTGGCTTTTTGATAAGAACGAGATTTGAATGTTAGACTTTTCTGTCCATTTCTAAATCAAGAATCTACACCTAGTTGAGGATCCTAAAACAATATCCATGGTTGATGCAACGTACTCTTCAAATTGTACATTATCACTAAATTTGGAATATCACTAAATAGCTAGCTAATCAATTCCTTGTGTGAGTTATTTCATATGCGCTTATTACTAATGACTAATTATGTGATTTAGGGGTTGTGCAAGGATGAGCTGCGATAGTTATGGGACTCTGCTCTGACTCTATCCCTTGGTTAACGATGATGATTGTGCACAAAAGATTTGGGCTTCTACAAAAAGTTGATGACACCATGGTGGTGTTTCACACACTTGCCATTGCTGGATCTAGGAGGAATTCTCAGTGGTCTATTTTTTTTTTTTAAATCAGTGGTCTATTTGCATATCATTGTTTGTATTTTTGTTTTAGTTTTGTAATAGAATTGTACATTTGTATATTTAGTATTTGAAATTTTGATAAATGCTTTGATTGTGTATTTTTATTTTGGTTGACCATTGTTTATAAAAAAAATAGGAATATGTTTAAATTAAACGATGGTGTAAATGTTAGACGGAACTATTGTCACTTAGATTTCTTACAACACTTTTTTTTGAAGAAAAAGGTTTGTAACAAATGGTTACAACCAATGGCTAGGGAAAATAGGAAACTGTTGACTAAAGGAAATGGAACAACTCTTTTTTTTTCTATAGGAACCATTGTGTTCATTTAATTCAGACAATTGTCCTTGTTCTGGAACTCGTTGATTATGCGAATGAAGAACAACACTTAATTTTATAAGAACTGTTGTGTTAAAGAAATTCAGACATTGAGTTCTTTATCACAAACACTTGAGGAACTGTTGTGTACACCAACATTCTAACAACACTCTTCAAAGGGATAACCGTTGTCTTCAGGAATGTCATACAACGGTACGTACCGTTGTGTGATACACGTAACAGATGACATCTCAATAGACAACGGTTTTTCGAAGCTTCAGACAATGGGCAAAAAACGTTGTAAAACCGTGTTTTCCTTGTAGTGTACTTTGATTTTTAAAAGTGATTTTTGATGTTTATGTGTGTATTAGGTGCAATCTAGGTATTTATTTTTAAAAAATTTATAATTAAAATTGATATGTAACATGTTTATAGAGGATTTGTAGCGAATTGGCTCTAATCAAGTTATATTTGTTCAGCTTTTACCGTTGAAACAAAAAATACTTACATTTTTAAGTGAATCAGTATGTTAATTTGTTTTTGTAAAAAATATCAAGTTGTTGCTATTTTTGGATTTATTTTTGGTGATTTTGTCAGTATTCAAGTGAATTGCATATGTTTTCTACAATTTTACAAATTGTAAATTATACGAATACATTATACTTTTTTGGTGATTTGTCAATTTTTTAAGTGATTTGCATATGTCTTAAGTCAGTTTTTTATGTTGTTGTATTGCTCATTGGTGATTATTATGTTTTTATATAGGTGTTAGCAGCGTTGATTCTTCACATCTTAGCCGACTCATTAATGATAGTGTTTCAGATTGTGCTAATGGTTCCACTGATCATTCTAATTCGATTGTAAGTGATGATGCAATTTCAAAGTGTACCTTCACACCAGGTGGTAGGAGATATTATGTTCCTATATCTATTGATGAGGCTTTCATACCCGTTGTTAATAAGTTGTTTGACTCTATGGAAGAAGGTATGGAATTTTATCAAGCTTATGGTAGGTTATCTGGTTTTAACACCCGTCGGAGTACGGAGAAGACAGATGATGATGCTAATATTGTTAGCAAATATGTGGTTTGTAGTAGGGCTGGATTTAATGAGAAGAAATTGATTGTGTCTAATAAGAAGAGTAGTCAAGTAAAACGGCGCAGAACTGTTTCTAATAGGTGTGGCTGTGGTGCAAAGATAATTTTGAGAGTCGTATCTGGTAAGACCTACAGAATATCTACGTTTGTTGAGGAACACAATCATGATCTTGTTCCGAAAAGTGGTAGGCAGTTTATGAGAGTACTCAATCGTCAAATGTCTATTATTTCACGAAAATTTGTGTTTGATGCTGCCAATGTTAACATAGGAGTGAGCAAGTCTCATAGTTTTATGAAGGAGCAGGTTGGTGGCTATGCTAATGTGGGTGCTACAGTAAGAGACTTTAGAAATTTCAGTCGAGATTTAAAGGCGTATGTGGGGGAACGTGATGCACAAATGATAATTAACAAATTTAAAGCAAAACATGCGAGTTGTGAGTCCTTTTATTATGCGTATGATGTTGATTCTGAAGACCATTTGACCAAATTATTTTGGGCGGATGCAGTTGCTAGGAGGAATTATGAACTGTATGGTGATGCCGTTTCTTTCGATGCAACATTCGATACCAATATGTATGTGATATTCAATACTTTTGTCATGCTAACATGTTCTAATTTTTGGTGATTTATAATAATTAAATTTGGTGATTTGTGTATGTTGGCTCAAATAACAGGTATAACATGGTGTTTTGTCCATTTATCGGGGTTGATAAACATGATAAATGTGTTACTTTTGGATTTGCCCTTCTCTCTTAGGAAGATATTCCACATTTTCAATGGACTTTTGATCATTTTAGAAAGGCAATGGGTCGTAATCCAGTGGTTATTGTAACTGACCAGTGTCCAGCTATGAAGCAAGCTATCCCCATTTCTTTTGCTGCAACTGATGAGTTTCCAGCTACGAGACATCGTCTATGTATGTGGCACATAATGGAAAAGTTTCCAATGAAGGTGTGTATATTTAATTGTCCTTGAAATTCAGTTTGTATCATGTTTCATGTGTATTTAAATTTTGTCCTTTTTTACAGCTTGGGAATTACTTGTGTAAGGAAACTGATTTCATGGAAAAAATGAAAAAGTATATATGGTCTTCCACTTTAGAGCCTGCTGAGGTTGAAAAAGGTTGGACTTCAGTATTGAAAGAGTTCAAATTGGAAGGTAATAGATGGCTTTGGGAGATGTTTGCTATTAGAACCTCATGGATCCCGGCTTTTTTTAGAGATAAACCTATGTTTGGACTAATGAGGACAACATCGAGGTCTGAAAGTGAAAACAATTTCTTTAGTCAGTTTCATAGGCAAAGTGATTCGTTATGCGAATTTTATCTTCGTTTTGGAAGTGCAATGGATAAACAAAGATATGAGTATGCTCGTTTAAATCAGGAGGACTTGTCTGCAATACCTTCGACAGTTTCGAAGTTGTTTATTGAGGCTGATGCTGCCCAGTTATACACTCGTCCAATGTTTTACAAAATCCAACAAGAGATTTTGGCATCCTGTTATGACATGAGAATCCAGGATATTGGTCCGTTGGTAGATGGGGTGAAATGTTATATAATGAAAGATGTTATAATGAAAGACAAATTGTTTGAGGTAATAACTTCATTTATTTTAAATCTTATAGTATACCGAATGTATCCTTGATATTATTACTAGTAAGTGTTAGTATTTCTAAGTTATTTTTGAGTGACTTATTTTCCCATTGCCTATCATTTTCAGGTTAAAGTTAGTCAAAACCATGCTGACTGCTCTTGTAAAAAGTTTGTGATGTGTGGCATTCTTTGCCGACATGCTTTTTGTGCCCTTAACCATTTTGAAGTGGTTAAAATACCAAGACTTCTTGTGCTAAATAGATGGAGCCGGACTGCTGAAAATAGACCCTCTTCTTCAAAGTTTGTTGGGGTTTCTGATGATTTTAGGAAGATGGAAACTGTATCTCTTATGGTGAGTAACATATGGTTTAGTTTTCAAAAATCTATGAACAAGGCAGGTACTTTTAAATAGGTACTTTTATTATTTAATGATATTTTTTTATAAATAAGTAAGAGTAATTAGCTAAAAACACTCATCGTACCGACCAACCAAACTTTTAAAGATTCGTCTATTTTATTATAGTATAGATAATATAAATTTAGTGAATCAAGATCGTTAAAAAAAGTAATATTATTACTGAAATATTAAAATATTAATAATAAAATAATAATTATTAAAAAAAAAGTGCAATGCACAAGAGTTTTAAGCCAATAATTATAACTTCAAAAATGTTTATAAAATACAAAATAAGGATCCTAAGGTTAACCTTAAGATACTTTTCCTCAGGTACTATTGATTTAAGATAATTCACTTTCTTCACTTACAAATATACTAAAAACATGGTAAGTAAATATTTGTTAATAAATGACTAGATTTGTTATTCACATGCATTTCTAATGTATTCTGAGGAAAAATATTCTAAGGTTAACCTTAGGATCCTTATTCTCTACAAAATATACAATGTTGACTTGGGCCAACTATGATAAAATAAAGAAAAATGCTAGAGGCACAAAATTTGTTCCAAAATTCTTCCCAAATACACATGGCAATTCCTGATTCGTTGTAATAATAAGTGGACCCCCTGCATTCACACCAACAACCCAAATTAAAACATTCCAAATTGCCGCATCACATATGTCATGTCATTTGGTAACAAATTTTTGTACCAAATTTTGTGCCTCTAGCACTACTCTAAAATAAATTAATAAATGACAATGATATTAGTGCAGCGGTTGAGTTTCAAATGCAGATCAATAACATTATCTTATCATTTACGCCAAAATGATAAACGCAGAAAAAAATAAGTGGGCGTCATTCTTTTCGAATGAATAGTCTCAGGGTCTACTCCGTTTGTCCTGTCGTGACTTTTCAGCATGCCCTTTAATTCTCCAGTCATGTAGACCTATAGTAGGACTTGAAAATACAAATTATGAAAACAACTTTTTTCTTGGAAAGTTGCTTCAAAGAGCATCACAATGTGGTAACAACTTAATAAACGAGGTTTCACTTAATATAGAGTTATTTATTTTTTAAATTTGTTTATTATGAAGATAGGGGTTAAATTCATTTCTAGGACCAAAACTTAAGGAGCAGTTCTAGCTAGTTTATAATGATAATGTAGCACAGAGTAGAAATCCCACTTATGAATAGACTTTTGTTTATCTGATAGCACAAGAAAAGTACGTCTGATACTTTCGGAATATACAGGGAATGTCCCAAGATCTCAATTCTGAACAAGACACAATATAGGTACCTGTAGTATTTGGCTTGTTTGGTATTAATTTTTTAAGTAGTTGGTTCGTATAAAGAGTTCTCTATTTCTTGTTGCTGCTGATGAATAATGAGCTTTCACTAACTATTAAACTGTTACTGTGATTTTATAATTGATAGACAAGCATGATGTTTATCTGCTACTCGACGTCTCGATCACTGCTTTCATAAATTAAAACACATGGTTGTTTTTCTATGATCGGCTATTTGTAAAACTTAACAGAGTATTGCAGAAAAAGGAAGCTATAAAATGATTCAGCTAATTTAGAGAGAAATTTATGCTTTTGCTGATATTCTATCATATGAGGCAGCCACGCACAGAGAAACAGGTTCCCATATACTGGAAGCTGCAAGACAAATGACAACTAATTATCCTTATGTACTCAATACAGTTCTTAAATTTCGAGCAGAATATACAAAATCACAAAACGAGCAAATATTGGAACCAAATCCCATCGCTTGTTGCCATGCTTTCAATAACTACATAATGATCTCAACATGTTAAATTGGAGTGGTATAAATAGAATTTGCAGATAAGTTTGGAACCAAATAACTCAGGTTTCCTAGTTAACTCGGAATGAAACTACTAAGATTATTCTCCGAAAGGTCTATATAAGCCCTATTAGCCAAGTATCATAGTCAGGACCGGCCCTAGGGAAGGCCTAGGGCACCACACCCACTAGGGGCACCAAAATTTTTATGCGTAAATAGTATAATTAAAAAAATCATGAATACATAAGAAAAATAGGCAAATGAGATCATAAAGAAAATCCTAGAAGCAAGACACTTTGTTCGTATTTTAGATTGTACGCCTCATAAAAATTATGTAGAACAAATGACTCTCGTAATTCGGGACTTCTAATTTTGTGTGACTCCAAAAAAAGTTGAAGAGTTCAACCTACAAATTATAATAGTTGAGATACAAAAGAATTTGAACTCTTTAAAAAGTTTGAAGAGGTTTTTAGTGATCTTGAACTCGATGTTGATGATGTTAAAGGACAAGAATATTTTATGTTTTTCGGGTTGTTTATTAGTTTCTTTGAATTTGTTGCTAATATAACAAAAGAGAAATTCGGCAACGATATTTACAGCGACATATACTAATGAAGTTGGTAACTAGAGTTAGTCACGTTTGGTCGCAGCCTAACGAGATAATTCTAATATACATCTAGTATATCATCATATAGTTCTTTGGTTGTCAAGAAAGATATCAGCTAGTGAAATGCATTGTTGTGCCCACTTTTATGATTAGTAATGATCAACTGAAGTATGCAATTTTTATATGATGTTATATTTTTTACTCTAAATTTAGATTTTTATTTTATCATTGTTGTTTCCACCGGTTACTACTCATAAGTAATGTTATGATTACAATTTTATTAAGTAAAAAATACTTGTTATAATGTTGCCTTTCAAAAATTTAACATAGATATATAAAGGGCACCATTTTCAAATTTCATAAATTTCACCCAGGACATCCAAATTTCTAGGGCCGGCCCTGATCGTAGTTCCAACTGAACAAACCGGTGAGATGATTCTGAGATACATCAAGCCAATGTATGAGAGTGAGGTTATACAGGGATGAATCTAGCTTTTAGATGGTTTCCCCAGACTGATAGATGGATGAGTTTTGAAAGATTTCCAATTTGGTAATGTAAATTGCCACTGAGATTGTTTCCACCGAGTGAGAGATATTTTAAAATATCAAATTCAAAATCAAGAAAATTTAATACTTCATCTGTCCAATTTTATGTGAGCAAGTCAACATTACACGCATTTTAAGTAATTTAATATTGACTATTTTAGATTCATTTACAACCAAATAAAATGAAGTGGGTGGGCATAATTAAGTAGTATATTATATGAACATGTCCGATCGGGAAACCGTATCCAAGCTCCGTGGCTAGTCTGTGCTCTTTGGACTTTTCAAACTTAGCGAACTGAAACATCTGAGTAGCTAAAGGAAGGGAAATCAACCGCTATAAATGGTTTGGTTCATTCTTTTTAATTGGGACGTCTAAAAAAGGAAAGAAGGTTACATAAAATGGGACGGGGGAGTAGGAATATTCTTTAGGGAAATTACCAAAAATACTAATTTTTCAAAGTTTTTTTGCAATTTTACCATCTTGTGGAAATATTTGCAAAAATACCAAAATATTTGCAAAAATACGGTCTGCAACTACTTTCAACCATCTACAACTGCAACCAAAATCAACAAAAGATGCATCCAAAAATACGGCCAGCAACCAACGCAACCAGATGCAACCGGATGCAACCGGATGCAACCAGAAGCAACTTTTTAAAAAATGATTGAAAAACAGCCGAGAATTCAAAAAAAAATTGTTTGTAAGATGTTTGGTAAGCTTGTAGTCTTGATTAAACCGTTCCCCTAGGGTTCAATAGTTAACTTTTGGGGTTCAATGGTTGAGTTTTAGAAATATTAAGAATGAGGAAAAATTCGTATACGGACTTAGGGTTTAGGGTTGTTTACATATGTGGTTGATTTTTGGTTGCAGTTGCAGATATGGTTGAAAGTAGTTGCAGACCATATTTTTGCAAATATTTTCAAAAAGTTGGTATTTTTGCAAATACCGGAAAAAAATCATTTTTGATTAAAAAGTTGCATATGTGGTTGATTTTGGTTGCAGTTGCAGATATGGTTGAAAGTAGTTGCAGACCGTATTTTAGCAAATATTTTCAAAAAGTTGGTATTTTTGCAAATATTTTGGTATTTTCACAAAAAATTTAAAAAACACATAGTATTTTTGCAAAAAAAAATTTTGGGTTGGGTATTTATGAAAAAAACCCTATTCTTTATCATTGCAAGTGGAGAAAAATCTTTTTATCTACCTGTATAAATGTAAAGAAGGTAGTAGAAAAAAAAATTAAAGAAATGAAATGAATAAAAATTGAGTAAACTATAGAGTGGTGGCTATATTTTACACACATTTGTAAAAAAAGTGGCTGAATTTTCGAGTTTGCAAATTAATGGCCAAATTTTATATCCGTTTTTAAAAGAATGGCTGACGCTAATTGTTAACGTGAAAATGAGCCATTCTTTTAAAAATTTGAAATAAAATGTGGCCATCCTTTTGAAAAAAGTTCGCGAAAGCCATTATTTTAAAACGCGGGAACTAAAGCACATCATTAATTTGCGAACTTAAAAGTTTGGCCACATTTTTGAAATTCAATGCAAAATACGGTCACCACTCTGTATTTTACTCGTAAAAATTATAAAAAATATTCTCCTGCGCTGAATTTTTTTAATTAAGAAAAGAGGAAACTTTTGAAATAATTTACATCAATGTAGATAATTTGAAAAAAAATTAGTGACGAATAACATAATAGCTTTAATTAAACTTAATAAAATATATAATTTTGACATGATTGACTACTTATAATATTTTCTTGAGTCAACTTGTGATGACGTAAAATAATGATCGACAATGATATTAATATAAGTGGTCATGGTTCGTATTGGACTACAAATCAACACCATGGGAGTCATGACCACATCTGTTACAGCAATAGGAGATGCGTAGAAAAAATAAATGTTCATAACTCTTTCCTCTGGAAAAATGAATAGTCTCCAATTCAACTCCAATTGTTCCTCTCTTCACTTTTCAGCACAACTTTCCTAGTCTTTGGGTTTAAACTTCAAACAAAGAGGGGGCGGTGTCATTGTAGAAAAGTGAAGAATATACAAATTATAGAAAACCTCATTTAGTCATTTTCATGTGGTTTATTTTCCGCGGTTTAGGAGGACTCAAAGAGAAAAAGGTGTTTCTTGAAAAGTTAATCTGAAAATGGATCACGAATATCCATTTCTCTAATAATAATTTACATCCACAATAAATTATTAAAATATTGGGGGTTCTAATAAATTATGAAAATCCCTCTCTTTCGACTGTCAATCTAATTTAGTGATCTTACTATCCAAAAGAATCAAATAGCACAAGATTAAGTACATCTCATTCTTTCGGAACAGGGGAATGTCTTGAGATCTTAATTCCGAACTAGGCACAGTAGTGTTGGGGTTGTTTTAATGCACATTGCACACACCATGTGCAAGAGTAGTGTACAACTACTAAGGCATGTGGGTGTGCATGGTGTTATTATGTGCCTCACGCGCGCACACACACGCGCGTCGCCGCCGCCCGCCTCGCCATGCCACGTCACGACACGACTCGGGTCGGGTCGAAGGGCGATTTGAGCGAATGTCTCAGCGTACGCGATGCGACCTGGGCGAGGAATTTTATTCCCTGTTTATTTAATATTATTTATTGATTTAATTTAACAGTATCAATATTTATTTGTAACAGCTAAACGAACTGGGTCAGGATTTATATTAAATCCTGATGGACCAGTTCTTGGATCAAGTCCTGATGGGTACTGATCCTGATGGCCAGTGTCAGTATTTGGAGTTAAATCCTGATGACTACTGATCCTGATGGCCTGGGTCAGTACTTGGATCCTGATGGAGTTAAATCCTGATGATTGTCCAGTCCTGACGAAATCTTGATGGTTGGTCAAGTATTGATGTCAGTCTCCTGACGGACAGCAAGTCTTGATGGCTTGAAGTACTGATGATGATCAAATCCTGACTGAGCTGTAACTGATATTAAATTCTGATGACAACTGTTATAGTAATTAAATCAGAATATTTGGTATTAAATGTCATATCTTCAGTTACAATATTTGGTATATTACGTTTTATTTTGTATTTTATATATACAAAATAGAACGTTGGACTTGAGAGGATATACGTAACTCTGAAAAACCCTAGCAAAGATATTCTTCTCTCTCTTAACACATACAGAATATACATAGGTTTTTGGGCAAACTGAGGTGCAGGTCGCTGTTGATCATTGTCATTACTGTGAGTGGATTGATCTGAGTTGTTTTATCCTGGAAGTGATATTGCTGCAATCCAACACAGCGTAAGTGGGGCAATAATCTCTTCAAGAACATTCAAGACTTCTCTAAGGCTTGGCGACTCAGCTGTTTATTATCTTTCAGTATTTGTTAAAGCTTCTGAGAGATAAGTGTTCTTTCTTATCTTATTATTTACAGTCTCTAATTATATTATTGTTTCGACCTTCGTGTTTGGTTTTGTTAATTGGTATTTTTGCCTGTTCTTGTTAATACAAAATATATATAACTGCCCAATTGTTGTTGTGTAGTTAGTAAATTATACCCAACAGTATCTGATGTCAAAATTATTTGTTGCTCTTAAAATGTCCTCTTATGCAATGATACCGTCAAAGTTCCATACTTAATAGAAATCACCATTATTGTCATTGATCTTGTTTTTATTTTTTGTCCGTGTAGGCCGACCAAAACACTCGATGGCTAGTATCAATGAAGGAACGCCAATGGTAATGGGAAGAACTATGCATAGTACGAGGAAGACTGTCCTTTTCTTGGGGGAAGTCAAATCAGGGCAGTTCTGCTTGAGGTCAAAGGAGTGTAAATTTGAAAATCCACATAAAGTATATGGTACGCTTCCGGTGAAATTGTTCCCTGCCAAATAGACGTACTCCAAAGAAGAACAATTTCCAACATATTACCTTTTATATTTGTTATTACTAAAATCTATGTTTTCCAAAAATATGAGGTGCAATCCTTACTTATTTAGTTTAATACTCTATTTAATATATAATAAAATAATATAAAAATAGTAACTAACTGATTGTCTTTTATTATTAAAAAAATATCTAACAAAATCTACTCATTTTCCAAAAATATCACGACAATTACCTTTAAATTAAAACATAATACCTTTTATATTTGTTATCACTAAAATCTCTATTTTCCAAAAATATGAGGTGCAATCCTTACTTATTTATTTTAAAATCTATTTTAATACTCTATTTAATAAATAATAAAATAATATAAAAATATTAACTAGCTGATTGCCTTTTATAATTAAAACATTTTTTTTCCTAACAAAATCTACTTATTTTCCAAAAATATTACGGGCAATTACCTTTAAATTAAAATATATTACCTTTTATATTTGTTATCACTAAAATCTCTATTTTCCAAAAATATCAAGTGCAACTCTTACTTATATATTTTAAAACATATTTTAATACTTTTAATTATATAAAAAAAACTTACCTATTTTAACAAGTGAACGTATTTTTTTTAACAAATATAATTAATATAATTAAAACACATCATCACTAAAATCCCTATTTTCCAAAAATATGAGGTGCAATCCTTACTTATTTATTTTAAAACCTATTTTAATACTCTATTTAATAAATAATAAAATAATATAAAAATAGTAACTAGCTGATTGCCTTTTATAGTTAAAACATTTTTTTTCTAACAAAATCTACTTCTTTTCCAAAAATATCACGGGCAATTACCTTTTATATTTGTTATCATTAAAATCTATATTTTCCAAAAATATCAAGTGCAACTTATATATTTTAAAACATATTTTAATACTTTTAATTATTTAAAAAAAACTTACATATTTTAACAAGTGAACGTATTTTTTTAACACATAAAATTAATATAATTAAAACACTTCTAAAAATATCACGGTCAATTACTTTTTTTAATTAAAACATGTTAGATTTTCTATCTCTCCTTATTATTAATATTATTTTATCATAAAATAATATTAATAATACCTCATTTATCTTCCTCGGCCTCATTTATATTTTTTTTATATTTTTTTATGTTCCAATGAATATTTAAGTTTCTCATTTTATAATTTATCATATTAATTTTTACTTTTATTTTAATATTTTCCGTTCACATTAAATTTCTTAGTTTATTACTTTTAAGGCCACGGGTTATAAGCTAGTACTCTTTATTAATAAACAAAACAATGTTAAAATGGCGCGCGGTATTAAAGTACAAAGTACCAAATTTGGTTTATTACTTTTAGTACTAATATTTTAATGTCTACTTATGCTCGGCCCTGTTGGAAATTAATCTAAACTATTTAAATATAATAAATATATAGTCAGCAAGTTTAACGTAGAAATAGTGGCTGACCTGGTTTGGTTATTTAGTGGAGTGACTATAGGAGAGGTTTTAAATAACGGGTAGAAGTAGAGATGAAATAGGAGAGTAGTTGTCAGTTCCTTGTTTCTAGCATGCCACTAAGGCAAGTTTTCTTTTCCCCTTGTAATTAGCATATATAGCTGGTATCGTTGTAAGTTAAAAATAATTCTAATACAATGTAGTCCTTTAGGCATTTCCAGTTTGTACATAATTAATATTCATCTTCTTTATCAAAGCTTAGTATTTATATCTTCAAGGTTTAAATCTCAACATGGTATCAGAGCGGGCGATTCTCGAGGACCTCGTTCAGTTTGTTTCCGCCATCGTTGATGGTGTTCTTGAGTTTTTATCATTTGTTCTTCATTTTTCAAAAGGTTACATCCTCTGCACGCCAAGTGTTTGATCAATGGTTTCAGTCAGAGAATCTGTTATTTTGTCAAGTTTTTAGTTGTTTAGTGTCATTCTGTGTTTGTGAGGGCATGTGTTTGTGAGGGCAGGAGAGTCCATTGATGAACGTAATCTGGTGTTGTTTGAGGAGCAGTAGTTGTCCCAAGCAGCAGCTGGTGTGGCTGCGGGGAGAGATGCAGGGCTGGAGAGATAGCTCCGAGGCAAAAGAAGATGGAGATACAGGGGATAACAGTTGTGTGCATGCAAAAGTTTTTAGCATGAGAGGGTCGGAGATGACGGAGAAAGCAACAGAAAGAAGGAATGAAAAACTTCACAGATTAAACCACTTTCATCTAGACAGTTGTAGAAGGTGAATTTTATATCATTGGAAAAATCTCGAAGTCTAGTATTTTATGCAACAAACGGTTCGTAAAACGGATTTTTCTACAAAGAATTATAACTATTTTAGTGAAGGTGTATCCACCTGTCCAGAATTGCAACTGTTGCTGTTAATGCATCAACTTGGCAGAATTAACTGCTTTGATCTGGAAGGCTCTAGGTGCAGTATGATATACCATTGGAAAGGTATTGGAGTCTAGTTGATGGAAAATTTTACGGCTCTTAAAAATACATTTCCTAGAAGTCGTTATTGGAGTTTAAGTCACAGGAGGTCAATCTGTCCAGAATGATACATTTCTGAGGTATGGTTCAGTTTTGTTTGTTGTTAATCTGGAAATTGTAAGCTTGTAAGTATGTGTGTATATATACCGCTGTGATGTGTGTATAAATCAAGCTTAAGGATGAGTTGTTGGAGACTACAATCGAGGGTGGTGGTGCGGCAGCAGGGGCTGTTGCCTGGTTAATAAGGTGCGCAAGTAGAGGGCAGGAAGAGAGCCATACGGGCTAATGAGTTGAACCTTGTCTGAGTGCAGGCAGGATGAGAGCCATACGGGCTGATGAGTTGAACCTTGTCTGAGTGCAGGCAGGATGAGAGCCATACGGGCTGATGAAGTTTGCAAAGTCACGGGTTCGAGTTTCCATTGAAGGCATTTTCCAGGACTGACTCTGATAGATGCTGGGGAGGGAGGATTCTTGAATCTTCCCAAGGGAGGCATCTGTAAATGCTGGGGGGGTAATTGTTGGGTTTCCTATCGTCTTACCTAAATCGACTCGTGATGTTTGCAGCTTAGATAGTATATCGGGGTAGTGATTAAATTGGATTTAATCACCCGATAACTTGGGCGTGTATTCGCAATGGTGCGCGGATACTAGTAGCGCAGATGGCGCGGATACTAGTAGCGCAAAGGTTGTCTACTCGAGAAGAGTGACAGAATTTGGTGGTGTCAGTGTGGAGACGTCGGAGAGAAGAGGAGCAGGAGGAAGCTCAAGCTGAGAGGGGCAGAGGCGGATTCCTCAGCAAGCGGAGCTGGAAGAAGAATGAGCTGATGTGTGTGCACAGAATCGAGTCAGCTGGCGATTTGGTGAAACTGCAAGTAGAGAGATAGAGACAATGGAGGAGGTTCAGTGAAGGTGATGGTGTAGTTCAGCGGTTCAGGGCTGGAGTCGCTACATTCGTAGGCGGCATTGGTCTTTCTTCGTTCGAGCTGGGCTATAATTCTGGACAGTGAAGAGTGCAGAGGAGTGTGTGTTCAAGGTGTGGGTAGGTGCTGAGTTTGTGTATGGCTGTGATAAATGGCGAAGTAGTGTAGTTACAGGTTGATGGTTGGTTGTGAACCAAGAGCTTACATGTGTTGGAAGCTAGCTCTTGGGTTGAAGCGTCCTGAGAAAATTCCATGGGTTGGAAGCTAGCTCTTGGGTAGATGCTAGTAGCGCAGTTGGCGCATTTGGTTGCATAAGTGCAAATGTAGACGCTGAGGGCAGGAGCATAGGTTGTTGAAAAGGAAACAGGCAAGGCAGAAGAATGCGAGTTTGAAGAGAACAATAGTACACACCGAACCAAGAGGCGTAAGGTTTCTTTGGTTAAAACGGTGGAGAGACAATTGTTGTGGCAATTGTAAGAATAGTCCAGAAGGAGGACTCGTGGTGATCACCGTAGTAGTTGTAGCAATGAAGAAGATGCAGATGGGCACCGAAGAAATGTCTGAACGCTGATGGCGCAGAGGAAGAAGGCAATATACGGTTGCTGAAAGCAAATGTGCAAATGTTGTCTGAATGCAGGTAGGAAGAATGTGATGACGATGGCACTGGCACAGAATTTGATTCAGGCCGGTGTTGATGGGTTACGAGTTGGGATGGGTTCGGGCGTGAGCTCATGCAAGACAAGTTTAGATTAAGGGGGAGATTGTTGGAAATTAATCTAAACTATTTAAATATAATAAATATATAGTCAGCAAGTTTAACGTAGAAATAGTGGCTGACCTGGTTTGGTTATTTAGTGGAGTGACTATAGGAGAGGTTTTAAATAACGGGTAGAAGTAGAGATGAAATAGGAGAGTAGTTGTCAGTTCCTTGTTTCTAGCATGCCACTAAGGCAAGTTTTCTTTTCCCCTTGTAATTAGCATATATAGCTGGTATCGTTGTAAGTTAAAAATAATTCTAATACAATGTAGTCCTTTAGGCATTTCCAGTTTGTACATAATTAATATTCATCTTCTTTATCAAAGCTTAGTATTTATATCTTCAAGGTTTAAATCTCAACAGGCCCCTTATAAGCTAGTATTAATAATGCATGAGAGCCTTTATTTGTGTACGAAAACTATAATTTAAGTAATTAAGTAGATTAGAAAAGCATGACAGTATTTAGATTGTTCAACATTGTTTTTAGATTTCCTGCTGAAGCAGAACATACGAAATAGCAACACAGACGAATACTGAAACCATGAAACCAAATCCCATCACTTGTTACCAATCTTTCGGGTACTACATAAGCAACTGAACACGTTAAAGTGGAGTGGTATAGATAGAATTTGCAGACAACTCTGGAGCTTTTGATAATTTCTGAGATACACTAATGATGGATGGCCGAAAGTTGGGATTTGATCTTAAACACGTCAATGCTTGCCTCAGAACAAGAATGATATCAAGTTCTTGTTGTCTTGTTGGACGCGGGAGACGTGTGTCAAGTACATCACTCAACATTCGATTTTGAGTGGATTTAGGTACTGTGAATGACGACAGGAGGTCTCCTGGATGACTTCCCATCATGATTTCTAATGCCACAACTCCAAAGCTATACACATCACATTTTTCAGTCACCACCATTGTATATGCAAGCTCTGTAAAGTTGGAAATGTTTAGAACATTATAAAAGATTTTCCTACATAATAAATTTAGCAACATAAAAGACTTGAAAGTTAAAATTTAGTGACACAGTGTGAAAAAGATAACCTGGAGCAATATAACCATAAGTGCCTGCAACCATAGTTTGATTAGATAAATCAGGATCTAGTAACCTTGAGGCACCAAAATCAGCAACAAATCCTTCCAAGTGGGAGTTTAATAGTATGTTGTTACTAGATATGTCTCGATGAACTATAGGTGGACTGCAGTCATGGTGCAAGTAAGACAAAGCATGTGCTATACCTTTCACAATGTTCACTCTCTTACTCCAATCTAATTCCACAGCATGAGCGTCATCTCTCAGCGCACAGAATAAACTCCCCTTTTCCATATACTCATAGATAAGAAACATGCATCGGTTATGCAAGCAAAAACCATAAAGCTTCACGATATTCTTGTGTCTTATGTTTGACAAGATGTGCGCCTCATTCTTGAAGCAATTGTCAAAATTTGGGTCCTCGGCTTCCAGGCGATGAAGTTTCTTAAGTGCAACAGTTTTTCCATTTTGCAACCTAGCTTCATATACACTGCCATAGCCTCCAGTTCCAATGCAGTATCTGATGTCAAAATTATTTGTTGATCTTATAATGTCCTCGTATGCAAGGTTTCCATCAAAGTTCCATACAGAACAAATATCACCATTCCGCACCAGCATTTTGTCCTGATTTTCTTTACGTTTTTTCCGAAATACGAACACAAAGGCTAGTATCATTAAGAACAGGCCAATGGTAACAAAAAGAACTATGTAAACGACAAGCACGACCGAGTTTCTTCGGTGGGAGGTCACTTCACCACCATTTGAACTATTATCGCATATGTGGTCCTCATATGGATTGCTAATGGGTGGGAGTGTGTCAGAAAGATGGTTGTCGTAGAGTTCCAAGAAAGTTAAATGTACCAAACAACGAAAATTATTTGGTATGCTTCCTGACAAATTGTTCCTAGACAAATCCAATTCGACTAAAGAATAGCAATTTCCAAGTTCTTTTGGTATGTTTCCACTTAGTGAATTGTGTGAGAGGCTTAGGTATTGTAGACCACTGCACTTAAAAATAGGTATGGAGCCTGTGAGAAAATTAAGAGACACATCAAGACTTTTGAGATGAGTGAGATTTGCATCATGTAAATCTAAAGAGCCACTAAATTGATTAAGACTAAGGTACATGAGTTCGAGTTTGGTTAAGGATCCTAAAGCTGATGGGATTGTTCCTGTGAGTCTGTTACCATAAAGGTATAATTCAATCAAATTACTCAAGATTCCTATGTCACTGGGAATGGAATCAGTGAGATTATTCTTCGAAAGGTCTAAAATAGACAAATTAGTCAGGTTACCTAATTCCGAGGGAATGAACCCGGTGAGATGATTCCAAGATACATCTAGATACTCTAGGTAAGTGAGGTTACCAAGGGAAGAAGGTAATGTACCACTGAGATCGTTTCCATAGAGTGACAGGTAGTTGAGTTTTGAAAGCATTCCAATTTCGTAAGGTATGCTTCCATTAAGCTTACAGGCAGAAAGATGAAGTGTTTGGAGATATGGGAAGGAAGAGAAGTTGAGTTTTCCAAGCTCATCCTCGATAGAATATTCAAAGATTTCTATAGAAACGACTCTACCTTCCTCATTGCAGCCAATGCCAAACCAGGAGCAGTGCTGCTGGTTTGAAGGGCCAATGCCAAATAACGGAATTTGATTCCCCCACCATCCCGTCCTCACAAGAGCTTCTCTTTCGCTTTCGATTTCCAAAGAAGAAGAAGATGATGAGTTGGTTGTGTTTTTAGCCACAGCAAAGCATACAGATACTAGTAAAAGTGTGTATATAATTATGCAGGAGACTGAAGCCATGTTTTGTTACTCAGACACTTTGCACATGTGGGATCTTTATATCACAACACAACTTGAATTTGTATAGAGTAATTCACATCTAGCATAAATAAATCACATAATATATCACTCTTTACTACGGTTATTTTTTAAAATTTATAATAATATTAATTAATGATATTATTTTTAATTTAATGATGATTTAGTCATTATTATTCAAGTTATTAGTTTAAAAAGTATTATAATATTAAAATATATCACATTAAAATGTCGACATATCATCTAGATTTAAACTTCAAAAAAATTTAAAAATACAAAATGTTGACTTCTTTAGTCTTGCAACTTTTATTGGGCTAGGTGAAAATAATGAAGTATAATGATATTAACATACTTGGTTCGTTTTGGATTACAAAATCACTAACATTGCCCAATCTATTTTGGCAATACAAGAAGCGTGAAGAAAAAGTTTTTTTTGAAAGAATAGTAGTCTCCTCTAGTGACTTTTCAACATGCCTTCAATTACCAACTAAACGGGGCAGAGTATTATACGTCAGAGAAATGCTAGAGGTCTCATTTCCAAAAATTGTTCCCAAATGAATTTAGAATAATAATTTTTCTAATAGTAATATGAGACTCCGTATTCATTAATATGCGCTCACGAATTAAAAAAACGTCATGTGTCGTTCACATCATTTTATAAATATTTTATGAACAATTTTGGGGTCCATAACACTACTCTATACGTTAAGGTTTCATAAATTGATTTCGACTAAAAGCTCGTGATTCCGGGGCCTGTGTGCAATTGTAGAGTGAAGAAAATTCAATTTTGCGAAGACCATACACCAGCTTCACTTTAATGTGATAGGACTTGAGAGGTCAAGGTCTCTCTTAGAAAGTTAGCTCAAATAGCACCGCAACATGGACACATGGGTGGTAGGGCTCAAAAGTGAGTATGTTGAACGCAAAAAGAATGAAAACCAAATAAATTACTGAGAACGAATTGGTCTCATTATGCTCAATATAGTTCTTAGGAAGAGCTCTTTTTCTTTTGTTGCTGCTGATTTATAATGAGAGTCTACTAACTATTAAATCATATATATTTATAAATAGATACTAGCTTTTAACCCGTGCCAAGCACGGGCTGATCATGAGTCAACATTAAAATATTAGTATTAATAAATTTATTAATAAATATTATTTAAAAATGTATTTCTCGAGAATTGAATGATAAAAATATATATTAAATAAATAACTATTTAATTATGTAGTTATAGACAATCGAACCGTGCATAAAACTAAAGAAATTAAAGTAAATAAATAAATCTTGTATGATTACGTAACTGCAAAGAATCTAATGCTCCATGAAACTATTGAATTTAAAGTAAATAAATAAATCTTGTATAATTACGTAGTTGTAAGGAATCGAACCCTGGATGAAGCTAAATTATTTAAAGTAAATAAATCTTGTATAATTACGTAGTTGTAAGGAATCGAACCCTGGATGAAGCTAAATTATTTAAAGTAAATAAATATTGTATAATTATGTAGTTGCGAGGAATCGAACCCGGGTTAAGTGATAACCAAATTTGGTACTTTGGTACTTTGGTACTTTTTAGTACCGCGCGCCATTTTAACATTGTTTTGCTTATTAATAAAGAGTATAGATTGGTGAATCTAATTCTTAATTTCTGATGTGTTTCAATATATTAATATTTAAATTTACCATAAAAAAAAAGGGTCTTAAAGTCAGGTATCTGATATGAAAGGCATGTTAAAATAAGTAACATTTTCAAATATTTAAAAATATTAAAAATAGATTTTTAAAAACATAAGTATTACCTGTGATATTTTTGAAAAAGTAGAGGTTTTAATAAGGAAAATAGAAAATGTAACATGTTTTAGTTGAATAAAGTAATTGCCCATAATATTTTTAAAAATTAAGGTGATTTTGTTACGAAAAAAAGGTAATGTGTTTAGCTGGAAAATGTAATAGATTATCAAATAGGAAATGTTATTATTAACAATTTTTTTTATTTGTGTGTTTGTTTATTAAAGGTAATTTGTTATAATTAAAAGGTAACGTGTGTTTAAATAAGAAAGATGCCATTAATTTAGCTGTGTTAAAAAGTAATTGTTTTACTTAAAAGATAACGTGAAAAAATGGTAAGATATTGGTAATCGTTACCATTAATTATACTATTTATTAAATAGAATGAAAACCAAACCAAAAACCAATATTTTCAATGGGGCAGAGTTACCATTAATTATATTATTATTTATTAAATAGAAGGAAAACCAAACCAAAACCAAAACTTTCAATGTTTCGGCTTTAATAATACTAGCTTAAAACCCGTGTGATACACTGATTATTTTTAATATTTAATATTTGATTATTTACGTTATAATATTTTATTAATTACATTTGTTAAAAAAATAAGTAGTCATGTTAAAATACGTGTTGCTGTGTATTTTTAGAGTATCGTTCGCATGGAAGGACTAATTTCAACACCAATTTAAAGTTTTTTATCTCTTACGGTTCAGAAGTGTGGAGAATAATTTGGTGGTGTGTGATTATCTACTAATTAATCTAATAAACAAATAAAAACTATATAATATGTGTGCGATAAAATAATCCAAGAATCAGGGTTCTTCAATTGGCTATCATTAATGTCTAATATGCGTCTCTTGTTTCACTAAAAACAATCCTTCTAAAATTTATAAAATCCTCTCCCAAAGTAGATTATAGTGCCTACAATCATCTCTTAAACGCCACTCCCATGGTCATATAAAGCACAGCTATTGACTATTAAAAACCAAGGATTTTAAGTTTCACAATTCACATATCAATCTCCCGATCTATTACTTAAATTGTGTCTATCATATCATGTACTAGAATTATAAACCCTCTTCCAATTCGTTATAATTCTTATAGATACAATCAAAGGTTCGCGACTCCCTTAATTGTGTCAAGCGCTTAATAACACATTAACAAACCAAGAAATCACAATACAATCAAACAAACATAATAAGCGAATGAATACTACCCAACCCTTGGATCAAGGGATTAACTATTCATGATTGAATAAAACATATATAAATTAAGAGTCAAGTTCTATGGAGACCATATTTAGTTGGAGACTTGGAGACCATTTACGTTCTGCAACCTAAATAACGTGTAGAACATACTTTACGTAACAAAATCATTGTCAAATTAGATATCTTGTAGTATAAAATCATCACCAAATTGAATATTTTTGTAAATCACGCATGTTATACTTGCAGGACATTGTCATGCATATTATCCCATTATAAATGTTCTGCAAATAAGATATGTGCATAATATCTTTGTAGAACAAAAATTACAATCAAATTGGATATTTTATAGACCATATATGTTATAATTACTAAATATTACTCTACATATTATTTTTATAGAGCATTTTATGAATGTATTTTAGTTGCAGAACATATATGGTCTCCAAGTCTCCAACTAAATATGGTCTTCATAGAACTTTTCTCTATAAATTAATACCACAAATCATGAGAATAAGAGTTTAAGCAAGAAGAATACAACTTTACAAGTTCTTTTAAAATTCGAATGAATCCTTTCACTCCTTCCAATCTCCCTCTCAAATTGTTTCTCGTCCTTCTCTCTCTAAAAGTACGGTTATCTCTAATTCTATATTACAATAATATGTTATGATGGTGTTATTACAATATGGTTATAAACCTAATATAAAAAAGTTTTTAATGCTTTCTAGGAAAATACCAGTAATTTCCAGAAATAAATTGGATTTTGTATGTAAAATTCGTAATTTGTCTTCCATGTCTGTTTCTGAACTGCTCCAGTTGGAATCTTTATGTTGGACCACTTTTGGGCTGTATATAATTCTGTTATCTTCGCATGGGATGTAAGATTGTCCAATTCTGATGTCTAGTACTCTGGTTATGGCCCAAACAATGATGTATGCGCGTGTAGACCAACAAATCCGAATTTTCTTGTATTTTAAGTCCAAATAAGTCTAATTCCTTCCAAGCTTGAGAATTCTTTATTTCCTGTCATAAAACATCAAACTCTAATTAATAATAACCAATTATTAATATAATAATATAAATATGAGAATGTTGTGGAATAAAAACTGAGCTTACGAATTTAATGCGAGGGTTTAATGAGCTTCGAGCTTTAATGGCTGCACTTGTGTTTAGAGACTAAATCGGTCCTCACAAGATGCCTACGTATCTCAATTATTACTGAGAATCAAGCTAAGACGTAGTTCTGATTGTAGGATCATGGACCTTATATAGGTGTTTGGAGCCTTGTATTTTTGGTACGTTTAGGAGACTTAGCTAATAAGTCTCCTTATTGATAATGGATAAACATCGTATTTCTTGCTGGAGAATTCGTTTCCTTGTTGATAAAGGCTATGACTCATTAATTGGGATTCTGGATCCTTCTTTGACAAATTTACCATATTTCGGGCTCTTTTCATGAGCTGTATATTTTCCCTATTCATTAATTACGAAATTAATGAATAATTAGGGCGTCGGGCCTTAAATATCGGCCTTTCTATTGAATAGTCAATTATATTTCTATAATTACTTTTCTGTCCATATCATTTGCCCCCCAACTTCTGGGAAAATCTCCTTGGGGTTTTCGTAGAAGTTATAACATGTTTTTCCCCAAAATTTTCCATTTTTAAGGGCATTTTCGACCTCAAATTAGGTCATTTTCGACCAGAAATTCGACCAGGATTTTGACCTCAAACAGTTGTGAGGTCGAAGCTATCGACCAGGAATTCCAAGTCTTTTTCGACCTCACTTGTTCGACCAGGATTTCGACCTCAAACAGCTGTGAGGTCGAAGCTGTCGACCTGGATTTCCAAGTCTTTTTCGACCTCGCCTGTTCGACCTCGTTTCCAATATATCTTCGACCTCGAGTTTTCGACCTCGAGTATTCGACCTCGAAATCGTGCCTTTTCGACCTCAATTGGTTGTGAGGTCGAAGCTTTCGACCTCGATTTACAGGCCATTTTCGACCTCGACGTATCGACCTCGATTCCATGCGTTTTCGACCAGAATTTCCTAGGTCAAAATAGACTTTAATCTCTAGGTCATCTTCGACCTCATTTTTCCGTGAGGTCGATTGTTTAGACCTCATTTTCTAGGTCATTTTCGACCTCATTCATTCGACCTCGTCCTTGCCTTTTTCGACCAGGAATTTCTACATTGGTCAAAATAGACTTTAATCTCTAGGTCATCTTCGACCTCATTTTGTCGTGAGGTCGATTGTTTAGACCTCATTTTCTAGGTCATTTTCGACCTCATTCATTCGACCTCGTCCTGGCCTTTTTCGACCAGATTTTTTATTTTTTGTGCCTTATTTTGGTACGAGATCGAGGGATACGCCCTCTATTTCTCGTGTATTTTCGACTTCGTTCGTACGACCTCAATTAAGGTTTTTTCGACCTCAAATCTTCAATTTTCCGTTTTTATTTTGGCAGCGAGGTCGACTGATATGACCTCGATTTCCCATGTATTTTCGACCTGGGTCGTACGACTTCGTTTTAGGGTCTTTTCGACCTCAAATCTTTTATCTTTGTTTTTGCCTTGGTTTTATTCCAAAGTTTATTCTTTCTTGGGCCTTAACTAGCCCAACTTTTAATTGGACTTAAATTATTCCAGCCTTGGGCCTTGTTTGGGCCTTATTTTTTGGGCTTCGAATTCGCCTGAGACCCAAATTAATTGGGCTTTAATTTCTATAATTCATAAATGGATTTGTGGGCCTTAACTGGCTATTGACGGTTGCCCTTCCTTAACTGGTTGGGTTCCTGGTCACTTTGATTATAAAAGAGTGATTTTTCACTCTATTCTTCACTTCATACTTCTTTCTTTCCGAAAATTTCTCTCTAGCCTTCATAGTTTTTCTCTCTTCTTACTCCGTAGTAAGGCGATTTCCGGCGAGGTTTTTTGCGGCGGTGTCATCGATTTTCTGGGTTTAACCTTCATCCGTTGAAGATTTTCTGGGTCCAATCTTCATCTGTTGAAGATTTTCTGGATTTTTAGCTTAAAGATTTGAAGATTCTGGGATTTTCCTTTGAAGATTTGAAGTTTTTCTGAGAATTTCTTTGAAGATTTGAAGATGTCTGATCGTACTGCTCAACGTCTCCAGAAAATGAATCAAGCATCTAAGAGAGGTATCACCATTCGTTCTTCTCATATGTCTCTTCAAGATATGATTTTAGAACGTAGTGATGAATACCCTGTTGTTTCGCACTTAGATTCATTTGATTGTAGCAATAAATTTCATGAAATCGACTTGATTAGGGACTACAATAAAATGTATAGGATGAAGTCCCCCTATAGGTTAGTTCCAGCCGGCCCAGGGGACCGTTCCTGCCATTGGCGTCCTGATGCTCTATGCATTTATAAGGATGCCATTGTTGCGGGACTCAGGTTTCCCTTTCATGAGTTCATTCCCAGGCGTTTGGCTGATGTTCGGATTAACCCTTGCCAACTTCCTCCAAACGCTTGGAGAATCATTATTTGTTTCATTGTTCTTTGCTTGAAGAACAATTTTCCTCTTTCTGTTGCCTTATTTAGGAAACTATTCCAGTTTAAAAATAGTTCTGTCGTTACTTTGGGTTGGATTTATATCAACCATCGACCTTCCACTCCACCCATTTTTCATCCGAAATCCATCCCCGACAATAACCCAAGATGGAAAAACGAATTTATGTATTTAGTTTGGGAAGGAGGGGATTGGGGTACCCTTTTCCGTAGATCTTTCAGTAGGGTCACAGATGGTAGTCCCAGTAATATAATTCTGAATGATGAGGAGGCCCATGCCTATGCCGAGCTCACAAAAGATGATTATGCTACAACGGCTAGGGTGCTCCTAGACGAGTTCCAGCTTAAGTCCTTGGGACTTTCAAACGTTTCTGATAAGGGTAATTCTCACCTCATATTCTCCTTTATTTATTTAAGATTATCTTATACCAACTGTTTCTTTCCTTGTGTTTTTTGCAGCTGCGGTCTTTATCAATAAGACCAACGAGCCCCAAGATGGAGAAACAGCAAGGATGAAAAGGGCTCGCTTGGGAGGGAAAGATCCCCGTGCTACAAGTGTCCCAGCCTTTATAAGGCCTCATGTGGACCTTACTGATGAGGTTGAGGGTTCTTCTTCAGCCAAAAGTGCAGTATGGCACCCCAATTGGGGTCTTAGGAAGAAAGACACCGTAGTGGGGGTGTCTAAACATGTTGTGGAATGGTCTTATCATTCCTTGACTCCTTGTGACTACAAGGATTTCGTTTCCAACTCCACTTTGGAGGGTGTGGAGCATGCAGGCTCTCAGGCGATTGCTGCTGTAAGTTGTTTTCTTTTTTCTTTGTAGTTTTAATATGTTTCAAGTTTTATATCTTGTATTGACTTGTAACTTGTTTGTAGGCTAATGCCAACTTTCAAGGGGCTATCTTTCAAGCCAAGGCTTGGCGCTCATCTTCAGAGGCCAACCAAGGCAAGTTTGAGAAGTCCCAAGAGGAGGTGGCTGAAGGCCACACTGGCTAGGAAGGAGAAGGAGTTAGCCGACTCCCAGGCTGAGCTGGTTTCTTTGAGGAAGGGCAAGGATGACTTTATCGACGAGTACCTTGACTCCCAGGAGTACAAGGACTTGATTGATAAGCACGACGAGCTCCTCCTCCCAGTTCAGTATACTAAGGGATGGGATGGCGCTCTTGCTGCTGTTTTGGAGAGGATGCCTGGATCTCTCACCATTTCTGATTTTCCAAGCCCTTACACTCCTACTCCTTTGGAGTTTCTTTGGCTGGAGAGGACGACATGGAGGAAGATGACAGGATCTTTGACCTTGATCATACTTCTCCACCTGGTCAGACTACCAGGGATGATGATGCTGCCACTCACTCTGATTCTGCTTTAGAGGGAGAGGAAGATGAGGAGGGGGAGGAGGCAGTAGACAAGGCAGCTTAGATGATATAGTTTTTCTTTTATTTATGGCCATTCATGGCTTTGTACTTGTACTTTCAGCCTACGGGCTTTTATTTGAGCTTTTATTCAGCCTTATTTATATCTTGTGGCCATTCATGGCTTGTGTTGTTTTCTTGCTTCTTGAATGTTTGTCAACACTCATAGCATATAAGCTTAAAACATGAAAATGCTGAATTTATTCATAACTTGAAAATGGGATCAACCCTTACATAGTACCCAAGTTTAAAACTTGGGTTGGTTTTATCAAACCTTATTTCTAGTAGTGAGTCCACTTAGGAAACACCTTAAACATAATAAACTTTCAAATTGGAGGCATGCCAAGTCCTTGGCACCTCATGCCCTTCAAGAGTTTCTAGCTTGTATGAGCCTCGACCAAATACGTTCTTGACGCGATATGGTCCTTCCCAATTTGGGGCTAACTTGCCTTTTTATCCAACTCCGGAGGCCTCGATCTTTCGGAGAACTAAGTCTCCTTGTCGAAAGAACCTTTCTTTAACCCTTAGGTTGTAGTAGAAAGATGCCTTCTTTTGATGTTCAACTATCTTGGCGTTTGCCTCATCTCTAACTTCGTCAATTAGATCTAAGGCCAGCCTCAAGCCTTCTTCATTTGTTTCTGGCTCATAAGCTTCAATTCTTGGAGACGTGTGAGTAATCTCCACCGGAACCACAGCTTCTGCCCCATATGCCAACATAAAGGGGGTAGCTCCAGTGGTGACTTTGCAGGTAGTACGATATGCCCAAAGTATGGGGAGCAATTCGTCTACCCAAGTGTTTCTGGAGCGTTCAACTCTTTTCTTCAGTCCATCTAGGATAATTCGATTCGCAACTTCAGCTTGCCCATTTTCTTGAGGGTGGGCAACAGAAGTGAAGCGTAACTTGATATCGTTCTCATCACAATACTTCTTGAACTCATCGTTGTTAAACTGGGTTCCATTGTCCGTGACCAGGATTCGTGGAATTCTATATCTGCAAATTACACTTTCCCAGAAGAAATGCATCACTTGCTTGGTGGTTATCTTGGCTAATGGTTTAGCCTCAATCCACTTGGTGAAGTAGTCGATTGCTACTATCAAGAATTTTCGTTGAGCACTTGCCATTGGAAACGGCCCGAGTATATCCATTCCCCACATGACAAAGGGGATTGGTGAGTTTATGGATGTCAACATCTCTGGTGGTTGCCTAACCACTGGGGCATGCTTCTGGCACCTTTCACATTTCTTTACGTAGCTTTTAGCATCTACTAGTATGCTTGGCCAGTAGAAACCTAGACGAGTGATTTTATGGGCAAGGGCTCTGCCCCCCAAGTGCTGCCCACAAATTCCTTCATGTACTTCCTTTAGGGCCAATTCTGCCTCTTGAGGTCTCAAGCATTTCAGATATGGAATGATATAAGACTTCTTGTATAGAATTCCCTCAATTAGCACATACCTTAGTGCTCTCACATATAGATTTCTTGGTTCTGAAGTGTCGTTGGGTAGCCACCCAGTTTCCAGATGAGCTTTGATGGGATCCATCCAACAACTAGCAACATCAATGGGTGCTACCAACTTTCCGTTGATGCTTGGAGTCTTCAAGACTTGGAAGTAAACACTCCCTGCATAGTTTTCAATTTCTGAAGAAGCAAACTTAGACAAGGCATCAGCCTTCACGTTTTCTTCCCTTGGAATGTGCTCTACGTAGCATTCGTCAAATTGAGTCATGATTGCTTTGACGAGCTTTAAGTACCTGGCCATGGTTTCATCTCTGGCTTCAAACTCCCCATTTACTTGGGAAACCACTAGCCTCGAGTCTCCACATACTTTCAGAGTTTTGACTCTCAAGGCTCCAGCCAGCCCTAAGCCAGCTATCAGAGCTTCATATTCAGCTTCGTTGTTTGTCGTTGGGAAGTCCAGTTTTAGTGCGTACTCTATGAGGAATCCATCAGGACTTTGTAGCACTAAACCGGCTCCACTTGATTTTGTTTTTGATGCTCCATCAAAATAGAGCACCCAACATTCTTTGGAGATTATTTCTTCAACTTCCTTGTCTCCCAATGTCACTTCCTGCCCCCCGACTTCTTGGTTGTCAATGGTGCATTCAACCATGAAGTCAGCAAGTGCTTGTGCTTTTATGGCCGTTCGAGGCTTGTATTTGATGTCAAATTCCCCTAGTTCAATGGCCCATTTGATCAATCTTCCACTTACTTGAGGGCTGTGCAAGATGTTTCTTAGGGGCTGATTAGTCAAGACTTCTATCTTGTGTGCCTGGAAGTATGGACGTAGTTTTCTTGAGGCCATAATCAAGGCTAAGGCAAACTTCTCTATGGTAGAGTAGTTTATTTCTGCCCCATGTAGAATCTTTCTTACGTAGTAGATGGGTTTCTGAACCTTCAATTCTTCTTTTACCAAAACGGCTCCAAGGGTTGTGCTAGAGACCGCCAAGTACAAATAGAGAATTTCCCCTGGCTTGGGCTTTGCCAACAGTGGTGCCTCAGCCATGTATTTCTTCAGGGCCTCAAAGGCCTCTTGGCTCTCCGTTGTCCATTCAAAATTTTTCACGTTCTTGAGAGCTTTGAAGAAAGGTAAGCATTTTTCTCCTGATTTGGAGATGAATCTTCCCAATGCTGCCACTCTTCCAGTTAGCTTCTGGACTTCCTTAATAGTCTGTGGTGGTTCCACGTCTACGTATCTCAATTATTACTGAGAATCAAGCCAAGACGTAGTTCTGATTGTAGGATCAGGGACCTTATATAGGCGTCTGGAGCCTTGTATTTTTGGTACGTTTAGGAGACTTAGCGAATAAGTCTCCTTATTGATAATGGATAAACATCGTATTTCTTGCTAGAGAATTCCTTTCCTTGTTGATAAAGGCTATGACTCATTAATTGGGATTCTGGATCCTTCTTTGACAAATTTACCATATTTCGGGCTCTTTTCATGAGCTGTATATTTTCCCTATTCATTAATTACGAAATTAATGAATAATTAGGGTGTCGGGCCTTAAATATCGGCCTTTCCATTGAATAGTCAATTATATTTCTATAATTACTTTTCTGTCCATATCAGAGAATAAAATCCTATAAAAAATATATAACAGGTTTTACTCAAGGGTTTACCCGTGCTTTTTTTTTGGAAAATGAGAAGTTTTAGTAAAAAAATAGAAAAGATAATGTTTTTTAACTGAAAAAAGTAACTAGTTATAAAAATGTCTGATTATTTAATAATATTTTTTTATAAATAAGTAAGGGTAATTAAGTAAAATTACGAAGTACCAAAAAACAGGTACCAAAAAATAGATAACGTACCAACCAAACTTTTAATGTTTCATCTTTAATAATACTAGCTTAAAACTCATGCGATGCACAAATTAATTTAATAATTATTATTGTATTTTTTAAGTTTGAATATTTTATTATTTGCATTTGTTAAAAAAATAGGCATGTTAAAATATGTAAACTTTTTATATAATTAAGAGCATTAAAAGATGTTTTAAAATAAACAAGTAAGGGTTTGCCCATGATATTTTTCGAAAAGTAGGGTTTTAGTAAGAAAAAATAGAAAAAATAAAATGTTTTATTTGAAAAAGGTAAATGTCCATGATATTTTTGCAAAAGGGACTTTATTAGAAAAAAATAGAAATTACGTTTTAATATTTTATTAATTATATTTGTTAAATAAATAAGTATCCAGGTTAAAATATGTAAATATTTTTAAATATTTAAAGCGTTAAAATATGTATTAAAATAAATAAGGTGTTGTCTATGATATTTTTGGAAAATGAGCAGTTTTAGTAAGAAAAAATAGAAAAAATAATTTTAAAAAGGTAATTACCCGTGATATTTTTGCAAAATGGGGAGATTTTATTGGAAAATAGAAAATATAATATAAATAGGTATTTTTATTATTTAATGATACGTTTTTTATAAATAAGTAAGAGTAATTAGGTAAAAACACCCATTGTACCGACCAACTTATAATGATTTGGATATTGTATTATAGTATAGATAATATAAATTTAATGAATTAAGATCGTTAAAAAAAGTAATATTATTACTCAAATATTAAAATATAAATAATAAAATAATAATTATTAAAAAAATATGAGTTTTAAGCCAGTAATTATAACTTCAAAAATGTATATAAAATAGAGAATAAGGATCCTAAGGTTAACCTTAGGATATCCTGAGGTACTATTGATTTGAGATTATTCACTTTCTTCATTTAAAAATATACTAAAACCATGGTAGGTAAATATTTGGTAATAAATGACTAGATTTGTTATTCACATGCATTTCTAGTTTATTTCAGGAAAAATATCATAAGGTTAACCTTAGAATCCTTATTCTCTATAAAAAATACAATGTTGACTTGGGCCAACTATGATAAAGTAAATTAATAAATGACAATGATATTAGTGCAGCGGTTGAGTTTAAAATGCAAATCAATAACATTATCTTATCATTTACGCCAAAATGATAAACGCAGAAAAAATAAGTGGGCGTCATTCTTTTCCAATGAATAGTCTCAGGGTCTACTCCGTTTGTCCTGTCATTTTCAGCATGCCCTTTAATTCGCCAGTCATGTAGTTATATAGTAGGACTTGAAAATACAAATTATGAAAACAAGTTTTTTCTTGGAAAGTTGCTTCAAATAGCATCACAACGTGGTCGTAGACTGGTCGAGCTTAAGTTATTCTTCAGCTTCCCTCTTACGGATTCACTAATAAACGAGGTTTCACTTAATATAGAGTTATTTATTTTTAAAATATGTTTATTATGAAGATAGGGGGATAAATTCATTTCTAGGACCAAAACTTAAGGAGCAGTTCTAGCTAGTTTATAATGATAATGTAGCACAGAGTAGAAATCCCACTTATGAATAGACTTTTGTTTATCTGATAGCACAAGAAAAGTACGTCTGATACTTTCGGAATATACAGGGAATGTCCCAAGATCTCAATTCTGAACAAGACACAATATAGGCACCTGCAGTATTTGGCTTGTTTGGTATTAATTTTTGAGTAAATAGCAGTTTGCACCCCTTTACTTTGGGCGTTTTTTCGATTTGGTCCTGAATAATGTTCTGTAGCAGAATGCACCCCTATGTTTAATTGTCGCTTCGATTTGCACCCCTTTGACTAAATTCCGTTAATTTTGACTGTCACCGTTAATTAGAGCAGGGGTAAAATTGGAAAAAAATCCTAGAAACACTATTCATGAAATACTTTACTAACCAAAATGGATTAGAGAGAGAGTGGTGGCTGAACAATTTCTAACCCTAACCGCACCGAATAATTTCTCCGGTAATTCCTCTTCACACTGCGCTTCGATTGCGAATCCCATATCTATAGTCACTGATGTTACATAACCTAACGCCAGGTGTAAAATCGCCGTGGCGATCGCTGAGCCGAGATAATTTTCACCTCTATGATAACTACAATTCAACGCCTTTCCTAACAAACACGCCGAGTAATTTCCGTCTGGTTCACCATTTTGAACCGGTTGTTACGAAACGCGTCATCTCCGTTAATAAACCGGTGAAGAAGCGACGACGACGAACGACTTCATGTTTTTACCTCTCCGTCATCTCTGTGATGCTCGCGGCCTGGAACTTGTAGATTCACCGCCACGACGAACGACTTCATGTTTTTACCTCTCGATTGCGCTTTCTTCAGTGCGTGCATCACACGATTATCGGCGCGTGAGAGAACGTTTTCATGTTTTCCGGCTGATAGGAGCCAATCGACTCCGGCCGGCTGGAGAATCCACGGACCGGACGGAGACTTAACTTTCTTCGTAAAATACGTCCTCGACCGGAGACTGAACAGATCTCCCGGCGGTGAAGCCCAACCGTTGGATCCAGTATTGAGATCCACGTGTTTCAATGAACCACTGTTGATCACTTCGTCTTTCCAGTCAGTTACCTCGTTTTTCGTGCATTGATCGGCGGTGGAGCTCCGATGCTTTTGCTTTTGTTTCGATGATCCCATAGTTAAGTCTATATATAGATACAGATATTTATATCTATATTATTGTTTTCCAATTTTACCCCTGCTCTAATTAACGGTGACAGTCAAAATTAACGGAATTTGGTCAAAGGGGTGCAAATCGAAGTGACAATTAAACACAGGGGTGCATTCTGCTATAGAACATTATTCAGGACCAAATCGAAAAAACGCCCAAAGTAAAGGGGTGCAAACTGCTATTTACTCTTAATTTTTTAAGTAGCCGGTTCGTATAAAGAGTTCTCTATTTCTTGTTGTTGCTGATGAATAATGAGCTTTCACTAACTATTAAACTGTTACTGTGATTTTATAATTGATAGACAAGCATGATGTTTACCTGCTACTCGACGTCTCGATCACTGCTTTCGTAAATTAAAACACATGGTTGTTTTTCTATGATCGGCTATTTGTAAAACTTAACAGAGTATTGCAGAAAAAGGAAGCTATAAAATGATTCGGCTAATTTAGAGAGAAATTTATGCTTTTGCTGATATTCTATCATATTAGTCTGCCACACACAGAGAAACAGGTTCCCATATACTGGAAGCTGCAAGACAAATGACAACTAATTATCCTTATGTACTCAATACAGTTCTTAAATTTCCAGCAGAATCTACAAAATCACAAAACGAGCAAATATTGGAACCAAATCCCATCGCTTGATGCCATGCTTTCAATAACTACATAATGATCTCAACATGTTAAATTGGAGTGGTATAAATAGAATTTGCAGATAAGTTTGGAACCAAATAACTCAGGTTTCCTAGTTAACTCGGAATGAAACTACTAAGATTATTCTTCGAACGGTCTATATAAGCCATATTAGCCAAGTATCATAGTCAGGACCGGCCCTAGGGAACGCCTAGGGCACCACACCCACTAGGGACACCAAAATTTTTATGCGTCAATAGTATAATTAAAAAAATCATGAATACATAAGAAAAATAGGCAAATGAGATCATAAAGAAAATCCTAGAAGCAAGACACTTTGTTCGTATTTTAGATTGTACGCCTGATAAAAATTATGTAGAACAAATGACTCTCGTAATTCGGGACTTCTAATTTTGTGTGACTCCAAAAAAAGTTGAAGAGTTCAACCTACAAATTATAATAGTTGAGATACAAAAGAATTTGAACTCTTTAAAAAGTTTGAAGAGGTTTTTAGTGATCTTGAACTCGATGTTGACGATGTTAAAGGACAAGAATATTTTATGTTTTTCGGGTTGTTTATTAGTTTCTTTGAATTTGTTGCTAATATAACAAAAGAGAAATTCGGCAACGATATTTACATCGACATATACTAATGAAGTTGGTAACTAGAGTTAGTCACGTTTGGTCGCAGCCTAACGAGATAATTCTAATATACATCTAGTATATCAGCATATAGTTCTTTGGTTGTCAAGAAAGATATCAGCTAGTGAAATGCATTGTTGTGCCCACTTTTATGATTAGTAATGATCAACTGAAGTATGCAATTTTTATATGATGCTATCTTTTTTACTCTAAATTTAGATTTTTATTATATCATTGTTGTTTCCACCGGTTACTACTCGTAAGTAATGTTATGATTACAATTTTATTAAGTAAAAAATACTTGTTATAATGTTGCCTTTCAAAAATTTAACATAGATATATCAAGGGCACCATTTTCAAATTTCATAAATTTCACCTAGGACATTCAAATTTCTAGGGCCGGCCCTGATCGTAGTTCCAACTGAACAAACCGGTGAGATGATTCTGAGATACATCAAGCACTGTATGAGAGTGAGGTTATACAGGGATGAAGCTAGCTTACCAGTTAGATGGTTTCCCCAGACTGATAGATGGATGAGTTTTGAAAGATTTCCAATTTGATAATGTAAATTGCCACTGAGATTGTTTCCACCGAATGAGAGATATTTTAAAATATCAAATTCAAAATCAAGAAAATTTAATACTTCATCTCACTACAAGAAAACAAGGGTAAATTTGACCAACTAAAAATGACCGCGGCTAAATCTGACCGCCAGCGGTCATATTTAAGGTCAACCTCAGTTCATTATCGGTCAGTCTTAAATTTGACCGCCGTCGGTCATTGATATGGGCTAAAAATAACCCTAGATATGTAATTAATGATATATTAATTAGACCTAGTTCGGTCCAAGAATTAGGCCCGATAAAAAGGCCCGAAACCCTAATCATTTATTAATTTCATAATTAATAAATAAGGGAAATTACCAGCTCATTAAATGAGTCCAAAGCATATTAAATTCTTCAAGAATCAGCAATCAAGACACACAAACCAACTAGGAGTCAGCCTCCTACGAAATAGGATTCACAATCCTGATCTAAGAAGGCGACTTGGCCCCCAAGTCACCTAATTCTATTCTAAATGCAAGGCTCCTGACACCTATATAAGGACCCCTGATCCTACAATCAGAACTACGTTTTTTGGCTTGATTCTCTATACAACAGAGATACGTAGGCATCTTGTGAGGACCTGTTTAGTCACGAACCACGAGAGCAGCCATTAAGACACGATTGTCCACCATCATTCATTGAATACAGCCGTCAACATCTAAATCTAAATTTTATTCCTTAACATTTGGCGCCGTCTGTGGGAAAACGACATCAACCATGGCTAGAACACGAAAAACAGCAACCGCTACTGAATCAACTGTCACCACCACTGTTCCAACCACCACGGAAACAGGGTCGTTACCCCTCACGACAGTGGTTTCTCAACCACTAGGGACGTTGCCCATCACCACAGAGGTGGTGTCTCAACCACAAGGGACGAATCCCCAAGCTTCCATACCTCAGAACGAGACGAACCCTCTTCAGATGGTTGTCTCGCCCCTCGACCATAACCTTCCCTATGGAGCACAGATCTCCACAACTGTGCTTCCTATGAGCACAAACCCAGCATACGGACTGCCCAACTATCCCCCTGAAGCCGGAAGGAGTGGCCATGCCCCATACGAACCAACCTACATTCGAGGATTGGGACCCATCCCTGAAGGAAGATACTTGGATTATTCTGGGCCCTACTCTGAAGACAACTCGTCTGATGAAGGACGAGGTCGAGCACCCAGAAGAAGAAGAGCCAGCAAAGAGCCCCTTGGAAGAAGGAATCGGGGGGCAACTACAAGGGCACCTATGACTGCCATGGAAAGGATAAGGGCTCATGAGGCCGAGATCCAGAAACTAAAGAAAAACATGGAGATAGAGCAACAAAGGAGGCAGACTCAGCCTTCGAACCAAGGGGCAGGAGATTCCCAGGTCAGATCCCCGTGTTTTAGCACAGCTGGGTGACCCAGACGATCCTATTCCACCTTTTACTGAAGAGGTAATGGACGCTCATGTATCAAGGAAATTCAAGATGCCTACTATCAAGGCATATGATGGAACGGGCGATCCCGCAACCCATGTGAGAACTTTTTCGAACGCACTGTTGCTGCAACCGGTCACTGATGCTCTTAAATGTAGGGCATTTCCTCAAACCCTGGCTGGCATGGCCCAAAGATGGTATAGCCGCTTGCCGCCCAACTCTATCAGTTGTTTCAGAGATCTGAGCACGGCCTTCATCAACCAATTCATCAGTGGACGAGTACATGAGAAAAGCTCTGCTTCACTCATGAATCTTACTCAAGGAAAGAATGAGACGTTGAGAGATTACCTCAAACGTTTCACCAAGGAGACATTAAACATACCTGATCTAGACAACAAGGTAGCTATGATAGCCCTTCAACAAGGAACCACAGATGTCTTTTTCAAGATGTCATTGGCTAAACACCCCCCTGAGAGCATGACTGAGCTCCAACAAAGGGTTGGAAAGTACATCAAAGCTGAGGAAAGCATGAAGAAAACCGACACAGGTGGTGGAAATAATGGTGGCTCGAATAAGCGAAAGATGGAGCAAGAGTATGATGTCAAGGACCAATATCCTCGTACGGCTAGAGACTCTGATCCAGATACGAAATTTACTGAATATGCAAGGTTGAATGCTCCAAGGAGTCAAATCCTCTTTGACATTGAGAAAGATAGGGACTTTCGATGGCCGAAGCCACTAAGGGGAGATCCTGAGAAGCGAAACAAGAACAAGTACTGTAGGTACCATAAAGACTCGGGCCATGATACTGATGATTGTAGGCAACTCAAGGATGAGATCGAGTTCTTAATCCGAAAAGGAAAACTCGATAAATTCACTAAGAATGGGAATCGAGGAAATCAGCATGGAAACTATGAAAGGAAAAATTATGATACGAGGGACGACGACCAAGATCGTAATCCTAAGCCCCGAGGGCCTGTTATCAATATGATATATGGAGGACCAGCTGCTACGTTAAGGCCTGATAGAGTCGGGGGGCAGGTTCTCCCAATCAAGGTTGTGGATTCAAGAGATGACGAAGAAATAAGGGACTGAGATGCCAGGAACATGGCATGCCCCAAATTTGAAAGTTTATTATGTTTAATTGTTTCCTAAAAAGATCCATTAATAGTACAAGTAGCAATAAGGTCGACGAAACCATTATGAAGCTTTTCAGCTCTTAGTAGGAAGTAAAGCACTATGTAAGGGTCAGACCCTCTTTTTAAAGAAAATATTCAAGCTCTTTTTCACTATTTTATTACTTATCTGTGTTTGAGCATTTCCTTATCGTTTTGTTAAAGAGCAAGTTGTACCAATAGCATTTGATCAAAGTGTCAGCCCATTCAAGAGGCCAAGTACTAGGAATTGCCTTACAAAAGATAAGTTAAATAAATATAAGTGAGCAAACAAAACAGATATAACATAAATAGCATGCATGGATGGAAGGTCCCGAAGGATCAAAGAGTTATGTTACAAGCATCAAATAAATCTTAAAGTCCATGAAAGGACCATGAATAAAAGCAAGATATAGAGCCACGCATGGCCAATAAAATCTACTCTAAGTCATCAGCGGGTCCTTGTCAAGAACAAGGGCATCCCCACGAGGGGCATCTAAGTCCTCTATGAAGTCATCAGTGGTCTCGGACTCATACAAGCCTCGAACGGCTATTAAGGCCCAGGCATTAGCTAACTTCGTGGTTGAATTTACCATTAACAACCAAGAAGTCGGGGGGCAAGAGATAATACCCCATGAATACCCGAAGTTGGGTGTTCTATTTTGATGGACCATCAAAAACAAAATCAAGCGGAGCAGGTTTAGTGTTACAAAGTCCTGATGGATTTTTTATAGAGTAAAACAAAATCAAGCGGAGCAGGTTTAGTGTTACAAAGTCCTGATGGATTTTTTATAGAGTATACACTAAAACTTGACTTCCCAACGACAAACAATGAGGCTGAGTACGAAGCCCTGATAGCTGGCTTAGGGCTGGCTGGAGCATTGAGAGTTAAAACCCTGAAAGTAGGGGGAGACTCGAGGCTAGTGGTTTCCCAAGTAAATGGGGAATTTGAGGCCACATATAAAGTCATGGCCAAGTGCTTAAAACTTGTTAAGGCCATCATGACTCAGTTTGATGAATGCTATGTAGAGCACGTTCCAAGGGAGGAAAACGTGAAGGCTGATGCCTTGTCTAAGTTTGCCTCTTCTGAAATTGAAAACTATGCAGGGAGTGTATATTTCCAAGTCTTGAAGACCCCAAGCATCAACGGAAAGTTGGTAGCACCCATTGGTATTTCCAGTTGTTGGATTGATCCTATCAAAGCTCATCTGGAAACTGGGTGGCTGCCCAACGATACTTCAGAAGCACGAAAGCTATACGTCAGAGCACTAAGGTATGCCCTAATTGAGGGAATCCTATACAAGAAGTCTTTCATCATTCCTTATATGAAGTGTTTGAGACCCCAAGAGGCAGAATTGGCCCTAAAAGAAGTACATGAAGGAATCTGTGGGCAACACTTGGGGGGCAGAGCCCTTGCACATAAAGTCACCCGTCTAGGTTTCTATTGGCCAAGCATACTTGCTGATGCTAAAAGCTATGTGAGAAAATGTGAACGGTGCCAGAAACATGCACCAGTGGTTAGACAACCACCTGAGATGATGACATCCATTAACTCTCCTATCCCTTTTGCTATGTGGGGAATGGATATACTTGGGCCATTTCCAATGGCGAGTGCTCAAAGAAAGTTCTTGATAGTGGCAATCGACTACTTCACTAAGTGGATTGAGGCTAAACCTTTAGCCAAGATAACCACCAAACAAGTGATGCACTTCTTCTGGGAAAGTGTAATATGATATATGGAATCCCACGAATCCTGGTTACGGACAAGGGAACTCAGTTTAACAATGATGAGTTCAAGAAGTATTATGAAGAGAATGATATCCAATTACGCTTCACTCATGTTGCTCATCCTCAAACAAATGGGCGAGATGAGGTTGCAAATCGAATTATCCTAGATGGACTAAAGAAAAGAGTTTAACACTCCAGAAACACTTGGGTAGACGAATTACTCCCCATACTTTGGGCATATCGTACTACATGTAAAGTCACCACTGGAGCAACCCCATTTCTGCTGGTATATGGGGCAGAAGCAATGGTTCCAGTAGAGATTACCCACACGTCTCCAAGAGTTGAGGATTACGAACCAGAGACAAATGGAGAAGGCTTGAGGTTAGCTTTAGATCTAATTGATGAAGTTAGAGACGAGGCAAATGCCAAGATAGTTCAGCATCAGAAACGAGCATCTTTCTATTACAACCTAAGGGTTAAAGAGAGATTCTTCCGTCAAGGAGACTTAGTCCTCCGAAAGATTGAGGCATCCGGAGTTGGACAAAAAGGCAAGTTGGCCCCAAATTGGGAAGGACCATATCACGTTAAGAACGTATTTGAACGAAGCTCGTAAAAGCTAGAAACCCTCGAAGGGCATGAGGTGCCAAAAACTTGGCATGCCTCAAACTTGAAATCATGATCTTCCCAGAAAGCAGATGAAGGATTGAGCCCGTTTTGATGGGTAGAAACATCCTCAAAAGCTTTGCCAAGACAAACTACAAATTATTGCAAAGGAAAACATACAAAATATGCATGTCAACTACACAAATAGAGTTGAATACAACGAACCCCGAAGGGTGAAGGGTTGAAACCCCTGAAAATTCGAGGAAGTAGAGCTCAGAACGAGCTTCGATTCGATATACTGGAAGCTCAAAATTAAAGAAACGAGTGAAATGTTATGTCTATCTTCGTTCATGAAGACCCCTCAATGTGTTTATTACTTTTCATGATCCAATCATGAATAATAAATAAACAAAGCATATGTCACAAGCACAAATTAAAACAAAGCCCTAACCCGCGGATGGCGGAAAATTTTGCAAAATCATGTATCAGAATACAAGCAAAATCATGTATCAGAATACAAGCAAAATCATGTATCAGTATACACACGACCCAAATTCCAGGTCGAATTTACACTGCATCCTGGTCGAACAAACCTGTTCGAAAACGAACTAAAAAATGAGTTCGACATGTTCGATCTGAAGACAGTTTGAGGTCGAAAAACTGAATAAAGTTTCTGGTCGAAATTACACGAGGTTGAGGTCGAAACTTTGAGCTCGAAAATACACTGTAATTCCTGATCGACATGTTCGACCTTGTCCCCCTTCTTGGTCGAAAATAGCCTGGAGAATCCTGGTCGAAAATGACCTAGGATTCCTGGTCGAAAAATCCAGGTCGAAAATGACCTAGGATTCCTGGTCGAAAAATCCAGGTCGAAAATGACCTAGGATTCCTGGTCGAAAAATCCAGGTCGAAATAGCCTGGATTCCTGGTCGAAAATTCCTGGTCGAATTTATACTAAAATTCCTGGTCAAACCATTCGACCTCACCCCAGTCCTGGTCGAAAAATCCTGGTCGAAAATGACCTAGGATTCTTGGTCGAAAAATCCAGATCGAAATAATACTAATTACTGGTCGAAAATTCCTGCTCGAAAATGCAAAGAAACGAGGTCGAAAATTCCTGCTCGAAAATGCAAAGAGATGAGGTCGAAAATTTGAGGTCGAAAAAGACCTAAATTTCCTGGTCGAACTGATCGACCTCATTCCAGTTCAGGTCGAAATTGACTTGACTTCCTGGTCGAAATTGACTTGACTTCCTGGTCGAAATTGACTTGACTTCCTGGTCGAAATTGGCTTAATTTCTGGTCGAAAATACTCTGAAAAAATGAAAATTCCTAAAAATATTAGGAATAATTATTAAAAATACCTGTGGGTACATGAAAATTCCTAAAATATTAGGAATAATTATTAAAAATATCTGTGGGTACATGAAAATTCCTAAAAATATTAGGAATAATTATTAAAAATACCTGTGGGTACATGAAAATTCCTAAAATATTAGGAATAATTATTAAAAATACCTGTGGGTACATGCAAATTCCTAAAATATTAGGAATAATTATTAAAAATATCTGTGGGTACATGAAAATTCCTAAAAATATTAGGAATAATTATTAAAAATACCTGTGGGTACATGAAAATTCCTAAAATATTAGGAATAATTATTAAAAATACCTGTGGGTACATGAAAATTCCTAAAATATTAGGAATAATTATTAAAAATACCTGTGGGTACATGGAAATTCCTTAAATATTAGGAATATTTCATATAAATGTCAAATTAGCCTCGAATAAGGCAACAATCGTCGTAAATGTGTAGGTCGCTCCACACTTTGCAATAAGGCGATACTTGTGAAACACTGGTGTAAATAAAGTCCTAGGTAAAGGATAAAAAGACCCCGAATCTCGAAAAAGGTCAATATAATTTCTACGAAAACTTGAAAAGTTTTCCTAGAAATTGGGGGGCAAATGATATGGGCTAAAAATAACCCTAGATATGTAATTAATGATATATTAATTAGACCTAGTTCGGTCCAAGAATTAGGCCCGATAAAAAGGCCCGAAACCCTAATCATTTATTAATTTCGTAATTAATAAATAAGGGAAATTACCAGCTCATTAAATGAGTCCAAAGCATATTAAATTCTTCAAGAATCAGCAATCAAGACACACAAACCAACTAGGAGTCAACCTCCTACGAAATAGGATTCACAATCCTGATCTAAGAAGGCGACTTGGCCCCCAAGTCACCTAATTCTATTCTAAATGCAAGGCTCCTGACGCCTATATAAGGACCCCTGATCCTACAATCAGAACTACGTTTTTTGGCTTGATTCTCTATACAACAGAGATACGTAGGCATCTTGTGAGGACCTGTTTAGTCACGAACCACGAGAGCAGCCATTAAGACACGATTGTCCACCATCATTCATTGAATACAGCCGTCAACATCTAAATCTAAATTTTATTCCATAACAGTCATATTTAATGTCGGTCATATTTAGTCGGTCATTTTTAGTACTCGAGACCCACAAAAAATTGGTGGGAAAATTCCCGCCAAGGACAAAAATTTGCTTGAGATTAATTTGACCAACAGCGGTCACATTTAATGTCGTTCATATTTAGTCGGTCATTTTTACTACATAGTGCCCCAAAAATAAAGAGGGAAATTTCCCGCCAAGTAGCCAAAATTTGCTAAAGTATAAATTTGACCGTCGGCGGTCAAATTTAAAGCCGGGTTTTGGCGCCAAAACTCCCTCCAATTCTCAACCAAAATAATTGGAAAATAAATTTAATCGATTTTTTTTTTTTAAATTTAAAATAAATACTCAAACAATTTTTTTAATTCCAAAAAAAATAATGGAGTACCCCAATGACAAAAACTACGTGTAAAAAATTATTTTGTGCACTAAACATATATATCTTTGGGAAGAGATCAATAAACGTTGATGCTATATTTATTAAAGAAATTTTCAAAAAATAAATAAATAGTTACTAACTTTTAAAATTCACAATTAATTTATATATTTAGAGTGACAACATAGTCTACATATTAAAAATTGATAGATATTAAAATAATTATCATTTCAAAATAATCTCGGCAATACGTTATATTGTTCAAATTTTTTGATGAAATACGTGGTTTGAGATTTGGATTTAGGGGTTAGGCGGTTAACGTCTAGGGTTACTAGTTTCGTAATATTTAATTAATAATTTGAACGATCTAACCGTACGGATGTTTACCTTTTTACTTTTGAAGAGCCTATGCAAAAAATTATTTAATAATAAACATTGCATCCTAATTATTATAATGAAAGAAAATTTTATCAACTTCATCAATTTGACCATTGTCAGTCATATTTAGTATTTTTGACCACTTTTGGTCAAATTTATATAAATTCAAAATTTTCAAAAATATAAAATAAATACTTGATCATTTTTTAAAATAATGAAAAAAATATTAGAGTATTCACAATAATAAAAAAATACATGTTAAAAATTATATGTGGCACTTAACAAAATTTTAAATTTGAAAATGGTAAAAAATTATTGATTTTTCATAGATTCAAAAAGTTTGAATATTGTTAATAAATGCTCACTAATTTTTAAAAATTACAAATATTTTTATGGGCGTATTGTGACAACATTTTATGTACATTAAAAAATGTAAGAGATAATAATAATGCTTGAGTAACAATATGATTCATAATTCAAATTATTCCTTGAAATATGTATGGTTTAGGATAATTTAGGGGTTAAGCATTTACTGACTAGGGTTAGTAATTTTGTGTTATTCAAATTAAAATTTGAACGATCCAACCGTATGTATGTTAACTTTCTTAAATTTCAAGAGTTCATGCAAAAAATCAAATTATTATAAGTTTTGCATAATAATTATTATAACAAATTGAATTTTTATCATCTTTATAAAATTGGCCATTTTCAGTCACATTTATAAATTTGACCAACGGTAGTCAAATTTAATTAAAAATTTGACCGCAAACCCTAATCAGTCAAATTTACTAAATTGACTGAAACCAGTAAAATTTATAAATATGGCCGAAGGTAGTCACATTTAAGTTTAGGCGGTAAATTTCCCACCAAAACTACCATAAAATATTTAAATGTAATTTTGACCAAAAACAGTTATATATATATATATATATTTGACCGCCCTCGGTCAAATTTATATAAATTCAAAATTTTCAAAAATATAAAATAAATAATTTATCATTTTTTAAAATTATGAAAAAATATTAGAGTATTCAAAATAACAAGAACTACATGTTAAAAATTATACGAGGCACTTTAAAAAAAATTAAATTTGAAAATGGTCAAAATTTGTTAATTTTTCGTATATTCAAGAAGTTTGAATATTGTTAATAATTGCTCACTAATTTTTAAAAATTACAAATAATTTTTGGACGTAGTGTTACAACATTTTATGTACATTGAAAAATTAAGAGATAATAATGGTGTTTGAGTAACAATGTGATACATAGTTCAAATTATTTATTTAAATATGCATGGTTTAGGATTGAATTTAGGGGTTAAGCATTTAGTGACTAGGGTTAGTAATTTTGTGTTATTCAAATTATAATTTGAACGATCCAACCGTATGGATGTTAACTTTCTTAGATTTAAAGAGTTTATGCAAACAATCAAATGATTATAAGTTTTGCATAATAATTATTATAACAAATTGAAATTTTATCATCTTCATAAAATTGACCAGTTTCGGTCATATTTATAAATTTGACCGACGGTAGTCAAATTTAAATACAAATTTGACCGCAAACCCTAATCAGTCAAATTTACTAAATTGACTGAAACCAGTCAAATTTATAAATTTGACCGAAGATAGTCAAATTTATAAATTTGACCGAATGCAGTCAAATTTAATGTCATGTCAGCAATCCGCGTGAAACACATTAAACGGTCCAGATTAGCAAACCAAAATTGCAATCCAATGGTCCAGATTTATTACAGCAAACCCACCTCCTATATATACACTCATTACATACATACATCATTCATTATCTCTCCCCTCTCTTCACCCCTTCTTCCACCATCTCTCCCTCCACACACACATCTATATGTATACACCCATATATTTATACTTACTTATTTATCTATTTTTTACAAATCAACTTGTGGAATGATATTTCCGGTGATAAAAAGAATTCCGGCAATAAAACAACTCCGGCGGTCAAAGTGTCAAGCAAAATATCTCCGATGTACATTTTCATCAAACTAACTAACAAAAATAGTTTCGTAAAATCCAATTTTGAACCTTTAGTTGAATTTAGATAACCATATTCGTAAAGAAATCATCATTAATAAATATTATATATGATATGAAATTATTTTGATTCTTGAACTATTTATTTAAGATAAAATATGGTGATGTTTGTGTTAATAAGGGACACCAAATCAACAAAATATAATGTAGTATTTACCAGAATATTTTTCAAAAATCTAGCAGAGCAGAAAGCTGCTGGGTTTGTTGAATATGTGTTATAGTGATCATTGACAAATTATAACTTCATGTATGACAACAAGTTTAGTTTTCAGCCGAGTCTTGGTCTTTTGTCTCATTCTCTTTAGATAGATAAATCAAATACGTCATTCTAAAGATTTTGAACATGATCTAATTAGATATCGTCTTAAGTTTACAAGATTTTTTAAGGTGAAGTAGGAGCTAGTATATATGTAACTGAGTTCGAAACAGTAGTATAAGTTTGAAACTCGGCTTGAACTGAGTGTTAAACAACATATGAAAGCGGAGTCGAAGTACCTCATTCTCTACATCATTTTAATTTAGGACGCATATATATATATATAGGCTTGTGCTCATATGAGAACCACTCAAATATCTGTCTTTTATGGGAAACTATCTCAGTGGTACATTACCTTCTTCCCTTGGTAACCTCACTTCCCTAGAGCATCTAGATGTATCTTGGAATATTCTCATCACCGGGTTCATTCCCTCGGAATTAGGTAACCTGACTAATTTGTCTATTTTATACCTTTCGGGGAATAATCTCAATGGTTCCATTCCCAGTGAAATAGGAACCATGAGTAATTTGATTGAATTAGACCTTTTTGGTAACAGCCTCACAGGAACAATCCCATCAGCTTTAGGCTCCTTAATCAACCTCAAAGCCATGAACCTTCATTCTAATCAATTTAGTGGCTCTTTAGATTTACATGATGTTAATCTCACTCATCTCCAAACACTTGATGTGTCTAATAATTTTCTCACAGGAACAATCCCATCAGCTTTAGGCTCCTTAACCAAACTCGAACTCATGGACCTTAGTTTTAATCAATTTAGTGGCTCTTTAGATTTACATGATGCTAATCTCACTCATCTCCAAACACTTGATGTGTCTTATAATTCTCTCACAGGCTCCATACCTATTTTTAAGTGCAGTGGTCTACAATACCTATACCTCTCACACAATTTACTAAGTGGAAACATTCCAAAAGAACTTGGAAATTGCTATTCTTTAGTCGAATTGAGTTTGAGTAGTAACAATTTGACGGGAAGCATACCAAATAATTTTCGTTGTTTGGTAAATTTAACTTACTTGGAACTCTACGACAACCATCTTTCTCAAACACGCCCACCCACCGGAAATCCATATGAGGACCACACATGTGAAGTGACCTCCCACCGAAGAAACTCGGTCAAGCTTGTCCTTTACATAGTTCTTTTTGTTACCATTGGCCTGTTCTTAATGATACTAGCCTTTGTGTCCGTTTGTCGGAAAAAACGTAAAGAAAATCAGGACAAAATGCTTGTGCCAAATGGTGATATTTGTTCTGTATGGAACTTCGATGGAAACCTTGCATACGAGGACATTATAAGATCAACAAATAATTTTGACATCAGATACTGCATTGGAACTGGAGGCTATGGCAGTGTATATGAAGCTAGGTTGCAAAATGGAAAAACTGTTGCACTTAAGAAACTTCATCGCCTGGAAGCCGAGGACCCAAATTTTGACAATTGCTTCAAGAATGAGGCGCACATCTTGTCAAACATAAGACACAAGAATATCGTGAAGCTTTATGGTTTTTGCTTGCATAACCGATGCATGTTTCTTATCTATGAGTATATGGAAAAGGGGAGTTTATTCTGTGCGCTGAGAGATGACGCTCATGCTGTGGAATTAGATTGGAGTAAGAGAGTGAACATTGTGAAAGGTATAGCACATGCTTTGTCTTACTTGCACCATGACTGCAGTCCACCTATAGTTCATCGAGACATATCTAGTAACAACATACTATTAAACTCCCACTTGGAGGGATTTGTTGCTGATTTTGGTGCCTCAAGGTTACTAGATCCTGATTTGTCTAATCAAACTATGGTTGCAGGCACTTATGGTTATATTGCTCCAGGTTATCTTTTTCACACTGTCTCGTTAAATTTTAACTTTCAAGTCTTTTATGTTGCTAAATTTATTATGTAGGAAAATCTTTTATAATGTTCTAAAACTTTCCAACTCTACAGAGCTTGCATACACGATGGTGGTGACTGAAAAATGTGATGTGTATAGTTTTGGAGTGGTGGCACTAGAAATCATGATGGGAAGCCATCCAGGAGACCTCCTGTCGTCATTCACAGCACCTCAGTCCATTCAAAATCGAATGTTGAGTGATGTACTTGACCCACGTCTCCCGCGTCCAACAAGACAACAAGAACTTGATATCATTCTTGTTCTGAGGCAAGCATTGACGTGTTTAAGCTCAAATCCCAACTTTCGGCCATCCAGCATTAGTGTATCTCAGAAATTATCAAAAGCTCCAGAGTTATCTGCAAATTCTATTTACACCACTCCACTTTAACATGTTCAGATCATTATGTAGTTATTGAAAGCATGGAACCAGTGACAGAATTTTGTTCCAATTTTTGTTTGTGTTGTAATTTCATCGCAGGAAATCCCAGAACTATGTTTAGTACACTGGGATAATTAATTGTCATTTGTCTTGCAGCTCCCAATATAAGGAAACCTATTTCTCTCCGTGTGGCAGCCTAGCATGATAGAATATCAATGAAAAAATGATGTTCTCTCCTTATAAATTAGCTGAAACATTTTATAGCTTCATTGTTTCTGCAAATCTTCTGTTAAGTATTACGAAATCAGATTATAGAAAAACAACCATTTGATCGAGACCTCGAGTAGCATACAAGCATCATGTTTGTCGGTCAATCATATAATCACATTAACATTTTAAATAGTTAGTAGACGCTCAGTTTTCATCAGCAGCAGAGCAAGAGAAACAGAGCTTTTTCAACTAGCAGCCAGTGAGAAAATTAATACCAAGTTTCTTTACTCTCATTTTGAAAGACAAATGGGCCTCACATTGTACACTTATTAAATCAAGCCCAAAAATCAACTTCCAGAGAAGCGGTTTCTGTAGAAAAATTTCTAAAAATTTAAATTTATCAATACAAACAAAAAATCAGTTTTCAAAAAAAAAGAAAAAAGAAAAAGGGAGACTCTGATCTGATGGTGATAACACAAAGGCACGTTTTGAACCGCACAAGTTTGTGTGAGCTAGAGCTACAGGACAAGCTCACGTAGCTGTCAAAATACAATTGCAGATCCAATCAGAAACGGCTACGTCAACTAATGTTTACTTAAATCTCTAATCATAAACTATGATTATGCAAAGTAATGTAATTGATAAAAGTATAGTACTCTCTGTCTCGTTGATTTATATACATTGGATTCGGACACAAAAACCAAAAAAATATATAAAAAATAAGGTAAAGTTAAATGAAAAGTGGGTAAAGTGATGGGACCTATCAATATTTAATAATAGATTTGAGATGGTGGGGGAAAATAGTGGGTGTAACAATGGCCTAGTTTGTTACTTATAAATATTATATAATTTCTTGTAGAAACTCCAACAATATTACTTATATTCATTCTCTATTATTATTATAATAATTAATATATTTGAAAAGAGAGAGAAAAAGAGTGGAAGAAAAAAAGAGAAAAGAAATCTAGAAAGGAGGAAAGTGAATTTTTTATTCATGGAAATTAAATAGGTAATGGTTAGTGGTTACTTATTAATAGGTAACTAGCGTAAAAGCCCGTGCGAGGCACGGGCACTGCAATAATTTCTCGTCCGAAATTGTGTATATATTGAGATAATTTTATAATTTAAAATTCGAAAAAGGATAATATTTCAATTTTATCTCATATTTTAATAATATGACTTACCAATTACATTAACCAGATATTCTATAACTTGATTAAATTTCATAAAATTTGAATAAATATCCATACGATAATAATCGCATGATTACATTTAATTGCTAAAATATTAATATGATTTTCGATGACGTGATAGGAACTTTATCAAATTGAACATTTGAGTATATAATAATATGGTTTTTGATGAAGGAACTTTATCAAATTGAACATTTGAGTAAAAAATAAATAAATATTTTTGAAAATTATCAATATATAACATACGCAACGTGATTTTAACTTAGTTAGAGTACATTTACAAAGAATCGATATATGCGTAAGGCGAAAACATATTATGAAACTATTAATATTATGTGAAAGTCGTTCTTGCGATGTATAGCTCATTTTTTTATATATTGCATACATATTTTTACATTTTTAAACTCATATATTTAGTACACAATATTGAAATTCAATTTTAAAATTTTGGTAAATTAAAACATTTTTTATCTTATAATATAAATAATTTTTTAACTCAACTTGAATTTTTACAAATATTTTGATCAATGTAAATTATGATTAAACGACGTTAATGACTGTGCATCAACATAGTATCTAAGATGAAACTTTTTGGTTTCATCATAGGTTGATCTAAGTATATGTTATAACTCAACCATCATATATTATGCTGATTGTTTGATCAATTTAGTATACTATATAAAATTCATATTACCATACTTTGAATTATAGTCTAATTGGTCATTGCTAATAATTATTGCAATTTTGTAATATTTATAATTAAAAAAACATATATTTTTTCATTTTATATTGAATATTAATTATGTTATTTTTATATATACAACATAAATCCTATTTTTGGAGTTGTCATTTTTTAAACATAAATTCAATTACTTTAGTTTCTTTTAATATTTATGTTTTTAGATCAATCACACTTTTAAATCGCTGAAAATCTAAATAGTTAGTCGATCAAAAATCTGTAATATGACTCGCGTATTTAAAATTTTATATACATAAAAATTATGCGAGACAGACATTTATTATGTATAATTTTATAAATAAAATTAAATATTTCTTAAAACCAAATCTTATTTTTTTATTTCAATAGTTTAATATCTACACAAAGGAGAATGTAAATAAATTCATATTTTTTTAGGACTCGATTACATTTATGTATAATTTTATATTATTTATAATTTTATTTTTTATAGCAATCATTTAAAATGGAAAAAGAGAATTATAGAGTACTATGCAACATTCTATAAATAATATAAACCAGCGTTTTATTTACTCAAAAGTAAAAATAAAAAAATGGTAGAAGAGGAGAAAATGTGATTTATCTAAAAATATTTTTAAAAAAAACTCAGTATAACATATATTATAATGGTTATGGTATGAGTTTGATTAGAGAAGGTTAGTGGTTCGATTTTTAACACTAACATAATTTCATCTACTTTTTGCATAAATATAAAAGAGAAGGTGTTTTTTTGTAATTTTTTAACATATATGAGCAAAATTATAAATTCATAGTTATCAAAATGACATATATCAAATATTTAAATTGACAAAAAAGAATTGTAGATTATGCTCAATTGATAAAAATATTTTTTGTAATTTTATATTGTGCAATATTCTAGAAATAATATAAATCAATATTTATTTACTCTATAATAAAAATAAAAATAAAAGATAGGAGAATATGTGGTTTATCTATGTGGTTTATCTATTAAGATTTTGAAACTAAACTCAAAACAAAGTGTAGCACAATGGTTGTGGTGCAAGTTTGAGTGTAGAGAGTCACAGGTTCAATTCTCAATACTAACATAATATAATTTATTTTTTGCATAAACATTAAAGGGGTGACGTTTTTGTAATTTTTCAAGGGACAAGATCATTACTTTACGGGCATTAAAGTGGCACTTTTTGCCCTTATGTTGTGATTTAATATATAGTGATAGATAGATTTCTTATCTCAATCAATACAAAGTTTACTGACTGATATAATGATCTAACATGATCATTAGCCAAACCACACGCAAATGCTCTACAGACATGAATGTAACATATAGTGAAAAACCCATATTGTAAAAGTAAGCGAAAAGCATAGTATAAGAACATCTTACGTTCTCCACCATTTCTTTAGTGAGAAACAGTTTTGATCTTCCTCGCTTTGTTGGAGCCGGTTCCATTATAGATGTGGCAGGTTCCTACTTTACGGCTTAGCTTCTTCCCTGAACTAACAGAACTGGCTCTTCAAAGTAAACGAACAACTGGCCAACCTGAAACGATGTATATGCATTACAATAGCACATTAGCACCACAGAAGACTAATAAAATTGCTAAATCCTTTAAAGTAGCAGGAAATTAAACATTAAAAAGGAATCAACTCAAGGCAAACTACAAAACATACATGCTATAACATCACCTGCAATCTTAAAAATCTAAAATTTGGGAACAACGATGATGTTTACCGCAAAAAAAAAGAGTATTCACAAGCAATTATGGCTAGACGATTTCTGTGGAATAGACATTAGATGGTTATGAATTCAAAGGGGAGGGTATGACTAAAAGAGTAAAACATAGGCTTTCTTTAGAGGAAGTGGAGCTGGCAGGTGAGGTATTCCCCGTTGTTTGGAAGCCTACATAGAGCTCTAATCTGGGTAAGGTTAGTAAAATAATATCGATTGGTAACTATATTCTCCACAATTGTACATTGTTTGATGTTAATTTGTTAGTTGTGTAGCTTCTACGACAGATTACTAATTTCTGGAAGGACAAAACTATATTGTATGCACTATGCAAACTCACTTAATTTTGTTGCAAGAAGTTTGGTGATGTCTGGTTATTGATGTTTGTATTTTGGCTTTATAAGTTATAGACTATAAGTTGAGTAGCGAGCCGTGCCCACGAGATAGGATCTTTGTTTTCGATTAGCGAAAGCAGTTTGATCCATGAATGTACCATTGTTGAGGGTTGTTGTCTGGTCGGTCATATTCAGTGTTATTGTCTCTCACAACTAACCGAATAGTATTTTTGGGTGATACACTATCGCAGCCTCGGTGTTTGCTAATATAGACACTAATATAGTTGTTCAGTTTATCGAATCTCTAACCTGGCTAGTACATGGTATATTAGTTTTGGCAGAGTGATAATCTCTTTGAAACTACCAGTGTAAGTATCAGAGCATATAGTACTTCATAAACATATGGACATATAATCCTAAAATATATTGGGCTAGCAGACCAAAATTATAGATATTGAAGAGAAATTATACTCACCATGGGAGTCATGTATTTACCTTCTTGTATATGTTGATCGTTTTACACAGACTGACACCTACGCTGTATAGCAAAAAATGAGAATTTCAACAAAACATGCAGGGAAAAGTACTACACAATAAAAAAGTACATAAATTAATTATAATTCAATATAAACTGAATGCATTTATGTTTCAAGACATTTTGCAATCCTAATTGTGTACATTCATATTTTAAAAGACATAATACAATCCAGATTTAATACTATCAAATTTTAAAGGTTTTTTAAAAATCCAAATTGAATATCCTAGGATTTCTAAAATCCAATTTTCGCCCCAAGTAGATTTCAATTTGTTACTATGCAACCAACAAAACAATTTCAATTTAGCACACAACATCTCTGCATTTTATGTTACATGTTTCAGAATAAGCTTTTCCCTACTTCCATAATGGATTCTCAACCATCTATGAACCAAAAGCAAGCACTCCAAATCCTATTTGTATATCACACAAAACATTCCCTAAAATAAAATAGGTTTGTCGTTTCCTTCTATCACAGTCATCTTGATTCCACATAACAAAAACCCAAACTCTTTCCAATTTAAAGAAATCTACTTAGTCTAAACACGAAGAACCATACATAAAGACTCCCTGAACTAAATACAAATCAGAATTTATATCTTTTAGGTGAACTAAACTAATATATATCCACATCCAAAATATATAAAAGTCCAGTTGGTCACTCATCAAGATCCCTATAATCTCAAATAAATTTTTCTGAAGTGCAAATGCACATTTTTATCCAGTGTACATTTATCTTTTTAAAAAAGGTAAATAACTATTAAAGCAAGCTTAAACAATGTTATGCAAGCGAAATAGTTGCATTCCCTGTGGCATTTTCTCAACCACAAAAACTGTCAAGAAGCGAACGATGCGTCCACTTGAATGTATGACCTCTGCCTGTTGATGATTAGTGTGAAAACTGATTCTAATAAAATAAAAGGTAATGCAAGACGAAAACTTCTGAATAACCACTTGACCCAACCCATAGCCAGAAGAGAAATATAAAACTACGTGTTGTGGTCAAAATTCAAGTTTTATGGTATAAACCCGGCCCCCGGGATCACAATATAAAACTACATGTTGTGCAAAAATGATAGCAAAGAGTTCAGATTGTTTTCTAGGACAGTTGCGGAGGGGGGGGGGGGGGGGGGAGAGCAGGTGACATGCTCGTCGTGGCATTAGGGGTGGGTTCATAAAAAATTCCAGATGCGCAAAGTAAAAAGTTTGGCACATCATAGTCTAATGGTCCTTGCCAAATGATTGAAGTGGGCATGTTCTATAGTTCATAATAGTGCTGCGTTCTTACAATTTCTATAACTTCTGATGACAACAGTGAATAAGTTGGTTCAAATTTGCAGAAAGATGAAATAAATGGCCGATTAGTCTTGTATTCATTTCTCTTACCAAGCTATTGCTTCATTTAATCAAAGATGAATTAATGCATTAGTTGGGGCTTAACCGCAAAGCACGGATTTTTCAAGGTTAAGCGCACTATACACGCTAATTAATAAATATACAGTTTCATGTAAGAAGAGCTGCGACATATAGGATGTAAGAGCAGCTGGCAAATTATGATGCCAACCCTTAATCTGAATGTTTCTACAGGTTATTATCTAATTTGTTGGTCAGTTCGTGACTTAGCTACCGATGTGTGTAAATAGGTTGAATATTGTTCATAATTAGGGTATCCGCTTCCACTTCATCTTGAAACTCCAGGAAAAAAGTGCCTTGGAGTAGGGCTTGCATATGATTTTATTCTCTAGTAAATGAAACTGTGTTAAGGATGTTTGATGATCTGGACGAGTACATGACAAGTGTTTATTTTCCCGGGCAACAATGGCTTTTCTGTGATCTGAGCCTGTGAGGGCTTATTGTAGTATTTTGGACAAAGAACAGTTGGCTCGATGTGATGAATCACACGCAAATAACACGCAAACTATGCATCGAATATCCCAAGACTGATAGATTAGGACTGGACTGCTTCCAGAATATGAACATGAGCGATGAAAAAGAAAAGCCAACTTCCACTTTTCCTAATGGCTAATTATTATAGAATAAAGTAAGTTTCCAGCCAAACAATAGAAAATAATAGGTTTCTATCACTACAGCATCTACTTGGCAGATTTGTTAGTAAGCACAACCGAACAAATACCAAATAGATGAGGCAAACCTTTTGATAAACAACTGTACTCTATTATATTCTTAATTTTCTTTACATTTTAAACCAATTAATTAATAGATAAATTACAACATTTATTTGACATTAAATTTACTATAATTGATTGACTAATAGGCAAAGCAAATTTAGAATATGTCCATATCCCTACAACAGAATGTGAAAGAAAACACACACACTCATGCACAAATTTTATTCTTGGAAACAGAACTGAAGCGCCGAAAATTAAGACATTACAAAGGATATATATTCATGGTTTTTGGTAACTTACAATTTGAGATCGATTTTATAAGGAACTCAACCTAAACGCCTCGAACATGTGGTTCAAGCAGAATGTATAATCTCCGGAAGAGTCTATCCACTACTCGTGCATAGTTAGCTAGAAAATTTTAAAAAATCAGGCATTTAAACTTCTCGTACATACATTCGTGTCCTTGCTTTAGTAGTGCTAATTAGTAATTACCCTGAAGAAAAAGTTATACGGGAATGATCACTACACAATATCATACAAATCTATCTAAGTAAAAGAAAAAATAAAGTCACAAAAAACAAATCATAAGAAAACTTGACATATAATGGGAAACACAGTAGATTATGATCTAGTAGATTATGATCTAATACAACAATTAAACTCAACAAATCGCCCAAAATTTATGTTACAATATCCACGAATCTAATTTTACGGTTACACATACTTGGTCAAAAATAACAATTCACAAAAAACAAATAGTAACAATTTACCAGGAAGTGTTGCACTCGTTTAGGAGTAGAGGACCATGAACAAAATTATGGGTAATATAACATACCAATTAACAGTATTTTGCTTTAACGCATAATTATGAGCAATATAACATACCAATTATGATCTACAAAACAACAAATATCATATAGCTGATATGCTGGATTTCTACCACCGTAAAAAAAATGCTTAAATTATAACAAACGATTATAAACTTACAATACCTATCTTTTTCCCATCTCTCTGTCTCCCTCTTTGCCGCTTGAGTAAAGTGATTTTTGATCGGGTCGGTTAATCTGAAAAGCCTCTTCATTTGATGTGACATATAGAGTGGCATGTTTGTTATTTTTCTGATAATTAAGGGCATATCAGTAATTTTGCTGCCATTTTTTTGGCAAATTTTGCCCTTGGTCAGCATATAATATATAGATAGAAGTAAATCAGATGGATGTCCTAGTGATTTAAGTAACCACTAGGACATTGTTGGAGCAATGCTAGATTACTTATATTTGAGCTTAGGACATGATATAAGTAAGTTGTTGGACTTGCTCTGATAGTGTTTTAAATTATTATAGAATAGAGATAGTGCAGAGGTGTAATGTGTTTTATATTATTAAAAGTTACTATTTTTGAAATATATAGAAATGAGAGGGACATCCCAAAATGAAAACTATATAAATATGAAAGTGACAAAGGGAGTATATGAGAAAAAAAGATCGAGGTTATACATTTTTAAAGTACAGTACAAAAAAATGATGATAATTTTGTAAAAAATATTACGACATGTATTTATATAGGAAAATTTTAATTACATTACGTAATTTTCTCTGAGCTAATCTCAGAAACATCTCCACTCTATATTTATTTATGAAAAATATTAAGGACTCAAATAAACATCTCCACTCTATATTTATTTATGAAAAATATTAAGGAATCAGATAATTTATCAAAAAGATCTCTAAATATCACATGTTTTCATGTAATTGATCGGTAAAATAATTAATAAAATAGAAATCGGGACATAAACTTAACTTTCACTCCCTAACTAAATTTTTGTAAATTTTAACTTAAGATTTAATCAATTGAAACTTCTTTTCTTCTTAACTCTTGTTAATTCTAAAATATTTTTTTGTATCTTCTTATTCTAATCTTTTAAATTTTATTTTTTAATTTTTTTTACTTTAAACTTTCACAATTTTTTTTAAATCATGAATTATAAACAACACACTAGATTTAATTATGAAAATAAAATCAAAAAATCATAATGATAAATAAGAAGTTATTTATAATATAAAAAATGAACAAAGTTAGAATATTCTATTTTAGAGGTGAAAGATTCTTTTTAGTGAAAGTGTAGTGTCACTTGGTTGGAGTTCATTTTATGGATAGTGTCTTTTTGACATCATGTTATAGTGACACTATTTTAGTGTGCTTGGTTGGAGATGGTCTAAGTTGTTGGACTTGCTAAGTAATGGGTGTAATGTGTTTTATATTATTAAAAGTTATTATTTTTGGAATGTATAGAAGTGAGAGGGACATCTCAAAATAGAAACTGTATAGAAATGAAAGGGACAAAGAGAGTATATGAGAAAAAGTACGGTACAAAAAAATGATGACAATTTTGTAAATAATATTACGACATGTATTTATATAGGAAAATTTTAATTGCATTACGTAATTTTCTCTAAGCTAATATTAGAAACATGATACTCCACTCTATATTTATTTATGAAAAATATTAAGGAATCAGATAATTTATAAAAAATATCTCTAAATATCACTTGTTTTCATGTAATTGATCGGTAAAATAATTAATAAAATAAAACTCAAGTGCATTCATATAAATCTTACTTATCAAAACTATTTTGTCAATTGAAATACATCAACTTAAATATACCACATAATTTTAGAAACTTTTTTTAAAATTTATTTAATTTCCGAATATTACTCAATATTTATAATTTTAATAATAAATGAAATATTATTAAATAATCAAAAATAAATAATTCACTTTAAATATTTTAAACTCGGTTCGATTTACTACATTTATCCGATAAAATTTCCTTAAAAACACTTTCCCGGACAATAACTTAACTTTCACTCCCTAACTAAACATATCCACACGCATACAAAACACCATATAAAACCACACACACACACTTGACACACACATAAACAGATTAGGAAAGTGAAGAAGAAGAAGAAGATAGGGTTAGACTACTACAGTATCCTAAAAGTCCAAAAAATTGCGTCTGAAGAAGACTCGAAGAAAGCCTACAAGAAAGAGATAGAAAAGAAATGTAGAAAATGAGGGAAATGAAATTTTTATTCATGAAAATTAAATAGGTAATGACTAGTGGTTACTTATTAATAATAGGTAATGAGATGGATGTTCTAGTGATTTAGGTAACCACTATGACAACATCATTTTTTGCTATATTACTTATATTTGAGCTTAGGACATGATATAAGTAAATTGTTGGACTTGCTCTAATAGTGTTTTTAATTATTATAGAATAGAGATAGTTGAGAAAAGTAGTGGGTGTAATGTGTTTTATATTATTAAAAGTTACTATTTTTGTAATGTATAGAAATGAGATGAAAATCTCAAAATGGAAACTGTATAGAAATGAAAGGAACGGAGAGTATATGAGAAAAAAAGATCGAGGTTATACCTTTTTAAAGTAAAATAAAAAAAATGATGACAATTTTGTAAATAATATTACGACATGTATTTATATAGGAAAATTTTAATTGCATTACGTAATTTTCTCTGAGATTATCTCAGAAACATCTCCACTCTATATTTATTTATGAAAAATATTAAGGAATCAGATAATTTATCAAAAAGATCTCTAAATATCACGTGTTTTCATCTAATTAATCGGTAAAATAATTAATAAAATATAAATCACATTGTCTTATCTATTTGAGTCTTAATACGGTTAAGAGTCTTGAGCCCGATTTGAAATCTTAGTGAATTGTAATGCTAGTTTTGGATTTAATTGTTGGAATTTGGTATCGTTCAGGTGGAAAACAATATCTAACCAGTTTTAATATCTTAAAATAGCTCAGAAGTTGATGGATTAAAACTATTTATATTTAATTGATTATGTTGTGGAAGTATCTTTTTATTGGAATTCTGAATTAGGACTAATTATTATTTGTTGCATTGTTGATAAAACAAGTTTATAGTTCAAATTAGTATTGATACTTATCTTCAATTGGGGTTACTTTTGTAATAAACTTACTACTGTTGAGGAGATTTTGGAAATACATATTAAACCAGGTTGGAAGAAAGGCACAAGAATCACGTTTCCTGAGAAAGGGAATCAGGAACCTGGTGTTACTCCAGGAGACCTTATTTTCATCGTAGACGAAAAGCCTCATGCTGTTTTTAAGAGAGACGGGAATGACTTGGTTATTCACAAGAGAATCTCTTTGCTTGATGCTTTAACTGGGAAGACTATCAAATTGGCAACTTTGGATGGAAGGGACCTCAGGATTCCGATTAAGGATATAGTGAAACCGGGCCATGAGGAAGTGATTCCGGATGAAGGAATGCCTATTTCGAAAGAACATGGAAAAAGAGGGAACTTGAGGATTAAGTTTGATATTAAATTTCCATCAAGGCTTTCGTCGGGCTTTTTTTTATATGAAAAAAAAAGATCGAGGTTATACCTTTTTTAAGTACAGTACAAAAGAGTGATGACAATTTTGTAAATAATATTACCACATGTATTTATATAGAAAAATTTTAATGGCATCACGTAATTTGCTGAACTAATCTCAGAAACATGATACTCTATATCTATTTATGAAAAATATTAAGAAATCAGATAATTTATCAAAAAGATCTCTAAAATTATATGTCCCATTGATCCCATTGAAGAGCATTTATGTCTTCTGTTGCACTTCTTGTGACTCAACCATCCACAAGCCCCAATTTCCTCTTCGAAGAAAGTTGAATCTCAAACGATCTTTTCCAAGATCTGTAATTGATAGCATCTTCTACCTTTGGAACACTCACTGATAGAGTACCATACCATCAAAAGGATGCAAAAACAACGGATTCTGCGTATCCACAAATGTAAAACGAGCTCTAGTTGCCATTGATATACAACACTGAAGAGCTTAAAACAAAGCCCGCAAAAAAACACAAGCAAAAAACGAACAAAATTTAAATCCATATAGAGCTACTCTTGATTAATAAAGCTCAACAATGTCATGCAGTTGGATACCATGTTAATTAACCAGCTCATCTAAAATCTTAAGATGTTACAGTAAGGTCTCAAATGGATCTTATACTATATTTTAACAAATACCAAACAAGCCAAATATTGGTACCTATATTGTATCTTGTTCAGAATTGAGATTTTGAGACATTCCCTGTATTCCGAAAGAATAAGACGTACTTATCTTGTGCTATCAGATTTTTTCGGATAGTAAGATCACTAGTCACTAAATTAGATTCTTGTACATTGTGAGTATGAACTAGCTAGTACTCCTTATCTTGTACATTGTGAGTATGAACTAGCTAGTACTCCTTAATTAAGTTGGCCCTAGCTAGAAATGAATTTAACTCTCTATCTTCATAAAAAAACAAATTATAAAAATAAATAACTCTATATTAAGTGAAACTTCGTTTATTAAATTGTTACCAAATTTCTCCAATCAACGTTACACACTTACACTAGATTGTGCATACTACATGAAGAATGCTCACTATTGCGAAAACCGATTGTACCGGGACTACAAACTTAAGAGAGAAGATGAGGAATAACTTGAGCTCTACCAGTCTGCCACCATGTTGCGATGTTATTTCAAGCAACTTTCCAGGAAAAAACTTATTTTCATAATTTGCATGTTCAAGTCCTACTAACTGCATGGCTGGAAAATGAACACTGTGGACTTGTGGTCAACACATTGTTAAGAGAATTAAGAGGGTGTTTGGCCCCAATTTAAAGAAATTTTTGATTTTAAGTCGAAAAATGTTTGTTTGTGTAATAAATCAAAAAATGATTTAAAGTTAAAAAAATAGCTTAAAGTCAGAAGTTGGTAGGAGGTACTTTTTTGAATGACTTATTTTATTTCAGTAATTTTATTTGATAAAAGTTAATATCATCATTCAAATGTATTATTTATCAAATTTATTTTAATTGTTACAATTTTAATAACTCATAAGATATTCATAATATAAAATTACTCAAACATATATTAATTTTAAATTTTTACTTTTTACTTATCATTATAAGCAATTTTAAGTCATAAACAGTAATTTTAAGTTAGCCAAAACTGACTCTAAAAGGCATGCTGAAATGTCACAAGAGGACAAACTAGGGAGACTCAGAGACTATTCATTCCAAAAGAAAAACTTGTTTTCATAATTTATATTTTCAAGTCCTACTAACTACATGACTGGAGAATGAACATGTGGACTTGTGGAGTTATGGTTAACACATTGTTGCTCACCCTGTTCCCTCAATTCTTTATATTGAGATTGGATACGGAGTTAAGAAAAGTGTAATTTAGTGGAAAAAAATTAAGAAAAGTGAGTAAATTGGTGGGATCAATCAATATTTAATGTATAAAGTTGAGATTATGGGGGAAATTAGTAGATGTAGTTAAATTTTATATTATAAAACTTTACTATTTTAAGAAATTTTTGAAATATAAAAAAATTGAAGAGAAATTTTAAAAAGAAAAATGTAAAGAAATGAGAGACACATGGAATAAGAGAATTAAAAGTCACGAACAAACGGAGTAGACTCCAACACTTTTCATTCTAAAAGAGTGACACCCACTTATTTTTTCTATGTTGATCAATTTGTCGTAAATGATATGATAGCGTACACTAATGTCATTGTCATTTATTAATTTAAGTTATCATAATTGACCCAAGTCAACATTGTATACACTAGCTTTATATAATTTCAAATAACAGGGATCTTCTTTATAACACTTCAGTGGAATAGGTTTGTTGATTTGCTGGAATAACCGAAAGCAAAACAATATTTGCGTCTTCTGCCTAAAAATATCAGAAATAGCAAAATTGAGAATGTTTTTCTGCACAATATTTGTGCTTGAGAGACTAATAATTTATTTATATTTTTTTATAATATTTTTTTCATTAATTATATTCAATATATAGTATATGTAATTTACATTTCAAAATTAATCAATTTGACCCATAAAAATCAAAAGTGATACGGAGGAAGTATCATTATACTTCACTATTTTCGGTTGACCCAATAAAAGTTATGAGCCTAATCGAGTCAACCAAGTCAACATTTTGTGTTTTTAATTTTTTTTTTAAAGTTTAAATCGACAAAGTATTCCTGTAGTAGTTGAGGTTTTGTAGATGTGTGTTTTGAAAATCGACTAAAAATAAGAAATTAATCGAGATGATAAGACGACATTTTAATGGGATATATTTTAATACTAGCTCACAAAACATGAGTCGATATTAACATATTAATATTAATAAATTATTAATAAATATTGTTAAAAATATACTCGTAGACAATTAAATGATAAAAAATATATAATATATATATATATAATTTAATTATATAGTTACAGACAATTGAACCCTAGTTGAAATTAAAGTAAATAAGCTAATAAAATTAAAGTAAATAAATAAAATTTTTATAATTACGTAGTTGTAAATAATCGAACCCGGGTGAAACTAAAAAATTTAAAGTAAATAAATCTTATATTATTACGTATTTGTAAGAAATCGAACCCTGTAATTAAAAAAATTAAAGTAAATAATTATTTATACTAGAAGATAACCCGTGCGAAGCACGAGTCTAGTTAATTTATTTAAAATTTTAAATTATTTATTTAATATAAATAAGGTTATAATCAGAAAATTAGAATTACAATATAAATTTTAGATGGATAAGAATAAATTTTAGATGGATAAGTATAAAGTTATTTATTTTTCTTATAATAACATAGTATTCCCACTGCAAATTCTGTGTGAATTGATGAGAAACTAAAAATGAATGAAAACATTCAAGTTCCATTAGTCAAACAAATAAGGAAATTGTTGTGAAAGAAAATTATTATGTGATTAGAAAAATAATTTAAAAAAATTGCACATGTTTTCGGTTTGGTTAGACATAAAACTAAGAATTATACTTAAAATAAGATAGTTAGAAGGATAATGATACCTAGAAATTAGAGTGTTTGTAGATGTTCCGGACAAAGGTAGATTAAGATAATAAAACTAATTAACTAAGAATTATACTATAATCGGGTCTGGTGAATTTTTATTCAACAACTAAGGATTATAATCCGGTCAGGTGAATCTTGTTTCAACAAGTGATTGTAATCGGGTTTGGTGGCTGATCTCATTGTGATTGTAACGCTCATGGATATAATAATAATATGTAATATATTTGGTACAATAATAATACTATAATATATTTTAGATTAATATTATTCAGTGGTAGATTCAGATTAATATCTTGATTTAATAACTAAGTGATTATAATTGGGTACGGTGAGTAATCTAATTTGACGCTGATGATAATAATAATATAATATATTTTAGTACAATAGTAATATTATAATATATTTTTGATTTATATTTTGTTGAAAAAATAGAATTTTATGTGAGATAGAATTTTTACGTGAGATAGAATTTTTTTTATTTTAAAAATAATAATATAGAACTCTACGTGACATATTTTTAAGTGAGATATGATTTTAGGTGTGGAACCAAAAAAAAGGTATGAACCAAATTTGGTACCATAATAATTTAATATATTTTAGTACAACAATAATATTATAATATATTTTAGGTTAATATTTTTTTTAAAAAATCTAGAATTTTTTAAAAAAACAAAATAGGATTGTAGGGAAAAAAAGTGTGAACCAAATTTGGTACCATTTAAAAAGGGGTTTCGCTTATTAATGAAGGTTATAGATTTAAGCAAAATATTAATAATAATAAAGAGTTATATATTATGTGATTTATTTATGCTAGATGTGAATTACTCTATACAAATTCAAGTTGTGTTGTGATATAAAGATCCCATATGTGCAAAGTGTCTGAGTAACAAAACATGGCTTCAGTCTCCTGCATAATTATATACACACTTTTACTAGTATCTGTATGCTTTGCTGTGGCTAAAAACACAACCAACTCATCATCATCTTCTTCTTCTTTGGAAAGCAAAAGCGAAAGAGAAGCTCTTGTGAGGACGGGATGGTGGGGGAATCAAATTCCGTTACATGGCGCTTCAAACAAGCAGCAGCACTGCTCCTGGTCTGGCATTGGCTGCAGTGAGGAAGGTAGAGTCGTTTCTATAGAAATCTTGGAAGTAATTATCGAGGATGAACTTGGAAAACTTCATCTTTATGACTGTAAGCTTAATGGAAGCATACCTTACCAAATTGGAATGCTTTCAAAACTCAACCACCTCTCACTCTATGGAAACGATCTCAGTGGTACATTACCTAGAGTATCTAGGAATAGTATCTAGGAATAGTATCTAAGATGTATCTATGGAAACTTAGATCTCATTCATCTCAAAAGACTTTATGTGTCTAATAATTCTCTCACAGGCTCCATACCTATTTTTAAGTGCAGTGGTCTACAAGACCTAATCCTCTCAGACAATTTACTAAGTGGAAACATTCCAAAAGAATTTGGAAATTGCTATTCTTTAGTCGAATTGAAATTGGTATTCCAAAAGAACTTGGAAACATTCATTCACAGCACCTCAATCCATTCAAAATCGAATGCTGAGTGATGTACTGGACACACGTCTCCCGCGTCCAACAAGACAACAAGAACTTGATATCATTCTTGTTCTGAGGCAAGCATTGACGTGTTTAAGCTCAAATCCCAACTTTCGGCCATCCATCATTAGTGTATCTCAGAAATTATCAAAAGCTCCAGAGTTGTCTGCAAATTCTATCTATACCACTCCACTTTAACGTGTTCAGTTGCTTATGTAGTACCCGAAAGATTGGCAACAAGTGATGGGATTTGGTTTCAGTATTCGTCTGTGTTGCTATTTCGTATGTTCTGCTTCTGCAGGAAATCTAAAAACATTGTTGAACAATCTAAATACTGTCATGCTTTTCTAATCTACTTAATTACTTAAATTATAGTTTTCGTACACAAATAAAGGCTCTCATGCATTATTAATACTAGCTTATAACCCGTGCTTAGTTTTTATAACATGGGCAGTGAGTACTTATAGATGGTTACTCATCATTTGCCTTGCAATTCTTAATATAAGGTAACCTGTTTTTCTCTGTATGGCAGCTTAGCAGAATAGAATATCACTGAAAACATGCTCTTCTCTTCTCTAAATTAGCTCAATGCATTTTAGCTTCCTATTTTCTGCAAATCCTCTTTAGATATTACGAATAGCAGATTAGAAAAAATAGTGGTGTATAAATTTACATACAGAGATTCGATCCGCCTGCTTTTTTGTGTCCCACTGTTAGGTTTTCCTAGATCTGTCACAGAGATCTGGACATGGCACTAGTTTATCATACTCGACTGGATTTGGTCCATTATTGTGAACTGAGAATAAACAAAATCAAACCTACCAAGTATCTTTTTCATTCATATGTAGTTGAGTATGTTATGAGTTTTTGAAAGAGAAAATTAGAAGTTCTTTCATTTATCAGTAGAAGAGTATGTTATGAGTATCAAAAGTGATGCTATGTATAGCAGGCATCATGCTTGATTTCCCACGAAAAAGACAGTCTTGCTCTGTCTTACATGCACCATGACTGCAGTCCATCTATAGTTCATCGAGACATATCAAGTAACTACATACTATTAAACTCCAATTTGGAGGGATTTGTTGCTGATTTTGGTGCCTCAAGGTTGCTAGACCCTGATTTATCCAATCAAACTATGGTTGCAGGCACTTATGGTTACATTGCTCCAGGTTATCCTTTCTTTGCACTGTGTCACAATTTTTTTACTTTTAATACTGTTATGTTTCTGGTATATATAATGCAGGAAAACCAATTATGATTCAAACATTTCCAACTTTACAGAGCTTGCATATACGACGGTTGCCTTGTCCACGCCTGCCTTGTTCAACAAGACAGCAGGAACTTGAGATCATTCTTGTTTTGAGACAAGCATTGGCGTGTTTATGCTCCAATCCCAAGTTTCGGCCATCTATGATTAGTGTGTCTCAGAAGTTTTCACAAGCTCCCAAGTCATCTGCAAATTCTATTTATACCACTCCACTTTAATTCAGATCATTATATAATTAAAGCATGGCAACAAGCGATGGAATTTGGTTCCAATATTTGTCTGTGTTGTAATTTCGTATATTCTGCAGGAAATATAAGAACTATTTTCATGTGTCTTGCAGCTCCCAGAGAACCTGTTTTTCTGTGTGTTGCGGCCTAACATGATAGTCTATCTAAATTAGTTGAATCATCTTATAGCTTCCTTTTTTCTGCAAATCCTCTGTTAAGTATTACGAATAGCAGATCATAAAAAAACAACCATGTGTTTTAGTTTACGAATGAAGTGATCGAGACGTCGAGTAGCAGATAAACATCATGCTTCTCAATCAATTATAAAAGCACAGTAACAGTTTAAAATAGTTGGTAGAGGCTCATTTTTCATCAGCAGCAGAGTAAGAGAAACAGAGCTCTTTTCAAGTACCAGCCAGTGAGAAGATTAATACTACCAAATTTCTTTTTATTTTTACATTTTACAGCTAAATGGGCCTCACATTGTACACTTATTGGATCAACTTCCAGATTGTAAGCCCATATCAGAATCAGACGTGGTTTCTGTACAAAAATTTCTAAAAATTTAAATTATCAGTAAAAACAAAAAATCAATTTTTTTTTTAAAAAGTGAGACTCTGATGGTGATAACAGAAAGGCACGTAGCTGTCAAAATACAACAGCAGATCCCGGTACATAAACTTAACTTTCACTCCCTAACTAAACACATTCACACGCATACAAAACACCAATACTTATCCCGACTAAGTGACCACAACGGTAACAATTAAGTGCGGAATTAACTTCGTTGGACAATACTTATCCCCACTCGTATGAACCTTCGATGAAACAAATAAGTAAAACAAAAATAAACGAAAAACAAGACACCAAAAGTTAAACGTGGAAAACCCCCAAAGGTAATGAGTAAAAATCATGGGACCGTAGTCCACCCAAATAATTCACTACACCATAGATTGGCTATAGCAACCAAATTTCATGAAATTAATAAAAAAATCGTTGCTATTAATAGAGAGGTTGAAAGATACTATAACAATTTTAAAAATTGTTACAATTGAATCAAAAAAGTGTTAATTCTTACAAAAATCCAACTCTGCAGCAACAAATTTAAAAAATCATTGCTAATTCTGCAATATTTTTGGGGGTCAAATCTTTGGCGGGCTCTAAAAATTTAAGCGGGATTTCAAATGTTTTTGTCGGGTTTGTTAAGACAAGTAGACAACTAATTTAAAAGAGTCCAAACAATAATTAACTAATAAAATAACAAATAAACAGAAATAGAAGATCAAAAACATAGATATCTTTTGAAAGGAATCGAGGAGTGAAAAGTGAAGAAAACACGAAGAAGCAATCAGAAAAAAATCGAGGAGTGGAGAGCGAATTGAGAATAAATAAATAACGATTGAAGAAATGCTTGAAGCCCGAAGATCAATCGAAGTCTAGTAATCTTCCATCCCAAACAAATCTCTCTGATTGATTTTTGTGTTTTGATTTGCGATTATTCTTTTGAGTTTGAATTTGCGGGTTATTCATGTATACTAATTTGCGGGTTACATATTGGGGTTATATTTTTTTGTTTCAATTTAGGGCTCTTTCAAATTGGGAATTTTTTTGTTCAAGTTCTGTTCTCTCAGGAACTAACCTGGCAAATTGAGACTAAGACCGGAATGTAAGTTGTTGTCAATTTATTTGAATAAGATTCTTTAGTACCCTGTAGTTTATCTTCAGTAAGTTTTCAATTTGTGATGTCTGGAGTTGTAAAATTTGTATAATAAGTTGACACTTAGGTTTTTGTATGATTAAATATCTTTTAATGAGCCTTTTCTTGATTGGAATATTAGGATAGTTGCTTCTGTTCTAATTTTCAGTTTATATGAAAATTACTTTATCTAGCACAATTGTCAATTTTTAGTTTGATAGTTTTCACATGTCATTAATTTAGTGATTTAAAATATAGAAAAGGCACATATTGTTAAATTTTGAACATTTTGAAAGTATAAGGTTTTGGGTAATAAGGAGTGGTTCTTCCCAGCTACTGTGTGGAAGAAACATTTCATAAAAATGCTCTCAACCTTTAATGTTTTATGAGAGATTCTATGGACGCATGTATTTATCTTCACTATTTGCTCTGTAATTGTTATTTAAGTAGTCTGTTAAAGTTCAAGGACATACATTAAATGGAGGTGATGTTACTGCGACTCACCGGAAGAACACTAGTCGTGACACCTGATGTTGCCAACACAATTATTCTTATGTATATGTTAATGTTACAATATAGTTTTTATGACTCTTCTTATTGTGACAATTAATTTTAGGGGGTAAGTTGTGATATGTGTGTAGGTGTGTTTTCATATCTTAATAAAAATCATTGTTTCAAAACCGCGATTTGATACTAGTAGTGTTACTGGTAAACTTGCACTTAAAATCTCATATTATACATACTATCAATGTAGATTTGTAGCTGTCAATGTATTTTTTTTATTGATTGTAGGTGGGATTCTCAGCGCTTCCTCAATCTACTATCAGGGAAGATTTGAATTTAACATTAGCTCCGGTTTTTTCCTTCTTTTAGTTATTAGATCTATTTAAATTCTATCAACTCTATGCTAATAGAGAATTCGGATGTATGTGTTGCTACCAATTTTTTAGTATTAGATGTTTGGCTCCGCTATCACAATTCACACAAGTGGTAGAATTGTTGACTCCATTGGCCGGAAAAGGGTATGTGTGGAACTTATAATTACTAACTAGTTTCATATCCCATTAGTTGATTCAAGAATTTTCCAACATTCTCAAATTTTACGAAAATTAAATTACATTCAATTTTATTATGCTGGTTGTTTTAAACAGGCTATGAGGATGTAAGCTGCTTTCTGTAATGGTGGATGGCTTGCAGTTTACTTGTCCATGGTATATACCTACTCAATGTTTACTTGTCCATGCATACAGCAAAACAGAAATAAATGACTAGTTTTTATAAACAGCCTTTCACTGCATTTTGTAACTCACATTTAACGTCTTACTAGATATATTTTTGGTTCATTGTGATGGGTATGTATATTGGGTTCTATAATCTGACTTGGTATTCTTATAGGGTGCTTGTATATATATCACTTTGTTTAGGTCTTGAATATATACGTGAGTGAGTATGATTTGAAGACTGAAGTTATCAAACTAGTACAGGTGAGTAAGATAAGACGTTGCTGAGTTTTCAAGTGCTCAAAACAGCAATAGCCCGTAAGGATTTACGAAGATGTGTTTTTAAGAGCTCACAATAGAGTAGTAATCTTCTGTTCTCAAATTGCTAAAATATATTTTTTCATCTTCCTTGCTTATCTACTGTGAACATATTTGTCATAATCACTAACTATATTTATATTTAGTATATTCGTATTCTAGTTTATCTAAGTTGTTTTGTTCAATCCTTTGAATGGGGTAATGATAGAAACATTTCTTGATTTTTGCACTATGTACTGTTTGGTCTTTAACATTATAATTAATACTAACTTTTGTGTGACTTACAGGGGGTATGCATTGTCGGACACAGGGTGCAATATTTTTTCTAGGCTCGTCACGGATTTCTCATTGTTGATTTGCAAAAGCCAAGCACAAAGATATGGAAAAAGCAATTTGCATATGTAGTTTTTTAACTTATTTTGATTTTTCAATTTAATAATTGTTGAGAAAAATTTGATGTTTAAGAATTGTAAATTTATTTAACTTTGAGCAAACATATGTAGTTGGATATTTGGCCTTAGGTTGCCTTGATTTATGAAATTATGATGTTTGGATTGTTTGCTATAAATTGTCGTGGCTCATTGTATTTACAACATGAACATGCTAATTTTTTTTAGAAAAAACTGTTACAATAGTGTCAAAATATGTTGCATTAATCTAAAAACAATCATTGCAATTGGTCTCAGAAGTGTTGCCTTAAAGTGCCAATTCATTGCACACTTATGCTATTACAATAGTTTTTAATCGTTGCTGTAGAGCCTAAATTGTTGCCACTGAAGTTTATTGCAATGATTTAATTGCGTTGCTGTATGGTGTCAAAAACTTTGCAACATGGCTCTATTACAGCGGGGGCGGATGCAACGGTCAATTTTTGTAAAATCATTGCCATAGACTCTACTGCAACAAATATAGGCCTTAAGGCAATGTATTTCTGTCATTGCAATATGCAATCTATGGTGTAGTGATTCATGCGAATTTTTTACTATATATCTCTCTTGTATCTATTTTTCTTCTCTCTTATTTTTATTTTAATGCTCCGATAATTATATATAAGGTTTCCTTATTTTTATCTCCTTATAGGCCAAAATAAGGATAATTTAATTGGGCTTTTAATCGCATAAATAGAAATTAAAACCCAAGAATACAGTTGTTTGATGCATCTCTGAATCATCTCACCGGGTTTGTTCCGTTCGAACCACGATACTTGGCTAATATGGCTTATATAGACCTTTCAGAGAATAATCTCAGTGGTTTAATTCCGAGTTAACTAGGAAACCTGAGTTATTTGGTCCTAAACTTATCTGCAAATTCTATTTATGTACTTTAACATGTTCAAATCATTATGTAGTTATTGAAAGCATGGCAACAAGCAATGAGATTTGGTTCCAATATTTGTTCGTTTTGTAATTTCTTATATTCTGCTGGAAATTTAAGAACTGTATTGAGTACATGAGGATAATTAGTTGTCATTTGTATTGCAGCTTCTAGTACATGGGAACCTGTTTCTCTGTGTGTGGCAGTCTACGATGATAGAATATCAGCAAAATCATAAATTTCTCTCTAAATTAGCTGAATCATTTTATAGCTTCCTTTTTCTTCAATACTCTGTTAAGTTTTACTAATAGCTGATCATAGAAAAACAACCATGTGTTTTAATTTATGAAAGCAGTGATCGACACGTCGAGTAGCAGATAAACATCATGCTTGTCTATCAATTATAAAATCACAGTAACAGTTTAATAGTTAGTGAATACCAATTATTCATCAGCAACAACAAGAAAAAAGAGAACTCTTTATAAGAACCAGCTACTTAGAAAATTAATACTGTTGAGTAATCAGCTCATCTAAAATCTTAAGGTGTTAAAAGAAGGCCCCAAATGGATCTTATGCTATATTTCAACACTTCCCCTCACTCGAAATCCCATTTTTGGGTTGAAGAGTGGATCACGGGCGCCCATCTTTGGGGCATTAATTTGCCTTCATGTCCCTCATAAATTGTGAGAATATTGGAGGTGGTAGGGAGTCGAACTCGTGACCCTCGCCGACCAGAGCTCTTATACCATGTTGAGCCCAGATTTCACTAGCAGTATTTATAAACAAGATTGAGTTTTTAATATTCACAGAAACATTATTGTGGATCCAGGAGATTACCAGGTTGTTGCATTGATCCCATTGAAGAGCATTTGTGTCTTCAATCGCACTTCTTGTGACTGAACCATCCACAAGCCTCAATTTCCTCTTCGAAGAGAGTTGAATCTCAAACAATCTTTTCCAAGATCTGTAATTGGTAGCACCTTCTAGCTTTGGAACATTCTATATAGGACCATATGAAGGATGCAAAAACAACGGATTCTGCATATCCGCAAATGTAAAACGAGCTCCAGTTGCCATTGATATACAACACTGAAGAGCTTAAAACAAAGCCTGTAGAAAAACACAAGCAAAAAACGAGCAAAATGTAAATCCAGATAGTGCTACTCTTGATTAATAAAGCTCAACAATATCATGCAGCTCTGATACCATGTTAAGTAACCAGCTCATATAAAATCTTATGATGTTAGAGGAAGATCCCAAATGGATCTTATGCTATATTTCAACAAATACCAAACAAGCCAAATACTGGTACCTATATTGTGTCTTGTTCAGAATTGAGATCATGGGACATTCCCTATATTCCGAAAGAATAAGACGTACGTATCTTGTGCTATCAGATTCTTTCGGATAGTAAGATCACTAGTCACTAAATTAGATTCTTGTACATTATGAGTATGAACTAGCTAGTACTCTTTAAGTTGGCCCTAGCTAGAAATGAATTTAACCCCCTGTCTTCATAAAAAACAAATTATAAAAATAAATAACTCTATATTAAGTGAAACTTCGTTTGTTAAATTGTTACCAAATTTCTCCGATCAACGTTACACACTTACACTAGATTGCGCATACTATATGAAGACTGCTCACTATTACGGAAACTGATTGTACTGGGACTACGAACGTAAGACATAAGCTGAGGAATAACTTGAGCCCTACAAGTCTACCACCATGTTGCGATGCTATTTCAAGCAACTTTCCAGGAAAAAACTTATTTTAATTTATAATTTGTATGTTCAAGTCCTACTAACTACATGACTGAAGAATGAACACTGTGGACTTGTGGAGTTGTGGTCAACACATTGTTAAGAGAATTAACAGGGTGTTTGTCCCCATCTTAAATTAATTTTTGATTTTAAGCCGAAAAATGTCTGTTTGTGTAATTAATCAAAAAATGATTTAAAGTTAAAAAACAATTTAAAGCCATGGTAGGAGGTACTTTTTTGAATGACTTATTTTATTTTAGTAATTTTATTTGATAAAAGTTAATATCATCATTCAAATGTATTATTTATCAAATTTATTTTAATTGTTACAATTTTAATAACTCAAAAGATATTCATAATACAAAATTACTCAAACAGATATTAACTTAAAATTTTCAATAATTTTAAGTTTAGCCAAAACTAACTCTAAAAAGCATGTTCAAATGTCAAAAGAGGACAAACAAAATAGACTCGGAGACTATTCATTACAAAAGAATAACTTGAGCCCGACCGGCGACCAATCTACCACCATGTTACGATGGTATTTGAAGCAACTTTCCAGGAAAGAACTTGTTTTCATAATTTGTATTTTCAAGTCCTACTAACTACATGACTGGAGAATGAACACTGTGGACTTGTGGAGCTATGGTCAACACCTTGTTACTCACCCCGTCTCCTCAATTTCTTTATATTGAGGTTGTACGTTAAGAAAAAGTTTAATTTAATAAAGAAAAATAAGAAAAGTGAGTAAAATAGTGGGATCAATTAATATTTAATGTATAAAGTGGAGATAATTGGGAAAAGTGGTATATATAGTTAATTTTTATATTATAAAACTTTACTATTTTAAAAAAAATTGAAATGTAAAGAATTGAAGGAACATTTTAAAAAAAAGTGTAAACAAATGAAAAAGACGAAGAAATAAGAGAATTAAAAATCACCGACAAACCGAGTAGACTTTGAGGCTATTCATTCTAAAAGAATGACACCCACTTATTTTTTCTATATTTATCATTTTGTCGTAAATGATATGATAGCCTACACCAATGTCATTGTCATTTATGCCCAAGTCAACATTGTATAAACTAGCTTTATATGATTTATTTATTTTTGTGACACCAATTTATGTATTTTATGTACTTTTTAATATTAATATTCTTTCCCAATAATATATCTATGTTATTCTAATATGTAAATTTTAAATTTAATATTAATAATACATATATAATTATAATATAATGGTATTTATAATAACAATATATGAAGTTGTTGACCTTTTATTAGTATTAGTATTATTAATTATAAATTTAGTTTATATTGTTATTTTTGTCTAGTTTTTTTTATTTGTAATTCTTAAATATTTAATGTTAGTGTTATTTTTTTTTTTTACTTTATAATATCTTGATACTATACTTAATTAATCTATTGAGATTTTGGACTAATATTTGTAAATAAAATTACAGTTTTAATCCATCCTCTATAATTAATGCCAAGTAATAACGTGATGAAATTAAATTTTTTAAAATTAATTAAAAAAAATTCTTTTTTATGTTTTGTATGTTTCCATTCCATGTGTCTCGCAAAATGATATGCCGACTTCATGTTCTATATTTGCTCGTACTTGGGTGTATACATTGTTAAGTTTTTTTTTCTATATATTCATAACAATATTTATAACTCCATAACAATATTAATAAATTTACAGTTTATTCCTGACCACCAAACAACCATAACTCTCTTATTCTAATTAAATATAGGATATATTTTTTGAAGTTATAATTACTGGCTTAAAACTCTTGTGCATTGTACGTATTTTTTTTAATAATTATTATTTTATTATTTATATTTTGATATTTTATTAATTATATTACTTTTTTTAATGATCTTAATTCAGTGAATGTCCTACATTAGATACAAAATTTTGGTTTGGGGTAATGTATGATACAATGTTATTAATCAAATAGGGAAGAATAGCTTATACTAATGTGATTATGGGTGAATTGGATACCGATTGGATCATATTTATTTTATAATGTTTAGATTTTTTTCTTGCATCATTTATTCTGATTTAAATTAATATTGGATATTGAAATTCGGATCCAAACAGAATACTCCCTCCGTCCCACCCAATTCTTTGCATTGGGGACGGGGACTCGGCACGCATTTTAAGGCTCCTTTAATATATATTTCGATAAATTATTTTAAATTTTTTTTTCTTCTGAATAAAAATATAATGTTTAAATTTTTATTTAGAAAAAGAAAATTTTAAAAATAAGTTGTAGAACTATACTTTATAGGAGCCTTAAAATGCGTGTCAAGCAGTGTAAAAAACTGTAAAGAAATGGATGGGACAGAGGGAGTATTAGTGAGTATTGTCTTTTAACTTTTTTCAAACAGGATAGTTTGTGATCAAATGGTCCTTTAATATAAATATCTTTTTTATTTGAATTATATTAATATTTATTTATTCCAAAATTAAAATTTATTATTAAAAACGTAATACTCACGAATTACAAGTTTAAATATATGATGTATTAAGTATATATAATTATAATTGTTGCATTATAAGGATGAATAAATCATATTTTCGGAAAAATTAAACTCGGAAAGATGTTAAGAAATTATAAAATTACTATTTACTTAGAAATGTAATATGTTAAAATTATAATTTATATTCGGGTATTTCGAATCATGAATCAATCATTTTATAAAAAAAATAATATGAGACCGAATGGGTAAATAGGTACTCAATTATATTTTATCTAGATTTTTCCGTTAGATTTGGATTATTTGAAAAACATATGTGAGACATATATTGTATTTTAGAAGGCCGTGAGATATTGGATAGTGTAGATCAATTTCCAACCCTAAATGTTATGCATTAGATTTTATAAATATTATTTTTATGTAATTTATTTCTTATTATGTGTACTATATTTTATTAAAAATAATATGCTTTATATATTTTATATTTTAATCATTTGAAATATATTTTCTCGTAATTTATTTATTTTTTTACATTTATTTTTATTTCTGAATTGTCACTTAATAATTATTGAATTGTTTTTTGGTTTGTTTTTTTATGTATTTGTCTATTCCCAAAAGCATGCAATTATTACTTTTATTTATGTTTTATTTATATAATTGTTATTTTTCTTAAATTTTCCTTGTAATGAAATCTCTAATTTTCTATCACTACAAAAAAAACAGCATCAGACAACACTTATCAGACAACGTAAAGTGGAAAAAGTGTTGTTCGAAATCAACAGACAAGTGTTTTTTTTGTTTTTTTTAAAACCATCGTCTGATCCAGCCTTCAGACAACGGGGTTTTGACAATTTAATTCTGTTGTCTAACAAACTGAATCAGACAAGTGTTTTTTTTATGGTGTTTTTTATGCTGTTGTCTGAAAAGACTTCAGACAATGTTTTAATTACCGTTGTTTGTCTGATTTAAATAGACAACTGTTTTTTTAATTCTGTTGTGCAAACGAGTTGGCTCAGACAACGGTTTATAATTGTGTTGTGCAAACAAGTTGGACCAGACAACGGTTTACAAAATTATATTGTTTGAAAAGACTTGAGACAATGTTTCAATTACCGTTGTTTGTCTGATTTGAATAGACAAGTGTTTTTTTAATTGTGTTGTGCAAACGAGTTGACTCAGACAACGGTTTACAAAATAATATTGTTTGAAGAGAACGCTAGTTAGAAGTACAAGTCAAAGTACTAATTGACTCTTAAAATCTCAAACCAAATAAATTTATTATTTTCCAAAAATTTTGAAATATCATTAAAATAGATAGATCATCACATCCGTACGGTTGGATCGTCGATAAATATTTTTAAAATAATCGAAACACCAATTCGGGAGGAAACACTAGCTAGAAGTACAAGTCAAAGTACTAATTGACTCTTAAAATCTCAAACCAAATAAATTTATTATTTTCCAAAAAATTTGAAATATCATTAAAATAGATAGATCATCACATCTGTATGGTTGGATAGTCGAGAAATATTTTTAAAAAAATTGAAACACCAATTCGGGAGGAAACACTAGTTAGAAGTAGAAGTCAAAGTATTAACTCACTCTTAAAATCTCAAACCAAATAAATTTATTATTTTCCAAAATTTTTGAAATATCATTAAGATAGATAGATCATCACATCCGTACGGTTGGATCGTCGATAAATATTTTTTAAAAAATCGAAACATCAATTCGGGAGGAAACACTAGCTAGAAGTACAAGTCAAAGTACTAATTGACTCTTAAAATCTCAAACCAAATAAATTTAATTATTTTCCAAAAATTTTGAAATATCATTAAGATAGATAGTTCATCACATCCGTACGGTTGGATCGTCGATCAATATTTTTTAAAAAATCGAAAAACCAATTCGGAAGGAAACACTAGTTAGAAGTACAAGTCAAAGTACTAATTGACTCTTAAAATCTCAAACCAAATAAATTTATTATTTTCCAAAAATTTTGAAATATCATTAAAATAGATAGATCATCACATCCGTACGGTTGGATCGTCGATAAATATTTTTAAAATAATCGAAACACCAATTCGGGAGGAAACACTAGCTAGAAGTACAAGTCAAAGTACTAATTGACTCTTAAAATCTCAAACCAAATAAATTTATTATTTTCCAAAAAATTTGAAATATCATTAAAATAGATAGATCATCACATCTGTATGGTTGGATAGTCGAGAAATATTTTTAAAAAAATTGAAACACCAATTCGGGAGGAAACACTAGTTAGAAGTAGAAGTCAAAGTATTAACTCACTCTTAAAATCTCAAACCAAATAAATTTATTATTTTCCAAAATTTTTGAAATATCATTAAGATAGATAGATCATCACATCCGTACGGTTGGATCGTCGATAAATATTTTTTAAAAAATCGAAACATCAATTCGGGAGGAAACACTAGCTAGAAGTACAAGTCAAAGTACTAATTGACTCTTAAAATCTCAAACCAAATAAATTTAATTATTTTCCAAAAATTTTGAAATATCATTAAGATAGATAGTTCATCACATCCGTACGGTTGGATCGTCGATCAATATTTTTTAAAAAATCGAAAAACCAATTCGGAAGAAAACACTAGTTAGAAGTACAAGTCAAAGTACTAATTGACTCTTAAAATCTCAAACCAAATAAATTTATTATTTTCCAAAAATTTTGAAATATCATTAAGATAGATAGATCATCACATCCGTACGGTTGGATCGTCGATAAATATTTTTTAATTTTTTTTAATTTTGATAATTTTTCTAATTTTGCTAATTTTTATTTATTTTTTAATAATTAGATCATTAGATCATCACAGGTGGGCCCCACTAATTTTTCTAATTTTGCTAATTTTTATTTATTTTTTTATTTTTAAAAAGTGGGCCTCACTAATTTTTCTAATTTTTAACTCTAAACACTAAACTCTAAACCCTAAACCCTAAACCCTAAACCCGAACCCTAAACCCGAATAAATTTTTAATTGATTTATTCGACGATCCAACCGTACGGATGTTAAAAGATACTCATTCTAGTGTTGGAAAAAAATAATCAAAAAATCTAAAAGTCTGGTTATGCCTCATCTTTCCAAAAACGTTGGAAGAGTATTGCTTTCAAGAACGGGACATGTGTCAGATTGACTGAATAATTTTTGCAATTGATTTCTTCGACGATCCAACCGTACGGATGTTAATCGGTACTCATTCTAGTGTTGGGAAAAAATTATCAAAAAATGTAAAGGTCCGGCTGTGCCGTATCTTTCCAGAAAAGTTGGAACAATACTGCTCCCTGGAACGGGACACGTGTCAGATGAATAATTTTTTTAATTGATTTTTTCGATGATCCAACCGTACGGATGTTAATCGATACTCATTCTAATGTTGGGAAAAAAAAATTAAAAAATATTAAGGTCCGGATGTGCCGCATCTTTCTAGAAATGTTGGAACAGTACTGCTTCCGGGAATGGTTCACATATCAGATTCACTGAATAATTCTTTTAATTGATTTCTTCGACGTTCCAACCGTACAGATGTTAAAAATTTATTATTTTTCATGGTCTATTATTATGAGATAGGAAAACATTATTTTTGTATAATTTTAAATTATAAATATTCTAAAAAATATGTTAAAAATATTGAAAATACTAAAAATATGAGCGGCAACTTTCCCCCCGAACCAAAATATTTTGAGCCTGCTTTTCCCCCTTAAACAAAAATATTACACTCAGTTGGGTAATATTAGCAATTTATTCTCTTTTATTTAAAGTTTTAAAATTTTTAATTTGAAAATTAAAATTACAATGTTCAAAAGAAAAAAAAAATTGCAAACAAAGCTCATATATATTAACAAGCAGCGAAAAATTTGGGCGGAAACTTTTCCCCCTCAAAGGAAATAATTACCCCCGCTGGTTGCCCCCAAAAGCACTCCCTCAGTTTCAATATCTCCTCATCTTCTCATTCTCTCCCTCTTTTTCGATATTTCTCACAGACAAACACGCTCCACACCTTCTAACAAAATCGAACTACAAACTGGAATTACTTGCTCCGATTGGTTATTGAAAACTCATTTTCTTGCTTTTGATTTTCTACTCTCACTCGTTTTTTATTTTTTGATTTTGCAGCTGATTTTCTTGCGTCGAGTTATTGGGGAGTGGCAAGGCCTAGGGTTACCAAAGACGATGGTACTGAGTGGCCTTGGAACTGTTTTATGGTAATTGTTTCGATTTTTATAGTTTTTTTCTGTAATTTCGTGGATATAGATGTGTGTGTGTGTGTTATGGAGTCGATTTTGATAGTGTGCTTGTGCAATTTGTGTGGACTACAGTAGTATGTGTATTTCCGTACGAATATAGGAGTTTGTTAATTCTTGTATGTTTATGCATAAACACTTCTTATAGTAGTGTGTGTATTTTCTGTGTGTCACTCCTTTGCGATTGCCTATTGTCTGTTTATGCACGATTTTATAGTAGAGTAGTTGTTTGTGCACTCACTTATCGATTTAATTGATATTCTCTGTCGATTTGATTGATATTCTCCATTTATGCGATTCTGTACAGTAGTGTGTGTGTGTGTGTGTGTCGAGTCAATTGACAATTGTTATCCCCAAATTGCTCTAACTTTGATTTCTAATTATGTCATAATTATTTCTGCTGTATGTTGATTTGATTAAAATAATTAATGAGCAGGAAGTTTGTGTTCAAAGTTGGTGGTTTAAAATATATTTATCAGTATAACTTCAATTTTAAAATCTTATAGGCATACAAGTGGAGAGCGTAGCACAAGAAACTATTTAGTGCAACGAGAAACATCAACAGATTGCCTGATATTCATGAAGCAGGCTTAGGAATTGTATATGTTCAAATCCCCTGGTGTCTTACAGTTGTTTTACGCCACCGGAAGGCTGTAAGTACAAATAACATGGGTAATATTATCTGCTGCAGTCACTAATCTTTAGGGGTACAAAGGTTTTTGTACGATCCTCGAATTTTGAGAATCTGCATATAAATAACTAATGATATATTGGTCTTCTGTGATACAAGTAACATCACCATTAGAGTGACTATGCAAGTATATTGCTAAAGATGAGAACATTGTGGCTCTATGTGGTACTGTCTATGATAGAGATTCTTTAATGGACGGTATTGAAGTCTTGACTATTGAACCATAAGTTGCAGGTCATGGGTGATCTATAATTTGATTGAGGTGAGGAATGACTTGCTTTGTTTCGTTCTCCCATTATCAGCGACTAGCTCTTAGAAGGTTGGTAGATGTCAGTATGGGAGTCATAACTCCGCTTTCAGAGCAACTAACGAAGCCTTTGCCAAATGCAATTGTCCTGGCAACTCTTCAGGAGTTATCCACTGGTGCTGACAAGCTTTTGCCTAAAGGTGTGCCTTTTGCAACAATTGTGTAAGCGGTTCAGATTACAATGCACATACCATTGCTGGTAATAGACCATTAAATTGCTTGCAGGCACACGCTTGGTTGTGTCAGTACGTGGTGATGAAACACAAGAACAACTGGAATACCTAAAGAGCAGTGATGCCACCATGATTTTCCATGACTTACCATATACTGAAGAGAAAGTTGGAAGAGTGCAGGCTGCCAGGAGGTATAACCGTATAAGCATGAATGTGCCATGCATAGCTTTTGGTTGTTTTAGCTTGATGGAACTGAAAATTGTTGATATTTTTTTTTTATTTATGGCTGGTGTCTATGTGGTTTGATTTATTTACTTTCCATGTCTAGCAAATTTGCATATTACTTTATGAATTTTAACAGTTGGAGCAGGTCCTTATATTTTTTAATGTTAATTGTGGCAGGCTATTTGAATATCTTTCTGAGCATTGTCTAGACTTTCCTGTGATTCACCACATACACTTCCCCAAAGGAACTCACAGGTAACCATATTAGTAAACTTTTAATTGGAGTTGCGGAGATTGTTTTACATTACCATCGATTACTTTCAGGGATGATTTAGTCATTGGTGCTGGTACCAATGCCGGGGCCCTTTTAGTAGATGGCCTTGGAGATGGCATCCTGTTAGAAGCCCCAGATCAGGACTTTGATTTTCTTAGGAATACATCTTTTAATTTGCTTCAAGGTTGCAGAATGCGGAATACAAAGACGGTAGGCATAATGCGGGGTATAACTATTTAAATTGACCAGAAAGGATTGTTGACTAAACTGTGAATTTCTCACTTTTAATGCAGGAATATTTAAGTTCCCAATAGTGCTGAAAAATCTTTAAAAGAAGTAATGGAAGAGATCATGGGTGATCATGAAATGATGGTATATTCATATATCTCTACTAGGTCCATAGGCTAATATCTTTAAACATATCTTTATAGCTAATTGTTATGTATATATTGTAGGACTTCGCCTTCGTGGATGATGATGTTGACGGTGGCTGGATGATTAGCCAATGAGGGCATCTTTAATGTTTTACTTGTTAAAAACCATATCAGACAATGTCATGTCTTAGACAATATCATATTATAATGTTGTTTATCATCCAAACAAACAATGCTTGTTAAACGTAAACCATTGTGCACTGTATTTCTTACAACGGTTTAAATTAAACAAACCATTGTGTAGAGTCCCAAACAACAATGGATTAATTATACAAGAATGTTGTGTGATTTCTTTTTAGACAAGTGTGGATTGAATTAAAACTATTGTGTGATTTCCTTTCAGACAAGTGTGCATTCAATTAAAACTATTGTGTGATTTCCTTTCAGACACGTGTGTATTCAATTAAAACTATTGTGTAGCATCCTAAACAACAATGGAAAAATTCTATAATAATGTTGTGTGATTTACTTTTAGACAAGTGTGTATTGAGATAAAACTATTGTGTGATTTCCTTTCAGACAAGTGTGCATTCAATTAAAACTATTGTGTAGCATCCTAAACAACAATGGAAAAATTCTATAATAATGTTGTGTGATTTACTTTTAGACAAGTGTGTATTGAGATAAAACTATTGTGTGATTTCCTTTCAGACAAGTGTGTATTCAATTAAAACTATTGTGTAGCTTCCCAAACAACAACGGTTTCTAAATCGACTGTTGTTGTTTCTGGCTATCAGACAACGGCGTCTAGAGATGCAGTCGTTGTCCTTCGCTCTAACACACAACAGTTTTCGAACCTTTCGAACCATTGTCTGAGGCGTGTAACAGACGACACTCCGATAGACAACGGGGTTTGTCAGTATCAGACTACGGATAAAATCCGTTGTCTGAATCGAAATTCCTTGTAGTGTATATAAGGATCTATAATTAGTGTAGAGAGTAAATGATTCACGAACAAAGCATGGCTTCATTCTCCTGCACTATTTACATTCTCCAACTTGTAATTCTATCTTTAGCTGTAGCTGAAGACGCTCACAACTCATCATCAATTGAAAGAGAAGCTCTTCTAAGTACGGGATGGTGGGACTTTCGTATTTTTCCATCTAACATTGCCACGCATCATTGTAAGTGGGAAGGCATCCACTGCAACAAGGCAGGTAAAGTTATATCTATTCATCTCAATTCATTTTTTATAAACGATGAGCTTGGAAGACTCAACTTCTCTTCGTTCCCATACCTCCAAACACTTGATCTTTCCTTCTGTGATCTTAATGGAAGCATACCTTACCAAATTGGAATGCTTTCAAAACTCAATTATCTGTCATTACACAACAACTATCTCACTGGTGAGTTACCCTCTTCCTATGGCAACCTCATTCAACTACAGACGCTTGATCTTTCCTACTGTGGGCTAGATGGAAGCATACCTTACCAAATTGGAATGCTTTCAAAACTCAAAGATCTATCCTTACAGAACAACCATCTCACTGGTAAAATTCCTTCTTCCTTGGGTAAGCTAACTCAACTACAGACGCTTCATCTATCTTATAATCTACTCGTTGGATTCATTCCCAATGAACTAGGAAAGCTATGTAATTTGGTCAGATTAGACCTTTCGGGTAACCAACTGAAAGGGGAAGTTCCCATAGCTTTGGGTTCCTTGACTGAACTCAATTACCTGAACCTTAGCTACAATCGTCTCACTGGCTCCATACCTGTCTTTAAGAACTGCGGTAGTCTACTAGAAATAGACCTCTCCCAAAATATGCTCAGTGGACACATACCCGAAGGATTTGGAAATTGTTCTTCTTTGGAGTGTTGGAAAATGTGGGTTCAAGTCCCACATTGATGAGTCATTTTGAGCATAAGGATGAGTGAGTCTCGGTTGCGTGTTCGTAACGAGTTGTGCTTGGGTTGTGTTCTCCGTTACGAGAGCTTTCCAAGGCACGTTCAATCACTCAAAACGACTAAGGGATGGATGAGATAAGATGATCCAAAGTTGCTCCCTTAGAATGGAAATTTAAAGTGGTGTTGTAATATCCCACATAGAGAACATAATAGAACTTCTTTATGTTTATATAGCAAAACACATGTGACTTGTTTACTTGTGTTAGTCATGTGTTGCTCCATCACCTAGGCGGGCGCGTAGGGGGGGTGCAAATTGTGGGAGATCGAAGAGGATTTCGTTACCTCGCTAGCCTCGGGCTCGCTCGTGGGCGACCTGCGAACACGAATGCAGAAATATTTGGCCCGAATAATTACGGACCAGTTTTGCTAGTTTTTATTATTTCCATTGTGAACAAATTGACTGTTAAATTAATCTGATTTGATTTCGGATTAATTGATTTGGTTCAAATTAATTCGATATGTTTACGGATATAATTTGTAACCGTTTTAATTAATTAACGCGCTTTAATTAATTAAATGGAGTAGTGCACAGGTCGTATATATATTTTCAGTATAGATTAGGGTTATAAACACACAATACACAGCCACCCTTGTTTTCTCTCTACCTGTCGGTGATAGTTTCAATACTTGTTCCAGTTCGCTGAAGGTGCTGCATAGCTGCATCCGAAATCCGTTTTATCCTGGGAGGCTATTGTTCCTCGGATTATAAACTGTATCCTACGTTTTCCTTCTGTCTCCTTCGTTTCTTATATTTGCACAAACACAGTTCTGTATTTTTGCATAGATTGTCTAACATGGAGTACGTCTATTTGGCAGGGAACAATTTCACCGGAAGCGTACCTTATACTTTATGTGGATTTTCAAATTTACACTCCTTTGACCTCAAGCAGAACTGCCCTGATTTGACTTCCCACAAGAAAAGGACAGTCTTCCTCGTACTATGCATAGTTCTTCCCATTACCATTGGCGTTCCTTCATTGATACTAGCCATCGTGTATATCGGTCCTTATCATGACTTGTTTTTCAGAGTCGGTACCCTTCCGGGTTTGAACCCTCATAAGTCCTCTACTTCAATGGCTACCGGATCTAGATGGAATGTTTCACCTTGAATATTTATCCATTTGGTGTAACCACACTCCATAGACGACGATAAATCAAAGGTTATGGTGCTGATCTACGACTTTGAGACGTTAATGGTCCTGTCTCGATCCCACTTCAAGGGATCTCCTCTCAGGTGTATTGGTTTCCCACTGTTGATGAATCATTATGGGCTATCAGTCCCATCCCCAACCTCGACTTAAGGACTACTGCATGCTCAAGTCCTTTAGTCAAAGGATCAGCTATGTTGTCCTGAGTTCCAATGAACTCTATAGCAATAATCCTTTCAGACACAAGACCCCTTATAGACTTAAGTCTAACTTGGATGTGTCTATTTGTTTTAGCATTATACTTTTCACTACTGATCTTGTCGATAGTTGTACGGCTATCACAATGAACAGCAATGGCTGGAAGAGGTCTGCTTACTACATGTAACACTGACATAAGTCCATGCAACCATTCAGCCTCCGTCCCCGTGGCATCTAGTGCACACAACTCAGCCTCAAAAGTAGACCGAGTAATCAAAGTCTGTCTAGTAGACTTCCGGGATATTATGTACCTCACGCGCGCACGCACACACGCACGCCGCCGCCGCCCGCCTCGCCACGACTCGGGTCGGGTCAAAGGGCGAATGTCTCGGCGTCTCGCGTACGCGAGGCGACATGGGCGAGGAATTTTATTACCTGTTTATTTAATATTACTTATTGATTTAATTTAACAGTATCAATATTTATTTGTAACAGCTAAACGAACTCGGTCAGGATTTAGACCAGTTCTTGGATCAAGTCCTGATGGGTACTGATCCTGATGGGTACTGATCCTTATGGCCATGGCTTGAAGTACTGATGATGATCAAATCCTGACTGAGCTGTAACTGATATTAAATTCTGATGACAACTGGTAATTAAATCAGAATATTTGGTATTAAATGTCATATCTTCAGTTACAATATTTGGTATGTTACGTTTTATTTTGTATTTTATATATACAAAATAGAACGTTGGACTTGAGAGGATATACGTAACTCTGAAAAACCCTAGCAAAGATATTCTTCTCTCTCTCTCAACACATACAGAATATACATAGGTTTTTGGGCGAACTGAGGTGCAGGTCGCTGTTGATCATTGCCATTACTATGAGTGGATTGATCTGAGCTGTTTTATCCGGGAAGTGATATTGCTGCAACCCAACACAGCGTAAGTGGGGCAATAATCTCTTCAAGAACAGTCAAGACTTCTCTAAGGCTTGGCGACTCAGCTCTTTATTATCTTTCAGTATTTGTTAAAGCTCCTGAGAGATAAGTGTTCTTTCTTATCTTTTTATTTACAGTCTCTAATTATATTATTGTTTCGACCTTCGTGTTTGGTTTTGTTAATTGATATTTTTGCCTGTTCTTTTTAATAAAATATATATATAACTGCCCTATTGTTGCTGTGTAGTTAGTAAATTATACGCAACAATCTTGAAGAGATTATCCTGTGTTATATATTGTTAATTAACAAGATGGTTAACGAAACTGTAATTCCTACTGTTGGTGCTATTGCTTCTGGTTCCGGTGTTACTGTACCCACCATTGATTGGACCGCGTACCATTTCCCACAGCCTATTGATTTGTCAGGAATGCATGTGATTGAAAAGCTCCCTAAGTCTTGGGAATAGTTTGCTCTCTCCCTGAAAAGACAGAAAGGAGAGATCACATGGACAAACCTGATGCTGGACATCTCTGTGCAGGAACAACACAAGTTCAAACAGGGACATGTGATGCCTGTTGAACATGGGAGTTCGAAGGTGAATGTAGTGACTGTTGGACATAAAAGAAAGGGTGTCACTAAGAAGGAAAAAACGAAGCCTAAAAATGACAAGAACAAGGCTAAGGAACCAAAGGAAAACAAACCATGTTGGTCTTGTGGACAGGTTGGTCATTGGAGCAAGGAGTGTCCTGCAAAGAAAGCTAAGAAACCTGTGGGAACACAAGCTAATACTGTGCTTGCAACCACTGATGGGCCTAAGATTAACATGGTTGTTGGTGAGGTTGTTGCCTCTGGAACCAATGACGGGTATGTTACCTACAACCCTGCACTTCTTTCCACTTATCTGTCTCATGAATGGTTGATTGATACTGGAGCTAATGTACATATTTGTATAGATATTAGTCTATTTGTATTTTATCAACAGAGTCATGGCGTGATAGTGACGATGGGGAATGCTAGTTCTGCTCAAGTTCTTGGAATAGGAAACATGGTCCTAAAGTTTGCTTCTGGGCGTGTTCTATCCCTAACTAGAGTGCACCATGTTCCTGATATTCGTAGAAATATTATAAGTTGAAGTTGTTTAGTTAAGAATGGTTTAGAACTTTCTTTGAAATGTAATAAAGTAATTATTACACATACTGGTTTATTTTTTGGCAAAGGTTACTTGTCTGATGGTTTGTTTTTGATAAATGTTGAGCCTGTTTGGGGCAGTTTTATTAATGATAGTGGTGCACCTTCTGTTAATTGTGTGGAATCATCCGATTCGTGGCATTCTAGACTTGGTCATTTAAATTTTGGTGCTCTAAAGAATATGATGAATTTAGATTTGATTCCAAAACATGTCATTGATAAGAAATCTAAATGTCAAATATGTGTGACTGCTAAACAAACTAGGAAACCCTTTCATAATGTTGTTAGGGATTCAGGAGTATTAGATTTAGTACACACTAACATATGTGAATTTGGTGGTATGTTGACTAAGGATAATAAACGATATTTTATTACCTTTATAGATGATTGTAGTAGATACTGTTATGTTTATTTACTTAGGCATAAAGATGAAACACTAGAAAAATTCATCATGTTCAAAACTGAAGCTGAAACACAAACTGGTAAAGTACTTAAACGTTTGAGATCTGATAGAGGTGGTGAGTATACTAGTACCTTGTTTAATGAATTTTGCGCAATCAATGGTATAGTTCATGAGGTGACTCCACCATACACGCATGAGTCTAATGGGGTGGCTGAATGAAAGAACAGAACTTTTAAAGATATGATTAACAGCATGCTTATTAATTCTGGGTTACCTAAGTACATGTGGAGAGAGGCTTTGAATACGGCTTGCCATATGACTTAGATCCAACCATGAAAGTTTAAGTCCTCATAACAAGGAACAACCTCCAATCGTTAGTTTTCGGAAATTCGATCAAGAACATATTTAAAAATATGCCTCAAACTTTCCATTTTTCTAACAGATACTGCATAGGAACTGGCGGCTATGGCAGTGTATATGAAGCTCGGTTACCGAGAGGTAAAACCGTGGCGCTTAAAAAACTTCATCGCCTGGAAGCCGAGGAGCCAGCATTTGACAGAAGTTTTAAAAATGAAGTGCACATTTTGTCCAGTATGAGGCACAAGAATATTATGAAACTCTATGGTTTCTTCTTATATAGTCGCTGCATGTTTCTAGTCTTCGAGTATATGGAGAAGGGAAGTCTATTATGTGCTCTGAGAGAAGATGCTCATGCCATGGAATTAGATTGGAGTAATTGTGAAAGGTATAGCACATAATTTATCTTACATGCACCACGACTGCACGCCACCTATAGTTCATCGTGACATATCAAGTAATAATATACTTTTGAACTATAATATGGAGGCATTTGTTGCTGACTTTGGTGTATCAAGGTAGCTAGACCCCGACTCATCAAATCATACTATGGTTGCAGGCACTTATGGTTATATTGCTCCAGGTTATCTCTTCTTCTCACAATCTCACAATTTTTACTCCCCGATCTTTTTTTATTGTCCCTATAAATTATGCAGAGAAATTTCTTCAAATGTTCCTAAATGTTCTTTATCTAATTGTACAGAGCTTGCATACACGATGGTTATTAATGAAAAATGTGATGTGTATAGCTTTGGAGTAGTCGCACTAGAAGTAATTATGGGAAGCCATCCTGGGGACTTTCTTTCATCATTCACATCTCCAAAATGCACTCAAAGTAGAATGTTGAATGATTTGTTGAACAGACGCCTCCCTCGTCCCACAAGACAGCAAGAACATGACATTGTTCTTGTTTTGAAACAAGCATTTGCATGTTTGAGCTCCATACCCAAGTTTCGGCCAGCTATGATTACTTTATCTCAGAAGTTTTCACAAAGTACGAAGATACTGACTACAAATTCTATCTATACCACTTCAGTTGAACAAATCTGTCGATTACCTGGAGCAATGGAGATGGAGAGCGTGACAACAAGTGATGTGATTTTGGATTAGATATTCATTGGTGTCCTTATTTTGTGTATTCTTCTTAGAAATATCTGAATATTTTAGAGCAGAATCGCGAAATCTATTTCTGCCCATTTTCGTGCTTGTAAGAATAATCAAAATAATTCCTTTCTAATAGCATTTTGTAATCCTATTTGTTATTGCTGAACATGTGAGATACCTTAAAATATTTCTTATTTTCCGAGAATTGTTGTTTTTTCACGGTCCTTTAGGAATTTAGCTAATGGTTTGGTTTTTTATTTTATTTTCTTTTTCAAGCCATATCAGTATGTCAGAAGTTTTGGAAGATGTTAAAATTATGTTTTTTTTTTAAAATTTGAAGATTTTTTTCTCTAAAATGTACTGTGAAGCTTCTAAAATGCTAAAAGACCGGAATAGTAGGATATAAAATTTGTCCGGGTAGTAAAGTCACGCAGGATAGTATGTTCGGGTTGCCACATTTATTAAGTTTAATGTTCCTTGATCTGTTAAACCATGATATCACTACAAGGGGAATGGGTAATTGTGACAGAATAAATACAAAGAATCTGTCGCAATTGCCTTAACTTGTGACAGAAAAATTCCGTCACAAATGCCCGAGCCGTAAGTTCTTATTCTGTCACACAAGTTGTTAATCTGTCGCAAGTTCATTTTGGGTCCCCATTTTGCACAAAATAATGTAAAAAAAGGAAAAATAAAAAAAAATACGACGAATGATTCTGTCACAAATTTCCCAAACTTATGACAGCTAATATGTCGTAACTGGTCCATACATTGCGACTGATTCTGTCGCAATTTTTCCTATGATTCCCAGAGGTTGCGATCAAATCTGTCACAAGTATTTTCAGAACTAAGACATAATCTGTCCCTGTGGTCATGCATTCTTCGGAAGGCTTTTAACTTATTATTGACATGTCCATCACACAATACAAATCCAAATCTAAACTATATAATTCGAATAATTAAACAAGCAATTAAAGTCTAAAGATGCATTTAACATAAAAAAAATGGATTATCATACAAATCTGAATTTGTGTAGAAGTTACAACAAAAATTCATCACAAATTTACAATATACCAAAACAAAAGTTTAGTCAAATCCTCCCTAATATAGATACCACCACCATAGCATTGTTGCTCATGAGAGATGAAGCCAACCCCATCGCTTGAATGATCATCCTTGTGTAAGACGAAATAACCCTACACGATTCACCAAACAAAACTTTGGGAATTAACCAAAAAAAGAGCAGCGTTTTAATTTAACCAGAAATTAAATTGAGCACAGAGATAACACTGGCCAGAAACTAAATTGAGCATTTAGATCATACTAGTGGAATTCACTTATCTAAATACATAAACATTAATTCATTTTAGATGAGCTTTTATGTTTATGAAAACCGCATAATAGACGAAGTGAATATTTAAGTTACAAGCTAATAATAATTTGTAGGGAAAGATAAGAACAAGCTAGTTATTTATATCTAGCATAGATCCAAGATGTGATCATATTAAGATCATAAGCAGTAGACACTTAAACTTGACGCTTGACAAAAAAAACCTCAATTTGCACGATGGTGTGCAAGTCATGTTCACCTAACTTGTCTACCAAATGCTGAAATATTACACCAAGAAGAAGTTTAAACTAAGAAATACACCATAAAAGTTAATGTAAACTTGCTCGCACCACAAGATTAGTTTAGAAAATGCAAACGATAATGTATTAGAAGCCACCTTACTCGCTCTCGATTAGTTTAGAAAATTTAATCCAGTTCTAGCATACCATGGCACCTTCACAGGCTACTATTGTGTCTTGCAGTATTGAATTTCAATATAGTAATTACATTATAAAATAACTATAGGGAAGTAGGTCACTCCAATCATCCACATTTAACCAAGTTCTATCACTTGGGCATGGCAACAGAGATCTGAAATGAAGAGTAAAAGCTTACCTCCGGATACATTTCTCCCTGAACAAACTGTCGAATGCTTAGGTCCATAGTTCCTACAACACTGTTCAAAACAGTTCTTCAGACATTTTGTCTTCCTTTTTAACCTGAAATGCCATATGGAAAGAAATCAAATGTGTTGGGGATTAGTACTAGCAGACTTGTGTGTAGAGATATTTAGCAAGTGCCAAGTTGTGAGTAGGACGGAAAAACAGGAAAACAAAGGATTCATGGACAAAAAATGAAGCAGCAAATTGGTATAGAAGTTCTCATCCTATTGGACAAGAAAAATGATGCAATTCCTTAGGCATAATATATAGTATAAGACTGTACATCAGTAAATCAGCACTAAAGGTTCACATCTGCAGGATCCTTTATCTCTTTTTTTAAACATAACTTATTTATTTGAGTCCATCTTTTAGTGGTTCGAAGATGTAACCACAGGTAGCATACTTGTAAGCTCTTACATTGCAAATTACACGTGCAAACATTCTAAACCACACTTCGGCACGATGATACATGACAAAAACAGAGAGAGGGAGAGGCAGAGGAGGTATATGAGAGAGAGGGACACATTTTACATACAGCGACGAAACAACAACACTTGAAAGATTTTCCTTCCTGTCCGCAGCATCGCTGCAATTCAAAGCATAAAACTCCTGCCAAATGCAGGGAACACAATAAGAATTCCAAAAGATTGCCCCATCTCAGTTCATACACAAGAAAGTTATGTCTTTATAACCAACACAGAAGTTTTTTAACCAATTTATGATGCCTTTTTATGTGTAGTAAGCCACTGGTTGCATGTGTTTGCCTCCTGCCATCAACTTTAAATTTTTAAAGAATATCTTTGCAAATTGTATAATGAAAGTCTAATTGGCAACAATAAAAATTGAATTCCAGAATAAGCATAGGTTGTACAGATAAACACATATATGGTGCACACACACATATTTGCGGAAATACTTAATACACAAAAACAAAAACCCTAATTTAACAAACACAATATGGGATACAGATACTAGTAAAAGTTTGCTTTCGCTTTCGCTTTCGCTTTCCAAAGAAGAAGAAGATGATGATGAGTTGGTTGTGTTTTTAGCCAAAGCTAAGCATACAGATACTAGTAAAAGTTTGTATATAATTATGCAGGAGACTGAAGCCATGTTTTGTTACTCAAACACTTTGCTCTCTAATTATTATATAAACCATATGGGATCTTTATATCACAGCACAACTTGAATTTGTATAGAGTAATTCACATCTAGCATAAATAAATCACATAATATATAACTCTCGATTATTATCAAGTAGATGGATAATTTCATTAGTAATTGTTTTAAAAGTAGACTGATAATTTGAGTTTGTTTTGATTGGTGTAATTATAAGTTAAATACTACTTTGCTTAAATATAAATCTATACTCTTTATTAATAAGTTAAATAATGTGAAAATGGCGCGCGGTATTAAAGTACCAAAGTACCAAATTTGGTTATCACTTAACCCGGGTTCGATTCCTCGCAACTACATAATTATACAAGATTTATTTACTTTAAATTCTTTAGCTTTATCTAGGGTTCGAATCCTTACAAATAAGTAATTATACAAGATTTATTTATTTACTTTAAATTCAATAGTTTCACTCTTTATTAATAAGCAAAACAATGTGAAAATGGCGCGCGGTACTAAAGTACCAAAGTACCAAATTTGGTTATCACTTAACCCGGGTTCGATTCCTCGCAACTACATAATTATACAAGATTTATTTACTTTAAATTGTTTAGCTTCATCCAGGGTTCGAATCCTTACAACTACGTAATTATACAAAATTTATTTATTTACTTTAAATTCAATAGTTTCATCGAACGTTAGATCGATTGTCTATAACTACATAATTAAATACTTATTTATTTATTATATATTTTTATCATTCAATTCTCGAGAAATACATTTTTAAATAATACTTATTAATAATTTATTAATACTAATATTTTAATGTCGACTTATGCTCGGCCCGTGCTTGGCACGGGTTATAAGCTAGTAATTATATAATTTATAATATTATAAATATATGTGAGTAACTGATAAAATAAAAGGTACTGTCCCTCTCGTTTCTTTACAGTTTTTTACACTGCTTAGCACGCATTTTAAGGCTCCTATAAAGTATAGCTCTACAACTTATTTTTAAAACTTTCTTTTTCTAAATAAAAATTTAAACATTATATTTTTATTCAGAAGAAGAAAAAATTTAAAATAATTTATCGAAGTATATATTAAAGAAGTATTAAAATGCGTGTCGAGCTCCCGTCCCCCAATGTAAAGAATTGAGGGGGACAGAGGGAGTATTAGTTTAAAATGTATTATAATCTATACTATTTATTAATAAGTAAAATAATGTGTAAATGACATGCAATATAGAAAAGATTCGATTAATTTCTTATTTTAAGTTAATCCTCAATCAATACTCCCTCCGTCCCATCCATTTGTTATCATTTCAAATAAAAAGTTTGACACACGTTTTAAGACTCTTATAAAATATAGTTCCATTACTTATTTTTAAAAAATTTCTTCTTTGAATAAAAATTAAATGTTTGGATTTTTATTCAAAGAAGAAATTTTTTAAAAATAAGTAATGAAACTATATTTTATAAGAGCCTTAAAATGCGTGTCGAACCTCCCATTTGAAACGATAACAAATGGGTGGGATGGGGGAGTACAAATCAATAAGTTGATTTTCAAAACACACATCTAGGAAACAGCAACTAATACGAAAGGAATGCTTTGTTGATTTAAACTTTAAAAAAAAAATTAAAAACACAAAATGTTGACTTGGTTGACTCGACTAGGCTAATAACTTTTATTGGGTCAACTGAAAATAATGAAGTATAATGATACTTCTCCGTACCACTCAAAATTTGATTTTTATCGGTTAAATTGACTAATTTTGAAATGTAAATTACATATACTTTATATTGAATATAATTAATGAAAAAAATATTATAAATAAATATAAATAAATTATTAAAAATACATTTTTTAGATTTGAAAAAATGTAAGTTAATAATTTTTAAAAATTAGTCAAAAAATTTGTTCAATTTGACTAAAAAAAGTCAAGCCAATTTGAGTGGCTAATAATTAACATACATGGTTCGTTTAGGATTACAAAGGGTAATGTTCTATGTAGAACCATTAACCTTAGAACTCTTAGAACCTTATTTTTAATTTAAAAAAATATATGATATATTAGATATCTTTTAGAAGGGCAATTTTGTACAATTAAATTTAAGATTGAAATCAACGCCAAATCAAATTTGATTGACAATTGTTGAGATACTCCTATGCTATACATATTATCCTATCTCACAAAATCCTCAATCAACATCCAGAAAATCTTTTATTGGTTATAAATCAAGCTTCCTCACAGTTCTTCGCAAAATCTCATTACCATCGGCTGCTATACTGGTTAGTAGAAATTTGTAGAGATTACAAAGGTTTTTCTATTCATTTCTTTGCTATTTACAAACTAGTGATCAATGATACTTATTGTAGGTGATTCATGGGTTTAGGTTCGTGGTATTGAATCAAAGAAGCAAAGTAAGGGTTATGAGACTACAACTGACATTGTAAAATGTGTAAGTCTTAAATTTTTTATTTTCTATGTCGGTACCATTTTTTGGGAATTAGGGTTCTTCAGTTGAATCTTAGTTTTATTTTCAGTTTTTTAAACTACTTTGAAAATTCACTATCTGGTTAATATGTTCGTATGTTGTATATGTGAGTTCTTCAGCAGAATTCTAATTTTGTTTATGAAGTTGTTTTATCATAAAAGACTCAAGTTTAGTTCATTTATATTAAATCGTGTTGTTTGATTCCCTAATTTTTTCAATATAAATTGTCACAGCTTTGTTTCTTTTACTTGATGGTAGATAGTAATCCTACTTATATTGCATGATTCTGTTGCAGCACATTCATGAAAGTAGAATTATGCTGCAGAACTTATATATAATTAGAATTTTGATGTATAACTTGGAGAAAAGTTAATATCTATTATAAATTGAATTTTGATGTATAACTTTTATTTTAACTAGAGTTCAGCTGCAGGCTTGCTACTTATATGCAAAATTATGCTACAGAACATTTATGGAAGTATAATTGTTTTATAGAATATTTATATAATTAGAATGCTACTGTAGAATTCTTATTGAATTATGATTTATATTCTTGTTCGGGAAATAACTTCAATTGTCTATAATTGTCTGATTATCTGAAAGAACTACTTTAATTGTCTAATTTAAAATATTGTATAGTTGTCTATGCTATGTTTCTTTTACTTGCTGTTAGATAGTAATACATATATTGCATGATTCTGCTGAAGAACCTTTGTGTAAGTAGAATTATGTTTGAGTTGCTAATTTGCTTGAGATGATTGCGATTGAATTAAAATGCAGCTCCACGATGGAAAAATTCGAGTGATGAAAGAAAATTGAGAAAAAAGTAAAGTCAGGATGAAGCAAGGAGCAAACGCTAAAAGATGAAGTAAGTTTAGAAATGATTTCCCAGTTCAACATGGTGGATGACGATTTTGTGGAGGATTTGCCACAAGCTGCAGAAAAGGGGTAAAAAAACTACAAGTTATGTTGAAGGACCCTAAAGCGAACAAAGTGAATTCTAGTGGAGCAAGAAATATAAATGTGATCAAATTTGTCTAAAATATTTTGTAAATAGGTAGACCTAATTCGTTTATAATATATGTGTTCTAAAACATATGTATTAAACTGCCATAAATTTTGGGTTAAATCTTTCGATTTTCAAGTATAAATAAATTTCATGTTTGTGTTTAATAAACACGTGTAAATGTGTTTATTGCATTTTTTAAATGAATGATTGGATATGGTATTAAATTAAAGTGCAATACATGTAGCTTCTATTTTGTGGATCGTAGATATGATGGAATGAGAATTGGAGGTCATTTCGAAAAATGTTGTACACAATAGGTGATCCGAATAGAAGTTCTGCTGCAGAACTTAGAAATTCTGCTGCAGAACTTGAAAATTCTGCTGCAGAATGTACAAAATAGTAAAAAATATTTATATTATGAAACTAACATAATACATTTTATTAGTTTGCTTTGATATTTAGAATAGACCATTAATAAAATAAAAAGAAAACAAATTAGAAATGCAAGAATAATTTCTTTTAAAAATCGAATATGGTTACAAGTTTGTCTTTAAAATGCGTAATATTACTAAAATGGGAAATTGGTCCAAGGAAGATTGATTTATCGGCATCCGAAGAATATAGTAATTTTTCCAACAACTTAATTGAATTTGGCAATGAGGTTGTAATTGGAAGTGAGGGAGATGCCGGTTCAGCCGCATGACTCATAGGTTCAAATGCAGAACCTACATATGCTTATGAAGAATTTAATTAAAGAAGGAAACTAGTAACGTTAAATATAAAAGTTTCAATAAAGTAAAATACATGTAAAATGTATAATACAACCAAATTTGAAGCAAAAGAAATATTTATAAATAAAATCTAATGTGATTATAATTTTGTGGTCCGAAATGAGCTATAATAACGTAAAGCTAAAAATGGTGAAACAAAGACTATTTTTTGACGGTCGGACAACTACCAGAATTGTGTCCAGCAACTTGCGTGCAATTACTACAGTTTTTCACTTATCTTTGATAACATTCATTGAACCACTCCCACAACCTTTGTTTAGGATTCTGAACTAAAACAATATCGAAATGTGATTCAGCATCAATAAGTGCATAGATAATTGCATTATTAGACGCACTCCAGTTTGAGATGTAGAGCCTTTCATATAATGTCTATGATTTGCAAGCGGCCAACTTTTGGTAGAGTTTTTTAATGGCAAGACATTGATCTGTTATAACACATTGGGGTGGGTGATCCATGCATCTGTCAAAATCTCCCAAAGTCCATTCAAAATTTGTACGACATTCATTATCTAAAAGTGCATATGCAGCACGTTACTCCAATGATTATCAAACCCCGTGAAAGGAACAAAGACCTTGTTATATTTGTCAAAAAATAGGTATAATCATAATCAATATCTTATAAAATATTATAACCAAAGAGTAATAAGCTAAAAAAAAGTAAGTTAGTGATGACGATACTGCAGCAGAACAGATGAATAATGTAGGTCACAAAACTCATGTTCTGCTACAGAATTGTAATTGAGTAAAAATTCTGCAGCATAACTTTAAATATATTAAAGTTATTTCCCGAACAAAAATTTAGATCATTTTGCCGATTAAGTAAAAAAAGTAATTCTGTAGTACAATTCTAATTATATAAAAGTTGTCAGAAAAATTCTATTTATATAAATGTACATGAGTAGAACTCTTCAATATACAACAGTGTTACAACTGAACACACTGAATTATACAGCTGAACCTTGGGTTCTGCATTGTGTTTTGAACTAGAATACACAAGATTCTACAATAGTACACATTGAATCCTACTACTGAACCCTAGTATCTGTATTATGTTGCACAAAACTTTTTATATTTTTCTTATAAAATATGAAGTAAACTACCGTGTTTTGTAATAGAACACACAAGATTCTACAATTGAACATGATGTTCCGTTTTGAGATGGAACATATGAACCATTGAAAATTATGAACACATGATCAAGCGAGTGTTTAAGAGAAAACATAGAAAAAATCATTCAACTAAGAGAGTGCTTAAATATGCAAAGAGAGCAGAATTGTGCTATTATGATTTGCATAAATATATATATGAATATGCATGTACGTATATGTCTACAGAAACAAAAAATATTGAGAAGGTAAACAAAGTGTTGGGGAAGAGATAAATGATATAATCAAATTGATACATACAACTACTAGTTGTAAAACTACGTACATTTTACTGATTCATTTTGATTGATTTTGATTGATCTTCAATTCAGTCAAACATGATTTTGATTGATCTTCAATTCAGTCAAACATGTTGAATTACTTACATGCCCTTAATATTGATTTGTATAAATTTAATATTAGTTGTAATAAAATTTCTCTTGATTGTCTAAAATAATCTGAGTCATTAAATCTAAATGAATCTGACGGTGCATAATAGTTCTAAGGTTCTATTTTAAGAGTGGGTTCTCTCTTGAGCCTGACCCTACAAATCAGTATGATGGCCCAATCTATTTTGGTTTCTGAAAGAGTAGTCTCCAATTCTTCCTCTCATGACTTTTCAACATGTCTTCTATTAAGAACTAAACGGTGCAGAGTATTATAAGTTAAATAATATTTTGCTTAAATATAAATAATTATATAATTTATAATATTATAAATATATGTGAGTAATTGATAAAATAAAAGGTATTAGTTTAAATCGTATATATATATATATATTATATTTTTTATCAGTTAATTGTCTACGAGTATATTTTTTAACAATATTTATTAATAATTTATTAATATTAATATTTTAATATCAGCACATGTTTTGCCGTGCTTGGCACGAGTTATCAGCTAGTATTAAAATATATTTCATTAAAATGTCGTCTTATCATCTCGATTAATTTTTAAATTTAAGTTAATCCTAAATCGATACAGATCATTAAGTCGATTTTCAAAACACACATCTACAAAACCTGCAACTGATACCGGAATACTTTGTCGATTTAAACTTTTAAAAAAAATTAAAAATACAAAGTGTTGACTTGGTTGACTTGATTAGGCTCATAACTTTTATTGGGCCAGCTGAAAATACTGAAGTATAATGATATCCCACTCAAGACTTGTTTGATTTTTATTGGTCAAATTGACTAATTTTGAAATGTAAATTACATATACAATATATTGAATATAATTAATGAAAAATATATTATAAAAATATATAAATAAATTATTATAAAGTGCATTTTTTAGATTTGAAAAAATGTAAGTCACACTACGCCATAGATGCTGAACTATGTCACCTTAGACCCAATATAACGTTGCTACAGGCCCAAAAAGGGCTAAGGTAACATCAGGGCTGGGTTAGTTTCTCTCCCAGTTGCCTTTGGCGTCAAAGGCAACATGTAGCCTACTCTAGGCTAACATAGCCATATATGTTACCAAAAATGACGTATAGCAACATACTGACCACTCTATTATAACACCAAGTCTATGTTACCATAGATGTTATAATTTTGTTAATTAGTGGGGACCATGTGTGGGGCCCACATGTGGAGCCAACCAGGAGGGGCCATAAAATGTATAGCAGGTTTCAATATATTGTACTTTAGGTAACATCTTTAGTTTAACAAAATAAAAATGTAAAGTTTAAATATAACACTTCCCATTAGAAAAACAATCAATTCATATAAACCAACTACATCATCCCATTACAAAACAACCTACTACATCCAATTATAAAACCAACTACATCATCCAATCACAAACCCAACTACATAATCCAATCAAATCCGCCAATACCAAGTTAAGAACATAAGTAATTACAACGTTAAAGTGTACTAGAAAAAATAATAAACGCAATAGAAAAACCAAGATTGTAGTTCAAAAGGTAATGGTATGTGAATCTTTGAAATGGTTTTTGGATCTAGAAACTTCATAAAAGCAGGCCAAAACACCTTCTTGAAGGCACCACCAGCATTGACACTCTGCATCAATAATAAATTACAATTATATTTTTGGACCTATGGATTTGCATATCACGCTTATGTACTTCAAATGAAATGTTATAATCACGCTTACTGATATAGACTGCAACAAAGTTCAAAAAATATATAATAAACACTTATTTGGCTCCTTTCCACATGGAAATGTTAATATTCGGTCATGTTAGTAAGTGCGCAGGGGAAGAAGGGAAACGAAAATTACCAATAGTGGTCCATGAAGTCCGATTTCTGCAAGACTGCCAAAGAATGCAATGATAGCAATTCTTGAGAATGTTGAGCTGCATAATAATTCACAATTAGTCCGAGCTAGCTAATTGGGTCTTTTAAGAATGAGAAGTAAGATAAAACTCCTCCATCTTAATTTTAAGTTTAAAAAAAAGAAGAAGACATTTTTGGAAACTAGTACAACCACAAATGACACTAGATGTTGCTCGAAAGAATGCGTTATCTAGACCTCTTGGCCAGACAACATATTATACTATATATCAAAAAAAAAAAATAGCGGCATAATTTGTGACTTGGTCTAAAAAGAGTGGAAAGAACATGTGAAAGAGAGACGAACCTGCTCCTTAACAAGCAGATAGCATCACTGAAAGAAGTAGTTGTGTTGGAGAAATGGGAAGTTTTAGAGGAGCCCTTTTTGAGAAGACACTCTGTCTCTTTTTCAGAAATGACTGCAGTAGCTAAAGGTGACTCCGGCAGGAATATTCTCATGTATACCACTGGAATCACGGCTCCACATGTAGCAACCTATTAATTTGATTCAGGCAACATCGATCAGTTACATATTTGTATATTAATAATTTAATATATGTATTTTAGTACATAGGATTTGAAAGTTGCTTCGGAATAGCCTTCTGGTTGATGCCTAGATGTTATCAGGTAGGTCACAGGTCCAAATTATAACAACAGCCTCTTTACACCAAGAGATGATAAAGCTGTGTAAGATATCGGACATTTCCCTGTTGCGTAACCTATAGCTTTTGCACTTACTAACGCTTACTGATATAGACTGCAACATTAATCAATGCAGTTTCAACAAAAAAAATAGCAGAAACGTGCAATTTAACTGTAGAAACATAGCAGTTTGATAGCAGAAATGGAGCAGAATTGCAGAGAATAGGACATTTTAACTTCAGAAATATAGCAGAATTGCAGAAAAATAGGTCTAACATACGATGTTCATAATTTGTGCAACTTCCAAAGGAAAATGTGTAGGTCCGTAAGTAGGAAACATTACTTAAAGCAGGGATCGCAAATGAGTGATGGCTAAACTTGGATTATACACCAGACAAATAATGCAACCTCTTACTTAGCCACAAACATCTTTAGTGAGAGATATATGTTATCTAGATACCAAAAAAGGAAAAAAAAATTTCAAAGCTGTATACCTTACTAACAGTAGGATTATGAATAATTTCATTTGTGATCCATATTTTCTCTTCTGGGAACTGTTTCTTTGCTTCATAAGTGATCTGGATTGCCCGCTCAACACCCCAGCAAAATCCATATGATTCTGCAAGTTTTACAGTAACATTTCCCCAGGTATATTCATACTCATTTGCCTTCAGAGTTTGTATAATGTCACCTGCAAATCAAACATGAGAACTATTATCTGCACCAAACTCTTTATATTGAACCAAGCTAGGTAAATTATATGGACTGGTAAACAATAAGGAATCGACATATGTAACCATGTCTTCTTAAGAACAGATGCACTTATGCACATGCCCTATGAATGTTAAATTTCAAAAGGATTGGCAAAAGGAAATCTAAAATATTATCAGTGCCTGCCCAAATGGCCTCCGCGTGAACGGATTTTTAATGCAAAAATCCCGTTTATAATGGAAAGCGTTTTTTAACCTAAATATAAACATTCACTTGAATTGCATTCTAGTGGATCATGTAATTTAAGGTGATGACTGTTCACTTGAATTGCATTCTAGTGGATCATGTGTATTGAGAACATTGTGATACGTTTGAAGCAGGGGTATCAGTATCCTTCACGAGAGTAGCATAAACAGGTGGTTACCAACCTTATTTTCACTGTTACCCGTAAAAGATGCACCATCACAGTAAAGAAGCTTGACTCTGTTCCAGTTATAAAAATCTGCAACAGAAAAGAAACATCCAGAATGCAACAGAAAACATTTTACTATCAAGAATAATATGTAATTATTAAAATGTAGAGCTTTGTCCTAATTTCCAATAACGTGGTCTTTTTTATACAAACCAGGATTTTCTTCAGCCTTATTGCTCAATATTCCAATAAATGGTAACTCCTTTGCCATGAACCTGGAAGAACCATGGCGACTCGTTTTACGAAAAACACAGTCTCTTACAGTATCACACCAACCACCTCCCTACATCACAACAGTAAGCCTCACACGCAATTGCAACAAAACTGAATTTTCTCAAAATATTTACTTCATATTTAGTTCAACCATTTTCATCTGTACATTGTCAATAGCACTATATTCTTACAAATTAATGACAGTTATTAGGAAGACATAGATTGTTACAGTAGTAGTATGAACTCACCTCAAGTTGTATAAGCCAGTTTTCTGCACCGGATTCAAACGATATACAGGCAATGTTCCATCTAAACACACTAAATAATCCACCAAAGAGAGTAAGTAAACATGCAGGACAGCTCCCTAAATATCATCTAAATCATATCTAATCTACAAACAACAATACAGCTATATAATGTTTATTCATTCACAATCGTAAATGAATGCATCAAATAACATAAACACGGATTTAGAGTGTTCAGTGTCACTCCTAAGAACATCACAGTCGAGTTGCTTATTAAATAGTAAGGTACAATGATGTTCCGCAACATTTATTCAGAGGCAATAGTGCGAAAAACAGGGTACATTTTATTCATCGATAGTAAATATACTAACAGGTTCAGAGTACATATTGTAGCTATTCAACGAACACGGATTCTTAGCAGACTCATTCAACTCATTTCCTCTCTTTGTGACAAATTCCACAACAGCTTGGATAGCACGAATAAATATTAAACTGTTTAGAAATATGAATCATAGTTACCTCTACGTTTTATTCGTCGATATACAGGTACTCAAATGACTTCACGACAAATTTCACCTTATCTGTAAACAATGAAAATACATAAGCTAAATCAGAAAATTAACAGCAGAACATTAATAGCAGCACAATCCATGGATCAATTCATGATTTCGAATATTATGAAGATAGATTTATACCTCAAACACTTTCGAGTACAAAGCCTGCTTCGATTAAACCCAACTCAAACCCTAATTGAATCCCTCCACCATGCTTCAATTAACCAGTGCAAACCCTAATTTAACTCCTCAATTAAGCTTCGATTAAGCAACACAAACCCTAATTTAAACCTTAATAGACAGAGAGTGAGAAGCGAGAAGAGAACCCTAATTTAAACTCTATTAGACAGAGAGTGAGAAGTGAGAAGCTGGAAGAGAGGATGAGAAGTGAGAATGAGAGAATGAGAGTGAGAGTGAATACTTTCCCCCAATTTTCACCAATTTTCCCCCGCCCAGTGTTTTCCCCAATTTCCCCAATTTCGTTTGCCGCTCGATGTTTTTGCCCCCAATTTCATTTGGCCGCCTACTTATATAATTTCTGTTCTTTAAACAAAATTATTACAAATTTATTCTAATAAGTTTGATATTAAATTATACTTATAATTCATTATTTTAATTATTTCGTTTTTACAATCTATTTTTAAATATATTGTTAAAATTAGTTTGCAAGTTGTTACTTTCTCTAATAAATTTTTTATTGGTTTTAATCAAAATTTAATGATTTTGAATTTTTTTTAAAAAAACCTTTTCTAATATAAATTGATTAAAAACATTTTATAAAATATAAATAATTCAATTATTTCACAGAATATTACTTTTATAAAAATATTAATTTTATAAAAATATTACTTTTATTATTCAATGATTTTTAAAAAATTAATTACTTTTAAAGTGAAATAATTATTGAATTATTAATTTTAAATAAAAAATTCAAAATTAATACACTAAGGTAACGCCCTCACGATGTTACTCAATTACAACACCTTTTTACGGCTAGAGTAACATGGGTTTATGGATATGGTAACACCAAAATTATGATGTTGTAATAGGTCCAAAATTTCATAGCTAAGGTAACATGGAAGAAGGTAACACCCATACCCAGATGTTGTAAAAGGTCATCTATGGCGTAGTGTCAATAATTTTTAAAAGTTAGTCAAACCTGGTTCAGTTTGACTAAGAATTTGAGTGGCTATTAAGGGCCTGTTTGGCAACACATAAATAAGCTAGCTCATAGCTTATAAACCCGTAAGAGATTATGAATGGTGTTTGCCAACCCAACTTATAAATCAACTTATAACTTATATGTTCATAAGTTGAATGTTAATAACAACTAAAATTTTCCTTAACTTATTGACTTATTACTTGATTTCTTTGGTTTTTAATACTTTATATTTTTATATTTGTGTTTTTAAATATTTTTTTAATTTAAAATGCATGTATTTAGCTCATTATATTTAATAATTATTTTTTAAAATGTAAATTAGCAAACTTACAACTAACTTATAAGTGAATTTATCCAAACACCAATACAACCTATAAGAATTCATCCACTTATATAACACTTACCTTAAGCTATAAGCTAGTCAACTTATTTGTGATACCCAAACCCGTACTAATTAACATATGTGGTTGGTTTTGTATTACAAATCAGTAACATGGCCCAATCTATTTTGGCAATACAAGACGCTTAGAAAAAACAGTTTTTTGAAAGAATAGTCTCCAATTCTTCCTCTCATGACTTTTCAACATGCCTTCTATTAAGAACTAAACGGTGTAGACTATTGTACGTTAAGGTTCCCTAAATTGATTTCGACTAACGGCCCGTAATTCTGTGGCGTGTGTGTAATTGTTGAATGAAGAAAATTTAATTTTGAGAAGACCATAGACCAGCTTCACTTTAATGTGATTGGGCTTGAGAGGACAAGGTCTCTCTTAGAAAGTTACGTGAAATAGCACCACAACATGCATGGACACCAGGACTCAAACAAGAGTATGTATAACGAAGAAAGAATGAAAACCCAAGAAATTACTGAGAATGAATTGGCCTCCTTATGCTCAGTATAATTCTTGGATTACCTTGCAAAACATACTAAACATGTTACTAATCAAATAAATAAACCTAAGCTTTCAGTTTTGTTGGAAATAACAAGTACTACAGCAACATGGAGGCAGTTATATAATAGATATAGCAATGACAGGCCAAGACCAAAGTTAACAAAACAAAGCATGAAGGTAGAAAGCATGCATATCAGAAACTGATAAATAACCAGGGAGACAGAAACAGTACCTGTAGCCATAGCTTAACAGTGTATATAAGAACAGTAATAAGATAACAACAGCTGAGTCGTCAGGACTTCGAGAAACCCTGACTGTTCTTGAAGAGTTATTCGCCCCCACTTACTGTGTCAGGTTCTCGGCGAGATACTACTTCCAGGATAAAACAGCTCCGAGCAAGGTGTTCACAGCAACAACAGCGCTCAACTACGACCAGCACCTCAGTCGCCGGAGAAACCACCAGCAGAAAAGTTTTTAACAGATATTTTGAGGAGAGCAGAGAATGTAGAGAATAAGAGAATGTTAGGTGTGGTGTATTATAATCAGCAACTTAGCTCTCTATTTATAGTAGAGGCTAAGTGTAACTGATACCACCCTATTTAATGTCAGAAAGTGTAACTGCAACACCTCCAATTAATTTAGAGATGAAACTGCCGATTTACATTTAATAAAAAAATCAAAACTGACGATTTTAAATTAAATAAATCGTAACAATTACACATCATATTTAATCCACATATCAGTTTTAATATTTATTTTAAACTTATCCATCAAATCATGTCCAGGTTCATATCAGTTTCTGTTGTCCATCAGAGTTTAGTTTCTGTTGTCCATCAGAGTTTACTAGTTTAGTTTCTGTTGTCCATCAGAGTTTACTAGTCATCAGCGTTTAACTTGTTGTCCATCAGAGTTTAACTAGTTGTCCATCAGAGTTTACTGACAAACCAACTCCATCAGAGTTTACTAGTTAAATACTGATAAACCAACTCCATCAGAGTTTGCTAGTCAAATACTGATGACCTAACCCAATTTGACAACTGATAACCCAGCCCAATTTGATAAATTAATTCTAATAAAATATTAAATCACACATAAATAAAAACTCTCGCCCAGGTCGCCTCGCGTACGCGAGACGCCGAGACATTCGCCCAAATCGCCCTTCGACCCGACCCGACCCGGTCCGGTGCGAGGCGGGCGGCGGCGCGCGTGTGTGTGTGTGTGCGCGTGAAGCACATACTAACACCATGCACTATCACACACCTTAGTAGTTATATACTACCCATGTGTGTGATACTATATAAAGCCAACAACCCCCTTTATTTATTTCAATGTGGGACAAATACACATTCTCATTCAAGCTCTTTCAAGCTACTAACTTCAACTATATTTCTCTATGGATTTCACTAAGAAAATTACTTAGATCCATATATGAAAATTTAAGTCCCCATAGCAAGGAACAATTTCCAAACGTTAAAATCCGGAATTAATATCAAGAACATATAAATACATATGCTCCAAAACTCCATTTTCTAACAAGTTTATAGTTGACATCTGACAAACTCCGAGCGTGGTTCAAGTTTTAGCGTGGTTTTGTCATGATATCAGCGATATGATTCCTTGTACCCCAATAAACCAGCTGCACCACTTCATCCTTCGTTAGGTCTCTGCGGAAATGAAATCTCTGAGTAAAAAATGTAGAGTGACGAAACCTGGTTTTACCTGGTTCTTAGGAAGAGCCCTTTTTCTTTTGTTGCTGCTGATTTATAATGAGAGTCTACTAACTATTAAATTGTTAATGTGATTATATAATTGATAGACAAGCATGATGCATATCTGCTCCTCGACGTCTCGATCACTGCACAGAAAATTTAAACACATGGTTGTTTTTCTGTAATCTGCTATTGGTAAAAGTACTTAATAGAGGATTTGCAGGAAAATGAAGCTTTAAAATGATTCAGCTAATTTAGAGAGGAGAAAGTCATGTTTTTATTGATATTCCATCGTGTTAGTCACATTAATATTCTAATTAGTCTCTCATGAAGAAACATGAAGAGACACAAAGGGTACACCAAACCCAAACACAAGTTATTAATCACACTCACTTAATCTTATTAGTCTCTCAAGCACAAATAATGTGCAGAAAAAACATTCTCAATTTTGCTATTTCTGATATTTTTGGTTGAATATTTGAACCAAAATCACGTTACGTGTTGTCTTGCTTTCCAGCAAATCAACAAACCTATTCCAAACATATTCCACTGATGATCAAGTGTTATAAAGAACATCCCTGTTCTTTGAAATGATATAAAGCTAGTGTATACAATGTTGACTTGGGTCAACTATGATAACTTAAATTAATAAATGACAATGACATTAGTGTATGCTATCATATGATTTATGAGTTATGACAAAATGATGAACATAGAAAAAATAAGTGGGTGTCATTCTTTTAGAATGAATAGTCTCGGAGTCTACTCCGTTTGTTCGTGACTTTTAATTCTGTTACTACCTATGTTCCTCTCATTTTTAATTTTTTTTTAAATGTTCCTTCAATTCTTTATATTCCAAAAATTTTCTAAAATAATAAAGTTTTATAATATAAAAATTAACTACATCTACTACTTTCCTCCATTATCTCCACTTTATACATTAAAATGAGAGTCTACTAACTATTAAATTGTTAATGTGATTATATAATTGATAGACAAGCATGATGCATATCTGCTCCTCGACGTCTCGATCACTGCAGTCGAAAATTTAAACACATGGTTGTTTTTCTGTAATCTGCTATTGGTAAAAGTACTTAACAGAGGATTTGCAGGAAAAGGAAGCTTTAAAATGATTCAGCTAATTTAGAGAGGAGAAAGTCATGTTTTTATTGATATTCCATCATGTTAGTCACATTAATATTCTAATTAGTCTCTCATGAAGAAACATGAAGAGACACAAAGGGTACACCAAACCCAAACACAAGTTATTAATCACACTCACTTAATCTTATTAGTGCATTAAATTCGACAAAATATGGTCGAATTTAGTATGCTAAATGCGACGGAACACAGTCCAAGTTACATATTAAATTCGACCAAATTCGGTCGAATTTAATGAACACCAGTTTTTAAAAAATAAGCAGCAGAATCTGCTGCTCAATAATTTATCCAACTTTTTACGATTTTTCACTAGTGTTTGTATATCAAGAAGGTAATTACATTAAACAATAATAGATACAATAGTCATTTTTTGTACTAATCCGAAAATAATATAAATCAATAATGTTGAACTAAAAATACAACAATTTCTACTTCTTTTGAAACACATTAAAACTCAAACACTATAAAAATTACTCTACCCAAATAATATCCAAATGTAAAGAAAATATAAAAAAAAACTTAACTTGGTGTGTTTATAATTATAATGACTTGTGTTGTTTCGCTTTTAAGAAGCATACTACAAACAACTCGCCGGAATTGAATGGGGGTGAACTTGCCGGAATTGATTGGGGTGAACTCGTCGGATACTAGAAATGTAATTAATGGATGTGCTAATATGAATTATGTATATATTGTTTAAAATATATGAAACATGTGTTAGTGTTTATGTATATAAATTGATAAGTATGTTTGTTAGAGAAGAAAAATGGAGTAGGAGTAATTGAATGTTTATGAGAAAATATGAATGAATGAAATATATAAAAGAGAAAGAGATGAGTGTAATTAAATTAATGGTTAGGATGAAATATTTTAGGGAAGAAATGGATGGTTTAGATTCAATGTAAAAGAGCAATCCATGTGCTTGTTTTTCAACCACTACCAGCGTGACTAGGGCGGAGCAGAACCGAACCAGAACCGAAAAACCGAACCGAATAGTATAATTTCGGTTCGGTTCGGTTCTAATTTTCTGAAAATTTGGTCTTTTCGGTCCGGACCGAATAGACCGAAATAAATATCGGTTCGGTTCGGTTCTTTCAAAAAAAATTCGGTCCGAACCGAATAGACCGAAATTTTTTTATTTTATATTTATATAATTTTTATAGATATAATATATTAATTTTATATGTATGTATATATTCAAAATTTTGCATGGCTTATTTTTGGTTCGAGATTTGAAGTTTGAACTATTATATTTACATTTCATACTTGTATTTCATTAGCTAATATTTTTATTTTTAGAAAAATCATAGTTTTTGGCTTTTTTTGAAATAAAAATTTTTTATTTGAAAAAATTTCGGTTCTTTTATTAAAGAACCGAACCGAATAGCATTATTTCGGTTTGGTTCGGTTCCGGTCCAAAATACAATTTCGGTTCGGTTCGGTCCGGGAAAAAATGATAATTCGGTTCTCGGTCTATTCGGTTCGGTCCGGTTCTGGACCGAACCGACCGAATGCTCACCCCTGAGCGTGACACGTGGCAAGAGAAAATTAACTTATTCTGAATTTTACTAAATTCAACCAAATATGGTCGAAAATAAAACACGAGTAAATTCAACAGAAATCGGTTGAATTTAGCTAAATTCGACAGATTAGTGGTCAAAATAAAACACGGATAAATTCGACAGAAGTCGGTTGATTTTAGCTAAATTCGACTGATATCGGTTGAATTTAGCTAAATTCAACTGATATCAGTCGAACTAAAGCTTAAATTCGACCAATTAAGGTTTGTAGTCGAATTTAGTGTAAGTGACATATATATATATATATATATATATATATATATATATATATATATATATATATATATATATATATATATTTGTTAAAATGTTTAAGATATATATATTTAAATTAATTAATTTTTTGCACCCACTATATTCTTTTGATAATCTTCACATCCGTATGGTTGGATTACTCAAAACAATTTTTAAATAACCTAAAAACTGTAACCCTAGTCCAACCCCTAAATCTAAACCCTAAACACCCCATTTTCAACTCAACTATGTTGTTTATGTACAGAACTATAATTTTTTTTTCTACCCACTATTATTTATTCAAATTTTTTTATTGAATGTAACATGTCGTATAAATACATTCATATTTTTTTTTGTATTTTTTAAAACTAATTAGATATTTTATTTCATTTTTTTAAAAGTATCAAAAAATGAAAGTTCAACATTATCTAATCATATAAAAAAATTATGTAAAATTTTTGTACAACTAAATTCTGGCATGTAATGAATGTTATTCTTGTATTTTTATTTATTTTTCATGATGTGTATAAACATTTGACACATGTCCCGTTCCAAGAAGCATTACTCTTCCAACATTTCCGAAAAGATGCGGCACAACCGGACCATTATATTTTTTGATTATTTTTTCTCAATACTAGAATGAGTAACGATTAACATCTGTACAGTTGGATCGTCGAATAAATCAATTAAAAAAATTATACAGTGAATCTGACATGTGTCCCGTTCTTGGAAGCAGTACTCTTCCGACGTTCCTGGAAAGATGTGGCACAACCGGATCTTTATATTTTTTGATTAATTTTTTCCAACACTAAAATTAGTACCGATTAACATCCGTATGGTTGGATCGTCGAAGAAATCAATTAAAAAAATTATTCATTAAATATGACACATGGCCCGTTCTCGGAAGTAGTATTGTTCCAACGTTTCTGGAAAGATGCGGCTCAACCGGACCATTATATTTTTTGATTATTTTTTCCCAACACTAGAATGAGTACCAATTAACATCCGTACGATTGGATCGTTGAATAAATCAATTAAAAAATTATTCGGGTTTAGGGTTTAGGGTTTAGTATTTTTTTTAATTAAAAATTAAAATTTAATTAAGGTTAATTATGGTCATAGTGTCTTGTTTGGCTTTGTTTTCATTTAAGTGAATCTAGGTTGGACTGAATTGAGTTTAATTTAATTTTATTATTTTGAATTTAATGATTATTATTTTTAACGGAAATTTTAGGTGAAATGAACTAGTAAGAAATGTAATTAAGTCTAACGATATTTAAATGGATCATTTTGTAAGTTATTTGATTTTAATCTTCAAATTTAGAAAATGATTTCCTAGATTGTAGAATGCGAAATTATTATGAAATATTTATTTGTCGAAATAAAATTTATAACTTGAAAATTCGAAGAATATAGTTATTTTTAGCTTATATGTGTTAGTACTTTGATTTGATACATTATTTTTAATTGTATTCTTAAATTCGATTGACTCAGTCGAGGACTCGAATGAGCATTCAGAAATTATAGATAAATTTATTTTATATTTGAGTGAGTAATTAATCGAATTTTTGAAATATTCAGATATAAAATTTTTGATCGTGGCTAAATTCGACTGTTTTTGGTTGAATTTAGGAGCTGGGAACGCTGTCGACTATAGTTTTGAATAGTGTAAAAAATTTTGGGCGGAAAATATCCCACCTTGTACTAAATTCAAAAATATAAGCGGCAAAATTCCCATATTTTACTAAATTCGACAACATAAAAAAAATCTGTCGAATTTAGTACTGAATTCGACAACATAAAAAAATCTGTCGAATTTATTACTAAATTGGACAGATCAATTTCGACAGAATAGATTTTTAACTGAAAACTGTCGAATTTAGCCGTAGTGTATAATTTCAATTGAATTTTGTCGAATTTGATTTCTGTCGAATTTGGTTTGTCGAAATTAGCCTTACTTTCTTGTAGTGCAAGTCCACAGTGTTCATTTTCCAGTCATGTAGTTAGTAGGACTTGAACATACAAATTATGAAAATAAGTTTTTTCCTGGAAAGTTGCTTGAAATAACATCGCAACATGGTGGCAGAATGGTAGGGCTCAAGTTATTCCTCAGCTTCTCTCTTACGTTTGTAGTCCCGGTACAATCAGTTTTCGCAATAGTGAGCATTCTTCATGTAGTATGCACAATCTAGTGTAAGTGTGTAACGTTGATTGGAGAAATTTGGTAACAATTTAATAAACGAAGTTTCACTTAATATAGAGTTATTTATTTTTATAATTTGTTTTTTATGAAGATAGAGAGTTAAATTCATTTCTAGCTAGGGCCAACTTAAGGAGTACTAGCTAGTTCATACTCATAATGTACAAGAATCTAATTTAGTGACTAGTGATCTTACTATCCGAAAAAATCTGATAGCACAAGATAAGTACGTCTTATTCTTTTGGAATACAGGGAATGTCCCAAGATCTCAATTCTGTACAAGACACAATATAGGTACCAATATTTGGCTTGTTTGGTATTTGTTAAAATATAGTATAAGATCCATTTGAGATCTTACTGTAACCCCTTAAGATTTTAGATGAGCTGATTAATTAACATGGTATCCAGCTGCATGATATTGTTGAGCTTTATTAATCAAGAGTAGCTCTATTTGCATTTACATTTTGCTTGTGTTTTTCTGCAGGCTTTGTTTTAAGCTCTTCAGTGTTGTATATCAATGGCAACTAGAGCTCGTTTTACATTTGTGGATACGCAGAATCCGTTGTTTTTGCATCCTTCTGATGGTATGGTACTCTATCAGTGAGTGTTCCAAAGCTAGAAGGTGCTATCAATTACAGATCTTAGGAAAGATCGTTTGAGATTCAACTTTCTTCGAAGAGGAAATTGGGGCTTGTGTTGTGGATGGTTGAGTCACAAGAAGTGCAACAGAAGACATAAATGCTCTTCAATGGGATCAATGGGACATATAAGTTTAGAGATTTTTTTGATAAATTATCTGATTTCTTAATATTTTTCATAAATAGATATAGAGTATCATGTTTCTGAGATTAGTTCAGAAAAATTACCTGATGCAATTAAAATTTTTCTATATAAATACATGTGGTAATATTATTTACAAAATTGTCATCACTTTTTTGTATTGTACTTAAAAATGGTATAACCTCGATCTTTTTTTTTCATATAAAAAAAAGCCCGACGAAAGCCTTGATGGAAATTTAATATCAAACTTAATCCTCAAGTTCCCTCTTTTTCCAGGTTCTTTCGAAATAGGCATTCCTTCATCCGGAATCACTTCCTCATGGCCCGGTTTCACTATATCCTTGATCGGAATCCTGAGGTCCCTTCCATCCAAAGTTGCCAATTTGATAGTCTTCCCAGTTAAAGCATCAAGCAAAGAGATTCTCTTGTGAATAACCAAGTCATTCCCGTCTCTCTTAAAAACAGCATGAGGCTTTTCGTCTACGATGAAAATAAGGTCTCCTGGAGTAACACCAGGTTCCTGATTCCCTTTCTCAGGAAATGTGATTCTTGTGCCTTTCTTCAACAGTAGTAAGTTTACTACAAAAGTAACCCCAATTGAAGATAAGTATCAATACTAATTTGAACTATAAACTTGTTTTATCAACAATGCAACAAATAATAATTAGTCCTAATTCAGAATTCCAATAAAAAGATACTTCCACAACATAATCAATTAAATATAAATAGTTTTAATCCATCAACTTCTGAGCTATTTTAAGATATCAAAACTGGTTAGATATTGTTTTCCAGCTGAATGATACCAAATTTCAACAATTAAATCCAAAACTAGCATAATAATTCACTTAAATTTCGAATCGGACTCAAGAACTCTTAATTGTAAATTCCAGACTACTCAGATTGAAGAAAACTAACAATTAGATCAAAACTAGTTTTCTAACCACACAATTCACTAACACACACATAAATAAAAATAATCCACCTAAATCAACCAATCAAAAACCACAACAAAACCGAAAACAAACCAGAATCCAATCCAAATCACCTACTCTCATAATTCAAACAATGCATTCATAACTCCATTTCCGATCAAAAATTACACACATGCTACAAACATAATCCACATAAAATTACGCAATCACACATCAAATATCAAACAAGAATCAACCAAAATTAAGCTTAAAATTACCAATGCTCATCAAGCACGCTCCTCGAAATCTTCATCTTCCGTTTGGACCCCTTATACAGCTCCTCCAGACCACACACCAACTTATTCTCCACCACACTAGCCTTCCTTACCTCCTTCCCCTCCTCTTTCCCCTCCGATCCACCAAACAACTCCTCGAAAATCTCCATGGCATCACGCCTCCTAAACCCTTTCTCCTCAGGCTCAACAGAACTCACCGCCTCATCGCCATACAGATCATAGATCTGCCGCTTCTGCGGATCACTTAACACATCATATGCTTCGGAGATCTGTTTGAATTTCGACTCGGCTTCGAGTTTGTTAGAAGTGTTCTTGTCTGGATGCCATTTCATAGCGCGCTTCTTGTAGGCTTTCTTTAAGTCTTCTTCCGATGCGGTTTTTTCGAATTTTAGGATACTGTAGTAGTCTAACCCCATCTTCTTCTTCTTCTTCACTTTCCTAATCTGTTTGTGTCAAGTGTGTGTGTGGTTTTATATGGTGTTTTGTATGCATGTGGATATGTTTAGTTAGGGAGTGAAAGTTAAGTTTATGTTCTGAAAAATGTTTTTAAGGAAATTTTATCGGATAAATGTAGGAAATCGAACCCGAGTTTAAAATATTTAAAGTTAATTAATTATTTTTATTATATAATAATATTTTATTTATTATTAAAATTATAAATATCGAGTAATATTCAGAAATTAAAAAAATTTAAAAAAAGTTTCTAAAATGATGTGGTATATTTAAGTTGATGTATTTCAATTGATAAATAATTTTGATAAGTGAGATTTATATGAATGTACGTGAGTTTTATTTTATTAATTATTTTACCGATCAATTACATGAAAACACATGATATTTAGAGATCTTTTTGATAAATTATCTGATTTTTTAATATTTTTCATAAATAAATATAGAGGGGAGTATCATGTTTCTGAGATTAGCTCAAAGAAAATTACGTCATGCAATTAAAATTTTCCTATATAAATACATGTCGTAATATTATTTACAAAATTAGTTGATAAAGCCGCGATTCGCGGCGGTGTTAAATTTTTTTTTAAAAATAATTTAACATTTATCTATCTTATAATATCATCAATATTAAAATTAAACAGTTAACACGATTCTTTATATTGAACCACTCTTTCGTTAAAACCGAAACCAAACTAAAAATTTGAAATTTTTAATTATACTTCTAATAGAACTTTTAATTATATGTCTTATCAATAAATTCGAACTCGCTTCCTCTATTTTTCAAACACCTATTCAACTTCCAATAGAATTTTTGATTATATGTCTTTCTTATAAATTCAGACTCATCTCCTCTATTAATCCGCAAACCTATTATATTTTCACTAAATTTTTTAATTATATCTTACAAACACCTATTCTATATCTAATTCAACTTTTAATTGTATGTATTTCTAATAAATACGATTTTTTCTCCTTAATAAATTTGAACACCTATTCAATTTTTAATAGAATTTTTGAAGATATATCTTACCTTTAAATTCGAAATATTCTCTTTCATAAATTCGAACACCTAATTTACTTATAATAAAACTTTTATTTATAAGTCTTACCTATTAATTCGAACTTTTCTCCTTTATAAACTCGAATACCTGTAATATTTCTAATATGTAAAAGATAATTTTTTGATTTAATTGTATTTAAAATTATAAAAAATTAGAACAATGGATTGAGATAATTTTAACGCGCCATCTAACCTTTCGCATATCCTTTTTTTTTATAAAAAGAAGTTTAAAATAAAGGATTTCTAAGAAAATAAATAAATTTAGAATATTGTAAAAGATGCTACCTCACTGCTCTCTTATTCTACTTCCGATAGAACTTTTAATAGACGTCTTTTCTATAAATTTGAAATATTTTCCTCTATATTTTCAAACACGTCTTCCCCCTCCCTGGGGTATCCCCTCTCCGTCTTAGTTTGTAGAGTCATCTTCCCTTCCAGGGAAGCTGCTTCAATGGAAGTTGGATTGCCCTCCTTTGAGTGTGAGTTCAATTGGATGAATCTGTCAAGTCGGAGAAGGGCAATCATTCGTTCTTAAAACTTGCGTTGTGCCGCTTTCCTAATCAAAAGATAGGAGAGCACCCCTTCTCCCGAAGTTACGGGGTCATTTTGCCTTCTGTTCAAAAACCTCGTCCGAGAACTTGTAGAAAGGGCTTTTTATAGAGCGAGAGGTGAGTAAGGGGTTGTTGGCTAGCTCGTGCAATCAACGAAAAAATACTTCGCTACTTCCAAAAAAAACTTTTAATTATATGTCTTTTCTATAAATTCGAACTCTTCTCCTATAAAAATTTGCACACCTATTATATTTTCAATAATTTTTTTTATTATGTCTTACGAACAACTATCATACTTGCAATAAAATTTTTGATTGGATGTATTTTTTATAAATTCAAACTCTTATCCTCTATAAATTTGAACATTTATTATATTTTTAATAGAACTTTGAATTTTCTGCCTAACCTATAAATTCGAATTATTTTGCTTTATAAATTCGAACCGTATTCTATTTCAAATAAATTTTTTATTCATATGCCTTCCATATCAATTTGAATTATTTTCATCTATAAATTCGAACATCTATTCTACTTCTAATAAATTAAAAAATATTTATTTTGATTTATTACTATATAAAATTAAAATTCTAAAATCCTAGAAAATTAGAAAATAAATTGAGGCAATTTTAGTGGCGTTAACTAAACTATCGTATTTACAAAAAAATAGAAAATAGATTGAGACAATGTTTTTTAGAATTAAAATGTTAAAAATTCTAAAAAAATTAGAAAAACAGATCGCGACAATAACAAAATAATTGCACCTAATACGAACTGCGAAGTATACTATAGACCCCATTTGCATTATAATGGCATATCTCAAAATGCTTCGGAAGTAATTGTTTTGTTGCCTACAAAATTGTAAGTTTTTTGTGTTGTAAACCTCTTAAATTTTTTTTCAGAAATACGGATAATATACCTGGATACTTGTTTAATGTTATTAATTAATAATTTTGATCAGTGACGAAATCACGAGCTTATATTACCCGATACTTATATCAAACTTTAAAAATTATCCGGTGCTAAAAAAAATTCCCAATACTTTATAGTAAAAACTCGAGGCTAAATTTTATTTTTTTTTTGAATTTTTTAAATCTAATCGGTGTTGTAACCTCCCTTAACCCCCCTTGGTTCCGTCATCAAAATTACCATTTACAAAGAAAAACCGCTTATTCGCTTCGTCCTGCATAACAAAATATTAAATCATCGATTAAAAAAAAGGATATACCATATCTCACAATGCTACTAAAATTAAAATGTAAATTATTAACAAAATTAAAAATCCTAATTCATGATAATAAATAAGTTTATAATGAGAATACCATGCATAGTTTAGCAAACAAAGAAAAAGACCATGCATCTTTCTTGGCTTGCACCTGTACCGTGATTCTTATGCATAAGCAAGGTTTGGCATTATCCAGCTTCTTTTATCACTCCATTAGTTTAATGTCCCTACCGTAACAGGAATGCCGTAAGTTTTGAATATATACTATAAATTTGAACTTTTATTCTTTACAAATTCAAATTCTTTTCCTATACGAACTTGTCAAAAAACTTTTAATTAGAAATACATTTCCACTTCCTATATGTTGCATAATAATTTAATTAAAACCTTTTAAAATGTAAAACTCTATGAAAAATTAAAAAAAAAATAGATGTTGATGCGATCTAAGAGCCCTATTCCATTTTCAATAGAACTTTTAATTGTATGTACTTTTTTTTTAAAATTCAAAATTTTCTTCTTTATAAATTCAAACACCTATTCCACTTTTAATTGAACTTTTAATTATATGTCGTATCTAGAGATTCAAACTATTCTTCTTTATATATTCGAACACCAATTCTACTTAACCCGTGCCAAGCACGAGCCGAACATGAGTCGACATTAAAATATTAGTATTAATAAATTATTAATAAATATTATTTAAAAATGTATTTCTCGAGAATTGAATGATAAAAATATATAATAAATAAATAACTATTTAATTATGTAGTTATAGACAATCGAACTATGCATAAAGCTAAAAAAATTAAAGTAAATAAATAAATCTTGTATGATTACGTAGCTGCAAAGAATCTAACGCTCGATGAAGCTATTGAATTTAAAATAAATAAATAAATCTTGTATAATTACGTAGTTGTAAGGAATCGAACCCTGGATGAAGCTAAAGAATTTAAAGTAAATAAATCTTGTATAATTATGTAGTTGCGAGGAATCGAACCGGGTTAAGTGATAACCAAATTTGGTACTTTGGTACCGCGCGCCATTTTCACATTGTTTTGCTTATTAATAAAGAGTATAGATTTGTATGTCTTCTATATAAATTCGAACTCTTCTTCTCTACAAATTCGAACACCTATTCTACCGAGACGATGTTAGAGGCGCCACATAACCTCTCGCATATTAAAAAAAATATAACCTCGATCATAGTTTATGATTAGAGATTTAAGAATACATTAGTTGACGTTGCCGTTTCTAATGGGATCTGTAGTTGTATTTTGACAGCTACGTGAGCTTGTCATGTAGCTCAGACAAACTTGTGCGGTTCAAAACGTGCCTTTGTGTTATCACCATCAGATCAGAGTCTCACTTTCTATTTTTTATTTTTTTAGAATTAATTTTTGTTTGTATTGATAAATTTAAATTTTTATAAATTTTTTTACAGAAACCGTGTCGGATTCTGATGTGGGCTTACCATCTGGAAGTTGATTTTTGGGCTTGATTTAATAAGTGTACAATGTGAGGCCCATTTGTCTTTCAAAATGAGAGTAAAGAAACTTGGTATTAATTTTCTCACTGGCTGCTACTTGAAAAAGCTCTGTTTCTCTTGCTCTGCTGCTGATGAAAACTGAGCGTCTACTAACTATTTAAAATGTTAATGTGATCACATGATTGACTGACTCCTATTCGATGGATCACAAACTATCCGGTTTAAAAAAAAAAGTTAAAAGACAATACTGACTAATATTTTGTTTGGATCCGAATTTCAATATCCAATATTAATTTAAATCGGAATAAATGATGCAAGACCAAAATCTAAACATTATAAAATAAATATGATCCAATAGGTATCCAATTCACCTCTAATCACATTATTATAAACTATTCTTCCATATTGATTAATAACATTGTATCATCCGGTACTCCAAACCAAAATTTTGTATCTTATGTAGGATATTCAGTGAATTAAGATCATTAAAAAAAGTAATATAATTAATAAAATATCAAATTATAAATAATAAAATAATAATTATTAAAAAAATAAGTACAATGCACAAGAGTTTTAAGCGAGTAAAACTATAAATTAGAATAAGAGAGTTATGGTGGTTTGGTGATTAGGAATAAAACTATAAATTTATTAATATTGTTATGGAGTTATATATAGGGAAATTACCAAAAAATACTACTTTTTCTAAGTTTTTTTTGCAATTTTCCATCTTCTGAAAATATTTGCAAAAATACCAAAATATTTGCAAAAATACTGTCTGCAACTACTTTCAACCATCTGCAACTGCAACCAAAATCAACTACATATGCAACCAAAAATACGGCCAGCAACCAACGCAACCAGATGCAACCGGATGCAACCAGATGCAACTTTTTAAAAAATGATTGAAAAATAGCTGAGAATTCAAAAAAAATTGTTAGTAAGATGTTTGGTAAGCTTGTAATCTTGATTAATTCGTTTCTCTGAGGTTCAATAGTTAACTTTTGGGGTTCAATGGTTGGGTTTTAGAAATATTAAGAATGAGGAATAATTCGTATACGGACTTAGGGTTTAGGGTTGCCCTAAACCCTAGACTCTAAACCATAACCTACATTTTAGGGTTGTAAACAACCCTAAAATCACCCTAACGCCGGAAAAAAATCGTTTTTATTAAAAAGTTGCATTGGTTGCAGTTGGTTGAAAGTAGTTGCAGACCGTATATTTGCAAATATTTTGGTATTTTTGCAAATATTTTGGTATTTTCGCAAAAAATTTAAAAAACAAATAGTATTTTTGAAAAAAACATTTTTGGGTTGGGTATTTATGAAAAAAACCCTTATAAATATTGTTATGAATATATAGAAGGAAAAAAACGTAACAATGTATAAAGTACGAGCAAATCAACCATGAAATCGGCATATCATTTTGTGAGACTAGTATATGGACGGAAACATACAAAACACAAAAAAGAAATTTTTTTAATTAATTTTAAAAAATTTAATTTCATCACGTTATTACTTGGCGTTAATTATAGATGATGGATTAAAACTGTAAAAAAAATTACAAATATTAGTCCAAAATCCCAATAGATTAATTAAGTATAGTATCAAGATATTATACAGTTAAAAAACAATATAACACTAACATTAAATATTTAAAAATTACAAAAACAGAAAACTGGACAAAAATAACAATATAAACTAAATTGATAATTATTAATACTAATACTAATAAAAGGTCAAAAACTTCATATATTGTTATTATAAATACCATATATTATAATTATATATGTATTCTTAATATTAAATTTAAAATTTACATATTAGAATAACATAGCTATATTATTAGGAAAGAATATTAATATTAAAAAGTACATAAAATACATAAATTGGTGTCACAAAAATAAATAAATCATATAAAACTAGTGTATACAATGTTGACTTGGGCCAACTAGTGTACGCCATCATATCATTCACCACAAAAGTTTAGTCTCAGAGTCTACTCCGTTTGTTCATGACTTTTAATTCTCATACTCCCTTTTCCTCTTAGTTCTTTACCCTTTTCTTTTTGAAATGTTTCGTCAATTTTTTAAATTCCAAATTTTTTATAAAATAGCTAAGTTTTATAATATAAAAATTAACTACATCTACTACTTTCCCTATTATCTCCACTTTATATATTAAATATTGATTGATTCCACTACTTTACTCACTTTTCTTACTTTTTTTTAAACTAAATTACACTTTTTCTTAACTTCCGTGTCAACCTCAATATAAAGAATTAAGGGGACAGAGTGAGTAACAATGTGTTGACCATAACTCCACAAGTCCACATGTTCATTCTCCAGTCACGTAGTTAGTAGGACTTGAAAATACAAATTATGAAAACAAGTTCTTTTGAAAGTTGCTTCAAATAGCATCGCAACATGGTGGTAGATTGGTCGGGCTCACGTTATTCTTTTGGAATGAATAGTCTCCGAGTCTACTCCGTTTGTCCTCTTGTGACATTTCAGCATGCTTTTTAGAGTTAGTTTGGCTAACCTTAAAATTATTATTTATGATTTAAAGTTACAATATTCTTGTGCCTTATACTGGACAAAATGTGCACTTCATTTTTTCTGTCCGTGTAGGCCGACCAAAACACACGATGGCTAGTATCAATGAAGGAATGCCAATGGTAATGGGAAGAACTATGGCATAATACGAGGAAGACTGTCCTTTTCTTGTGGGAAGTCAAATCAGGGCAGTTCTGCTTGAGGTCAAAGGAGTGTAAATTTGAAAATCCACATAAAGTATATGGTATGCTTCCGGTGAAATTGTTCCCTGCCAAATAGACGTACTCCAAAGAAGAACAATTTCCAAATCCTTCTGGTATGTGTCCACTGAGCATATTTTGAGAGAGGTCTATTTCTAGTAGACTACCGCAGTTCTTAAAGACAGGTATGTGAACCCAAAGCTAAGGTTCAGGTAATTGAGTTCAGTCAAGGAACCCAAAGCTATGTGAACTTCCCCTGTCAGTTGGTTACCCGAAAGGTCTAATCTGACCAAATTACTTAGCTTTCCTAGTTCATTGGGAATGAATCCAACGATAGATGAAGCGTCTGTAGTTGAGTAAGCTTACCGAAGGAAGAAGGAATTTTACCAGTGAGATAGTTGTTCTGTAAGGATAGATCGATCTTTGAGTTTTGAAAGCATTCCAATTTGGTAAGGCATGCTTCCATCCAGCCCACGGTAGGAAAGATCAAGCGTCTGTAGTTGAATGAGGTTGCCAAAGGAAGAGGGTAACTCACCAGTGAGATAGTTGTTGTGTAATGACAGATAATTGAGTTTTGAAAGCGTTCCAATTTGGTAAGGTATGCTTCCATTAAGCTCACAGAAGGAAAGATCAAGTGTTTCGCAACATGGTGGTAGATTGGTCGGGCTCACGTTATTCTTTTGGAATGAATAGTCTCCGAGTCTACTCTTTTTGTCCTCTTGTGACATTTCAGCATGCTTTTTAGAGTTAGTTTGGCTAACCTTAAAATTATTATTTATGATTTAAAGTTGCTTATAGTGATAAATAAAAAGTGAAAATAACTTATGAGTTATTAAAATTGTAACAATTAAAATAAATTTGATAAATAATACATTTGAATGATGATATTAAATTTTATCAAATAAAATCACTAAAATAAAATAAGTCATTCAAAAAAGTACCTCCTACCAACTTCTGGCTTTAAGCTATCTACTTATATATATTAAAGCCCGTCTAGGGGCAATTTGAGCCAAAAAATGGCTGTGAAATGACAAGTTTATCCTTATTTGTTAAAAAATTACAAACTTGCCATCCCTCTATAATTTATATAAAAATAACATCCCTCTATAATTTATGTAAAAATAAAAGATTTTTGTTACTCTTAGTAATCGAACCTCCGACCTCCTCCTTGGAAAACTCATGTTATAACCATTTTGCTACACTTACTTATTGGTTTAACTTAAAAATCTTATTAGATAAGCCACATCACCTCTTTTTGTCCTATTTTTTTGTTTAAGTAAAATGTTGGGTTATATTATTTATATAACTTGATTTTTTTAGTTTCAAAATCTTAATGTATAATTATATTTTATCTACTTTGTATATATTAAAAGTCAACCAAGGATACTCTTATATTTTTAAAAATTACAGAATTGTCAACCATTTATTATTTAAGCTAAAGTAGATTAGATTTGTGTAAACATTGATAATAGTATTCCAAACTTTCTCATATAATTTCATCTAATACCCAAGTACATAACATTGAGTTTGAGTTTATTATAAAAATATTATTATATAAACTACATTATCATATATATATATATATATATATATATTAATTTTTGAGCAAATAACATGTTGTTTTATATTATTTATAAAAACATGTTTATTCAATTTTTTTAATTTTAAATTCTCATTAAATTAAATGTTAGTTCATATTATCTATATAACTCCATTTTTCAAATTTTCGTTATTCTACATTTAATTATTATTCAATTATATTTATAAATTCTTATTTCACTTGTATTTTTGAATTATATATGATTTATATTGTAAATTTTTATATGATTTATACTTTATATAGGTTATTTAGGTATTAATACACAAATATAATATAATTTAGAATTTATTTAAAATTAGTATCGTAAAAAGTGTGAATCAGAGTTAGGGGTGTTTATGAGTTGTATTTGCCGAGTTGAAAGCATTTTTGCAATCCGACCCAATTAAATCGGTTTGAAAAAATTCCATCCCACCACAAAAAATATTAATTTGTGACCCAACTCTTAATCGTACATCGAATCCAATCCAATCCAATTCCATGGCATGGGCATCATCTCTCACACACACTATTTTTTCTAATCTGCTATTCGTAATATCTAAAGAGGATTTGCAGAAAATAGGAAGCTAAAATGCATTGAGCTAATTTAGAGAAGAGAAGAGCATGTTTTCAGTGATATTCTATTCTGCTAAGCTGCCATACAGAGAAAAACAGGTTACTTTATATTAAGAATTGCAAGGCAAATGATGAGTAACCATCTATAAGTACTCACTGCCCATGTTATAAAAACTAACTTCATACATCTATAACCTTTATTAATAAGCGAAACCCTTTTTAATGGTACCAAATTTGATTCACACCTTTTTTTGGTTCCACCCCTACAATCCTATTTCAAGTAGAGTTCAATGTTGTTTTTTAAAAAAATTCTAGATTTTTAAAAAAAAATATTAATCTAAAATATATTATAATATTATTGTTGTACTAAAATATATTAAATTATTATGGTATCAAATTTGGTTCACACCTTTTTTTTGGTTCCACACCTAAAATCATATCTCACTTAAAAATATGTCATGTAGAGTTCTATATTATTATTTTTAAAATAAAAAAATTTCTATCTCACTTAAAAATTCTATCTCACATAAAATTCTATTTTTTCAACAAAATATAAATCAAAAATATATTATAATGTTATTATTGTACTAAAATATATTATATTATTATTATAATCATCAGCGTCAAATTAGATTACTCACCGTACCCAATTATAATCACTTAGTTATTAAATCAAGATATTAACCGTACCCAATTATAATCACTTAGTTATTAAATCAAGATATTAATCTGAATCTACCACTAAATAATATTAATCTAAAATATATTATAGTATTATTATTGTACCAAATATATTATATATTATTATTATATCCATGAGCGTTACAATCACATTCAGATCACCCACCAAACTCGATTATAATCACTTAGTTGTTGAAACAAGATTCACCGGACCGGATTATAATCCTTAGTTGTTGAATCAAAATTCACGAGACCCGATTATAATCACTTAGTTGTTGAATCAAGACTCAATCTATTTTATACCCTTGAATTTGTTATCTTAATGTACCTTTGCCCAGAACATTACAAACACTCTAATTTCTATGTATCATTCTCTTTCTTCTAACTATCTTGAGTATATTTTAATTATAATTCTTAGTTTTATTATCTTAATCTACCTTTGTCCGGAACATCTACAAACACTCTAATTTCTAGGTATCATTATCCTTCTAACTATCTTATTTTAAGTATAATTCTTAGTTTTATGTCTAACCAAACCGAAAACATGTGCAATTTTTTTAAATTATTTTTCTAATCACATAATAATTTTCTTTCACAACAATTTCCTTATTTGCTTGACTAATGGAACTTGAATGTTTTCATTCATTTTTAGCTTCTCATCAATTCACGCAGAATTTGCAGTGGGAATACTATGTTATTATAAGCAAATTAAATAACTTTATACTTATCCATCTAAAATTTATATTGTAATTCTAATTTTCTGATTATAACCTTATTTATATTAAATAAATAATTTTAAATTTTAAATAAATTAACTAGGTCCGTGCTTCGCACTGGTTATCTTCTAGTATTAATAATGCATGAGAGCCTTTATTTGTGTACGAAAACTATAATTTAAGTAATTAAGTAGATTAGAAAAGCATGACAGTATTTAGATTGTTCAACAATGTTTTTAGATTTCCTGCAGAAGCAGAACATACGAAATAGCAACACAGACGGATACTGAAACCAAATCCCATCACTTGTTACCAATCTTTCGGGTACTACATAAGCAACTGAACACGTTAAAGTGGAGTGGTATAGATAGAATTTGCAGACAACTCTGGAGCTTTTGATAATTTCTGAGATACACTAATGATGGATGGCCGAAAGTTGGGATTTGATCTTAAACACGTCAGTGCTTGCCTCAGAACAAGAATGATATCAAGTTCTTGTTGTCTTGTTGGACGCGGGAGACGTGTGTCCAGTACATCACTCAGCATTCGATTTTGAATGGACTGAGGTGCTGTGAATGACGACAGGAGGTCTCCTGGATGGCTTCCCATCATGATTTCTAGTGCCACCACTCCAAAACTATACACATCACATTTTTCAGTCACCACCATCGTGTATGCAAGCTCTGTAGAGTTGGAAAGTTTTAGAACATTATAAAAGATTTTCCTACATAATAAATTTAGCAACAGAAAAGACTTGAAAGTTAAAATTTAGTGACACAGTGTGAAAAAGATAACCTGGAGCAATATAACCATAAGTGCCTGCAACCATAGCTTGATTAGATAAATCAGGATCTAGTAACCTTGAGGCACCAAAATCAGCAACAAATCCCTCCAAGTGGGAGTTTAATAGTATGTTGTTACTAGATATGTCTCGATGAACTATAGGTGGACTGCAGTCATGGTGCAAGTAAGACAAAGCATGTGCTATACCTTTCACAATGTTCACTCTCTTACTCCAATCTAATTCCACAGCATGAGCGTCATCTCTCAGTGCACAGAATAAACTCCCCTTTTCCATGTACTCATAGATAAGAAACATGCATCGGTTATGCAAGCAAAAACCATAAAGCTTCACGATATTCTTGTGTCTTATGTTTGACAAGATGTGCGCCTCATTCTTGAAGCAATTGTCAAAATTTGGGTCCTCGGCTTCCAGGCGATGAAGTTTCTTAAGTGCAACAGTTTTTCCATTTTGCAACCTAGCTTCATATACACTGCCATAGCCTCCAGTTCCAATGCAGTATCTGATGTCAAAATTATTTGTTGATCTTATAATGTCCTCGTATGCAAGGTTTCCATCAAAGTTCCATACAGAACAAATATCACCATTTCGCACAAACATTTTGTCCTGATTTTCTTTACGTTTTTTCCGAAATACGAACACAAAGGCTAGTATCATTAAGAACAGGCCAATGGTAACAAAAAGAACTATGTAACGGACAAGCACGACCGAGTTTCTTCGGTGGGAGGTCACTTCACATGTGTGGTCCTCATATGGATTTCTGGTGGGTGGGAGTGTGTGAGAAAGATGGTTGTCGTAGAGATCCAAGTAAGTTAAATGTACCAAACAACGAAAATTATTTGGTATGCTTCCTGACAAATTGTTACTAGACAAATACAATTCGACTAAAGAATAGCAATTTCCAAGTTCTTTTGGAATGTTTCCACTTAGTGAATTGAATGAGAGGCTTAGGTATTGTAGACCACTGCACTTAAAAATAGGTATGGAGCCTGTGAGAAAATTATGAGACACATCAAGACTTTCGAGATGAGTGAGATTTGCATCATGTAAATCTAAAGAGCCACTAAATTGATTAAGACTAAGGTACATGAGTTCGAGTTTGGTTAAGGAGCCTAAAGCTGATGGGATTGTTCCTGTGAGTCTGGTACTATAAAGGTATAATTCAATCAAATTACTCAAGGTTCCTATTTCACTGGGAATGGAACCAGTGAGATTATTCTTCGAAAGGTATAAATAAGCCAAATTAGTGAGGTTACCTAATTCCGAGGGAATGAACCCGGTGAGATGATTCCAAGATAAATCTAGATACTCTAGGTAAGTGAGGTTACCAAGGGAAGAAGGTAATGTACCACTGAGATCGTTTCCATAGAGTGAGAGGTAGTTGAGTTTTGAAAGCATTCCAATTTGGTAAGGTATGCTTCCATTAAGCTTACAGGCAGAAAGATGAAGTGTTTGGAGATATGGGAAGGAAGAGAAGTTGAGTTTTCCAAGCTCATCCTCGATAGAATATTCAAAGATTTCTATAGAAACGACTCTACCTTCCTCACTGCAGCCAATGCCAGACCAGGAGCAGTGCTTCTGCTTGTTTGAAGCGCCAAACGGAATTTGATTGCCCCACCATCCCGTCCTCACAAGAGCTTCTCTTTCGCTTTCGCTCTCGCTTTCCAAAGAAGAAGAAGATGATGATGAGTTGGTTGTGTTTTTAGCCAAAGCTAAGCATACAGATACTAGTAAAAGTGTGTATATAATTGTTGGAAACGAAATGGGCTTGGGCTTTACCACCTTTTTAATATAAAACACACAAACTGTATATCTATATGTATATATAAACTCACGCTTGTTTAACAGAAGTAATAAACAAACATAATAGTTTTATTGCACACAAGATAAGAAGTTGATACACAAGAGGCTACTGCCTTTTTTCTTTACACAGCTACCAGAGCTTCAGCTCTTTCTTACACTGCTTAGCTTTTCTATTTCACTCGGTTGTTTCATATACTTTTGCAATACAACAGCTATTTATAGACCTTAAAAATACAAGCTAACGTCATGGCATATATCACTATATTTATTATGGCCAGCTTTTGTGGAAGACTGCATGACCACCTTTTATTTCTTCTAGTCTGAACTTCCTGTACTTTCATGTGTGCAGCCTACCTTATATCCTGGAAATAATTTATAGCCCAGCTGTTCTAAGTCTTCACAGAACAGTTACAATCCAGAAGCTTTGACATATCACTAGCTTAAACCTTATCTGTATGTATGTACGCTGTCTCTTCTTTTTCTTCCCTTAATATTACTGCATACCCTGGTAGTGTCAACAGCCTACCTTATTTTATGGAGAGGATAGCAGCTGCAAATTTACTTTCATATGACTGATTTCTAATTGTTCAAACCCAGCTGTATCATTTATTTGACATTCTAGAGAGTTTGAAAATTCTAACACTCCCCCTCAAACTCGACTCTGCATTCCAAGCTTCATTTTCATTTTGTGGAATACTTCTGGCTTCAACGACTTCGTAAATATATCTGCTAAATTTTCTTCGGTCCTGCAGTGCACCAGTTCCACAATTTTATCGTTCACCTGTTCTCGAATAAAATGATACTTTATGTTGATGTGCTTGCTTCGACTATGGGACACCGGATTTTTCGCAAGTGAAATAGCAGATTTATTATCCACGTAAATAGTAACCGGATCTTCCTTGGCAAGATTTAACTCGCTCAATATGTAGCATAGCCACATAGCTTGACACGCGCACGCTGCTGCTGCAATGTATTCTGCCTCACAGGTTGAGAGAGCAACTGTTTGCTGCTTCTTTGATGACCACGAAAATATTCCCGAACCAATATGAAAAGCATAACCCGAAGTGCTTTTCCCGTCATCCAAATCACCACCATAATCACTGTCTGAGTAGCCAACTAATTTTGAATCCTGTGAATGCGTGTAAAATAGACCATGATCAAATGTACCTTTTATGTACCTCAAAATTCTTTTAGCTGCCATGAAGTGATCTTGCTTCGGTTTCTCCATGTACCTACTTACCAGTCCAACTGCGTACATAATATCTGGATGAGTAAAAGTTAGGTACCTCAGACTTCCAACCAAACTTTTGAACAATGTCGGATTTACCGACTCCCTCGTTGAATCAATTCTGAGCTTTATGCTTGCTTCTGCTGGTGTGCTCACCGGCTTGCATTCCTCCATTCTAAATTTCTTTAAAATCTGCTCTGCGTATTTTTTCTGTGACATAAAAATCCCATCTTTGTTTTGCTTCACCTCGACTCCAAGAAAGTACGACATTTGACCAATATCTGTCATCTCAAATTCGTTAGTCATAACTTTCTTAAAATCATCGAACATACCAGGGTTGTTGCCGGTGAAAATCATATCATCCACGTACAAGCACACAATCATAATATCTCCCCCTGAATTTTTTTTTTGTGTAAAGTGCATGCTCGTAGGGACTCTTCACAAAACCATTCTTCTGAAAGTATTCATCAACCCTTGTGTTCCATGCTCTCGGAGCTTGCTTCAAACCGTACAGTGCTTTCTTTAGCCGATAGACTTTATCTTCCTGGCCTTTCTGAACATATCCCGGTGGTTGCTCGATATAGACTTCTTTTTCAAGATAACCATTCAGGAATGCGGACTTCACATCCATCTGGTAGATCTTCCATTGATTTTGTGCTGAAATTGCTGTAAGAAGTCTGATAGTATCAACTCTTGCAACTGGAGCAAATACCTCGTCATAATCAATTCCATATCTCTGCTTGTAGCCTTTAGCCACTAGCCTCGCCTTGTATTTTTCCACTTCACCATCCTGATTTGTCTTTGTCTTGTAGACCCACTTGACACCAATTGCTTTGTGTCCTTCTGGAAGATCTGTGAGCTCCCAAGTATCATTCTTCTTTATTGCACCAATTTCCTCATCCATGGCTTTGTTCCATTTGCTTTCTTCAGAAGCTTCTTCAAATGTCACTGGATCACATTCAGCCATTAAACAGAACAAGGAATAATCAAAGGTTGTTTGTACCGGACTTGTTGCTTCATATATATTATCCAGACTCCGCATTTTCCTTGGCGCTCCCCCTGAACTGCTGCTTCCTACAGTCGATGGTGTCGATGCAGGAGTTTGTTGATTTGGACTTGGTGGAGGAGTTGGATCATCATTTTCATCATCTTCAATGTTGGTGTCATCATCATCATCATCATTAAAGAATAAGCCTGCAACTTTTCTTTCTTCCTCACTCCATTTCCAGTAGTCTGATTCATCGAACTCAACATCTCGAGAAATAATTAATTTCTTCGTGAGGGGATTGTAGAGTCTGTACGCCTTGCTTCTTTTGTCATATCCGGTAAAGATGCACTTCTCGCCTTTATCATCCAGCTTCTTCCTTTTCTGATCTGGAACATGTGCATATGCAATGCACCCAAAAATTCTGAGATGTCCAACTGATGGTTTGCTACCACTCCATGCTTCATTTGGAGTTTTGTTTCTGACACTTTTTGTTGGACAGCGATTCAGCAAATAAACTGCACATAAAACGGCTTCAGCCCAAAAAGTTCTTGGCATGTGCTTTGCTTTCACCAAACTCCTTGCCATGTCTAGAATAGTGCGATTCTTCCTTTCTACAACGCCATTTTGTTGAGGAGTATATGTCGTTGTCAACTGATGATTAATTCCATGTGTTCTGCAGAAGCTTTTAAACAAATTTGAAGTATACTCGCCTCCTCTGTCTGATCGGAGTACCTTCAAATAATGACCACTTTGTTTTTCTGCCAAAGCTTTGAACTCCTTGAATTTATCAAGAGCCTCCGCTTTTTCTTTGAGGATATACACCCAACTTTTCCTGCTAAAATCATCAATAAATGTTAGGTAATACATGTTACCTCCAAGTGATGGAATATCAAATGGACCAGCAATATCTGTGTGAACAATCTCCAAAGGCCTCCTGGCTCTCCATGATTTTCCAATGGGAAAACTTTGTCTGTGTTGCTTCCCCTTGACACATGCTTCGCACAAATTTTCTGGTTCATTGATTTTTGGTAAACCGTTCACCATCTTTGTCTTTGACAATAATTTCAAGCCAGAAAATCCAAGATGACCAAATCTTAAATGCCACAACCAAGAGTCATTTTTAATGACTGACTTTAAGCACCTATGCATCTTCGTTTGTATATCAAGTGTAAACAAACGATTCTTTGACATCTCCACATTGGCAATTAATTCTCGAACCTGATTTCTGATGATCAGAGAATTATCCTGCATCTGAATATTATATCCTTTCTCCACAAGTTGGCCAAGACTGATGATGTTACTTTTCAAAGCAGGTATATAGTAAACATCATTTATATATTTTTTCTCACCATTCTTTAATACAATCGTAATTGTACCTTTGCCTTTGACCGAAATCTTTGAAGAATCACCAAACGTAACTTCTCCGCTGATAGTCTCGTCTATCTCCGTAAATAAATCTTTATGGCCTGTCATGTGGTTGCTCGCACCGGAGTCAAGATACCAAACATTTTTCTTGCTTTTCTCGTCTCCTTTGTAAGTGAGGAACATAGCAGTGCCAACATCTTTATCTTCTTTTGCTGCTGCAAAATGACTTCTTTCTTCCACTTTTGGTGATCTACACTCATAACTGAAATGACCAAATTTATTACAGTTATAGCACTGAAACTGAGACTTGTCACCTCGTTGAAATCCACCTCTCTTCCTCGGCCTCTAAAATTCTGAGCACGGCCAGATGGTTGATAACCTTCAGTATTCTGGCTTTTGTTGAAGGACTGCCTTCCACGTCCTCGTCCACCTCGGTAGCCACCTCTAAAGCCACCTCTTCCACGAATAGAACTGCTACTGCTTGAACTTTCACCAATGGACACTTTACTTTGCAACGCCTTTTCCAAATGGCTCGTATCATCATATTGGTTCATCCGCTGCTCATGCGCTTGAAGTGAACCAACTAGCTCATCAATAGAAATTGTGGACAAATCTTTTGACTCCTCGATAGAAGTCACAACATAATCAAATTTTCTTATCAACGAACGGAGCAATTTTTCCATGACCCGAACATCATCGAGACTTTCGCCGTTTCTTTTCATCTCATTTGTCACCGTTTTCAAACGAGTAACATATTCACCAATATTTTCTGAGGCCTTCATTTTTATGTTTTCGAACTCTCCACGTAGAACTTGGAGCCGCACCTTTTTAACTTTTTCAACTCCTTGGAATGATTTTTGCAAAATCTCCTATGCCTCTTTCGCCGTTTTTGCTTCAGAAATTTTTTCAAAGGTAGATTCATCAACACCTTGAATAATTGTGTATAACGCCTTTTTATCTTTTTTCCGGGTCTCTCTTAACACCGTCTTCTCGGCATTTGGAAGTGCTGCTTCAGCGGCTGCATCTGCGGGCTCGTTGAACCCATTTTCGACAATATCCCAATTATCGTATGAACCGAGTAAGACCTTCATTTGGATACTCCAATTCCCGTAATTTGTGGCCGTCAATTTTGGAATATTGGGTTGCACCATATTTGCCATTTTTCTCGAACGGAACCTTGGCTCCGATACCACTTGTTGGAAACGAAATGGGCTTGGGCTTTACCACCTTTTTAATATAAAACACACAAACTGTATATCTATATGTATATATAAACTCACGCTTGTTTAACAGAAGTGTTAGGCTCAAGACATGTCTGAATACCACTATTAACAAGCCTACACTATGTGACTATGTCACATTACATGACCTAGTGATTTCTATCACTGGGATATAGTATAGGTCTCTAAATGTACTTGTCTTGTTCTCATGAACAATAGCTTTATCATGTATGCTCAGGTTTATAATGAGCTTAGCAAAGTTTCTTGCATCTAGATTGTATATAGGCCATTGAATAATTATCCTGGTAGAAGTTCAGAAGTGTTCATGCAGCAGGATAGAGTTGAATAAGGCTATGAAGAAATAAGTTGCAGGAATTTGTCTAAGGCATTATATAGCAAAGTCAAAAGAAAGCTATGTCGTGAAGTCACCAATATCCATGTCGTGAAGTACTATATCGCATAGTCCATTTTGTACTATGTCGAGAAGTCCTCAAGACACATGTCGTGAAGTGTTGAAGTCAGCAAAGTCAAAAGAGCCTAGATCGTGAAGTCCTCAGAAGCCTTATGTCGCATAGTCATCAAATGACCTATGTCGCATAGTCATCAAATGACCTATGTCGCATAGTCATCAAATGACCTATGTCGCAAAGTCTTCAAAGGCTATATCACGTAGTCCTCACAAGGGAGATCGCGAAGTCAGGGATAAAGTGGAGTTCACGATATCAACACTTAGCCGTTTACAACAAGACAAATCAAGGTACAAAATCAAGAATCAAAAGAGACAAATACTGAAGCATTTGTTCTGGCAAGGTGGTCCAAAGAACAGATGGCAAATCTACAGCTAAACTTGGAGAGAAAGATAAGAGACAAGCAGCTACAGAAACGGGAAAGACTCCGAAAAGCAGGTGGTCCTTCCTGACACAGTTAACGTCTTATGGCAGGACAAGTTGGACTTTCAGCAAGGGGTAACTGTGTAAAAATAGGTGTGTGCACTAGTTTGTATAGGGCTTATATATATCATGCACATTCTATTGTTAGCTGTAAGAGAGATACACATAGTTATTTGCTAAGCTCTTTTCTCTGTAAGCAAGCAAGTTCAAACTGTTCTTGTTTAGAAGCCAGAAATTCGATTGTGAATTTCCTGGAAAGCTGTAGTATTTAATTTGCTTATACAAAGTAGATTAAAGTGATTGTGTGTGTTATTTACTTTCTGCATATTACATATCATAATCATATACAGTTGTTTACTTAGTTTTCAAGAATCGAAAAATACATCAAACTATCCATTCACCCCCCCCCCCTCTGTCTAGTTTCTAGTAGTATTCATTTCTAACAAGTGGTATCAGAGCAGGCTGTTAACATACAAACAGTAAAAGATCAAGAATGAGTTCACAGAAACTAAGCAGCATCAAGATTCCTCCCTTTAACAAGGAGCACTACAGTCTATGGAAGAAGAAGATGCTACTGTTCATCAAAGCTTCCAATCCCATGTATTTAGAAATACTAAAGCATGGTCCCTTCGTTCCTTTGATTGAGATTGGTGAAACAACAGTAGGCACTGAGATAATACCAGCAAGGCATGTCCCTAAAGATCCCTCAAAATACACTGATCCTGAAAAGGAGAAAGTGGCACTGGATGGACATCTCCAACTTATCATCTGTGAATCTATGGATTTCAACATGTATGGCACTGTTTCTCACTGCAGTAGTGCAAAGAAAATGTGGGATCTCATAGAAGTGCTCTGTGAAGGAACTACTGAAGTAAGAAAGAACAAGAAGCAGATTCTTGTCTCACAATATGAAGCCTTCATGGCACAGCCAAAGGAGGGAATCACAGAAGTGTTTGAGAGGTTCAACAAGCTGATAAATGAGCTCAAACTCTATGACAAGCACTATGAGACAGAAGAGCTTAACATGAAGTTCTTACTAACTCTGCCAGACCATTTAGAACCAAGAATCTCTTCCCTCAAAGAAAGAGATCTAACAAAGATTGGTTTTGATGTTTTGTATGGTGTGTTGAAGACATATGAGCTAGAGCTGCTTCAGAAGAGATCTATTCAAGCAAAACAAGGATTAATGGCCAATACCTCTTGTGCCCTTATTGCTGACAATCTAGGTCAAAGAATGGAATCTCTAAAAGTCAGTCAAGTCAAGATTGAGGAACTGGAAAATGATGACACTGGTGATGCAACTCAGATTGTTTGTGATTTGCCTGAGGAGGATGAGTTCTACAGCATAGATGAGCTGGACAAGATGGAAAATAAATCTTTTGCTTATATGGCTAGGAGATATCCTAACATTAGGTTCAAAAGGAAGCAGCCATTCAAGTCTAGATTCAATGGTGGGAATGCTGGTGGTTCTGGAAACTCAAACTCCTTCAACAAGGGAAAAGGAAGTGCTGGTGCAGCTAAAGGAGGATACAAATCTGGGAGTGTGGATAGGTCCAAAATAAGATGCTATAACTGTAATGAACTTGGGCACTTTGCCACAGAGTGCAAGAAGCCTAAGCAGGTCAAAAAGGATAAAGCATACTTAGAGCTTGAAGCTAAGTATGAGGCCCTACTCAAGAAACAACAGGGAAAAGCTTTTATTGCTGAGGGAAAATGCTGGGATGACTCTGATGAAGAAGAAGAACAAGAGTACTCAAACTATGCCTTGATGGCATTTTCTGATGATGGTGATTCAAATCAGGTACCTATTCTTACTTCTCTTGAAATGACTCCCTCTCAATATAAGCTGGCTGTTGAAGACATGAGTACTGAAATGTTTAATATTCATACTAGCATGTTAGTTGCTAATGAAGAAATTGACAGGCTAACTGCTAAGAATCTTGAGCTTATACAAAAGAATGAGGAACTTGAGTTAATGGTTGTGAGCCTTGATGGTTTGAATAAGGAGGTCGAGTATCTGAAAAATAAAGTTAATTGTGCTGAAAAAATAGAAAAAGCTCTTAGAGAGCAAATTGCTGAAAATGAGTTAAAACTAAGAAGCTACAAAAACTCTTCTATGCTTGTTCAAACCTATCACAAGGAACACACTGAAGACAGCAAGGTTGGAATTGGTTTTGACTATGAGAATGATAAAGGAAGGAAAAAGGCAAAGGGCAAAGGTAAAGAATCGGTTACTAACAAAAATGCCCCAAACATTTTGTCTGGTGTTGAAAAGCCCATCTTCAAAAAGAGTGATGTTGAGTTTAATGAAGAACTTTTGATCATTAAACAACAAATTCTTGAAGAAGATGAGGCCTCTAAAAACACCTCTTCCCTTCCTGAATCTGTCAGTCAGAAAGAGACCAAAGACAACCTTGTCAAGAGTCCTAAAATAAAGAAAGAAGTTGTAAAGAAAAAGAAACAAAACAGAAATGGTAAGGTAGGTATCAACAAGGGCAACAACTATGCTTATGTGCCAAATGCTCCCAGGAAACAATGTCAAAAATGTCTATCTGTTAATCATTTAACTCATAAGTGTACTAAGCCTGAGCTTACTGAAATTGACAACCTGAGTAACCATTCTGCTAGCATACATTCTAGTCATGATTCATTCTGTGGCAAGCCAAATTGCATGACTTGCTATGTGACTGTGATTGCTAACTGTTTATCTCTTAAGCATAAACTTGATTCTGCACACTCCTGTGAATCACACACACATGAACACACTCACAGGACAGGATCCCCTTCTGTGAGGAATGCAATTTATGATAAAGGAATTGTTAACAAAAATGTTTCTAAATCAACTGGACCCTACCAAGTGTGGGTACCAAAAACAACTTAGTCACTTTGTGAATGCAGGGCAACAGAAATAAAAGAGTCATATGGATCTTGGACAGTGGATGCTCAAGTCACATGACTGGTGATATGGCCCTGCTATCACATTTTGAGGAAAAGGCTGGCCCATCAGTAACCTTTGGAAATGACAACATTGGTTATACAATGGGATATGGCAGTGTTAAATCTGGAAATGTCATTATTGAAGATGTAGCATTTGTTGAAGGACTGAAGCATAATCTCTTGAGCATTGGACAATTTACCAACAGGGGTTTCAAAGTGGAATTTGATGAAGACCTTTGTTCAATCTCAAAAAGGGAAAGTGGTGAAGTTGTTCTAACTGGTGTGAAGAAAGGAAGCTTATTTGTAGCTAATCTCAAGGCTGCAGATAAGGGAGAAATATGCTGTTTCTACACTAAAGCCACAAATGAGGAATTCTGGCTATGGCACAAGAAGCTGTCTCACTTGAATGTTCAGGCAATGAACTCTCTAACCAAGAGAGAACTTATCAGGGATTTGCCTGCCTTGGAGTTTGTGCAAGATGGAGCATGTGAAGCTTGTCAAAAAGGGAAGATTAAAAGATCCAGTCACAAGAACAAGTTGCTCAATACAAACACAAAACCTCTGCAGCTAATTCACATGGACTTATTTGGCCCTGTGAATATAATGTCCCTCTCCAAAAAGAAATATGCTCTAGTGATGGTTGATGATTATTCAAGATATACTTGGGTGGAATTCCTATTCTCCAAGGATGAAGCACCTCAAGTCATAATAGAGCATATCAAGAGAGTTGATAGAGAAGCACAAAGCACTGGTTCCTCTGTAGTTGCTTTGAGAAGTGATAATGGGACTGAGTTCAGAAATTCAACATTGTATGAGTTTTGCAAAGATAAAGGAATTTCTCAACAATTCTCAGCTCCTAGGACACCTCAACAAAATGGAGTAGTTGAGAGAAAGAATAGAACTCTCATTGAAGCTGCAAGGACAATGCTGTTGGATGCAAAGCTACCTACTAGCTTTTGGGCTGATGCTGTTAACACAGCATGCTATGTGAAGAATAGAACATTGATCAATAAGAAGTCTGGCAAAACTCCTTACTCATTAATGACTGGAAAAAGAGCATCCTTCAAGCATCTGCATGTGTTTGGAAGCAAGTGTTTTGTGATGAAAGATACCTCTGAGCATGTTGGAAAGTTTGATGCAAAAGCATTTGAAGGTATCTTCATTGGATACTCTCTGGAAAGGACAGCATACAGAGTGTTTGTACCTGAGCAACACAAAGTCATGGAAAGCATGGATGTTACCTTTGATGACAAGAAGACTCCTGGACTTAAAACAAGTGATCAAGACAGTGTGCCATTAAGATTTGAAAATCAGGGTTATCTTGAGGATTCTGAAAGTGAAGATGAACCACCTGTTCAAACTGTTCTAGAAAATGAAAGTCTTGAAGTTGACAATCTTCTTCAAACACCTGTGCAAGGATTCACAAACACAGGGGGAGAAGAAGAGAATGCAACTGTCAACCAAAATGAGAATGGAACAGATCAAGGAAATGAACAGGGGCACACAAGGAAATGGGACAGAGCCCACACTAGGGATCAAATCATTGGAGATCCTAGTGAGGGAGTTAGAACAAGAAGGGCAACAATGAATACATGTCTGTATAGCTGCTTTCTGTCACAAGAGGAACCTAAACTTATTGAAGAAGCTTTGAAGAATTCTGATTGGATTGTTGCCATGCAAGAAGAGTTGAATCAATTTGAGAAAAACAAGGTATGGGAACTAGTGCCACCTCCAAAAGGAAAGAATGTTATTGACACCAAATGGGTGTTCAGGAACAAGATGGATGAAGAAGGAGTGGTAGTTAGAAACAAAGCAAGGCTGGTTGCCAAAGGATATTGTCAGCAAGAAGGCATTGACTATGATGAGACATTTGCACCTGTAGCTAGACTGGAAGCCATAAGAATCTTCCTGGCTTTTGCAGCTCACTCAGATTTTAAGGTGTATCAAATGGATGTGAAAAGTGCATTTCTCAATGGTGATCTTGCTGAGGAAGTTTATGTGTCTCAACCACCTGGCTTTGAAAGTGAAGACTTCCCAAACTTTGTGTATAGACTGCTCAAGGCACTCTATGGACTCAAACAGGCACCAAGAGCCTAGTATGAAACTCTATCTCAATTCCTTCTTGAGCATCAATTTACCAGGGGTACAATAGACAAAACCCTATTCTTCAAGAAGCATGGAAATGATATCATTCTTGTTCAAATCTATGTGGATGATATCATCTTTGGCTCTTCAAATGAAAAACTCTGTGAAAGGTTCTCTAAGTTGATGCAAAGCAAATATGAGATGAGTATGATGGGAGAATTGACCTACTTCCTAGGCCTGCAAGTACATCAAAGGGAGGATGGTATCTTTATAAACCAATCTAAGTATGTCAAGGATCTTTTAAAGAAATATGGTTTAGAAGAGTCATCCCCAGCTAAAACTCCTATGTCTACTGCAATCAAGCTGGATGAAGACAAGAAAGGCAAGAGAGTTGATATCAAGGTCTATAGAGGAATGGTTGGATCCCTACTCTATCTCACAGCTAGCAGGCCAGACATCATGTTTGCCACATGCCTTTGTGCAAGGTTCCAGTCTGATCCCAAGGAATCTCACATGATGGCCATCAAAAGGATTTTCAAATATCTGAAAGGGACTCCTAATCTTGGGCTATGGTATCCAAAGGGCACTGGGTTCAACCTGGTTGGTTACACAGATTCTGATTATGCTGGATGCAGAATTGACAGGAAGAGCACCTCTGGAAGCTGTCAATTCCTAGGTCAAAGGTTAGTGTCCTGGTTTAGTAAGAAACAACAGTCCACAGCAACATCCACAGCTGAGGCAGAATACATTGCTGCTGGAAGTTGTTGTGCTCAATTGCTTTGGATTAGAAATCAACTCATGGATTATGGACTAGTTTTAGAACACATTCCTTTAATGTGTGACAATACTAGTGCAATATCCATAGTTGCCAATCCTGTTAACCATTCTACTACAAAGCACATTGAAATCAGGTACCATTTCATTAGGGAACATGCTGCAAATGGTACCATAGAAGTCTCTTATGTTCCAACTGAGAAACAACTAGCTGACATATTACTAAACCTCTGAATGAAGCAGTCTTCAACAGACTTGTGAGTGAAATTGGAATGCTCAATCCTTCATTCAGTTGTTCTAAGTAAATATGCTGGTTAATGGTTGCAGCAGTAAATTTTCACTGTATTAAATGCTCTATTTATTTGGAGTGAAAATTAGCTGAGATATGATTTATAAATATTTCAGTATTTTACTGCATATTTTTCGAAATCATATTTGCTGGTAAAGTTGTGAGCTTTTGAGACATCTCGATATAGATGATTTTCAGAGTTCACGACATAGTTCAAATTAAACAGACTTATATCGCAAACTGTTGAAATTGTGAGACTTCGCGACATAGTTCATTTCATGAGTTTGCGACATAGTTCATTTTATGACTTCGCGACTTAGAATAACTATATCGACAAGTCTCCACATTTGACAGAATTTTGATTTAAATTAATTTTATTTCAAAATTTGATAAAAGTCTGACAAAATGCTTCAAATTCCTAAAAGAGAGCTTTAGACAGGGTATTTCTACTATATCGCAAAGTCTCCCCGATCCTTTCATCTTGAGGACTTTGCGACATAGTTCATTTTTGAGACTATGCGATATACTTTGCAAGACTTTGCGGTACAGACTATTATTGACTTCGCGACATACACATAGACTGTACATATTCATAACTCCATATCGCAGTGTCTCTATCATATAAATACCTTTTTCTAACCGTTTGCAACTTTTCATCTTGTCTATTGCTCTCAAACTTTCTAACCTAAGCACAAATTCTCTACTCACTTTCTTACTCTCTCTCTCTTGAAATGGCACCCAAATCTCAAACAGTATCATCCTCTATTCCTTTAACCATCCCCAAAGAAACAAATCTTCTCACCATTCCCTCTGAGGCTGAGGCTAAACCCAGGTACAAGTGTTTTGTACGGTTCCTGAACGATTCCTACCTCAGCCAAGCCCTAACCTTGAACCCCACGTTGTATGTTGATGTATTGGAAGGATTTTGGCGAACGGCGTTGGTTTCTACCATGGCCAGGGAAGATGGAACTTCGTTCCAGGAGATAGCTTGTTCAATTGGAGGCAAACACTTCCAGTTTGGGGAGAAGGAGATAAATGAAGCATTAGGGTTCAAGGTGGAAGGTCATGACCAAGAAGCTACAGATGCTCAAATCATAGAATTCATGACCTTCATTCAGTATGCTGATGAGATAGATACTGGAAAGCTGAATAAGAAATTTGTAAGAAGGGAGTGGTCATTTCTATTTGATGCACTCCAGAAGGTGTTCCTTTGCAGAAAGACAGGATGGGACCATATCAGTCACATTGCTGTGAAGCTGGCCTATTCCCTAGCCTACAATCAGGAAATCAATGTTGGAGCAATAATCCTCAAGGAATTGGCTCAAAGGCTAGGGAGGACAGTCCGTGGAAGAGGTAATGACATCTTTTACCCTCGCTTTCTTCAAGTTATTTTAAATTATCTTGATGCTAATGTCCATGACTTGGAGGGTATAGATAAATCAAAGATGGCTTATTCCAAGTCCATGTCCAAAATTCTGTTTGGTTCATTGGACACAAGGAATCAAGTGGATGTGATCTTGAGTGTGACCAAGCATATGCAGGACACATTCGAGTCTTATCCACTTGATAAGCCCATATACCATGCTCTTTCCTGGACAGGGGAGGCTGAGATTGAAGGAGCTTCACAGTCTAACCCAAGCCTCCCTATCCCATCCAGCAACCCCACTGTAAACACCACTGTAGAGACTAGTCAGCCAAGTGCATCAATCTCTCAAAAGGTTGATGTTACTAAAAAGAAGAAGAAGAGAACCCTAGCTATTATCCATGAATCTGTAGAGCTAGCAAGTGAGATTCCTGAGTCACCTCTCACCAGACCAAAGAAGAAATCAAAATCTACACCTACCACTGGATCCTCCCAACAGGATTCAGATGTGGAAAAAGGGGTACACCTGTTACTGTCCATGGCCTCCCAACAGGTCATTGGCATTGAAAAGAGCAGCCTCCCCACTGCATCTTGTACAGAGTCTGCACAGGGTCAAGACCTCACTCTTGACTCTAGGAGTGATAAGGCTGATAATACACAGAGTGGAGAGCACATCACTGTTGAAACTCCTCCTCTTTCTCAGGGGGAGTTGCCAAAATCTAATCTAAACCCCACTTCTCTCTCAGATTCTACCATCAAAATTTCTTCTGAACAAGAGAGTCATTCCAATGACAATCTTGCCTTTGATCAATCACAATTCTCTCCTGTGATTGAGCCAACTTCAAGTGACATGGTGCTTGACACTGTGCTCACCACTCAGGACCCACATTCAGTTGGTCAGGGAATGCATGCTGAGGCATATCCTAATGACACCAACACAAACATGGAGGATTCACCAGTTTTCACTGGAGACTCTGTGCCTAACTCTCCATTTCCCATGGATTTGGAAGTGCCCTCACAGGCATTTAGAGCTGATGTTGTAACACATCCCATTTCAATGGAGACAACATCAGACTCTACAGCTATTCCAAGGCTGGAGGAAACTCAAAACATTTCACATCATGCAGTGCCTAGCACTAGCTCTCACTTGGCTCAGGCCACAATGTCAGAATGGCTGAAGCCTGTGCACCATGACAGGCCTTCAGGATCATCATCTGTGCCTTCCCAAATGACAGAAGAAGCTATTCAAGATCTCCATGTGGCACAGATTGATGAGTTCTCAAAGATAGCTCAACATCTCCTCACCTCCAACCTTCCAAATGCTGATTATGAAGCTATCCTGCTATGCCATAAGGAGGATGTTGAAGCTCAACAGGAGAAGATTGTGGATGCAGCTGAACCAGAGGGGAATGTGGATGCCTGGTTAGATGCTAAGAGGACTCTCAAGCTCAAGGATGCCCTGGCTTTTGTGAGAGAAGAATACCTCACCTCTCTGGGCTCCAATGCTAAGGATCTTTCTCCTGTTGCCATCTATGAGGCTGTAAATGATGTGTACAAGAACCAGTTGAAGGCTCTGCATTATCTTGGGAAAGGGCTTCAATCAGAGATTTCTTCAATTCAGGAGGAGACAGACAGATCCCTCACAAAGCTCAGAAACTCTTATCTCTCTGATTTTCCCAAGGTGGATGGTATCCTCAAAGAAGTCCAGAAAACCTCCACAAATGTGTCCATGATGGATGTGACTCTTGCCATGGTCACAGACAACATCAAGAAACTGGCTTCTACACTGGAAAATCAAGCAAAATCTACCATCACCACCAATGCTATGTTGAATGTCATGTGGAAAAATCAGTATGGTGATAAGCTGGTGGATGAAGTCCCTCTGTCAGACATCTCCAAATATGACTTTGCCAGGGTCAAAGATCAATCTCTAAACTCCTTCAAGTCTCACCAACTATTCTCTAAGGTGGCTGGCTTGGAAAAGGAAGTGGCCTCTCTCAAGGATGAAAACAGGATGCTATCTACCTCTCTAAGCCAACTAAATGACAAACTAGATGCTCAAGGCAACAATACAACAGACATCTTGCTGGTGCAGCAACAAATGATGACCTCAATGATGAGGTCTATGAACCTGCCTATTCCTGGGGACACTCAAGACATTTTGTCTGATCCCAAGCCTAAGGGGGAGAAAGGACAGGAGGTCAATGTGAAAAAGAAAGGGGGAGCACCTGTCAAGCAGTCAAAACTTAAGGGCAAGCTCATTGAAGAGACAATAAAGCCAATCAATCTTCCCCCTGTAGAGGTCATCAATGCACAAGGTCAGAAAAGCACAGTCACCACAACATTCTATGCATCCACAATGCCCAAAGACATCTCAACCCCTCAACCTGCTATACCTACTCCAATTGCTAAACCTACCCAAGCTACACTTATCACTGAGGCCAAGCTACAGGAAGTTGCCAACTCTAACATCTATCATGATGAGGCATTCCTGGAGTTTCTGAAAGTCACCTACAAAGATGCTCAAGGAGATGCACAAGTGTACAGAAAGAAGCTCAGGGAAAGTATCAAGTACTTCACAGTTGCAGTAAAGAAAATCAGGGATGTTTATCTGAGAGAAATAATCATGGTGTGCAAGGACAACTGCTTGTGGCACTTAGCATTTCAAACTCTAGAGAAACTGAGGTTCACTGAAGTGTCAATAATTCTGGAGTTGATTGAAAGGAGTGGGGCTAACAATGAAAGTCTTTATAATGACTTGGAGATGGACCAAAATCAAAGACTGCCTGAGGTCATACCCAAGCCAAGGACAGTAATTTTTCAAAGTCTATCCAAAGTCAGAAGTATTGACCAACTAGTCATTCCCAAAGATCTGAAAATGAAGAATAATACAAAGATCAATCAGGTGCTGCAAATGCTGAGAGCAAAGAAAGGAGTCAAGACAGCAGAGGAATTAGAGATGATTCACATTCTACAATCTTTTCTGATTCATGGTGTTTTGCCAGAATCTGTCAAAGAAAAGAACAAGAAGAAGGATGGGGAGGATGATGATGAGGAGAAAACCTACAGGAGGAGATCTCATGACATAAAGGGGGCAAAGGAGACAGTGAAGAGAACTAGGAGTGGAACTCAGCAAGTCAAGGACATTGCTGGCAGTACTTTAACCAAAACACAAGACTCTGAGTCTAGGGTGAGTACTGTTAGTAATGATCCTCCAAAATCAGTATCTAAGACTTCTGAACCTGAGTTGCCACAGAAGAAGGGTGAAGCCACAAAAGAAAAATCAAGAAAACACCTCCACAAGGTCACAGCCAGTGGAGTGTTGCAGTGGATTAAGGGCAAAGGAATGAAGCTACTTCCAAATGATGTGGCAGTAAAGACAAAGTCACCTTGTTCCAGAAAGGTACCTCTTGTGAGGCATATGAAGATCAAGAGTGTACCCAAAAGAATAAGGATAACAAAGAAAACTGGAAAACTCACAAATGTTGTTGGCATCCATGTGTTTCCACTTGATGAAGATTATGATGAAGATGCCCTAGCATTCTTGAGAGCCCAAAGAATCTTTGAAGTCAAAGTGAAGCTAGATCATCTAGAGATCAAGTACACTGATGGAAGAGAAAGAAGTATGAACCAAGAAGGCTGGCAATATTTCTATAAGTATGAGCTTGAAAGGATAAATGCCTTACTGAACTTTGAAGAAAAGGAAGAAAGGAGATGGAAGATAGATATTGCCAGGTACTTGAAAATGCATGCTGATTATGAAGAAAACATGAGGAAAGAGAATGAAGAGAAAAACAAACAGAGAGAGAAAGAAATGGCTGAGATGGAGAAGAGGGCTGAAGAGCTAAGGCAGAAAGGGTTGTGCAGGGTCAAACAAAATCCTTACATTGTGGAGTACAAAAACTCAAATGGAGGCCAAAGCAAAATAAGGATGGAGTTTCTGGACTCCTATGTAGAAAGTGCACTCAAGGCTGCAATTGATGACTTGGAAGGCTCACCTCTAATTGAAGAACTGGTTGCCAGAGAAGAACTTCAAGAAGCCATCATAGACATAAAAAGAAGAGAAGAGATAAGGAAAAAGAAAATGTATGATGACTTACTAGAGAAGCAATTGGAAGCTGAGGCTGCTGAGCAACAAAAGTAATCTGTAAGCTTTCAATTTTTCTATGTAATCAAATTCCTGATCACAATGTTCATGAATTGTCCTCTCTGTTACTGAATTTCCTTTTTATGTTAGTTAGGCTTGTTATCAGACATGAAATTGTGCCTAAGGGTCTTACTCACAATTTGGGGGAGATTGTTAGGCTCAAGACATGTCTGAATACCACTATTAACAAGCCTACACTATGTGACTATGTCACATTACATGACCTAGTGATTTCTATCACTGGGATATAGTATAGGTCTCTAAATGTACTTGTCTTGTTCTCATGAACAATAGCTTTATCATGTATGCTCAGGTTTATAATGAGCTTAGCAAAGTTTCTTGCATCTAGATTGTATATAGGCCATTGAATAATTATCCTGGTAGAAGTTCAGAAGTGTTCATGCAGCAGGATAGAGTTGAATAAGGCTATGAAGAAATAAGTTGCAGGAATTTGTCTAAGGCATTATATAGCAAAGTCAAAAGAAAGCTATGTCGTGAAGTCACCAATATCCATGTCGTGAAGTACTATATCGCATAGTCCATTTTGTACTATGTCGAGAAGTCCTCAAGACACATGTCGTGAAGTGTTGAAGTCAGCAAAGTCAAAAGAGCCTAGATCGTGAAGTCCTCAGAAGCCTTATGTCGCATAGTCATCAAATGACCTATGTCGCATAGTCATCAAATGACCTATGTCGCATAGTCATCAAATGACCTATGTCGCAAAGTCTTCAAAGGCTATATCGCGTAGTCCTCACAAGGGAGATCGCGAAGTCAGGGATAAAGTGGAGTTCACGATATCAACACTTAGCCGTTTACAACAAGACAAATCAAGGTACAAAATCAAGAATCAAAAGAGACAAATACTGAAGCATTTGTTCTGGCAAGGTGGTCCAAAGAACAGATGGCAAATCTACAGCTAAACTTGGAGAGAAAGATAAGAGACAAGCAGCTACAGAAACGGGAAAGACTCTGAAAAGCAGGTGGTCCTTCCTGACACAGTTAACGTCTTATGGCAGGACAAGTTGGACTTTCAGCAAGGGGTAACTGTGTAAAAATAGGTGTGTGCACTAGTTTGTATAGGGCTTATATATATCATGCACATTCTATTGTTAGCTGTAAGAGAGATACACATAGTTATTTGCTAAGCTCTTTTCTCTGTAAGCAAGCAAGTTCAAACTGTTCTTGTTTAGAAGCCAGAAATTCGATTGTGAATTTCCTGGAAAGCTGTAGTATTTAATTTGCTTATACAAAGTAGATTAAAGTGATTGTGTGTGTTATTTACTTTCTGCATATTACATATCATAATCATATACAGTTGTTTACTTAGTTTTCAAGAATCGAAAAATACATCAAACTATCCATTCACCCCCCCCCCCCCCTCTGTCTAGTTTCTAGTAGTATTCATTTCTAACAAGAAGTAATAAACAAACATAATAGTTTTATTGCACACAAGATAAGAAGTTGATACACAAGAGGCTACTGCCTTTTTTCTTTACACAGCTACCAGAGCTTCAGCTCTTTCTTACACTGCTTAGCTTTTCTATTTCACTCGGTTGTTTCATATACTTTTGCAATACAACAGCTATTTATAGACCTTAAAAATACAAGCTAACGTCATGGCATATATCACTATATTTATTATGGCCAGCTTTTGTGGAAGACTGCATGACCACCTTTTATTTCTTCTAGTCTGAACTTCCTGACTTCCTGTACTTTCATGTGTGCAGCCTACCTTATATCCTGGAAATAATTTATAGCCCAGCTGTTCTAAGTCTTCACAGAACAGTTACAATCCAGAAGCTTTGACATATCACTAGCTTAAACCTTATCTGTATGTATGTACGCTGTCTCTTCTTTTTCTTCCCTTAATATTACTGCATACCCTGGTAGTGTCAACAGCCTACCTTATTTTATGGAGAGGATAGCAGCTGCAAATTTACTTTCATATGACTGATTTCTAATTGTTCAAACCCAGCTGTATCATTTATTTGACATTCTAGAGAGTTTGAAAATTCTAACAATAATTATGCAGGAGACTGAAGCCATGTTTTGTTACTCAGACACTTTGCACATATGGGATCTTTATATCACAACACAACTTGAATTTGTATGGAGTAATTCACATCTAGCATAAATAAATCATATAATATATAACTCTTGATTATTACTAGCAATATTGTCCGTGCTTCGCACACGTGAATTTTTTACTGTCTATTCATCTTTGGAATTTGTTGTACTTGCTACCAAAAATTGTTTAAATTGCTAATGAAATGGAAAGTGGCAACTCGTCTTTTAACGACTACAAAGCTTATTGTGGAAAAGATAGAAATTTAGTTGAAAATCAATAAAAAAAAAAAAAACCTAACACATTGTAAGACATGAAAGTATAGTTTAAAATCATCTTTCTGAATGTGTTTGGTCATATTTAGTATTAGTTTTTTGGTTGGTGGATTGTAAAGTTTCATAAACTGTAATACAGGAAGCAATGTTGCCCGTGTTTCGCACACAGCAAGTCTTTTCTATCCATTCATCTTTGAAATTGTTAACGGAGGAATTTGGTGAAAACAAATATCGGGGATTGCTGGAATAACGAATTATAAAAATAGGGAGATTTAAGATTTTTGGATGTTTGGGCTGGACTTGAAAGGTGTGTCGACTTGTTAGATGTGTCGGATCTATTCCAAGATGCCTGCGTACCCTGTTTATATATAGGGATCAAGTCAACGCAGTTCTGTGATAGGATAGTTTTTTTAATTCCTGTGATTGTTAAGGGATATATTGAGACAAGTTGCTTTTATCTTTTTAGAGTTATATTACCGTTATGATTCTTTCCTGATTTGAAAGAATCGTTTGGAGATATTTTCCGTTATTGAATGATTGATATTGATTCTTTCCTTGTTTCAGAGAGAGAATATTACTTAGTGGTTAAGCAATTAATTATTAATCTGAATTAATAATTATTAAACGAAGAAATTTGGACTATGCCAAAATGTGGCAGAACAACAAGGGGTTAAATATCAAAGTGGTCACTGAAGTGAAGACCAGATATCACTTTCATCACTGATCTCAACGAGGTATCACTTTAATCACTAAAGTCGTCATAAATATCAAACGGATACCTCTAAATATGTGTTCGAAAAGTAAAAATAATTTATATCGAGTTGTACACATATTTCTTGAATGCTAACACAACCAAATGAAAAATTATGAACTCTAGTATTTATGATATTATATTTAGATTTTTAAAAAAATTACTATTTATTTTTAATTTTATAGTTATTTACTTTGATTTAATTAAAAATAAATAGTAAATGAATTTTTTAAAATCTAAATAAATTATCTGAAATACTAGAATTCGCAACTTTTCATTTGGTTGAAGTAGTATTGAAGAAATATGTATAGAACTCGTGAAAAGTTATTTTTACTTTTCGAACACATGTTTAGAGTTATCTGTTTGATGTTTATGATGAGTTTAGTGATTGAAACCATACCCCGTTGAGATCAGTGATGAAAATGATATATGGAGTTCACTTTAGTGACCACTTTGATATTTAACCCTTACAACAAGCCCCAGTTCTTCAGTGTAGCTTGCTGCAGTGGAGAACTAAAACTCTTTGAGCTTCCAAATTTCTTTGGTCGCTGAAACAACTAAAAATAGAAGATTAGTAAAACATTCAGAGCACTATAGTGTCCGTTTTGCATATGCGAATGCAAGTACTATAGCATGCGATGAACCATATTAGGATATATATTTTTGCCAAGGTTTCAAAAATGCAAGTATATGTAATATCATTTTGAAATCCGTTGCGGTCTCATTGTCAAGTTAGGACCTTGGCGTTCTGTATATAGCCCGAATTGGCGTAAATGCTTTTTAAAAGTCATTGTTCACATAAGGATGTGTATTCGTTCATCTGCGAGCCCCCGAGCTCAGGCTTTAATAAGTTACCCAATTTCAAATGTCAGGCTTTCAGCCCATATCACGTCTGGTCCCACATATTTTCCTACAATCTTGCGACATCTCCGCATTTCTTCCCGTGAATGTAGAAATGTCTCGTGCCAACCGTGTCACGTCCGGTCCCACACGTTTTCCTACAATCTCGCGGCATATCCGCATTTCTTCCCGTGATTGTAGGAATGTCCCGTGCCAACCATATCACGTCCGGTCCCACACGTTTTCCTGCAATCTCGCGGTATATCCGCATTTCTTCCCGTGATTGTAGAAATGTTCCGTGCCAACCAAGAAATATCCATCCACCAATGGGTCTTCAATAATGTAATTTTATCCATGGACTCTCCTCTGAGAGTGGGGTCTTCAAAAATATTATCCTACTCAAAAAGGTTTTTCCAAAATTATTATCCTCCTCGAAAGAGGGTCTTCAAAAATAAGTCAACTTCAAATCTGAAAATAATTTGCATGACAAAAATATTAATGCGAGAAATTAAAATTAAAAAAAAAACTTCTTTGGATTTTTGTTTCCGACGGATTCAGAATTTGCCGAGCTTTATTATTTTTTCCTTGCGAACCCTCCTCTGCAGTTTGTTCTTGTTTTCGGTTCTCGAATTCATCCGTCCATGTTCTGTAGGCTAACAAAGTTTCCACGTGATGGTGATTTTGGATCAAAATTTCAAAGTATAAGCACGCGGTCCCACGACGTTTTTGTATTTCATTCTTTGTATTCTTTTTTTTACATGCGCTTGTGCCTCCCTGCACGTGATCATCCCTGCTAATCACCATCAATTTCTTTTGCAATGACATGGTCCCGCGAACTTCATCCATTAACCCTCCTTGCACCTTCGGTCTCTGATTTGTTCGCGAAAATATAAAAATTATGTTGCACATTCTTCTTGCACATCTTTCTTATCGACCAATCCGAGATGCAATAAAAATCGGTGTAAAAATTATATACGATATTCGTGAATATAGAATTATAAATTAAAATATAACCACCACCTCCGTCGTTCTGCTCCTCCATTAAAATCGCTCAAGATTCAATATAATCCTCATGTGTATAGTTTGATTGTCCTCCACAATCAAAAAATTATCCCCTCCTTCTAGCGCCAATTGTTAATGGAGGAATTTGGTAAAAACAAGTTTCGGGGATTGCTGGAATAACGAATTATAAAAATAGGGAGATTTAAGATTTTTTGATGTTTGGGGCTAGACTTGAAAGGTGTCTCGACTTGTTAGATGTGTCGGATCCTATTCCAAGATGCATGTGTACCCTATTTATATATAGGGATCAAGCCAACGCAGTCCTGTGATAGGATAGTGTTTTTAATCCATGTGATTGTTAAGGGATATATTGAGATAAGTTGATTTTATCTTTTTAGAGTTATATTATCGTTGTGATTCTTTCCTGATTTTGAAAGAATCGTTTGAAGATATTTTCCGTTATTGAATGATTGATATTGATTATTTCCTTGTTTCAGAGAGAGGATATTACTTAGTGGTTAAGTAATTAATTATTAATCTGAATTAATAATTATTAAACGGAGAAATTTGGACTATGCCAAAATGTGGCATAACAGAAATTTTATAGATAAATTACCCATGGTATGAACCTTTTGGATAACATGAACCTTTTGTAATACCATCGTTAACCATAAAATTTACAGATGGACTTCAACTAAAATCAAAGTAAGTGCACTTCTAAGACAATGATGACAAACATAATTTAAAACTGAAGTTAAACCATAAGTTAAGCACCAATCCATACGCTCAAACACCAACATAATTTAGCACCAACAAAACAAATTACAAAACCATTCAAAGAAAATATAAGATGTTTAGAATTAAACAGTATATAACATATGTTGGAAAGTACAATAAAATTATTAATGAACGAAATAGTAAACACATGCTCAGAATGAAATCATGTCCCGGTTCTTTCTCACGAATTCAGAACTGCAGAACTATTTAATGCCAACTTCCTCTTCAGAATTAAAATTATGAGTAACCATTTTAATTTTATTGGTGCATGATTTTACAGAACCTGATGTATTGCCAAAGTCTAACACCTCAATTACATTATTATGCATTTATACAAATCAGCAAAAATCAGATACCATGTTAATAATAAGTTTTCAAAATATTAAAACAAGACGTAGACCATGTACAAATTAAATGAATGTTTTAATTACTCACATCTCCGGATCTAGAAGCTCCAAAAACCAGATATCGTAGTCTCGGACTTTGATGAAGTATCAGTGACAGACTGGTATGCATCAGTAGCATGATACACAGTAATGTTCAGTAAAATGTTATCGTCGTTGAGTTCAATTTGTACAGTTATATCTTTACCCGAGATTTCCTTAACAACTGTAGGATATTCTTTGTTTGTCTCATCCTAACAATGTATATGATAGCATTAGCATGACTAAATAGGGTTTTTGAAATAAAGAGATAAATAGGAACATATGAAAGAATATATCATACACTTATTCCCTCCGCAATCAACTTTGTTGTTGTTTTTCTAATCAATCGTTTAGCTGTACGATCTAAAGGAACGATGTTGAAAGCTTATGGGTCTGTTTGGGTACTAGAGAATAAGTTGACTTATGACTTATAAACCCATAAAAGCTTATGAGGGGCGTTTGCGTACTAATCTTATTTGATAACTTATAATTTATAAGTTAATAAGTTGAATGTTAGAAATTACCAACATTTTACTTAACTTATCAACTTATTCTTTGATTTCTTTATTTTTTTAATACTTTATATTTTTACCTTTGTGTTTTTAAACATTTTTTTAATTTAAAATGCAAGTGTTGAAATCATTGTATTTAATAATTATTTTTTCAAATTTAATTTAACAAATTCTTAACTAACTTATAAGTAAATTTATCCAAACACCCGTATAACTTATAAGAATCCATCAACTTATCACTTATAAAGCACTTACTCATTTTAAGGTATAAGTTAACTTTTTTGTGATACTCCAAACATGCACTATGTTTCATCTTTAGCTAGCACAATAGTCTGATACCTGATTATAATCAAAGGTTGCAAACTTGAAAAAGAAACCAAATATGTTAATTGCTTAATAATTAAATTTTTTGGGTTTTATAAAAAAACATGTTGTTAATAATTTTTTAATATTAAATGGTTTGTTAAACGAATTAATCGATCAAAACGACGTAGACATTAAAATTTTGTTACATTTATAATTTTTTATTTTACTTAATAAATTGACTAAAAGTTTAAAAAATATTTTCATAATATTTACAATTAAGAATTTTTTGTGGTTGAAATATTAAAAATTAATTACCGCATAAACTTGATTATATCTAGAATAAATTTATATTAAAAAAATGAATATACCAGTGCTACGCAAACGGTTTAAAAAATTATAATAGGCAATGTTCTAAAACTCAGTATAGTCGTACGATAACTATGTCGAGCACTTAGTTTTAGACCGTTTTTAAAGTTCATTTTACACCATTAAAAATGCACCCCTTTTTGTAGTTAAATAGGGTCAAAACTCGGGTCTAACATGTTCAAACTTGGAACCTTTTTTCTAAGAGAATAGTTTTTGTGAGATTATCTCAGGCACAATTTCCTGAAATACACTTAAGACAGTACTATCAAACCAACTATCTCAATATCTAGCATATCTTTCTTTAAGGTAAAAAAGGAAACTTAAAAATAATTTTTAATGATTAACAATTAAATTACGTGAATATAAGGAATGTATCTCAGAAAACTTCTTGAGAGATATTCTCAGGAAACATATTCTTTTTTTCTAAAACTCATAAATATCAAACTTTTAGTGTAATTTGAAGACAATAGTTAAGTCTTATTAGTAAAAAAGCGGTCGCATAAGTTGTTATAGCATAACATTATGTTAAACTTTTTTGTTTTATACCAAGATTGTTTATAATAATTTTATAATATTTAATGGTTTGTTAAACGGATTCATTAGCGAAAATTAAGTTGTCATGAAATTTTAACAGAATCGACCGATAACAATTTGAGCACTTAGTTACAAACTCTTCTTTAAGCTTATTTTACACTACTCGGAGTCCAACATGTTTATGATCTAGATAATCCATATTGCAACATGTTATGGATATAAACTTGTAAGAGAAATCAAGATATCCATATTCCAACATGTATTCAAATATCTACATGGAATTAGAAAATTATTAAGTTCTTAATTTTTTACAATAAAATCTTAAATGTCAAATTAATACTAAAGTGGAATGAAATGAGTCAAATATCATGTATGATTTAAGATTACATAGTCATATGTATTAAATTATTCATAAATTTTCAATATTTTAATTTATCAAATAAAAACAGCGTATGATCATATCATATAAGGGACAATATTATTAATTTTCATTTTATCTTTAAAATTTAATGTCAAAATTTTAATTAATGCCTAAATATATATTTAGTTATCGTCATATCATCATTTTATATTTTAAAAATATAAAATAAATTTATTCAAGTCAATACATGTTGTAGTTGTATCTAAATTTACCTATAAATACTTATATTAATTATTAAATTATAACTTATTGCTTTCATAAGTATAAAATTTAAGTATGAAATTTTAAATAAAGTGAATTAAAAATATCATACTAAGAAATGATTTTCACGATTTTACATTTTTTCCCTCTATCTAACTTTATCTAATTTTATAGTAAAATATTTTTCAACGTCACCTCACGATGTCGTCTCGCATTTTTTATAATAAAATTATTTTGATCAGCAAAGCAAAATTTAGACTATGACGTAAATAAAATTTTAAGAACTACATTTTACGAAAAAATAATCTACATATTTTAATAAAGTTCTAAACTCTTTTTTAAATAACCTTTCTAAAATAAATCAAATATAAAAATTTGCACATGTTTAATATAGTTAATTAAATTTTAAATGAAATGTGATCTAAGAAATAATTATAAAATGTTCTTAAAACATTTGAGATCCCAAGAAACCAATAAGTTCTTAATTGTTTTTCAACATAATCTTGATTGTCAAAATAATATTAAATTGTAATAAAAAGAGTCAAATATCATAGTCGTAAGTATTAGATTACTCGTAAATTTTAAATATTTTAATTTATCAAATAAAAACAACGTATTATCATTCCATATACGGGACAATATTATTAATTTTCATTTTATCTTTAAAGTTTAATGTAAAATTTTTAATTAATTCCTAAAGATATGTTTATTTATCATTATATCATCATTTTTATATTTTAATGATATAAAATAAATTTATTATTTTAATTTATTCAAGTCAATACATATGGTAGTTGTATCTAAATTTACCTATAAATATTTTATTAATTATTAAATTATAACTTATTGTTTTCATATGTATAAAACTTAAGTATTAAATTTTAAATAAAGTGAGCTCAAAAGATCTTACAAAGAAATAATTTTCACGATTTTACATTTTTTCCTCTATCTTTATCTAATTTTATAGTAAAACATTACTCGACATAAATAAATTTTAGATTATGACGTAAATAAATTTTTAAAAACAAAATTTTAAGAAAAATAATCTAATCATATTTTAATAAAGTATTAAGTCGTGCGACAATCAAACACTCTTTTTTAGATAATCCTTCTAAATAAATCAAATGTAAAAATTTGCACATGTTTAATTTATTTAATTAAATTTTAAATGAAGTGTGATCTGAGAAATAATTAGGGCTGAGCATTCGGTCAGTTCGGTCCAGAATAGGACCGAACCGAATAGACCAAGAACCGAATTATCATTTTTTTCCGGACCGAACCGACCCGAAATTATATTTTGGACCGGTACCGAACCGAACCTAAATAATGCTATTCGGTTCGGTTCTTTCATAAAAGAACCGAAATTTTTTCAAATAAAAAATTTGTATTTCAAAAAAGGCAAAAAATATAATTTTTCTAAAAGTAAAAATATTAACTAATGAAATACAAGTTTGAAATGTAAATATAATAGTTCAAACTCCAAATCTCGAATAAAAAATAATCCCTGCAAAATTTTGAATATATACATAGATATAAAATTAATATATTATATATATATATAAATTTTATAAATATAAAATAAAAAAAATTCAGTCTATTCGGTTCGGACCGAATTTTTTTTGAAAGAACCGAACCGATATTTTTTTCGGTCTATTCGGTCCGGACCGAAAAGACCGAATTTTCAGAAAATTAGAACTTAACCAAAATTATATTATTTGGTTCGGTTTTTCGGTTCTGGTTCGGTTCTTCTCAGACCTAGAAATAATTATAAAATATTTTTAAAGCATTTGAGATTTCAAATTATAGAGAAACCACTAAGTTCTTAATTTTTTTTCAACATAATCTTGATTGTCAAAATAATACTAAATTGAAATAAAATGAATCAATTATCACGTAGGAGTTAAGATTATATAGTCGTAAGTATTAAATTACTCATAAATTTTAGGCATTACAACAAACACTTAGTGGTGTTACTATATTAAAAGTGTTTGAACTATGCTAAAAAGTACCTAAATCCATTTAATTGTACACTCGTTGTCGTCTTTATGATCAATCTGCAAATACACAAAATCTAAAGCGACCGAAAGATAGAAAAGAAATTATATAATAAACACATTAAAAATCATCTGAGAATTAATATACACTGTTAATGCATATAATAATCCGTCCTTGTGAAAACAAACCTCCTTTAATGGAGGAATCGAACAATACTACTTCATCACTGAAAATCTAAAATCATGTAAAAAAAAATTTAGAAACATCGTCAAATGAGATAATGAATAGGAGATTAATAAAACATTAATAACATACATCATTTGAGAAATCAAATTGTAAACAGTGAATAAAGAATATAAAATAAGAACTGGAGTGAATACAGAGAATATTTAAGAAACTTTTGATAAAAAGAAATCATTTGAATGTCATTAAAAGATATGGATCGAGAAGATTCGGGGGAACTTAAATCATAAGATAATTGTCTGTTATCCACAAAATAAGGATTTCAAAATTCAAAATCAACAGAATAGAAAGAAACATGGTTGAAGGAGGACGAAGAAAATGAATTAGCAATAAATCAGTTAGATAATTGATCGTGAATTAAATTTAAATGGATGGGTAATACCCAAATATGAATGGGTGACCCATTTGACACAAAAAACACTTGAAAATAGATGGATAATACCCATTTTAATTTGGGTGATCCAGTTGAAAGTGAAAAGACCAAAAAGGATATGAAGTATTTGGAACATAGAAAAAAAGAAAGGGTATTGGAAATTTGGAAGTCATTTGAAAGGCCTAATGCTAGAACTCTTTTAGAATATATTGATTAAGTAGATGGATAATTTCATTAGTAATTGTTTTAAAAGTAGGCGGATAATTTGAGTTTCTTTTGATTGGTGTAATTATAAGTTAAATAATACTTTGCTTAAATATAAATAATTATTTAATTTATAATATTATAAATATATGTGAGTAACTGATAAAATAAAAGGTATTAGTTTAAAATGTATTATAATTTATACTCTTTATTAATAAGCAAAACAATGTGTAAATGGCGTGCGGTATACAAAATTTATTTACTTTAAATTTTTTAATTTCACTCACGGTTCGATCCCTTACAAATACGTAATTATCCAAGATTTATTTACTTTAATTTCATTAGCTTATTTACTTTAATTTCAACTAGGGTTCAATTGTCTGTAACTACATAATTAAATTGAATATATATATATATATTATCATTTAATTGTCTACGAGTATATTTTTTAACAATATTTATTAATAATTTATTAATATGTTAATATCGACTCATATTTTGCGAGCTAGTATTAAAATATATCCCATTAAAATGTCGTCTTATCATCTCGATTAATTTCTTATTTTAAGTTAATCCTGAATCGAAGTCGATTTTCAAAACACACATCTACAAAACCTCGACTACTACAGGCTCATAACTTTTATTGGGTTAGCTGAAAATACTGATGTATAATGATACTCCCTCCGTTTCACTACTTGTTTGATTTTTATTAGTTAAATTGATTAATTTTGAAATATAAATTACATATACTATATATTGAATATAATTAATGAAAAAAATATTATAAAAAAATATAAATAAATTATTATAAAGTACATTTTTTAGATTTAAAGAAATGTAAGTCAATAATTTTTAAAAATTAGTCAAAGTTTGTACGGTTTGACTAAGCATTTGAGTGGCTATTAATTAACATGCGTGGTTCGTTTTGGATTACAAATCAGGAAGATGACCCGATCTATTTTGGCAATACAAAACGCTTAGAAAAAACAGTTTTATGAAAGAATAGTCTCCAATTCTTCCTCTCATGACTTATCAACACGCCTTCTATTAAGAACTAAACGGCGTAGAGTATTGTATGTTAAGATTCCGTAAATTGATTTCGACTAATGACCCATACCAGCTTCACTTTAATGTGATAGGGCTTGAGAGGACAAGGTCTCTCTTAGAAAGTTACGTGAAATAGCACCTCAACATGGACGACACCAGGGCTCAAACATGAGTATGAATAACGAAAAAAGAATGAAAACCCAAGAAATTACTGAGAATGAATTGGCCTCGTTATGCTCAGTATAATTCTTGGATTACCTTGCAAAACATACTTAACATGTTACTAATCAAATAAATAAACCTAAGCTTTCAGTTTATAGTTGACATCTGACAAACTCCGAGCGTGGTTCAAGTTTTAGCGTGGTTTTGTCATGATATCAGCGATCTGATTCCTTGTACCCCAATAAACCAGCTGCACCACTTCATCCTTGTTAGGTATCTGCAGAAATGAAATCTCTGAGTAGAATGTAGAGTGACGAAACTTGGTTATAATTTTCTCACTACCTGGTTCTTAGGAAGAGCTCTTTTTCTTTTGTTGCTGCTGCTTTATAATGAGAGTCTACTAACTATTAAATTGTTAATGTGATTATATAATTGATAGACAAGCATGATGCATATCTGCTCCTCGACGTCTCGATCACTGCATTCGAAAATTTAAACACATGGTTGTTTTTCTGTAATCTGCTATTGGTAAAAGTACTTAACAGAGGTTTTGCAGGAAAAGGAAGCTTTAAAATGATTCAGCTAATTTAGAGAGGAGAAAGTCATGTTTTTATTGATATTCCATCATGTTAGTCACATTAATCTAATTAGTCTCCCATGAAGAAACATGAAGAGACACAAAGGGTACACCAAACCCAAACAGAAGTTATTAATCACACTCACTTAATCTTATTAGTCTCTCAAGCACAAATAATGTGCAGAAAAACATTCTCAATTTTGCTATTTCTGATATTTTTGGTTGAGTATTTGAACCAAAATCACGTTACGTGTTGTCTTGCTTTCAGTTATTCCAGCAAATCAACAAACCTATTCCACTGAAGTGTTATAAAGAAGATCCCTGTTCTTTGAAATGAATAGTCTCCGGTTCAACTTCATTTGTCCTCTCGTGAATTTTCATGTTTTTTCTCTGTAATTGTAGAATGAATGAAGAAAACACATATTTGAAAGATACAGTGTGGTTCATTTTCCACAGTGGAGTTAGCAGGACTTAAGAGAACAATGTGTTTCCCGAAAAGTTTCCTGAAATAGACTTGTAGGGTTCAAGTTATTTCTCACCTTCTCTCTTACGTTCTTAGTCCCAGTATTTACGATTTCTGCAATAGTGTGCAATAGATGTGAATGACCAGAGGAAATCCCCTGGATGGCTTCCTGTGATTATTTCTAGTGCAATTACTCCAAAACTATAGACATCACATTTTTCGGTTACTACCATAGTGTATGCAAGTTCTGTACAATCAGAAAATTAAGGAACAAATTAGGAATTTTTCTGGCAACAAGTGCCTCCATTTTAGAGTTCAAAAGTGTGTTATTGCTTGATATGTCACGATGAACTATAGGTGGAGTGCAGTCATGGTGCATGTAAGATAAAGCATGTGCTATACCTTTTACAATGTCCACCCTCTTACTCCAATCTAATTCTATGGCATGGGTATCATCCCTCAGAGCACAGAATAAACTTCCTTTCTCTATATATTCATATATAAGAAACATGCATTGGTCATGAAAGCAGAAACCGTAGAGCTTCACAATATTATTGTGTCTTATTTTTGACATCGGCTTCCAGGCGGTGAAGTTTCTTCAGTGCAACAGTGTTTCCTTTCGGCAACCTAGCTTTGTAAACACTACCATAGCCGCCAGTTCCTATGCAGTATCGGATGTCAAAATTATTTGTTGCTTTTATAATGTCCTGAGATGCAAGGTTTCCATCAAAGTTCAATACTGAACAAATATCACCAGTCCGCACATGCATCCTGCTATGTTTTTCTACAGATTTTTTCCGACAAAAGAACACAAAGGCTAGTATATATCAATAGGGAAAGGCCAATGGTAATGGGAAGTGCTATGCGAAGGACAAGGGAGAACGAATTTCTTCGGTTGGAGGTCACTTCGCATGTGAGATGCTCATATGGATCGATGGTGGGAAGGAGTGTCAGAAAGATGGTTGTCGGAGAGGTTATAAATTAAATTTAGCAAACAACGAAAATTATTAGGTATGCTTCCGGTCAAATTTTTACTATCCAAACAAGATATGTTCAAAGAATAACAATTCCCAAGTTCTTTTGGAATGTCTCCACTTAGTAAATTGCTTGAGAGGCTCAGGTATTGTAAACGCTGCACTTAAAGACAGGTATGGAGCCAGTGAGAGAATTATAAGACACATCAAGTGTTGTGAGATGAGAGTGAGATTAGCATCCCGTAAATTTAAGGAGCCGCTAAATTGAGTTTTGAAAGCATTCCAATTTGGTAAGTTAATCTATCAGTTAGATTGTTTCTCCAGAATGAGAGGTATTTGAGTTGTGAAAGCATTCCAATTTGGTAAGGGGTGCTTCCACTAAGCTTACAGTCGTAAAGATCAAGTGTTTGGAGGTATGTGAAGGAAGAGAAGTTGAGTTTTCCAAGCTCATCCTCTATCACATATCCGTCATTCGTTATAGAAACGACTCTACCTGCCTCACTGCATCGAATGCCAGTCCAGGTACACTGCTGCTGCTTTGAAGTGTTATCTAATGCCTCGCACGGGTTATTATGCTAGTTACTTATAATGGAAGACCATAGACCAACTTCACTTTACAGTGCGGTTCATTTTCCACATTCTAGTTACTAGTACATAAAAACTTTTACTAATTTCTTATGCTCGGATTCACATTTTAAGTTGTAATTTACTGCACATATATATTGATCCTTTACTTTTAATAAATGTATATTTAATTAAATCTTACGCTTGTAATCGACTAATTTAGCATTGTGTCGGAGAAAGAGAGGTTGTTTTCACGGCAGAGCCTCAAAAGGAAGTTCTTTCGTTGCACTTGGATGAGTATAATGAGTCATATTCATAATGTAGGAGAGTTGACGGAGTGGTTAAAGATGTATCATTGAAACTGCTATGCTAGATAGGCTTTTGTCTATAGAAAGTTCAAATCCATCTCTTTCTATCTAACTCAATGATCTTACTAGCCAAAAGAATCAAAATAGCACTAGATAAAGTACATCTCATTCTTCCAGAACATACCTGGGTATGTTTACTGGATCTTGATTGTGAAACACGACGTATTACATATCGGCAATTTTGGCTTGCTTATGTTTGAATGCACACAACTTGTTTTCCAATCCAAAACGAGAAGATTAAAACATTAAAGAATGAATCAGATATCATATTTTGAAAGGACGTTTACGCAAAAAACAAGTTACAGGGGCAACAGCTCTGGTGCGAAAAATGCTAAAAAGATACTAGACTTCTTAATATTCAACAGCCAAAATATATATCCAAGCATGATGCCTGCTATACATTGCATCACTCTTGATACTCATAACATGCTCATCTACAGACTACAAATAAATAAAAGAACTTCTAATGTTTACTTTTAATACTCATAACATACTCAACTACATAAAAATTAAAGAACTTCTAGTGCCCTTGCCTGATGCAGAACGTGCCCAGTCCGAGATGCCCACCTCACTGTAAGTTATTACTGCATTCCAGCTTTAGAGAACTCTTTCGCAACTGATACAAGATAAACAAGAAAACCATAAGCCATCATACTGCTGTATATCAATTTATCATACATGCTCAAGTTCAAATTCTCATGTTTGCTGCACCAAGAAATACCATGTTTCAAAAGATTATGGAACATTGTAATGCATAAGTACTTGAACCACTATCCTGCATAAACCAACATGTGCAATTATACTAATTAACTAGTACTGTGTAATTTAGTGGTATGCCGTTACTACCCAAACAAAGTATTATCCTACTGTTCCTGTCTTTAACATTTTTGCAGCTTCTCAAAAAAAAAACATTTTTTTTTATTTTTGCAAATCTTTAACAAAGCCTAGTTTTAAAATCTTCCAAAACATCCAAGGTATGTTTCCTAAGTTTAAGGTCTTCTTGGAAATAACCTAGAATGCCATGAGTAAGGGGATAAATAAGGTTAGTTAAAAAACTTAGAATCCCAGGAATCTACTTCCACTTCATCCTGCCCCGACACTTCTTTCAAAATCTTAGGTAGGTCTAATTTGGTTTACTCTCAGTTCATAATATTAGACAAAATCCAACCCTTTATAATAAACTGGTGCCGTCTCCAGATATCTCTGTCTGTTAATGTAGTATTCTTGTATACAGGGACGAATCTAGGAATATCAAATACCGGGCCACAAAAAAGAAATTAAAGAAAAAGCAGAAGGATTGAACCGAAACCAAGCTAATCATGAGTGAAACAGAGGAACTGAACCTCCGGCCGCCTTTTATTAACAATATCTGTTTTTTTAGTATCACATTAGATACACTAGCATCAATTTTTTCAAGAGTCGGCAGGGTAGAAACGCTCCCATTACCTCAACAGTACAACTATCACTGCTTGTATGCCACTACAATAGCCTAGATGACTTTGACATGTAAATTTACCAAGGAATTGCAATATGATGAATCAGGTAGAGTTTAGAGTAGTTCATAGTCCATGCTTTCGGATACAACTTATGGAGCTGGAAATTGCTTCTACTAGTGTAACCGAATAGCCAAACCCTTTCAAAGTCGACAAGTGACCTTAACAGATATCAGATATAATCCAAAACACATAGTGTCTAGAACCTAATTCTGATTTATTTATTTTTTTCAATTAGCAACTAGCAATGCTGCTCAGATTATAAAAATTCACACATTCAAATTATTATAGATGTTATAATTAAGATTGCAAAAACAAAAACAAAAAAGGAGGAAACAAATCCTTACCTTTTGAAGAAGCTGGAAGCACAACAACATTCATAGTCACATTATTTGGAGGCAGCTGTAATCTAAGCGGATAAAGCTTTCCGTTCAACGGACTCTTGGAACACACAATCGCATCATTCAATCCGGTCACTTCCTCCAAGCTCCTAGTCAATTCCTCAACACTAGTCCCTTTAAACAAAATCGAAAACCCCTCTAATTCCTCATCAACTTCCCCAAATTCATTCCCCACATTATAATATATAGTCCTCCCATCCTCTCTCTTCACCAATTCCACAACCGAATCAATCGACTACAATAAATCAAAATTCAAACAAAATTAGTAAATAAAACTAAATTAATTTCATTACATCACAATCTTGATCTATGAAATTCACTAGGCTATAATACTAGGCTATAATAATTATTAGTACCTCTTGTCTGGAAAAGACATCTCTATCTGTTGAATGTGAGCTAGATTCAGCAGAAGCAAACGAATCATCGCGATAAATCAGCTTCTCGGGAGCTTCCTTCACAGAATCATCGCGATAAATCAGCTTCTCAGGAGCTGCCTTAACAGTAGGTGATCTTACAACAATCTCAACAACATCAACTTGCCAATAAATCCAATCCTGAGTAGCAGTCCTATGCGGAACATCATGCGTAACAGAGTTTCTCCAGGGTGGCAGACCTCCATTAGCTCGAAGAAACTGCCCGTACCGAGTCCTCAGCTTGACCTGATTATGTCCATCTCTAACAGGCTCCCACTCAACAGAAGAATCTAAACGTCCAGGCAGAGTCTGCAACACTTTACGACCAGTCATGCCGAGCAAAAAAGGCTGGTTCGAAGCTGTTAAATATTTGTTGTAACAACTTTTAAGCCTGATAATAAAATTTGCATTGTCGGGAACAAATTCCACAGTCCATTTCGCAGCTTTCGATGATCCGTTACGGTCCTGGCTTACGGACTCTTCGTCGTCTTCAGCTGTTAAGTATTTTTCGTGGTGGCTGCGTAGACGGACTGCTTGTGCATTCTTGAAAATGTCCATTGCTGTGTAGCTGGTGCTGGTGGAATTTTCAGAAAGTAGTGAAAGTGAGGCCTGGCAAAAAAATAATAAATAATAAATGAAAGATATTAATATGATTATAAATTATAATTGTATTTATTAAATTTTAAGTAACTGTTCTTGAGGTTTTAAATTACCGGGAGATTTAAGATTTTTGGTTGCCTGAGAGTTGAAGAGGTAATGGTGTTTGGTAGATGTTGAAACAGGCTGGCTGTATATAAATAAATGGATTTGTTTGTATTTGACTATTTGCATGTGATCAAATAGGAAAAAGTTGTTCTAGAATATTTAAATTTATAAAAAATCTATCAATAAGGATTATATATAAAAAATATCGGAGTGTTGTTCGAATTCTCGACATTCCGTAACGTCGGAAATAGATGTAGCGGTCGTACTCGGTATGCCTATTGGCAAAAGAGAGGCGGCTAGGTAATTTGAGATGTATACGCGTTAAGTTAAGATGGGTGTTGAAATCAGGTTAGCCCATGTGATAGGGATGTTACGCATTTGTACTTGAACAGAACATGCCAGGATGTCCGTGAATTAATTTTGAATCACAATAATGCACACACATTTTTCTTAATTTTGTGAATATTTTGATTATTTTAATGAGATAGTGGCAGGAGATACTTGAATATGTGTTACACTTCTTCTTACCTAATCATATGTATATTTTAGTTCATAGTTGGCCCCCATTATCTAAAAAGCTGTTCATATCTATTCATCATTTCATGATGAAGTTCTTGACAAAGGGAAACACTAAATGAAAATAAGTATTTTAATTATTTAAACTAAAATATAAGTAAAATTTTCTTACCTAACTTATCTTTTCCTTTATTATGTGAAATGTATTTTCTATTATATAAGAAAATAAAAATTAGTAAAGTAATTTTCATATTCTTATATAACATAAATTAAAATCAGAACTGATAACTTTCGTAGTATGACACGTTTCAATTTGTGAACACGTATATATGCAAACCTCGTACTTGAGAAGATTTTGAAACAAGTTTTGGGATATATTTCTTCAACAATGACATGATATGGCTGTGAAATCAAGTAAATTGAACCCGAGATAAAGATTTAGGAAAACTTCTTGAGAATCTTACTAGCAAATAGCAATGCATAGAAAGAAATTCTGCACATACCTTTTTGGAGTAGAAATCAGGAGAACTACTAGCAGAAAAAATAGAAACAGGTGATCCACCATCTTCCAGGCTCGAAAAATCCCCTGAACTCAACCTGTTAAAATTCTCCCCTGAAATCTCAACTGCCTCAACAGTCCACAAAATCCAGTTCTGCGTCGACCCTCCAGCAAACGGACTATCATGCGTAACACCATTTCTCCACGGTGGCGTACCGCCATTTCCCCGTAAATACCCTCCTCCAAATCCCTTCAACTTAACATGAAACCCGTCACGTTCAGGCTCCCAGTCGACAGAAAAATCAACGTTGCTTTCGGGAAATTTTTGTACAACTTTATTCCCTGTCATCCCGAATAGAAACGCAGAGTTTGATGCTGATAAGTACTTTCCGTAACAACTTACAAGGCGAATGAGATCACCGGCGTCATTTGCAGGGTACACTAGCCATGTTGCCTTGGGCGAGAATCCGTTGCGACTTTGTCGAACGGATTCTTGATCATCGGAGGCTACTAGGTATTTGTTAAGGTGGCTTTTGAGTCGAATGGCTTTTTTGTTGAAGAACTCCATAAGGTAGTTTTGATTATTGAGAAATGTCTAAAGAGATAAAACAAGATTATATGATGTCGATGCCCAAGTAGTCTCTTATAGATTACGAAACTTCTGTATTATTTGTTGAGTAAGTCGTGAGAAGGAAGTAAGTTATTTTGTTTGAAATAGTATTCAATCTAACCACACGTTAGACACACAAGTTTGCGGTGAACTTCTATTATTTAGAAAAAGGAAACTCGAAAACCTTGTAAAATTTTCGACAAGATTTAACTATTTCTGAATAAATTTCGTAAATACTCATATTTTTCATCTAAAAAGTAAAATTTTATTACACAAGATTTCAATAGCCCACATTTGGTAAATATAGTAAGATGTGCCTTGAGTATTTAAGTTTACTTTAGCATGAGAAATGACCGTATTCAAAATCGAGTACAATAAAGGATAAGTTCTTAAAACTTGAGTTATCGAACTTATATTACAATTAAATGAAGAGTCAAACTTATTTCTTATATTTTGATTTGTTGATTGGCTTGACATGTGTGTATTTTGGTATTTTACTTAGTGACCAAGGCCTGCAACATGTAGGAAAGTTTGAAACGATTGGAAACGCGTGTGGATAATGAAGATTCAGAGCATTCATATTGGAGTTGGCAAACTCAACTCCATCCCTATAATTTAGGGAAAATTGCTAAATTTTGTTAAGATGTCGTTTACATTCGAATCCTTAAAATGGGGTATATTTTAGAAACTAAAATTAAATTCCCATATTTGGGGTTCACTGTTCATCCCCATCTTATTAAATAATTCTTTTTATCTCATAATTCTTTTTTTGTTTTAACTCTTACACACCCATACTAATATTTTAAATATAATATCTTTAATCTTAAATTTTATACCAAAAAATAAATTTTCAAAAAAATTAAATAGTTTCCAACACTTCTTAGTAACATAATCAAGGATAGGTGAGGAATCACTCCGGATCTTCTTTATTAAAAACATAGTTTTAAATTACGTGAGAAAATCATATATGACAAAATAACGCAATATAAGAATATATAATAAGATAAAATTGAAAGTTAAAATTATAAAGATAAGTAAAGAAAGATTAATAAACAAAAATAGAGATAGAGATGAAGAATGTGATGTATAAAATTTTTAGAGCAGAAAAAGAATATGATAAATTACCATTTTTAGTAAGTTTTTTGGGACGGGGATGGGGAAGCCAATATGAATGCTCTTAGATTTAGATTTTGATTAAATTAGTTGACAAAACGAAAGTTCCTCGATTGCAATATTCAAAACCAACGTGCAATGCAAATTATAATTCTAGATACTTTTGTTGTCATATCAGGCTGCTTCATTAATATATACTTTTTAAGTACAAATTGACATTGGTAACAAGAAAGTAAGAAACAACTGACTTAGTTTGAAGAAGGTTTGGTCCTGGCTTGCATCTTCTCAAGAAGGTCTACAAGCATCACAGTTCATCCACATCCGACGAATCACGACGTTTTTTATTTTTTCTCCGCCGCCTTTATTGATCCCGATACTTCTTTAATACTATTTTTTGTTTTTATTTCGGTGATGTGATTTTACCTTTTAATGAGTCGCCTGTCAAACGATATCAGGAGGAATGTCTATTGACTATTGATAAAGAGGAAACAGAGCTTTACAGGAAGTGTCTCAAGGTAATGAGGCCATGACAATTAAAAATGCTGCCAAAATCGAGCAAAAGTGTGATCGGAGAGATCATCTTTTGCTTTGAGTACGATGAAGAGGCGTTAAATTCCAAAGGTCTTCTTCTCAGTTTTCACATCCAACATGGTTCAAGAGAAAGTGCATGTTCTATCCACTACTCTTCTTCTCCATTAAAGGTTGCTCATCCAGCCTAGTTGATCTATTAAAGCCTTGCTAACCAAGGAGTATGGGGACTGAGTAGACTTATTTGTGGCCTTCTATTTCCTTAGCACAGCACACGTAATGATTTGATCCCATAAGCAAGAGGTGATAAAATCCATCACGCCGCATATTGGAACCAGTTTTCTGACGTTCTTCGTCCGGTCAGACCTGCAATGAGAAAAATGCGAGGGTTGTGTTCCCCGATTCACCTCCGGTGTGAGAATCAGTTAACTAGTCTTTTGTGAGTAAAGAAATGTACGAGGGATGCTAGGCCTATTTTATTGAACTTTGAAATTAAAACAGACGTGTGGACCTCTTTGTCCTGTTATATGCGGAGGAAAAATGACAGAAAAATGCTTAACCTTACCATTTAAGCACAAGCACAGCGTCTTTATGAAAACTACATCATAACCACGGTAAGAAAGGGTAATATGCAGATGTATTGCATGGAAAGAAGTACTGGACCATGCGATATGACTCTTGGCAAAATGTATTGTGTAATTACAGTTTTATAATGCCTTATTCTTATACTTATGAATGTCCATAGCAGATGCGACTTCTAGTAATACACACTTATAATAAGCAAGGTATGTTATTTCGTGGTTTATGATGATCAAGCATATTCAACAACCTTGGACATTGTGTTATGCAATGAAGTTAAACATAGGATAAGATAAGTTGTAAATTCGAGTTTGACTGATTCTCTACTTATCTTTTCTAAACAAACTTCTTGATAAACCTAGTTTGAACTTTTCAAAGACTTATCTATTTCCAAGGTTTATCTTTACAAACAAACTAACGGATTGATTTCAAAAGATTTATTCAAATATTTTCAAACAAACCTTTAACCTAATCTTATCTTGTTTATTGTTTGAAAGCTCTATCCGTTATATTGTTACTATATATTCAAACTCATTCTTTCAGAAAGACTACCGATTACATTGTTTTCCTAAGCCAAATTTATTCTCAGCTTGCTTTCTGAAAAATACATTCTTGTTCTATAAATCTTCAAGATCATTCAGTCAAACAAGAATTAGTTTGAGTTGTAATCGTTTCTTTGTGTGGATTGTATTTATATCAACTTGTTGCCGGGTTGTGGCATAGTATTGGTTTCAAAGGTTAGTCAAGGTAGCAAGTGTGCTAGGTAGCAAGTGTGCTAAAGGAAAGGATTTCTTTCAAGGGACTATCCTGTTGTAATCAAGGAAAGACTGTAAGTTCTTTATTAAAGTTGATATAATACATTCTCTATGCTAGTTGGCATGGGGACTTGGATGTAGGCCATAGACTAAGAGTTAAGGGCCGAACCAAGTGAAAAACTTCTGGTGTTCTGCAGTTTATTATTTGTGATCATAACTGATTTATATTGCTTATCATTCTGTAACTGTTTATAATTGAGACTGTCCCATTGCCTGTCTCAATTAGAAAGAGACCGTCTCATTTGCTATATTCATAGTAACTTTTATTATATAGATTGTGCCATTCAAATTTCATTTGGTATCAAAGCAGGTGCATTTAATTCTCTGTTTAGTGTTTATTTTGCTAGCGATCCATGGCTCAATCAGATAGGCATTCGAATAATATACCCCCAATGCTTCATGGTGCTGAAGATTACAATGATTGGAAATTTCGCATGAAAATATTTCTCCAGCGAGACATATTCGAATGGGATGCTGTTGAAAATGGTCTCGTAGTTCCAATGAGAGATGGAAAGCCAAAACCAGTCAAGGAACTCACTCCTGAAGAAGTGAACTCTCTCAACTATAATGCTAGGGCTATGAACTCATTGCTTAATGGAATGGTGGCTACTGAGTTACGAAAAGTATCAGCCTGTACAACGGCAAAACAAATTTGGGATACAATCAAAGTCAGCCATGAAGGTACATCCAAGGTACGTGAAGTCAAACTAAGTATGCTAATGAGTGATTATGAAGCTTTCAGGTTGGAAAGAGATGAAAACATAAAGGATGCTCAAGGAAGATTCTTGACGTTGATGAACTCAATAGCTCTCTTGGAGAGAGTCATCCCTCAAACTGAGATCAACAGAAAGATTCTCCGAGCTATGCCAAAGAAATTTGCTCCCAAGGTTACTATACTCCAGGATTCTGTTAGTCTCTCTACTATGGATACTCTTACTGTATTCAGCGAGTTGGAAGAATTCGAGAATCAACTACGTAGGTATGATGAAGAAGAAACTGCTCCTCGCAAAAAGACATTGGCACTTAATGCAGATGCTGATGAATCTCCTGATGACTCTGATGAAGAAATAGCTCTCCTAACTCGGAAGTTCCATAAATTTCTGGCTAAAAGGAATACATCAAAGCACCCTATGAAGTCTCAGTTTCCAAAGAAAGATTTTAAAACTTCTTCAAATAAGGTCAACAAAGCAGATCCAAGCAAGGACGCCTGCTTTGAATGTGGAAAGAAAGGACATTTTAAGAAGAACTGTTACAAACTCAAGGCCAAACAAAAAGCTTTACTTACATGGAGCGATGACGAATCAGATGTGGAAATTGACTCCGATGATGAAGTAGCTCAGTTGTGCTTTGCTGGATTTGAAGATAGTGCAAGTGATAATGATGAGGTACAAACTGTTCAAGATCATTTACATACGAAAATATCTCCTATAGTACTAACCTTGCAGGCACAAAACAAGAAGCTTAAGGAAAAGAATTCCTACTTAAAACAAGCTTTAAGTGAAGTTCTAAATGAGGTCGACGATTCACTTAAAGATGAAGCGGTAATGTCAGAAAATAGATCATTAGTCGCAAAGGTGGCTAAACTCACGGAAGAAAACATCTATCTCAAAAATGAGATCGAAATGAGAGATGCATGTCTTGAAGCTCTTAAGAAGGAACCAATGACAACTACATCTGAACATATCAAAGAAGAAAAAGTTTCTGATCTCTTAGTTCCTGAACTAAAACAGAAAGTGGCTCAGTTAGAGAAAGATCTAGCTAAATGTTTCCATGGTGAAGGGACACTAAATGCTCTACTTGCGGAACAGAAATCATCCCTGGACAAAGAAGGAATAGGTTGCGAATCAACCAAGAAAAGTGCATTTCAAAGTGGATACAAAAGAACACCAATGAAGTACAAAATGCCTTATGAGAAATGTCGAGATTGTGGCAAACCAGGTCACACTACATCAGAATCAAGATTGTGTGGTATCAAGGGCCACAATCCTAACTCATATTATAGATATTCTGTTCCTACATCCGTCAATGTTGTTCAAATCTGGATTAAGAAATCAGAAAGACATTTATATAATATCTGTGATACTAACACATCAGGACCCAAAGTCAAATGGGGACCTAAGAGATAGAATATTTCCTGCAGGTATGTTTGAAGGTCCATGTTCCTAGTAACAAATGGATTATTGACAGTGGATGTTCGCGTCATATGACTGGGGACAAATCCAAGTTTCTCTCTCTAGAAGCTAAAGAAGGAGGTTTAGTTACACTCGGTGACTCAAATACTGTTCGCATCATTGGTAAAGGCACTATTGGTAACAACAGGTTTGCTATTACAAATGTACGTTTAGTTGATGGTTTAAAATATAATCTTATTAGTGTGAGTCAACTTACAGATGCAGGTCACGAGGTAAGTTTTGGTAAAGATGTATGTTATATTGGTATGAAATCTAACAAAGTTTCCTTAGTAGCCAAACGAAAAGGAAATATTTTTGTGTTAGATTTTGATGAACAGCAGTCAGATATTTGTCTTGCATCTGTTCAAGAACAACAGACCTTGTGGCATCGACGTCTTGGACATGTTCACATGGATTTAATTCACAAGATATCTTCCCATGACTTAGTTCGAGGTTTACCAAAGCTTAAATATAAGAAGGTGGAACCATGTTCAGCTTGTCAACTGGGAAAACAGGTGAAGACATCTTTTACCAGTAAGAACAAAGTGTCAACAACAGTTCCTTTGCAACTTCTTCATTTAGATCTTTTTGGTCCAGAACGCTATGTAAGTCTTGGTGGTAAGAATTATGCTTTTGTGATAGTAGATGATTACTCTCGATTTACTTGGGTATTATTTTTGCGTACTAAAGATGAAGCTTTTGTTGAGTTTAAGGATTTGATTACTAATCTGGAAACTAAGTATTCTGTCAAGCTCAATACTATTCGTAGTGATCATGGTGGTGAATTTGAGAAAGATTTCATCACTTACTGCAAATCTAGAGGAATCACTCATGAATTCTCAGCTCCAAGGACTCCTCAGCAGAATGGAGTAGTTGAACGCAAAAACAGGACCTTACAGGAAACAGCTAGAACATTACTTCATGAGAGTAAGCTCCCAAGAAAGTTTTGGGCTGAAGCGGTACACACTTCCTGTTATGTTCTAAATAGAGTACTTATTCGTCCTATTTTACTTAAAACTCCTTATGAACTGCTTAATAAAAGAACTCCTAACATTAATTATTTTCGAGTTTTTGGTTCAAAATGCTTTATTTTAGATACTCAGAATACTCGAGGTAAGTTTGATCCAAGATCAACTGAAGGAATCTTTTTGGGTTACTCTACTACAAGCAAGGCATATAGAGTTTATAATTCTCTCAAAAACAAAGTGGAAGAATCTATCAACATTACCTTCAACGAATCTACTCGCAATTTTTCTCCACTAGAAGAAGATGCCCCAGAACTACCGTCTCAATCTCAATTGAGGCAGTCTCATTCTCAAAAGAGTCCGTCTCTTTCTGGTCAATCAAGCAGTCACGATACTCCCAGTTCATCTCGGTCACATATTTCTTCACCAGGTTCTTCGAGTAATTTAGAATCATTGTCAGGCTCTCCTCAAACACCTGGATCAAGCGCTCGATTGAACACTGATTCTCCAACTACAATGCGACAGTCTCATTCAAATGAGACACCTCTCAATCATTCTCAGACAGATAATTCCAATGTAGAAGAAATGAGTAATATTCAACTTCCAAAGTCTTCCAGAACAGTAAAGAATCATCCTCCTGACAATCTTCTTACAGACATAGATCAAGGTATTTCTACCCGAAGTAGACTTAGAAATTTCTGTGCTTTTAGTGCTTTTGTTGCAGAGTTCGAACCAAAGAATGCTCAAGAAGCTGTGGCAGACGAACACTGGTCAGTAGCAATGCAGGAAGAATTGAATCAGTTCGAACGTTGTGAAGTATGGGAACTTGTCCCACCTCCTCCAAATGTCAAAGTCATAGGCACTCGTTGGGTTTTCAAGAACAAACAAGATGAAGCTGGAAACATCATTCGAAACAAAGCTCGTTTGGTCGCACAAGGATACAATCAACAGGAAGGCATCGATTTTGACGAAACATACGCTCCTGTTGCTCGCTTAGAGGCTATTCGAATTCTAATGGCATTTGCAGCTCATAAGAACTTCAAACTGTATCAGATGGACGTTAAAAGCGCGTTTCTTAATGGTTATCTTAAGGAAGAAGTTTTTGTCAAGCAGCCTCCAGGTTTCATTCATGAAAAGTATCCTGACTATGTTTATAGACTCAAGAAATCAGTCTACGGTTTGAGACAATCCCCTAGATGCTGGTATGATCGTCTCAGTCAGTTTCTTGTTCAAAATGGCTTCATTCGTGGTACACTCGATCCAACTTTATTTATTTTTCATAAAAATAGTCATTTGTTATTGGTACAAGTTTATGTTGATGATATTGTGTTCGGATCTACTAACGAATCATTGTGTAAGTGGTTTTCTGATTGCATGCATAAAGAATTTGACATGAGTTTAATGGGCGAACTTCAATATTTTCTTGGTTTGCAAATAAATCAAACTGCGACAGGAATATTTATTCATCAAGGCAAGTACATTGCTGATCTTCTCAAAAGATTTGCTCTTGATCATGTTTCACCTAAGTCTACACCTATGAGTACATCTATCAAGCTCACTAAGGATGAACAAGGTACCCCGGTAGATGTTACTAAATATCGAGGTATGATTGGTTCTCTGTTATACTTAACTGCATCTCGTCCTGATATCATGTATAGTGTATGCTTGTGTGCCCGGTTTCAATCTCAACCTAAAGAATCTCATTTACATGCTGTTAAACGTATTTTTAAGTATTTAAAAGGTACTAGTGACTTGGGATTATTTTATCCGAGCTCTACTTCCTTTGACTTAATTGGTTTCTCAGATGCTGACTATGCAGGGTCACAGGTTGATCGAAAAAGTACTAGTGGTGCTTGTGAATATTTAGGTGATTGTTTAGTTGCATGGCACAGTAAAAAGCAAACATCTGTAGCTCTTTCTACTGCGGAAGGCGAATACATCGCAGCTGGCAGTTGTTGTGCTCAAATTTTATGGATGCAACAAACACTCCAAGATTTTGGTATTTCAGTATCTCATATTCCTATTTACTGTGATAATACCTCTGCCATTAATATCTCTAAAAATCCTGTCATGCATTCTCGTACTAAGCATATTGATGTTCGTCACCATTTTCTTCGAGATAATGTATCGAAAGGTAATATTGAGCTCATCTATATTCCTACTGAAAATCAGCGTGCGGACATTTTTACAAAACCCCTTGCTGAGGACAGGTTTTGTTTCCTCCGTCGTGAACTTGGTATGTGTTCTATATGAAAATTGTTCACTGATTGTATGTGATTAGCTGATTTGGTGAAATTAATTGTTTTCTTACTCACTGTTGTTGCGTGTATGTGCATTAAATAAATATTCCGTATTTCTCTCTGATGATATACATGCAGTGTACTGTCAAATAGTTTCATAATTTCTTTCCTTGTTTCTCGCGTCGGTTTCAATTCTGGACACGTCTTTTCAGACTTCTCTACATTCTCAACTTCTTCTCCTTTATCACTCTCTCTCTCTTTCTACTTTATCCTTTTCACCCTTATTCCTCTTTCTTTTCTCCATCTCTATACACTCTCATGGCTCGTCGCAATACAAAATCTCGGGTTCCCGGATCTTCATCGGCCGTTCACAAACGTCGACGCACAATGCCTGCCGACTCTGAGCAATCTGCTGCTTCCCCAGCGTCGTCTCCACCACATGCCACTACTAGCACAAAGGTTTTGTCCAAGCAGATTCTAAAAGAACGATTGGTTGATTTGGATGTTCTCAATCGTGCCGGAGTTGTTGATTTGTTCAAAACTCAGGGTTGCTCTCCTCTCCTTTTTCCCTCCGATGTTATTTACCCAGAATTGGTTCGAGAATTTTATTCCAATTTCAAGCTCTTGGACGACAACATGGTTTTCTCGTCTGTTCGTGGTCATCCTATCGTGTTCAAAGCCGATATCCTGGCAACAATCTCTGGAATCTCAAACAATGGAGTGTGTCCTCATACAACACATCAACCTTTCTTGGCAATTGAGGCTTTGGATTATGAAGCTCAGTTAAAGACTATCTTGGGTGATCATTTTGTCTCGGTTTCTATCAAACCTCTGGTATCTGAACTTTCTCCTCTCTCTTTACTACTCTTCAAATTATTTCATACAAATGTGTTGCCTCGAAAAAGTGGTCGTGACAGGGTCACATATCAAGATACAATTTTGTTATCAGTTTTTATGAAACGCATTCCTTGTGATATTGCTTCGTTGGTCATTTTGTCTATGTCGCATTGCTCTTCTCATGAGTCTATGCATTTGCCCTTTCCTGGTTTGTTGACATCAATTTTTCAGTATTTTTTAGTTCCTTTAACTTCTGAGAAATCTGAAAAATTATCTACGGTGTTTGATCTTTCTGTTCTCACTGCTAATAATTTGGTGTTTAATGCTTCGGGTGATTTGATTTTTGATGATGATCATCGCTCTTTTGGTGGTCTTCCTAATTCTCCAAATTATGCGTCTGATCCTCTAGATCAAAATTCCTCTGCTGTTCTTAATTCTTTATTAGCTAAACTCAATGAAAATTCTGTAGCTATTGAAGCTCTTAGTCGAAAACTATCCTCTGTTGAATCTCTTGAGTCACTAACATCTCAAGTTAGTATGATGCGTGCATCTTATGAAGTGTTTAACAAATATGTTTCTACTTCGCTTGACTCCATCAATGCCAAACTCTCTGTGTTGTACACCCATGATAAACGTCTGGCCAAGACTGTTGATTTTGAGTTTAACACACTTCAAGAAGGCATGACTTCAACTGCGAAAGCTTGGGAAAAAGAGTTTGTCAAGCTTTTCTTCAAGCTTGGTTCGGAAACACAATTTCTGTCGAAACAGCTCACTTCTATGCAGCATAAACGCTCTATGCCGTGGCATAACAAGAAAGATTGGATTGGTGATTGTACTCTCGAGGAAATTACTGCACCTCTACCTCTTCCCGCAATTCCTCCTCCGTCTGTTTTTGGCATGACTCGCGAAGAATACAAGGACAAGATCTTCGAGTGGCTTGCAGAACGTGATGGTGCAACTCCTGACAAGACGGCCTTCGACAAGCTTTTCTCTGAGTATGGTCAAGAACCCGTTTATCCATCCTCCAAAAGTCAAGGCAAGAGGAAGGCTACAGTGGATGTTTCAGATTCTGAGTGAATTTTCTATCCTTTTATGATGAAGGGGGAGAAAAATGATGAAAATTATTATTTATGGTTTGTTAAACATTTTGTTGGAAAATGTTGGGTTGTTTGATGACATGACTTTATTTTTAGTTTGCTGATTTAAACATCTTATCTGGTTTGTTTATCCCTGGTTTATGGGATACTGATTCGTAATGAAATGCATGTGTTTATTTCGTGAAACTTAAAACTGCTTTATTCTATATGTCTGTCTCATTATCATTCCATAAACATCTCATTGCACAATGTTATATATTGCATATAGTTTGTTGTTGTTTGAACAGGTATCAAAGTATCTTTGAAAGGGGGAGCTTCTTTTCCTTTTCATCGATATCATCATAAAAGGGGGAGAATGTTATTTCGTGGTTTATGATGATCAAGCATATTCAACAACCTTGGACATTGTGTTATGCAATGAAGTTAAACATAGGATAAGATAAGTTGTAAATTCGAGTTTGACTGATTCTCTACTTATCTTTTCTAAACAAACTTCTTGATAAACCTAGTTTGAACTTTTCAAAGACTTATCTATTTCCAAGGTTTATCTTTACAAACAAACTAACGGATTGATTTCAAAAGATTTATTCAAATATTTTCAAACAAACCTTTAACCTAATCTTATCTTGTTTATTGTTTGAAAGCTCTATCCGTTATATTGTTACTATATATTCAAACTCATTCTTTCAGAAAGACTACCGATTACATTGTTTTCCTAAGCCAAATTTATTCTCAGCTTGCTTTCTGAAAAATACATTCTTGTTCTATAAATCTTCAAGATCATTCAGTCAAACAAGAATTAGTTTGAGTTGTAATCGTTTCTTTGTGTGGATTGTATTTATATCAACTTGTTGCCGGGTTGTGGCATAGTATTGGTTTCAAAGGTTAGTCAAGGTAGCAAGTGTGCTAGGTAGCAAGTGTGCTAAAGGAAAGGATTTCTTTCAAGGGACTATCCTGTTGTAATCAAGGAAAGACTGTAAGTTCTTTATTAAAGTTGATATAATACATTCTCTATGCTAGTTGGCATGGGGACTTGGATGTAGGCCATAGACTAAGAGTTAAGGGCCGAACCAAGTGAAAAACTTCTGGTGTTCTGCAGTTTATTATTTGTGATCATAACTGATTTATATTGCTTATCATTCTGTAACTGTTTATAATTGAGACTGTCCCATTGCCTGTCTCAATTAGAAAGAGACCGTCTCATTTGCTATATTCATAGTAACTTTTATTATATAGATTGTGCCATTCAAATTTCAAGGTACTCGCCCGTTGCCCCCAAAGTAAGTGACTAGGTGTATATATGGTCCTGTTTTTTTTCTCCATGGCTCTATTATTTAGAAAAGGAAAGTCGAGAACCTTGTTAAAATTTTCGGACAAGATTTTACTATTTCTGAATAAATTCGTAAATGCTCATATTTTTCAATTTAGCGGGATTCTTTCATGTAAACAGTAAAATTTTATTACACAAATCTACTATTTCAATATCCCACATCTGATAAATATAGTAAAATGTGCCTTGAGTATTTAAGTTTACTTTAGCATGAGCAAGGACAGTATCCAAAATCGAGTACAATAAAGAATAAGTTCTTAAAACTTGAGTTATCGAATTTATATTACAACTAGGATTTTTGCCCGCTACGCTTGGCGTACTAAAATTTGAAAAAAAAATTAAAAAAAAGTAGTTCGTAGTAATTTAAATTCCTACGAGAATGTTATTGTTTTCTTATTTTAGCTCACATATAACTTCTATATATAATATTTTTGCTTATATAGTACTCAAATTATATAAAAAATGTGATAATAGTCTTGAATTTGGAAAATTTATAGAAAAATCAAAGTGACTACATTATAAGTTGTATAAAAAATAGATTGATAAAAGTGCCTCCATATATATATATATATATATATTTGTATTTAAATTTTGTAACATTATTTAAGGCTGTTGTTTTGTGCCCAATAATACAGAAGTCAACTTCCATAAGTATGACTTAAATTGTCACAGGCCTTATTCATTTCACATTTAATTAAAAGTTTTGTAGGTTCACCTTTCAATTAAAATTGTAGATTCAACTTTAACGTAAGACATTAAGAGTTCTAATTTATTACATTGTCTAAACAGTTGAGAGTATAAACCTCTTCTATCTTCTCATCATTTATAATTAGTAGTGTCAAGTTCTTCTTTCTCACAACATTTCATCTTTAAGGTTCGTATCTTCAATTTATATACACTGTTTTAGTACTGATATACATTTTTCATTGTTAATATAGCTTTGATTAATTATAAAGGAATTTGTTTTTTTATATATTTTGTTTCCTGTTATGTTAGACTAATCTTCTATGGATTCGGAAGATAGTAAGTTGACATTTGTTAATTGGTACTCTGATTGTGTTTAGTTTACAATATTTATGCAGAAATTAGCTATCCCATTTGAGGTTGATTTTGGAGATACTTTACCTGAAAAAGTCTATTTGCATGTTCCGAATACTGCAATTTGGACTGGTAAAGTCACTAAAGATTCGATGTACATTGAGAATTTGGAGGAGATGATGGTTTACCATGAAATCCAACCATATCACTTTGTTCTCTTTGAGTAGAAGAAGGTGTAATAGAGTTATTAATAACTGTAGATTGGTTGTAAGAGCGAATCATACCTAAAAATGGACAATAATATAAGATCTATAAATACAAAAAAGTAAAAAAACATATCAAACATGATACTCTTTTTAATAAAAACTTACCAAATGGAGAAGAAGGAGATTTATTCTCTTTATTAGATGATTCCACTATCCTTCTTTTCTTGACATTGGAAACTAAAAATTTGAAAGTTGAAAGACTTCAATAAAACACATCAAACATGATAAATTAAACTGATTCTATAACAAAAAATTTACATGTATAAAATATGTACCAAAATCAGATCGGAATGATGTAAAATTATCAAGATTGAGATGATTGTAACTACCCTGCAAAACAAATACAGTGTAAAAAACATAACTAAATTCCAACAATGAAGATTAAACAATAAGACCTTATGTCATCCCTGACCTCTTTCATTATCTCCAACGATGTATAAAAAATAAACAACACACTTGTATCTAAACAACTTCAAATTTGTGGTTGAGAAATTAGGCGCTTACAATTCAAATTTGAATAATTTTGATATTGTCTTATCTTGCAGAACACGATCAAACGCGACTGTAAGAGGCTAAAATGGTGGATAAGTTATTTGTGCCCACTCCATTTTGGAAGCTGCCATATTAGCAAAACGATAATTCAGAAATCTCTGGAAGTACACGAAAACAGATTTTGTCGGAATGAGGCGGTAGTTGACAACGTAGTGGATGAGCAAGCACGTGATAGATGAATGCTGTGAATTAAATAAAAAGAAAAAAGAGCAACATAACTTAGAAAAATGTAATGGCATTTTTTGTAAATAAATATGAAGTGTTGGGATAGAGGTGTAAAAAGTGCTTGCAATTTTGGATTCAGGAATTATCATATAGATGGATTAAATGAAAAGTCAAACTTATTTCTTATATTTTGATTTGTTGATTGGCTTGACATGTGTGTATTTTGGTATTTTACTTAGTGACCAAGGCCTGCAACATGTAGGGAAGTTTGAAACGTTGGAAACGCGTGTGGATGGAGAAGATCTAGATTTAGATTTTGATTAAATTAGTTGACAAAACGAAAGTTCCTCGATTGCAATATTCAAAACCAACGTGCAATGCAAATTATAATTCTAGATACTTTTTGTTTCAAAAAAAAAATTAATAAAATTATTCTAGATACTTTTGTTGTCATATCAGGCTGCTTCATTAATATACACTTTTAAGTACAAATTGACATTGGTAACAAGTAACAACTGACTTATTTTGAAGAAGGTTTGGTCCTGGCTGACATCTTCTCAAGAAGGTCTACAAGCATCTCAGTTTATCCGAATCCGACGAACCATGACGTTTTTTGTTTTTTCTCAGCCGCCTTTATTGATCCCGATACTTTTTTAATACTACTGTTTTTTGTTTTCATTTCTACCTCTAAATGAGTCTCATGTCTAACGAAATCGGGAGGAATGTCTATTGACTACTGATAAAGAGGGAGAGTATGGGTGCACGGTGATAAGGCCATCGACCAAAAGTGTGACCAAAATCAAACAAGCATCATTCAGAAACAATCATACAGCGCAGGTGCTCAAAACCACGACGCAGCATACAAATTTGATATCTTTTATTTAAAAAGCAAATACAAGGCAGTTAGGCAGGTGATCCTAAGCGGCAAGAAATGCTTCCACTCTGAAATATGGTTTTGGGAAAAAAAACTTTTCATAGTTCTGGTATGATGGCCGTGGGGATTCTAGCCATAATCCGTAGCGATCATCAGAAGACGGTCGGTGTGTGGAGTTTTCGGTGTTTTTTTGTATCAAATTCGCCTTAGCCCTCCCCGGGAAATCGCAAATTGTCCTTTATAGGAGGCCGGTATGTCCGCCATCCGTCATCTGGTGGTCTATTGGGCCTAGACTAGGTGATGAGGCTTCAGTCGGAGCCTGCTTGTCGGTCTATATTTTTGAGTTGAGTAGGTGACTGGCGTAACCTACGTCAACAGGTGAAGGGTTATCTAAGTATCGGAACGTGACTGGTCCATATGAAGCCGACACGCGTCCAACGTCTGGGAGCTTGGCTAGGGAAAAGGGCCTCTTACGGATTCGAAATCCGTAGCCGTACAAAATCAATGCCTTGACGAGGTCTTTACTTCTCCGTAGGTCGTAAGACAGTGATTCTTGTTCTGGAGGCCATCATGGTATATAGGGCCAAGGCTGGTTTGGAAAAGCTTTGGCCCTGACTTGAATGTTCTTGAGAACTTCTACAAACCTTCCGGTCTCTGGAAGGACATTCTTAACAGCATAATTTGACATGAACCTAGATGCCCATCCAAAAAATGCACGCGTATTTCCATAAGCAGGATCACCACCAAATGGGAGAATATAGTAACCATTGTCTGTCCAGACTTGGTTGCTGTATTCAACAACTATAAGAGACTCGCAGATAATCTTATCCTCATGGATTAGAACAGGCACTGTCTTGTGAATTGGGTTGTATCGTAAGAGAAGATCATTCTTGGAAGTAAAAGTCTCTTCACTGTAATCATAGCCAACTGATTTCAGATTAATGGCGATTTGAACCCGGTTCACAAATGGGCTAAAAACTGCACCCAGAAGTGTAACATATTTGTTGGCACCATAATTAGTTGGATGGATGATAACAAGAAATGTTGGATGAAGGAAGTTGATGATGTAAACAAGAAATGTTGCCTGAAATTGAGGTGAAGAAATTAGCACGACATGTTTCACTATTTATGCGCACCCCAAAATTGGTAGTAATTTTAGAAATTATCAGTGTGCAAAATATAAAAAATGTTAGTAGGTTTAGAAATTGCTAGTGTGCAAGTAGCATATTGTATGGAGATGAAAATAAGTGCCACAACGGAAGCACAATGCGACGTTGTCTGCATCTGTGTTCCTAATTTCGATCTTGTACTTGATGCCAGCCCCCAGCAAAATGAATGAAATCATCGCGGATCAACAAGAACAGTAAGTTATTTGCCTGAGCTTGCTAGTTAAAGTTGCTGCTCTTGAACACTACAATGGTGTGAGTTAAATTCCTCTCTACCAAAATCTCGTTATGCATTCCCGGCATGAGGCAGCATTAGAGGTGGTCACACGGGCGGCCGTGCCGGGCCGGTTAATGAACACAAATTCTGAACCCGTGAACGGACCGTTTTACTATAACGCTTGTGCCGGTTTTAACTCGGACCTTACCGGTCCGGTTTACGCAATTCATTTCAACGGGACGGTTACGGGATAGCCGGCCGTAACCGCCCGTGTGGCCACCTCTAGGCAGCATGTATAGTAATAAATTTTTGTGCAAAGAGAGATTCAAACAAGTACTGTATTATTGAAGTACAATGCAGGTGCTCCAAACCAACAAAATACATAAATTTTCTTTATTTTTACTTAAAGCAAATACAAGGCACTCAAGGCAGGTGCTCCTAAGCAGTAAGAAAAGCCTACACTCTGAAATGTGATTTCAGAGCAACCTTCATTTTAATTATTCTGCTGGTAAATAGGGCCAAGACCTGTTTGGAAAAGCTTTGGCCCTGGCTCGGATCCTCTCGAGAACTTCAACAAACCTTCCGATATCTGGAAGGACATTCTTAACAGCGTCATTTGACTGAAACCTGGCTGCCCATGCAACGAGCTTTGGTATTTTTGCTTCGTCTACTAAATCCAGGCCACTTATTTTCTCTGTAGCCTTTATAAATTCCCAGCAGCTTCCAAGAGCAATGTCAATGTATCCAATATTATCCCCTCCAAAGTAGGCTTTCCCTTCGCTACATTTCGTAAAGGCCTCCTCCAAAACCACCAGTCCTTCCCCTATTCGCTCTTTGATTGCCACCTTTTCCTCTTCTGCAGATACTATTAGCTCCTTTAACATTGGAACCATCTGCAAAGAAGTCACAAGTACAGTTCCAAAATAGTCAAAAATCACAAACTAAAGTCTAATTAAATGAACTTTATCTGGTAAACAAGTACAAGTCAAACTTTACTCCAAAACTCATTTTTGGGATTAAATAATAAATTTCGATAGACAATAATTTTTTTGAGTAAATTTCAAAGTGGTGGTTAAACTTTACCCGTTTTTGCATTTTGATGTCCCGAATTTTAAATTTGTAATTTAGTGGCCAGATGTATTTTCAGTTTTCAAAAAGATGGCTAAGAGCTACTTTAATTTTGAGAAAAAAAAAGTGGTTCGTATCCACTTTTTTGAAAAATAAAAGTAATGTTCGGCTACCTATTGCAAATTACCACTTTGTTTAGCAAAAAAAAATTAATTAAAAAAGTGGTCCGTAGCCACTTTTTGTTCGACCACCGTATTGCAAATTAAAAAATATAGCCTTCAAAATGCAAAAGTGGGTAAGTTTGGCCACAACTTTAAAGTTTACTCTATTTTTTCGTACAATCATAATTCCTTAAACTTAAAAAATGTACCTTGTCATCAACAAAAGCTGCCCAGAATCGAGCAACAGCGCGGTCATAAGGATCAGACGGGAGAATGGAGTAACCATTGTCGGTCCAGACTTCATCGATGTACTGAAGAATTACAATAGACTCGCAAATGGTCTTATCATTGTGAATCAAAACAGGCACTCTCTTGTGAATTGGGTTGGATTTAAGGAGAACATCACTCTTGGAAGCTAATGTCTCTTCAATGTATTCATACTCAACTGACTTGAGATTAAAAGCGATTTGGACACGGTTCACAAACGGGCTAAAGAATGCACCCACAATTGTTACACCACTTTTCGAAACCATGATTGGCTGAGTAATTTGTGTTAATGATTTTATGTTCTAGAAAGAAATGTTGGAGAAGATTGAATCGATGGTGTAAACAGCATAAGATATCTCACTATTTATACACTAGAACCATGTTTGTTTGTAAGAATTATAATCTCGGGATTATTATTCGGAGATAAATAATTTCATCAATTAAATTGATAGGGATTATAATATCTTCTCCGATCAGGAGATTATAATCATATTCCCTACTCCAACAAAACAAACATGAGATAGAAAAATTTAAATGATTATAATCATTGAATTAATCTAAACAAGTTTTTTGTACAACAAATAAGGGATGAGAAAATATAAAAGATTATTATCCTATCATATACTTAATACCATGAAACAAATATGGTTCATGAATAATTGTTCTTGAAATTATTTGCACGGAACTACTACATTATCCGCACGGAACTAAGATTTCGTAAGAGAATCGAATTAAAAAAACATTATCGTTATTTGTCGGACTTCAAATAATTATTTCGATAATGATGTTCAATTAAAATTGATGCCGTGTTTTTTTATTAATTTATGAAGATCAGAGACTATAATCTAAATTTAATCTTGTATTCTGCCGCTCATTAATCATTATTAATGACGAAAGAGCATATAGTCAAGGTGAAATGATTAAAATGATGACGGGGGCAATGAGCTAAGATAGTATGGGACATGCTACATGGGGCAGGTTGATTCTGTCAGCCTTGAATCTTGAACATCTTATCTCTATGAATTTAACTGTTAATTATTTTCTACATGATTGTTTTGTTTTACGTCTAAAAGTTAAAATGCGTATAACACATCTTACACTAAAAATTGCAGGTAGTAGATTCGTTTTGCACATGCACACAAATTGGATGTAACATGTTTCTAAATATATTAAGACTAATGATAAGACAGAACGATTTTTTTAAAATTTGAACACTTATTTTTCTAAATTATGGTGTTATTGTAGTATTTTTGTAAGTTTAACAGAGCTTGGTTCGGTTCGGTTCGAATTCGTTAACGAGCCGAGCTCGAACACAAGATCGGACTCGTTTAACTAAACGAGCCGGCTTGACTCGACTCGTGAAATCAAACGAACCGAGTTCAGACAGAAGATTAGGCTCGTTTAAGTGTAATTTTACACGAGTCGGCTTGCCCGACTCGTTTAAATGGGCTCGTTAAGTTAAACGAGCTAGCTCGGCTCGACTTGTAAAATTAACTGAGCCGAGTCCGGTCAGAAGATTAGGCTCATTTAGTTAAACGAGCCGACTCGGCTCTTGAAAAAAAGCTCGGCTCGAACTCGCCCGGCTCTACTCGAATTACAGCCCTACTTGATGCCCTTAGTTTGAAGAAGCTCTGGCCCTTTCTTGAATCTTCTTAACAACTTTTAAAAATCTTCCGGTCTCTGGAAATACATTTGCAACAGCGCTGTGCGACATGAACCTGTCAGCTCATTCGAAGAGCTTCGGGGTTTTTGCTTCGTCTACCAACTTCACCTTAGTTATTTTCTCGACAGTTTTAATCCACTGCAGGCAGCTTCCTATAGAGCAATATCGATGTATCCGATGTTATCCCCTCCAAAGTAGGCCTTGCCTTTGCTACATTTCTCGAAAGTTTCTTCTAAAACCGCTATTCCTTCCTGTAATCGCTCTTTTACTGCAATCTTCTCCTCGCCTTGGGATGATAATAGTTCCTTTAGCTTAAAAACCAGCTACAAAGAAAACACAACAATTTTAAAAAGAACCTTGTAATCGAGAATCTTAATGCGGACCACATGCAGATAATCCTACTTCCCAGTGGAACATACCGGAAATATTTATTTTGTTTTGAATCATAAGCTTTACAGAGAACAGGGCAAAAACGACCAGGGTCAACCCTTTCGCGAAAATAGTAGGCCCATGGTAGAAGACGTTTGTAGCAGTATTTAAGCAGAAAATCGAAAGCAACTGATTTTAAATTGAGGGCAATTTGCACACGGTTAGCGAACGGGCTATAAAATGTGCCCAGAAAAGTTTAACACCACTTGACACCATGATTTAGAGAAGAAATGTGGAATAGTTGAATGAGTGCGAGTAGTTAAATAATAATATAATCTAAACTTTGGATTATTATTTTTATTATCTAGAATGTTCTTCAAAGTATCAAGAATATTGTATCATTTTCTACTTTGCGGAAATGTTATTCGAAATTTTGTGGAGATGAACTTAATTCTATTTTGGTGTATGCCTGCAGTACCAATGCCGCCAAATTTAACTCATGCATGACGGGGGAGAAAATCATCTCGAGTAGCAAGTCCAACACAACAGGGATCGGGGATGGTATACTTCATACAATACTCTAATTGCATGCTATTGCGAAAATGATACACAGTTAGAGCCAGCTAACTTCAGATGGGGGGCAGAGACCCTCCTGATTCCTGAAAGTTAAGAGTGCCAAACTTGCCTAATACTCTAATAGCATGCTATGTGGAAATGAACTTCATTCTGTTTTGGTGTTTGCACCCACCAAGTGGGAGAATACAAAAGCCACCAAAACTTGACAATCATAGAAAGTTTATGTTTTTCATTTAATTTTTTTTTTTGAAATGATTCTGTGTCAAGATTAGTCCTAAAAGTAGGGGTTTTTTTTTAATTTTTACTAGCCGGCAGAGGATGAGTTAATATCAACATAATAATATTGATAAATATTAATAAATATTTTTAAAAAATATATTTGTCGAGAATTGAATGATAAAAATATAATAAATAAACAACTATTTAATTATGTAGTTATAGACAATCGAACGTTTGTAAAACTAAAAAAAATAAAGTAAATAAATAAATCTTGTATGATTACGTAGCTGTAAGGAATCGAACCATCGATGTAGCTAATAAATTTAAAGTAAATAAATAAATCTTGTATAATTACGTATTTGCAAAGAATCGAACCTCGGATGAAGTTAAAAAATTTAAAGCAAATAAATCTTATATAATTACGTAGTTTCAAGGAATCGAACCCGGATTTTGTGATAATCAAATTTGGTACTTTGGTTGTGCGCCATTTCACATTGTTTTGCTTATTAATATTAATTTTAATTATTAAAAAAAATATTAAAAAATGTACTTAAAGATATTTGAATGATAGAAATATATAATAAATAAATAATATTTAAATATGTGGTTATAGACAATTAATCTTGAATTTGGTACCGCGCGATATTTTAACATTATTTTATTTATTAATAAAGAGTATAGAAGTTATAAGAAATCGAACCTTGAATTAAACTAAAGAATTTAAATTAATAAATCTTGTACGTAGTTGCGAGAAATCGAACTCAGGTCACGTGATAACCAAATTTGGTACTTTGATACGTGATAATCAAATTTGATACTTTGATACTTTTAGTATCGCCGTCATTTTTACGTTGTTTTCCTTATTAATAAATCTATACTCTTTATTAATAAGCAAAACATTGTGAAAATGGCGCGCGGTACTAAAGTACCAAAGTACCAAATTTGGTTATCACTTAACCCGGGTTCGATTTCTCGCAACTACATAATTATACACGATTTATTTACTTTAAATTCTTTAGTTTCATCCGGGGTTCGAATCCTTACAACTACGTAGATTTAAAATGGCGCGCGGTACTAAAGTACCAAAGTACCAAATTTGGTTATCACTTAACCCATGTTCGATTCCTCGCAACTACATAATTATACAAGATTTATTTACTTTAAATTCTTTAGCTTCATCCAGGGTTCGAATCCTTACAACTACGTAATTATACAAGAATTATTTATTAATTACTTTAAATTCAATAGTTTCATCGAGCGTTAGATCGATTGTCTATAACTACATAATTAAATAGTTATTTATTTATTATATATTTTTATCATTTAATTCTCGAGAAATACATTTTTAAATAATACTTATTAATAATTTATTAATACTAATATTTTAATATCGACTTATGCTCGACCCGTACTTGGCCCGGGTTATAAGCTAGGATAATAATAAAGAGTACAGTAGATACAACATTGCAGCCCTATCACCTATGTGAGTGAAGGCATAAAACATTTACAACTAGAGTCAACCAAATGCAACTGCAGCTATTCTCTTTTTTGACAAACTTTAAAACAAAATTATTTCACGCAAACCATATTTTTACAATTTTTTTCTGGAGATCAATTCTCTAATCGCTTGTTTTTTTTCCCAAGTGAACAAACTCCACTTTTTCGCAAGATCTGAACTCTCCCCCTCCCTGAATAGGGCAAGGGCAATCCAGCTGCTCACTTATTTGCTCTTTAAAGAAAAATCAAATTTCAGGAGCACATTGCAACAGCCAACAAGCAACTTAGCTAGGCTTGGCCTTTTTTTCGTGATTTATACGTCAAGCAGGCCCTGGTTTGAAGAAGGAATTTGATTTTATCCTCCTGAGAACTTCTACAAACCTTTCGGTCTCTGGAAGGACATTCTTAACAGAATCACTCGACATAAACCTTTCAGCCCATCCTACGAGATTTGGTGTTTTCGCTTCATCTACCAACTTCTGGCCACTTATTTTCTGCATAGCCTTTAAGAACTCCAAGCAACTTCCTAGAGCAATATCAATGTATCCAATATTATCTCCTCCGAAGTAGGCCTTTCCTTTGCTACATTTTACAAAAGCCTCCTCCAAAGCCACCATTACTTCCTCCACTCGCTCTCTTACTGCAAGCTTTTCCTCTCCTTCGGCCGCTAGTAGCTCCTTCATTAAAGGAATCAACTGCAAAGAAGAAGTCATGACAAGTAACAGGTTCAAATTACTTAAAAACAAAAATAATAAATCTAACCAGCTTAAAATTTTAATAGGCTATGATATTTCATACGAGCATATATAGTTACTTAAACGTAAAAAGTTGACCTTATCATCGACATATGCAGCCCAGAATCGAGCAACAGCACGATCAGAAGGATCAGATGGGAGAATGGAGTAACCATTGTCCGTCCAGACCTGATCAATGTACTGAACAATTATAAGAGACTCACAAATGATCTTACCATCATGGATCACAACTGGTACTTTCCTGTGAACCGGGTTGCAATCAAGTAGAAGATTACTCTTCGAGTTCAACGTCTCTTCAACATAATCGAAGTCTACTGACTTCAAATTGAAAGCAATTTGAACTCGGTTAACATACGGGCTATAGAATGCACCTAAAAGTTTAACACCAGTTGTCGAAACCATGACTATTTGAGCTGATGAAAACAGCAGATGAGTCTCAACATATATATACACTATGAAAATTAGTTCTAGACATTATCACTGTGCAAGTAGTAGAATATTGACATAGTCTATGAAAATGAAATTTACAACTATTGTGACGAGGGGGGTGAGGTAAGAGCCATTAATGGACATGGGACATGGCCAGGTTGGTCTGAAATCAATAAAAAAAAATGTACATGAAATTTATATAAATGAGAATATGCATGCATATCCCATGCTACCAAAAGCCAAATTTAACACATATACAATTATACAAATGACAACTTGGGTGGCAAAAAATGGATTTATATTGCGTTTGTAATTTTTTTTATAATTTAGGTTTTGACTTATAAATAGAATATCTCCGCACTCCAGAGCTTTTTAAGTGGATAACAATGGATTAAAGTGATTATATAGTAGTCAAATTGATAGCTTCTCCCACCCAACCCGTGGCCAGATCTAAGATCTAGTTGACTTGTACTCCTGAGTCCTGCTATTTATGCACAATTACGGAAGTAATATTTTCGATAACTTGCTCTCGAGTTTTAAATAAGAAAGAACTAGATAACTTTGAGGAGAATAATATTTTTTGTGCTTTGTACTTTTTGAATAAGAGAAAGGAATTTGAATTAAACTTAAGAAATGAAATTAAAAGATAAATGAAGTGAACAGAAGCTTTTACATTAATCAACAAATGCCGTATATAGCAGCCTCGTATAGCAATATCCACCCCAAGCAGCCTCGTATAGCAATATCGATGTACCCAATAGTATCCCCTCCAAATTAGTAGGCCTTCTCTTTTGCTACATTTTGCAAAAGCCTCCTCCAAAACCTTCATTCCTTAAAATTATACACTTAAAATGCATGCATGCATGCATGGAATGCATGGTTGTCTTGTTTTTATATTCATTTAAATCTGACTAAGCCTTTTCTTTTAAGCCTAAATCTAGTTCACAGGTTTTTGCCCATTTGGATTGCTGGAGGCTGTTTTATTTATTCTCAGGGTGCTACCTTTGGCTTCTATTGTTGGATTTGTATCCATCTTATAATATTCTTTTATTAGTTAACATTTACCTAATTTATATTAGAGTTTAATACTCCTAACTACGTACTCACGTAACTTAGATTGTGTTTTCTCGTATTAATGCACGTGGGGTATATTTGTAATTGCAGGATTTATCCATATAATTACAATTGTGCCATTAAAAATATACTACGTACTCATGTAAGTCCCCTAAGTACGTACTTAGGGGCATTTTTCTCTTTTATATTAAGTTCCATGAGTAGTTTTGTTTTAATTTTCTACGTATTTCATTTTTTGTGTTGTAGTTAGAGATTGTATTTTTTATCCCTTATTTTTTGGTTTGCTGCCAAATAGTTTTATATAGTTTTAATTTTTTTGGTTTGCCAGCTCCTTTATAAGTAGTGTTTTTGTTAAGGTGTTGTTTAACGCCAGTATTGTTTTTGTTAGTGGGTATTTTTATCATATGTGAGGTGATTAATAATACACACAATTTGTGCATATTGTTAGCTGTTGGTTCTTTGCGCTATTTTTGTCTTCTGTTTTTTTTAATTGTTAATTGGATAAATTGCCTATTGGTTAGACTTTGATTGGACCGTGTCGTGTACTTTCGTGTCGTGTACTTGTACTTAATGTAAAACCCATATCCGATCCGTTTTGGATTCGTGTACTAAATTTGAAACAAATATCCAATTCAGAACGTGTCGTGTACTTTACGTGTCGTATTCGTGTACATTAAACAAAAATATAAATTTAATTAAATTAAAATTTAAATATTATAAAACTATTTTAATTATGTAAATTTTTATGAAATGTGTATTAAATATGTAATACATACAATTTTACAAAAAATTGTAAATATAACTTATAATATATATAAATGTATAACTTACTGCTAATTAGTCATGAAACTTTTATTTATTGTTCATATGTAATTCCTTATATATTTTCTAAATATGCAATACTATAAATAATATATATTTTTTAAAATTATTTATTTACTTCATTAATTCGTGTACTTTCGTTTCGTGTCGTGTATCTATTGTGAAAACCCAAACCCGACACTAATTATATTCGTGTTTTTTCGTGTTCGTGTACTTTCGTGTTCGTGTACCAAATTTTTGCACCCAAACACTAATTATACGTGTCGTGTTCGTACCGTGTTCACGTGTCGTGTATCAAATTGTCAGCTCTACTATTGGTACTCCCTCTGTCCCTCTCATTTTTTACGGTTTTTTTATATTGTTTGACACGTATTTTAAGGCTCATATAAAGTATAATTCTACAACTTATTTCCAAAATTTTCTTTTTCTAAATTAAGATTTAAACATTATATTTTTATTCAAAATAAAAAATATTTTAAAATAATTTATGAAAATATATTTTATAAGAACCTTAAAATGTGTGTCGAGCCTCTGTCAATGTAAAGAACTCAGGAGTACTATTTTTGGGTTGTACTGTGGTCATTATTTTTTGTTGTGTGCGTAGCCTGCTTAGTTAAATTCTTTATTTGATTGGATAGTTCCGTGTGCAACATAGTGTTTGTTTACGTATCTTTGTCTAATAATTTATTATGGAAAATATATTAATTTTTCAAGAATAGAAGACTATCGTTGAAATAGATAATTTTGTATATCCTTGGGTATTTTTGTTGTGCACAGCCTGTTTGAGATAATATTTAAATATAGTTTTCTATTGGCCTAATTTTCTGTGCAGGTTGGCATTTGTGTATATTTATATATTTATGTTAATATCTTTTGTGACTTGTGAACCATGATTTTAAGGATATCTTTATTTTCTATTGCATTTTGTATTCTTGTCATGTCTTTAGAATAATTAAATATTGTTTTTTAATTGTTGGTTTCAGCGTTTCTTGTTTTGTATGCTTATTGGCGTTTGGTATATTGGTTAATAATTTTTTTTGGAGCATATTGGATTTCTTCCGTTTGACTTTTATACTCGATGATCTGTGTGTTTTTATTATTTATTTATAATATTGTTGATCGTTTCTCATGGAAAATAAACTAATTTCGTGTGAATTAGAATTTATCGTTAAAAGAGACGATGTTAAACTAGAGAAATTTTTTCGTAGTATTCGAAATAGAGAGCAAGTGCAACACCGATTTGTTGCTGTAGTTGAATATAATGTTTTAGGGAAAATGATACCGGCCTAGATGTAGTAGGACCCGGTATATGTAGATTGGATCTTGAGAATAATATATTAGTTCTAAAAAATGTGTTATTTGTTCACGGAATAAGGCGTAATATTATTTCAGTCCTTACTTTTGACTAAAAATGGTCCAGAAATGCGGTTTTGCGATAATAAATTTTAATCGAAAAGGATAATGAAATGGTTTTCGTGGGCATGTATGAGCCTAAAATATTTTTCGATTGTGACCAAGATTGAGAATGATGAAGACAAATATGAATATTGATAATGAACCATTGAATGTGGTTGAATAAAAGAGATCGAGAAATTCATCAAAGCGAAAAATGATTGTTTTGTATATAATAGTGAAATATCGTATTTATTTGTGGACATGGTTGTAGGATTCAAATTGGATTCATAATTTATGTAAGTGATGAAATTGCAAAAAATTGGCTCACCGATAAAAGTCATAAAAAATGAAATTGAGTTTGTAGTATAAAATTAAATGTGGGAGTTTTGTGTTCTTCCTAGACATAGAAAATTCATAGGTTGTAAGTGAATTTTGATTGAAATTTTCCTAGTTGAAAAAGTTCATGCAACGGAATACATAAATATTTTGTCGATAGTGAATTAGACAAATATGTCTGCACTTTGAAATGTGGGAGTTAGTTTACCAAAATATTATATACCTTAATGGTATGTCACGAATGTAAAACTAAGTTGGAACTTAGTAGTAAATTTGAGATTCAATACATGGGTGAAATAATATTTGTCTAGAAAATCCAAACTAAGGGATAAGAATACTAGAATGTTGAGTTTGAATTCTGAGAAGTATTCTGTTTTTTTTTTTTTTGGGTAAAATTGCTTAATAGTTTTAGGATGCAGAATTGCAGTCCGGCGCCAACCTTATTAGTAATGGGAAACCAATTAATGCAGAAAAAAGAACCACTAAATGTATTACGCGAAAGTAGTCAGAAGTTCGATGTATTTTATGTTGGGTAATCGATTGACTTGACATGACATTTTTTTTAAGTGGATTGCGAACCAACTTTGCTTGAGTCTAGTAAAAGGCTGTAAAGAAGATCAAGATCATGTACTTAAAGATTATGTTGTGTAACAAATTAGTGAAACAGGCAGACGTGCCTGGAGTTATTGTTTATTGAGATATAAGTATCGAAGATGATATTGATAATAAGAATTCAACTTTGTGACACCTATCGTTTTTGGTGAAATATAAGTTGAGGTAAGAAATATGAATGTGTTATAATTGGTGAAAAAGACAATGTGATGTTTATCCTAAGAGATGATAATATCGTTGGGCTTGTGTTGATGCTCAAATGAAAAGTGGGAGTCATGATATTGGTCGGACTTATATTTAACAATTTTACACTTCGTGAAAAATGGGAGTTTTGAAAAGTATTTGATAAAAACGTCAAGTGAGAGTTGTTGTATTTGACTTATTTTATCAAGTAAATATAGAAATTAAATGTTGAAATTTGATAAAGAAAATAATAAGAACACCAATACAATGCAGAAAAACTAACACTCGTATTTACAAACCGGAATGCACTTAATGACTACATTGTGTTCTCTATGTTGTTAAAACTGAACGTACATGCAAGATATATATACCCTGGACACACAAAGGTGATACCTAAAAACTATCAACTATCTAGATATTATTTCTCCACTACACCCACACTCCTGAAAACTCTCTGAACAACCAAAGACCTATTCTAATGCTTTTAATACGGGTCTGACATTAACGTTCTAATTTATTCTCAACATTAAACATAAACATAAGCCCATCAACTTAACAAAAGCCCAAACAAATAAAACAAGTTTAGATTAATTTCCAACATTAAATATATGGATTAATATATTTAGAAAGTGATTTATGTGACTTAATTATGTGTAAGTTACAAATAATGATATAATGACATTGATGTACATTAAATGGGGCAGTTATTTTGGGGATGGAGGGATGTTGTTGTTGCCCATATATTATGGTCTCATCCAGTAGAAAAGGTGAAGAAACTCACTTGCTTTCAACAATTTCCGGAATCCCAAAATTCGTCTCCTTTCTTTTTATTTTCTCAAATGATTTGAACATTTTCAGGTGGTAAATTCTAACGTATATATATATACAAACATATATATATATATAGCATAGTTGAATAAGTGAGACTAGGCGAGACCATGACGTTTATATATACAAACATCTCGCCAACATTTTACACAAACTGTAAGTTTAACTTGCCTAATAGCATGTTATTCGAAATTTTGTGGAGATGAACTTATTTCTGTTTTGGTGCATGCAACCAAATTTATCTCATGCATGACGAAGCAGAACAATTATCTGGAGTAGCAAGTCCAACGCAACAGGGATCGGGGATGAGATACTGCATGGAACACTCTGATTGCATGCTATGCGAAAATGATACACACTACAATAGCTTTACGTCAGGAGGGGAAAGAGAGACCCTCCTGTAAGTTAAGACTACGCCTAACTTGCCAAATTCTCTGATAGCAATTCGTTCTGTTTTGGTGTTTGCGCCAAACAGGACAATACAAAAGCCACCAAATTTGTCAGAAACGACCTAAGTTGTCTTTTTCTTTTTTGGAATGGTCATGTGTCAAAAAAAAAAAATTGTGTTATTTTACAACATTGCAACCCAATAAAACCACAATCAACCACCTGCAACTTCAGGTTCAAATTAGTTTTTAAAATATATTAAATATAAATAATTTATATTCAAAATCAAATAATATAATTTTGAAATAATTAATATTAATATAATAAGTGTGTTGTTTGTATATATCATTGTAAATTTATTTACATTAATCTAGCTAGATATTTTTTTGTATATATCACATATGTTATGGGATATTCCGGATTAATGAACTTACCAAATTTAATGATTAATTCAAATTTTAATTAATGAAATTGTGATAAATAATATAAATTATATTAATGATATTTAAAATTGATATGCAGAAGGTTTATAATTGAAGATAGATCAAAACATGTATATGCATCTTTTACAATTTAAATATAAATACAAAATTTAAAATGTGTGATTCATGAAATCAAATTAAAATGAAAAAGTTTATATATTTAAATCTAGAATATCTAAGTAATCTCTTACAATTATATATCTATTGTGTTTTTTTAATAATTCCACTTTTATTTTGGTTTCACCTCTAAAATCATATTTCTCCTACAACTCTATATTCTTTTTTTTTAATAAAATTAGCACTGTTAGAATTCTATTGTAATTGCAATTATTTTATTACAAAATTTACAGAAATAGTGTATCTATCATGATTAATTTAATAAAAACAATGTATCTATTTGTGACGATCAATGTCAAATTCCGAGTCTTTTTAAAAAATTGAGTCAAATCTCGATTTCGAGTCTGAATAAGCCAAAGCTTACGGGCCCAAATGCAGCCAACTTGGGTACTTAAACTCCTGACGTCCTCGTCAAGCCTGAAAGGATATCCTGATAAGTCCCAGATCGTACCTCTCTACCCATTGTGGGATGATACCATCAGCCTTCGTATCCCCTCCTCCGACAACTTGCGTTAAAAAGTTTTTGAGAGTCGGCCCACCACAGGTCATTATTTATTGGTGTTTATTGATAACGATCATTATTTTTTGGTGTTTATTGATAGTAGTACTTTACTTTATAAACTTTTATAAACTGAACAGAAATCCCAAATCTACTCGATGTGGGACTGAGATGTTACACTATCATGAATAATTTAATAAAATAACTTTTATTAATAATCGAAATTCTTTAATAATACTTCGGTATCAAATTTGATTCAGTTCTTATTTTGATTTTGTCGGTAGATTTTTATCGTTCTCTATAATTCTAAATTAATTTTAAAATTATTTTATTATTGATCAATTTTGACAATTTCTCTCATACAGGTGATCATCTAGTAGATATAAATAAGAAAAATTGTAGATTAAAATTGACTCCCCAACATCTGCTCGGGTCCAAAATTCTCGATCAGCCGGCCCATGCGTTGACGTATTCAATGAAAATGAAATAACTATTATTGTGACGAAGGAGATGAGCTAAGAGACGACATGGCCAGATTAATGTTAGTATGAATAGAAAAATGACATCTTCGGTGGCAAAATTGAATTCTTTTGAATTTCAAAATTTTTAAACTTGTTTTTTTACCTTTAAATAGAATTGCTGCATTCCAGAGCTTTTTCAAGTTGTTAACAATGGATTAATCAGTGCTAGTCAAATTTATACTTCTCCCACCCACCCAACGCCCAGTTTCCAGAACTAGTGAATTTACTTGTTCTCACATAATAGACCTGTCAATCATACGGTGTCGTGGACTTTTCGTGTTTCATGTATTCAAAGTGAAAAATATAAGAATCTATACTCTTTATTAAGATCAACTCCAACCGGACACTAAATCATTATAATAGTGATATGTATAGTGTCAAAGTAACTCCAATGGAACACTAAAATAGTGACCCAAGGTCACCAAATGAGTTTTGGGTCACCAAATTTGGTGACAAAAGTACATTTGGTGATCCTTTGACACCAAATTTGGTGACTTTCAAAATTTCAACAATACCCCTATGTTTGTTAACAAAACAAATTTCTTACATCTATGTTCCACTAAAGTTAATTGTTTTTGTAAATTTTAACTTAAGATTTTATCAATTGAAACTTCTTTTCTTCTTAATTCTTGTTAATTCTAAAATATTTTTTTGTATCTTTTTATTCTAATCTTTTAATTTTTTTTTACTTTAAACTTTCACAATTTTTTTTAAAATCATAAATTATAAACAACACACTAGATTTAATTATAAAAAAAAAATCATAAATTCATAATGATAAATAAGAAGTTATTTATAATATAAAAAATGAACAAAGTTATAATATTCTATTTTATAGGTGAAAAATTCTTTTTAGTGACAAGTATAGTGTCCCTTGGTTGGAGTTCATTTTATGGATGGTGTCTTTTTGACACCAAAATAGTGTTATAGTGACACTATTTTGGTGTCCTTGGTTGGAGATGGTCTAATATGCAAAACAATGTGAAAATGGCGCGCGGTACTAAAGTACAAAAGTACCAAATTTGGTTATCACTTAACCGAGGTTCGATTCCTCGCAACTACATAATTATACAAGATTTATTTACTTAAAATTTTTTAGCTTCATCCAGGGTTCGATTCCTTACAACTACGTAATTATACAAGATTTATTTATTTACTTTAAATTCAATAGCTTCATCAAGCGTTAGATTCTTTGCAGCTACGTAATCATACAAGATTTATTTATTTACTTTAATTTCTTTAGCTTTATGTATAGTTCGATTGTCTACAACTACATAATTAAATAGTTATTTATCATTCAATTCTCGAGAAATACATTTTTAAATAATATTTATTAATAATTTATTAATACTAATATTTTAATGTCGACTCATGCTCGGCCCGTGCTTATCACAGGTTATAAGCTAGTAATAATAATTTAATATTCAGATCAAATTAGTTTCAACGTTAGACTGACATAAAAAAATAATTTAATTGGTACATCATGACCATGTGCTAGGTAACTGTAGAATACAGGAAATAGAAGACATGTAGACAAATAATCAGTTTACACAAGTTAATCACTTATTATGTGGAACGCTTACTAAGATATGTTACAAGTTCAGATTGGCCCCAGAAGTAAAATTTATGGAAATGAAAACCTCGAAACCAAGAACAAAACAATATAGTAATACAAAGATACACAGTACATCACTAAATGAAATTTTATCAAAATCTGGCTGGAAAAATTTGGTATCCAAACTCAACTATAAGCTTATAAAACTGTAGTCCAGACTGTTATTGTGATGCAGCTGCTCTCAACGACGTTGCTCGGCAAAACATCTTTCACATTATCACTGGAAGTACATTTGTCCCCAAATTTGATAATGCCAGGGTTTAAGTTTTGTCAAACAACTTCGTATTCGCCATTCATTGTTGCTTAAATCCTATCAACCATGGTTCCCGATGGCAATGCGGAAAAAACAAATATCATCCCCACCGATAAAAGCCTTCCCTTGGTTAATTTTCACAATTGCCTAGAGTAATTAGATGCTGCATAGGGTTTTATATCAGTTCACTATTTTATCCTGAATAAGATGTAATCCTGGTAAAGCATATATAACATCCAGGCATAATATTAAATGAATAAAACATGTCCATGCCAATAAATTTAGGTCCCAACATGATACTGTAGCTATTTCAATGATTTTAAGTTACATCTCTGTAAAAGTAACATGTGAAAACAGCAAAGGATTTTTGACCCGATTAACCTAGGACCTAGCTGGCTCAAGTCATACTAATAAATTGCAATAAAGAATAATGAACCTGGAGAAATGTAACAAACCTGACTGAGACTGGCACGTCACTTTCCAGCTATGTTGCAACTCCATGCAGCTCAAGATGTGTTCATCACACCATTTCCCTGATAATTTTCTGCATGCGACAATACCATAAGTGTCAATGAATTCTTATTAAACTTTATACCAAATTTTGATATGAAAGGCAATGAATTGTATTAAACTTTACACTGAATTTTGATATGTGGATACAAACCAACTTCTGCCATGGAAAATGGCAGTTTCTTGACAGAGGTATGTTTGGTACAGGACAAATAAATTAAAAAAAAATAAAAATTAATAGCAGTTTTTCAACTATAGGCCAGATGCTAATATATAAAAAAAATGTGGAGAATGCCACAAGAATACTGAGGAAAAAAAAAAGGTACCCTGGTGTTAGCTAGGGGAAAACTGAACTTCTGATAAATAGTGCTTCTTACATCCAACTTCATTAGCAGACTTGTCTCTGCCTGCGCTAGGAGATACAATTTAGAAAGTAGAAGATAGTGAAAATGTTCTCATTGCATCTCAATTGTGCACATCTTAAAAAACTTCTGGTCATCGGAGCACTTATCCTAAGGGCCCAAGGCCATCTGAAAGAGGGCAATGGCCAGTGTCAAGCTAAATGTTTCAGCTTTTGGTTTTATCCACAAGACAATTTTCTAATGTCTCATCACAAAGCTCAAGTGTCATTGCAACATTGCCTTCATGAAAGTTTAATTCCAGAAAAGTAGTATACAGTTCTCTATCTGCAACTAAACCATTTCTTCTCATCTCTCTAAACAGTTCTGCTGCCTCCATATATTTCTTTCTTTTAATATAACCCTTAACGATCGCATTGTATGAATCAACTGTGAGTTTATATCCCTTTTCAATCATTTCTTTATGCAAATACCCTGCCTCCTTCATATTCCTTGCTTTGGAATGCCCTCTTATTAATATGTTATAAGTGTTTTCATTCGGCATCACTCCCTGGTTACTCATCCCCCTGTACATTTCAGTTGCAGAACGCATATTGTTTCCAATGCAATACTGCTTCAAGAGAGAATTGTAGGTGGTAGTGTTAGGAAGTATTTTCCTCTCCAACATCCATTTCAATAATTTCTCCCCGTCTTCTAGCATCCCTGACATACAAAATCCATTCATCAAAACATTAAATGTAACCACAGATGGTTGTACACCTCTATCCAACATTTCAGCGAGAAGCTCATGCGCCTTGATGATTTCACCTGATTTACAGTAAGCATCCATCACAGTGGTGTATGTAAAAACATCGGGGTGAATCCCAGCTACCTCCATATCTTGCACTAGCTTTATAGCCTCTACTATACTACCCATTTTACATAGTCCATTAACGAGTGCGTTGTAAGTGATAATATTCAATTCGAGACCCTTTCCGCACATTTCATGAAGAAGCTCATTAGCTGAATGTACCTCCCCGCTTTTACAGAGCCCGTCACAAATTGCAGTATAAGTAACAACATTTGGCTTCAGCCCTAAATGTACCATCTTGTTGTGAAGAGAAAAGGCCTCTTTTATTTCCCCTGCCTTGCAATAAGCATCAATAAGCGCAGTAAATATAACTTCATCTGGCGCTAAACCTTTGCTGGGCATTTCATGGAAAAGCTTCGCTGCCTCAACAATATTTCCAGCTTGACAGAGACCGCAGATCAGAGCAGTATATGCTATCAAATCCACATAAATGTTTAGACTGCACATCTCATCATGCAGCCTATATGCAGATGTGATACTCCCAGCTTTGCAAAAACCATCAATGAGAGTTGTGTAAATAACAGTATCCGGAACAATACCCTGGCACATCATTTCCCTAAGAACCCTCTCAGCATCCAGTACTTTACCAGTCTTACAAAGAAGAAGGATTAAACTATTCAAAGTAAAAGAGTTCGGATTCAATCCCTTCAATTGCATTTCTTCTAGTAATTTCAACACACTTTGAAGCTCTCCACAATGACAATAACCATCTATTACAGAACTAAAACTAACAACATCAGGAATACAGCCCCGATACTCCATTTGCAGGAGTAAATTATGAGCTTCTTTAACTTTCCCAATTCTACAGAAAAAGTTGATCATAATATTATGCGATGTAGTGTTCCAGCAAATGCCCAAGTCACAAAATTCAGTGAAGACCTTAACTGTTTTCCCAGATGAATCAACATTTTTAGACAAACAAGAAAGAAAAGTGTTACAAGAATCGACTGATAGAACTACCCCATAACTCAACATTCTATCAAAAAAGATGCGGGCTTCTTCAAGATTCCCGATTTCAACAAGAACTTGGAAAACCATATCAAAGACAAGAGGATTAGAACCCCAATTCTTGTAAGTGTATACTATCTTATCAAAAAATTTAGGAAATGTTAAATTAACATCTAGATTAGGTTTTGTCCAAAAATCATGGATAAGCACGTGAGCCATCCTTCGGTCATTTTCTGCAACAGCTATATGAATTATAATGCAGCGGGCCTCTAATGTTGGCTCCCTTCGCATGCGCCACCAGTCAAAAAAATCCAAAACTAATTTGTAATTATCTTTAATGTTCATCAGAACCCAAATCAGGTGGTCAGGTCTAAATCTTGGCTCAAAAGGCTTTAAGACGCGGGAGAGGGACTCAGACTGACGTTGCTTGATTGCAGTCGATATACGATAAATAAGTTCAGAATCTCTAACTGTAGGTTTTTTAGGTGAATAATCAGGAAACGGTCTGCTACTTTCCAAATTGAAGGAAGAAAAATTCCTCACAGCAGACAACTTTCTACACCGCAACAGGGGACGATTAGTCCCAGTACTCCCCAGGGAATAAAATGACGACGAGACTCGATAATAACGAGCAGAAAAGAAGACTAAAAACCTCTTCATTTCCGTACGACAGTCCCATCATTCCAATTTTCGGGTTTTCATATTCCGCAACAAAGTAACTTCCCTCCATTTAGAAGAATATAAACATAAAACCGTCTCCATTACTTCAGCATCACCTGCACCGCAACTCCATCAACTAAATTCAATCATATTCACATCACATTCATCCAAATAACGCAAATTAATTATCAACTCTTTCGAACAACACTTAATCAAATTCACAGTATAATCAATTATCGACTCTTGGAATAAGAAAATCACCAACTATAGCTAATTATTATATAAATATACACCCAATGTGAAGCTTACAAAACAACCAGCACAAAATTACTCATTTATCCAGCTGGGCATTTTATCAAACATATGGTGGACACGTAAACAAAAATGCTTAACTATTTATCACAGCAACTACTCTCTTTAATGAAAGACATACAATTACATACATAAGATCATATGAACATATTTACATGTTTGTGTCTATATATAACAACATAAGTAAAATGTTAAGTGAAGAAGGGTACCTTAAAAGCCATGAATGTCAAGAAATGTCAAGACTATTTCGTTAGGGAGAATATGGGCCTGGTCAAGGTTATTTACCTACTTACATGTTTATATAGTCTTGGGAGTTAGATAAAAATGGGCCCAGATTTATTTTTGATCCAGGTGAAAAGCCCACAGATATCAAGCAGTTGTGTTTTTTTCCTTCTTTTTTGTGTTTTCGGAGGCTCTCTTTTCTTAAAAGACAACGAAGTTGGTTATTTTGCTTAAAATTAATACACTTAAATCTCGTTATTTGAATACTCTTGAGACCGGAAAATTTTAACGTTACGAAAAAAAATTGTAATTTTAATAAGACCTTAGTCACGGAAGAACAGGGCTATCAATATTTGTCACTGAGGCTCTGTTTGGGATTGCTGTTAAAAATTGTTGTATTGTTGAAAAAAGTGTTGTTGTGAAAATCAGATAACTGTTCGGTGTATAATATAAAAAATTAATGTTTTTGGTGAGTTTTGATGTTGAAACCAGTAACTGCTTCCCGCTAAAGCTGAAAAACAGCTTTTTTCAAAAGCATGGGGATCTGTTTTCTCTAAAAGCAAAAGCGCTTTTCAGAAAAGCAGCTTTTAAATTTCACCAAACACTTTTTTAACTGTTTTTCTTTTCAGAAAAAAGCTACTGTTGCTGTCTGCAACAACAATGACAAACGGAGCCTGAGAAAGAAATGTAAAGTAGCAGCTAAGGTATTGTGCAATAACAAAAGGTGGTCTGGATTAAAACTGTTGACAAGGATTCTATTGTCATGGCTCATAGGACCATCCGGTCATCCGCAAAAACTCTATTGCATCCCCATAAGATGAAAACTGGGTAACAGATTACAATGGAAATGTGGCTCGAAAAGCTGAAATCTAACTATATCTTTAACTGACCGCATGTATGTCATTGTCATGTACATATTGCTGACAACATATGTTCTGACCTTGTTCCTCCCTAATTTACTTATGTTCAACCTACTACGTCTATAGTTGTCATCGACTCGTGCAGCACTGGGGCTTGCCTCGACGTTGCAGTTTCTCCCAGAGACATTTCATCTGTCCTGGAGATTGGTAATGTGCTGTGTAATAGCCTTCAATGCATCCGAACTGACAAAATTTTAAGCTGTGAACATATTCAACCGGCCTTGACTTGTTGAATTCGTTCACCCACATTCCCATGCTCACATCTTCCATCTTGAACAACTGCATTATGTGGCATGTAATTGAGCTACAATAATATGTACAGGAACACACACACAACACACAAGCATTCATAGTCAAGTAACATACTCGTAATCTGTGCTTTTCAAATTCAGATACGACATGGCTAGCGATATCGGATGATATAATGTAGCCAGGCCCATTTGCATAAGGTGGATACAAAATGTCTGGCCATTCCTGCAATTTTTTAAAAAGGAATGAAGGTCAGCAAAATATATCTAAAGAAAACTTTACATTTGGAGCGAAAAATATTTTTAAGTACATATCTGGACCAAAGTTTGCTAAAGTGATAAGAAATTTTGTTCATCAATCACCACCATTTCTTGGTCTTCGGGAAAATGATAAAAGCATATTGACACTATCAAGGACATCTAATTGATTAGTCCTCTTACAAATGGAAGGGGTTACCATTGCCAGTAACTAACTAAATTAATAGGATGCCTTACTTCTGTAAATCCGCTTTAGGATGCTGACATTGACTATCAATCTGGTCCAAAAGAAAATTTAGTTTAAGCGAGTTAAGGATGGGAGGCATCAGACATTCAGAAGCTTAGGAAATGATCAAGATTGCAAATTTTAGAGAGCTAAGCAATGTAGAATAAGCTATATCTTCGCCTGGGTGAAAGAAATCAATTGGTCTCCTTTAGAAAACATGACAGGTAAGGAAATTGTATTTGATTGAAACAAGAACTTGGATAAGGATTAAGTATGTGTAAAATAATGTACAAGGTATACACTGGTGGAAAGATTTACCGAAAACCTAAATTATGATACTATATGACTTTTATTACATATAAGGTTAAAATGTTGATGCAGCAATCTCATGGAAGAATATACAAGTTATAGAGGCAAGCCCTTAATCAATCAAAAAACGAGGGACAAAACTAAAAAAATTGTACCTCAAGTGTCACAGCCCATTTACCATGTCGGAAGGGCTTATAATTATAATTGATGTTCCCGGCATACAGGCTTCTATCTTTCCGGGCTTTCTTAGCTTCCTTGACAACTGCATCTAGTCTAACAAAGGTATCATCGTCACACTTAAAAATATACTTTGCTGCCACTGTGCGGACCTGTAATAAATTATATATAATCAGTGAAAGAAATAGATCGAAGTGTCTTGCTAAAGTTCAATTATATCTCAACTTACCCCATACTCGCAAATTGCAAGAGTCTTCAAAACAACAAGGTCATAGTTATCCATGTAAGGTACTATAACAATATCACCGAAAAAATCTGCTTCTTTCATAAGTACCACATTTATATCCTTTCTTTTATGCTGCCAAAAAGAACACCTGAAACTGAGGATTTCGTCGTGGAGGGTATTCACTATGATAATAGGAAAAGCCACATGAACATAATAAATATATATACCATTGCCACAAAAAACCGAGCAACAGCATTCGATGACTTGATTGATTCGTGTTGCATCCATGACTTCCTCACAGCCATCCTCTCAGCAAAGTGATTGCCTGCCGAAAGAATCCCAACAAAAACTTCGACAGGTGAATCAAAGAGAGGTGGAGCCTGCCATTTAGGGACCCACTCGAGATGCCTCTGTGGAGTAAAACTTAACTGAGTTGTGGGCAAGGAAGCAGCAAACACAGAATGCACAACAACATCCTCTTTTATAAGTAGACCCGTGGCATCCTCAAGAGTGAAACCCTGTCAATTTTGATAAACACAATTAGACTATTGAACCATTGAGACAAGTAAAGGGTTGGATATATAACAAATCTTCACTTACACGGTAAGGATAAGAAGTTACATGTCTGCCATCTACATTGACATGAAAACCCTCTATGCCAGCATATAAAGTAAGAACAAACATCCTGTCCTCAACAAAAGGGAATGGCCAGTTAGGAACCTTCTTTGTTCGACCCATCAGCCTATTTATCCACCGTGAGATATTTGCTTTCCTCGAGAGATCTTCATCATTTTGAAACCAATTTTCACATTTTACCTGTCCATCAACTAAAAACAACCAAAACATTAGTGTCGAGAAATTACCTCACACACCAAGATCTCAAGTTTAATACTTAAAGCACATCACTAGAAACACATTTCAGTATTAACTGAAAAACATGGTCCTGTTCTCTTTTCAGTGCAAACATGCAGCAAAGCTGATCATGTTCAAACATAGCCAGCATATAAGGTCAATTATTTCGAACATAAACTAACCATTCATCACCATAAAATGGAAAACAACACAAGGCCTAGCTATGTCACAAGTCACAGCTAACATTTGAGAATATCAAACAATATTATTACAATTCAAGCAACCTTTTTCCACTTTAGTTTACTCGATTTTTAGCAGAATACTCAACTTCAATTCTGACAAACAAAAATAAAAAAAAATCAAACAAGAACAAAACACACCAGTTTCTTCATTGGCCTTAGACATCTTTCCCACACACCTCCACGGAGATCCCCATTGCCTCCGATAACACGTATTCTGCTCAATCACCGGCTTCCTACTCCAATCCCCTTTCAACCTCGCATTAAAATGCAGTATCTTCGGTGGATCCTCTCCTTCAACAGCCTTCAAACCCTGCAACTCAATAATAAACTGTGACACCATCTTCTCCTCCCCTCTCCGTAACCCAAATTTCGGGTATCTCACCAAATGTGCCTTCTTAGGCCTCCCCACAACAGTAATATAAGATCCCAGTCCCAACCCACATTGTAAAAAAACCATCCCACTATTCCTTCTAACCTGAAACTCAGATAAAGATAAAGACTTTGGACACTCCACACTATCATTCCCCATAATTTTTTCACCAAACTCAAATTTAACCTTACCAGACACAATCTCATCCCAATAATTCTTACCTAAAACAATAGCTTTTCTTGCCATTTCCACAAGCTCAGTAAAATTTTCATTTTTACTGATACCCTCAAATGCATGTTCATCAAGAACCAATCCAGACACTTTCTTGACACTTTTTATAAATCTTTTTGGTGTTTGACGAAATGAATTGTCAACAAACACAGTGTCTACAAATCCTATACCTGTTTGGAAAATATGGGGGATTTCAAATGTGATCACTATAAGATACATGAAAAGAACACACATAAGGATCAATTTGAAAACATTCATGGAGGCCAATGTGTCATTTTTACATAGCTTCATTGTACATGCAATGTAACAGAAGCTATGTTTTGACTGAGCTTATAGCAGAGATATAAAAATAGGTAAAAATATATAAAAGATTTAGCTGGATTTTAAGAATACTTTTTATTCTTAAATCTCTATAAATGAATCTCAATAATATCTTTTTCTTTTTTTGTCAAGCTCAATGAATATCTTTTAAAAATCTTGATTGATATTCTTTTTTTGTTATATTATTGTTAAAAAATATTAAATTCTTGAAATTATTCGGTTACCAAATATTTATTTATCGAGATCTTCTATAATATTGTGTTTGAGGCTAAATTAGGACTAAAATTATTCTTAATCTATATTAGCCTATAACCCGTGCTTTGCAAGGGTGAGTTTAGCATTTTTTAAATTTATTACTGAAAATCTTAATATTTTAGTGCTTTTGAAAATGCGATTTTTTTGAAAAAAAAAATTAAAAATTACTACTTTAATACTTCAAATTTAAAATAACTTATAAATTTTATAAAATATTAGTAACTTAGTAAGCATGTTCATTAGTGTTTAATTAGAACTCATCAGTAATTATGTCTATTCAGTAAAATATAATTTTAAATTAGTTATAGCTTATTTTAATTTTACACCATACTTTTAATATTTTTTTATATAATTAAGGTAACCGTCCAAATTATAACTATATTTTGTGATAATAATATAAATATAAATGAAAGCGTTGTATATACTTATATTAAAACTTCTAGTAATACTATCATATTTTCTTAAAAGAAATTGGGTTTTTAAATTCTAATTAATGTATAATTTAAAGAATTTGTAGTTATGTAATACATGTGATTTAATTTAATTTTTTAATTAAATTCAATGATTTTTTCAAACTTAAAAAACCTTATAAATTTTATAAAAGTTTAATAGCTTAGAGCATGGGTAAAACCAGCATCTCCAATAGGATAAAACTCTTAGCTAAAATGTTAGTTGTCATGCCATATATAAAATTTATAGATATTATGTAAAATTTTCACAACTCCCACTGTGCAAAATCGTTAGCTATATTTGATCAATGAGCTGTAATGAAATCACACATCATATATTGTCATATTCAAATAATATATTCTATTTATAAAAATTTGAAATAATAAAAACTTACTATTTTTAAAATATAGTTAATTCTTATAGTCAATTCCGTTGAAACACATTACCTAGTTCATCAAATTTTACATAATCAGTATTTTATATTATTTTAGCCAACCATTTTAACTAATACATACCGTTGGAGATGCTCTTAGTAAGCATGTCAGTCCTTAGCTAAAAATTAAGAGCATCTCCAACCATGTAAAGTCCTTAGCTATAAAATAAAATATCTCAAATAAGAATTATAGAGATTTTGTAAAATTTTGTTCACTCTAACAAGACAAAACTCTTAGGTAAAAATTTAGACAACCACAATAAATTAGTGTTGTGGAATAAAAACTGTGCTTGCGAATTTAATGCTAGGGTTAGAGAGCTTCGAGCTTTAATGACTGCACTTGTGTTTCGAGACTAAATCGGTCCTCACAAGATGCCTACGTATCTCAATTGGTGTTGAGAATCAAGCCAAAGACGTAGTTCTAATTGTAGGATCAGAGTCCTTATATAGGCGTCTGGAGCCTCGTTCTTATGGTATGTTTAGGAGTCTTAGCGAATAAGTCTCCTTTTTGATATTGGATAAATATTATATTTCTTGCAGGATAAGTCTTTTCCTTGTTGATAAAGGTTATGACTCATTATTTATTTTATTCGGGATTCTGGATCCTTCTTTGATGAATTTACCATATTTTGGACTTCTTTCCTGAGCCGTATATTTCCCTTATTTATTAATTACGAAATTAATAAATAATCAGGGTTTTGGGGCCGTAATTATGGGGCCTTTCCAATGAATCATTAATTATATTCCTAAAATTACTTTTTTGGCCATATCATTTGCCCCCCAACTTCTGGGAAAATCATCCTGGGGTTTTCGTAGAAGTTATAGCGTATTCTTTCCAATTTTGACTAGGAAAAAGGTCAAATTTGACCAGGAAATAGGTCATTTTCGACCTCAACTTCGACCAGGATTTAGGTCATTTTCGACCTCAACTTCGACCAGGATTTCGACCTCGGTCAGTTGTGAGGTCGAAGGTTTCGACCTCGATTTCTAAGTCTTTTTCGACCTCGACTGTTCGACCTTGATCCCGTATATTTTCGATCTCAATTTCTACCAGGATTTTGACCTCGATCAGTTGTGAAGTCGAAGGTTTCGACCTCGATTTCTAAGTCTTTTTCGACCAGGATTTTTCGACCAAGAATCCATACATTTTCGACCAGGACTTCGACTAGGATTCTCAGGTCTTTTTCGACCTTGTTTCTTTGAACAGGAAGTCGACCAAATTTGACCTCAATTTTTCGACCTCGAATCCTTCTTTCTTCGACCTCAATTTGGTGCAAGATCGAAGGATTCGAGCTCAATTCTTAGTGTATTTTCGACCTCAGGTCTACGACTTCAAACCTATACATTTTCGACCTCAATTTGGGGTGATGTCGAAAGGTTCGAGCTCAGTTTTCAGTATAATTTCGACCTCAGGTCTACGACCTCGAACCAGGGTCTTTTCGACCTCAAATTTTAATTTTTTGATTTAATTTTGGAATGAAGTCGATGGATACGACCTCAATTTCTCGTGTGTTTTCGACTTTGAGCCTTCGATGTCGATCTAAGGTTTTTTCGACCTCAATTTCATAATTTTTTCGACTTCGTTTGGGAGCGAGGTCGATGGATTCGACCTCGATTTCCCGTATGTTTTCGATTTCGATTGTACGACTTCGATTTAAGGTCTTTTCGACCTTAAATCTATTTTTTGTTTTTGCCTTGGCTATATCTCAAATTAGCCCGAATTTCTATTGGACTTTGAATTTCCATACTTTGGGCCTCATTGGGCCTTAATTTGTTTGGGCTTTATACTTGCCTAAGCCTCAAGTCTTTTTTGGGCTTTGATTTTCATAGTCCAATATAGGTTTTATGGGCCTTGACTGGCTATAGTCGGTTGCCCTCCCTTAACCGGTAGGGTAACCAGTTACTTTGATTATAAAAGAGTGGGATTTCCACTTCATTCTTCACTTCATACCTTCAACTTTCCAAAAAATTTCTTCTCTAGCCTTCTTAGCTTCTCTTTCTTTGTTACTCCGTAGTAAGGCGATTTTCAGCGAGATTTCTGTAGTTGTATTCTTTGATTTTCTGGGTTTAATCTTCATTTTTTGAAGTTTTTCTAGGTTCAATCTTCATCTCTTGAAGATTTTGAAGATTTTCTGGGTTCAATCTTCATCCCTTGAAGATTTTCTGGGTTCAGTTTGAAGATTTGAAGATTCTGGGATTTCTCCTTGAAGATTTTAAAGCTTTTCTGGGATTTCCTTTGAAGATTTGAGGATGTCTGATCATACTGCTCAACGTCTCCAGAAAATGAATCAAGCGTCAAAGAGAGGTATCACTATTCGTTCTTCTCATATGTCTCTTCAAGATATGATTTTAGAACGTAGTGATGAATACCCTTCTGTTTCGCACTTAGATTCATTTGATTGTAGCAATAAATTCCATGAAATCGACTTGATTAGGGAATATAATAAGATGTATAAAATTAAGTCTCCTTATAGGTTAGTCCCAGCTGGCCCAGGAGATCGTTCCTGCCATTGGCGTCTTGATGCTCTCTGCATTTACAAGGATGCCATTGTGGCAGGGCTTAGATTTCCCTTTCATGAATTCATTCCCAAACTTTTGGCAGATGTTAGGATTAACCCTTGTCAACTTCCACCAAATGCATGGAGAATCATTATGTGTTTCATTGTTCTTTGTTTGAAGAACAAATTTCCTCTTTCTGTTGCTCTGTTTAGGAAGATTTTTCAATTTAAAAATAGCTCTGCCATTTATTTGGGTTGGGTTTATATCAACCATCGCCCTTCAACTCCTCCTATTTTCCACCCAAAATCCATCTCTGATAATAATCCAAGGTGGAAGAATGAGTTTATGTATTTAGTTTGGGAAGGAGGGGATTGGGGTACCCTTTTCCGTAGATCTTTCAGTAGGGTCTCGGACGGTAGCCCCAATGACATTGTTTTGAACGATGAGGAGGCTCATGCCTATGCTGAGCTTACCAAGGATGATTATGCTACAACGGCTTGGGCGCTTCTGGATGAGTTTCAGCTTAAGTCCTTGGGACTGTCAAACGTTTCTGATAAGGGTAATTCTCATTTCATACTTTCTTTTATTTATCTAAGATTGTCTTATACCAACTGTTTTTTTCCTTGTATTTTTTTGCAGTTGCGGCCTTTATTAACAAGACCAATGGGCCCCAAGATGGAGAAACAACAAGAATGAAGAGGGCTCGTTTGGGAGTGAAGGATCCCCGTGCTACAAGTGTCCCAGCCTTTATAAGGCCTCATGTGGACCTTACTGACTGGGGTCTTAGGAAGAAAGACACTGTGGTGGGGGTGTCTAAGCATGCTGTGGAGTGGTCTTATCATTCCTTGACTCCTTGTGACTACAAGGATTTCGTTTCTAACTCCACTTTGGAGGGAGTGGAGCATGCAGGCTCTCAGGCTATTGCTGCTGTAAGTTGTTTTCTTCCTTTTTCCTTTGTAGTTTTAATATGTTTTCAATTTTCTATCTCATATTGACTTGTGATTTGTTTGCAGGCTAATGCCAACTTCCAAGGGGCTATCTTTCAAGCCAAGGCTTGGCGCTCATCTTCTGAGGCCAACCAAGGAAAGTTTGAGAAGTCCCAGGAGGAGGTGGGCTCTCTGAAGGCCACACTGGCTAGGAGGGAGAAGGAGTTAGCCGACTCCCAGGCTGAACTGGTTTTTTTGAGGAAGGGCAATGATGACTTTATCGACGAGTACCTTGACTCCTAGGAGTACAAGGACTTGATTGGTCAGCATGATGAACTCCTCTTCCCAGTTCAGTTTACTAAGGGATGGGATGGCGCTCTTGCTGCAGTCTTGGAGAAGATGCCTGAGTCTCTTACCCTTTCTGACTTTCCGAGTCCTTATGCCCCTACCCCTTTGGAGTTGGCTTTGGCTGGAGAGGACGACATGGATGAGGACGACAGGATTTTGGATCTAGCGCGTTTCTCCCCTCCTGGCCAGATAACCGGTGCTGATTCTGCAGCTGCTCGCTCTGGTTCTGGTTCAGAAGAGGAGGGAGGAGGAGGCCGTTGACAAGGAATGGGAAGATTAGTTTGTAGTTTTATTTATGGCCATTCATGGCTTGTACTAGTATTTATGTACTTTCAGCCTACGGGCTTAACTTAACTTTTATTTAAGTCTTAGCTTTTGTTTTTCTTCCAGCTTTTTACACTCTTGATTTTACATGCTTAGTTAACATGTCTATCAGAATGCATTGCACATATAATGAAAACATAAGAATATGGAATTCATAACTCTGAAAATGGGTTCAACCCTTACATAATACTCAAGTTTTAAAAACTTGGATTGGTTTTGTCTAACCTTATTTCTAGTAGTGAGTCCGTTCAGGAAAACACTTTAAACATAATAAACTTTCAAGTTTGCAGCATGCCAAGTCCTTGGCACTTCAATCCCTTCCAGGGTTTCCAATTTATAGGAGCCTCGACCAAACTCGTTCTTAACGCGATATGGTCCTTCCCAATTTGGGGCCAACTTGCCTTTTTGTCCAACCCCGGATGCCTCAACCTTTCTGAGGACATACCTTAGTGCTCTCAATCAGGGCATACCTTAGTGCTCTCACGTACAGCTTTCATGCCTCTGAAGTGTCATTGGGTAACCACCCAGTTTCCAGATGAGCTTTGATGGGATCCATCCAACAACTAGCAACATCAATTGGTGCTACCAACTTTCCATTGATGCTTGGAGTCTTCAAGACTTGGAAGTACACACTTCCAGCATAGTTCTCAATTTCAGAAGAAACAAACTTAGACAAGGCATCGGCCTTCATGTTCTCTTCCCTTGGAATATGTTCCACATAGCATTCATCAAACTGAGTCATGATAGCCTTGACAAGTTTCAAGTACTTGGCCATGACTTCATCTCTGGCCTCAAACTCCCCATTTACTTGGGAAACCACTAGCCTCGAGTCTCCACGTACTTTCAGGGTTTTAACCCTCAAGGCTCCAGCCAACCCTAAGCCAGCTATCAGGGCTTCGTACTCAGCCTCATTATTTGTTGTTGGGAAGTCAAGTTTTAGTGCGTAATCTATGAAAAATCCATCAGGACTTTGTAGCACTAAACATGCTCCACTTGATTTTGTTTTTGATGCTCCATCAAAATAGAGCACCCAATACTCTTTAAACTCCATGTCTTCATCTTTCTTGTCCTCCGCTATTACTTCCTGCCCCCCGACTTCTTGGTTGTCAATGGTGCATTCAACCATGAAGTCAACAAGTGCCTGAGCTTTTATGGTCGTCTGAGGCTTATACTTGATGTCAAATTCGCCCAATTCAATAGCCCATTTGATCAACCTTCCACTAACTTGAGGGTTATGCAAGATGTTTCTTAGAGGTTGATTGGTCAGGACCTCTATCTTGTGAGCCTGGAAGTACGGGCGTATATAACTTTCTTGAGGCCATTATCAAGGCTAAGGCAAACTTCTCAATCGTAGAGTAGTTTATTTCTGCCCCATGCAGAATCTTGCTTACGTAGTAAATGAGTTTCTGAACCTTCAATTCTTCCTTTACCAAAACGGCTCCAAGGGCTGTGTTAGAAACAACCAAGTACAAATAGAGAATTTCCCCTGGATTTGGCTTTGCCAACAGTGGTGCTTCAGCCATGTATTTCTTCAGGGCCTCAAAGGCCTCTTGGCTTTCAGTTGTCCACTAAAAAATTTTCACGTTCTTGAGTGCTTTGAAGAAGGGTAAACACTTCTCTCCCGACTTGGAGATAAATCTTCCCAATGCTGCCACTCTTCCCGTTAGTTTTTGGACATCCTTGACAGTCTTTGGTGGTTCCATTCTAGAATTGCTTTGATTTTGTCGGGGTTAGCCTCGATTCCTCTCTTGGAAACCATCAGACCTAAAAACTTTCCCGAGCCTACACCAAAGGCACACTTAGCTAGATTCAACATCATCTTGTGGTGCCTTAGCACTTCGAATGCCTCTCGGAGGTGCTCTATGTGATCATCCTTATCGAGGCTCTTGACTAACATGTCATCTACGTAGACCTCCATGGTTTTTCCAATTAGGTGTCCAAAAATTTTGTTCACCAATCTTTGGTATGTTGCCCCTGCATTCTTAAGTCCAAATGCATTCTTAAGTCCAAATGCCATGACTAGATAACAAAAAACACCAAAGTCAGTGATGAATGATACCTTGGAGATGTCATCCTTGTGCATTTTAATTTGGTTGTATCCACTGAAGTCATCCATGAAGCTGAGCATCTCGTGTCCAGCTGTAGCATCTATTAATGCATCAATCCTTGGTAAGGGAAAACAATCCTTAGGACATGCATCATTCAAGTCAGTGAAGTCCACACACATCCTCCATTTTCCATTGGCCTTTTTGACCATCACGGGGTTAACCAACCATTCTGGGAATTGTATCTCTTCAATGAATCCGGCCTCTAGAAGCTTTTCTACTTCTTGTTTAATGGCATCTTGCCTTTCTGGAGCAAAATTTCTTTTCTTTTGTTTCACCGTCTTTCTTTCAGGATCCACATTCAACTTGTGAGTTATCAATTGGGGATCAATCCCTGGCATGTCAGCCGCTGTCCAAGCAAAAACGTCATTATTCTCTTGAAGAAAAGATATGAGCTTGCTTTTCAAAGGCTCAGGTAGTAGTGCTCCAATATAAGTCACCTTCTCCGGTACACCAAGGACTAAGGGAATTGGGATTAAATCCTCAGCTGGTTTCCCTATTCGGTCCTCATTGTCACTGATATTCATGTCTTCAATTGGGAGAACCTGCCCCCCGATTCCATCAGGCCTCAACGCGGCTACATAACAACTCCTAGCCATCTTTTGATCTCCCCGTTCTTCACCAATCCCATTCCTCGTGGGGAATTTGAGTTTCAGATGATCGGATGAGGCAACAGCCTTGAACGCATGAAGACCAGTCCTTCCTAGGATTGCATTGTAGGTCGAAGTTGCCTTTATAACTATGAAGTTCAACATCTGAGTAGACGTATTCGACCCTTGCCCCATTGTCATTGGGAGTTGGATAGTGCCTTCCATCTTTGACTCCACTCCACTGAATCCATTTATGGGCATATTCGAGGGTGTCAACTGAGAGTCAGTATAGCCCATCTTGATAAAAGCATCATGGAACAAGATGTCCACTGAAGCTCCATTGTCGACCAAAACTCTCTTGGTTTCAGAATTTCCTATCACAGGAACGACGACTAAGGGATCATCGTGGGGAAACTTCACTCCCTCCAGGTCTGAATCATCAAAACCTATTGATACTTCTGTTCGGGCACGTTTCGGTGCTTCTCCGACCACAGTCATTACTTCTCGAGCATAAGCCTTTCTTGAGTTTCGGGAGAACCCAGCAGCAGTTGGCCCTCCGAATATCATGTTGATTACCGACCCTCGGGGCTTGGGATTTCGATCTTGATCGTTGTCCCTTCTGTCATAATATTTACTTTCATAGTTCCCCCTTTGACTCCCTTGGCTTCCATCCTTGGTGAACTTACTGAGTTTTCCTCTTCGTATCAGAAATTCGATCTCATCTTTCAATTGCCTACAATCGTCGGTGTCGTGACCGACTTCTTTGTGGAACCTACATAATTGGTTTTGGTTCCGTTTGGACATGTCAGCCCTCATTGGCTTCGGCCATTTGAGATCTCCCTCCTTAGCTATTTCCATCAGAATTTGACTCCTGGGAGTGTTCAATCTTGCATACTCCGTGAATTTTGGCCCAAAATTGTTCCTTTTGGGTGGAGAATCAGAATCCTTTGATGTTCTAGGAAACTTTTCCTTGACATCATATTCCTGTGTTTCTTTTCTCTTCTTTGGATTTCCACTGCCACCAGTAGTGGGTTCGTGCTTTCTCATACTCTCTTCAGTCTTGATGTACTTTCCAGCTCTATCTTGGAGCTTCAACATGCTCTCGGGTGGATGTTTTGCCAATGATCTTTTGAAGTGATCATCAGTAGTTCCTTGTTGCAGGGCTATCATAGCCACTGTGTCCTCTAAGTCCGGGACTTTCAGAGCCTCCCGGGTGAATCGGTTGATATAATCCCTTAGGGTTTCATTCTTTCCTTGCTGGATTGCCATGAGTGATGCAGAGCTTTTCTCATGCACTCTTCCACTAATGAATTGATTGATAAAAGCTTTGCTTAGTTCCTTGAAAGACCCAATAGAGTTGGGAGGAAGACGGCTATACCATCGTTGGGCCATGCCTGCCAAGGTTTGTGGAAACGCCCTACACTTGACCGCGTCGTTGGTCGGCTGCAACAGCAGTGCATTGGAGAAGGTTCTTACATGATTTGCGGGATCCCCCGTTCCATCATAAGCTTTGATTATTGGCATCTTAAACTTCCTAGATATGGTGGCTTTCATGATGTCTTGAGTGAATGGTGGTGTAGGATCATCAGGATCTCCTAGAGGCAATAGGATACTAGGATCACCCTTTGGGGCTTCAGCCCTATTGGTTCTTCTTGGTGTTGGGTCCAAGTTAATCACAGGGACTCGTTGAGTTCTTGCTGCTTCCTCTTCGGCCAGTAGTTTCTTAAGCCTTGCAGCTTCGGCTTCAAGGGACGCAAGTTTTTCCTTAGTAGTTTCCCGATTTGTTTGAGAATAACGTCTTCTCCTTGGGGCGACATCCCTTTCTTCTCCAGTTGAGTCATTCTCATCCTCGGTATATGACCCCGAGTAATCCCGAATCAAAGGGGTCCTTCGAGTTTGAGTTTGTAGATTTTGGGGTCTCAGACCTTGTATATAAGGAGGAACGTATGCCTCGTGGTAGGTGGAATTGAGACCACTACCGCCTGCCATGGATCGAGGGGGCATGCCATAGCCTGGCATCCCCAAAGTTTGATTTGCGTATTGGGGGAGATCAATAGTATGGAGTTGAAGACCACTGGGTGCATTCATGAGCAGTGGGGAGGTAGTAATTGGCTGCTGGTGAGTGGTCTCTTGTGGATTAGATCCATGAATGACCATCTGCAGGGGATTCGTCCCTTCAGCCGAAATTGGGATCTCTGGTCCTTGAGTATTTGTGGGGATATTCGCCCCTTCAGCGCCAGTAGTTGGTGGTGGTTGATTTCCGTGAGTATCAGCCTCAGAGGTGATAGGAAGTTCCTCAGAAACTGGAGTATCTCGAGTTGTTCTTCATGTGTTTGCCATGGTTGATGTTGTCTTCCCACAGACGACGCCAAATGTTGTGGAATAAAAACTGTGCTTGCGAATTTAATGCTAGGGTTAGAGAGCTTCGAGCTTTAATGGTTGCTCTTGTGTTTCGAGACTAAATCGGTCCTCACAAGATGCCTACGTATCTCAATTGGTGTTGAGAATCAAGCCAAAGACGTAGTTCTGATTTTAGGATCAGAGTCCTTATATAGGCGTCTGGAGCCTCGTTTTTATGGTATGTTTAGGAGTCTTAGCGAATAAGTCTCCTTTTTGATATTGGATAAACATTGTATTTCTTGCAGGATAAGTCTTTTCCTTGTTGATAAAGGTTATGACTCATTATTTCTTTTATTCGGGATTCTGGATCCTTCTTTGATGAATTTACCATATTTTGGACTTCTTTCCTAAGCTGTATATTTCCCTTATTTATTATTTATTAATTAATAAATAATCAGGGTTTTGGGGCCGTAATTATGGGGCCTTTCCAATGAATCATTAATTATATTCCTAAAATTACTTTTCTGACCATATCAATTAGTTATATTTGTCAAACCTCTAACAACCTGTATTGAAATTACACATTATCTATTAGAGCATGGGTAAAATCCTAAGCTAAAATGTTAGGTGGCATACCGTAACTAAAATTATAGTTATTATGTAAAAAGTACACAACTCCAACGGTACATAACAAAAAATCACACGTCATTTATTGTCATATTAAAATAATATATTCAATTTATAACAATTTGAAATAATAAAAATACACTATTTTTAAAATATAGCCAACTCCATTGAAGCACATCACTTTACAGGTTCAACAAATTTTACATAATCGATATTTTTAAAATAAATGAAAAAGAATAATTAAATTTAATATTAAAAAGTATATTTGATTGTAATTAAAATAATATTTAAATACTAAAATATTTAATTTAATAATATTTGCTTATAACCGATGCAACACACAATTTTTTTTCTACTATCTATAACTATATTTATTTACATTTTTTATATTTATATATTATTGTTTTACATGATCAAATTGTAGTTAAAAATGATATTTATTAGATTTTACACGCCCAATATACTATTTGTGCTTTATCTTGAGTTCAGAAAATTAAATTTGTATGATTTGAGGTCAATGGGATCGATTATCATCTACAACATATATATAATATAAAAAGAACTATATATAGAGACCTATGACTATCATAAAAAATCAATAATAATAACGAGTAAAATAATAATTTAATAGTATTATAAAATGTTAATGGTTCGATTCTCAGTTCTAACAAATTTAAATTTAAAACTCTAAATATACTAATATAGAGTAATATAGAGGTCTAAGGTTCGATACCACCAACGACATATTATTTTAGATTTAATACTAAAAGTTGTTTTGTAAATAGGGATGACAAATTAATCCGATCTGATGGATACCCGGTCCAAATCCCGAAAATTTGGATATACCAAATCCGATTTTTTGGATTTGGATATGGATTTAATTTTTAAACCCGAATTTTTTTGAATTTGAATTTGGATTTTATGTTTACCGATCCGAAACCCGAACCTAACCCGATCCGAATCCAAAACCCGAAAATAAATTCGATTATATATATATATATAGATTTATTTATTTATATATTATATATTATAATATATATTGTATATGATCTGTAATATCATAAAATTTTTAATTTTATATATTATGCTTTTATAATATATATTATATATACTATTTCATATACACTAAATATTTTCGGTTATTAGAAAGTGGAATTATAAAAAATCGATTAATAATAATAAAAAAAGTCCTAAAAATTAGGGTATGCACACACAATCGTAACATGTTAACTATTATGTCGAGCAATTAACAATTTCATGACGACTTAAGAAAATTCGCAGTTATCGCGATTCAGAAATTTTGAGTTATATGTGTTTATGGTTACTGGTAAGTTTTTATCATTAATACTCAATTTTTATCTTCAAATCAAACAATCTTTATATTAAAATCTTTAATTTTGGATTTAAATTTTCGGGTTTCGGATATGAATTTCGGATTTGGATTTCGGGTTTCGGATATTATCCAAATCCAATCCAAATATTTTCGGGTTTCGGGTAGATCCAAACCCGATCCGAAATCCATTATATCGAGTTTGTATATCAATTTTCAAGTATTTTTCGGGTTCGAGTCGAATTCGGGTACGGTATTAAAATTCGGGTTTGGATTTGGATTCAGCAAAACCTGAGCCGATCCGACCCGATTGTCATCCCTATTTGTAAATCCAAGATTCGGATCACAACAACACCATATGAAAATTAAAATTTATAATATTATACTACACTGACATATTAATTTACATTTCTTATTAAAAATTGTTCTATACAATGGTCCAAAGTTCGAATGCCACAAACAATATATCAGATTAATATTTATAATATTATAGTACTCTATAAGCAAATTAAAAAAATTAAATAAAAGTAACCCGTGCTTTGCACATGCTATAAGCTAGTAATATATTATAAGGTTTAATGCTCGAAAGTACATAGTCACGTAACTTAGGTGAGTGCAAATAGATTTCTAATGTGAATGCACGATGGTAGTATTGTAATTACATTATTGTTTTAAAACTTGATCAAATATTTACAACTTTACCATTAAATACACTAAATACTCATATAACTCCCCTGAGTACGTACTTATATGAACATTTTTCTCTATATTCTATATATAACAACTTAAAATAATCATAATATACTATTAATAAAATATAGCCAACTCTATTGGACTACAACACCTTAGAGTTTCAGCAAATTAATTTTACATAATCAATATTTTATATCATTTTAGCCAACATCATTGGAGATTCTCTAATAATATTGTCAATGAAACGAGTACATATAAGCATTTATGAGATTTTTTGGAAAAATTTATTAGATTCTCTTATATTTTTCATAATAGATAGATAGTATATTATTGATAAGATTTCATTATATAAAAATTAAATTACCAAATAATTTCCAAGTAAAAACACGGTCCCCAATCAGAGTACAGCTTCCACTATCTACCGCGTTAAGTAACTGCAAACAAACAAAAACCCAAGGGGCCTCTAAACAAAATTAATTAACCAAATCGAACAGAAATAAGTATTCACAAGCACGACTTCGTTTGCTTCTTCAAACATCTGGGTTTGACAAAACCAGGAAAATTAGTCAAAAAATCAACCAGCGTGAATCCCAAGATTAATCAAACTTACAATTGCTCTGTTTAAATCGTTAGGTTTTGAACTTCCTCCCGGCGATCAAACTACAGTATGGCCGGTTGGAGAAACACTAGATCACGAAACGGCGCAAGTTATAACAATTTGACTACTTCTCGAACGATTCAACTCGGTCGAGTTACTCCTCAGGCTCCTGGTAATCGTACTGTCTTTGTTAACGATCGTGATGCCAACTCTCTCGCTCATTTCAAGGTATTAATCTCTCTCTCTCTCTCTCTCTCTCTCTCTCTCTCTCTCCCTCCCTCTCTCTCTCTCCCTCTCTCTCTCTCTCCGTCTACCTCTCTCTCTCTCTCTCGCTCGCTCTCTCTCTTCATATATATGTATAGTTGTGTTTGATGTTTGATTTGTGTAAGTACGAGGTGTGAGTGGATTTTAGTTGAGTTTAGTTGTTTGATTAGGTGATTTAGTGAATTGAATTGTGGTTTTGCGATTTGTTTGGTGAGTGAAAGAGTACGAGAAGTGAATGAGATCGGAACGCACAGTTTGTTAGCTATACAGTTTAGTACGTCATTGTACGTGAAGGAAATAGAATTATAAGGAGAAGTGAATAAGATCAAAATGAGGAGTTTAAGGTATTTTGGTGAATTTAATTGCAGTTACATACAGTTTGTTAGGTATCAAGTTCAGTACGTAATTGTTAGTTTAAGTAGCGGTTATCAGAGTTTCTATTATGTTCCGTGTGTGTATGTGTGTGTGTGTGTGTGTAACTGCATATGCGGCTATGCGCGATGAAGCATATTCTGGATACTTGTATATTTGATGTTTGATATTGATAAGTGCAAGTTATAGGAAAATTAGAGTTGAGTTTGGGTGTTTGATTAGGTAATTTAGTGAATTGAATTGTGGTTTTGTGAGGGAAGAGTAGGAGAAGTGAATAAGATTGAAATGAGGAGTTAAGGGATTGCGGTGAATTCGATTGGAGTTCCGCTTGCGTACACTTTTTTAGGTTTCGAGTTCAGTACGGAATTGTAAGTGAAGTGAATAAAATTGGAATGAGAGGTAAAGCTATTTTGAATTTAATTGCAGTTAAACAAGCTTTGTTAGGTATTGAGTTGAGTAGGTAATTGTAAGTTTAAGTGGCGGTTATCGGAGTTTTTATTTGTTATGTGTGTCTAACTGGGTATGTATAAGTATTAAGATCGAGCTCCTTTAAGGAAATGCAATGCAACATATACGTGTTTTGGATAATTGTATACGTGATGTTTGATTCTGATAAGTGCAAGTTTTAAGAAAATTGTTGTTGAGTTTAGGTGATTGATTAGGTAATTTAGCGAATTGAAATGTGGTTTTGAGATTTGTTTAGCAAGTGAAAGAGTACGACAAGTGAATAAGATCGAAGTGAGAAGTGAAGGTATTGTGGTGAATTCAAGTGAAGTTACATACACTTTGTTAGATGTCGAGTTTAGTAGATAATTGTAAGTGGCGGTTATCGTAACTTTTATTATGTTGTGTAACTGCGTCTGTATAAAAAGTAAGGTCAAGCTCCTTATGCGGCAAACATAGCGCAGTTTGTAAATTTGTTTCATAAGTGAAAGAGTAGGAGAAGTGAATGGAATTGTGAAGTAAAGGAATTGTGGTGGATATAATTGCAGTTACATACACTTTTTTAGGTATCGTATTTAGTACGTAATTGTCACTGTAAGTGGCGGGGTTATCTGAGCTTTTATTAAGTTCTGCGCGTGTGTAACTGCAAATGTATAAGACATTAAGATCAAGCTCCATTTATGAAAAATGCTCTGCAGTTATTCTGAATATATATGTGTGTAATGTTTGATAATGATAAGTACATGTTATGCAAATTTTAGTTGTTTGATTTGGTATTTGATCAATTAAATTGTTTTTTTTTTGAAATTTATTTGGCAAGTGAAAGATAATGAGAAGTAAAAAAGTCGAAATGATAAAGAAATATATTGTTATGAATTTAATTACAGTTGCATACACTTTGTTAGGCATTGAGTTCAGTACGTAATTATAAGGGGTGGTTATCATAACTTGTGTCATGTTTTGGGATGCCCTAGTAATATGTTTTAAGTGTTTTCATTTGGCATCACTCCCTGGTTACGTATTGCCCTGTACATTTCAGTTGCAGAACACATATTGTTTCCAATGCAATACTGCTTCAAGAGACAATTGTAGGTGGTAGTGTTAGAGAGTATTATTTACTCCAACATCCATTTTAATAATCTCTCTTCATCTTTTAGCATCCTTGACATACGAAATCCATTCATCAAAATAATATGTCTTATTAGTTTATTATATTAATAAAATACCTGCAGAGAAGTTTGGAGTTATTGAATATATTATACTAATTATCCAATATTGTTTTCATTGTCTACAAGCACTCTAATCTGAATAATAAATATATATATATATATATATTTAAAAGTTCGATGAAGTTATATATTATTGAGCATTTTAATAAGGTTTATAATGTAAAATTGTAGGCAAAGATATATTACTATGATTCTAATATAAATTAGATAATTATTAACCAAGAGGAATTTGCATATTGTAATAGGATTTTGATGAAAACATTTTAGTTAAAAGAATTATTGATTTCAATTTTAGTATTGTTCTATTTAAATATATTAAATGAGTATTCTCCTTTTGTAAATATTAAATATCATGTTAACCAATACTTCGAGGGGCACACAACTGAGCCGACCTAGATGGGTTGGATACATCATCTTTTCTTTCTTCCATGGTTATGAGTGGATTGTGTAGTTAATCGCCTTAAGTCCGTCTTCTTAATGTTTTATTCCATAAACTATATTTGTATATTTTTTTAACAAGCTTCACTTGTGATCTTTGTTACCGTGACTTGGCTGTCTCCTACAAGGACACAGTTCCAAGTGTTAGACTCAACTATATTTGGATATGCATGTTTCTTTTTTGCGTAAAGTAAGTGTCCAGGTGTTCGTACCTATATTTAAGTGTCAAGTGTCCGCCACGGGTAATCAAGGCAAAATGAATATTCGCGGTAACCAAGTTTTTGATTTAGTATCAATACTGTATATGTAAAATTGATGATGTTAAAATCATGTAGTTTGGAGGGACGTTTAAAGATTTGTTTATGTAGAGATGAATTTTTTATTTAAGGAATTAAATTATACTGTACATTGCATATGTCAGACAACTTTTAGTAGCAAGAAAACATTTAGTAGCAAGTTGTTATTAAATAGCATTTAGAAATAGACATTGGGCCCTAATTCCTTTCAGAACTATCTAAAACAACAAACACTATCTACCATTTCATGCTTAGAGGTAAGTAAGATCCTAGGTAATATATTAATCACTGCAAAAGTATTGGTGCACAGCTTTGTAAGGAATTAAATTAATTTTACATTGCATATGCCATTCATTAGCAGTGAACGATGAGTTCAAGTTAAATACCATTTAGATCTAGACATTGGCCTAATTCCTTTCAGAATTATTTGGAACAACAAAAATTATCTAGCGTTACATGCTTAGAAAGGTAAATAAGACGTACTTAATTTGTTAGTCAGTGCAGAAGTATTGCCACGCGTTTAATTTTATTCTGTTATTGAATATAGTCTTCTTTGGTGCTAGTATTGCCACACATTTAGTTTTATTCCGTTATTGAATATAGTCTTCTTTGGTGCTCCATTATTTATTGTTTCAGAAGTGTTTATGATAATTTATCATCGAGAGTCATCTTATCCTTCCAAATTTAACTTCTCTCACGTTTCTGCATGTGACATTATTTGAATCAGCAGTTCCTTCTATCTTTGTTGCCCTTCTATCTTTGTTGTGAGAATATAGTATTGGCTCCTCTTAGGGTTCATTTGTTAAATCTCAACAGTATTTTCTGGATGAGTGAAATTCTGAGCGAATAATTAATCTGAATGCTGAACAACTGATGTCGTTTGTTTAGCTTATTTTTATTTTATCTGAATGACAAAATTTTGAGAATTTAAACTCAATGTCACTAAATTTAGATTAAAAATTACCATTATTTATTCCACTAATACACATGATTTTGAGAAGTTTATTTCTCTATCCAAAAAATAGAAAATGCATGTTCACAACTCTCTCTAGACTCTCTTGGACATTAATTCCATCTTAATTTATTATACTATATAGTATAGCCTAGAATTAGTTTTTTTCTTTAATTATCTTATATTAATTTATAAAAACTTAATAATCAATTTTATCCCAATCACCAAACTTAATATTTTAGCATTCAATAATTTATGGAAGAAGAATAAAATATTAATAATGATAATATATGTAGATAACGGTGATATAAAATAATAACTTTATAAGTATAATTTAATAAAAACAAATTGGCATCTCTTACAAAATAGTGTAGTAGGCTTGTACTAGATTCAAAAGCGATAATACAATTACAAAATAAAGCTACATTTAATTCATGGATGGTTCAGGTAAGTTTTATATGGTGACTCAGTCCAGTAGAAAATGGACTCGTCCAGATGCATAAGAAGTTTATCATACAATCTGGACTTAAGGAAAAACCACCCGTCCAGTTCATATGGGTTCGTTCAGTGATAAAAAAATGAGCCCTTAATTTTGTTGGCTTACTCTGCCAGATTCTTCAGTATGCTAAATAGTGTCCTAACTTTATCATAATGAAATATGAACGGAAAGCTTTTACCGATCAATCAATTTCATAGTGAAAGTTGTTAATGATTTGAAACAGGCTGTTGTGAATCTGATCTTGTCTGATATCTATCAAATGTTTCAGGGGAACTCAATATCAACGACAAAGTACAACTTATTGACGTTTCTTCCCAAGGGGTTGTATGAACAGGTGATTTTACTTAATTTTCTTAAGTAACTATAGTACTAAAATAGTCTAATGCTGTCATTATGTTGTCTTTGACTCTTAATCTGCTCCATTGTTTTACCAAACATGATGTTATCTTTGAATTTTATGGTGTCATTATGTGAATTCTAACCTTAATATTTATTTACCTGCACAAACTTTGTCTTCCTTGTACGCAATTTCAACGCAAGACTATGGCGTGTATAATGCCAATTATTTCTATTCTTGTACTTGTTTTTCTGCTTATTAGTTCGTTTTTTCTACAATGGCAGTTCAGGAGGCTGGCTAACTGCTACTTTCTTATGATCTCCTTGTTATCATTCACACCTGTCAGGTACATATGCAGATTTGCCAGAATGTTTGATTTAATTTTTGGAATCAACCTTAACAGATTTTCTTTAGTTATGATGCATGTTGCCAATCTATACCTACTAACCGGACAAGTTAATTATATATGTTGTCCCGATGTCAAGAAACTTAGCAGCTATTTTACTGTTAAATGATTGTCTCTAAAGTGTATAGGAAGGGTTGGGTTTTCTGTCAGACTCACCTATATGGGCTGATGGGTTGATTTGCAGTTTATGCTCTTTAATATATAGTAACTTCCTATTTTTACCCGCTGATAACATTACCGTATTTGCTTGAATGCTTCTCTCTGAATCTTGTATTTATGCAGGAAGTGCTTGATGAGAATTACATATTCGAGTTGATCTAAATTGGCATGCTTCTTAGTCATTGCTGTTAGTTTTTATTGAGAACGTTGCTTCCTCATGTTTGAAAAAGTATTCCTAACAGTTAACCACTAGTCAGTCAGCCTTTTGTATCACTATTTGCTGCTGATTTCTCTATCAAACTAAAAGCCTCTACAATATCCTTTTTTCTAATCCATACTTCTTGCTATACTAATTCTTCTGTGTACTTGCTGCAGTTGTTTTTTAGAAATAAACATTAATAAAGAGTCGGTGCTTGAAATTTATCTAAAACTTGTTAGGATTATTTTCGAATCACATCTACTGCTAAAGTTTATTTTTTTTTTTAAATTGCAGCCCTGTTAGTCCTTATACAAACGTTGCTCCATTGGCTATTGTGCTTATAGTCTCTCTTATCAAGGAGGCTTTTGAGGACTGGGTGAGGAATACTAGTTCATATTTCACATATTGATACATCGTTATATAAATTATTTCTCCTATTATTTTATTGAAATCGGGAAGTCTATATAACTTGTGTTTCATCATTCCCTAATTTATTAAAATTGTTTTGATCATGTTACATCTTTGTAGGAAAACTTACAGCCCGTTTTGTTTGAGTTTGTGATTTTTTTACCCTTGTACTGGTTCTGTGTGTCCCTTGAAACAGAAACGTCTTCAAAATGACAAGTCGATAAATAATTCTGCTATAGATTTGTTACAAGATCAAAAGTGGGAATCTGTGCCTTGGAAGAAACTACAAGTTGGAGACATAGTCAGAGTAAGTATGTTGCATTCGTAATTTTTTTTAACTTTTACGTATTCATGTTCTATTAGTCCTTACTTCTTTCTACAACTAAATGTTTCAAATTGCGTCTTTCCCATTTTTTGTCATATAACTGCAGTTTCCATTTACTAAGTTGTTTGCATGCTGCATTTGTGCATTGTGTTGTATTATATGTCAATTATGTGGGATGCAGCCTGTAATACTCCGAACTGATGGGTAAAATGCTACTGACATCAACATCAGTTTCTTTTTAAAGTAATAATGACATCCATGATTTTGTTTTGACTGTAACGATGGATATCAGAAACTGCTAGGTACAGATAAGATCTATTCTTTGAAAACTCAAAATCATATGAGTATTAATTTGTAACACAATCACAATTGACTTTACAAAACCATTACTGGTTTAACAGTTGGGAAGTAGGGAGTTTTGATTAGTTGGAGTCTGAACTTGAGCAAAGCTATGAAACTACTTATAGTCAGATATATCACTAGCCTAATGTGTGTCCATCAAATTTTGTTACTAATGTATTTGTTCTTTGTGTATGACTAGTTGGTCTAGGGAAACAATGGAGATCCTAAATCCATTGTATAGTGTTTTGCTTTGATGTTTGCGCTAAAATACAATTTGATATTGCAGACGTGACTGTCCTTTCGCCAAATTATGAAGAGTCCGTTCAAATTTGTGATTAATTATTAAATGCTGCACATCCTTCTGCAAGTAAGAAGAAGGATATTTACCAACTCGGTCGTATGATTTTATTATTGAACATCAAGTGTCAAGATATTGAATTTGTAGAATATAAAATCATGGTAAATTCAATCTCTTTTATTAGTACTCGTGTGTTTCAGAAGTACTTAATAAACCTGTTAATGTAAATTACGTCATAATGTTCGTGTAGGTAATTTATTCCAAAAAATATGTTTGAATATTTGTGTCGGTAATTTATTCCAAAAAATATATCTGTTAGTTGTGACAGTTGCTCCAATGCGCCAGCCGCCAGTGGATTGTTTTTTTTTTCCTTTTTTAAATGTTGGTTTTCTTGTCGTGCACGGGTGCTTTGCAGTTCTGCTGCAATAACTGAACCTTCTTTGTGCCCCAGGTTAAGCAGGACGGCTTTTTTCCTGCTGATTTGCTATTCCTTGCTACCTCGAACCCAGATGGTGTTTGCTACACTGAGGTTTCTACTATTCATGTGCTCTGCAACTTTATTTTGCTTTGAGATCTTGATACAGCTATATAGTAGACAATTATGGTTCTTGAACATTGATATTATGTCATTTAATCTTTCCTTGATACTATTTAAATTTAAAATTTTATTTTTTTTCTGTAGACTGCAAATTTGGATGGTGAAACAAATTTGAAGATCAGAAAAGCACTGGAAAAGACGTGGGATTTTGTGACTCCTGAGAAGGCCTCAGAATTTAAAGGTTCTTCTCCTTATGGTCAACTATCTATTCTAGTTGTTTGTGTAGTTGCACCTACACCTTACCCTTTTTTTTTGTAGTAAAACAACAATATAGGCATGAAAGTACGTTACTATCACATCTGTTGTCTCATTTATAATCATTGAGTTTTAGTTTTCTTTTTTGATTTAATTGCAGGTGAAGTACAGTGTGAGCAACCTAACAACTCGCTATACACTTTCACCGGAAATCTGATTATACAGAAGCAAACATTACCTCTCAGTCCGAATCAGATTCTATTGCGGGTAAATTATGAAGATCAAATACACACATGCATACACACTTACTCACATCATCTTCTCCTGTAATACCAGTTACGTTTTCCCACCCAGATGCCCATAAGTGCCTGTCCTGGCACGTTATGTAAGATTTGAAATTGCGGGTAGAATATATTTGGAGTTTTACCACAAAATAGGGCAAAATCATATTTTTATGGGGCGGGTATAAGGGTATGAGATGACTATATCTCTGCCAAACTTATAGATACTAAGAGAGGCCATGATTTGTTCTTTAAGAATGAAAACCGTGCTAGCTAGCAATTATCACGCCAGGAGTATTTCTGTGATTGTTATTCTTTCTGCTGCTTTTGTTATGATACAGTCTTTGATTTTTGGTTCCTATGAGTTTGTTTCTTGACATGCCTTGATACACGACAGAGTTTTTGTAGTGGTCGTGACAAGTATTTTATGTTTAATAGTAGGCATCTTCCCTTAGATACAAAAAACACACAATTAGGATATGTTTACTCACTATCGCTTCGCATGGTTTCCAGGGATGCAGTCTGAGGAACACAAAATACATAGTCGGATGTGTTATTTTTACCGGGCCAGAGACAAAGGTGTTGTATAATGTTGATCTGCCTAACTTTGTTTTTCATCTTTCTTGTGCTCTCGTGCAATAACTATTGGTTCTTTTCTCCTTTTCAAGACATAGAAAATATTGGATTGGTTTCTTGTACTAAGTATGTCAAAATTTTGTTTTATAAAATTCGGTTTCGGGCACATAGGCGTCTTCAAAGCATAGTTAGTTATATTGATGTTTGGCATATATGTAGGGATAAGGTATAGTTCATAGTTTCATAGAATTTATTAAACTAATGTGGCTAGCTGTTCCGGACTCTATCTGCCTAGGCACCTCGTCAAATTAAGGTAGTTATTTTTTGCCTAAAAATTAGATGATGATTACGCGATTCAGGAAGATTCTCTTGATCTGTTACAATACTTTGATATCTCACCTCTATGAAGTATTGCATCATAAAAAATGCACCACTATTTTAGACTTAGTAGCATTTGATCATTTAAATGTTAATATTGCTAGGATTCTGTTTGTAGCTTTAATTATCATATATTTGATCGTTTGCTAAGCAACTCCATGGTCATGATATTGCACACAGGTTATGATGAATTCCATGAATGTTCCTTCCAAAAGAAGTACGCTAGAAAAGAAGCTCGACAAAGTTATTCTTGCTCTCTTTTGTCTTCTTTTCTGTATGTGTCTTATAGGGGCCATAGGCAGGTTTGACATTTAGCTATTCTATTGTCCAACTTTAGTTAACAATATAACTGTTCCATGTTTTATATATGATACTTATCTTATATCCTTTCCTTTTTTGCTTTATGCAATGCTGCAGTGCTGTATTTGTGAGTTTCGATGATTACTACCTAAATCTAAAGGCTAAAAACCCAAGTGAACTGGACCAGTTCAACCCGAATCAGAGGCTCAAGGCCAGTTATTTATCTATACTACACATGTCACTCTACAGTATGTTAGTTTTATTTGCTTCCTTCTTTCCCATAGCATTTAGCTTATGTATGTTATTGCTCTGCAGGTTGCTGCGTTGGGTATATTTACACTGATTACTCTCTATTCGCCGATCATCCCTATTTCCCTTTATGTTACTGTTGAGGTATGGTGATAAATGCTCTTATATGTGCCTTCTATTGGATGATTCTTTGGTTCAGCGACTTAGTTACTTTCATTTTTTCAGACCATCAAATTTATCCAGTCTTCCAAATTTATTAATAATGACTTGCACATGTACCATGCTCCAACGAACACACCAGCTTTAGCACGTACATCAAATCTTAATGAGGAACTTGGACAGGTAAGCTGTTCCATGGTTTATTTTCTTGTGAGGCAATTTCACATACTTCTTGCTAGATACTTCTTAATTAAAGTAAATCTGTTTAAAACTTTATTTTTTTCTAATTGAAATATTATTTTATTTTGGATAAATTTGAACACAACTCAGCTTCTCTTTTGTTGGTATATATATGTATATTTTGCCAAAATATATGTCATGATACACTATATTTTTTACGCCCTACTTATGTTTAAGTACTTTGTCTAAGAAGACTTGCTATATAAATACAACTGTTCGTTGTTCTAGGTGGAATACATATTTTCAGATAAAACGGGAACACTGACAAGAAATATGATGGAGTTCTTTAAATGTTCTGTTGGAGGGGAGACATATGGAACTGGTGTCACTGAAATTGAGATGGGAGCAGCACAGCGCAATGGCATACTTCTTGAAGAGGTACCACAAGCGGCACAGGGTTGTATGAATATAGGTTTCTTAGTTATTGCTAATTATCGTATTGCAATTCCCCACAGGGCCGGAAATCATCAAATCCGATACGTGATAAGGGTTTTAACTTTGATGATGCGAGGCTTATGCGAGGTGCTTGGAGGAATGAACCTAATCCTGATGCTTGCAAGGTAGATTACTCTGTTATTCATTCAGACATATTAGACTATGAAACATTAAAATAAATATGAATGGAGTTAAGGATGTATATTACCATTTTTTATTGGATGAAATGTAAATATTGTTGATACATTTAGTGGTATGTTTCTTGCTGGCATGCTCACCTTTGAGGATATAATGAACAATTTAACATTCTTTTCTTTAAGATATGACACAATATTTTTTTACTTTGGTCCTGGATGCTATAATGAAATATTCAACATGCTTTTGTCTTAATTTTGACAATTTTTCTGAAAGAGATTTTGTTGTGTAGGAATTTTTCAGATGCCTCGCGATATGTCATACTGTACTTCCTGAAGGTGAAGAGTCTCCAGAAAAAATTCGTTATCAAGCTGCTTCTCCTGATGAGGCTGCTTTGGTTTCTGCAGCCAAAAACTTTGGCTTCTTTTTCTACAGGTGATTTATTCATTCTTGAAATGGGATATCAGGATATGAGGTGCACGTCATTCTGCACCATACTACCTAAAGAAGTCAAAAAGATTTAATCATATCTTTTTCATCTCCCCCCAGAATATCCTATCATTTGACTTCAAAATGCATGTTAAAGGATGAGGTGTACCCTATGTTCAATTTACATTTATTTTTATCTGTTTCTGTTCTCATGTATAACAGCATCTCATCTCCTCCCACAATATCCTATTATTATATCCATGTTAAAGGATAATGTGTACCTCATGTTCAATTTACACTTATTTATATCTGTTTCATATTCTCATATATAAGAGCATAATGGTTACCTTTTTATTCTAACACGTAGAGCTGCTAATCTAGAGAAGCAACATGAAATGTGTATTAATGTTCTTACTAAATAAAGTTTATGAGTGATTAGAATATATTATTTCCGGTGCATGTATCATTATATTTAGTTTTACTAGATATCTGTTATTTCATTGTAAAGATGTCTTTAATAGGGGTATGTATTTTTTTTATCAGGCGTACACCTACTAAGATCTTTGTTCGTGAATCACATGTTGAAAGGATGGGACAGATTGAAGATGTTTCATACGAGATTCTAAATGTCCTTGAGTTCAATAGGTAGGTTCTTTCTTCTGATGCAAATTTGTTGTTGCATGTTCATTATTTATGAGTCTCATACTGATCAGAAATCATTTTCTTTCCAGTACAAGGAAGCGCCAGTCAGTTATATGCCGTTATCCTGATGGAAGGCTTGTATTGTACTGCAAGGCAATAACTCATCGAGACCCCTAATGTAAATTGAGAGTAGTCTATGCAATGTTTATATGAATTTTCTACTGGACTTTTTTCTACAGGGTGCTGATACAGTAATCTATGAACGATTAGCTGGTGGGAACAATGATATAAAGAAAAGAACCCGAGACCACATGGAACAATATGGGGCTGCAGGATTGCGGACCCTTTGCCTGGCTTACAGAGATTTAAATCCAGAGACTTACGAGAGTTGGAATGAGAAGTTTATTCAAGCAAAATCTTCTCTCCGAGATCGTGAGAAAAAATTGGATGAGGTATGTGCTGAATTCATATAGTCACATTTAAGCTGATCATTTGCCAGTATCAGATAGGGCAGGTCAGTTATGTACTTAACAATGACAATTATTCTTTCTTATCTTATATTTTTCGAAATTATGTATATGTACACACACACACACACATAACTATATATATCAATGGCTGAATTCATGAACTAATTCTGATAATATGGTCACTTTTGTCCTGTTACATTTTTTTTTCTGGACTTGTTTGAATTAATTTTCAATAACAACTAGATTTGTTACTCTAGTGAAATATTTACTTATTTGTGTGCATACTACATTATGATTAACTGGTGAAGCATATTACACATGCTTCCTTGGCATACTTAATTTGAGTTAAATCAGTTTTGGTGTTAGCAGCAGTTATTTACTGTTCAGGCATCTTATGCGAGGGATGCATTTGAAGTCCAAATTCTGGTTACCAATATACCAAATCAATACTGCAGATATCTGTTAAAAATGTAATGGGGAAATATTTTATTGTATTTCTCCTTACCAGTAAAAGAATGTCCCGGCCTTTCCCCCATTTGTCTGCTGAGCCAGTATCCGGATAGAAATTTTAAGATATTAGTGCTGGTCCTACTGGATGAATGAACTAGATTTAGGCTTGGTTTTGTTTTATGTAAATTTTAGCTTATACAGTACAATAATATAATTCTTGTTGTTTAAAAGTGCGCACAGTAAAAATATTCCTTGAATGTTTTTGGTACATGTAGGTTCTTGGTAAATAATTTATAATCATTCTGAAGAAGTTTGTTAATTTTATTAGGTACTTGTAGGATGTTGTACTGGTTTGTGTTCCTGGCTAGCAGTTCATTAGTTTTTTTAACCGACTTGTTCTCAGTTATTTTAATTTTTAAGTAATTAATTTTTAATTTTTTTTTCTTAGACTTATGGAATGTATTTATATTGTAAGTTCTATAGGAAGGTTAGTTGATAGCAGGTGCAACTTTGATGTAACTATATTCGGGAGGTTTCTAATCTTCTTAATATTCCCATTTAATCTAGTTTAATCCATTTTTGGTTCTCCTAGGCAACACCTTTTTTACCAATTTGCTTTCTGAAAGTAGCTGGGGTTTACTGAATATTTGAAATTTGAACAGGTGGGGGAACTGATAGAAAAAGATTTGACTTTGATTGGCTGCTCTGCTATAGAAGACAAGCTTCAAGAAGGAGTACCTTCGTGCATAGAAACTCTCTCTAGGGCTGGAATCAAGATATGGGTGCTAACAGGAGACAAGTTGGAAACAGCAATCAATATAGCTTATGGTAAGTATACATGCAGTCCGATGCCTCTTTTCAAAATTTCTGTGTACAAGAAATTCTAAAATAATAATTTAAATACTCTCTTCTCTTCCTGTTTCAGCATGCAATTTGATTAATAATGATATGAAGCAGTTTGTTATCAGTTCAGAAACTGATGAGATCAGAGAAATAGAGGACAAAGTACGCATCATTTTTCATCTTAGCATTCTGTATCTATGTAAGATCAAATTTTATGATTCTTTATAATTCATACGAATACTTACCCCCTATTGCAATATAATGTTAGGGCGACCAAGTAGAGATCGCTCGTTTTCTCCGAGAGACGGTGAAAAATGAATTGAAAAAATGTCATGATGAGGCTAAACAGCACCTTCAGACGACAACTGGGCCCAAGTTATCTCTTTTGATTGACGGGAAATGTCTGATGTATGCTTTGGACCCAAGTTTGCGATCGATGCTATTAAATTTGAGTTTGAACTGTAGCGCAGTAGTATGCTGTCGTGTTTCTCCTCTACAGAAAGCACAGGTCTCCTTATCTCTAATCTACCCTCTCGATAGTATTATTATTCCCTGTAATATGAACTTAGAAGAGATAAATTTGATCCATGGAATATATTAAAGGGTCCAGTGTGCAAAAATGAGAGAAAATAGTAGATAATATTCGGATCAGAATCCTTGTAAACAAACATAGCCTAATACTACAAATGCTTTTAGTGGAGAGTTTGTAGGAGGTCTATATCTTTTGAGCACAGCACACTTAAGGATTTAAAAAGATTATTAATATTTGTTTATTTCTATTATCAGTTGTCTTGAGACAAATTAGCATATGATGCAGACAAAAGAACTTGATATTAGTTTAATATAACAAATTTATGCACTAAAAAAATTGTGATTCACAACCTATAAATATCATAATAGCAGAATGTTAAATTGCTCTGCATTTTGAAAAGCATATTTTAACCTCCATGTGTTGGTTTGCCACTTAGAGCTATTATCTTTAAGGCGATGCATGATATTCTAATTTTTTGTCCTCAGGTTACCAGACTGGTCAGAAAAGGTGCACAGAGAATCACACTCAGTATTGGTGATGGTGCGAACGATGTAGGGATGATTCAAGCTGCTCATGTTGGGGTTGGAATCAGTGGGATGGAAGGGATGCAAGCTGTAATGGCTAGTGATTTTGCAATTGCACAGTTCCGGTTTCTTACAGATTTACTTCTTGTTCATGGGCGATGGTCTTATCTTAGAATATGCAAGGTAACTTTTGTACCTCCAGATAACACAATCTCTTATGTATTCTAGATTAATTTTTGCATGCTTGGAACTTTTTAATGCAGGTCGTGTCATACTTCTTCTACAAGAATCTGACCTTCACGTTGACTCAATTTTATTTCACATTTCACACTGGATTTTCTGGTCAAAGATTTTATGATGACTGGTTTCAGACTCTGTATAATGTTATTTTCACATCTCTTCCTGTTATATTTGTTGGACTTCTGGATAAGGTATGTTTTTTTTGTACTTCTCATCGGATATTGATTTGCAAATTTATGATGTACATATGCAAGCTTGCTCAAATTTTAAGTTGTGAATGGTTCTGTTATTCAAAATTTTGATATTTGCAATTTCAATTTGTTTATGCTTCTAGGATGTCAGCGCATCCCTTTCCAAGAAGTATCCCGAATTATATAAGGAGGGGATAAAAAATACTTTCTTTAAGTTCAGAGTGCTGGGTACTGTTGCTTTCTTTTCAGTTTACCAGTCAATAATTGTGTACAACTTTGTAACGGCATCCAGTTCTGGAGGTATAAATTCATCTGGAAAGATCCTTGGCCAATGGGATGTCAGTACTATGGCCTTCACTTGTCTATTGATTACTGTGAATTTGCGTCTTCTGCTGATGTGCAACACAGTTACAAAGTGGCACCATATAAGTGTTGGTGGAAGCATCTTGTTATGGTTCTTGTTCATTTTTGTGTATTCATTCTTTTTCACTGATAAGGTAATGTATAAGTTAGTTATGTAACAACTTGCTTAGTTGTTGGTTCTGTTAACATTTTTTAATTTCTTCAATTTAACTTGCAGGGTATCTTTTACACAATTTTTGTGTTGATGAGTACAGTCTATTTTTATCTTACAATTCTTCTTGTTCCCATTGCTGCCCTACTCGGTGACTTCTTATATGAGGGGTAAGACTTTATCAATTGAGTGCTTCGCCTATGAGGTGTCATATTCTGTTTCCAGAAGTACCAGGTTTCTTGTATTTGGTCATTAAATCGTATGATAGACTACGACAATCATGGATAATTGTTGTTTACTGAGTGGTACATGGTTATTTAAGTACTGTCACATATATTGGTTAGCAAGTTTTCAATTTAAAAACAATTACTGTCTGTTCTGGTGGAAAATTCTCTTCTTGAAATTCTTTTTGTTTTTTACATGCATTTCCTTCTTCTTGAGACTAGAACAGTCTAACTGTTAAAGAACAGTAGTCCAAGCACATGTTAACATATCCAATCTTGTATGTAGTTTGAGGCCACTGCATTATGTCATTTTAGTTCAATGCTGTTAGTGGTCTTGATTACTAGTCAATGGGCATCAATTAGAATACAGAGTAATCTTCGAGCATCTTTTAGCTTAGGCAAATTTGATGCATGTGTAGACAGAAGTCCTGCTTTCTTTTTTGTATGATTTTTGTCATCGGAGATAAAATTTCACTCAATTTTTGTAGCTCTAGTTTAGAGAGCTATTAGAAATTTGTGGCGTCTCTCTTTTCTTTTTGCTGAGTAGTAGTGGTGTCTACTGTATGTGATAATCTAGCTCTGCTGGATTAGTTTAACATTGTGTGATTTGTTGCTTCTTCCTCTTGATTCTTGCGTTGGTTTAGATTTCCAAAATTATGTAATAGCTGACGTTCTTGTTCTTTTTTCTTCAGCTGATAGCTGATGCTGTTTTTGTGTTTTGTTTATTACTTGTATAGTAATAAGTTTATTTTTGTGCTTTTTTTTCCAGGGTTCAGAGATGGTTTTTCCCCTATGACTATCAGATTATTCAGGAAATTCACAGACACGAACCTGATAATGCTGCCTCAGCATTACTGGAGGTTGGCACGCAGCTCACACCAGAGGAAGCAAGGAGCTTTGCCTTCGCTCAACTACCGGGACAGAGCTCTAGGCACACTGGTTTTGCTTTTGACTCTCCTGGATATGAGTCATTTTTTGCTTTACAACAAGGTGTGGTTGCCCCTCAAAAGGCATGGGACGTAGTCCGAAGAGCAAGTATGAAGCCTCGCAACTCGTAAGTCCCCTCAAGATAGTTGAGCTTGTAGAACATATTTGTACAAAGTTCTCGGTTTTTTTTGGACAGTTTTAGATATTAAGCATCTGTGTAATCAGCCACCACATGGTAGTTATCATTCTTTGAGTTGTTTTTTCTTGCTAGTTCGTTTCCACATTTAAGTTGGCCATATATTGTAGGGTTAGAAATTGTCAGTTATAACAGGTTGTACATGATTCAACACAGCATACTTCAAATTTGTACATTTTGATTTGGAGTTGTCAGTTAGCCAAATGACCTAAAGATTATATAAGTAAATTGACTTGTGATATTCAGTTTTCTGTTTAGGCTATTGTATTCGAAAGTTCTACAGACAACGTGTTTTGTCAGGGTAACGATGAGCTAAACATGTCGCGAATAGGATAATTTTCTTAAACATAAAGTTAAACAAAAAACCTCTGTAGGCAAATTACTCCGGAGTAATTTTATAGATCCTCCAATTTTCTGAACAAAATTGTATACTAAATTCAACAAGTTCTCTCATTGTTTGTATAAAAATTAAATAATGAATAGAACATTAAATATCTACATAAAAACCAAAAAAATAATAAATTAGGATTGTAAATAATAATAAATTCAAAAAAATAATTGAATTAATAATTCTAGGGTATGTAAAATATAGTAATGGATTATATTAATTTTTCTCAAAACTCATCTGTCTATATCCAGTAATAACAATCACTTTATTCATCATGGTTTAATTCTGATTGATGGTCCATCTGAGCAACCTGCTTTCAATATCAAGAGCTGTTCCGTAAATTCACAACTTAATGAACCTCTGTAGAGATCGACTGTCCGATTGATGATTGTGTTTAAAAAGTATCAGTTATATAACAAGTATCCATGAAGGTGTTCACTTCTGAAACTAGCTAGGCATGAGTTTATTCCACACTTTCTTCTTTCCATGGTATTGGCTTCCTTCTCTAACCTTAGCGGATTATTGATTTCAATTTATAGCCTTAATTTATTTAATCTACATGCTATAGTAGATTTAATGAATTTTGCTGGCTACAGTAGCTAGATTTAATGATTGTCATGAGGCTGACTTTTTGCTAATTTTGTCTATTTGCTTATATATGTGTTTATGTAGTACATTTCTTAACGTCATTCTATTTTGTCGCTTAACGTCATTCTTTGTAAATTAATTATATAAATTTACGTAGAGAGCCTTTAACTTCGTGTTGGTGGATGTTATATAATTACTTTTGGAGTGTAAAATTTAGCAATCAAATTTTGTAAATTATATATAGAATTATATATCAATCTTCAGTCTTCTCCAAGTGTGCCTGCCATTTCCTCAGCAGTACTTCATCATGACTTAGATTCCAGCAAGTTCCAGTTCCAATTTGGTTTACCAATTCTCACTACACAAAATTAAGTTTTTTTAGATGTTCCAGCTAGAAAATTATGCACAGAGTGATGGGGATACAATGATAATTTGTTAACTAATATTGCTGATAAATTGAATTCATTTACCCAGTTTACATTCAAATGCTTCGATAGACCGTGGATCTTTATCGGTTGCTACTGCAATGCACCAGCAAGAGCACCATCTTGCAGTAAAATTTTATGCAACAAGTATTTTTTTGAAGTAAACTTACCAAAGTGATTAGTGGAAGTAATGGTATGTGGTGGAGTATTAATTTTTTGGTCCCTGCATCTCCAAGCCTCCTGCGGAAATCAATGGCTTCCTCTGCACTAATATGCATGGCAACTATTTCATGGTCCTGTTTCTTCACTTGTCCAGTATCTAGTTAATAAATATTGGAACATCAAGCTTCATCTCACTAACTTCATGTCATCTTGGCCGATTTTTTACATTATAAGGAGTCAGAGACCTCTTAATTTAGGATTTACAATTTTATGTCAATTTCATATTTAAGAATTATTTTGAATCCTATATAAAGATATATATTTAGTAGTTGATATGTGTTAAAAAATAACCCTAAAGACATAATTAATATTGCATTAATTAAACCTAGTTGGTCCATAAATATAAGGCCCATTAATAAGGCCCGAAACTCTAATTAAATATTAATTTCGTAATTAATATTTGGGGTAGAAGTACAAACTGTATTAGGAGACGTCCAATACAGGCTTGTTCAAATACAAGTGGACTTGTTTCAATACAAGTCCGTTATGATATGGAAACAACTCCTACAAGGAAGGATCTAGAATTAATCCTTATCCACCGTCAAGGATAAGACTTATCCTTCAAGGAAGTGATAATACTTATCCACTATCAAGGATAAGATTTATCCTTCAAGGAAATCAATACTTATCTACTAGGCTTCTAAACGCCTATATAAAGGGCCTGACCCCTCATCTCAGAACTACGTTTTTATTGGCTTGATTCTCTGAACACTAGAGATACGTAGACATCTTGTTAGGACCGAGTTAGTCCTCGACAACAAGAGCAACCATTAAAACTTGAAGCTCACAAACCCTAGCATTAATTATACCCTAGTTTTTATTCCATAACATTTGGCGCCGTCTGTGGGAAAGAACATCAACCATGACAAACACACGAAGAACTTCACGTGATTCACCATCGACTTCTGGTGTTCAAATGGCAGTAAGTCAACCACCACCAACTACTGGTACTCAAGGGACAAATATCCCCCTCACCACTACTCAAGGACCTGAGATCCCAATCTCAATTGCGGGGACGAATCCCATGTAGATGGTGGTTCATGGAGCCAACCCCCAAACTCAAGAGATGACTCATCATCAACCAATCACATCCTCTCAAGCGATTTTGAATGCGCCCCGAGGCCTTCTACTTCATACTACTGATCTTCCCCAATACACAAATCAAACTTTGGGTATGCCACCTTATGGAATGCGTTGACGACCCCCTGTTGGGAGCAGTGGTCACAATCCAGTATATCACGAATCATATGTGCCTTCTTATGTTCGAGGCCTGGAGCCCATTAATCAACAAACTCAGACTCAGCAAGTCCCTCTGATTCGAGACTTTTTTGGTCCCTATACCGAAGATGAAGATTACATATCTGATGATGAAAGGGACGTTCCTCCAAGGAGAAGACGTCCTACACAAAAAAATCGGGAACCCCAAACTAAAGACAAGATTGCAGCATATGAAGATGAGGTTGCAAGGCTTAAGAAGGTATTAGCAGAGGAAGAGGCAGCTAGAGCCAAAGGCAAATCAACCGAGAGGGTTCCTGTAATTAACTTAGATCCTACACCGAGAAAGTCAAGGAGGGCTGAAGCCCCAAAGGGTGATCCCACTAATTAAGTTGTTGCCCTTAGGAGATCCGGATGATCCTACACCCCCTTTACTCTGGATATCATGAAAATTCATATATCCAGAAAGTTCAAGATGCCAACCATTAAGGCCTACAATGGAACAAGAGACCTTGTTAATCATGTGAGAACCTTCTCTAACGCACTATTGTTGCAACCTACCAATGATGTAGTCAAGTGCAGAGCGTTTCCACAAACCTTTGCGGGCATGGCTCAACGTTGGTACAGTCGTCTCCCTCATAACTCTATTGGGTCTTTTAAGGAGTTGATCAAGGCGGTGCATGAGATGAGGTCACCATCTCTCATGGGAATTCAACAAGGCAAGAATGAATCCTTGAGGGACTACATAAATCGATTTACCAGGGAGGCTCTTAAAGTCCCGGATCTGGAAGACAAAGTGGCCACGATAGCCCTGCAACAAAGAACCACTGACGACCAGTTTAAAAAGTCTTTAGAAAAACACCCCCTAAAAGCATGTTGAAGTTACAAGACAGGGCTGGAAAGTCCATTAAAACTGATGAGAGCATGAGGAAATATGAACCAAATACCGGGGGTAATGGAAACAGAAAGAAGAGGAAAGAGACTCAAGAGTATGATGCAAGAGACAAGTACCCCAAAACAACATAGGATTCTAATCCTGCACCAAAGAAGGGTAATCCCGGACAAAGATTCACGGAGTATGCAAGATTGAATGCTCCTAGAAGTCAAATCCTGATGGACATTAAGAAAGATGCTGATCTCCGATGGCCGAAGCCACTGATGACTGATATGGAAAAAAGAAACAAGAACCAATTCTGTCGGTTCCACAAAGAAGTTGGTGATGACATCGATGATTGTAGACAACTAAAGGATGAAATTGAATTCTTGATCCGAAGGGGAAAACTGGATAAGTTCACCAAGGATGGGAATCAAGGAAACCAAAGAGGGAACTATGAGAAGAAAGACTATGAAAAAAAGGATAATGATCAAGATCGTAATCCTAGACCCCGAGGTCCAGTTATCAACATGATATTTGGAGGACCGACTGCGGCTGGCTCTTCCATGAATTCACAAAAAGCTTATGCTAGAGAGGTAATGATTGTTGTTAGAGAAGCACCGAAGCATGCCGAAACAGAAGTTGCCATTAGCTTCGATGATTCTGAACTAGAAGGGGTAAAATTTCCTCATGATGACCCATTGGTCATCACACTTGTGATAGGCAATTCTGAAACCAAGAGAGTTCTGGTTGATAATGGAGCTTCTGTGGATATCTTATTCCACGATGCATTCATTAAGATGGGATATACTGACTCACAGTTGACACCCACAAACATGCCTATCTACGGATTCAATGGAGTCGAATCAAAGGTAGAAGACACAATACAGCTCCGCATGACTATAAGGCAAGGCTCGAAGACAACGACTCAAATGCTGAACTTCTTGCTTATAAAGGCAACCTCTACTTATAACGCAATCCTTGGAAGGACCGACCTTCATGCTTTTAAGCTTGTTGCCTCAACATACCACTTGAAAATAAAATTTCCTACAAGGAACGATGTTCTCTCAATTGAGACGTGATGGAGTCGGGGGCAGGTTCTCTCAATTGAGGACATGGATTCAAGGGATGATGAAGATAGAAGGGGAAAGCCAACTGAGGATTTGATCCCTATCCTCTTAGTTCCAGGAGAACCAGATAAAGTCACTCTCACATTGGAGCACTGTTGCCTGAACCCTAGAAAGGCAAGATTATATCTTTCCTCAAAGAGAATGAAGATGTTTTTGCTTGGACAACAGCTGATATGTCAGGGATTGATCCCCAATTGATAACTCACACGTTGAATGTAGATCCCGAAAGGAAGACAGTGAAGCAAAAGAAGAAGAACTTTGCTCCAAAAGGCAAGAGGCCATAAAGAAAGAGGTAGATAAGCTCTTGGAAGCAAGATTCATTGAAGAGATTCAATTCCTTGAATGGGTGGTTAACCCGGTAATGGTCAAGAAAGCCAATGGAAAGTGGAGAATATGCGTAGACTTTACGGACTTGAATGATGCATGTCCTAAGGACTGTTTTCCCCTACAAAGGATCAACACTTTAATAGATGCCACTGCAGGGCACAAAATGCTAAGCTTCATGGATGGCTTCAACGGATACAACCAAATCAAGATGCATAAGGATGACATTCGCAAGGTATCATTCATTACTGATTTTGGTGTTTACTGCTACATAGTAATGGCATTTGGACTCAAGAATGCAGGTGCCATATACCAAAGGTTAGTGAACAAAATTTTCAAACATCTCATTTTCTGTCCTAAATGCTACTCCACTAATTACTCCAAACCCAAACCCAAATACCCCGACCCATGATCCAATGATTATTCTAGACTCAAATTTTGAACCTGTTGAACTTAAGTCTCCTAAAAAGGAGAAATATGATGATGACTCTTTCATGAACAAGAAAAAACCAACTAGAACATCAGATGTGTGGGATCATTTTACCAAAATAATCGGTGGAAATCCGAATGATCCTAGGTGCACATGTAACTACTGTGGAGCGAATTATGCTTGTCATACTACAAGAGTTGGAACAAGTAGTTTGTGGTCTCATTTGAAAAAATATAGGAAGTATCCGAATAGCGTGGCTGATAAGAAGCAAAAGGTGCTTAGATTTAAACGTGGACTCGATGGAGAGGGGAATTTATTGGTTGCTACGTTTAACAAAGTTAGATGTCGGAGTGCATTGGCTAAGTTTGTGGTGAAGGATGAGCAGGCCTTTAATGTTACATAGGGTGAAGGGTTCAAGGATCTCATTAATGAGTCGCAGCCTAGGTTTGTTGTCCCTAGTCGAATGACTGTTACTATGGACATATACTCACTCTTTTGTATTGAGAAACAGAAATTGAGGAAAGAATTGACAGCTGTTGGTCAAAGAGTGTGTTTAACCACTAATTGTTGGACATCGCGAACCCAAATGTCTAATATGTGCCTAACCGCGCACTATATAGATTCTGATTGGAAGCTACAAAAAAGAATTATAAACTTCTGTCAAGTTTCAAACCATAGAGGCGAGACCATTGGCAAGATGATTGAGGCTTGTTTGCTTGAATGAGGGATTGAAAAAGTTTTTTCTATTACACTTGACAACGCATCAGCTATTGATGGAGCATTTGGGTTTGTAAAGAGGAGGGTAAATGCATGGAAAGGTTCTGTTCTTGATGGTGAACATCTCGAAGTTAGATGTAGTGCTCACATCATATTTCTACACCAAGATAACATTTTTAAACACTCGTAAATCAATTTTTGGTGCCACCAAGAATGCAGATAATATGTACCATGAAGATAAAATTTTCACCAAGAAGCAATTGTTTAACGATAAACTCATTATAAACTGTTGGGCAATATTCAGTACAAATAATTACATGTATAGTACTATCAAGAGCCAAAGATTCTGGTTGCCTTCGTGGCATATAAAAGAGATTTGTGTATATTCTTGTTTACTCCAAAGGAGAACTTGACTAAAGTTTTGTGATGTCCGGGCAAAGCTCGTGTGGCATATAAAAGTGAACTCGGGCAAAGCTCGTCGTGTGAAAAATAAAGTATGTGCAACAAGTTCTTTGAAGAGAAGTATAACCTTGTAAGACGATAATATTGTAGCGACGAAGGAAGTATTTGGTGAGAAGATGTAGTGTGAAGAAAGAAGATAAGCCTCCCTACTTAAGAAAAACTTTCATAAAATTTGAAACTATTCTTGGAATAGATAAAATTGAGGGAGGGTGTTGAAATTATAATTTTAACTATTGGTACATGCATCAGAAGTTTCTAGATTTATCTAGATATATGTGTGGAATTTCATTGATACATGAATATGTATTTATTTCTAAATTCATTGTATAGAGTTTGGTACATCATCTAGAAGTATCTTTTAAGTACTATAAAAAGCCATGTAATATGTCATTTGAAAATTGAGTAAGAGTAAGACTTATTCTTCTCCAAATGTGTGTGTGACTAAGAATCAAAGATTCTTCTCCTATATCCTTCTCTTGTGTGAGTTTGAGTGAGATCCTTTCTTCCAACAATTAAAGTTGGTATCAAGGCAGGAAGTCTAAGGTTCGACTCTCTGCCACCCCCAATATTCTCACAATTTATGAGGCTTAAGGTTTTAGATGAGCTGGTTACTCAACACATAATTATCATTGTATCCCCATCACTAGGTGCATAAGCCAACTTGGAACTGGAACTTACTGGAATCTAAGTTGATGAAACTGCTGAGGAAATGGCAGGCACACTTGGAGAAGACTGAAGATTGATATATAATTCTATATATACTTTAAAAAATTTGCTTGCTAAATTTTACACTCCAAAAGTAATTATATAATATCTACCAACACGAAGTTAAAGGGTCTTTATGTAAATTTATATAATTAATTTACAAAGAATGACGTTAAGGGAGACAAAATATAATGCAGAGAAGATGTACCTATATAATTAATTTACAAAGAATGATGTTAAGCCACAAAATATAATGCACTGCATAAACACATATATTAGCAAATAGACAAAATTAGCGAAAAACCAGTCTCGTGACAATCATTAAATCTAGCTACTATGGCCAGCAAAATTCGTTAAATCTACTATAGCATGTAGATTAAATTAATTAAGGCTATAAATTGAAATCAATAACCCGCTAAGGTTAGAGAAGGAAGCTGGAAAGAAGAAAGTGTAGAATAAACTCATGCCTAGCTAGTTTTCAAAGAAAGTCGTTGGCTCAAGTAGCAAAAACAAACTCCAGTCTAGAGATCTACAACGTAAGTACACACATCAAGTTTTTCATAACTGGAGTTTAAAAGATCCTTGAATGTGTTATCCATAGAGTTATATAGTCCCATGAAATACTATTTTAAATAATAATATTAATATGTTGTCCATATAGTTATATAGTCCTATGTAACTATTTGACGGAATTTTATATTTATTTATATTTTTAAAACTAATATTTTAAATAATAATATTAATATGTTGTCTTATGTGTATATTTAGATGAATAAATTAGAAAAAAAATATAAAAGGTACTCTATATAATAATTTTTAATATTTTGTCCAAAAGTTCAAGTCGATTGAATTTAAAAAAATTGACCGTGGAAATGTTATGCATAAGTCATAACATACATATAGGAAAAAATTATATTCAAATGATAAAAGTAATATCATTACAAGATATTTTTTTTTTTGAATTTAAAAATTATATACAAATAATAAAAATAATATTATTAGAAGATATCATTTTTGTTAAATTTAGTTATTTCTAATGACACAAGGGTATACTGAAATTTGTAAAATATCTCTAAATATCGAGTAAGATATTTAGTGCATCTTAATTTTAATATATCTCCCTTAAAATACTCGAGAAATAAAATAATTTTTTTAATGTGGTTATTGTACCAAAATTTTCAAAAATATAAAAAGGATATCTTTTGATCATTTTAATATCTCAAGAGTATATTAGTTTATCACATATTGTAGATTTTTAATATCCTCACAAATATTTTGCATATAGGTTCAAAGTTGTAAATATATCAAATATCATTATAAATAGATATGTGTTTATCACATGTTAACTACATCTCATTCTTTTACTCTTATAAGGTAGCTTAAATTTTTTCTTCCCACCTAGCCCATCACATATCGTTCTATGGAAAATTTAGGAGAGTCTTCAGTGAGAAGATCTGGTGGCAGTCCCCTTGGATCAAAGAACAAACCTAAAGATAACCCCTCCACCACAAACAAGGTTGTCCTTGTCGTGCCCCCTGGGATTAATATAATCCAGTGGGTGGAAGGCTTTGCACAAGATAATGGAGTTTCATTAGCTATCCTTACTGGGTCTGGAGCCATTTCTGAGGTCGCTCTCAAACACAAGGGCTCCCAACTTCAGTCACAGGAATTTAAAGAACAACTGAACTTGGTCTCGTTTTCAGGAGCTTATATACTTTCTCCTTCAGGTGGAGGATCCTCTTCTACCAAATTTTTCAACACTTCACTGGTTAGGGATGATTATAGTGTTGTAAGCGGGTCAGCTTTGCATATGGTTGCCCTTGGCCCGGTGCTATTGTCAGTTTTTTTCTTGAGCGATCCCAAGTTTTACAAGATAACTACCACAGATTAAGTTTGGGTTGAAATTCAATCGAATACAACTCTGGATTAATTTAGGAGTATTATAATTCATGTAATTCTTGCCAATGTTTTTATTAGAATAATTATACTCCAAAATTAAATTAATTGTCTTTAAAAGTAAGTTTTGTGTTGGGACAAATGTTTTGATATAATATATATATTGGTCTTTGCTATAAATGTGACATATATTATTGTTCGCCTTTGCTACAAAATTGTATCCATTAAATTGTAATGTTTGAATTCTTAACAACTTTTTTCCAACTAGATTAATATTAATGATCTTATATATATGTAATTGCATCACTCGATTTTTCAAGTTATGCATGTGACAACTAAATTACAATTGAACAATATTAATTCTTGAAACTGAGTGATAAAAAAAATGGTGATCATTGTGCTTGTAGTTTATAGATCGCGGAATCAGTGTGTTCCAATTTCTGGCCAAAAACAACTCCATTAGTATGAGGCCTTTTGGCCACGGCCCAGAGCGAACAATATCATACTAATGTGGAGTTAACGGGTGTTGCGCGGCCCAACAAGTGGTATCAGAGTCGGGGGCAGGTTCTCTCAATTGAGGACATGGATTCAAGGGATGATGAAGATAGAAGGGAAAGCCAACTGAGGATTTGATCCCTATCCTCTTAGTTCCAGGAGAACCAGATAAAGTCACTCACATTGGAGCACTGTTGCCTGAACCCTAGAAAGGCAAGATTATATCTTTCCTCAAAGAGAATGAAGATGTTTTTGCTTGGACAACAGCTGATATGTCAGGGATTGATCCCCAATTGATAACTCACACGTTGAATGTAGATCCCGAAAGGAAGACAGTGAAGCAAAAGAAGAAGAACTTTGCTCCAGAAAGGCAAGAGGCCATAAAGAAAGAGGTAGATAAGCTCTTGGAAGCAAGATTCATTGAAGAGATTCAATTCCTTGAATGGGTGGTTAACCCGGTAATGGTCAAGAAAGCCAATGGAAAGTGGAGAATATGCGTAGACTTTACGGACTTGAATGATGCATGTCATAAGGACTGTTTTCCCCTACAAAGGATCAACACTTTAATAGATGCCACTGCAGGGCACAAAATGCTAAGCTTCATGGATGGCTTCAACGGATACAACCAAATCAAGATGCATAAGGATGACATTCGCAAGGTATCATTCATTACTGATTTTGGTGTTTACTGCTACATAGTAATGACATTTGGACTCAAGAATGCAGGTGCCATATACCAAAGGTCAGTGAACAAAATTTTCAAACATCTCATTTTCTGTCCTAAATGCTACTCCACTAATTACTCCAAACCCAAACCCAAATACCCCGACCCATGATCCAATGATTATTCTAGACTCAAATTTTGAACCTGTTGAACTTAAGTCTCCTAAAAAGGAGAAATATGATGATGACTCTTTCATGAACAAGAAAAAACCAACTAGAACATCAGATGTGTGGGATCATTTTACCAAAATAATCGGTGGAAATCCGAATGATCCTAGGTGCACATGTAACTACTGTGGAGCGAATTATGCTTGTCATACTACAAGAGTTGGAACAAGTAGTTTGTGGTCTCATTTGAAAAAATATAGGAAGTATCCGAATAGCGTGGCTGATAAGAAGCAAAAGGTGCTTAGATTTAAACGTGGACTCGATGGAGAGGGGAATTTATTGGGTGCTATGTTTAACAAAGTTAGATGTCGGAGTGCATTGGCTAAGTTTGTGGTGAAGGATGAGCAGGCCTTTAATGTTACATAGGGTGAAGGGTTCAAGGATCTCATTAATGAGTTGCAGCCTAGGTTTGTTGTCCCTAGTCGAATGACTGTTACTATGGACATATACTCACTCTTTTGTATTGAGAAACTGAAATTGAGGAAAGAATTGACAGCTGTTGGTCAAAGAGTATGTTTAACCACTAATTGTTGGACATCGCGAACCCAAATGTCTAATATGTGCCTAACCGCGCACTATATAGATTCTGATTGGAAGCTACAAAAAAGAATTATAAACTTCTGTCAAGTTTCAAACCATAGAGGCGAGACCATTGGCAAGATGATTGAGGCTTGTTTGCTTGAATGAGGGATTGAAAAAGTTTTTTCTATTACACTTGACAACACATCAGCTAATGATGGAGCATTTGGGTTTGTAAAGAGGAGGGTAAATGCATGGAAAGGTTCTGTTCTTGATGGTGAACATCTCGAAGTTAGATGTAGTGCTCACATCGTAAGCTTAATTGTCAATGATGGGCTAACAAGACTTCATGATTGAATAGCTTCCATCCGTAATTCTGTGAGGTACATTCGATCATCACCGACAAGGCTACAAAAATTCAAAGCTTGTGTGGAGAAACAACGTATTAATTACAGGGGGGGGGGGTAGGGCTGATTTTAGACGTGCCAATGAGGTGGAACAACACTTATATGATGCTAGTTGTGGCTCTTAAGTTTGAAAAAGCATTTACAAGGTATGAAGAGGAAGACGACAAATTTCTTAGCTACATTATGGAAAACGAAAATGGAAAAATAAGGATTGGTCCCCCAACCTTTTCTGATTGGGAGTCAGCAGCCGTGTTTGTGAAGTTTCTGTCCACCTTTTACGAAGTTACTTTGAAGTTTAGTGGGACTCTGCACGTAACTTCAAATAACTTTTATCATGAAATCTGTGAGATTCATACTCAGTTGATTGAATTAGCGGATGCTGATCATCCCTTTTCTTGAGTTTTTTGTAGATATATACACACACATGTGTGTATAGTTTTGGTTGGTTTGGATTGTTGTATAGATGGAATATTTTTTGGGTGTCTATTGAATACATGGGTTTTTCTTTGAAGTGATTAATTTATTTTCTGTGATTGGGATAGCTTTGGATTGTTGTAACGGTGGGTTCTTTATTTGGTATTTTTTGAAATATGTGTTATTCTTCTATGGTCATGAGAGAAAGCTTGTTGTCTCCCTTGGGTCGACATTATAACAGAGGTTTTTCATATTGTTGCTTGAAAGGAGTGGAATTCTGTACGCAAACCCTAATCTGATGGGCCAAAATGGTTTCTTGAAACCATAACGAACATGGATAATTTTGAGAGGCTGCTTTATGATCCTTTAGAGAGTGTCAAGATTTATGCAAATTCTATTACAGTCTCGAGAAGTTGCAAGCCTCTTTCATTAAATGGTAAGTAATTACGGGTCAAAGGGTGGTTTGAAGGTATTTGAAGATTTATGCGACTCCCTTTGATACCAAAACTTCAGTAAATAAAAAGGTGGCTCGGTCCAATTCACCGTTAGAGGGGGCTTATTATATATTTCATATATAATACAAGGTTTCGTCTTATCTTATGTCTTGGGCAAATTGCTCCTGATATTAAGTAGTTTTACTTAAAAAAGAAAGCCTTTTCTTGAAAGTAAGGGCAATCAATATAAATGGTAGTCCCTCGCACAAACGACTAACAAAGATTGAGATCATTAGCGAAAGAAGGACCAACGCCGATCCTAAAGGAGAAGGAGTCAGTTTTCTTAAAAGATCTAGGAAAAATAAGACAATTATGTCATCCAAAAATTGTATTCTACAGAGGAAAAGCCTGTTATGAGTAAGTGTAGAGGGAGAATCATAAATGAAAAAAGGAGTAACACGTTCATTTATTTTTCTGAGATAAATGGAAGTTCCAAAGAAGTACTACCCCTGGATGTCTTATCAATTGCTAGAGCTAGGTTAGACTGCATGAGTGTTATTATTTCAAGAGAAAGAAGTTAAAAAGATGGACAAAAAACATTCGTTTACTTGATAGGGCTGCACATGAAAAATTCATCCAAGAACAATAATAGGCAAATATGCCGAGGTATGTTTTTAAAAATTTCGAAAGAAAGAACATTGAATCCTATCGTGATAAGTGGTGCCTCATATGTGTGCTCTCTCTCTTCTTTTATAAATTACAACTGACTGTCACCACATCATTGTTGACATATCTTATGCAATCACCCGCAAACTGCCATCAACAATGAAAGCAAATTCTCAATATTTATGTTCTTTGTGGTGATGTCAAGAGGATTATTTATTATTTACAGAAATTTGAGTGAGTCCAAATTGATCACAATTGGGGGATCTATTTTAATTTTACTTCATGTTTTTCTCAATTCTTGATGCCTAATGGCAAAAAGTCACCTACTGTTGCTACAATATCAGGCTGTTTGAGATCTTCAGTAACAAAAATTGTGCAAAAGAAAAATGAGCTTTGCTCGTGAAAAGGAAAACGGGTGAGTCATTTGTTGTAACTGGCACAAGATGATAAAGAGAGAGAGTTTCGTCTATCGATGAACAACAGATTGACGAAGCTCTTGGCATTGCTTTGTTTTTCTCTCATTTCCTATCAACGAGTTCTGGTACATGACACCTGATTGAGGTAATGATCCATGTATCATTTGCTCATGCATGCATCATCCATGCACGGCTCGGATCCTGAAGAAAGATATGTTGATGAAGAGTATGCAAGTGAGTAAAATGGCACTATATGTACTATTAATGAGGAGTGATAGCCTACCTTCGATAGACTACTTTGATATCCATAGCTTGAAGAAAGGCTCTTAATTAGTCAAGGAGCCTACTCTAACTCATTAGCTCCGAGAAGGAAGAGATAGAAATGTTGGACACCTGGAGCGTACTCTGATTGTCTCGGAGGAGTGCAACTGTGAAAGGTTTATTTATGGGCCAAGTATCCATTGTTCTTTCTTTCTTGATTTTGTTGACGGTCGAGAAAGGTGCCAGTGGAACTACTATGTATGATTTACCCTTCCTTGCTTGTCTTGACTTGAAAGAAAGTATCTTTAAGAAAGATTCTCGAGATTGTTGAGTCTTCTGCTCTCTTTCTAGACCTCTCAGTATCAGACTGTGAATTTGACTCAGGTGGGACAGACTGAATTCCTGGGACATTTATCTTTTTTCTTTAAAGAACTCAATCGGGGAAAGGTATGAAATAGTCGACCAAAGGTTATGGAAGAAAGCGAAGACTAAGCGCGATAAAAATAGCTAGGCGGGGTGATACACTACAGCCAAAAGGTGTATGAGGGCGACTAAAAGGACTTGTCTTTATCTATCTCATTCATATATGGTGTTTGATGCAATAACTGGTGGGCGAGTAGGAACTCTTGATCTTATATCATATCAGCTACCTCAGGTTATCAAAGATGCTCGGACCTAAAAGATTGTGTGAGAGGTTCTATTCGATAGTTGATTTAGCACAATACTGTCTTAAGCCTTTCTTTCAATGGTACGCTATGTGATTTTTTCTCTTTTCATTACTTCCATCTCTAGTTGGGGGTTTATTCTCTTGATTGTCTGAGTAAACTTGTAAGACGTCTTGCACAAAGAAAGCTAGCTCTGTTGGCAATCTCTATTCTTTCTATAAGACATTACTTCCATCTCTAGTTCGGGGTTTCTGCTCTTGTCTTGATTGTCTCAGGGTAAACTTACAAGAAGTCTTGCACAAAGAAAGCTAGCTCTATTCTTTCTATAAGACTTGTGGCAGTGTTTTCTTTATTGGTCTTTCTAGAAATTATGTGTTATTAAAATAATGAGTTGCACCTCATAGAAATAAAATTTAAAAGGTTTTTTCTTTGCAATGATATATTTAGTTATGTTTCTGCATTTGTATAATAATAAAGTGATATATTTAAAATTTTGTAATGCCTAGTCTTCATTCTTATATAAGTCAGATTTTAATTATTTTAAGAGTTAATAGATTTGGTGAATGAAATATTTAAATATGTTATCATGCAAATAAACATTATGCTATCATACACATTTTTTATGCAAAATTAATAATGAAAAGTCTGTATAACATCTTAAACTTGCACTACCAAAAATTAGGCCTTTACCTACCGTAGAAACGGTTTGTATAAGTCAGAAATCAGTCGTTAATTGGGTAATAACAACGGAATATTAAACCTAGTCGTTATTTACTTCTCCTAGTAGCTATTCACGTAAGTGACAAAAGACTTAGTCCACGTGTTAGTGCAACCGCCCAGCTAACGTGTCTGTTACCACTACCTGACAAGTGAAGGACACATGGGTCCAAATAAGGTATCATTACCGGTTTACCACATCATTAACCATGACCTAATTGATGTAGACAAATGATAAACTATAAGGATATAACTTTATGTAGAATCATGATTTTTTTTATGCTTTGATTTTGTAGGAGTATTTTGGTTCGACTTTTGGACTTTGATTAATTTCATAGCATCTTGTGACATTATATTTTGGAAGTTAGTATGGTACTTAAGACATGAAATAATTGTTTACAATTTTACTTGTGATATGGTTCAATTATGAAATGATATGAATTACTTTTAATTTATAAATTTAATTTAAATATGTTTGAGAGTAGATTTTGTTTGTTCTAACAAAATGTTAGATGCATCACATATTAGGTGTTCCGTTTATTAGTTTGAGTATCTACTCACCTATCACCACAAGTGATTATATAGCACGTCATGACTATTTGAAACATGATTGTTGTTTTTGACGCTAAACATGCTCTACATACATCCATGTGACTCACGCACTAGAAGGGATAATAAGTTTCATTTGAGAGAAAGAAAATCACAAGTCTATTAGTAGAATCTGATATTATGTTGTCCCGGTCAGTCTATACCATGCTTTTTAAAAAATCCTTCACATGCTAGGCTACTCTAGCAGGGCTGTAATTTGTCTCTACAAGAATTCCAACTTAAAGCGTGTTCTTGCAAATACCACTACATAAAAATTATATCAAATAGTGTATTGGTTTTTTATAGGAGATAATTTATTTATTAAGTTTTTCAAATTTACATCTGAGATTACTTGTTACAAAAAATCATACGGAACCAAATCGGCACTAAGAACCTTGTTGCACTCACGCAAAATAATCAACTATTTTTAGAAATATAGAAGTAGCTGTGGCGACTTTCACCCGCTTCTCGACTTCCGAATCCTTATCACTATCAGTTAATGCGGACAATTAGTCAAGGTTATAGGATGGAGCGAATGATATCCAATATGAAAATTGTGGATATCTAATTCTTAAAGGCGATCGATCCACAATCTTGTACAATACAACTGTTCTATTCTCAATCAGGGTTCCTCGGTAAGAGCTCGACGTAATTTTTCAAGAATGCTTCTTAACTTTTCCAAGAGAAATTCACTCCTGGTCTCTTGGTGGTTAGATACAATGTATGTTTTAACCTAATTAATGATTAAGACTGGTTCACTTGTTTAGAGAGGTTTTATGTTGAGCTTTATGTTTTCGAGCATTCGTTGGTTTAAGCAACTCTCCGTCCATACATGCCCTGCCATTCAACACATTTATAGACATGTATAGTCTTTATAGTGGTGCTTATATTTTCTGTAAACATGGATTGTCTTTATAGTGCTACTTATAAGCAATTAAGCACCATTATAAGTAATGCAAATAATATATTCTACACCAAGATAACATTTTTAAACACTCGTAAATCAATTTTTGGTGCCACCAAGAATGCAGATAATATGTACCATGAAGATAAAATTTTCACCAAGAAGCAATTGTTTAACGATAAACTCATTATACACTGTTGGGCAATATTCAGTACAAATAATTACATGTCTAGTACTATCAAGAGTCAAAGATTCTGGTTGCCTTCGTGGCATATAAGAGAGATTTGTGTATATTCTTGTTTACTCCAAAGAAGAACTTGACTAAAGTTTTGTGATGTCCGGGCAAAGCTCGTGTGGCATATAAAAGTGAACTCGGGCAAAGCTCGTCGTGTGAAAAATAAAGTATGTGCAACAAGTTCTTTGAAGAGAAGTATAACCTTGTAAGACGATAATATTGTAGCGACGAAGGAAGTATCTGGTGAGAAGATGTAGTGTGAAGAAAGAAGATAAGCCTCCCTACTTAAGAAAAACTTTCATAAAATTTGAAACTATTCTTGGAATAGATAAAATTGAGGGAGGGTGTTGAAATTATAATTTTAACTATTGGTACATGCATCAGAAGTTTCTAGATTTATCTAGATATATGTGTGGAATTTCATTCATACATGAATATGTATTTATTTCTAAATTCATTGTATAGAGTTTGGTACATCATCTAGAAGTATCTTTTAAGTACTATAAAAAGCCATGTAATATGTCATTTGAAAATTGAGTAAGAGTAAGACTTATTCTTCTCCAAATGTGTGTGTGACTAAGAATCAAAGATTCTTCTCCTATATCCTTCTCTTCTGTGAGTTTGAGTGAGATCCTTTCTTCCAACAATTAAAGTTGGTATCACAGCTCCGGCAGGAAGTCCAAGGTTCGACTCTCTGCCACCCCCAATATTCTAGGCTTAAGGTTTTAGATGAGCTGGTTACTCAACACATAATTATCATTGTATCCCCATCACTAGGTGCATAAGCCAACTTGGAACTGGAACTTACTGGAATCTAAGTTGATGAAACTGTTGAGGAAATGGCAGGCACACTTGGAGAAGACTGAAGATTGATATATAATTCTATATATACTTTAAAAAATTTGCTTGCTAAATTTTACACTCCAAAAGTAATTATATAATATCTACCAACACGAAGTTAAAGGGTCTTTATGTAAATTTATATAATTAATTTACAAAGAATGACATTAAGGGAGACAAAATATAATGCAGAGAAGATGTACCTATATAATTAATTTACAAAGAATGATGTTAAGCCACAAAATATAATGCACTGCATAAACACATATTTTAGCAAATAGACAAAATTAGCGAAAAACCAGTCTCGTGACAATCATTAAATCTAGCTACTATGGCCAGCAAAATTCATTAAATCTACTATAGCATGTAGATTAAATTAATTAAGGCTATAAATTGAAATCAATAACCAGCTAAGGTTAGAGAAGGAAGCTGGAAAGAAGAAAGTGTAGAATAAACTCATGCCTAGCTAGAAGAAAGTCGTTGGCTCAAGTAGCAAAAACAAACTCCAGTCTAGAGATCTACAAGGTAAGTACACACATCAAATTTTTCATAACTGGAGTTTAAAAGATCCTTGAATGTGTTATCCATAGAGTTATATAGTCCCATGAAATACTATTTTAAATAATAATATTAATATGTTGTCCATATAGTTATATAGTCCTATGTAACTATTTGACGGAATTTTATATTTATTTATATTTTTAAAACTAATATTTTAAATAATAATATTAATATGTTGTCTTATGTGTATATTTAGATGATTAAATTAGAAAAAAAATATAAAAGGTACTCTATATAATAATTTTTAATATTTTGTCCAAAAGTTCAAGTCGATTGAATTTAAAAAAATTGACCGTGGAAATGTTATTAATAAGTCATAACATACATATAGGAAAAAATTATATTCAAATGATAAAATAATATCATTACAAGATATTATTTTTTTTGAATTTAAAAATTATATACAAATAATAAAAATAATATTATTAGAAGATATCATTTTTGTTAAATTTAGTTATTTCTAATGACACAAGGGTATACTGAAATTTGTAAAATATCTCTAAATATCGAGTAAGATATTTAGTGCATCTTAATTTTAATATATCTCCCTTAAAATACTCGAGAAATAAAATAATTTTTTTAATGTGGTTATTGTACCAAAATTTTCAAAAATATAAAAAGGATATCTTTTGATCATTTTAATATCTCAAGAGTATATTAGTTTATCACATATTGTAGATTTTTAATATCCTCACAAATATTTTGCATATAGGTTCAAAGTTGTAAATATATCAAATATCATTATAAATAGATATGTGTTTATCACATGTTAACTACATCTCATTCTTTTATTCTTATAAGGTAGCTTAAATTTTTTCTTCCCACCTAGCCCATCACATATCGTTCTATGGAAAATTTAGGAGAGTCTTCAGTGAGAAGATCTGGTGGCAGTCCCCTTGGATCAAAGAACAAACCTAAAGATAACCCCTCCACCACAAACAAGGTTGTCCTTGTCGTGCCCCCTGGGATTAATATAATCCAGTGGGTGGAAGGCTTTGCACAAGATAATGGAGTTTCATTAGCTATCCTTACTGGGTCTGGAGCCATTTCTGAGGTCGCTCTCAAACACAAGGGCTCCCAACTTCAGTCACAGGAATTTAAAGAACAACTGAACTTGGTCTCGTTTTCAGGAGCTTATATACTTTCTCCTTCAGGTGGAGGATCCTCTTCTACCAAATTTTTCAACACTTCACTGGTTAGGGATGATTATAGTGTTGTAAGCGGGTCAGCTTTGCATATGGTTGCCCTTGGCCCGGTGCTATTGTCAGTTTTTTTCTTGAGCGATCCCAAGTTTTACAAGATAACTACCACAGATTAAGTTTGGGTTGAAATTCAATCGAATACAACTCTGGATTAATTTAGGAGTATTATAATTCATGTAATTCTTGCCAATGTTTTTATTAGAATAATTATACTCCAAAATTAAATTAATTGTCTTTAAAAGTAAGTTTTGTGTTGGGACAAATGTTTTGATATAATATATATATTGGTCTTTGCTATAAATGTGACATATATTATTGTTCGTCTTTGCTACAAAATTGTATCCATTAAATTGTAATGTTTGAATTTTGAATTCTTAACAACTTTTTTCCAACTAGATTAATATTAATGATCTTATATATATGTAATTGCATCACTCGATTTTTCAAGTTATGCATGTGACAACTAAATTACAATTGAACAATATTAATTCTTGAAACTGAGTGATAAAAAAAATGGTGATCATTGTGCTTGTAGTTTATAGATCGCGGAATCAGTGTGTTCCAATTTCTGGCCAAAAACAACTCCATTAGTATGAGGCCTTTTGGCCACGGCCCAGAGCGAACAATATCATACTAATGTGGAGTTAACGGGTGTTGCGCGGCCCAACAAGTGGTATCAGAGTCGGGGGCAGGTTCTCTCAATTGAGGACATGGATTCAAGGGATGATGAAGATAGAAGGGAAAGCCAACTGAGGATTTGATCCCTATCCTCTTAGTTCCAGGAGAACCAGATAAAGTCACTCACATTGGAGCACTGTTGCCTGAACCCTAGAAAGGCAAGATTATATCTTTCCTCAAAGAGAATGAAGATGTTTTTGCTTGGACAACAGCTGATATGTCAGGGATTGATCCCCAATTGATAACTCACACGTTGAATGTAGATCCCGAAAGGAAGACAGTGAAGCAAAAGATGAAGAACTTTGCTCCAAAAGGCAAAAGGCCATAAAGAAAGAGGTAGATAAGCTCTTGGAAGCAAGATTCATTGAAGAGATTCAATTCCTTGAATGGGTGGTTAACCCGGTAATGGTCAAGAAAGCCAATGGAAAGTGGAGAATATGCGTAGACTTTACGGACTTGAATGATGCATGTCCTAAGGACTGTTTTCCCCTACAAAGGATCAACACTTTAATAGATGCCGGGCACAAAATGCTAAGCTTCATGGATGGCTTCAACGGATACAACCAAATCAAGATGCATAAGGATGACACTCGCAAGGTATCATTCATTACTGATTTTGGTGTTTACTGCTACATAGTAATGGCATTTGGACTCAAGAATGCAGGTGCCATATAACAAAGGTTAGTGAACAAAATTTTCAAACATCTCATTTTCTGTCCTAAATGCTACTCCACTAATTACTCCAAACCCAAACCCAAATACCCCGACCCATGAGCCAATGATTATTCTAGACTCAAATTTTGAACCTGTTGAACTTAAGTCTCATAAAAAGGAGAAATATGATGATGATTCTTTCATGAACAAGAAAAAACCAACTAGAACATCAGATGTGTGGGATCATTTTACCAAAATAATCGGTGGAAATCCGAATGATCCTAGGTGCACATGTAATTACTGTGGAGCGAATTATGCTTGTCATACTACAAGAGTTGGAACAAGTAGTTTGTGGTCTCATTTGAAAAAATATAGGAAGTATCCGAATAGCGTGGCTGATAAGAAGCAAAAGGTGCTTAGATTTAAACGTGGACTCGATGGAGAGGGGAATTTATTGGTTGCTACGTTTAACAAAGTTAGATGTCGGAGTGCATTGGCTAAGTTTGTGGTGAAGGATGAGCAGGCCTTTAATGTTACAGAGGGTGAAGGGTTCAAGGATCTCATTAATGAGTTGCAGCCTAGGTTTGTTGTCCCTAGTCGAATGACTGTTACTATGGACATATACTCACTCTTTTGTATTGAGAAACTGAAATTGAGGAAAGAATTGACAGCTGTTGGTCAAAGAGTGTGTTTAACCACTAATTGTTGGACATCGCGAACCCAAATGTCTAATATGTGCCTAACCGCGCACTATATAGATTCTGATTGGAAGCTACAAAAAAGAATTATAAACTTCTGTCAAGTTTCAAACCATAGAGGCGAGACCATTGGCAAGATGATTGAGGCTTGTTTGCTTGAATGAGGGATTGAAAAAGTTTTTTCTATTACACTTGACAACGCATCAGCTAATGATGGAGCATTTGGGTTTGTAAAGAGGAGTGTAAATGCATGGAAAGGATCTGTTCTTCATGGTGAACATCTCGAAGTTAGATGTAGTGCTCACATCGTAAACTTAATTATCAATGATGGGCTAACAAGACTGCATGATTGAATAGCTTCCATCCGTAATTATGTGAGGTACATTCGATCATCCCCGACAAGGCTACAAAAATTCAAAGCTTATGTGGAGAAAGAACGTATTAATTACAAGGGGGGGGGGCTGATTTTAGACGTGCCAATGAGGTGGAACAACACTTATATGATGCTAGCTGTGGCTCTTAAGTTTGAAAAAGCATTTACAAGGTATGAAGAGGAAGACGACAAATTTCTTAGCTACATTATGGAAAACGAAAATGGAAAAAAGAGGATTGGTCCCCCAACCTTTTCTGATTGGGAGTCAGCAGCCATGTTTGTGAAGTTTCTGTCCACCTTTTACGAAGTTACTTTGAAGTTTAGTGGGACTCTGCACGTAACTTCAAATAACTTTTATCATGAAATCTGTGAGATTCATACTCAGTTGATTGAATTAGCGGATGCTGATCATCCCTTTTCTTGAGTTTTTTGTAGATATATACACACACATGTGTGTATAGTTTTGGTTGGTTTGGATTGTTGTATAGATGGAATATTTTTTGGGTGTCTATTGAATACATGGGTTTTTCTTTGAAGTGATTAATTTATTTTCTGTGATTGGGATACTTTGGATTGTTGTAAAGGTGGGTTCTTTATTTGGTATTTTTTGAAATATGTGTTATTCTTCTATGGTCATGAGAGAAAGCTTGTTGTCTCCCTTGGGTCGACATTATAACAGAGGTTTTTCATATTGTTGCTTGAAAGGAGTGGAATTCTGTACGCAAACCCTAATCTGATGGGCCAAAATGGTTTCTTGAAACCATAACGAACATGGATAATTTTGAGAGGCTGCTTTATGATCCTTTAGAGAGTGTCAAGATTTATGCAAATTCTGTTACAGTCTCGAGAAGTTGCAAGCGAGGTTTCATTAAATGGTAAGTAATTACGGGTCAAAGGGTGGTTTGAAGGTATTTGAAGATTTATGCGACTCCCTTTGATACCAAAACTTCAGTAAATAAAAAGGTGGCTCGGTCCAATTCACCGTCAGAGGGGGCTTATTATATATTTCATATATAATACAAGGTTTCATCTTATCTTATGTCTTGGGCAAATTGGTCCTGACATTAAGTAGTTTTACTTAAAAAAGAAAGCCTTATCTTGAAAGTAAGGGCAATCAATATAAATGGTAGTCCCTCGCACAAACGACTAACAAAGAGTGAGATCATTAGCGAAAGAAGGACCAACGCCGATCCTAAAGGAGAAGGAGTCAGTTTTCTTAAAAGATCTAGGAAAAATAAGACAATTATGTCATCCGAAAATTGTATTCTACAGAGGAAAAGCCTGTTATGAGTAAGTGTAGAGGGAGAATCATAAATGAAAAAAGGAGTAACACGTTCATTTATTTTTCTGAGATAAATGGAAGTTCCAAAGAAGTACTACCCCTGGATGTCTTATCAATTGCTAGAGCTAGGTTAGACTGCATGAGTGTTATTATTTCAAGAGAAAGAAGTTAAAAAGATGGACAAAAAACATTCGTTTACTTGATAGGGCTGCACATGAAAAATTCATCTAAGAACAATAATAGGCAAATATGCCGAGGTATGTTTTTAAAAATTTCGGAAGAAAGAACATTGAATCCTATCGTGATAAGTGGTGCCTTATACGTGTGCTCTCTCTCTTCTTTTATAAATTACAACTGACTGTCACCACATCATTGTTGACATATCTTGTGCAATCACCCGCAAACTGCCATCAACAATGAAAGCAAATTCTCAATATTTATGTTCTTTGTGGTGATGTCAAGTGGATTATTTATTATGTACAGATATTTGAGTGAGTCCAAATTGATCACAATTGGGGGATCTATTTTAATTTTAATTCATGTTTTTCTCAATTCTTGATGCCTAATGGCAAAAAGTCACCTACTGTTGCTACAATATCAGGCTGTTTGAGATCTTCAGTAACAAAAATTGTGCAAAAGAAAAATGAGCTTTGCTCGTGAAAAGGAAAACGGGTGAGTCATTTGTTGTAACTGGCACAAGATGATAAAGAGAGAGAGTTTCGTCTATCGATGAACAACAGATTGACGAAGCTCTTGGCATTGCTTTGTTTTTCTCTCATTTCCTATCAACGAGTTCTGGTACATGACACCTGATTGAGGTAATGATCCATGTATCATTTTCTCATGCATGCATCATCCATGCACGGCTCGGATCCCGAAGAAAGATATGTTGATGAAGAGTATGCAAGTGAGTAAAATGCCACTATATGTACTATTAATGAGGAGTGATAGCCTACCTTCGATAGACTACTTTGATATCCATAGCTTGAAGAAAGGCTCTTAATTAGTCAAGGAGCCTACTCTAACTCATTAGCTCCGAGAAGGAAGAGATAGAAATGTTGGACACCTGGAGCGTACTCTGATTGTCTCGGAGGAGTGCAACTGTGAAAGGTTTATTTATGGGCCAAGTATCCATTGTTCTTTCTTTCTTGATTTTGTTGACGGTCGAGAAAGGTGCCAGTTGAACTACTATGTATGATTTACCCTTCCTTGCTTGTCTTGACTTGAAAGAAAGTATCTTTAAGAAAGATTCTCGAGATTGTTGAGTCTTCTGCTCTCTTTCTAGACCTCTCAGTATCAGACTGCGAATTTGACTCAGGTGACACAGACTGAATTCCTGGGACATTTATCTTTTTTCTTTAAAGAACTCAATCGGGGAAATGTATGAAATAGTCGACCAAAGGTTATGGAAGAAAGCGAAGACTAAGCGCGATAAAAATAGCTAGGCGGGGTGATACACTACAGCCGAAAGGTGTATGAGGGCGACTAAAGGACTTGTCTTTATCTATCTCATTCATATATGGTGTTTGATGCAATAACTGGTGGGCGAGTAGGAACTCTTGATCTTATATCATATCAGCTACCTCACGTTATCAAAGATGCTCGGACCTAAAAGATTGTGTGAGAGGTTCTATTCGATAGTTGATTTAGCACAATACTGTCTTAAGCCTTTCTTTCAATGGTACGCTATGTGATTTTTTCTCTTTTCATTACTTCCATCTCTAGTTGGGGTTTATTCTCTTGATTGTCTGAGTAAACTTGTAAGACGTCTTGCACAAAGAAAGCTAGCTCTGTTGGCAATCTCTATTCTTTCTATAAGACATTACTTCCATCTCTAGTTGGGGGTTTCTGCTCTTGTCTTGATTGTCTCAGGGTAAACTTACAAGAAGTCTTGCACAAAGAAAGCTAGCTCTATTCTTTCTATAAGACTTGTGGCAGTGTTTTCTTTATTGGTCTTTCTAGAAATCATGTGTTATTAAAATAATGAGTTGCTCCTCATAGAAATAAAATTTAAAAGGTTTTTTCTTTGCAATGATATAGTTAGTTATGTTTCTGCATTTGTATAATAACAAATTGATATGTTTAAAATTTTGTAATGCCTAGTCTTCATTCTTATATAAGTCAGATTTTATTTATTTTAAGAGTTAATAGATTTGGTGAATGAAATATTTAAATATGTTATCATGCAAATAAACATTATGCTATCATACACATTTTTTATGCAAAATTAATAATGAAAAGTCTGTATAACATCTTAAACTTGCACTACCAAAAATTAGGCCTTTACCTACCGTAGAAACGGTTTGTATAAGTCAGAAATCAGTCGTTAATTGGGTAATAACAACCGAATATTAAACCTAGTCGTTATTTACTTCTCCTAGTAGCTATTCACGTAAGTGACAAAAGACTTAGTCCACGTGTTAGTGCAACGGCCCAGCTAACGTGTCTGTTACCACTACCTGACAAGTGAAGGACACATGGGTCCAAATAAGGTATCATTACCGGTTTACCACATCATTAACCATGACCTAATTGATGTAGACAAATGATAAACTATAAGGATATAACTTTATGTAGAATCATGATTTTTTTTATGCTTTGATTTTGTAGGAGTATTTTGGTTCGACTTTTGGACTTTGATTAATTTCATAGCATCTTGTGACATTATATTTTTGAAGTTAGTATGGTACTTAAGACATGAAATAATTGTTTACAATTTTACTTGTGATATGGTTCAATTATGAAATGATATGAATTACTTTTAATTTATAAATTTAATTTAAATATGTTTGAGAGTAGATTTTGTTTGTTCTAACAAAATGTTAGATGCATCACATATTAGGTGTTCCGTTTATTAGTTTGAGTATCTACACACCCATCACCACAAGTGATTATATAGCACGTCATGACTATTTGAAACAAGATTGTTGTTTTTGACGCTAAACATGCTCTACATACATCCATGTGACTCACGCACTAGAAGGGATAATAAGTTTCATTTGAGAGAAAGAAAATCACAAGTCTATTAGTAGAATCTGATATTATGTTGTCCGGGTCAGTCTATACCATGCTTTTTAAAAAATCCTTCACATGCTAGGCTACTCTAGCAGGGCTGTAATTTGTCTCTACAAGAATTCCAACTTAAAGCGTGTTCTTGCAAATACCACTACATTAAAATTATATCAAATAGTGTATTGGTTTTTTAGGAGATAATTTATTTATTAAGTTTTTCAAATTTACATCTGAGATTACTTGTTACAAAAAATCATACGGAACCAAATCGGCACTAAGAACCTTGTTGCACTCACGCAAAATAATCAACTATTTTTAGAAATATAGAAGTAGCTGTGGCGACTTTCACCCGCTTCTCGACTTCCGAATCCTTATCACTATCAGTTAATGCGGACAATTAGTCAAGGTTATAGGATGGAGCGAATGATATCCAATATGAAAATTGTGGATATCTAATTCTTAAAGGCGATCGATCCACAATCTTGTACAATACAACTGTTCTATTCTCAATCAGGGTTCCTCGGTAAGAGCTCGACGTAATTTTTCAAGAATGCTTCTTAACTTTTCCAAGAGAAATTCACTCCTGGTCTCTTGGTGGTTAGATACAATAATGGATCAGTTTTAAGTTTTAACCTAATTAATGATTAAGACTGGTTCACTTGTTTAGAGAGGTTTTATGTTGAGCTTTATGTTTTCGAGCATTCGTTGGTTTAAGCAACTCTCCGTCCATACATGCCCTGCCATTCAACACATTTATAGACATGTATAGTCTTTATAGTGGTGCTTATATTTTCTGTAGACATGGATAGTCTTTATAGTGCTGCTTATAAGCAATTAAGCACCATTATAAGTAATGCAAATAATATGTTCTACACCAAGATAACATTTTTAAACACTCGTAAATCAATTTTTGGTGCCACCACGAATGCAGATAATATGTACCATGAAGATAAAATTTTCACCAAGAAGCAATTGTTTAACGATAAACTCATTATAAACTGTTGGGCAATATTCAGTACAAATAATTACATGTATAGTACTATCAAGAGCCAAAGATTCTGGTTGCCTTCGTGGCATATAAGAGAGATTTGTGTATATTCTTGTTAACTCCAAAGGAGAACTTGACTAAAGTTTTGTGATGTCCGGGCAAAGCTCGTGTGGCATATAAAAGTGAACTCGGGCAAAGCTCGTCGTGTGAAAAATAAAGTATGTGCAACAAGTTCTTTGAAGAGAAGTATAACCTTGTAAGACGATAATATTGTAGCGACGAAGGAAGTATTTGGTGAGAAGAGGTAGTGTGAAGAAAGAAGACAAGCCTCCCTACTTAAGAAAAACTTTCATAAAATTTGAAACTATTCTTGGAATAGATAAAATTGAGGGAGGGTGTTGAAATTATAATTTTAACTATTGGTACATGCATCAGAAGTTTCTAGATTTATCTAGATATATGTGTGGAATTTCATTGATACATGAATATGTATTTATTTGTAAATTCATTGTATAGAGTTTGGTACATCATCTAGAAGTATCTTTTAAGTACTATAAAAAGCCATGTAATATGTCATTTGAAAATTGAGTAAGAGTAAGACTTATTCTTCTCCAAATGTGTGTGTGACTAAGAATCAAAGATTCTTCTCGTATATCCTTCTCTTGTGTGAGTTTGAGTGAGATCCTTTCTTCCAACAATTAAAGTTGGTATCACAGCTCAGGCAGGAAGTCGACTCTCTGTCACCCCCAATATTCTCACAATTTATGAGGCTTAAGGTTTTAGATGAGCTCGTTACTCAACACATAATTATCATTGTATCCCCATCACTAGGTGCATAAGCCAACTTGGAACTGGAAATTACTGGAATCTAAGTTGATGAAACTGCTGAGGAAATGGCAGGCACACTTGGAGAAGACTGAAGATTGATATATAATTCTATATATACTTTAAAAAATTTGCTTGCTAAATTTTACATGCCAAAAGTAATTATATAATATCTACCAACACGAAGTTAAAGGGTCTTTATGTAAATTTATATAATTAATTTACAAAGAATGACGTTAAGGGAGACAAAATATAATGCAGAGAAGATGTACCTATATAATTAATTTACAAAGAATGATGTTAAGCCACAAAATATAATGCACTGCATAAACACATATATTAGCAAATAGACAAAATTAGCCAAAAACCAGTCTCATGACAATCATTAAATCTAGCTACTATGGCCACCAAAATTCATTAAATCTACTATAGCATGTAGATTAAATTAATTAAGGCTATAAATTTAAATCAATAACCCGCTAAGGTTAGAGAAGGAAGCTGGAAAGAAGAAAGTGTAGAATAAACTCATGCCTAGCTAGTTTTCAAAGAAGTCGTTGGCTCAAGTAGCAAAAACAAACTCCAGTCTAGAGATCTACAACGTAAGTACACACATCAAGTTTTTCATAACTGGAGTTTAAAAGATCCTTGAATGTGTTATCCATAGAGTTATATAGTCCCATGAAATACTATTTTAAATAATAATATTAATATGTTGTCCATATAGTTATATAGTCCTATGTAATTATTTGACGGAATTTTATATTTATTTATATTTTTAAAACTAATATTTTAAATAATAATATTAATATTTTGTCTTATGTGTATATTTAGATGATTAAATTAGAAAAAAATATAAAAGGTACTCTATATAATAATTTTTAATATTTTGTCCAAAAGTTCAAGTCGATTGAATTTAAAGAAATTGACCGTGGAAATGTTATGCATAAGTCATAACATACATATAGGAAAAAATTATATTCAAATGATAAAAGTAATATCATTACAAGATATTATTTTTTTTGAATTTAAAAATTATATACAAATAATAAAAATAATATTATTAGAAGATATCATTTTTGTTAAATTTAGTTATTTCTAATGACACAAGGGTATACTGAAATTTGTAAAATATCTCTAAATATCGAGTAAGATATTTAGTGCATCTTAATTTTAATATATCTCCCTTAAAATACTCGAGAAATAAAATAATTTTTTTAATGTGGTTATTGTACCAAAATTTTCAAAAATATAAAAAGGATATCTTTTGATCATTTTAATATCTCAAGAGTATATTAGTTTATCACATATTGTAGATTTTTAATATCCTCACAAATATTTTGCATATAGGTTCAAAGTTGTAAATATATCAAATATCATTATAAATAGATATGTGTTTATCACATGTTAACTACATCTCATTCTTTTACTCTTATAAGGTAGCTTAAATTTTTTCTTCCCACCTAGCCCATCACATATCGTTCTATGGAAAATTTAGGAGAAAATTTAGGAGATTCTTCAGTGAGAAGATCTGGTGGCAGTCCCCTTGGATCAAAGAACAAACCTAAAGATAACCCCTCGACCACAAACAAGGTTGTCCTTGTCGTGCCCCCTGGGATTAATATAATCCAGTGGGTGGAAGGCTTTGCACAAGATAATGGAGTTTCATTAGCTATCCTTACTGGGTCTGGAGCCATTTCTGAGGTCGCTCTCAAACACAAGGGCTCCCAACTTCAGTCACAGGAATTTAAAGAACAACTGAACTTGGTCTCGTTTTCAGGAGCTTATATACTTTCTCCTTCAGGTGGAGGATCCTCTTCTACCAAATTTTTCAACACTTCACTGGTTAGGGATGATTATAGTGTTGTAAGCGGGTCAGCTTTGCATATGGTTGCCCTTGGCCCGGTGCTATTGTCAGTTTTTTTCTTGAGCGATCCCAAGTTTTACAAGATAACTACCACAGATTAAGTTTGGGTTGAAATTCAATCGAATACAACTCTGGATTAATTTAGGAGTATTATAATTCATGTAATTCTTGCCAATGTTTTTATTAGAATAATTATACTCCAAAATTAAATTAATTGTCTTTAAAAGTAAGTTTTGTGTTGGGACAAATGTTTTGATATAATATATATATTGGTCTTTGCTATAAATGTGACATATATTATTGTTCGTCTTTGCTACAAAATTGTATCCATTAAATTGTAATGTTTGAATTTTGAATTCTTAACAACTTTTTTCCAACTAGATTAATATTAATGATCTTATATATATGTAATTGCATCACTCGATTTTTCAAGTTATGCATGTGACAACTAAATTACAATTGAACAATATTAATTCTTGAAACTGAGTGATAAAAAAAATGGTGATCATTGTGCTTGTAGTTTATAGATCGCGGAATCAGTGTGTTCCAATTTCTGGCCAAAAACAACTCCATTAGTATGAGACCTTTTGGCCACGGCCCAGAGCGAACAATATCATACTAATGTGGAGTTAACGGGTGTTGCGCGGCCCAACAAGTGGTATCAGAGTCGGGGGCAGGTTCTCTCAATTGAGGACATGGATTCAAGGGATGATGAAGATAGAAGGGGAAAGCCAACTGAGGATTTGATCCCTATCCTCTTAGTTCCAGGAGAACCAGATAATGTCACTCACATTGGAGCACTGTTGCCTGAACCCTAGAAAGACAAGATTATATCTTTCCTCAAAGAGAATGAAGATGTTTTTGCTTGGACAACAGCTGATATGTCAGGGATTGATCCCCAATTGATAACTCACACGTTGAATGTAGATCCCGAAAGGAAGACAGTGAAGCAAAAGAAGAAGAACTTTGCTCCAGAAAGGCAAGAGGCCATAAAGAAAGAGGTAGATAAGCTGTTGGAAGCAAGATTCATTGAAGAGATTCAATTCCTTGAATGGGTGGTTAACCCGGTAATGGTCAAGAAAGCCAATGGAAAGTGGAGAATATGCGTAGACTTTACGGACTTGAATGATGCATGTCCTAAGGACTGTTTTCCCCTACAAAGGATCAACACTTTAATAGATGCCACTGCAGGGCACAAAATGCTAAGCTTCATGGATGGCTTCAACGGATACAACCAAATCAAGATGCATAAGGATGACATTCACAAGGTATCATTCATTACTGATTTTGGTGTTTACTGCTACATAGTAATGGCATTTGGACTCAAGAATGCAGGTGCCATATACCAAAGGTCAGTGAACAAAATTTTCAAACATCTCATTTTCTGTCCTAAATGCTACTCCACTAATTACTCCAAACCCAAACCCAAATACCCCGACCCATGATCCAATGATTATTCTAGACTCAAATTTTGAACCTGTTGAACTTAAGTCTCCTAAAAAGGAGAAATATGATGATGATTCTTTCATGAACAAGAAAAAACCAACTAGAACATCAGATGTGTGGGATCATTTTACCAAAATAATCGGTGGAAATCCGAATGATCCTAGGTGCACATGTAACTACTGTGGAGCGAATTATGCTTGTCATACTACAAGAGTTGGAACAAGTATTTTGTGGTCTCATTTGAAAAAATATAGGAAGTATCCGAATAGCGTGGCTGATAAGAAGCAAAAGGTGCTTAGATTTAAACGTGGACTCGATGGAGAGGGGAATTTATTGGTTGCTACGTTTAACAAAGTTAGATGTCGGAGTGCATTGGCTAAGTTTGTGGTGAAGGATGAGCAGGCCTTTAATGTTACAGAGGGTGAAGGGTTCAAGGATCTCATTAATGAGTTGTAGCCTAGGTTTGTTGTCCCTAGTCGAATGACTGTTACTATGGACATATACTCACTCTTTTGTATTGAGAAACTGAAATTGAGGAAAGAATTGTCAGCTGTTGGTCAAAGAGTGTGTTTAACCACTAATTGTTGGACATCGCGAACCCAAATGTCTAATATGTGCCTAACCGCGCACTATATAGATTCTGATTGGAAGCTACAAAAAAGAATTATAAACTTCTGTCAAGTTTCAAACCATAGAGGCGAGACCATTGGCAAGATGATTGAGGCTTGTTTGCTTGAATGAGGGATTGAAAAAGTTTTTTCTATTACACTTGACAACGCATCAGCTAATGATGGAGCATTTGGGTTTGTAAAGAGGAGGGTAAATGCATGGAAAGGTTCTGTTCTTGATGGTGAACATCTCGAAGTTAGATGTAGTGCTCACATCGTAAACTTAATTATCAATGATGGGCTAACAAGACTGCATGATCGAATAGCTTCCATCCGTAATTCTGTGAGGTACATTCGATCATCCCCGACAAGGCTACAAAAATTCAAAGCTTATGTGGAGAAAGAACGTATTAATTACAAGGGGGGGGGGCTGATTTTAGACGTGCCAATTAGGTGGAACAACACTTATATGATGCTAGCTGTGGCTCTTAAGTTTGAAAAAGCATTTACAAGGTATGAAGAGGAAGACGACAAATTTCTTAGCTACATTATGGAAAACGAAAATGGAAAAAAGAGGATTGGTCCCCCAACCTTTTCTGATTGGGAGTCAGCAGCCGTGTTTGTGAAGTTTCTGTCCACCTTTTACGAAGTTACTTTGAAGTTTAGTGGGACTCTGCACGTAACTTCAAATAACTTTTATCATGAAATCTGTGAGATTCATACTCAGTTGATTGAATTAGCGGATGCTGATCATCCCTTTTCTTGAGTTTTTTGTAGATATATACACACACATGTGTGTATAGTTTTGGTTGGTTTGGTTGTTGTATAGATGGAATATTTTTTGGGTGTCTATTGAATACATGGGTTTTTCTTTGAAGTGATTAATTTATTTTCTATGATTGGGATACTTTGGATTGTTGTAAAGGTGGGTTCTTTATTTGGTATTTTTTGAAATATGTGTTATTCTTCTATGGTCATGAGAGAAAGATTGTTGTCTCCCTTGGGTCGACATTATAACAGAGGTTTTTCATATTGTTGCTTGAAAGGAGTGGAATTCTGTACGCAAACCCTAATCTGATGGGCCAAAATGGTTTCTTGAAACCATAACGAACATGGATAATTTTGAGAGGCTGCTTTATGATCCTTTAGAGAGTGTCAAGATTTATGCAAATTCTGTTACAGTCTCGAGAAGTTGCAAGCCTCTTTCATTAAATGGTAAGTAATTACGGGTCAAAGGGTGGTTTGAAGGTATTTGAAGATTTATGCGACTCCCTTTGATACCAAAATTTCACTAAATAAAAAGGTGGCTCGGTCCAATTCACCGTCAGAGGGGGCTTATTATATATTTCATATATAATACAAGGTTTCGTCTTATCTTATGTCTTGGGCAAATTGGTCCTGACATTAAGTAGTTTTACTTAAAAAAGAAAGCCTTATCTTGAAAGTAAGGGCAATCAATATAAATGGTAGTCCCTCGCACAAACGACTAACAAAGAGTGAGATTATTAGCGAAAGAAGGACCAACGTCGATCCTAAAGGAGAAGGAGTCAGTTTTCTTAAAAGATCTAGGAAAAATAAGACAATTATGTCATCCGAAAATTGTATTCTACAGAGGAAAAGCCTGTTATGAGTAAGTGTAGAGGGAGAATCATAAATGGAAAAAGGAGTAACACGTTCATTTATTTTTCTGAGATAGATGGAAGTTCCAAAGAAGTACTACCCCTGGATGTCTTATCAATTGCTAGAGCCAGGTTAGACTGCATGAGTGTTATTATTTCAAGAGAAAGAAGTTAAAAAGATGGACAAAAAACATTCGTTTACTTGATAGGGCTGCACATGAAAAATTCATCCAAGAACAATAATAGGCAAATATGCCGAGGTATGTTTTTAAAAATTTCGGAAGAAAGAACATTGAATCCTATCGTGATAAGTGGTGCCTTATATGTGTGCTCTCTCTCTTCTTTTATAAATTACAACTGACTGTCACCACATCATTGTTGACATATCTTGTGCAATCACCCGCAAACTGCCATCAACAATGAAAGCAAATTCTCAATATTTATGTTCTTTGTGGTGATGTCAAGAGGATTATTTATTATTTACAGAAATTTGAGTGAGTCCAAATTGATCACAATTGGGGGATCTATTTTAATTTTACTTCATGTTTTTCTCAATTCTTGATGCCTAATGGCAAAAAGTCACCTACTGTTGCTACAATATCAGGCTGTTTGAGATCTTCAGTAACAGAAATTGTGCAAAAGAAAAATGAGCTTTGCTCGTGAAAAGGAAAACGGGTGAGTCATTTGTTGTAACTGGCACAAGATGATAAAGAGAGAGAGTTTCGTCTATCGATGAACAACAGATTGACGAAGCTCTTGGCATTGCTTTGTTTTTCTCTCATTTCCTATCAATGAGTTCTGGTACATGACACCTAATTGAGGTAATGATCCATGTATCATTTGCTCATGCATGCATCATCCATGCACGACTCGGATCCCGAAGAAAGATATGTTGATGAAGAGTATGCAAGTGAGTAAAATGGCACTATATGTACTATTAATGAGGAGTGATAGCCTACCTTCGATAGACTACTTTGATATCCATAGCTTGAAGAAAGGCTCTTAATTAGTCAAGGAGCCTACTCTAACTCATTAGCTCCGAGAAGGAAGAGATAGAAATGTTGGACACCTGGAGCGTACTCTGATTGTCTCGGAGGAGTGCAACTGTGAAAGGTTTATTTATGGGCCAAGTATCCATTGTTCTTTCTTTCTTGATTTTGTTGACGGTCGAGAAAGGTGCCAGTGGAACTACTATGTATGATTTACCCTTCCTTGCTTGTCTTGACTTGAAAGAAAGTATCTTTAAGAAAGATTCTCGAGATTGTTGAGTCTTCTGCTCTCTTTCTAGACCTCTCAGTATCAGACTGCGAATTTGACTCAGGTGACACAGACTGAATTCCTGGGACATTTATCTTTTTTCTTTAAAGAACTCAATCGGGGAAATGTATGAAATAGTCGACCAAAGGTTATGGAAGAAAGCGAAGACTAAGCGCGATAAAAATAGCTAGGCGGGGTGATACACTACAGCCGAAAGGTGTATGAGGGCGACTAAAGGACTTGTCTTTATCTATCTCATTCATATATGGTGTTTGATGCAATAACTGGTGGGCGAGTAGGAACTCTTGATCTTATATCATATCAGCTACCTCACGTTATCAAAGATGCTCGGACCTAAAAGATTGTGTGAGAGGTTCTATTCGATAGTTGATTTAGCACAATACTGTCTTAAGCCTTTGTTTCAATGGTACGCTATGTGATTTTTTCTCTTTTCATTACTTCCATCTCTAGTTGGGGTTTATTCTCTTGATTGTCTGAGTAAACTTGTAAGATGTCTTGCACAAAGAAAGCTAGCTCTGTTGGCAATCTCTATTCTTTCTATAAGACATTACTTCCATCTCTAGTTGGGGGTTTGTGCTCTTGTCTTGATTGTCTCAGGGTAAACTTACAAGAAGTCTTGCACAAAGAAAGCTAGCTCTATTGGCAATCTCTATTCTTTCTATAAGACTTGTGGCAGTGTTTTCTTTATTGGTCTTTCTAGAAATTATGTGTTATTAAAATAATGAGTTGCTCCTCATAGAAATAAAATTTAAAAGGTTTTTTCTTTGCAATGATATGTTTAGTTATGTTTCTGCATTTGTATAATAATAAAGTGATATATTTAAAATTTTGTAATGCCTAGTCTTCATTCTTATATAAGTCAGATTTTAATTATTTTAAGAGTTAATAGATTTGGTGAATGAAATATTTAAATATGTTATCATACACATTTTTTATGCAAAATTAATAAAGAAAAGTCTGTATAACATCTTAAACTTGCACTACCAAAAATTAGGCCTTTACCTACCGTAGAAACGGTTTGTATAAGTCAGAAATCAGTCGTTAATTGGGTAATAACAACGGAATATTAAACCTAGTCGTTATTTACTTCTCCTAGTAGCTATTTGAACAAAATAAAACAGAATAGAACTTTGTTGCAGAGATAGGTTTTATGGAGTTCAAGGAACTTCTGTTATTTGCCAAAATAAACATACAAGGAATTTATAGAAACATGCACACATAGACGTGGCATTAAACAAGGAACTAATTGACTAAAAATTAGCGACTACTAACACAACCTTAAAACACTCCACTAATAGCTCCACTACTAGCTGACTTATTCAAACAGAAAACAAACTACCCAAAACATAAAGTTTGGATCAACCTAAAGCCCAACCCATATCAGAATAGGGCCCAACATTCTCTCCCTTGATTCAAACTTACTCCATTAAATCTTTAACACCCAGTAACCTCCTCATCTCTTCAAACTTTGTTGTGAACATAGGCTTTGTCAACACATCTGCTTTCTGCTGGCTGGTCTTTACATACTTAACTTGTATGTCTCCACGTTCAATGCAATCTCTGATAAAATGAAAACGTATGTCGATGTGCTTGCTACGGCCATGAAAGACAGGGTTCTTAGACAGATCAATAGTCGACTTATTATCCACATAGATCACCACAGGACCTGTACCCAGGTCGGTTATTTGCTTAAGCAAATTTCGAAGCCAAACACCTTGGCAAGCAGCTGCATTTGCAGCCATGAATTCAGCTTCACAAGAAGAAAGGGCTACGCACTTCTGCTTCTGGGACACCCAAGTAATCAAATTCTCATTTAGATAAAATGCCATTCCTCCCGTGCTTTTACGATCTTCAATGCTTCCTGCAAAATCACTGTCAGAAAAACCCGACAGGATGTAGTTTCCTTTTCCTTTTGTGTATCGCAAACCATAGTCCAATGTTCCCTTCACATAACGCAAAATTCGCTTGACAGCTCCCAAGTGTAGTGAGGTAGGCTTCTCCATATACCTGCTCATGACTCCCACAACATAAGCTATGTCGGGCCTAGTATGCACCAGGTATCTTAAACCCCCGATTAGGCTTCGATACTTTGTTGCATCAACAAGCTTCCCGGTCTCGTCTTTGTGCATCTGTATTCGCGGTTCCATTGGATACTTTACAGGATTACAAGCCTGCAAATTTGCTTTCTCAAGTAGCTTCCTTGCATACGCCTTTTGCTTTAACTCTGTAAATTCACTGTTTTGTTGCACCTCTATTCCAAGGTAGTAGGAGAGTTTGCCTAAATCACTCATCTCGAACTCCATGTTCATTTGAGCTTTGAACTTGAGTATTTTCTCAACGCTTGAGCCAGTTACCAGTAGATCATCTACGTAGACACCGACTATTAAACAGCCTCCTTCTTCATTCTTTGTATAAACCGCTTGTTCGTAAGGACACTTTTCAAATCCCAGCTGCTTCAAACACCTGTTCAGGCGAGAATACCAGGCCCTCGGGGCTTGACGGAGCCCGTATAGTGCTTTTAGTAACTTATAGACCTTATGCTCTTGCCCAGTTTTGATGAAACCTTCGGGCTGCATGACATACACTTCTTCGATGAGTTCTCCGTTCAGAAAAGCAGACTTGACGTCCATATGGTGTACCTCCCAACTGTTTTTCGCAGCCAATGCTAACAAAAGACGCACTGTCTCAAGCCTGGTTACCGGTGCGAATACTTCTTCAAAATCAATTCCCTGTTTTTGTACATAACCTTTTGCCACAATCCTCGCTTTGTACTTGACAATTTCATCCTCTGTGTTCTTCTTGATTTTGTACACCCACTTCAAATTTATTGCTTTTCTTCCGGTTGGTAGATCAGTCAGAACCCAGGTCTTGTTTTTTTCAACTGCATCGATCTCAGACTGCATGGCTTTCCTCCATTCGAGCTCCTTTTCTGCTTGGCTAAAACAAGCTGGTTCCTCTATCCCGAGCAACAATTCTTCATCTTGCATATCTACCTCCTCAGTATCATTGTAAATGTCATTCATGAGTCTGAGTCGTGGAGGTGCTGAACTGCCACTGGACTCACCACTAGAGTCTGTGTCGGTATTCGATGCACCAGAAAAAACATCACCAGAGGATTCAAGTAAAGTATTATGGGCTGACATGGATCCCTCAAAATCACTTTCGTCGTTGTTACCCTGAACATGAGTCGATACATCATTCATTATAACAAAAAAATTTGCATTTGCCATACCTTCCACTGAATGAGACTCCCACTTTCAGCTTTTATCTTCCTCGAAAACGACATCTCTACTGACATATAGCTTTCCAGTGCCCGGATCATGAAGTCTATATGCCTTGGTGCCGGGTTCCTTACCCAAATAGATGACCACTCTGCTTCTGTCATCTAGCTTTGCTGTGTTCACCTTAGGGACTTTCATGTGTGCTAAACAACCGAAGACCCTTACATGATCCAATTGTGGCTTGTATCCCTTCCAGGCTTCGTATGGAGTCTCACCCTTCAAAACTTTTGTTGGTAACCTGTTTAGCAAGTAGACCGAGTGACTGACTGCCTCACCCCAGTAAATAGATGGCATCCGTCTCTCCTTTAATAAGCTTCTTGTCCTAGCCACAATTGTCCTGTTTCGCCTCTCCACGACACCATTCTGTTGTGGAGAATATGGTGCTGTCAGGTGTCGTGTGATCCCCTCATCATTACAGTAACTCTGGAATTCATGTGATGTGAATTCCCCACCACGATCTGTCCGTAGTACTTTTAGAGAGATACCTGATTCTTTCTCCACCAACAACTTAAATCTCTTGAACACAACAAGTGCATCACTTTTATTTCGTAAAAGAAATACCCACATCATTCTACTGAAATCATCAACCAGTAGGAAAAAATAGCGGTTACCTGCAGGTGTAGGAGGCGAGATTGGGCCACACAAATCAGCATGCACGAGTTCAAGCTTTTCTTTTGCTGTGAAAGATGACTGTTGCGGAAATGGTGTCTGGGTCTGTTTAGAGAGTAAGCATCCTTCACATGCCCCTTTTGGATGCACGAAAACTGGTACACCCCGAGCCATACCATGATCAGACAACCTCTTCATAGCTTGAAAGTTCACGTGTCCAAGACGTAAATGCCACAACCAACTCGCTTCCTCAGTCTTAGATAGTAAACATCTTGGATAGTTGTCATCGATGAGTACCTTGTATAAACGATTGGATGACCGTTTAACCTTCATCAAGAGATCACCTTTTTCGTCGTTCACCCAGAGATAATCCCCCTGCAACACCACCTTATTACCAGATTCTGAAAGTTGTCCCAAACTGATTATATTATTCTTCAATGTCGGTATAAAATATACTTCTTTTAACCAACGTTTTTCACCATTTTTGCAGTGGAACACAATCGAGCCTTTTCACTCAATACGTACACTTGAACCATCTCCAAACTTCACGTTACCCGTCACACTTTCGTCCAAAGTCGAAAACTTTTCTTTCCTCCCCGTCATATGGTTGCTCGCGCCATTGTCAAGATACCATAGTGTTGACCTATCTGTCTCTCCACCCGAAATCAAACTAAGATTGATACTTTCTTCATTTAGTAGGACATCTCCTTCGTTTTCTTCGCACTTAGTAAACAACAAAGTTGGCTCATCATCTTGACTTGCCTGAGTCAAGTTCACCTCCTGAGCCTTGTCACGATCTCGTTCCCTTTCTCGACGTGGCTTTCTGCACTCCGCAGCGTAATGCCCATAAATGTTGCAATTGAAACACTTTATATGACTCTTATCTCTGTTCTCCCTGCTGTCCTTGTTTGGTGTATGCCCTCTGGTTTTGTCTTCTCCGCGAGTTTGAGTACTTCTCCACTCACTGCCTCCTCGTGAGTACCCTCTGCCTCTTCCTCTATAATTGCCCGAACCTCGGCTGAATTGACTTCCAGAACCACCATTTTTATTTGCACGCTTTGTCCCATCAGTGTGTGCTAACAGTAGTTGTCCACCACCATTCTCCGTTTGGCCACGTATACGTTCTTCATGGGCCTTCAGTCTACCGATGATTTCGTCTACTGTCATGGTTTCCATATCACCAAATTGCTCAATAGTGCTAGCAATCTGCAGAAACTTTGACGGCATTGCCCGTAACACCTTCTTCACCACATAAGACTCAGCCATAGTCTCTCCCAAAACTCGAATATTCGTCACAATTCCGTTCACCTTCATACAGAAATACTCTAATTGATCTCCATCCTTCATCTGCAAAGACTCGAATTCTGTCTTGAGTGTTTGAATTTTTGCAGCTTTCACTCTCTCTGCACCCATACACATCGTCTTCAACGCCGTCCAAGCCTCTTTAGCTGAAGTTTTTTCAGCTATCGAGAGCAACATATCCTCTGGAATCCCTTGATAAATGGCAGCCAACGCCATCTTATCTATCTTGCTGTCGACTACAGTCTCAGGTGTGCTTAGCTCCACCGCCTCCCAGACGCCTTGTGCCTGCATGAAAACCTTCATCTTGATTGACCATGCAGTGTAGTTCGTTCGAGCCAGCATAGGATAACTTAATCCCACGGATCCTTCTTTTGGTTTTGTTGCCTCCATTCTTGTATTCCTCGGCATATATTTTGGCATTCACTACCTGGTTGCTCTGATACCAAATGAACAAAATAAAACAGAATAGAACTTTGTTGCAGAGATAGGTTTTATGGAGTTCAAGGAACTTCTGTTATTTGCCAAAATAAACATACAAGGAATTTATAGAAACATGCACACACAGACGTGGCATTAAACAAGGAACTAATTGACTAAAAATTAGCGACTACTAACACAACCTTAAAACACTCCACTAATAGCTCCACTACTAGCTGACTTATTCAAACAGAAAACAAACTACCCAAAACATAAAGTTTGGATCAACCTAAAGCCCAACCCATATCAGAATAGGGCCCAACACTATTCACGTAATTGACAAAAGACTTAGTCCACGTGTTAGTGCAACGGCCTAGCTAACGTGTCTGTTACCACTACCTGACAAGTGAAGGACACATGGGTTCAAATAAGGTATCATTACCGGTTTACCACATCATTAACCATGACCTAATTGATGTAGACAAATGATAAACTATAAGGATATAACTTTATGTAGAATCATGATTTTTTTTATGCTTTGATTTTGTAGGAGTATTTTGGTTCGACTTTTGGACTTTGATTAATTTCATAGCATCTTGTGACATTATATTTTGGAAGTTAGTATGGTACTTAAGACATGAAATAATTGTTTACAATTTTACTTGTGATATGGTTCAATTATGAAATGATATGAATTACTTTTAATTTATAAATTTAATTTAAATATGTTTGAGAGTAGATTTTGTTTGTTCTAACAAAATGTTAGATGCATCACATATTAGGTGTTCCATTTATTAGTTTGAGTATCTACTCACCCATCACCACAAGTGATTATATAGCACGTCATGACTATTTGAAACATGATTGTTGTTTTTGACGCTAAACATGCTCTACATACATCCATGTGACTCACGCACTAGAAGGGATAATAAGTTTCATTTGAGAGAAAGAAAATCACAAGTCTATTAGTAGAATCTGATATTATGTTGTCCGGGTCAGTCTATACCATGCTTTTTAAAAAATCCTTCACATGCTAGGCTACTCTAGCAGGGCTGTAATTTGTCTCTACAAGAATTCCAACTTAAAGCGTGTTCTTGCAAATACCACTACATTAAAATTATATCAAATAGTGTATTGGTTTTTTAGGAGATAATTTATTTATTAAGTTTTTCAAATTTACATCTGAGATTACTTGTTACAAAAAATCATACGGAACCAAATCGGCACTAAGAACCTTGTTGCACTCACGCAAAATAATCTACTATTTTTAAAAATATAGAAGTAGCTGTGGCGACTTTCACCAGCTTCGCGACTTCCGAATCCTTATCACTATCAGTTAATGCGGACAATTAGTCAAGGTTATAGGATGGAGCGAATGATATCCAATATGAAAATTGTGGATATCTAATTCTTAAAGGCGATCGATCCACAATCTTGTACAATACAACTGTTCTATTCTCAATCAGGGTTCCTCGGTAAGAGCTCGACGTAATTTTTCAAGAATGCTTCTTAACTTTTCCAAGAGAAATTCACTCCTGGTCTCTTGGTGGTTAGATACAATAATGGATCAGTTTTAAGTTTTAACCTAATTAATGATTAAGACTGTTTCACTTGTTTAGAGAGGTTTTATGTTGAGCTTTATGTTTTCGAGCATTCGTTGGTTTAAGCAACTCTCCGTCCATACATGCCCTGCCATTCAACACATTTATAGACATGTATAGTCTTTATAGTGGTGCTTATATTTTCTGTAGACATGGATAGTCTTTATAGTGCTGCTTATAAGCAATTAAGCACCATTATAAGTAATGCAAATAATATGTTCTACACCAAGATAACATTTTAAACACTCGTAAATCAATTTTTGGTGCCACCAAGAATGCAGATAATATGTACCATGAAGATAAAATTTTCACCAAGAAGCAATTGTTTAACGATAAACTCATTATAAACTGTTGGGCAATATTCAGTACAAATAATTACATGTATAGTACTATCAAGAGCCAAAGATTCTGGTTGCCTTCGTGGCATATAAGAGAGATTTGTGTATATTCTTGTTAACTCCAAAGGAGAACTTGACTAAAGTTTTGTGATGTCCGGGCAAAGCTCGTGTGGCATATAAAAGTGAACTCGGGCAAAGCTCGTCGTGTGAAAAATAAAGTATGTGCAACAAGTTCTTTGAAGAGAAGTATAACCTTGTAAGACGATAATATTGTAGCGACGAAGGAAGTATTTGGTGAGAAGAGGTAGTGTGAAGAAAGAAGTCAAGCCTCCCTACTTAAGAAAAACTTTCATAAAATTTGAAACTATTCTTGGAATAGATAAAATTGAGGGAGGGTGTTAAAATTATAATTTTAACTATTGGTACATGCATCAGAAGTTTCTAGATTTATCTAGATATATGTGTGGAATTTCATTGATACATGAATATGTATTTATTTCTAAATTCATTGTATAGAGTTTGGTACATCATCTAGAAGTATGTCATTTGAAAATTGAGTAAGAGTAAGACTTATTCTTCTCCAAATGTGTGTGTGACTAAGAATCAAAGATTCTTCTCGTATATCCTTCTCTTGTGTGAGTTTGAGTGAGATCCTTTCTTCCAACAATTAAAGTTGGTATCACAGCTCAGGCAGGAAGTCCATGGTTCGACTCTCTGTCACCCCCAATATTCTCACAATTTATGAGGCTTAAGGTTTTAGATGAGCTGGTTACACAACACATAATTATCATTGTATCCCCATCACTAGGTGCATAAGCCAACTTGGAACTGGAACTTACTGGAATCTAAGTTGATGAAACTGCTGAGGAAATGGCAGGCACACTTGGAGAAGACTGAAGATTGATATATAATTCTATATATACTTTAAAAAATTTGCTTGCTAAATTTTACACTCCAAAAGTAATTATATAATATCTACCAACACGAAGTTAAAGGGTCTTTATGTAAATTTATATAATTAATTTACAAAGAATGACGTTAAGGCAGACAAAATATAATGCAGAGAAGATGTACCTATATAATTAATTTACAAAGAATGATGTTAAGCCACAAAATATAATGCACTGCATAAACACATATATTAGCAAATAGACAAAATTAGCGAAAAACCAGTCTCGTGACAATCATTAAATCTAGCTACTATGGCCAGCAAAATTCATTAAATCTACTATAGCATGTAGATTAAATTAATTAAGGCTATAAATTTAAATCAATAACCCGCTAAGGTTAGAGAAGGAAGCTGGAAAGAAGAAAGTGTAGAATAAACTCATGCCTAGCTAGTTTTCAAAGAAAGTCGTTGGCTCAAGTAGCAAAAACAAACTCCAGTCTAGAGATCTACAACTTAAGTACACACATCAAGTTTTTCATAACTGGAGTTTAAAAGATCCTTGAATGTGTTATCCATAGAGTTATATAGTCCCATGAAATACTATTTTAAATAATAATATTAATATATTGTCCATATAGTTATATAGTCCTATGTAACTATTTGACGGAATTTTATATTTATTTATATTTTTAAAACTAATATTTTAAATAATAATATTAATATGTTGTCTTATGTGTATATTTAGATGATTAAATTAGAAAAAAATATAAAATGTACTCTATATAATAATTTTTAATATTTTGTCCAAAAGTTCAAGTCGATTGAATTTAAAAAAATTGACCGTGGAAATGTTATGCATAAGTCATAACATACATATAGGAAAAAATTATATTCAAATGATAAAAGTAATATCATTACAAGATATTATTTTTTTTGAATTTAAAAATTATATACAAATAATAAAAATAATATTATTAGAAGATATCATTTTTGTTAAATTTAGTTATTTCTAATGACACAAGGGTATACTGAAATTTGTAAAACATCTCTAAATATCGAGTAAGATATTTAGTGCATCTTAATTTTAATATATCTCCCTTAAAATACTCGAGAAATAAAATAATTTTTTTAATGTGGTTATTGTACCAAAATTTTCAAAAATATAAAAAGGATATCTTTTGATCATTTTAATATCTCAAGAGTATATTAGTTTATCACATATTGTAGATTTTTAATATCCTCACAAATATTTTGCATATAGGTTCAAAGTTGTAAATATATCAAATATCATTATAAATAGATATGTGTTTATCACATGTTAACTACATCTCATTCTTTTACTCTTATAAGGTAGCTTAAATTTTTTCTTCCCACCTAGCCCATCACATATCGTTCTATGGAAAATTTAGGAGAGTCTTCAATGAGAAGATCTGGTGGCAGTCCCTTTGGATCAAAGAACAAACCTAAAGATAACCCCTCCACCACAAACAAGGTTGTCCTTGTCGTGCCCCCTGGGATTAATATATGTTGGGCCTTTGGGCTTTTAATCTAAACTTGGGTCGTAGTATTTTCTTTTGCAGTAGGTGTTTGGGTTATGCCTGAGACTTAGTCTATCAGGTGTTGAGTTTTATTCGGAATAACGTTGTGAAACATTGCAAATAAATATGTAGTAGTAGCGTATGTCTAGGATGGCAGGTCCTGTATTTTCGCTTTATTTTGGTTATGTACTTTGCTTATATTCACTTTCTGATTAGTAATAAACATACGTTCAGAGTATTACTTGTTTTACAGTTTCAAAGGCAAACAGATACTATATAAGTATATTTATATCTTACAATCTGGTATCAGAGCGGGTGTACGACGGTGAAGTATATGCCTAAAGTGTTTGCCAATGGAAACAAACAAAACAAAGGAAGGATCACTAGGATTAACCTACCCTATGTTAAGCAGAGCCAATTACACGGCGTGGGCGCTTAAGATGAAGGTTTATATGCAAGCACACGGAGTCTGGAAAGCTGTAGATCCTGGAACCCCTGAAGCGACGGTGACAGACAGAATAGACAAAATAGCTTTGGCAGCTATTTACCAGGGCATACCTGAAGATGTACTGTTATCCCTGGCAGAGAAGAAGACAGCGAAGGAGGCGTGGGACGCCGTGAAGACTATGTGTTTGGGTGCAGAACGTGTGAAGAAGGCGAGAGTGCAAACTCTTAAGGCTGAATTTGAGACCCTAACCATGAGGGATAATGAAGCCTTGGACGATTTTTGTATGAAACTGAGTGCGTTGGTGACGAATATACGGGCCTTGGGTGAGACGATTGACGAATCCTACATTGTGAAGAAGTTACTGCGAGCTGTCCCAACGAAATTCTTACAGATAGCTTCCACACTCGAGCAGTTTGGTAACCTAGAAACAATGACCGTAGAGGAAACAGTGGGGTCATTAAAAGCACATGAAGAACGGTTGCGAGGCCAAGCTGAGTCGGGAAAAGCAGGTGGGTCACAACTATTACTCACAGAGGAGGAATGGTCGAAGAGAGAAAAAGAAGAAAGCAAGCTTTTATTAACAAGGGAGGAATGGCTAAAAAAGGCGAATAAGGGAGGTTCTGATGCACTCCAAAAGCAACGCCCAAGGAACAGTAAAGATTTCGGTCGAGGCCCACGTGATAAAAGTAAGGTTAGATGCTTTAATTGTCTTGGATATGGGCATTTTGCTGCAGAATGTAGGAAACAAAAGCGTGACAAAGAGCATAAGGAGGAGGCTAACATCACCCAAATACAAGACGACGACGAACCGGCTTTACTTTTGACAGAAAGTTCAGAAAAGGAGGAACAGATGGTGTTAATTAACGAAGAGGGAGTGAAACCAAAGCTAGACTACAATAAAGATGAAAGCAACCAAGGGAACTCAAATCTGTGGTATTTAGATAACGGCGCCAGTAACTACATGACTGGGCAGTTATCTAAATTTCACGAACTAAATGAAAGTGTGAAGGGCAGTGTGAGATTTGGAGACGGCTCAACTGTGCTCATAAAAGGCAAGGGAAATATTGTCCTAAACTGCAAGAACGGAGAAGAGAAGATACTGAAAGATGTTTACTACATACCAAATCTTTGCAACAACATAATTAGCCTTGGGCAATTATCCGAAGAGGGAAATCAAGTCATTCTAAAGGGTGAACACTTGTGGGTATATGATAAAGACATGAAATTGGTCATGAAGGTAAAGCGTTCTTTCAATAGACTTTATAAAATTATTATTGAGAGTAACAATGCAGGTTGCTTGATGTCAAAATTGAACGAAAACTCTTGGCTTTGGCATACCCGTCTTGGGCATGTAAACTTTAAGGCAATGTCACTCATGTCATCACAAAATATGGTTCATGGACTTCCTGAAATCAGACAGCAGGGTGAGGTATGTTCAGGATGCTTGATGTCGAAGCAAACGAGGCAACCATTTCCAAGAAAAGCTAGCTACAGTGCTGGGAAAATTTTGGAGCTTATACACGGAGATTTATGTGGGCCAATCACACCTGCAACTTCTGCCGGAAACATATATTTTCTTCTCTTGGTGGATGATTTTAGCCGAGTCATGTGGGTCTACATGCTAAAACATAAGGATGAAGCTCTGGAAGCCTTCAAGAGATTTCGAATCCTGGTTGAAGAAAATGAGCACAAGAAAATAAAGAGTTTCCGAACTGATAGAGGAGGAGAGTTCAACTCAAAACTCTTCAACGACTATTGTGCTGAAGCTGGAATAAAATGTCAATTCACAGCACCTTACTCACCCCAACAAAACGGGGTAGTCGAAAGGCGTAACCGAACAGTGGTAGAAATGGCACGCAGCTTGTTAAAAGAAAACCAACTCCCGTTGTCATTTTGGGGGGAGGCTGTACGCCATTCCGTCTATTTGTTGAATCGCTTGCCTACACGAGCAGTCTCAGGAATGACGCCTTTTGAAGCCTGGTGTGGTAGAAAACCAGACGTCGTACACATACGTGTGTTCGGATGCTTGGGCTATATGAAAGTTCCCTCTGTTCAGACTACTAAGCTAAGCAATCGAAGCATAGCTGTCATTAATCTTGGAAAGGAGCCCGGGACGAAAGCGTATAGAGTATTTAATCCCACAAACAACTCACTCCACATCAGTCGTGATGTTGTTTTTGCAGAAGCCAAAGGCTGGAACTGGGCAGATGATACAGGTCTGCAGGCAGAAACTCGAGGCACTTTTATAGTAACAACACCGGCTGCAGGTGTTGTGACTGAAGGGATGGATTCAAACATGTCTCAGGACGAGAACGAGGTGTCTGAGTTTGTTTCTGCTGATGAGGAGGACAATCACACACCTGGGTCTCCACAATTGTCTCAACCACCATCTCCAACAGGTGCATCCAGCCCAAACACAGAGCCGCACAGTGGGACGAGTAGTGGTGGGACTAGTAGTGATGCAAGTAGTGAACAACCAAGGCGTTACAGGTCGTTGTCGGATGTCTACGATACAACAGAGGTCATTGAACTTGATGATGAGCTACTGTTTGCGGGGGTGGATGAACCAAGTTGCTATCAAACAGCAGCTTCAAACCACAGGTGGAAACAAGCTATGAAAGCAGAAATCGAAGCTGTCGAGAAAAATCAAACATGGAAGCTGGTTCCACTTCCACCAAATCACAAGCCAGAAATCGAAGCTGTCGAGAAAAATCAAACATGGAAGCTGGTTCCACTTCCACCAAATCACAAGCCAATTGGACTAAAGTGGGTATATAAATTGAAAAAGGACACTACAGGCGCAATCATCAAGTACAAGGCCAGAATAGTAGCAAAAGGCTACGTACAGAAGCAAGGACGGGATTTCGAGGAAATATTCGCACCAGTCACACGCCTCGAAACGGTCAGGCTCTTGCTAGCTCTTGCAGCCAAAAATGGCTGGGAAGTCCACCACTTGGACGTTAAATCGGCGTTTTTGAATGGTGAAATCCAAGAGGAGGTCTACGTTACCCAACCCGAAGCCTTTGTCAAAAAGGGCCAGGAGCACTTAGTCTATAGGTTACTAAAAGCCTTGTATGGCTTAAGACAGGCGCCACGTGCGTGGTACGCCAAACTAAGTGGGTGCCTGGTAGATCTTGGATTCCTGAGATGCCCTTACGAGCATGCTGTATATACCAAAAGGATTGGGAATGAGTTACTGATTATTGGAATTTACGTGGACGATTTGTTGGTAACTGGTACTAATCTCTCAGTCATAGAAGAATTCAAAGCTCAAATGACCAGCAGGTTCGATATGAGCAATCTGGGAAAACTCTCATATTATTTGGGGATAGAAGTTGAGCAGGGCTAGGGGTACATCGAGTTGAAGCAGTCCGCCTATGCCAGAAAACTGTTAGAAAAAGCTGGAATGATCGAGTGTAACCCTACCAAGTTCCCCATGGATCCCAAGGAGACACTCTCAAAGGACGAAGGTGGAAAACTTGTCAACAGTACTGATTTCAAAAGCTTGGTTGGTGGGTTGCGCTACCTAGTGCATACAAGACCCGACATAGCTTACTCTGTCGGGATCGTCAGTCGATATATGGAGAAGCCAACTATTCTACACCATCATGCTGCGAAGCGTATACTAAGGTATGTCAGAGGTACGATGGAATTTGGATTGGTTTACACACGAAACAGCGGGAACAACATTTTAACAGGTTATTCAGATAGTGACTTGGCTGGTCACATAGACGATCGAAGGAGCACAGGAGGGATGGTTTTCTACCTCAACGAAAGCTTGGTGACGTGGGTTTCCCAGAAACAAAGATGTGTGGCCCTTTCTTCTTGTGAGGCAGAGTTTATGGCGGCCACCGCAGCTGCGTGTCAAGCCATATGGCTGCAAAAACTGCTTGGACAGATAACGGATAGCTATGTAGGACCAGTGGTGCTGTTTATTGATAATAGGTCTGCTATAGATTTGGCCAAGAACCCCGTGTTCCACGGGAGAAGCAAGCATATAGACATTCGATATCACTTTATCAGGGAGTGTATTGAACGTGGTGAAATTGTTGTGAAACATATCTCCACTGACAAACAACGAGCTGATTCTCTTACAAAGGCACTGTCGACTGTTAGATTTGAGATGATGAGAAAGCTATTGGGTGTCAAGGATCTCCAGAAGCAAGTTTAGATTACAGGGGTGAAATGTTGGGCCTTTGGGCTTTTAATCTAAACTTGGGTCGTAGTATTTTCTTTTGCAGTAGGTGTTTGGGTTATGCCTGAGACTTAGTCTATCAGGTGTTGAGTTTTATTCGGAATAACGTTGTGAAACGTTGCAAATAAATATGTAGTAGTAGCGTATGTCTAGGATGGCAGGTCCTGTATTTTCGCTTTATTTTGGTTCTGTACTTTGCTTATATTCACTTTCTGATTAGTAATAAACATACGTTCAGAGTATTACTTGTTTTACAGTTTCAAAGGCAAACAGATACTATATAAGTATATTTATATCTTACAATATAATCCAGTGGGTGGAAGGCTTTGCACAAGATAATGGAGTTTCATTAGCTATCCTTACTAGGTCTGGAGCCATTTCTGAGGTCGCTCTCAAACACAAGGGCTCCCAACTTCAGTCACAGGAATTTAAAGAACAACTGAACTTGGTCTCGTTTTCAGGAGCTTATATACTTTCTCCTTCAGGTGGAGGATCCTCTTCTACCAAATTTTTCAACACTTCACTGGTTAGGGATGATTATAGTGTTGTAAGCGGGTCAGCTTTGCATATGGTTGCCCTTGGCCCGGTGCTATTGTCAGTTTTTTTCTTGAGCGATCCCAAGTTTTACAAGATAACTACCACAGATTAAGTTTGGGTTGAAATTCAATCGAATACAACTCTGGATTAATTTAGGAGTATTATAATTCATGTAATTCTTGCCAATGTTTTTATTAGAATAATTATACTCCAAAATTAAATTAATTGTCTTTAAAAGTAAGTTTTGTGTTGGGACAAATGTTTTGATATAATATATATATTGGTCTTTGCTATAAATGTGACATATATTATTGTTCGTCTTTGCTACAAAATTGTATCCATTAAATTGTAATGTTTGAATTTTGAATTCTTAACAACTTTTTTCCAACTAGATTAATATTAATGATCTTATATATATGTAATTGCATCACTCGATTTTTCAAGTTATGCATGTGACAACTAAATTACAATTGAACAATATTAATTCCTGAAACTGAGTGATAAAAAAAATGGTGATCATTGTGCTTGTAGTTTATAGATCGCGGAATCAGTGTGTTCCAATTTCTGGCCAAAAACAACTCCATTAGTATGAGGCCTTTTGGCTACGGCCCAGAGCGAACAATATCATACTAATGTGGAGTTAACGGGTGTTGCGCGGCCCAACAAGTGGTATCAGAGTCGGGGGCAGGTTCTCTCAATTGAGGACATGGATTCAAGGGATGATGAAGATAGAAGGGGAAAGCCAACTGAGGATTTGATCCCTATCCTCTTAGTTCCAGGAGAACCAGATAAAGTCACTCACATTGGAGCACTGTTGCCTGAACCCTAGAAACCCAAGATTATATCTTTCCTAAAAGAGAATTAAGATGTTTTTGCTTGGACAACAGCTGATATGTCAGGGATTGATCCCCAATTGATAACTCACACGTTGAATGTAGATCCCGAAAGGAAGACAGTGAAGCAAAAGAAGAAGAACTTTGCTCCAGAAAGGCAAGAGGCCATAAAGAAAGAGGTAGATAAGCTCTTGGAAGCAAGATTCATTGAATTGATTCAATTCCTTGAATGGTTGGTTAACCCGGTAATGGTCAAGAAAGCCAATGGAAAGTGGAGAATATGCGTAGACTTTACGGACTTGAACGATGCATGTCCTAAGGACTGTTTTCCCCTACAAAGGATCAACACTTTAATAGATGCCACTGCAGGGCACAAAATGCTAAGCTTCATGGATGGCTTCAACGGATACAACCAAATCAAGATGCATAAGGATGACATTCGCAAGGTATCATTCATTACTGATTTTGGTGTTTACTGCTACATAGTAATGGCATTTGGACTCAAGAATGCAGGTGCCATATACCAAAGGTTAGTGAACAAAATTTTCAAACATCTCATTTTCTGTCCTAAATGCTACTCCACTAATTACTCCAAACCCAAACCCAAATACCCCGACCCATGATCCAATGATTATTCTAGACTCAAATTTTGAACCTGTTGAACTTAAGTCTCCTAAAAAGGAGAAATATGATGATGACTCTTTCATGAACAAGAAAAAACCAACTAGAACATCAGATGTGTGGGATCATTTTACCAAAATAATCGGTGGAAATCCGAATGATCCTAGGTGCACATGTAACTACTGTGGAGCGAATTATGCTTGTTATACTACAAGAGTTGGAACAAGTAGTTTGTGGTCTCATTTGAAAAAATATAGGAAGTATCCGAATAGCGTGGCTGATAAGAAGCAAAAGGTGCTTAGATTTAAACGTGGACTCGATGGAGAGGGGAATTTATTGGTTGCTACGTTTAACAAAGTTAGATGTCGGAGTGCATTGGCTAAGTTTGTGGTGAAGGATTCGCAGGCCTTTAATGTTACAGAGGGTAAAGGGTTCAAGGATCTCATTAATGAGTTGCAGCCTAGGTTTGTTGTCCCTAGTCGAATGACTGTTACTATGGACATATACTCACTCTTTTGTATTGAGAAACTGAAATTGAGGAAAGAATTGACAGCTGTTGGTCAAAGAGTGTGTTTAACCACTAATTGTTGGACATCGCGAACCCAAATGTCTAATATGTGCCTAACCGCGCACTATATAGATTCTGATTGGAAGCTACAAAAAAGAATTATAAACTTCTGTCAAGTTTCAAACCATAGAGGCGAGACCATTGGCAAGATGATTGAGGCTTGTTTGCTTGAATAAGGGATTGAAAAAGTTTTTTCTATTACACTTGACAACGCATCAGCGAATGATGGAGCATTTGGGTTTGTAAAGAGGAGGGTAAATGCATGGAAAGGTTCTGTTCTTGATGGTGAACATCTCGAAGTTAGATGTAGTGCTCACATCGTAAACTTAATTGTCAATGATGGGCAAACAAGACTGCATGATTGAATAGCTTCCATCCGTAATTCTGTGAGGTACATTCGATCATCACCGACAAGGCTACAAAAATTCAAAGCTTGTGTGGAGAAAGAACGTATTAATTACAAGGGGGGGAGGGCTGATTTTAGACGTGCCAATGAGGTGGAACAACACTTATATGATGCTAGCTGTGGCTCTTAAGTTTGAAAAAGCATTTACAAGGTATGAAGAGGAAGACGACAAATTTCTTAGCTACATTATGGAAAACGAAAATGGAAAAAAGAGGATTGGTCCCCCAACCTTTTCTGATTGGGAGTCAGCAGCCGTGTTTGTGAAGTTTCTGTCCACCTTTTACGAAGTTACTTTGAAGTTTAGTGGGACTCTGCACGTAACTTCAAATAACTTTTATCATGAAATCTGTGAGATTCATACTCAGTTGATTGAATTAGCGGATGCTGATCATCCCTTTTCTTGAGTTTTTTGTAGATATATACACACACATGTGTGTATAGTTTTGGTTGGTTTGGATTGTTGTATAGATGGAATATTTTTTGGGTGTCTATTGAATACATGGGTTTTTCTTTGAAGTGATTAATTTATTTTCTGTGATTGGGATAGCTTTGGATTGTTGTAAAGGTGGGTTCTTTATTTGGTATTTTTTGAAATATGTGTTATTCTTCTATGGTCATGAGAGAAAGCTTGTTGTCTCCCTTGGGTCGACATTATAACAGAGGTTTTTCATATTGTTGCTTGAAAGGAGTGGAATTCTGTACGCAAACCCTAATCTGATGGGCCAAAATGGTTTCTTGAAACCATAACGAACATGGATATTCCCTTTTCTTGAGTTTTTTGTAGATATATACACACACATGTGTGTATAGTTTTGGTTGGTTTGGATTGTTGTATAGATGGAATATTTTTTGGGTGTCTATTGAATACATGGGTTTTTCTTTGAAGTGATTAATTTATTTTCTGTGATTGGGATAGCTTTGGATTGTTGTAAAGGTGGGTTCTTTATTTGGTATTTTTTGAAATATGTGTTATTCTTCTATGGTCATGAGAGAAAGCTTGTTGTCTCCCTTGGGTCGACATTATAACATAGGTTTTTCATATTGTTGCTTGAAAGGAGTGGAATTCTGTACGCAAACCCTAATCTGATGGGCCAAAATGGTTTCTTGAAACCATAACGAACATGGATAATTTTGAGAGGCTGCTTTATGATCCTTTAGAGAGTGTCAAGATTTATGCAAATTCTGTTACAGTCTCGAGAAGTTGCAAGCCTCTTTCATTAAATGGTAAGTAATTACGGGTCAAAGGGTGGTTTGAAGGTATTTGAAGATTTATGCGACTCCCTTTGATACCAAAACTTCACTAAATAAAAAGGTGGCTCGGTCCAATTCACCGTCAGAGGGGGCTTATTATATATTTCATATATAATACAAGGTTTCGTCTTATCTTATGTCTTGGGCAAATTGGTCCTGACATTAAGTAGTTTTACTTAAAAAAGAAAGCCTTGTCTTGAGAGTAAGGGCAATCAATATAAATGGTAGTCCCTCGCACAAACGACTAACAAAGAGTGAGATCATTAGCGAAAGAAGGACCAACGCCGATCCTAAAGGAGAAGGAGTCAGTTTTCTTAAAAGATCTAGGAAAAATAAGACAATTATGTCATCCGAAAATTGTATTCTACAGAGGAAAAGCCTGTTATGAGTAAGTGTAGAGGGAGAATCATAAATGAAAAAAGGAGTAACACGTTCTTTTATTTTTCTGAGATAAATGGAAGTTCCAAAGAAGTACTACCCGTGGATGTCTTATCAATTGCTAGAGCTAGGTTAGACTGCATGAGTGTTATTATTTCAAGAGAAAGAGAAAGAAGTTAAAAAGATGGACAAAAAACATTCGTTTACTTGATAGGGCTACACATGAAAAATTCATCCAAGAACAATAATAGGCAAACATGACGAGGTATGTTTTTAAAAATTTTGGAAGAAAGAACATTGAATCCTATCGTGATAAGTGGTGCCTTATATGTGTGCTCTCTCTCTTCTTTTATAAATTACAACTGACTGTCACCACATCATTGTTGACATATCTTGTGCAATCACCCGCAAACTGCCATCAACAATGAAAGCAAATTCTCAATATTTATGTTCTTTGTGGTGATGTCAAGAGGATTATTTATTATTTACAGAAATTTGAGTTAGTCCAAATTGATCACAATTGGGGGATCTATTTTAATTTTACTTCATGTTTTTCTCAATTCTTGATGCCTAATGGCAAAAAGTCACCAACTGTTGCTACAATATCAGGCTGTTTGAGATCTTCAGTAACAAAAATTGTGCAAAAGAAAAATGAGCTTTGCTCGTGAAAAGGAAAACGGGTGAGTCATTTGTTGTAACTGGCACAAGATGATAAAGAGAGAGAGTTTCGTCTATCGATGAACAACAGATTGACGAAGCTCCTGGCATTGCTTTGTTTTTCTCTCATTTCCTATCAACGAGTTCTGGTACATGACACCTGATTGAGGTAATGATCCATGTATCATTTGCTCATGCATGCATGCATCATCCATGCACGGCTCGGATCCCGAAGAAAGATATGTTGATGAAGAGTATGCAAGTGAGTAAAATCCCACTATATGTACTATTAATGAGGAGTGATAGCCTACCTTCGATAGACTACTTTGATATCCATAGCTTGAAGAAAGGCTCTTAATTAGTCAAGGAGCCTACTCTAACTCATTAGCTCCGAGAAGGAAGAGATAGAAATGTTGGACACCTGGAGCGTACTCTGATTGTCTCGGAGGGGTGCAATTGTGAAAGGTTTATTTATGGGCCAAGTATCCATTGTTCTTTCTTTCTTGATTTTGTTGACGGTCGAGAAAGGTGCCAGTGGAACTACTATGTATGATTTACCCTTCCTTGCTTGTCTTGACTTGAAAGAAAGTATCTTTAAGAAAGATTCTCTAGATTGTTGAGTCTTCTGCTCTCTTTCTAGACCTCTCAGTATCAGACTGCGAATTTGACTCAGGTGACTCAGACTGAATTCCTGGGACATTTATCTTTTTTCTTTAAAGAACTCAATCGGGGAAAGGTATGAAATAGTCGACCAAAGGTTATGGAAGAAAGAGAAGACTAAGAGCGATAAAAATAGCTAGGCGGGGTGATACACTACAGCCGAAATGTGTATGAGGGCGACTAAAAGATCTTGTCTTTATCTATCTCATTCATATATGGTGTTTGATGCAATAACTGGTGGGCGAGTAGGAACTCTTGATCTTATATCATATCAGCTACCTCAGGTTATCAAAGATGCTCGGACCTAAAAGATTGTGTGAGAGGTTCTATTCGATAGTTGATTTAGCACAATACTGTCTTAAGCCTTTCTTTCAATGGTACGCTATGTGATTTTTTCTCTTTTCATTACTTCCATCTCTAGTTGGGGGTTTATTCTCTTGATGGTCTGAGTAAACTTGTAAGACGTCCTGCACAAAGAAAGCTAGCTCTGTTGGCAATCTCTATTCTTTCTATAAGACATTACTTCCATCTCTAGTTGGGGGTTTCTGCTCTTGTCTTGATTGTCTCAGGGTAAACTTACAAGAAGTCTTGCACAAAGAAAGCTAGCTCTATTGGCAATCTCTATTCTTTCTATAAGACTTGTGGCAGTGTTTTCTTTATTGGTCTTTCTAGAAATTATGTGTTATTAAAATAATGAGTTGCTCCTCATAGAAATAAAATTTAAAAGGTTTTTTCTTTGCAATGATATATTTAGTTATGTTTCTGCATTTGTATAATAATAAAGTGATTGTTGTGGAATAAAATCCGAGCTTACGAATTTAATGCGAGGGTTTAATGAGCTTCGAGCTTTTATGGATGCACTTGTGTTTCGAGACTAAATCGGTCCTCACAAGATGCCTACGTATCTCAATTCGTTATTGAGAATCAAGCCAAAGACGTAGTTCTTGGTGTTGCCCTCGGGGCTATGGCGGCAGGGGCACACCAAGGACGTAGTGACTTGTATGTCCTTATTCGAGGATGAAGTCTAAAACGTAGTTCTAGGGGTGCCTTCGTGGCTTGTTGCGCCTTCGAGGCGTTGTGACGTATGGAGCTGTGCCCAAAACGTAGTTCTGATTGTATGATCAGTGTCCTTATATAGGCGTCTAGAGCCTAGTATTTATGGTATGTTTAGGAGTCTTAGCGAATAAGTCTCCTTTTTGATATTGGATAAACATTGTATTTCTTGCTGGAGAATTCGTTTCCTTGTTGATAAAGGCTATGACTCATTAATTGCCTTTAATTGGGATTCTGGATCCTTCTTTGATGAATTTACCATATTTTGGACTCTTTTTATGAGTTGTATATTTTCCCTATTCATTAATTACGAAATTAATGAATAATTAGGGTGTCGGGCCTTAAATATCGGCCTTTCCATTGACTTGTCAATTATATTTCTATAATTACTTTTCTAACCATATCATTTGCCCCCCAACTTCTGGGAAAATCTCCTTGGGGTTTTCGTAGAAGTTATAACGTGTTTTTCCTCAAAATTTTCCATTTTAAGGGCATTTTCGACCTCAAATTAGGTCATTTTCGACCTCCTTTTCGACCAGGAAACAAGTCATTTTCGACCTCAAATTCGACCAGGAAACAGGTCATTTTCGACCTGAAATTCGATCTGGATTTTGACCTCGATTGGAGTGAGGTCGAAGGTTTCGACCTCGATTTTTAAGTCTTTTTCGACCTCGATCCAGCCTTTTTTCGACCTTGATTGGTCCCAGGTCGATGGTTTCGACCTCGACTTCCCAGTCATTTTCGACCTCGGTCATTCGACCTCGATACCTTATACTTTCGACCTCGATTTACAGGTCATTTTTGACATGGGTCATTCGACCTCGATTCCTCATACTTTCGACCTCATTTTGGCGTGAGGTCGAACGCTTAGACCTCGTTTTCTAGGTCATATTCGACCTCATTTTGGCGTGAGGTCGAACGCTTAGACCTCGTTTTCTAGGTCATATTCGACCTCATTCTTTCGACCTTGAATCCTTCTGTTTTCGACCTCACTTGGGTGTGAGGTCGAGGGGTTCGAGCTCGATTTATAGTGTATTTTCGATCTCAATCAATCAACTTCGATCTAGGGTCTTTTCGACCTCGAATTTTCAATTTTTTGACTGGATTTTTGGTGCGAAGTCGATGGAAACGACCTCAATTCCTCGTATATTTTCGACTTCGAGCCTTCGATGTCGTTCTAAGGTTTTTTCGACCTCAATTTCATTATTTTTCGACTTTATTTGGGAGCGAGGTCGTTGGAATCGACCTCGTTTTCCCATATATTTTCGACCTCGGTCGTACGATTTCGATTTAATGTCTTTTCGACCTTAAATCTTTGATTTTGCCTTGGTTATATTTCAAATTTCATTCTTTTCTTGGGCCTTAACTAGCCCAATTTTTAATTGGACTTAAATTATTCCAGCCTTGGGCCTTATTGGGCCTTTATTGTTTGGGCTTCGAATTTGCCTGAGACCCAAATTATTTGGGTTTTAATCTCTATAATCCATAAATAGATTTGTGGGCCTTAACTGGCTATAGACGGTTGCCCTTCCTTAACCGGTTGGGTTTCCAGTCACTAGGCGATTCCTGGCGAGATTTTCTGTTGAATCTCATCGTTTTCTGGGTTTCTTACTTGAAGTTTTGAAGAATTCTTTGAAGATTCTGGGCTTTCTTTGAAGATTTTGGGTTTAAAATGGTTGATCACGCTTCCCAACGTCTATGATAATGCACTAGGATTTCATAGAAGTTATACCGGTCTTTTTCGAGACTTGGGGTCTTTTTATCCCTTACCTGGGACTTACTACTCTTTTTTGGGGATTTTAATATACACTAGTGTTTCACGAGTATCGTCTTGGTGTAAAGTGTGGAGCGACCTACACATTTACGACGATTTTGCCTTATTCGAGGCTAACTTGACATTTGCATAAGCCTTTTATGTCTTATACCGTCTTGTTTTGGCTTCAAGCCTTTTATTGAGCATATCGAATGATGGGGTTTGGACTGAGTGTCTTAGGTTTCTGGGGTTTCAACCCTTCATTTGATTTCTAGGAAGCTCATGATTTCATCGAACCTTATTTCTATTTGTCCTAGTAGTGAGTCCAATCAGGACACACTTTAATCATAATAGACTTTCAAATTTGAGGCATGCCAAGTCATTGGCACCTCATGCCCTTCGAGGGTTTCTAGCTTGTACGAGCCTCGACCAAATACGTTCTTGACGCGATATGGTCCTTCCCAATTTGGGGCCAACTTGCCTTTTTGCCCAACTCCGGATGCCTCAATCTTTCGGAGGACTAAATCTCATTGTCGAAAGAATCTCTCTTTAACCCTTAGGTTGTAATAGAAAGATGCTCGTTTCTGATGCTGAACTATCTTGGCATTTGCCTCATCTCTAACTTCATCAATCAAATCTAAGGTCAGCCTCAAGCCTTCCTCATTTGTTTCTGGCTCATAAGCCTCAATTCTTGGAGACGTGTGAGTAATCTCCACTGGAACCACTGCCTCTGCCCCATATGCCAACAGAAAGGGGGTAGCTCCAGTGGTGACTTTGCAGGTAGTACGATATGCCCATAGTATGGGGAGCAATTCGTCCACCCAAGTGTTTCTTGAGCGTTCAACTCTTTTCTTCAGTCCATCTAGGATAATTCGATTTGCAACCTCAGCTTGCCCATTTGCTTGAGGATGGGTGACAGAAGTGAAGCGCAACTTGATATCGTTCTCATCGTAATATTTCTTGAACTCATCATTATTAAACTGAGTTCCATTGTCTGTGACCAGGACTCGTGGAATTCCATATCTGCATATCACATTTTCCCAGAAGAAATGCATCACTTGCTTGGTGGTTATCTTGGCTAATGGCTTAGCCTCAATCCACTTGGTGAAGTAGTCGATTGCTACTATCAAGAACTTTCGTTGAGCACTTGCCATTGGAAATGGCCCGAGTATATCCATTCCCCACATGGCAAAGGGGATTGGTGAGTTTATGGATGTCAACATCTCTGGTGGTTGCCTAACCACTGGGGCATGCTTCTGGCACCTTCCACATTTATTTACGTAGCTTTTAGCATCTGTTAGTATGCTTGGCCAGTAGAAACCTAGACGAGTGATTTTATGGGCAAGGGCTCTGCCCCCCAAGTGCTGCCCGCAAATTCCTTCATGTACTTCCTTCAGGGCCAATTCTGCCTCTTGAGGTCTTAAACATTTCAGATATGGAATGATGAAAGACTTCTTGTATAGGATTCCCTCAATCAGGGTATACCTTAGTGCTCTGACGTATAGCTTTCGTGCTTCTGAAGTGTCATTGGGTAACCACCCAGTTTCTAGATGAGATTTGATGGGATCCAACCAACAACTGCCAACATCAATGGGTGCTACCAACTTTCCGTTGATGCTTGGGGTCCTCAGGACTTGGAAGTAAACACTCCCTGCATAGTTTTCAATTTCGGAAGAAGCAAATTTAGACAAGGCATCAGCCTTCACGTTTTCTTCCCTTGGAATGTGCTCTACATAGCATTCGTCGAACTGAGTCATGATGGCCTTGACAAGTTTCAAGTACTTGGCCATGACTTCATCTCTGGCCTCAAATTCCCCATTTACTTGGGAAACCACTAGCCTCGAATCTCCACATACTTTCAGAGTTTTGACCCTCAAGGCTCCAGCCAGCCCTAAACCAGCTATTAGAGCTTCATACTCAGCCTCATTGTTTGTCGTTGGGAAGTCCAGCTTTAGTGCGTACTCTATGAGGAATCCATCGGGACTTTGTAACACTAAACCGGCTCCACTTGATTTTGTTTTTGATGCTCCATCAAAATAGAGCACCCAACATTCTTTGGAGACTATTTCTTCAACTTCCTTGTCTTCCATTATTACTTCCTGCCCCCCGACTTCTTGGTTGTCAATGGTACATTCAACCATGAAGTCAGCGAGTGCTTGAGCTTTTATGGCCGTTCGAGGCTTATACTTGATGTCAAATTCGCCCAATTCAATGGCCCATTTGATCAATCTTCCACTGACTTGAGGGCTATGTAATATGTTTCTCAGAGGTTGATCAGTCAAGACCTCTATCTTGTGAGCCTGGAAGTACGACCGTAGCTTTCTTGAGGCCATTATCAAGGCCAAGGCAAACTTCTCAATCGTTGAGTAGTTTATTTCTGCCCCATGTAGAATCTTACTCACATAGTAGATGGGTTTCTGAACCTTTAATTCTTCTTTTACCAAAACAGCTCCAAGGGCAGTGTTGGATACTGCCAAGTATAGATAAAGAACCTCTCCTAGTTTTGGTTTGGCCAATAGTGGTGGCTCAGCCATGTATTTCTTCAAGGCCTCAAAGGCCTCTTGGCTTTCAGCTGTCCATTCAAAAAATTTCACATTCTAAAATGCTTTGAAGAAAGGTAAGCACTTCTCTCCTGACTTGGAGATGAATCTTCCCAATGCTGCCACTCTTCCAGTTAGTTTCTGGACTTCCTTAATAGTCCGTGGTGGTTCCATGTCTAGAATTGCTTTGATTTTGTCGGGATTAGCCTCGATTCCTCTCTTGGAAACCATCAGGCCTAAAAACTTTCCCGAGCCTACACCAAAGGCACATTTAGCTGGATTTAACATCATCTTGTGGTGCCTTAGCACTTCAAATGCCTCTCGGAGGTGCTCAATGTGATCGGCCTTATCGAGGCTCTTGACTAGCATGTCATCTACGTAGACCTCCATGGTTTTTCCAATTAGGTGTTCAAAAATTTTGTTCACCAATCTTTGGTAGGTTGCCCCTGCATTCTTAAGTCCAAATGCCATGACTAAGTAACAGAAAACACCAAAGTCAGTGATGAATGATACCTTGGAGATGTCATCTTTGTGCATCTTGATTTGGTTGTATCCGCTAAAGCCATCCATGAAACTTAGCATCTCGTGCCCAGCTGTTGCATCTATTAGTGCATCAATCCTTGGTTAGGAAAAACAATCCTTAGGACATGCATCATTTAAGTCAGTGAAGTCCACACACATCCTCCATTTCCCATTGGCCTTTTTGACCATCACTGGGTTAGCCAACCATTCTGGGAATTGAATTTCCTCAATGAAACCGGCTTCCAAAAGCTTTTCAACTTCTTGTTTTATGGCTTCAAGCCTCTCTGGAGCAAAACTTCTCTTCTTTTGTTTTACCGTCTTCCTCGCTTTCCACTGTTACTTCCTGCCCCCCGATTCCATCAGGCCTTAGCGCGGCTACATAACAACTTCTAGCCATCTTTTGGTCTCCCCTCTCTTCTCCAATCCCATTCCTCGTTGGGAACTTGACTTTCAGATGATAAGATGAGGCAACGGCCTTAAACGCATGAAGACCAGTCCTTCCAAGGATCGCGTTGTAGGTTGAAGTTGCCTTTATAACCACAAAGTTCAGCATTTGAGTAGATGTATTCATTCCTTGTCCCATGGTCATTGGGAGTTGGATAGTGCCTTCCACTTTTGATTCCACTCCATTGAACCCATATATGAGCATATTTGAGGGTGTTAACTGAGAATCAGTGTAACCCATCTTGATAAAGGCATCGTGGAACAAGATATCCACTGAAGCCCCATTGTCAACTAAGACTCTCTTGGTTTCGGAATTACCTATTACAGGTACGATGACTAAAGGATCATCGTGGGGGAACTTCACCCCTTCCAAGTCAGAATCATCAAAACCAATTGACACTTCTGTTCTGACACGTTTTGGTGCTTCTCCCACAACAGTCATTACATCTTGGGCATAAGCTTTCCTTGAGTTTCGGGAGGATCCAGCAGCAGTCGGTCCTCCAAATATCATGTTGATGACAGGCCCTCGGGGCTTAGGGTTACGATCTTGGTCGTTGTCCCTTCTGTCATAATCCTTCCTTTCATAGTTTCCCCTATGACTTCCTTGATTACCATCTTTGGTAAATTTACTGAGTTTTCCTCTCCGTATCAGAAACTCAATCTCGTCTTTCAGTTGTCTACAATCGTCGGTATCTTGACCAACTTCTTTGTGGAACCGATAATATTGGTTTTGGTTCCGTTTGGACAAGTCAGCCCTCATTGGCTTTGGCCATTTGAGATCTTCTTCCTTGGCTATCTTCATCAGAATTTGACTCCCGGGAGTATTCAATCTTGCATATTCTGTAAACTTTGGCCCAAAATTGCCTCTCTTTGGTGGAGAATCAGAGCCCTTTGACGTTCTAGGAAATTTTTCCTTAACATCATATTCTTGTGCTTCCTTTCTCTTCTTTGAGTTTCCATTACCACCAGTAGTGGGTTCATGCTTTCTCATACTTTCTTCTGCCTTGATGTACTTACCGACTCTATCTTGGAGCATTATCATGCTCTCGGGTGGATGTTTTGCCAGTGATCTCTTAAAGTGATCATCAGTAGTTCCTTGTTGTAGGGCTATCATAGCCACTTTTTCCTCCAAGTCTGGGACTTTTAGAGCCTCTCTAGTGAATCGATTAATGTAATCTCTTAAAGCTTCATTCTTTCCTTGCTGAATTGCCATGGGGGATGCAGAGCTTTTCTCGTGCACTCTACCACTTACGAATTGGTTGATGAAAGCCTTGCTTAATTCCTTGAAGGACCCAATAGAATTGGGAGGCAATCGGCTATACCAATGTTGTACCATGCCTGCTAGGGTTTGTGGAAACGCTCAGCACTTAACCGCATCATTGGTTGGCTGCAACAGCAGTGCGTTGGAGAAGGTTCTCACATGGTTTGCGGGATCTCCCGTTCCATCATAAGCCTTGATCGTCGGCATCTTGAATTTTCTAGAGATGTTGGATTTCATGATGTCTTGAGTGAAGGGTGGTGTTGGATCATCAGGATCTCCGAGGGGCAACAAAACAGTGGGATCACCCTTTGGGGCTTCAGCCCTATGGCTTCTCCTTGGTGTTGGGTTGAGGTTGATTACCAGGACCCTTCCTTGATTTTGTGTCATAGCGGCTTCTTATTCGGCCAGTAGCTTCTTGAGCCTTGCAGCCTCGGCTTCAAGGGACGCAAGTTTTTCCTTAGTAGTTTCTCGATTGGTTTGGGAGGAACGTCTCCTTCTTGGGGCAACTTCCCTCTCGTCTCCTGTTGAGTAATTCTCATCCTCGGTGTATGGACCTGAGTCGTCTTGAAAAGGAGTTCCCTGATTTTGGGGTCCCAGACCTTGAATATATGGGGGCACATATGCCTCATGATAGATGGGGTTTGCACCGCTACTGCCCACCGGGGGTCGATGAGGCATACCGAGAGTTTGAGTCGCATATTGGGGAAGATCCGTGGTGTGAAGTTGGAGACCACGTGGTGCGTTTGCAAGCAGCGGAGTGGTTATGATTGGTTGCTGGAGAGTGGTCTCTGGTGGATCTCATCCATGAACGACCATTTGTAAGGGATTCGTCCCTTCAGCAGTAATTGGGACTTCCGGTCCTTGAGTGGTGATGATGGGGGCGTCTGCCCTTTCAGCGCCAGTGATTGGTGGGGGTTGGCTCCCCTGAGTCTCTGTTGCAGAGGTGATTGGGAGTCCATCAGAAGTTTGAGGATCGCGAATTGTTCTTCGTGTGTTTGCCATGGTTGATGTTGTCTTCCCACAGACGGCGCCAAATGTTGTGGAATAAAATCCGAGCTTACGAATTTAATGCGAGGGTTTAATGAGCTTCGAGCTTTTATGGATGCACTTGTGTTTCGAGACTAAATCGGTCCTCACAAGATGCCTACGTATCTCAATTCGTTATTGAGAATCAAGCCAAAGACGTAGTTCTTGGTGTTGCCCTCGGGGCTATGGCGGCAGGGGCACACCAAGGACGTAGTGACTTGTATGTCCTTATTCGAGGATGAAGTCTAAAACGTAGTTCTAGGGGTGCCTTCGTGGCTTGTTGCGCCTTCGAGGCGTTGTGACGTATGGAGCTGTGCCCAAAACGTAGTTCTGATTGTATGATCAGTGTCCTTATATAGGCGTCTAGAGCCTAGTATTTATGGTATGTTTAGGAGTCTTAGCGAATAAGTCTCCTTTTTGATATTGGATAAACATTGTATTTCTTGCTGGAGAATTCGTTTCCTTGTTGATAAAGGCTATGACTCATTAATTGCCTTTAATTGGGATTCTGGATCCTTCTTTGATGAATTTACCATATTTTGGACTCTTTTTATGAGTTGTATATTTTCCCTATTCATTAATTACGAAATTAATGAATAATTAGGGTGTCGGGCCTTAAATATCGGCCTTTCCATTGACTTGTCAATTATATTTCTATAATTACTTTTCTAACCATATCAGTGATATATTTAAAATTTTGTAATGCCTAGTCTTCATTCTTATATAAGTCAGATTTTAATTATTTTAAGAGTTAATTGATTTGGTGAATGAAATATTTAAATATGTTATCATGCAAATAAACATTATGCTATCATACACATTTTTTATGCAAAATTAATAATGAAAAGTCTGTATAACATCTTAAACTTGCACTACCAAAAATTAGGCCTTTACCTACCGTAGAAACGGTTTGTATAAGTCAGAAATCAGTCGTTAATTGGGTAATAACAACCGAATATTAAACCTAGTCGTTATTTACTTCTGCTAGTATCTATTCACGTAAGTGACAAAAGACTTAGTCCACGTGTTAGTGCAACGGCCTAGCTAACGTGTCTGTTACCACTACCTGACAAGTGAAGGACACATGGGTCCAAATAAGGTATCATTACCGGTTTACCACATCATTAACCATGACCTAATTGATGTAGACAAATGATAAACTACAAGGATATAACTTTATGTAGAATCATGATTTTTTTATGCTTTGATTTTGTAGGAGTATTTTGGTTCGACTTTTGGACTTTGATTAATTTCATAGCATCTTGTGACATTATATTTTGGAAGTTAGTATGGTACTTAAGACATGAAATAATTGTTTACAATTTTACTTGTGATATGGTTCAATTATGAAATGATATGAATTACTTTTAATTTATAAATTTAATTTAAATATGTTTGAGAGTAGATTTTGTTTGTTCTAACAAAATGTTAGATGCATCACATATTAGGTGTTCCGTTTATTAGTTTGAGTATCTACTCACCCATCACCACAAGTGATTATATAGCACGTCATGACTATTTGAAACATGATTGTTGTTTTTGACGCTAAACATGCTCTACATACATCCATGTGACTCACGCACTAGAAGGGATAATAAGTTTCATTTGAGAGAAAGAAAATCACAAGTCTATTAGTAGAATCTGATATTATGTTGTCCGGGTCAGTCTATACCATGCTTTTTAAAAAATCCTTCACATGCTAGGCTACTCTAGCAGGGCTGTAATTTGTCTCTACAAGAATTCCAACTTAAAGCGTGTTCTTGCAAATACCACTACATTAAAATTATATCAAATAGTGTATTGGTTTTTTAGGAGATAATTTATTTATTAAGTTTTTCAAATTTACATATGAGATTACTTGTTACAAAAAATCATACGGAACCAAATCGGCACTAAGAACCTTGTTGCACTCACGCAAAATAATCTACTATTTTTAGAAATATAGAAGTAGCTGTGGCGACTTTCACCCGCTTCGACTTCCGAATCCTTATCACTATCAATTAATGCGGACAATTAGTCAAGGTTATAGGATGGAGCGAATGATATCCAATATGAAAATTGTGGATATCTAATTCTTAAAGGCGATCGATCCACAATCTTGTACAATACAACTGTTCTATTCTCAATCAGGGTTCCTCGGTAAGAGCTCGACGTAATTTTTCAAGAATGCTTCTTAACTTTTCCAAGAGAAATTCACTCTTGGTCTCTTGGTGGTTAGATACAATGCTGGATCAGTTTTAAGTTTTAACCTAATTAATGATTAAGACTGGTTCACTTGTTTAGAGAGGTTTTATGTTGAGCTTTATGTTTTCGAGCATTCGTTGGTTTAAGCAACTCTCCATCCATACATGCCCTGCCATTCAACACATTTATAGACATGTATAGTCTTTATAGTGGTGCTTATATTTTCTGTAGACATGGATAGTCTTTATAGTGCTGCTTATAAGCAATTAAGCACCATTATAAGTAATGCAAATAATATGTTCTACACCAAGATAACATTTTTAAACACTCGTAAATCAATTTTTGGTGCCACCAAGAATGCAGATAATATGTACCATGAAGATAAAATTTTCACCAAGAAGCAATTGTTTAACGATAAACTCATTATAAACTGCTGGGCAATATTCAGTACAAATAATTACATGTATAGTACTATCAAGAGCCAAAGATTCTGGTTGCCTTCGTGGCATAAGAGAGATTTGTGTATATTCTTCTTTACTCCAAAGGAGAACATGACTAAAGTTTTGTGATGTCCGGGCAAAGCTCCTGTGGCATATAAAAGTGAACTCGGGCAAAGCTCGTCGTGTGAAAAATAAAGTATGTGCAACAAGTTCTTTGAAGAGAAGTATAACCTTGTAAGACGATAATATTGTAGCGACGAAGGAAGTATTTGGTGAGAAGAGGTAGTGTGAAGAAGGAAGACAAGCCTCCCTACTTAAGAAAAACTTTCATAAAATTTGAAACTATTCTTGTGTGAGTTTGAGTGAGATCCTTTCTTCCAACAATTAAAGTTGGTATCACAGCTCAGGCCCCCAATATTCTCACAATTTATGAGGCTTAAGGTTTTAGATGAGCTGGTTACTCAACACATAATTATCATTGTATCCCCATCACTAGGTGCATAAGCCAACTTGGAACTGGAACTTACTGGAATCTAAGTTGATGAAACTGCTGAGGAAATGGCAGGCACACTTGGAGAAGACTGAAGATTGATATATAATTCTATATATACTTTAAAAAATTTGCTTGCTAAATTTTACACTCCAAAAGTAATTATATAATATTTACCAACACGAAGTTAAAGGGTCTTTATGTAAATTTATATAATTAATTTACAAAGAATGACGTTAAGGGAGACAAAATATAATGCAGAGAAGATGTACCTATATAATTAATTTACAAATAATGATGTTAAGCCACAAAATATAATGCACTGCATAAACACATATATTAGCAAATAGACAAAATTAGCGAAAAACCAGTCTCGTGACAATCATTAAATCTAGCTACTATGGCCAGCAAAATTCATTAAATCTACTATAGCATGTAGATTAAATTAATTAAGGCTATAAATTGAAATCAATAACCCGCTAAGGTTAGAGAAGGAAGCTGGAAAGAAGAAAGTGTAGAATAAACTCATGTCTAGCTAGTTTTCAAAGAAAGTCGTTGGCTCAAGTAGCAAAAACAAACTCCAGTCTAGAGATCTACAACGTAAGTACACACATCAAGTTTTTCATAACTGGAGTTTAAAAGATCCTTGAATGTGTTATCCATAGAGTTATATAGTTGATATGGGCTGAAATATAACCCTAGAGATAATTAATGACATATTAATTAGACCTAGCTTGGTCCAAGAAATAGGCCCGATAAAAGGCCCGAAACCCTAATTATTTATTAAATTCGTAATTAATAAATAAGGGAAATTATCAGCTCATTAAATGAGTCCAAAATATAATAAAATCTTCATAGAAGGATCCAGAATCCCAATCAAATATAATGATGAGTCACAACACTTATCAGATAAGGATAATACTTGCCTGCCAAGTAATACACTCCTTATCAGTTATCAATAATGAGACTTATCAGCGAAAGTCTCCTTAACCTACCATAATTACAAGGCCCCAGACGCCTATATAAGGACCCTCGTCCTTCACCCTAGAACTACGTTTGATTGGCTTGATTCTCTCTACAGCAGAGATACGTAGGCATCTTGTGAGGACCGATTCAGTCTCGAAACACAGGAGCAGCCATTAAGACACGATAGTCCACCCTCATTCATTGAATACCGCCGTCAAAATCTAAATTCACTTTTTGATCCATAACAATAGTCCCATGAAATACTATTTTAAATAATAATATTAATATGTTGTCCATATAGTTATATAGTCCTATGTAACTATTTGACGGAATTTTATATTTATTTATATTTTTAAAACTAATATTTTAAATAATAATATTAATATGTTGTCTTATGTGTATATTTAGATGATTAAATTAGAAAAAAATATAAAAAGTACTCTATATAATAATTTTTAATATTTTGTCCAAAAGTTCAAGTCGATTGAATTTAAAGAAATTGAACGTGGAAATGTTATGCATAAGTCATAACATACATATAGGAAAAAATTATATTCAAATGATAAAAGTAATATCATTACAAGATATTATTTTTTTTGAATTTAAAAATTATATACAAATAATAAAAATAATATTATTAGAAGATATCATTTTTGTTAAATTTAGTTATTTCTAATGACACAAGGGTATACTGAAATTTGTAAAATATCTCTAAATATCGAGTAAGATATTTAGTGCATCTTAATTTTAATATATCTCCCTTAAAATACTCGAGAAATAAAATAATTTTTTTAATGTGGTTATTGTACCAAAATTTTCAAAAATATAAAAAGGATATCTTTTGATCATTTTAATATCTCAAGAGTATATTAGTTTATCACATATTGTAGATTTTTAATATCCTCACAAATATTTTGCATATAGGTTGAAAGTTGTAAATATATCAAATATCATTATAAATAGATATGTGTTTATCACATGTTAACTACATCTCATTCTTTTACTCTTATAAGGTAGCTTTAATTTTTTCTTCCCACCTAGCCCATCACATATCGTTCTATGGAAAATTTAGGAGAGTCTTCAGTGCACTACAACAAAACAGGGCATTTACGACGGAATTTTTACACTGATTCCGTCGTAAATGCCACCAATTACGACGGAATTGTTCCGTCGCTTTTGCTCAAGTAGAAAGTTCAGATTGCGTCACAAAGTCCAGATGCGTCGCAAGTTCAAGGCAAGGGGCCCACCGAACTTACGACGGAATATGGCGTCGTAAATACGAAAGTTACGACAGAAGTTCCGTCGTATTTACAAGCGAGGGACCCACTTACTAAAATTTTGAAACAAACTTGCGACGACCATATTCCGTCGTATCTTAGTTATTTACGACGGAAAATTCCGTCGCAAGCTATTTAAATGGGGCCCACCAGCTTGATAAAATATGGAAAACAAACAAAAAATAAAGTTATTTAATTACGACGGACTATGAACATTTGTCGTAAGTTAGCCCAGTTTTACGACGAATTTCTTCTGATGAACATGCGTCGTAAATTAGCCCAGAAATACGACGGACTTTCCTTTCCGTCGTAAGTTACCCAGAACTCCCATAAAATGACGGAATTCGTCGTAAGTTAAGTATTTAATTAAACAGAATTTGCTTGTTTTTCAAATTCCCAGCCATTTTTGGCTTCAAAAATCAATTCCTAAACCTGTCCAATCATCCAAATAGAAGCCAACACTCAAATCTTAATATGCAACCAACCATTATACTCAATAAATCAAAATAACAAATGCTACATAATGAAAATACTCCATATTTACATAAAATAAGTCTTAAATTTAGAACTTGTTCAAACCAAATGTCAAACCATGCATCGTACAACAACAAAAAAGTTAACTTAGCATACAAACATCAAAAGTCAAACATAAAAGTCACCCCTTAATAACAGGACCACCGCGAGAGACAACTTCATAAGTAGCACTCATATCATGATCATCATCGGATTCGGTACTCTTGTCATCGTTCGCATCATCATCGGGATCATCATCCTCAGCCGCTGGAGCCTTCCCCTACAAAAAATACAAGAAATATATGAAATGCAAGAAATGCAAGGAGTTGTATAGCCTAATTAATGTGACGGTAAAAACACTAGAGAGGTTTTACCTTAGCTGCTCCTGGTCCGTCCCTCTTATATATATTGTTTAGCACATCAACCGCAACCTGGATAATGGCATGTCGAGTCTCTCTAGCAATCGGATGGTCTGCAGGCATCGAGGAGTCTCCTTCCACCACATCTCGTGCTAAGAGACGGATCTGCTCGGGTGTCAACATAAACTCCTCTGGATTGGCTCGGGCCATTGCTAGGGTCTCATCCACGACTCGCATGAACATGTCATCCTGTAAGCGAGCCAATGCAGATCTGCCGGAGCTTCCCTCGCCTTTTCGAGGCCGCAGGGGATGTCCATCAGACTCTGTGACTATATAACATAGATGTTTTAGTACCATGAACCAAAAATATGGGAGAATTGCATGTGACATATATTAAGTAATATAACAGAAAAATACCATAAACATCAGAGACTCGAAGTTGAGGATGTCCAACAATCTTGTTCTTTCGAACACCTCCTACCGCCTCTATCCAAGCCTGGATATGGGTTTTTGTGGGATCAAGGCCTTTCTTTTCACAAATGCTAATATAACGCTCCTGAAATACAATTAACATTATATATAAAAGGTTAATTCATATAGTACTAGGAATTTCATACATATACAACTAGGAATTGGTACATATGATTATACTACTAGAATACATATTACTCGATAAAATAGGTGTAATCTGAATACTTACAATGATCAATTTAGCCTCTTCAGTAATCCACTCACCCTTCCTCTCCTCGTCTTTCAAAGTGTGACACTCCTTATAGACCGCAAGTTCATCCAACTTGCCATTGTGTGCCTCGATATAATCCTGTTTAAAGATTTTATAAACAAACACCAATTAAATTGTAAATATAAAATAAAAGTAGACAATAAGATTCATTGTAGTCTATAATTAAGTTAAGTGCTATGCTAAAAACTGCATACCCGACGACGATGATCAAATGAACGCGCACCAGATGTATGAGGCGCTTTTACAGCTTCTCGGGCCTTCTTACCAGCGATAGACTTCTTCTTAAATTCATCACTCACCCAATACTCAGCTAATCTGGACCAAACACCAGGTTTCATATACAGGGGCCTGTGATCTGCATAAGTAGTCCCTTTAGCATCTGCAATCTTAATATCAGCTCTCTCCCTATCGTCAGAAAGTGTACTCCGCAAGTTATCACGCATGTGCGCACGTATGGAAGCCCTTGCCTCATCTTCAGTGGTAACTCTCGGATCATATGTGTAGTAGCGCTGCAAAAAAGAATAAGCGAAAGGCATAAGACAAAATAAAAAGACCATAAAACAAACATCATCTAATATATTTATATATATCAAAGATGTATGACGTACCAAGAACTCATTTATACACTTATTCCAGAATTCAGGAGATTTCCTATCAATTTCCAAGGCACCAACACAACCATCTGGCCAGAACATGCGCATAATCGCCAGTAAAGTTCGCAACGCCTGTGGACAATCTATCCTGAAATGTTGACAAAGATATTAATGAGAGGGGGAGTGTAAGAAAGTAATATTACGCATAGGATATTCACATATAATCATTAGTTTCACATTTGGAACCAGACAGTTAATGTAATAAGTATAGAGTACTAAATCATAAACTTAAACCAGTTAATTATGAACTTCTTATCTAAGTGTGCATGACTGCTAATAGGTACTGTAAGTGCTGTGCCATGCTATAGGACTGAAGTTAAACTGCAAGTTCGTTTTTTAAAACATAGAAAACGTTTTGTTGTAGTGTCATTCAGTTAGTAGACTTGTACTGGCAGCTACGTACTAGCTCTCATTCAGTTAAATTCCCTTCTTAAATATTGTCATGTTGAATCAACCCAAAACCAATTTAGCATTGGAGTGAGATCTATACTAGTAGTACTGCATTTGTTAATAATTTTCATACGTAAATATCATGTATGCAGCAAGTATTTCTGACAAGGCATAGAACTAAATTTAAAGATTCATGGATCGATGTGGTTGGAGCATAGCTCTTTAATTCTTCTTGGCAGTACACTGCCTGCCATGCACTATCGGCCAGCGAAGCCAAAAGATAGAAATTTATTAAAAATACTTTTAACTCTTAAATTTAAACCAAGTCAATGCAAGGCAGGATAGTACAGAAAAACAAACACAAACCCTAGTATGTTCATGTTCTTGTTTTTATTTTTTATATTTTGAAGACATTAAATATTAAATTTAAGATGTGCTCTCTACCAGATAGATAACAGTATTGCCACTATAATCTGTTTATCACAACTTGTATTTGCAATGTCAGTTTCAGGCTCTACCACGGTCTAGGAGATACAACCCAGATACATGTACACAGATAAGGAGAAAAACCATAGTATGTAAAACATAATTTAAGATGATCACCGAGTAAGAAACTGCTTGAATACAATAAACTTGATCAGGCCGCTGTTCCGAAGAACAGAAGTAGACAGAGACTAAAAATATGCTATATATAAAATGAGAAAATAATGAGGATCTACAGTAAAAAGGGAAAAAAGTATTGCTATTTAAAAAAAGATCATCCATCTGTAGTACGCATATGGCACATGCCGCACATCTTCAGAGCAATTAGTCAAGAATCATTTCATCTTATCTAGTTCTATTTCAATTGCTTCAATTCAGCTTATCTAGTTCTATTTCAATTGATTGAATTCAGCTTCGGCAATTAAAAACTTTAGAATGTGATTCTACTTCCAATAGCTGTTTTTAGTAATCAGAGGCTACAAGATCTAGTTTGTTCAGGAGAGGCAACACCAGATGTCTAGATGTGTGGTACTAATTGAGAAAACTAAGAGAGCGGGTGACTTACTACATGTAATTAATCGAGAAAAATACACCTATATATAACCATAACCGGTCTAGCATCACCTCTACAAAGGATTAATACAGATATAATTCTCCCAGGCTGCAGGCCTATGAGCAATATTCGGCACATGCTTCATTCTACTCAAGCACATGCTCTAAAGTAAGAGGTTTCAGGCTCCAAAAAAGAGAAAAACAACGTAAAAAATCTAATAGACCTAACCTCATCTAAATATGCAAAGGGCCTAGACCATTAGTTTAAGACTAGCTATCGAATTATTTGGTTATGGTATCAGGTAAACTAAACCTACAAGTAACTATCTAAAAAGGTTCCCATGTCTTACATTGCAGTAACTATCTACTCTTGTTTCAGGCAGTCAATCAGAACTATAATATACTCGTAAATATAAAAAATGACAGTTATAGGAGATGGATCAAGATAGTAAATTATCATTACTTTTCCAACAGAGATATTTCAAATCCAAAGATAATTTCATAGGTATGTATACAATATATAAAGACTAGAATGCTCGGATCAAAATTTATAAAAGAAATACATATGAATTCCAATATATGGATAGATGTCCGCTTAACTAATTGAAGGATTAATGAAGTAGTACTTCCATTAATGGTACATTGGTACAAGTACAAACATGCTGATAACTTAACATAAGCATATAAAAAATAATAAGAATCGAGAAAGTTGATAACTTACAAGTTACCCGCAATCCGAACAACCTTCCGCTCATGCTGATTGGGGTATTTACCAAATCCACCAGGAGAATACCCGCGTGTCTTATGTTTACGAGGATCAGAATCCTCCCCCATTGCAAGAATCTGCCTCCCATCATCGTCCCAAAGAAGACACTCAGAATTCATATCATCTACAGGCCGACGTTGGCGTCCTCTTCTTGCACCTCCCCTCACAGCTTCACTACCACCTTCCCTGGCACCCTCAGTACTACCGCCTTCCCTAGCACCAGTACCACTACCCTCTCCGTCGTTGACCCTCTGATCACCATTTTCATTGGTGTCCCCCTGGCCACCATTGCCATCAGTGCCACTTCCTCGACCACCAGTACCACGACCACTATTATCACCTCGACCATTACCAGAACCCCTGCCACTAGCAGCCCTCCTCCCCGCCATAATCCCTACAACACTGAAATGAAGTTCAAACAAAATGATGAGTAAGATATTACATATATGACATTTGAGTCTCACAAACGATAACGTAGCCTCTACGGCATGTAGCAATTGTACGATATCTTCATAATCCATATATAATTTACAAATGGAATACCAATCTGACTTACTAGCACGACTATAACACTGTCTAACTTAATCTCCCAAGCCTACCTTAATTCAAGTTTTCCTGCTCTTAAAAATAAAATTCCAGAAAAAAATACAAACACAATTACTGGTACACTAGTAAGACTATATATATCACGAACATATATCACTATTTATAATAAAGAAATCTTTTGTAAAATATACCTCGATCAAGACATAAAAAGAAAAAACAACGAATATTGCAAAAATAACTTCAATATTCTTTTACCCAGTGAATAAACATTGAAAACCACTGATAAAGATCTACATACCCAGTTATAGATATATATGCATACCCATCAACAGATAGATCGATTAAAAGCAAGTAATACCCAGTGTAAGTACTTGTAGTTAATAATACGACGGCGTATATATATAGACTTGCATGTGATCAGTTAAAAGGTAACAACTAGATACAAGCACAAAAGAAACTGTACCTTGAAATCACTAAGACGAGTGTAAGAATCATTTTTCTTGCAATCGATTTGTACCAGGAAGAAAGAAAAGCTCAATTTGCGCAGCCTGTGAGACTTTTACTAACTAAAAAGTAAAAAGGGGAAGGAGGGGAAGGAGGGGAAGGAGGGGGACTTGTTAGGGTTTTTTAGCGGATAACGACGTCGTATAGTGGGCAGTCGTATAGTGGGCGGTTATTTCAATTTTTCCCCAAATTTTAACCGCCACAACTTACGACGGATTCCGTCGTATTTTAATGTTTAAATTACAAAAACAAATTTGTAACGAATATAATTATATAATTTATTAAAATTCCTAATTATTTATAACGAATATAAATTTGTAACAAATTTGTAACGAATATAAATTATTTTAATTTGTAACGACGGATAACGAATATAATTTATATAATTATTTATAATTATATAATTTATTAAAATAAAAAAAATCATTTACAAGCTTATATATAATATTTTTTATATTTTGTATATACTTTACCAACATATCAAATTTGTAGATTAATTTAATTTGTAGAAACTTACGACGACAAAACACAGAACATTCGTCGTAATATACCCAGAAAATGTTGAACTTCCGTCGTAATATAAAAGAACATCCGTCGTAAGTTTCCCAGTATTACGACGAAATTCAACCTCCGTCGTAAGTTACCCAGAGAAAAAAAATAATAACACAAATCTTGAATGGTTAAAAGAAGCTCAACGATGGCGATATTGTCATTCACGTAACACTACATGTAAGGAATTTTGATATTTGGTCCTCGGTGTCCCATTGATACATATAAACATACAGTACTTACAATTGTTGTTGTGATATGTTAATTGATATTAACTAAAATATGTAAATTAAAATAATAACACAAATCTTTAATGCTTAAAAGAATCTCAACGATGGCGATATTATCATTCACGTAGCACTACATGTAACGAAATTTGATATTTGGTCCTTGATGTCCCATTGATACATATAAACATACAATACTTACCATGGTTGTTCTGATATGTTAATTGATATTAACTAAAATATGTAACTTAAAATAATAATACAAATATGCTTAAAAGAATCTCAACGATGGCGATATTGTCATTCACGTAGCACTACATGTAACGAATGTCGATATTTGGTCCTCGCTGTCCCATTGATACATATAAACATACAATACTTACCATTGTTGTTGTGATTTGTTAATTGATATTAACTAAAATATGAATTAAAATAAAAACACAATAGATCTTGTTTGCTTAACCCGATGTACAATAATTTATATGATATTAACGAATTTCGGTTGAAGACGTTTGCTAATGATTTCTTGTTAATGTCGTTGAAGATTTTTAATTAGCTATATAATATATTTTTATTGCATTGATGACAATCTAACATGATGTCTGTGATCAATCTATACCTTTTAAGAATGAATAAGTAGGAATTCTAAAGAACCCTAGTTAAACTTACGACGGAAAAAGAATAGAACATCTGTCGTAAGTTACCCAGTATTATGACGGAAGTCAAACTCGGTCGTAAGTTACCCAGAAAAAATTGCAGCAGCCTGGAGTTTTTTTTTTCTTCTCCTCCTCTTTCTTATCTTCAATTTCTCATCAACTTCAGTAACACAATTACACAATTAAGATAAATTACAATTAAATCAAATAAATGACAGAATAAATATCTTTACAAATAACAATCATTAATAAGATTCATATAATTCAAATAAATGATGAAAAAAATATCTCGAAAATCCTATTAAGTCAAATAAAAATAGAAATATGCCTAGAATGACATTAAATTCCAACTTTTTTGCACCAACACATCATATTATTTATTTGCAAGATTCCCTAGCCTTTGAATCAATTAAAAAATTTGAATCGTGAAAAAAGTTAGTTTTAAATAGAGTTAGTGAGCCGAAAATCCTATTAATTCAAATAAAAATAGAAATATGCCTAGAATGACATTAAATTCCAACTTTTTTGCACCAACACATCATATTATTTATTTTCAAGATTCCCTAGCCTTTGAATCACTTAAAAATTTGAATCGTGAAAAAAGTTAGTTTTAAATAGAGTTAGTGAGCCGAAAATCCTATTAATTCAAATAAAAATAGAAATATGCCTAGAATGACATTAAATTCCAACTTTTTTGCACCAACACATCATATTATTCATTTGTAAGATTTCTTAGCCTTTAAATTTTTTACTCATCTTCCACTTCAATGCTATCATAACCGTCTTCTTCTTCTTCTTCTTCTTCTTCTTCATTTTCCCTTGCATTTTCTTCATCTTCTTCAGTTTCCACTTCATTTTGTTGCACTTGTTCTTCTTCTGGACCTTCTTCCATTTCGTACTGCGAAAAGTCAATGAATAACGACCTCGAGGGAAAATCTAATGCAATGGTATTTGAGATTTCTTCTTGAAGAGGTTCTGCATCAACATCTTTTGTTCTTCCACTCAACAATTGAGGCCTACATGTGATGATTGTGTGAATATTACTATCGGGGTTCTTCACACTAGGAGCATAGTACACTTGAGTGGCTTGACTTGCTAGAATAAAAACATCATCCCCTTTTAGTTTTGAAGTAAGATCAATTAGGAGCACTCCATTCTTGTCTTTCTTTACTCCTCTAACATGATCATACCAATGACATTTAAATAAAATCACTTGATTTCCGCCACCATATGTTATTTTGAGAATCTCTTGCAAAGTCCCATAGTAATTGCTTCCACTATCACCATAACAACTACCTTTCACAAGTACCCCAGAGCTTGATCTTCCTAGATTGAATGAGTATCCATTGACTTTGCATCTTTTATAAGAAAGCACATAGGAAGTTGGGCCTTGCAACAAATATTGAAATCGTTTGTAACGATGGTGTACCTGAAATGAAATAGTTTCGTCAAACACATGTATATGAACAAATTTAGAAATTATAGAAGTTATTGTGTATAATAAAATACCTTGTTCTGCAACCATGTAGCTAAATGAGCCTTTAACATTGTATCCATCTCAGTATCACTCAATATATGTGCACTATGATTGCGAACCTCTTCTTCGAACATACTGAAAAAGTGACCATGTTAGTGCTGAATATTTAAATGTATTATAAATGAAAGAAAATATTTGATTGCTTACGTGATATAAGGTGCCAATTCATGTATGTTAGTGAGAATGTAATGAGCTGCGACCTTTAGGGAATCTTCATCTAAATTGTAACCGGTACATGCTCCCAAAAGCTCTACTGGATATGTGAATGCATCTAGTTTATTTGGATCCCGTGAGTGATCATCCACCACATTACGACCTAACAAGTTATGTGCTGTCTCAACTCCAGACTCGAAGTACATGGAGCAGAAATGTGTCAACTCTTCATGTACATACTTTTCTGCAATGGAACCTTCAACTCGTGCTTTGTTCCCCACTTTCTGTTTCATTTTACGTTGTAGCCTTTCAATGTTATACATCTATCGTGTTGGGACAGGGCCATCGAGTCTACACTCTTCAGGCAAATGAACAGGAAGATGCTCCATTGGATCAAACATGGCTGGAAAGAATTTATTCTCTAAAGTACAAATAATCCCAGCTATATTTTTTTCCATTTGCCTCAAATTTGATTCGAGTAGTGTAGTTGAGCACAAGTCTTTGAAAAAATTTGAAAGATCACAAAGTACTTTGTTTATATCATCCGGAAGAAGTTCACGAAATGTAGAAGGCAACAACTTCTGCATAAACACATGACAATCATGGGACTTCATGCCTTGGAATTTCAGCTGAGTTATCTTACAACATCTCTTCAAGTTTGATGAACAACCATATGGGAGTTTCAATCGATGCACCCATTTACATAACAATTTCAGCTGATCTCGGGTGAGTTCGTATCTAGCTCTAGGCCTCTGCTTACCATTCATCCATAGCTCTTGCTTGATGCCCATTGCTTTCAAATCATCTCTTGAGTTTGTGGTATCCTTTGTTTTAGCACTACAGAGAATAGTATGAAAAATGGCTTCAAACACATTTTTCTCTGTATGCATGACATCAATGCAGTGACGCAGGCGCAATGAATCCCAATATGGCAGCTCAAAGAAGCTAGTGACATGTGTCCAGTTGTGTGAATCACCAAATCCAATTGCCCTTTCTTTGCTGTGTGGTTTCCCAGGTGGTGGAAAAATGATACAGGCAATCATGATCCGAACAGTCCGACCTTTTCGTCGAATATTTCGGCGTTTGTCTAGGAATCCATTATGTAAACCATAAAAACTGGACTTCTTGCTGTGAGGTAGTTGCTTAGCTTTGACATCACCCATACAAACATGACATGCCATCTTCCCATGGGTTGACCACCCACTGACCATACCCAATCCAGGAAAGTCACTGATAGTCCATAGCAAAGCTGCACGCATCATGAAATTAGTCTTCGTAGAAGTATCAAAAGTTTGCACCCCAACTTGCCATAAATTAAACAACTCATCAATCAAAGGCCTAAGATAGACATTCAGATTCCTCACAGGATCATTTGGTCCAGGTACTAGTAGTGTCATGAACATGTATGGCTCCTTCATGGACATGGTATGTGGAAGGTTGTAGACAAGTAACACAACAGGCCAGACTGAGTATATAGTAGAAGTAACATTGCTGTACGGGGGAAATCCATTAGTTGCAAGACCAAGTCTAACATTACGAATCTCTGCTGCAAAATCCGGATAGTTCTTATCAAATTCTTTCCATTCTTCTCCATCTGCAGGGTGACTAAGAACCCCTTCAGTCACTGTTCTATTTTTGTGATACTTCATATGCTCAGCTGTGTGGGTACACATGTACAAATGTTGTAGGCGAGGAGTGATTTTGAAGTATCTTAAGATCTTTCTCGGAATGGTAATTCTCCCGCCATTAGTTGCATCTTTGTATCGGCTCAACTCACAATACTTGCAGTTTTCTAAATCATTATCATCACCATAGAACAACATGCAGTCATTCTCACAAGCATGTATTTTTTCGTATCCCAAGTTCAACTTCTTGACCATCTTCTTCACAGCATAATAATTAAAAGGAAGTTTATGCCCCTCCGGAAAAACATCACCAAGTAAAAGGAGCAGCTCATCAAATGACTTATCACTACATTTATTATGATTCTTCCAATGTAGTAATCTCGTAACAAACTTCAGTTGCGAGTATTTGGTGTTGCCGGGATATATTGGTTCCCTGACACTATTCACATTGTCTAAAAATTTAGCCGCTTCCTCGTTCGGGTCCTCGTGATTGCTATATTCCTCTCCAAAATCTTCCCCTCTAAAGGCATCCCTCAACATTTCAAATTCATCAAACACATCTTCATGATAAATCATTTCTTCATCTCCCGGCCCACTTCCTTTTTCATGATAATGCCATACGGTGTAACTCTCAAGAAAACCGGTTGCAAATAAGTGAAACTCGACATTGGGAACGAGTTGAATGAGTTGATTCCTACATGTATTACACGGACATCGAATTAAAAGTTCCGAATTATTCGGATCCTTACTATTGTTTTTTGCAATTGTCAAAAAATCTTGAACTCCTTTAGTATATTCTTGGGTGAAACCATAACCACCGGGTTTAATTCGTTTAGAGATCCAACTAGTATCATAAGACATCTACAAATATATAAAAAATACAAATCAATAACACTAGTGCACACATATATATTGAACATGTAATGAACTTCAAAATATTCAAACACATATATGAAATTAAAATTGAATCCATACCTTGATGATCGTTGTATTCGTGGTTGCTACGTCATTTTATGAACTAAATGATATATAAGAAGATGTGTTTTTGTTAAACAAAGAGGGGGAAAATGGAGGAGTTAAGAAAATGGACAGTAAGAAAGCTACTGGTGAATTTTACGCAGGTTAACTTACGACGATTTTTCCATTCTTTCCGTCGTAAGTTAATATTACGACGAAACTGTCGTCGTATGTTCAACCTTAAACGACATCGTTTTCTTTAAGGAAGGCAGTATGTATTTTACAATTAAATATAATTGGACATGCTAACTTACGACGGAAGCTTTCTGTACGTCATAAGTTACTATTACGACGAAACTGTCGTCGTATGTTCAACCTTAAACGACATCGTTTTCTTTAAGGAAGGCAATATGTATTTTACAATTAAATATAATTCCTGGAAAATATTAAAATATTTAACTTACGACGGAATATAAAGTTCGTCGTAAGAAGAAAACGGCGTCGTTTTATGTGGCGGGATGATTTCCCTCTTTTTAATTTGGTTGGTGTCAAATTTTAATATTAAAATATTTAACTTGCGACGAAATATATTTTTTGTCGTAAATACTTACGACGGATAAAGAAAACCGTCGTAAGTTGGTTGCGCCCAACATTCCGTCGTAAGTTGTCCGTCCAGCAAAAACAAACTCCAGTCGAGAGATCTACAACGTAAGTACACACATCAAGTTTTTCATAACTGGAGTTTAAAAGATCCTTGAATGTGTTATCTAGAGTTATATAGTCACATGAAATACTATTTTAAATAATAATATTAATATGTTGTCCATAAAGTTATATAGTCCTATGTAACTATTTGACGGAATTTTATATTTATTTATATTTTTAAAACTAATATTTTAAATAATAATATTAATATGTTGTCTTATGTGTATATTTAGATGATTAAATTAGAAAAAAATATAAAAGGTACTCTATATAATAATTTTAATATTTTGTCCAAAAGTTCAAGTCGATTGAATTTAAAAAAATTGACCGTGGAAATGTTATGCATAAGTCATAACATACATATAGGAAAAAATTATATTCAAATGAAAAAAGTAATATCATTACAAGATATTATTTTTTTTGAATTTAAAAATTATATACAAATAATAAAAATAATATTATTAGAAGATATCATTTTTGTTAAATTTAGTTATTTCTAATGACACAAGGGTATACTGAAATTTGTAAAATATCTCTAAATAGAGTAAGATATTTAGTGCATCTTAATTTTAATATATCTCCCTTAAAATACTCGAGAAATAAAATAATTTTTTTAATGTGGTTATTGTACCAAAATTTTCAAAAATATAAAAAGGATATCTTTTGATCATTTTAATATCTCAAGAGTATATTAGTTTATCACATATTGTAGATTTTTAATATCCTCACAAATATTTTGCATATAGGTTCAAAGTTGTAAATATATCAAATATAATTATAAATAGATATGTGTTAATCACATGTTAACTACACCTCATTCTTTTACTCTTATAAGGTAGCTTAAATTTTTTCTTCCCACCTAGCCCATCACATATCGTTCTATGGAAAATTTAGGAGAGTCTTCAGTGAGAAGATCTGGTGGCAGTCCCCTTGGATCAAAGAACAAACCTAAAGATAACCCCTCCACCACAAACAAGGTTGTCCTTGTCGTGCCCCCTGGGATTAATATAATCCAGTGGGTGGAAGGCTTTGCACAAGATAATGGAGTTTCATTAGCTATCCTTACTGGGTCTGGAGCCATTTCTGAGGTCGCTCTCAAACACAAGGGCTCCCAACTTCAGTCACAGGAATTTAAAGAACAACTGAACTTGGTCTCGTTTTCAGGAGCTTATATACTTTCTCCTTCAGGTGGAGGATCCTCTTCTACCAAATTTTTCAACACTTCACTGGTTAGGGATGATTATAGTGTTGTAAGCGGGTCAGCTTTGCATATGGTTGCCCTTGGCCCGGTGCTATTGTCAGTTTTTTTCTTGAGCGATCCCAAGTTTTACAAGATAACTAGCACAGATTAAGTTTGGGTTGAAATTCAATCGAATACAACTCTGGATTAATTTAGGAGTATTATAATTCATGTAATTCTTGCCAATGTTTTTATTAGAATAATTGTACTCCAAAATTAAATTAATTGTCTTTAAAAGTAAGTTTTGTGTTGGGACAAATGTTTTGATATAATATATATATTGGTCTTTGCTATAAACGTGACATATATTATTGTTCGTCTTTGCTACAAAATTGTATCCATTAAATTGTAATGTTTGAATTTTGAATTCTTAACAACTTTTTTTCAACTAGATTAATATTAATGATCTTATATATATGTAATTGCATGACTCGATTTTTCAAGTTATGCATGTGCCAACTAAATTACAATTGAACAATATTAATTCTTGAAACTGAGTGATAAAAAAATGGTGATCATTGTGCTTGTAGTTTATAGATCGCGGAATCAGTGTGTTCCAATTTCTGGCCAAAAACAACTCCATTAGTACGAGGCCTTTTTGCCACGGCCCAGAGCGAACAATATCATACTAATGTGGAGTTAACGGGTGTTGCGCGGCCCAACAAGTGGTATTAGAGTCGATGGCTAAGAATTGATCCTGGGGTTGCTGGCTGCAATTTGCGTGGTGTGGGGGAGGCTCTCCAAAACTATGTTCGGAGATCTTGGACAACTTGTGTCGAAAGTCTTCCGACACTGACATTGAGGTGGTCGAGCGGCGTGTTCCGCAAGATGCGTAACTGATGAATGGCGGCGGTATAAGAGTTACAAGATTGGTGGTTCTTGGATTGAGGGGAGATTGTAGAGTGGGTTTCAACCCAAGTCCCGCATCAATAAGATAAAGAAGAAATATCTTGAATATAAGCGACCAAAAACAAATCCATTAGTATGAGGCCTTTTGGGAGGAGCCCAAAAAAAATCCGTGCGGGCTTGGCCATGGCCCAGAGCGGACAATATCATACTAATGTGGAATTAACGGGTGTTGCGTGCCCCAACAGATCGCATGTATGTACTATGACACTTTTAATTAAGCTCCAAATGATTTGTTAAGGTCTATCATCCTATTCCATTCTTTATATAGTAAATCAGTATTAACTTTGAGAAAAAAATTAAAAGGAAAACTATGACACTTTTAATTAAGCTCCAAATGATTTTTTAGGGTCTATCATCCTATTCTATTCTTTATATTGTAAATCAGGATTAACTTTGAGAAAAAAATTAAAAGGAAATTAATCGGTCCATCCCATTTTTGTTGTCCATCATAAAAAAATCACGTTTTATTCAATCATGTGAAATAAACAAATAGTCACTAAATAATTGTATTGTTTTTCATAAAATTTAACATAATTAATACATAATTTACCATTTTAATCAATTTTGGACAATTATTATGGGACAAACTAAAAACGAAATAGTGGACAATAAAAACCTGACGGATTTCATTTGCAAGCCTCTTTCATTAAATGGTAAGTAATTACAGGTCAAAGGGTGGTTTGAAGGTATTTGAAGATTTATGCGACTCCCTTTGATACCAAAACTTCACTAAATAAAAAGGTGGCTCGGTCCAATTCACCATCAGAGGGGGCTTATTATATATTTCATATATAATACAAGGTTTCGTCTTATCTTATGTCTTGGGCAAATTAGTCCCGGCATTAAGTAGTTTTACTTAAAAAAGATAGCCTTGTCTTGAAAGTAAGGGCAATCAATATAAATGGTAGTCCCTCGCACGAACGACTAACAAAGAGTGAGATCATTAGAGAAAGAAGGACCAACGCCGATCCTAAAGGAGAAGGAGTCAATTTTCTTAAAAGATCTAGGAAAAATAAGACAATTATGTCATCCGAAAATTGTATTCTACAGAGGAAAAGCCTGTTATGAGTAAGTGTAGAGGGAGAATCATAAATGAAAAAAGGAGTAACACGTTCATTTATTTTTCTGAGATAAATGGATGTTCCATAGAAGTACTACCCCTGGATGTCGTATCAATTGCTAGAGCTAGGTTAGACTACATGAGTGTTATTATTTCAAGAGAAAGAAGTTAAAAAGATGGACAAAAAACATTCGTTTACTTGACAGGGCTGCACATGAAAAATTCATCCAAGAACAATAATAGGCAAATATGTCGAGGTATGTTTTTAGAGATATTCCCTCATTGTTTCAAAATGTTAGCAAAAAAGGGCGTCGGTGATTGGGCATACATTGCGAGGAGAAAGAAAAAAGGGAAAAAAATTAAAAAAAATAATTACCTTAAAAGGGGTTAGTATTTCTGATTTCTTTTCTCCTTACCTTTTTTAAAAATTTCAGAAGAAAGAACATTGAATCCTATCGTGATAAGTGGTGTCTTATATGTGTGCTCTCTCTCTCTTCTTTTATAAATTACAACTGACTGTCACCACATCATTGTTGACATATCTTGTGCAATCACCCGGAAACTGCCATCAACAATGAAAGTAAATTCTCAATATTTATGTTCTTTGTGGTGATGTCAAGAGGATTATTTATTATTTACAGAAATTTGAGTGAGTCCAAATTGATCACAATTGGGGGATCTATTTTAATTTTACTTCATGTTTTTCTCAATTCTTGATGCCTAATGGCAAAAAGTCACCTACTGTTGCTACAATATCAGGCTGTTTGAGATCTTCAGTAACAAAAATTGTGCAAAAGAAAAATGAGATTTGCTCGTGAAAAGGAAAACGGGTGAGTCATTTGTTGTAACTGGCACGAGATGATAAAGAGAGAGAGTTTCGTCTATCGATGAACAACAGATTGACGAAGCTCTTGGCATTGCTTTGTTTTTCTCTCATTTCCTATCAACGAGTTCTGGTACATGACCCCTGATTGAGGTAATGATCCATGTATCATTTGCTCATGCATGCATCATCCATGCACGGCTCGGATCCCGAAGAAAGATATGTTGATGAAGAGTATGCAAGTGAGTAAAATGCCACTATATGTACTATTAATGAGGAGTGATAGCCTACCTTCGATAGACTACTTTGATATCCATAGCTTCAAGAAAGGCTCTTAATTAGTCAAGGAACCTACTCTAACTCATTAGCTCCGAGAAGGAAGAGATAGAAATGTTGGACACCCGGAGCGTACTCTGATTGTCTCGGAGGAGTGCAACTGTGAAAGGTTTATTTATGGGCCAAGTGTCCATTGTTCTTTCTTTCTTGATTTTGTTGACGGTCGAGAAAGGTGCCAGTGGAACTACTATGTATTATTTACCCTTCCTTGTTTGTCTTGACTTGAAAGAAAGTATCTTTAAGAAAGATTCTCGAGATTGTTGAGTCTTCTGCTCTCTTTCTAGACCTCTCAGTATCAGACTGCGAATTTGACTCAGGTGACTCAGACTGAATTCCTGGGACATTTATCTTTTTTCTTTAAAGAACTCAATCGGGGAAAGGTATGAAATAGTCGACCAAAGGTTATGGAAGAAAGCGAAGACTAAGCGCGATAAAAATAGCTAGGCGGGGTGATACACGATAGCCGAAAGGTGTATGAGGGCGACTGAAAGGACTTGTCTTCATCTATCTCATTCATATATGGTGTTTGATGCAATAACTAGTGGGTGAGTAGGAACTCTTGATCTTATATCATATCAGCTACCTCAGGTTATCAAAGATGCTCAGACCTAAAAGATTGTGTGAGAGGTTCTATTCGATAGTTGATTTAGCACAATACTGTCTTAAGCCTTTCTTTCAATGGTACGCTATGTGATTTTTTCTCTTTTCATTACTTCCATCTCTAGTTGGGGGTTTATTCTCTTGATTGTCTGAGTAAACTTGTAAGACGTCTTGCACAAAGAAAGCTAGCTGTGTTGGCAATCTCTATTCTTTCTATAAGACATTACTTCCATCTCTAGTTGGGGGCTTCTGCTCTTGTCTTGATTGTCTCACGGTAAACTTAGAAGAAGTCTTGCACAAAGAAAGCTAGCTCTATTGGCAATCTCTATTCTTTCTATAAGACTTGTGGCAGTGTTTTCTTTATTGGTCTTTCTAGAAATTATGTGTTATTAAAATAATGAGTTGCTCCTCATAGAAATAAAATATAAAAGGTTTTTTCGTTGCAATGATATATTTAGTTATGTTTCTGCATTTGTATAATAATAAAGTGATATGTTTAAAATTTTGTAATGCCTAGTCTTCATTCTTATATAAGTCAGATTTTAATTATTTTAAGAATTAATAGATTTGGTGAATGAAATATTTAAATATGTTATCATGCAAATAAACATTATGCTATCATACACATTTTTTATGCAAAATTAATAATGAAAAGTCTGTATAACATCTTAAACTTGCACTACCAAAAATTAGGCCTTTACCTACCGTAGAAACGGTTTGTAGTTTGTATAAGTCAGAAATCAGTCGTTAATTGGGTAATAACAACCTAATATTAAACCTAGTCGTTTTTACTTCTCCTAGTAGCTATTCACGTAAGTGACAAAAGACTTAGTCCACGTGTTAGTGCAACCGCCCAGCTAACGTGTCTGTTACCACTACCTGACAAGTGAAGGACACATGGGTCCAAATAAGGTATCATTACCGGTTTACCACATCATTAATCATGACCTAATTGATGTAGACAAATGATAAACTATAAGGATATAACTTTATGTAGAATCATGATTTTTTTTATGCTTTGATTTTGTAGGAGTATTTTGGTTCGACTTTTGGACTTTGATTAATTTCATAGCATCTTGTGACATTATATTTTGGAAGTTAGTATGGTACTTAAGACATGAAATAATTGTTTACAATTTTACTTGTGATATGGTTCAATTATGAAATGATATGAATTACTTTTAATTTATAAATTTAATTTAAATATGTTTGAGAGTAGATTTTGTTTGTTCTAACAAAATGTTAGATGCATCACATATTAGGTGTTCCGTTTATTAGTTTGAGTATCTACTCACCCATCACCACAAGTGATTATATAGCACGTCATGACTATTTGAAACATGATTGTTGTTTTTGACGCTAAACATGCTCTACATACATCCATGTGACTCACGCACTAGAAGGGATAATAAGTTTCATTTGAGAGAAATAAAATCACAAGTCTATTAGTAGAATCTGATATTATGTTGTCCGGGTCAGTCTATACCATGCTTTTTAAAAAATCCTTCGCATGCTAGGCTACTCTAGCAGGGCTGTAATTTGTCTCTACAAGAATTCCAACTTAAAGCGTGTTCTTGCAAATACCACTACATTAAAATTATATCAAATAGTGTATTGGTTTTTTAGGATAATTTATTTATTAAGTTTTTCAAATTTACATATGAGATTACTTGTTACAAAAAATTATACGGAACCAACTCGGCACTAAGAACCTTGTTGCACTCACGCAAAATAATCTATTATTTTTAGAAATATAGAAGTAGCTGTGGCGACTTTCACGCGCTTCGCCACTTCCGAATCCTTATCACTATCAGTTAATGCGGACAATTAGTCAAGGTTATAGGATGGAGCGAATGATATCCAATATGAAAATTGTGGATATCTAATTCTTAAAGGCGATCGATCCACAATCTTGTACAATACAACTGTTCTATTCTCAATCAGGGTTCCTCGGTAAGAGCTCGACGTAATTTTTCAAGAATGCTTCTTAACTTTTCCAAGAGAAATTCACTCCTGGTCTCTTGGTGGTTAGATACAATGCTGGATCAGTTTTAAGTTTTAACGTAATTAATGATTAAGACTGGTTCACTTGTTTAGAGAGGTTTTATGTTGAGCTTTATGTTTTCGAGCATTCGTTGGTTTAAGCAACTCTCCGTCCATACATGCCCTGCCATTCAACACATTTATAGACATGTATAGTCTTTATAGCGGTGCTTATGTTTTCTGTAGACATGGATAGTCTTTATAGTGCTGCTTATAAGCAATTAAACACCATTATAAGTAGTGCAAATAATATGTTCTACACCAAGATAACATTTTTAAACACTCGTAAATCAATTTTTGGTGCCACCAAGAATGCAGATAATATGTACCATGAAGATAAAATTTTCACCAAGAAGCAATTGTTTAACGACAAATTCATTATAAACTGTTGGGCAATATTCAGTACAAATAATTACATGTAGAGTACTATCAAGAGCCAAAGATTCTGGTTGCCTTCGTGGCATAAGAGAGATTTGTGTATATTCTTGTTTACTCCAAAGGAGAACTTTACTAAAGTTTTGTGATGTCCGGGTAAAGCTCGTGTGGCATATAAAAGTGAACTCGGGCAAAGCTCATCGTGTGAAAAATAAAGTATGTGCAACAAGTTCTTTGAAGAGAAGTATAACCTTGTAAGACGATAATATTGTAGTGACGAAGGAAGTATTTGGTGAGAAGATGTAGTGTGAAGAAAGAAGACAAGCCTCCCTACTTAAGAAAAACTTTCATAAAATTTGAAACTATTCTTGGAATAGATAAAATTGAAGGAAGGTGTTGAAATTATAATTTTAACTATTGGTACATGCATCAGAAGTTTCTAGATTTATCTAGATATATGTGTGGAATTTCATTGATACATGAATATGTATTTATTTCTAAATTCATCGTATAGAGTTTGGTACATCATCTAGAAGTATCTTTTAAGTACTACATAAAGCCATGTAATATGTCATTTGAAAATTGAGTAAGAGTAAGACTTATTCTTCTCCAAATGTGTGTGTGACTAAGAATCAAAGATTCTTCTCCTATATCCTTCTCTTGTGTGAGTTTGAGTGAGATCCTTTCTTCCAACAATTAAAGTTGGTATCAGAGCTCAGGCAGGAAGTCCAAGGTTCGACTCTCTGCCACCCCCAATATTCTCACAATTTATGAGGCTTAAGGTTTTAGATGAGCTGGTTACTCAACACATAATTATCATTGTATCTCCATCACTAGGTGCATAAGCCAACTTGGAACTGGAACTTACACTACTAGAAAAAGTAGATATAACATCGGTGTTTTAACATCAGTTGAAAATGCCACCGATGTTAAAGAGTGTTTCAACATCAATATTTTTTTAAACGATGTTAAAGCTACTTTCAGACATCGTTTTATAAAATAGCCGTTGTGGATTCTCTTTTTTTTTTTAAATTAAAAAAAACCCCATGTCACACTTCCCCCTTATTGTACCAAATAATTTCCCCCCCTTATTACCAAAAAAATTCCCCCCTTAGCTAAATTTTTATTCGCTCGATTTCCCCCTTTCCCACCATCAACACACTCTCTCTCACTCTGGCTCTCTCTGCATTCTCTCTCTCCCGTTTCTCTCTCTGTATTCTCTCTCTCCCGTTTATCTCTCTCCATATCACCATCTTTGTAACCTAAACCCTAATTTCAGTATCTCATCATCTCACCATTTCACCATCTCTGTATTTGAAACCCTAATGCCTCCATCTTTATACAAATCTAAACCCTAATTGAAGAACCCAGCCGAGCTAAAAAAGGAATCGACCTAATTGGGTTTCTTTTTATTTTGTTTGTCCTTTAATTTGTAAGTTAGTATCAAAATCAATTTCAATTTTTAATTTTTAACTCTCCCTTTTTTAACAGATCTGGAACTTGATTTGGCTTACATCTCTGTTCTTTGCATTGTAAGCTTATATTTGTTTTCCCTTTTTACTTGTATTAGATTTATATTTGCTTTTTTTGTTTTACAAGCTGATTATTTGCTTGTTTTGGTGTTATAAAATGCTAGTTTTGGTAGTTTCTTTGGAGCCCCTCAACATTTTTTCTATGCTTGTAGTGGAAGGAGCAGACTTCTTCTTTCAACATATATCAATGTATATCAATTGACAGAATAAATTTTATAACACATTTTATTTGTAGTTTGTGTTACATTTTATTTTACCTTTTCTGAATAAATTTGGCAGAATGAGCAACATATATCAATTGACTTGGCACTAAATTCCTACCCTATCTTCCATCCTTATGGTAAAAAAGCTTTAAATGCAACTGGTCATTGCTCTTAGCTTTTGTCAATGTGAGTATCCCAAATTTGGCTGATGTTATGTCAACTAAAAGATGGTCTTGAGCCTAGGTAATGGAGTGACGCGTGGAAGATATCAAAGCTTTCGGAAGTGGAACTTGTCTCGAAAAACCTACTAACTTGCCTAGCTTTGTACTTTGTACAGAGGAAAGGGAGAAACCAGAACTTTTGGCTGAATCCCCAGCTCGTAGTAATATTTATCTGATGTGGCTACTCCTTTTTGGATGTGGCTTTTATTTTTATTTATTCTAGATTAAATTGCTTATAAATCATTTGTTACTATTTACTTCAGGGATCTATGAGAGACATTGGTTGTCCTTGCAGGAATGATTATCACATTCCTTAATGTTCTGGTACTTCTGCACTATATCCCTCTCCAATGTGTTAGATTTATATTACTATTTTGGTTGGAAACACTGATGTAGTGGATTCATTTGATTATCTAGTGTATGTCATTTGCAGATTTTAGGACTTCTATTTCTGTTATTCTCAAGTTGGTTGGCATTTGTCATATTTGAGAATACAACACAAGGAGAAACACTATTTACCTCGTTTGGTGCAACAACATATCATATGTTTATCCTATTTACCAACCAGATCCTTGCCGTTGTGTATGATAGCTTTAAGGGACATCTAGCCAAACAAGTAGTTTCAAAGGATCGTATAAAGTTTAAGATTTTGAGAAAAGCGTTTAATTTTATAGATAGCGATAACAATGAGTTTTTACACAAGAAAGTTGCAGAGACAAGGTTCTTTCAGTTTTCATGTTGAGCTTCTTTAAATCTATATCATTTTCTTTCTTTTGTGGAGTAATGGTAACAAGGTAATAATGAATCATTTATGCAGCCACAAGGAGCCATAATTTTGTGATTCAGCTAGCACTTTCTATGGTTAGTAACTATAAGAAGTAATCCTTATCTTAGTGGCTTGCAGAAACTCATCTCAATTTGGCCATTGTTTAATCTATTTTACTATAACAGGTTGCTTCAGAAAGTATCAAAATATATAATGCCATAACCGATGGGACAGTTAATTTGGTTGACAAGGTAGGCTACAATTCTGACCGTCATAAATGTAAAACTTTTGTTCCTCTTTGATACACTAAATGCATGCCTTTTTAACAGTTTTTTGAGATGAATCGACAAGATGCTCTCAGGGCTTTGGAAATCTACAAGAGGCCTGATTTAAATTTTCAGCTATTTGTGGATACACTAAATTCAGCTAGTTCTGAATCTACAAGAGGCCTGGTATTCGAGTACATGCCCAATGGCTATTGTAAACCATTTATGTTCTGGTGGAATCTCATTAGCATTGGAAAATTATTAGTATTTTTGCAAGTTATTAAATATGTTGTACTTGTTCGGTTAGTTTAGTATGATTAGTTTTGACCGTTGGAGATTAGTTCTACTTATTAGTGGAATGGTTTGTTTAGAATGTTGGATGGATTTGGGTTGAAATCTTTGTTGGCTTGTAGTGCATGATGATAATCTTGAACTGTAACTAAGATATTTTGTATCTTGAATTTAATTTGGTAATCCAAGTTTTGTTAGTTTGCTTTTTTGGTATCTTGTGGTTGTTCTGGTTCATATGAATACATAGCAGGGACAATGCAATGAAGCATATTTGACATCATGTTGATAAAAAACTAATGTTTAAAAGAATCAAAGACAACGGTATAAATTCACGAATTTGATGTTAACTAGAAGTTTATACATCAGCTACTAACAAGAAAACCGATGTGTATAGTGCTCTATTACATCGTTTCTTCTAGGAAACCGATGTGTGAATAGACATCGGGTAAAAACCGATGTCATAAGCCCAGACATTTAACATCACACGCGTAGACATCGGTTGGTTGTTTAGAAAGACATCGGCCAATAACCGATGTTGTAGCCTATTTTTCCAGTAGTGTTACTAGAATCTAAGTTGATGAAACTGCTGAGGAAATGGCAGGCACACTTGGAGAAGACTGAAGATTGATATATAATTCTATATATACTTTAAAAAATTTGCTTGCTAAATTTTACACTCCAAAAGTAATTATATGATATCTACCAACACGAAGTTAAAGGGTCTTTATGTAAATTTATATAATTAATTTACAAAGAATGGCGTAAGGGAGACAAAATATAATGCAGAGAAGATGTACCTATATAATTAATTTACAAAGAATGATGTTAAGCCACAAAATATAATGCACTGCATAAACACATATATTAGCAAATAGACAAAATTAGCGAAAAACCAGTCTAAGTCGTTGGCTCAAGTAGCAAAAACAAACTCCAGTCTAGAGATCTACAACGTAAGTACACCCATCAAGTTTTTCATAACTGGAGTTTAAAAGATCCTTTAATGTGTTATCCATAGAGTTATATAGTCCCATGAAATACTATTTTAAATAATAATATTAATATGTTGTCCATATAGTTATATAGTCCTATGTAACTATTTGACGGAATTTTATATTTATTTATATTTTTAAAACTAATATTTTAAATAATAATATTAATATGTTGTCTTATCTGTATATTTAGATGATTAAATTAGAAAAAAATATAAAAGGTACTCTATATAAAATTTTTTAATATTTTGTCCAAAAGTTCAAGTCGATTGAATTTAAAAAAATTGACCGTGGAAATGTTATGCATAAGTCATAACATACATATAGGAAAAAATTATATTCAAATGATAAAAGTAATATCATTACAAGATATTATTTTTTTTGAATTTAAAAATTATATACAAATAATAAAAATAATATTGTTAGAAGATATCATTTTTGTTAAATTTAGTTATTTCTAATGACACAAGGGTATACTGAAATTTGTAAAATATCTCTAAATATCGAGTAAGATATTTAGTGCATCTTAATTTTAATATATCTCCCTTAAAATACTCGACAAATAAAATAATTTTTTTAATGTGGTTATTGTACCAAAATTTTCAAAAATATAAAAAGGATATCTTTTGATCATTTTAATATCTCAAGAGTATATTAGTTTATCACATATTGTAGATTTTTAATATCCTCACAAATATTTTGCATATAGGTTCAAAGTTGTAAATATATCAAATATCATTATAAATAGATATGTGTTTATCACATGTTAACTACATCTCATTCTTTTACTCTTATAAGGTAGCTTAAATTTTTTCTTCCCACCTAGCCCATCACATATCGTTCTATGGAAAATTTAGGAGAAAATTTAGGAGATTCTTCAGTGAGAAGATCTGGTGGCAGTCCCCTTGGATCAAAGAACAAACCTAAAGATAACCCCTCGACCACAAACAAGGTTGTCCTTGTCGTGCCCCCTGGGATTAATATAATCCAGTGGGTGGAAGGCTTTGCACAAGATAATGGAGTTTCATTAGCTATCCTTACTGGGTCTGGAGCCATTTCTGAGGTCGCTCTCAAACACAAGGGCTCCCAACTTCAGTCACAGGAATTTAAAGAACAACTGAACTTGGTCTCGTTTTCAGGAGCTTATATACTTTCTCCTTCAGGTGGAGGATCCTCTTCTACCAAATTTTTCAACACTTCACTGGTTAGGGATGATTATAGTGTTGTAAGCGGGTCAGCTTTGCATATGGTTGCCCTTGGCCCGGTGCTATTGTCAGTTTTTTTCTTGAGCGATCCCAAGTTTTACAAGATAACTACCACAGATTAAGTTTGGGTTGAAATTCAATCGAATACAACTCTGGATTAATTTAGGAGTATTATAATTCATGTAATTCTTGCCAATGTTTTTATTAGAATAATTATACTCCAAAATTAAATTAATTGTCTTTAAAAGTAAGTTTTGTGTTGGGACAAATGTTTTGATATAATATATATATTGGTCTTTGCTATAAATGTGACATATATTATTGTTCGTCTTTGCTACAAAATTGTATCCATTAAATTGTAATGTTTGAATTTTGAATTCTTAACAACTTTTTTCCAACTAGATTAATATTAATGATCTTATATATATGTAATTGCATCACTCGGTTTTTCAAGTTATGCATGTGACAACTAAATTACAATTGAACAATATTAATTCTTGAAACTGAGTGATAAAAAAAATGGTGATCATTGTGCTTGTAGTTTATAGATCACGGAATCAGTGTGTTCCAATTTCTGGCCAAAAACAACTCCAGGCCTAAAACAACTCCAGGCCTTTTGGCCACGGCCCAGAGCGAACAATATCATAATAATGTGGAGTTAACGGGTGTTGCGCGGCCCAACAAGTGGTATCAGAGTCGATGGCTAAGAATTGATCCTGGGGTTGCTGGCTGCAATTTACGTGGTGTGGGGGAGGCTCTCCAAAACTATGGTCGGTGATCTTGGACAACTTGTGTCGAAAGTCTTCCGACACTGACATTGAGGTGGTCGGGCGGCGTGTTCCGCAAGATGCGTAACAGATGAATGGCGGCGGTATAAGAGTTACAAGATTGGTGGTTCTTGGATTGAGGGGAGATTGTAGAGTGGGTGTCAACCCAAGTCCCGCATCAATAAGATAAAGAAGAATTATCTTTAATATAAGCGACCAAAAACAACTCCATTAGTATGAGGCCTTTTGGGAGGAGCCCAAAAACAAATCCGTGCGGGCTTGGCCATGGCCCAGAGCGGACAATATCATACTAATGTGGAATTAACGGGTGTTGCGTGGACCAACAGATCGCATGTATGTACTATTACACTTTTAATTAAGCTCCAAATGATTTGTTAAGGTCTATCATCCTATTCTATTCTTTATATAGTAAATCAGTATTAACTTTGAGAAAAAAATTAAAAGGAAAACTATGACACTTTTAATTAAGCTCCAAATGATTTGTTAAGGTCTATCATCCTATTCTATTCTTTATATTGTAAATCAGTATTAACTTTGAGAAAAAAATTAAAAGGAAATTACTTCGTCCATCCCATTTTTGTTGTCCATCATAAAAAATTCACGTTTTATTCAATCATGTGAAATAAACAAATAGTCACTAAATAATTGTATTGTTTTTCATAAAATTTAACATAATTAATACAAAATTTACCATTTTAATCAATTTTGGACATTTATTATGGGACAAACTAAAAACGAAATAGTGGACAATAAAAACCTGACGGATTTCATTTGCAAGCCTCTTTCATTAAATGGTAAGTAATTATAGGTCAAAGGGTGGTTTGAAGGTATTTGAAGATTTATGCGACTCCCTTTGATACCAAAACTTCACTAAATAAAAAGGTGGCTCGGTCCAATTCACCGTCAGAGGGGGCTTATTATATATTTCATATATAATACAAGGTTTCGTCTTATCTTATGTCTTGGGCAAATTGGTCCCGGCATTAAGTAGTTTTACTTAAAAAAGATAGCCTTGTCTTGAAAGTAAGGGCAATCAATATAAATGGTAGTCCCTCGCACGAATGACTAACAAAGAGTGAGATCATTAGAGAAAGAAGGACCAACGCCGATCCTAAAGGAGAAGGAGTCAGTTTTCTTAAAAGATCTAGGAAAAATAAGACAATTATGTCATCCGAAAATTGTATTCTACAGAGGAAAAGCCTGTTATGAGTAAGTGTACAGGGAGAGTAAGTACTACCCCTGGATGTCTTATCAATTTCTAGAGCTAGGTTAGACTGCATGAGTGTTATTATTTCAAGAGAAAGAAGTTAAAAAGATGGACAAAAAACATTCGTTTACTTGATAGGGCTGCACATGAAAAATTCATCCAAGAACAATAATAGGCAAATATGTCGAGGTATGTTTTTAGAGATATTACCTCATTGTTTCAAAGCGTTAGCAAAAAAGGGCGTCGGTGATTGGGCATACATTGCGAGGAGAAAGAAAAAAGGGAATAAAATGAAAAAAAATAATTACCTTAAAAGGGGTTAGTATTTCTGATTTCTTTTCTCCTTACCTTTTTTAAAAATTTAGGAAGAAAGAACATTGAATCCTATCGTGATAAGTGGTGCCTTATATGTGTGCTCTCTCTATTCTTTTATAAATTACAACTAACTGTCACCACATCATTGTTGACATATCTTGTGCAATCACCCGGAAACTGCCATCAACAATGAAAGCAAATTCTCAATATTTATGTTCTTTGTGGTGATGTCAAGAGGATTATTTATTATTTACAGAAATTTGAGTGAGTCCAAATTGATCACAATTGGGGGATCTATTTTAATTTTACTTCATGTTTTTCTCAATTCTTGATGCCTAATGGCAAAAAGTCACCTACTTTTGCTACAATATCAGGCTGTTTGAGATCTTCAGTAACAAAAATTGTGCAAAAGAAAAATGAGTTTTGCTCGTGAAAAGTTAAACGGGTGAGTCATTTGTTGTAACTGGCACGAGATGATAAAGAGAGAGAGAGTTTCGTCTATCGATGAACAACAGATTGACGAAGCTCTTGGCATTGCTTTGTTTTTCTCTCATTTCCTATCAACGAGTTCTGGTACATGACACCTGATTGAGGTAATGATCCATGTATCATTTGCTCATGCATGCATCATCCATGCACGGCTCAGATCCCGAAGAAAGATATGTTGATGAAGAGTATGCAAGTGAGTAAAATGCCACTATATGTACTATTAATGAGGAGTGATAGCCTACCTTCGATAGACTACTTTGATATCCATAGCTTGAAGAAAGGCTCTTAATTAGTCAAGGAACCTACTCTAACTCATTAGCTCCGAGAAGGAAGAGATAGAAATGTTGGACACCTGGAGCGTACTCTGATTGTCTCGGAGGAGTGCAACTGTGAAAGGTTTATTTATGGGCCAAGTATCCATTGTTCTTTCTTTCTTGATTTTCTTGACGGTCGAGAAAGGTGCTAGTGGAACTACTTTGTATGATTTACCCTTCCTTGCTTGCCTTGACTTGAAAGAAAGTATCTTTAAGAAAGATTCTCGAGATTGTTGAGTCTTCTGCTCTCTTTCTAGACCTCTCAGTATCAGACTGCGAATTTGACTCAGGTGACTCAGACTGAATTCCTAGGACATTTATCTTTTTTCTTTAAAGAACTCAATCGGGGAAAGGTATGAAATAGTCGACCAAAGGTTATGGAAGAAAGCGAAGACTAAGCGCGATAAAAATAGCTAGGCGGGGTAATACACTACAGGCGAAAGGTGTATGAGGGCGACTGAAAGGACTTGTCTTTATCTATCTCATTCATATATGGTGTTTGATGCAATAATTGGTGGGCGAGTAGGAACTCTTGATCTTATATCATATCAGCTACCTCAGGTTATCAAAGATGCTCGGACCTAAAAGATTGTGTGAGAGGTTCTATTCGATAGTTGATTTAGCACAATACTGTCTTAAGCCTTTCTTTCAATGGTACGCTATGTGATTTTTTCTCTTTTCATTACTTCCATCTCTAGTTGGGGGTTTATTCTCTTGATTGTCTGAGTAAACTTGTAAGACGTCTTGCACAAAGAAAGCTAGCTCTGTTGGCAATCTCTATTCTTTCTATAAGACTTGTGGCAATGTTTTCTTTATTGGTCTTTCTAGAAATTATGTGTTATTAAAATAATGAGTTGCTCCTCGTAGAAATAAAATTTAAAAGGTTTTTTCTTTGCAATGATATATTTAGTTATGTTTCTGCATTTGTATAATAATAAAGTGATATGTTTAAAATTTTGTAATGCCTAGTCTTCATTCTTATATAAGTCAGATTTTAATTATTTTAAGAGTTAATAGATTTGGTGAATGAAATATTTAAATATGTTATAACATCTTAAACTTGCACTACCAAAAATTAGGCCTTTACCTACCGTAGAAACGGTTTGTATAAGTCAGAAATCAGTCGTTAATTGGGTAATAACAACCGAATATTAAACCTAGTCGTTATTTACTTCTCCTAGTAGCTATTCACGTAAGTGACAAAAGACTTAGTCCACGTGTTAGTGCAACCGCCCAGCTATACCACTACCTGACAAGTGAAGGACACATGGGTCCAAATAAGGTATCATTACCTGTTTACCACATCATTAACCATGACCTAATTGATGTAGACAAATGATAAACTATAAGGATATAACTTTATGTAGAATCATGATTTTTTTTATGCTTTGATTTTGTAGGAGTATTTTGGTTCGACTTTTGGACTTTGATTAATTTCATAGCATCTTGTGACATTATATTTTGGAAGTTAGTATGGTACTTAAGACATGAAATAATTGTTTACAATTTTACTTGTGATATGGTTCAATTATGAAATGATATGAATTAATTTTAATTTATAAATTTAATTTAAATATGTTTGTGAGTAGATTTTGTTTGTTCTAACAAAATGTTAGATGCATCACATATTAGGTGTTCCGTTTATTAGTTTGAGTATCTACTCACCCATCACCACAAGTGATTATATAGCACGTCATGACTATTTGAAACATGATTGTTGTTTTTGACGCTAAACATGCTCTACATACATCCATGTGACTCACGCACCAGAAGGGATAATAAGTTTCATTTGAGAGAAAGAAAATCACAAGTCTATTAGTAGAATCTGATATTATGTTGTCCGGGACAGTCTATACCATGCTTTTTAAAAAATCCTTAGCATGCTAGGCTACTCTACTACATTAAAATTATATCAAATAGTGTATTGGTTTTTTAGGAGATAATTTATTTATTAAGTTTTTCAAATTTACATCTGAGATTACTTGTTACAAAAAATCATATGCAACCAAATCGGCACTAAGAACCTTGTTGCACTCAAGCAAAATAATCTACTATTTTTAGAAATATAGAAGTAGCTATGGCGACTTTCACCCGCTTTGCGACTTCCGAATCCTTATCACTATCAGTTAATGCGGACAATTAGTCAAGGTTATAGGATGGAACGAATGATATCCAATATGAAAATTGTGGATATCTAATTCTTAAAGGCGATCGATCCACAATCTTGTACAATACAACTGTTCTATTCTCAATCAGGGTTCCTCGGTAAGAGCTCGACGTAATTTTTCAAGAATGCTTCTTAACTTTTCCAAGAGAAATTCACTCCTGGTCTCTTGGTGGTTAGATACAATGCTGGATCAGTTTTAAGTTTTAACCTAATTAATGATTAAGACTGGTTCGCTTGTTTAGAGAGGTTTTATGTTGAGCTTTATGTTTTCGAGCATTCGTTGGTTTAAGCAACTCTCCGTCCATACATGCCCTGCCATTCAACACATTTATAGACATGTATAGTCTTTATAGTGGTGCTTATATTTTCTGTAGACATGGATAGTCTTTATAGTGCTGCTTATAAGCAATTAAACACCATTATAAGTAATGCAAATAATATGTTCTACACCAAGATAACATTTTTAAACACTCGTAAATCAATTTTTGGTGCCACCAAGAATGCAGATAATATGTACCATGAAGATAAAATTTTCACCAAGAAGCAATTGTTTAACGATAAATTCATTATAAACTGTTGGGCAATATTCAGTACAAATAATTACATGTATAGTACTATCAAGAGCCAAAGATTCTGGTTGCCTTCGTGGCATAAGAGAGATTTGTGTATATTCTTGTTTACTCCAAAGGAGAACTTGACTAAAGTTTTTTGATGTCCGGGTAAAGCTCGTGTGGCATATAAAAGTGAACTCGGGCAAAGCTCGTCGTGTGAAAAATAAAGTATGTGCAACAAGTTCTTTGAAGAGAAGTAGAACCTTGTAAGGCGATAATATTGTAACGATGAAGGAAGTATTTGGTGAGAAGATGTAGTGTGAAGAAAGAAGACAAGCCTCCCTACATAAGAAAAACTTTCATAAAATTTGAAACTATTCTTGGAATAGATAAAATTGAGGGAGGGTGTTGAAATTATAATTTTAACCATTGGTACATGCATCAGAAGTTTCTAGATTTATCTAGATATATGTGTGGAATTTCATTGATACATGAATATGTATTTATTTCTAAATTCATCGTATAGAGTTTGGTACATCATCTAGAAGTATCTTTTAAGTACTACATAAAGCCATGTAATATGTCATTTGAAAATTGAGTAAGAGTAAGACTTATTCTTCTCCAAATGTGTGTGTGACTAAGAATCAAAGATTCTTCTCGTATATCCTTCTCTTGTGTGAGTTTGAGTGAGATCCTTTCTTCCAACAATTAAAGTTGGTATCACAGCTCAGGCAGGAAGTCCAAGGTTCGACTCTCTGCCACCCCCAATATTCACACAATTTATGAGGCTTAAGGTTTTAGATGAGCTGGTTACTCAACACATAATTATCATTGTATCCCCATCACTAGGTGCATAAGCCAACTTGGAACTGGAACTTACTGGAATCTAAGTTGATGAAACTGCTGAGGAAATGGCCGGCACCCTTGGAGAAGACTGAAGATTGATATATAATTCTATATATACTTTAAAAAATTTGCTTGCTAAATTTTACACTCCAAAAGTAATTATATAATATCTACCAACACGAAGTTAAAGGGTCTTTATGTAAATTTATATAATTAATTTACAAAGAATGACGTTAAGGGAGACAAAATATAATGCAGAGAAGATGTACCTATATAATTAATTTACAAAGAATGATGTTAAGCCACAACATATAATGCACTGCATAAACACATATATTAGCAAATAGACAAAATTAGCGAAAAACCAGTCTCGTGACAATCATTAAATCTAGCTACTATGGTCAGCAAAATTCATTAAATCTACTATAGCATGTAGATTAAATTAATTAAGGCTATAAATTGAAATCAATAACCCGCTAAGGTCAGAGAAGGAAGCTGGAAAGAAGAAAGTGTAGAATAAACTCATGCCTAGCTAGTTTTCAAAGAAAGTCGTTTGCTCAAGTAGCAAAAACAAACTCAGTCGAGAGATCTACAACGTAAGTACACACATCAAGTTTTTCATAACTGGAGTTTAAAAGATCCTTGAATGTGTTATCCATAGAGTTATATAGTCACATGAAATACTATTTTAAATAATAATATTAATATGTTGTCCATATAGTTATATAGTCCTATGTAACTATTTGACGGAATTTTATATTTATTTATATTTTTAAAACTAATATTTTAAATAATAATATTAATATGTTGTCTTATGTGTATATTTAGATGATTAAATTAGAAAAAAATATAAAAGGTACTATATATAATAATTTTTAATATTTTGTCCAAAAGTTCAAGTCGATTGAATTTAAAAAAATTGACCGTGGAAATGTTATGCATAAGTCATAACATACATATAGGAAAAAATTATATTCAAATGAAAAAAGTAATATCATTACAAGATATTTTTTTTTTTGAATTTAAAAATTATATACAAATAATAAAAATAATATTATTAGAAGATATCATTTTTGTTAAATTTAGTTATTTCTAATGACACAAGGGTATACTGAAATTTGTAAAATATCTCTAAATAGAGTAAGATATTTAGTGCATCTTAATTTTAATATATCTCCCTTAAAATACTCGAGAAATAAAATAATTTTTTTAATGTGGTTATTGTACCAAAATTTCAAAAATATAAAAAGGATATCTTTTGATCATTTTAATATCTCAAGAGTATATTAGTTTATCACATATTGTAGATTTTTAATATCCTCAAAAATATTTTGCATATAGGTTCAAAGTTGTAAATATATCAAATATCATTATAAATAGATATGTGTTAATCACATGTTAACTACATCTCATTCTTTTACTCTTATAAGGTAGCTTAAATTTTTTCTTCCCACCTAGCCCATCACATATCGTTCTATGGAAAATTTAGGAGAGTCTTCAGTGAGAAGATCTGGTGGCAGTCCCCTTGGATCAAAGAACAAACCTAAAGATAACCCCTCCACCACAAACAAGGTTGTCCTTGTCGTGCCCCCTGGGATTAATATAATCCAGTGGGTGGAAGGCTTTGCACAAGATAATGGAGTTTCATTAGCTATCCTTACTGGGTCTGGAGCCATTTCTGAGGTCGCTCTCAAACACAAGGGCTCCCAACTTCAGTCACAGGAATTTAAAGAACAACTGAACTTGGTCTCGTTTTCAGGAGCTTATATACTTTCTCCTTCAGGTGGAGGATCCTCTTCTACCAAAATTTTCAACACTTCACTGGTTAGGGATAATTATAGTGTTGTAAGCGGGTCAGCTTTGCATATGGTTGCCCTTTGCCCGGTGCTATTGTCAGTTTTTTTCTTGAGCGATCCCAAGTTTTACAAGATAACTACCACAGATTAAGTTTGGGTTGAAATTCAATCGAATACAACTCTGGATTAATTTAGGAGTATTATAATTCATGTAATTTTTGCCAATGTTTTTATTAGAATAATTATACTCCAAAATTAAATTAATTGTCTTTAAAAGTAAGTTTTGTGTTGGGACAAATGTTTTGATATAATATATATATTGGTCTTTGCTATAAATGTGACATATATTATTGTTCGTCTTTGCTACAAAATTGTATCCATTAAATTGTAATGTTTGAATTTTGAATTCTTAACAACTTTTTTCCAACTAGATTAATATTAATGATCTTATATATATGTAATTGCATCACTCGATTTTTCAAGTTATGCATGTGACAACTAAATTACAATTGAACAATATTAATTCTTGAAACTGAGTGATAAAAAAAATGGTGATAATTGTGCTTCTAGTTTATAGATCGCGGAATCAGTGTGTTCCAATTTCTGGCCAAAAACAACTCCATTAGTATGAGGCCTTTTGGCCACGGCCCAGAGCGAACAATATCATACTAATGTGGAGTTAACGGGTTTTGCGCGGCCCAACAAGTGGTATCAGAGTCGATGGCTAAGAATTGATCCTGGGGTTGCTGGATGCAATTTGCGTGGTGTGGGGGAGGCTCTCCAAAACTATGGTCGGTGATCTTGGACAACTTGTGTCGAAAGTCTTCCGACACTGACATTGAGGTGGTCGGGCGGCGTGTTCCGCAAGATGCGTAACAGATGAATGGCGGCGGTATAAGAGTTACAAGATTGGTGGTTCTTGGATTGAGGTGAGATTGTAGAGTGGGTGTCAACCCAAGTCCCGCATCAATAAGATAAAGAAGAATTATCTTGAATATAAGCGACCAAAAACAACTCCATTAGTATGAGGCCTTTTGGGAGGAGCCCAAAAACAAATCCATGCGGGCTTGGTCATGGCCCAGAGCGGACAATATCATACTAATGTGGAATTAACGGGTGTTGCGTGGCCCAACAGATCTCATGTATGTACTATGACACTTTTAATTAAGCTCCAAATGATTTGTTAAGGTCTATCATCCTATTCTATTCTTTATATAGTAAATCAGTATTAACTTTGAGAAAAAAATTAAAAGGAAAACTATGACACTTTTAATTAAGCTCCAAATGATTTGTTAAGGTCTATCATCCTATTCTATTCTTTATATTGTAAATCAGTATTAACTTTGAGAAAAAAATTAAAAGGAAATTACTCGGTCCATCCCATTTTTGTTGTCCATCATAAAAAATTCACGTTTTATTCAATCATGTGAAATAAACAAATAGTCACTAAATAATTGTATTGTTTTTCATAAAATTTAACATAATTAATACAAAATTTACCATTTTAATCAATTTTGGACAATTATTATGGGACAAACTAAAAACGAAATAGTGGACAATAAAAACCCGACGGATTTCATTTGCAAGCCTCTTTCATTAAATGGTAAGTAATTATAGGTCAAAGGGTGGTTTGAAGGTATTTGAAGATTTATGCGACTTCCTTTGATACCAAAACTTCACTAAATAAAAAGGTGGCTCGGTCCAATTCACCGTCAAAGGGGGCTTATTATATATTTCATATATAATACAAGGTTTCGTCTTATCTTATGTCTTGGGCAAATTGGTCCCGACATTAAGTAGTTTTACTTAAAAAAGATAGCCTTGTCTTGAAAGTAAGGGCAATCAATATAAATGGTAGTCCCTCGCACGAAGGACTAACAAAGAGTGAGATCATTAGCGAAAGAAGGACCAACGCCCATCCTAAAGGAGAAGGAGTCAGTTTTCTTAAAAGATCTAGGAAAAATAAGACAATTATGTCATCCGAAAATTGTATTCTATAGAGGAAAAGCCTGTTATGAGTAAGTGTAGAGGGAGAATCATAAATGAAAAAAGGAGTAACACATTCATTTATTTTTCTGAGATAAATGGAAGTTCCAAAGAATTACTACCCCTGGATGTCTTATCAATTTCTAGAGCTAGGTTAGACTGTATGAGTGTTATTATTTCAAGAGAAAGAAGTTAAAAAGATGGACAAAAAACATTCGTTTACTTGATAGGGTTGCACATGAAAAATTCATCCAAGAACAATAATAGGGAAATATGTCGAGGTATGTTTTTAGAGATATTACCTCATTGTTTCAAAGCGTTAGCAAAAAAGGGCATCGGTGATTGGGCATACATTGCGAGGAGAAAGAAAAAAGGGAATAAAATGAAAAAAAATAATTACCTTAAAAGGGGTTAGTATTTCTGATTTCTTTTCTCCTTACCTTTTTTAAAAATTTCGGAAGAAAGAACATTGAATCCTATCGTGATAAGTGGTGCCTTATATGTGTGCTCTCTCTATTCTTTTATAAATTACAACTGACTGTCACCACATCATTGTTGACATATCTTGTGCAATCACCCGGAAACTGCAATGAAAGCAAATTCTCAATATTTATGTTCTTTGTGGTGATGTCAAGAGGATTATTTATTATTTACAGAAATTTGAGTGAGTCCAAATTGATCACAATTGGGGGATCTATTTTAATTTTACTTCATGTTTTTCTCAATTCTTGATGCCTAATGGCAAAAAGTCACCTACTGTTGCTACAATATCAGGCTGTTTGAGATCTTCAGTAACAAAAATTGTGCAAAAGAAAAATGAGCTTTGCTCGTGAAAAGGAAAACGGGTGAGTCATTTGTTGTAACTGGCACGAGATGATAAAGAGAGAGAGTTTCGTCTATCGATGAACAACAGATTGACGAAGCTCTTGGCATTTCTTTGTTTTTCTCTCATTTCCTATCAACGAGTTCTGGTACATGACACCTGATTGAGGTAATGATCCATGTATCATTTGCTCATGCATGCATCATCCATGCACGGCTCAGATCCCGAAGAAAGATATGTTGATGAAGAGTATGAAAGTGAGTAAAATGCCACTATATGTACTATTAATGAGGAGTGACAGCCTACCTTCGATAGACTACTTTGATATCCATAGCTTGAAGAAAGGCTCTTAATTAGTCAAGGAACCTACCCTAACTCATTAGCTCCGAGAAGGAAGAGATAGAAATGTTGGACACCTGGAGCGTACTCTGATTGTCTAGGAGGAGTGCAACTGTGAAAGGTTTATTTATTGGCCAAGTATCCATTGTTCTTTCTTTCTTGATTTTGTTGACGGTCGAGAAAGGTGCTAGTGGAACTACTATGTATGATTTACCCTTCCTTGCTTGTCTTGACTTGAAAGAAAGTATCTTTAAGAAAGATTTTCGAGATTGTTGAGTCTTCTGCTCTCTTTCTAGACCTCTCAGTATCAGACTGCGAATTTGACTCAGGTGACTCAGACTGAATTCCTGGGACATTTATCTTTTTTCTTTAAAGAACTCAATCGGGGAAAGGTATGAAATAGTCGACCAAAGGTTATGGAAGAAAGCGAAGACTAAGCACGATAAAAATAGCTAGGCGGGGTGATACACGACAGATGAAAGGTGTATGAGGGCGACTGAAAGGACTTGTCTTTATCTATCTCATTCATATATGGTGTTTGATGCAATAACTGGTGGGTGAGTAGGAACTCTTGATCTTATATCATATCAGCTACCTCAGGTTATCAAAGATGCTCGGACCTAAAAGATTGTGTGAGAGGTTCTATTCGATAGTTGATTTAGCACAATACTGTCTTAAGCCTTTCTTTCAATGGTACGCTATGTGATTTTTTCTCTTTTCATTACCATCTCTAGTTGGGGGTTTATTCTCTTGATTGTCTGAGTAAACTTGTAAGACGTCTTGCACAAAGAAAGCTAGCTCTGTTGGCAATCTCTATTCTTTCTGTAAGACATTACTTCCATCTCTAGTTGGGGATTTCTGCTCTTGTCTTGATTGTCTCAGGGTAAACTTACAAGAAGTCTTGCACAAAGAAAGCTAGCTCTATTGGCAATCTCTATTCTTTCTATAAGACTTGTGGCAGTGTTTTCTTTATTGGTCTTTCTAGAAATTATGTGTTATTAAAATAATGAGTTGCTCCTCATAGAAATAAAATTTAAAAGGTTTTTTCTTTGCAATGATATATTTAGTTATGTTTCTGCATTTGTATAATAATAAAGTGATATGTTTAAAATTTTGTAATGCCTAGTCTTCATTCTTATATAAGTCAGATTTTAATTATTTTAAGAGTTAATAGATTTGGTGAATGAAATATTTAAATATGTTATCATGCAAATAAACATTATGCTAACATACACATTTTTTATGCAAAATTAATAATGAAAAGTCTGTATAACATCTTAAACTTGCACTACCAAAAATTAGGCCTTTACCTACCGTAGAAACGGTTTGTATAAGTCAGAAATCAGTCGTTAATTGGGTAATAACAACCGAATATTAAACCTAGTCGTTATTTACTTCTCCTAGTAGCTATTCACGTAAGTGACAAAAGACTTAGTCCACGTGTTAGTTCAACTACCACTACTTGACAAGTGAAGGACACATGGGTCCAAATAAGGTATCATTGCAGGTTTACCACATCATTAACCATGACCTAATTGATGTAGACAAATGATAAACTATAAGGATATAACTTTATGTAGAATCATGATTTTTTTATGCTTTGATTTTGTAGGAGTATTTTGGTTCGACTTTTGGACTTTGATTAATTTCATAGCATCTTGTGACATTATATTTTGGAAGTTAGTATGGTACTTAAGACATGAAATAATTGTTTACAATTTTACTTGTGATATGGTTCAATTATGAAATGATATGAATTACTTTTAATTTATAAATTTAATTTAAATATGTTTGTGAGTAGATTTTGTTTGTTCTAACAAAATGTTAGATGCATCACATATTAGGTGTTCCGTTTATTAGTTTGAGTATCTACTCACCCATCACCACAAGTGATTATATAGCACGTCATGACTATTTGAAACATGATTGTTGTTTTTGACGCTAAACATGCTCTACATACATCCATGTGACTCACGCACCAGAAGGGATAATAAGTTTCATTTGAGAGAAAGAAAATCACAAGTCTATTAGTAGAATCTGATATTATGTTGTCCGGGACGGTCTATACCATGCTTTTTAAAAAATCCTTCGCATGCTAGGCTACTCTAGCACGGCTGTAATTTGTCTCTACAAGAATTCCAACTTAAAGCGTGTTCTTGCAAATACCACTACATTAAAATTATATCAAATAGTGTATTGGTTTTTTAGGAGATAATTTATTTATTAAGTTTTTCAAATTTACATCTGAGATTACTTGTTACAAAAAATCATATGGAACCAAATCGGAACTAAGAACCTTGTTACACTCACGCAAAATAATCTACTATTTTTAGAAATATAGAAGTAGCTGTGGCGACTTTCACCCGCTTCGCGACTTCCGAATCCTTATCACTATCAGTTAATGCGGACAATTAGTCAAGGTTATAGGATGGAGCGAATGATATCCAATATGAAAATTGTGGATATCTAATTCTTAAAGGCGATCGATCCACAATCTTGTACAATACAACTGTTCTATTCTCAATCAGGGTTCCTCGGTAAGAGCTCGACGTAATTTTTCAAGAATGCTTCTTAACTTTTCCAAGAGAAATTCACTCCTGGTCTCTTGGTAGTTAGATACAATGCTGGATCAGTTTTAATGATTAAGACTGGTTCACTTGTTTAGAGAGGTTTTATGTTGAGCTTTATGTTTTCGAGCATTCGTTGGTTTAAGCAACTCTCCGTCCATACATGCCCTGCCATTCAACACATTTATAGACATGTATAGTCTTTATAGTGGTGCTTATATTTTCTGTGGACATGGATAGTCTTTATAGTGCTGCACCATTATAAGTAATGCAAATAATATGTTCTACACCCAGAAAACATTTTTAAACACTCGTAAATCAATTTTTCGTGCCACCAAGAATGCAGATAATATGTACCATGAAGATAAAATTTTCACCAAGAAGCAATTGTTTAACGATAAACTCATTATAAACTGTTGGGCAATATTCGGTACAAATAATTACATGTATAGTACTATCAAGAGCCAAAGATTCTGGTTGCCTTCGTGGCATAAAAGAGATTTGTGTATATTCTTGTTTACTCCAAAGGAGAACTTGACTAAAGTTTTGTGATGTCCGGGCAAAGCTCGTGTGGCATATAAAAGTGAACTCAGGCAAAGCTCGTCGTGTGAAAAATAAAGTATGTGCAACAAGTTCTTTGAAGAGAAGTATAACCTTGTAAGACGATAATATTGTAGCGAAGAAGGAAGTATTTGGTGAGAAGAGGTAGTGTGAAGAAAGAAGACAAGCCTCCCTACCTAAGAAAAACTTTCATAAAAATTTGAAACTATTCTTGGAATAGATAAAATTGAGGGAGGGTGTTGAAATTATAATTTTAACTATTGGTACATGCATTAGAAGTTTCTAGATTTATCTAGATATATGTGAGGAATTTCATTGATACATGAATATGTATTTATTTCTAAATTCATTGTATAGAGTTTGGTACATCATCTAGAAGTATATTTTAAGTACTATATAAAGCCATGTAATATGTCATTTGAAAATTGAGTAAGAGTAAGACTTATTCTTCTCCAAATGTGTGTGTGAGTAAGAATCAAAGATTCTTCTCCTATATCCTTCTCTTGTGTGAGTTTGAGTGAGATCCTTTCTTCCAACAATTAAAGTTGGTATCACAGGTCAGGCAGGAAGTCCAAGGTTCGACTCTCTGCCACCTCCAATATTCTCACAATTTATGAGGCTTAAGGTTTTAGATGAGCTCTTTACTCAACACATAATTATCATTGTATCCCGATCACTAGGTGCATAAGCCAACTTGGAACTCGAACTTACTAGTATCTAAGTTGATGAAACTGCTGAGGAAATGGCAGACACACTTGGAGAAGACTGAAGATTGATATATAATTCTATATATACTTTAAAAAATTTGCTTGCTAAATTTTACACTCCAAAAGTAATTATATAATATCTACCAACACGAAGTTAAAGGGTCTTTATGTAAATTTATATAATTAATTTACAAAGAATGACATTAACTGGACAAAATATAATGCAAGAGAAGATGTACATATATAATTAATTTACAAAGAATGATGTTAAGCCACAAAATATAATGCACTGCATAAACACATATATTAGCAAATAGACAAAATTAGCGAAAAACCAGTCTCGTGACAATCATTAAATCTAGCTACTATGGCCACCAAAATTCATTAAATCTACTATAGCATGTAGATTAAATTAATTAAGGCTATAAATTGAAATCAATAACCCGCTAAGGTTAGAGAAGGAAGCTGGAAAGAAGAAAGTGTAGAATAAACTCATGCCTAGCTAGTTTTCAAAGAAAGTAGTTGGCTCAAGCAGCAAAAACAAACTCCAGAGATCTACAACGTAAGTACACACATCAAGTTTTTCATAACTGGAGTTTAAAAGATCCTTGAATGTGTTATCCATAGAGTTATATAGTCCCATGAAATACTATTTTAAATAATAATATTAATATGTTGTCCATATAGTTATATAGTCCTATGTAACTATTTGACGGAATTTTATTTTTATTTATATTTTTAAAACTAATATTTTAAATAATAATATTAATATGTTGTCTTGTCTGTATATTTAGATGATTAAATTAGAAAAAAATATAAAAGGTACTCTATATAATAATTTTTAATATTTTGTCCAAAAGTTCAAGTCGATTGGATTTAAAAAAATTGACTGTGGAAATGTTATGCATAAGTCATAACATACATATAGGAAAAAATTATATTCGAATGATAAAAGTAATATCATTACAAGATACTTTTTTTTGAATTTAAAAATTATATACAAGTAATAAAAATAATATTATTAGAAGATATCATTTTTGTTAAATTTAGTTATTTCTAATGACACAAGGGTATACTGAAATTTGTAAAATATCTCTAAATATCGAGTAAGATATTTAGTGCATCTTAATTTTAATATATCTCCCTTAAAATACTCGAGAAATAAAATAATTTTTTTAATGTGGTTATTGTACCAAAATTTTCAAAAATATAAAAAGGATATCTTTTTGATATGGACAGAAAAGTAATTATAGAAATATAATTGACAAGTCAATGGAAAGGCCGATATTTAAGGTCTGACACCCTAATTATTCATTAATTTCGGAATTAATGAATAGGAAAAATATACAGCTCATGAAAAGAGTCCAAAATATGGTAAATCTGTCAAAGAAGGATCCAGCATCCCAATTAATGAGTCATAGCCTTTATCAACAAGGAAAAAACTTATTCAGCAAGCAATACAATGTTTATCCAATATCAAAAAGGAGACTTATTCGCTAAGACTCCTAAACATACCATAAATATAAGGCTCCAGACGCCTATATAAAGGACTTGATCCTACAATATGAACTACGTCTTTGTCTTGATTCTCAATAACGATTTGAGATACGTAGGCATCTTGTGAGGACCGATTTAGTCTCGAAACACAAGTGCAGCCATTAAAGCTCGAAGCTCATTAAACCTTAGCATTAAATTCATAAGTACGTTTTTTAATCCATAACATTTGGCGTCGTCTGTGGGAAGACAACATCAACCATGGCAAACACACGAAGAACAGTTCGGGATAATCAAACTCCTGAGGATCGCCCTATCACCTCTGAGGTTGATCAAACACCGCTGACTACTGGCACTCAAGGGGCGAATATCCCCACCAACACTCAAGGACCGGAAATCCCAGTTTCGGTTGAAGGGACGAATCCCCTGCAGATGGTCATTCATGGATCTAATCCATAAGAGACCATTCACCAGCAACCAATCTCGACTTCTCCACTCATCATGAATGCACCGAGAAGCGTTCAACTCCATACTACTGATCTCCCTCAATACGCGAATCAGACTTTAGGGATGCCAAGCTATGGCATTCCCCCTCGACCTATGGCGGGCGGTAGTGGAACTAATCCAATCTACCATGAGGCATATGTGCCCCCTTATATTCAAGGTCTGGGACCCCAAAATCAACAAACTCGCCAGACCCCGTTCAAGATTACTCGGGCCCATACACCGAGGATGAGGGTTATACAACTGGGGAGGATGTCGCCCCAAGAAGGAGAAGTTCTTCCCAGACAAATCGGGATCAACCCCAAACTACTAAGGAGAAAATTGCAGCCCATGAGGCAGAGACTGCAAGGCTCAAGAAACTCCTTGCTGAGGAAGAGGCCGCTCAATCTCGGGGCCGAACGACTGAAGGGATCCCGATAATCAACTTGGATCCAACGGCAAGAAGAACCAAGAGGGCCGAAGCCCCAAGGGGTGATCCTAGTATTCTGTTGCCCCTAGGAGATCCTGATGATCCTACACCACCGTTTACTCAAGACATCATGAAAACGGCTATATCCAGAAAATTCAAGATGCCTTCGATCAAAGCCTATGATGGAACGGGAGATCCCGCGAATCATGTAAGGACCTTCTCCAATGCACTGCTGTTGCAGCCAACCAACGATGCGGTCAAGTGTAGGGCGTTTCCACAAACCTTGGCAGACATGGCCCAACGCTGGTATAGCCGTCTTCCTCCCAACTCAATTGGGTCTTTTAAGGAATTAAGCAAAGCTTTTATCGATCAGTTCATTAGTGGAAGGGTGCATGAGAAAAGCTCTGCATCACTCATGGCAATCCAGCAAGGAAAGAATGAAGCCCTAAGGGACTACATTAATCGATTCACCCGAGAGGCTCTGAAAGTCCCGAACTTGGAGGACAGAGTGGCTATGATAGCCCTGCAACAAGGAACTACCGATGACCACTTCAAAAGGTCGTTAGCTAAACATCCACCCGAGAGCATGCTGAAGCTCCAAGATAGAGCCGAAAAGTATATCAAGGCTGAAGAAAGCATGAGAAAGTATGAACCCACTGCTGGCGGTAGTGGAAACTCAAAGAAAAGGAAGGAAATTCATGAGTACGACGTCAAGGAAAAGTATCCCAGGACGTCAAAGGATTCTGATTCTCCACCCAAGAGGAACAATTTTGGGCCAAAATTTACGGGGGTTAAATATCAAAGTGGTCACTGAAGTGAAGATCATATATCACTTTCATCACTGATCTCAACGAGGTATCACTTTAATCACTAAAGTCGTCATAAATATCAAACGGATACCTCTATATATGTGTTCGAAAAATAAAAATAATTTATATCGAGTTCTACACATATTTCTTGAATGCCACCGCAACCAAATGAAAAGTTATGAACTCTAGTATTTATGATATTATATTTAGATTTTAAAAAAATTATTTATTATTTATTTTTAATTTTACAGTTATTTACTTTGATTTAATAAAAAATAAATAGTAAATGATATTTTTAAAATCTAAATAAATTATCTGAAATACTAGAATTCATAACTTTTCATTTGGTTGCAGTAGTATTGAACAAATATGTGTAGAACTTGAGAGAAGTTATTTTCACTTTTCGAACACATATTTATAGTTATCTGTTTGATGTTTATGATGACTTTAGTGATTGAAACGATATCCCGTTGAGATCAGTGATGAAAATGATATATGGTCTTGACTTCAGTGACCACTTTGATATTTAACCCAAATTTACGGAGTATGCAAGATTGAATACTCCCAGGAGTCAAATCCTAATGGAGATAGCAAAGGAAGAGGATCTCAAATGGCCAAAGCCAATGAGGGCTGACTTGTCCAAACGGAACCAAAACCAATTCTGTCGATTCCACAAAGAAGTTGGTCACGACACCGACGATTGCAGACAACTGAAAGATGAAATTGAGTTTCTGATACGAAGAGGAAAACTTAGCAAATTCACCAAGGATGGGAATCAAGAAAGTCTTAGAGGAAATTACGAAAGGAAGGATTATGACAGAAGGGACAACGACCAAGATCGTAACCCTAAGCCCCGAGGGCCAATCATCAATATGATATTTGGAGGACCAACTGCTGCTGGGTCCTCCCGCAACTCAAGGAAAGCTTATGCCCGAGAGGTAATGACTGTGGTTGGAGAAGCACCGAAGCCTGCCAGAACAGAAGTGTCGATAGGTTTTGATGATTCTGACTTGGAAGGGGTGAAGTTCCCCCATGATGATCCTCTTGTCATAGTACCTGTGATAGGCAACTCCGAAACAAAGAGAGTCCTGGTTGACAATGGAGCCTCAGTGGACATCTTGTTCCATGATGCTTTTATCAAGATGGGCTACACAAACTCTCAGTTGACACCCTCGAATATGCCCATATATGGATTCAATGGAGTGGAATCAAAGGTGGAAGGCACTATCCAACTCCCAATGACAATGGGGCAAGGGTCAACTACGTCTACTCAGATGCTGAACTTCATAGTTATAAAGACAACTTCAACCTACAGTGCAATCCTAGGAAGGACTGGTCTTCATGCGTTCAAGGCCGTTGCCTCATCTTATCATCTAAAAATCAAGTTCCTAACGAGGAATGGGATTGGTGAAGAACGAGGAGACCAAAAGATGGCTAGAAGTTGTTATGTAGCCGCGTTAAGGCCTGATGGAATCGGGGGGCAAGTTCTCCCAATTGAAGACATGGATACTAGTGACAATGAGGACCGAAGAGGGAAACCATCTGAGGATTTAATCCCAATTCCCTTAGTCCCTGGTGAACCGGAGAAGGTAACTTATGTTGGGGCACTACTTCCTGAGCCATTGAAAAGCGAGCTCATAACTTTTCTTCAAGAAAACAATGACGTTTTCGCTTGGACAGCGGCTGACATGCCAGGGATTGATCCCTAATTGATAACTCACAAACTGAATGTGGATCCTGAAAGGAAGACGGTGAAACAGAAAAAGAGAAATTTTGCTCCAGAGAGGCTTGAAGCCATTAAACAGGAAGTTAATAAACTTTTGGAAGTTGGGTTCATTGAGGAAATTCAATTCCCAGAATGGTTGGCTAACCCCGTGATGGTCAAAAAGGCTAACGGAAAATAGAGGATGTGCGTCGACTTCACTGACTTGAATGATGCATGTCCTAAGGATTGTTTTCCCTTACCAAGGATTGATGCACTAATAGATGCTACAGCTGGACACGAGATGCTTAGCTTCATGGATGACTTCAGTGGATACAATCAAATCAAGATGCATGAGGATGACATCGCCAAAGTATCATTCATCACTGACTTTGGTGTTTTCTGCTTCTTAGTCATGGCATTTGGACGTAAGAATGCAGGGGTTACCTATCAAAGGTTGGTGAACAAAATTTTTGGACACCTAATTGGAAAAACCATGGAGGTCTACATAGATGACATGTTAGTCAAGAGCCTCGATAAGGCCGATCACATTAAGCACCTCCGAGAGGCATTTGAAGTGCTAAGGCACCACAAGATGATGTTGAATCCAGCTAAATGTGCCTTTGGTGTAGGCTCGGGAAAGTTTTTAGGCCTGATGGTTTCCAAGAGAGGAATCGAGGCCAATCCCGACAAAATAAAAGCAATTCTAGACATGGAGCCACCACGGACTGTAAAAGATGTCCAGAAATTAACGGGAAGAGTGGCAGCATTGGGAAGATTCATCTCCAAGTCAGGAGAGAAGTGTTTACCCTTCTTTAAAGCACTCAAGAAAGTGAAATTTTTTGAATGGACAACTGAAAGCCAAGAGGCCTTTGAGGCCCTGAAGAAATACATGGCTGAGGCACCATTGTTGGCAAAACCCAAGCCAGGGGAAATTCTCTATTTGTACTTGGCGGTCTCTAGCACAGCCCTTGGAGCCATTTTGGTAAAAGAAGAATTGAAGGTTCAGAAACCCATCTACTATGTTAGTAAGATTCTACATGGGGCGGAAATAAACTACTCAACGATTGAGAAGTTTGCCTTAGCCATGATAATGGCCTCAAGAAAGCTACGCCCGTACTTCCAGGCTCACAAGATAGAGGTCTTGACTGATCAACCTCTAAGAAACATCTTGCATAGCCCTCAAGTTAGTGGAAGATTGATCAAATGGGCCATTGAATTGGGCGAATTCGACATCAAGTATAAGCCTCGAACGGCCATAAAAGCTCAAGCACTTGCTGACTTCATGGTTGAATGTACCATTGACAATCAAGAAGTCGGGGGGGGGGGGGGGGCAGGAAGCAATAATGGAAGACAAGGAAGCTGAAGATGTAATCTCCAAATCTGAGATTACTTGTTACACAAAATCATATGGAACCAAATCGGAACTAAGAACCTTGTTACGCTCACGCAAAATAATCTACTATTTTTAGAAATATAGAAGTAGCTGTGACGACTTTCACCCGCTTCGCGACTTCCGAATCCTTATCACTATCAGTTAATGCGGACAATTAGACAAGGTTATAGGATGGAGCGAATGATATCCAATATGAAAATTGTGGATATCTAATTCTTAAAGGCGATCGATCCACAATCTTGTACAACTGTTCTATTCTCAATGAGGGTTCCTCGGTAAGAGCTCGACGTCATTTTTCAAGAATGCTTCTTAACTTTTCCAAGAGAAATTCACTCCTGGTCTCTTGGTGGTTAGATACAATGCTGGATCAGTTTTAAGTTTTAACCTAATTAATGATTAAGACTGGTTCACTTGTTTAGAGAGGTTTTATGTTGAGCTTTATGTTTTCGAGCATTCGTTGGTTTAAGCAACTCTCCGTCCATACATGCCCTGCCATTCAACACATTTATAGACATGTATAGTCTTTATAGTGGTGCTTATATTTTCTGTAGACATGGATAGTCTTTATAGTGCTGCTTATAAGCAATTAAACACCATTATAAGTAATGCAAATAATATGTTCTACACCAAGATAACATTTTTAAACACTCGTAAATCAATTTTTGGTGCCACCAAGAATGCAGATAATATGTACCATGAAGATAAAATTTTCACCAAGAAGCAATTGTTTAACGATAAATTCATTATAAACTGTTGGGCAATATTCAGTACAAATAATTACATGTATAGTACTATCAAGAGCCAAAGATTCTGGCTGCCTTCGTGGCATAAGAGAGATTTGTGTATATTCTTGTTTACTCCAAAGGAGAACTTGACTAAAGTTTTGTGATGTCCGGGTAAAGCTCGTGTGGCATATAAAAGTGAACTCGGGAAAAGCTCGTCGTGTGAAAGATAAAGTATGTGCAACAAGTTCTTTGAAGAGAAGTATAACCTTGTAAGACGATAATATTGTAACGACGAAGGAAGTATTTGGTGAGAAGATGTAGTATGAAGAAATAAGACAAGCCTCCCTACTTAAGAAAAACTTTCATAAAATTTGAAACTATTCTTGGAATAGATAAAATTGAGGGAGGGTGTTGAAATTATAATTTTAACTATTGGTACATGCATCAGAAGTTTCTAGATTTATCTAGATATATGTGTGGAATTTCATTGATACATGAATATGTATTTATTTCTAAATTCATCGTATAGAGTTTGGTACATCATCTAGAAGTATCTTTTAAGTACTACATAAAGCCATGTAATATGTCATTTGAAAATTGAGTAAGAGTAAGACTTATTCTTCTCCAAATGTGTGTGTGACTAAGAATCAAAGATTCTTCTCGTATATCCTTCTCTTGTGTGAGTTTGAGTGAGATCCTTTCTTCCAACAATTAAAGTTGGTATCACAGCTCAGGCAGGAAGTCCAAGGTTCGACTCTCTGCCACCCCCAATATTCTCACAATTTATGAGGCTTAAGGTTTTAGATGAGCTGGTTACTCAACACATAATTATCATTGTATCCCCATCACTAAGTGCATAAGCCAACTTGGAACTGGAACTTACTGGAATCTAAGTTGATGAAACTGCTGAGGAATGGCAGGCACACTTGGAGAAGACTGAAGATTGATATATAATTCTATATATACTTTAAAAAATTTGCTTGCTAAATTTTACACTCCAAAAGTAATTATATAATATCTACCAACACGAAGTTAAAGGGTCTTTATGTAAATTTATATAATTAATTTACAAAGAATGACTTTAAGGGAGACAAAATATAATGCAGAGAAGATGTACCTTTATAATTAATTTACAAAGAATGATGTTAAGCCACAAAATATAATGCACAGCATAAACACATATATTAGCAAATAGACAAAATTAGCGAAAAACCAGTCTCGTGACAATCATTAAATCTAGCTACTATGGCCAGCAAAATTCATTAAATCTACTATAGCATGTAGATTAAATTAATTAAGGCTATAAATTGAAATCAATAACCTGCTAAGGTTAGAGAAGGAAGCTGGAAAGAAGAAAGTGTAGAATAAACTCATGCCTAGCTAGTTTTCAAAGAAAGTCGTTTGCTCAAGTAGCAAAAACAAACTCCAGTCCAGAGATCTACAACGTAAGTACACACATCAAGTTTTTCATAACTGGAGTTTAAAAGATCCTTGAATGTGTTATCCACAGAGTTATATAGTCCCATGAAATACTATTTTAAATAATAATATTAATATGTTGTCCATATAGTTATATAGTCCTATATAACTATTTGACGGAATTTTATATTCATTTATATTTTTAAAACTAATATTTTAAATAATAATATTAATATGTTGTCTTATATGTATATTTAGATGATTAAATTAGAAAAAAATATAAAAGCTACTCTATATAATAATTTTTAATATTTTGTCCAAAAGTTCAAGTCGATTGAATTTAAAAAAATTGACCGTGGAAATGTTATGCATAAGTCATAACATACATATAGGAAAAAATTATATTCAAATGATAAAAGTAATATCATTACAAGATATTATTTTTTTTGAATTTAAAAATTATATACAAATAATAAAAATAATATTATTAGAAGATATCATTTTTGTTAAATTTAGTTATTTCTAATGACACAAGGGTATAGTGAAATTTGTAAAATATCTCTAAATATCGAGTAAGATATTTAGTGCATCTTAATTTTAATATATCTCCCTTAAAATACTCGAGAAATAAAATAATTTTTTTAATGTGGTTATTGTACCAAAATTTTCAAAAATATAAAAAGGATATCTTTTGATCATTTTAATATCTCAAGAGTATATTAGTTTATCACATATTGTAGATTTTTAATATCCTCACAAATATTTTGCATATGGGTTCAAAGTTGTAAATATATCAAATATCATTATAAATAGATATGTGTTTATCACATGTTAACTACATCTCATTCTTTTACTCTTATAAGGTAGCTTAAATTTTTTCTTCCCACATAGCCCATCACATATCGTTCTATGGAAAATTTAGGAGAGTCTTCAGTGAGAAGATCTGGTGGCAGTCCCCTTGGATCAAAGAACAAACCTAAAGATAACCCCTCCACCACAAACAAGGTTGTCCTTGTCGTGCCCCCTGGGATTAATATAATCCAGTGGGTGGAAGGCTTTGCACAAGATAATGGAGTTTCATTAGCTATCCTTACTGGGTCTGGAGCCATTTCTGAGGTCGCTCTCAAACACAAGGGCTCCCAACTTCAGTCACAGGAATTTAAAGAACAACTGAACTTGGTCTCGTTTTCAGGAGCTTATATACTTTCTCCTTCAGGTGGAGGATCCTCTTCTACCAAATTTTTCAACACTTCACTGGTTAGGGATGATTATAGTGTTGTAAGCGGGTCAGCTTTGCATATGGTTGCCCTTGGCCCGGTGCTATTGTCAGTTTTTTTCTTGAGCGATCCCAAGTTTTACAAGATAACTACCACAGATTAAGTTTGGGTTGAAATTCAATCGAATACAACTCTGGATTAATTTAGGAGTATTATAATTCATGTAATTCTTGCCAATGTTTTTATTAGAATAATTATACTCCAAAATTAAATTAATTGTCTTTAAAAGTAAGTTTTGTGTTGGGACAAATGTTTTGATATAATATATATATTGGTCTTTGCTATAAATGTGACATATATTATTGTTCGTCTTTGCTGCAAAATTGTATCCATTAAATTGTAATGTTTGAATTTTGAATTCTTAACAACTTTTTTCCAACTAGATTAATATTAATGATCTTATATATATGTAATTGCATCACTCGATTTTTCAAGTTATGCATGTGACAACTAAATTACAATTGAACAATATTAATTCTTGAAACTGAGTGATAAAAAAAATAGTGATAATTGTGCTTGTAGTTTATAGATCGCGGAATCAGTGTGTTCCAATTTCTGGCCAAAAACAACTCCATTAGTATGAGACCTTTTGGCCACGGCCCAGAGTGAACAATATCATACTAATGTGGAGTTAACGGGTGTTGCGCGGTCCAACAAGTGGTATCAGAGTCGATGGCTAAGAATTGATCCTGGGGTTGCTGGCTGCAATTTGCGTGGTGTGGGGGAGGCTCTCCAAAACTATGGTCGGTGATCTTGGACAACTTGTGTCGAAAGTGTTCCGACACTGACATTGAGGTGGTCGGGCGGCGTGTTCCGCAAGATGCGTAACAAATGAATGGCGGCGGTATAAGAGTTACAAGATTGGTGGTTCTTGGATTGAGGGGAGATTATAGAGTGGGTGTCAACCCAAGTCCCGCATCAATAAGATAAAGAAGAATTATCTTGAATATAAGCGACCAAAAACAACTCCATTAGTATGAGGCCTTTTGGGAGGAGCCCAAAAACAAATCTGTGCGGGCTTGGCCATGGCCCAGAGCGGACAATATCATACTAATGTGGAATTAACGGGTCTTGTGTGGCCCAACAGATCGCATGTATGTACTATGACACTTTTAATTAAGCTCCAAATGATTTGTTAAGGTCTATCATCCTATTCTATTCTTTATATAGTAAATCAGTATTAACTTTGAGAAAAAAATTAAAAGGAAAACTATGACACTTTTAATTAAGCTCCAAATGATTTGTTAAGGTCTATCATCCTATTCTATTCTTTATATTGTAAATCAGTATTAACTTTGAGAAAAAAATTAAAAGGAAATTACTCTGTCCATCCCATTTTTGTTGTCCATCATAAAAAATTCACGTTTTATTGAATCATGTGAAATAAACAAAGAGTCACTAAATAATTGTATTGTTTTTCATAAAATTTGAAATAATTAATACATAATTTACCATTTTAATCAATTTTGGACAATTATTATGGGACAAACTAAAAATGAAATAGTGGACAATAAAAACCCGACGGATTTCATTTGCAAGCCTCTTTCATTAAATGGTAAGTAATTATAGGTCAAAGGGTGGTTTGAAGGTATTTGAAGATTTATGCGACTCCCTTTGATACCAAAACTTCACTAAATAAAAAGGTGGCTCGGTCCAATTCACCGTCAGAGGGGGCTTATTATATATTTCATATATAATACAATGTTTCGTCTTATCTTACGGCTTGGGCAAATTGGTCCCGACATTAAGTAGTTTTACTTAAAAAAGATAGCCTTGTCTTGAAAGTAAGGGCAATCAATATAAATGGTAGTCCCTCGCACGAACGACTAACAAAGAGTGAGATCATTAGCGAAAGAAGGACCAACGCCGATCCTAAAGGAGAAGGAGTCAGTTTTCTTAAAAGATCTAGGAAAAATAAGACAATTATGTCATTCGAAAATTGTATTCTATAGAGGAAAAGCCTGTTATGAGTAAGTGTAGAGGGAGAATCATAAATGAAAAAAGGAGTAACACGTTCATTTATTTTTCTGAGATAAATGGAAGTTCCAAAGAAGTACTACCCCTGGATGTCTTATCAATTGCTAGAGCTAGGTTAGACTGCATGAGTGTTATTATTTCAAGAGAAAGAAGTTAAAAAGATGGACAAAAAACATTCGTTTACTTGATAGGGCTGCACATGAAAAATTCATCCAAGAACAATAATAGGCAAATATGTCGAGGTATGTTTTTAGAGATATTACCTCATTGTTTCAAAGCGTTAGCAAAAAAGGGCGTCGGTGATTGGGCATACATTGCAAGGAGAAAGAAAAAAGGGAATAAAATGAAAAAAAATAATTACCTTAAAAGGGGTTAGTATTTCTGATTTCTTTTCTCCTTACCTTTTTTAAAAATTTCGGAAGAAAGAACATTGAATCCTATCGTGATAAGTGGTGCCTTATATGTGTGCTCTCTCTATTCTTTTATAAATTACAACTGACTGTCACCACATCATTGTTGACATATCTTGTGCAATCACCCGGAAACTGCCATCAACAATGAAAGCAAATTCTCAATATTTATGTTCTTTGTGGTGATGTCAAGAGGATTATTTATTATTTACAGAAATTTGAGTGAGTCCAAATTGATCACAATTGGGGGATCTATTTTAATTTTACTTCATGTTTTTCTCAATTCTTGATGCCTAATGGCAAAAAGTCACCTACTGTTGCTACAATATCAGGCTGTTTGAGATCTTCAGTAACAAAAATTGTGCAAAAGAAAAATGAGCTTTGCTCGTGAAAAGGAAAACGGGTGAGTCATTTGTTGTAACTGGCACGAGATGATAAAGAGAGAGAGAGAGAGAGAGTTTCGTCTATCGATGAACAACAGATTGACGAAGCTCTTGGCATTGCTTTGTTTTTCTCTCATTTCCTATCAACGAGTTCTGGTACATGACACCTGATTGAGGTAATGATCCATGTATCATTTGCTCATGCATGCATCATCCATGCACGGCTCGGATCCCGAAGAAAGATATGTTGATGAAGAGTATGCAAGTGAGTAAAATGCCACTATATGTACTATTAATGAGGAGTGATAGCCTACCTTCGATAGACTACTTTGATATCCATAGCTTGAAGAAAGGCTCTTAATTAGTCAAGGAACCTACTCTAACTCATTAGCTCCAAGAAGGAAGAGATAGAAATGCTGGACACCTGGAGCGTACTCTGATTGTCTCGGAGAAGTGCAACTGTGAAAGGTTTATTTATGGGCCAAGTGTCCATTGTTCTTTCTTTCTTGATTTTGTTGACGGTCGAGAAAGGTGCCAGTGGAACTACTATGTATGATTTACCCTTCCTTGCTTGTCTTGACTTGAAAGAAAGTATCTTTAAGAAAGATTCTCGAGATTGTTGAGTCTTCTGCTCTCTTTCTAGACCTCTCAGTATCATACTGCGAATTTGACTCAGGTGACTCAGAATGAATTCCTGGGACATTTATCTTTTTTCTTTAAAGAACTGAATCGGGGAAAGGTATGAAATATCGACCAAAGGTTATGGAAGAAAGCGAAGACTAAGCGCGATAAAGAAAGCTAGCTCTGTTAGCGATCTCTATTCTTTCTATAAGACATTACATCTATCTCTAGTTGGGGGTTTCTGCTCTTGTCTTGATTGTCTCAGGGTAAACTTACGAGAAGTCTTGCACAAAGAAAGCTAGCTCTATTGGCAATCTCTATTCTTTCTATAAGACTTGTGGCAGTGTTTTCTTTATTGGTCTTTCTATAAATTATGTGTTATTAAAATAATGAGTTGCTCCTCATAGAAATAAAATTTAAAAGGTGTTTTCTTTGCAATGATATATTTAGTTATGTTTCTGCATTTGTATAATAATAAAGTGATATGTTTAAAATTTTGAAATGCCTAGTCTTCATTCGTATATAAGTCAGATTTTAATTATTTTAAGAGTTAATAGATTTGGTGAATGAAATATTTAAATATTTTATCATGCAAATAAACATTATGCTATCATACACATTTTTTATGCAAAATTAATAATGAAAAGTCTGTATAACATCTTAAACTTGCACTACCAAAAATTAGGCCTTTACCTACCGTAGAAACGGTTTGTATAAGTCAGAAATCAGTCGTTAATTGGGTAATAATAACTGAATATTAAATCTAGTCGTTATTTACTTCTCCTAGTAGCTATTCACGTAAGTGACAAAAGACATAGTCCACGTGTTAGTGCAACGGCCCAGCTAACGTGTCTCTTACCACTACCTGACAAGTGAAGGACGCATGGGTCCAAATAAGGTATCATTACCGGTTTACCACATCATTAACCATGACCTAATTGATGTAGACAAATGATAAACTATAAGGATATAACTTTATGTAGAATCATGATTTTTTTTATGCTTTGATTTTGTAGGAGTATTTTGGTTCGACTTTTGGACTTTGATTAATTTCATAGCATCTTGTGACATTATATTTTGGAAGTTAGTATGGTACTTGAGACATGAAATAATTGTTTACCCACTACAACAAAAACAGGCAAAAGCCACCAATTAAAAGCCACCGGCTTTAAAAGCCACCAAAATCAGTCGATTTTAAGGTCAATTAAAATTTAGTTTGACCAAAGAATAAAAGCGACCGATTTCAGTGGAATTTAAAGTTGGTCGCTTTTAATTGGTGGCTTTTAATATCGGTCGATTTTAATCGGTCGATTTTAATAATAAAAGCGACCACAATACAAACCGGTCGAGTTTAGGTATTCTAGAATAGGGGAAAATTCCCGCTAGAACTCATCGAAATTTAGAAACACTAAAAACAACCGAATTCGGTCGCTTTTGTATTTTAGGTACTTTAGAATAGGCGGGAAAATTCCCGCTAAAACTCATCCAAATTTATAAACATTAAAAACAACCAAATTCGGTCGCTTTGTATTTTATATTCAAAATATAAATAAAAAATATCTATTCATTTTTATTAGTAGTAGCAAATAATTAATTTGTATCCCAAATTTTTCAAGTTATTCATTCAATATAAATAAAGAAATATTAAGACATTTTATATATGTTTAGTTAAAATTAATAGTCCATTAAAAATAGTTAATCATTATAATAAGTTTTAAATAAAAAAGACCCTTAAAAGAAATTATATCCTATATACAACTAGTTAGAAATAAAAGTCAAAGTACTAATTGACTCTTAAAATCTCAAACCAAATAAATATATTATTTTCCAAAAAATTAAAATATCTTTAAAATAGATAGTTCTTCACATCCGTATGGTAGGATCGTCGATAAATATTTTTAAAAAAATCGAAACACAAATTCGGGAGGAAACACTAGTTACAAGTACAACTCAAAGTACTAATTGACTCTTAAAATCTCAAACCAAATAAATTTATTATTTTCCAAAAAATTTAAAATATCATTAAAATAGATAGATCTTTACATCTGTACGATTGGATCATCGATAAATATTTTTAAAAAAATTGAAACACCAATTCGGGTGGAAACACTAGTAAGAAGTAAAGTCAAAGTACGAATTGACTGTTAAAATCTCAAATCAAATAAATTTATTATTTTCCAAAATTTTTGAAATTTAATTAAAATATATAGATTTTCACATCTGTACAGTTGGATCTTCGATAAATAATTTTAAAAAAATTGAAACACCAATTCGGGAGAAACACTAGTTAGAAGTACAAGTCAAAGTACTAATTGACTCTTAAAATCTCAAACCAAATAAATTTATTATTTTCCAAAACATTTAAAATATCATTAAAATAGATAGATTTTCACATCTGTACGGTTGGATCATCGATAAATATTTTTAAAAAAAATTGAAACACCAATTTGGGAAAAAACTCTAGTTAGAAGTACAAGTCAAAGTACTAATTAACTCTTATAATCTCAAACCAAATTAATTTATTGTTTTTCAAATTTTTTGAAATATTATTAAAATATATAGATCTTCACATTAAAATAGATAGATCTTTACATCTGTACGGTTGGATCATCGATAAATATTTTTTAAAAAATTGAAACACAAATTCGGGAGGAAACACTAGTTACAAGTACAACTCAAAGTACTAATTGACTCTTAAAATCTCAAACCAAATAAATTTATTATTTTCCAAAAAATTTAAAATATCATTAAAATAGATAGATCTTTACATCTGTACGATTGGATCATCGATAAATATTTTTAAAAAAATTGAAACACCAATTCGGGTGGAAACACTAGTAAGAAGTAAAGTCAAAGTACTAATTGACTGTTAAAATCTCAAATCAAATAAATTTATTATTTTCCAAAATTTTTGAAATTTAATTAAAATATATAGATTTTCACATCTGTACGGTTGGATCTTCGATAAATAATTTTAAAAAAATTGAAACACCAATTCGGGAGAAACACTAGTTAGAAGTACAAGTCAAAGTACTAATTGACTCTTAAAATCTCAAACCAAATAAATTTATTATTTTCCAAAACATTTAAAATATCATTAAAATAGATAGATCTTCACATCTGTACGGTTGGATCATCGATAAATATTTTTAAAAAAAATTGAAACACCAATTTGGGAAAAAACTCTAGTTAGAAGTACAAGTCAAAGTACTAATTAACTCTTATAATCTCAAACCAAATTAATTTATTGTTTTTCAAATTTTTTGAAATATTATTAAAATATATAGATCTTCACATTAAAATAGATAGATCTTTACATCTGTACGGTTGGATCATCGATAAATATTTTTTAAAAAATTGAAACACCAATTCGGGAGAAAACACTAGTTAGAAGACAAGTCAAAGTACTAATTGACTCTTAAAATCTCAAACCAAATAAATTTATTATTTTCCAAAAATTTAAAAATATCATTAAAATAGATAGATATTCACATCTGTATGGTAGAATCGTCGGTAAATATTTTTAAAAAAATGGAAACACCAATTCGGGTGGAAACATTAGTAAGAAGTAAAGTCAAACTACTAATTGACTGTTAAAATCTCAAATCAAATAAATTTATTATTTTTCAAATTTTTTGAAATTTAATTAAAATATATAGATTTTCACATCTGTACGGTTGGATCTTCGATAAATAATTTTAAAAAAATTGAAACACCAATTCGGGAGAAACACTAGTTAGAAGTACAAGTCAAAGTACTAATTGACTCTTAAAATCTCAAACCAAATAAATTTATTATTTTCCAAAAAATTTAAAATATCATTAAAATAGATAGATCTTTACATCTGTACGGTTGGATCAGCGATAAATATTTTTAAAAAAATTGAAACACCAATTCGGGAGAAAGCACTAGTTAGAAGACAAGTCAAAGTACTAATTGACTCTTAAAATCTAGAACCAAATAAATTTATTATTTTCCAAAAATTTAAAAATATCATTAAAATAGATAGATATTCACATCTGTATGGTAGAATCGTCGGTAAATATTTTTAAAAAAATGGAAACACCAATTCTGGTGGAAACTTTAGTAAGAAGTAAAGTCAAACTACTAATTGACTATTAAAATCTCAAATCAAATAAATTTATTATTTTCCAAAATTTTTGAAATGTAATTAAAATATATAGATTTTCACATCTGTACGGTTGGATCTTCGATAAATAATTTTAAAAAAATTGAAACACCAATTCGGGAGAAACACTAGTTAGAAGTACAAGTCAAAGTACTAATTGACTCTTAAAATCTCAAACCAAATAAATTTATTATTTTCCAAAAAATTTAAAATATCATTAAAATAGATAGATCTTTACATCTGTACGGTTGGATCAGCGATAAATATTTTTAAAAAAATTGAAACACCAATTCGGGAGAAAACACTAGTTAGAAGACAAGTCAAAGTACTAATTGACTCTTAAAATCTCAAACCAAATAAATTTATTATTTTCCAAAACATTTAAAATATCATTAAAATAGATAGATCTTCACATCTGTACGGTTGGATCATCGATAAATATTTTTAAAAAAAATTGAAACACCAATTTGGGAAAAAACTCTAGTTAGAAGTACAAGTCAAAGTACTAATTAACTCTTATAATCTCAAACCAAATTAATTTATTGTTTTTCAAATTTTTTGAAATATTATTAAAATATATAGATCTTCACATTAAAATAGATAGATCTTTACATCTGTACGGTTGGATCATCGATAAATATTTTTTAAAAAATTGAAACACCAATTCGGGAGAAAACACTAGTTAGAAGACAAGTCAAAGTACTAATTGACTCTTAAAATCTCAAACCAAATAAATTTATTATTTTCCAAAAATTTAAAAATATCATTAAAATAGATAGATATTCACATCTGTATGGTAGAATCGTCGGTAAATATTTTTAAAAAAATGGAAACACCAATTCGGGTGGAAACATTAGTAAGAAGTAAAGTCAAACTACTAATTGACTGTTAAAATCTCAAATCAAATAAATTTATTATTTTTCAAATTTTTTGAAATTTAATTAAAATATATAGATTTTCACATCTGTACGGTTGGATCTTCGATAAATAATTTTAAAAAAATTGAAACACCAATTCGGGAGAAACACTAGTTAGAAGTACAAGTCAAAGTACTAATTGACTCTTAAAATCTCAAACCAAATAAATTTATTATTTTCCAAAAAATTTAAAATATCATTAAAATAGATAGATCTTTACATCTGTACGGTTGGATCAGCGATAAATATTTTTAAAAAAATTGAAACACCAATTCGGGAGAAAACACTAGTTAGAAGACAAGTCAAAGTACTAATTGACTCTTAAAATCTAGAACCAAATAAATTTATTATTTTCCAAAAATTTAAAAATATCATTAAAATAGATAGATATTCACATCTGTATGGTAGAATCGTCGGTAAATATTTTTAAAAAAATGGAAACACCAATTCTGGTGGAAACTTTAGTAAGAAGTAAAGTCAAACTACTAATTGACTATTAAAATCTCAAATCAAATAAATTTATTATTTTCCAAAATTTTTGAAATGTAATTAAAATATATAGATTTTCACATCTGTACGGTTGGATCTTCGATAAATAATTTTAAAAAAATCGAAACACCAATTCGGGAGAAACACTAGTTAGAAGTACAAGTCAAAGTACTAATTGACTCTTAAAATCTCAAACCAAATAAATTTATTATTTTCCAAAAAATTTAAAATATCATTAAAATAGATAGATCTTCACATCTGTACGGTTGGATTGTATTTAAAAATTATTTTTAAATACAAGTGTTAAAATCATTGTATTTAAAAATTATTTTTTCAAATTTAATTTAGCAAATTTTTCACTAACTTATAAGTAAATTTATCCAAACACTCGTATAACTTTTAATAATTCATCAACTTATCACTTATACTGGACTTACTCATTTTAAGTTATAAGTCAACTTTTTTGTGATACCCCAAACACGCACTATATTTGAAACATGATCGTTGTTTTTGACGCTAAACATGCTCTACATACATCCATGTGACTCACGCATTAGAAGGGATAATAAGTTTCATTTGAGAGAAAGAAAATCACAAGTCTATTAGTAGAATCTGATATTATGTTGTCCGGGTCAGTCTATACCATGCTTTTTAAAAAATCCTTCGCATGCTAGGTTACTCTAGCAGGGCTGTAATTTGTCTCTACAAGAATTCCAACTTAAAGCGTGTTCTTGCAAATACCACTACATTAAAATTATATCAAATAGTGTATTGGTTTTTTAGGAGATAATTTATTTATTAAGTTTTTCAAATTTACATCTGAGATTACTTGTTACAAAAAATCATACGGAACCAAATCGGCACTAAGAACCTTGTTGCACTCACGCAAAATAATCTACTATTTTTAGAAATATAGAAGTAGCTATGGCGACTTTCACCCGCTTCGCGACTTCCGAATCCTTATCACTATCAGTTAATGCGGACAATTAGTCAAGGTTATAGGATGGAGCGAATGATATCCAATATGAAAATTGTGGATATCTAATTCTTAAAGGCGACCGATCCACAATCTTGTACAATACAACTGTTCTATTCTCAATCAGGGTTCCTCGGTAAGAGCTCTCCTCGGTAAGAGCTCGACGTAATTTTTCAAGAATGCTTCTTAACTTTTCCGAGAAATTCACTCCTGGTCTCTTGGTGGTTAGATACAATGCTGGATCAGTTTTAAGTTTTAACCTAATTAATGATTAAGACTGGTTCACTTGTTTAGAGAGGTTTTATGTTGAGCTTTATGTTTTCGAGCATTCATTGGTTTAAGCAACTCTCGGTCCATACATGCCATACCATTCAACACATTTATAGACATGTATAGTCTTTATAGTGGTGTTTATATTTTCTGTAGACATGGATAGTCTTTATAGTGCTGCACCATTATAAGTAATGCAAATAATATGTTCTACACCAAGAAAACATTTTTAAACACTCGTAAATCAATTTTTCGTGCCACCAAGAATGCAGATAATATGTACCATGAAGATAAAATTTTCACCAAGAAGCAATTGTTTAACGATAAACTCATTATAAACTGTTGGGCAATATTCAGTACAAATAATTACATGTATAGTACTATCAAGAGCCAAAGATTCTGGTTGCCTTCGTGGCATAAGAGAGATTTGTGTATATTCTTGTTTACTCCAAAGAAGAACTTGAATAAAGTTTTGTGATGTCCGGGCAAAGCTCGTGTGGCATATAAAAGTGAACTCGGGCAAAGCTCGTCGTGTGAAAAATAAAGTATGTGCAACAAGTTCTTTGATGAGAAGTATAACCTTGTAAGACGATAATATTGTAGCGAAGAAGGAAGTATTTGGTGAGAAGAGGTAGTGTGAAGAAAGAAGACAAGCCTCCCTACCTAAGAAAAACTTTCATAAAAATTTGAAACTATTCTTGGAATAGATAAAATTGAGAGAGGGTGTTGAAATTATAATTTTAACTATTGGTACATGCATTAGAAGTTTCTAGATTTATCTAGATATATGTGAGGAATTTCATTGATACATGAATATGTATTTATTTCTAAATTCATTGTATAGAGTTTGGTACATCATCTAGAAGTATATTTTAAGTACTATATAAAGCCATGTAATATGTCATTTGAAAATTGAGTAAGAGTAAGACTTATTCTTCTCCAAATGTGTGTGTGAGTAAGAATCAAAGATTCTTCTCCTATATCCTTCTCTTGTGTGAGTTTGAGTGAGATCCTTTCTTCCAACAATTAAAGTTGGTATCACAGGTCAGGGAAGTCCAAGGTTCGACTCTCCGCCACCTCCAATATTCTCACAATTTATGAGGCTTAAGGTTTTAGATGAGCTCTTTACTCAACACATAATTATCATTGTATCCCCATCACTAGGTGCATAAGCCAACTTGGAACTGGAACTTACTGGTATCTAAGTTGATGAAACTGCTGAGGAAATGGCAGGCACACTTAGAGAAGACTGAAGATTGATATATAATTCTATATATACTTTAAAAAATTTGCTTGCTAAATTTTACACTCCAAAAGTAATTATATAATATCTACCAACACGAAGTTAAAGGGTCTTTATGTAAATTTATATAATTAATTTACAAAGAATGACATTAAGGGAGACAAAATATAATGCAGAGAAGATGTACATATATAATTAATTTACAAAGAATGATGTTAAGCCACAAAATATAATGCACGGCATAAACACGTATATTAGCAAATAGACAAAATTAGCGAAAAACCAGTCTCGTGACAATCATTAAATCTAGCTACTATGGCCACCAAAATTCATTAAATCTACTATAGCATGTAGATTAAATTAATTAAGGCTATAAATTGAAATCAATAACCCGCTAAGGTTAGAGAAGGAAGCTGGAAAGAAGAAAGTGTAGAATAAACTCATGCCTAGTTTTCAAAGAAAGTCGTTGGCTCAAGCAGCAAAAACAAACTCCAGTCTAGAGATCTACAACGTAAGTACACACATCAAGTTTTTCATAACTGGAGTTTAAAAGATCCTTGAATGTGTTATCCATAGAGTTATATAGTCCCATGAAATACTATTTTAAATAATAATATTAATATGTTGTCCATATAGTTATATAGTCCTATGTAACTATTTGACGGAATTTTATTTTTATTTATATTTTTAAAACTAATATTTTAAATAATAATATTAATATGTTGTCTTGTCTGTATATTTAGATGATTAAATTAGAAAAAAATATAAAAGGTACTCTATATAATAATTTTTAATATTTTGTCCAAAAGTTCAAGTCGATTGAATTTAAAAAAATTGACTGTGGAAATGTTATGCATAAGTCATAACATACATATACGAAAAAATTATATTCAAATGATAAAAGTAATATCATTACAAGATATTTTTTTTTGAATTTAAAAATTATATACAAGTAATAAAAATAATATTATTAGAAGATATCATTTTTGTTAAATTTAGTTATTTCTAATGACACAAGGGTATACTGAAATTTGTAAAATATCTCTAAATATCGAGTAAGATATTTAGTGCATATTAATTTTAATATATCTCCCTTAAAATACTCGAGAAATAAAATAATTTTTTTAATGTGGTTATTTTACCAAAATTTTCAAAAATATAAAAAGGATATCTTTTTGATATGGACAGAAAAGTAATTATAGAAATATAATTGACGAGTCAATGGAAAGGCCGATATTTAAGGTCTGACACCCTAATTATTCATTAATTTCGTAATTAATGAATAGGGAAAATATACAGCTCATGAAAATATTCCAAAATATGGTAAATCAGTCAAAGAAGGATCTAGAATCCCAATTAATGAGTCATAGCCTTTATCAACAAGGAAAAGACTTATTCAGCAAGAAATACAATGTTTATCCAATATCAAAAAGGAGACTTATTCGCTAAGACTCCTAAACATACCATAAATATAAGGCTCCAGACGCCTATATAAAGGACCTGATCCTTCAATCCGAATTACGTCTTTGGCTTGATTCTCAATAACGATTTGAGATACGTAGGCATCTTGTGAGGACCGATTGAGTCTCGAAACACAAGTGCAGCCATTAAAGCTCGAAGCTCATTAAACCTTAGCATTAAATTCACAAGTACGTTTTTTAATCCATAACACTTTTGATCATTTTAATATCTCAAGAGTATATTAGTTTATCACATATTGTAGATTTTTAATATCCTCACAAATATTTTGCATATAGGTATTCAAAGTTGTAAATATATCAAATATCTTTATAAATAGATATGTGTTTATCACATGTTAACTACATCTCATTCTTTTACTCTTATAAGGTAGCTTAAATTTTTTCTTCCCACCTAGCCCATCACATATCGTTCTATGGAAAATTTAGGAGAGTCTTCAGTGAGAAGATCTGGTGGCAGTCCCCTTGGATCAAAGAACAAACCTAAAGATAACCCCTCCACCACAAACAAGGTTGTCCTTGTCGTGCCCCCTGGGATTAATATAATCCAGTGGCTGGAAGGCTTTGCACAAGATAATAGAGTTTCATTAGCTATCCTTACTGGGTCTGGAGCCATTTCTGAGGTCGCTCTCAAACACAAGGGCTCCCAACTTCGGTCACAGGAATTTAAAGAACAACTGAACTTGGTCTCGTTTTCAGGAGCTTATATACTTTCTCCTTCAGGTGGAGGATCCTCTTCTACCAAATTTTTCAACACTTCACTGGTTAGGGATGATTATAGTGTTGTAAGCGGGTCAGCTTTGCATATGGTTGCCCTTGGCCCGGTGCTATTGTCAGTTTTTTTCTTGAGCGATCCCAAGTTTTACAAGATAACTACCACAGATTAAGTTTGGGTTGAAATTCAATCGAATACAACTCTGGATTAATTTACGAGTATTATAATTCATTTAATTCTTGCCAATGTTTTTATTAGAATAATTATACTCCAAAATTAAATTAATTGTCTTTAAAAGTAAGTTTTGTGTTGGGACAAATGTTTTGATATAATATATATATTGGTATTTGCTATAAATGTGACATATATTATTGTTCGTCGTTGCTTCAAAATTGTATCCATTAAATTGTAATGTTTGAATTTTGAATTCTTAACAACATTTTTCCAACTAGATTAATATTAATGATCTGATATATATGTAATTGCATCACTCGATTTTTCAAGTTATTCATGTCACAACTAAATTACAATTGAACAATATTAATTCTTGAAACCGAGTGATAAAAAAATGGTGATCATTGTTCTTGTAGTTTATAGATCGTGTAGAGTGGGTGTCAACCCAAGTCCGACATCGATAATATAAAGAAGAATTATCTTGAATATAAGCAGCCAAAAACAACTCCATTAGTATGAGGTTTTTTGGCCACAGCCCAGAGCGGAGAATATCATACTAATGTGGTGTGGGGGAGGCTCTCCAAAACTACGGTTGAAGATCTTGGACAACTTGTGTCGAAAGTCTTTCTGAAACTGACAGTGAGGTGGTCGGGCGGCGTGTTCCGTAAGATGCGTAATAGATGAATGGCGGCAGTATAAGAGTTACAAGATTGGTTGTTCTTGGATTGAGGGGAGATTGTATCGATAATATAAAGAAGAATTATCTTGAACATAAGTAGCCAAAGACAACTCAATTAGTATGAGACTTTTTGGGAGGAGCCCAAAAACAAATCCGTGCGGGGTTGGCCATGGCCCAGAGCGGACTTAGATATAATTTTATATTGGGTCTGTACAAAAATAATTTTTTATTAAATTAATTTATATTAATATTTTGTTTTTTATAATTAATTATATTATCAAAAATTACAATAAAATTAATAATCATAGCTAATAATTTAAAAGCTATTCAATAAAATATTGATTAAATATTGATTATAAATAAAATTTTAATAATTTTTTATTGCGACAAGGTAAAAAATTAAATTAATTATATTATCAAAAATTAAAATAAAATCATAAAATTAATAATTAGAGATAATAATTTAAAAAGTTTTTAATAATTTTTCATAAAATATTTAATTAAATATTAACTATAAATATAATTTTAATAATTTTTTATAACGAAAAAGGAAAAATTAAATTAATTAATTTTAAATAAATAATTTTTTATTACGAAAAAGAAAAAATTAAATTAATTAATTAATGTGAAATTACCTTATTACCCCCCCCCCCCCAACCCCCGCAATGATTCATTGCGGTGGACCCTTAACCCGACTTCCGAAACAGTTTTCCCCAATTCTCTCTCTCTCTCATATCGATTTTATAATTATATATCTCTCTCTCTCTCATATATCGATTCTTCTCCGGCCGTTTCACCGTCGTCGCCGTCAGTTTTCCGGCCGTATTTTAGTTTTTCCGGCCGCCATCTCTGTTGTCCTTACCTTCTTCCGATTGGGAATCCCTGTGAGCATAAATCGAAACACTTATTTATTGTTTCGTTTTTTTATTTATTTCTGTGTATTTATAAATTGTTTGTGTGTATTGATTTGGTTGAGGAAAAAGTTTGATTGTGTGTATTATAATGATGAATGGTGTAAATTGTAATACATATAGTTAGTACTAAGAATAGTGACACTTGGAAACAGTTGCCATGACATGAATCGAGAGCCATTGTTGTGCGTTGTCGATCTCAGAGTAATGTGTTTAGTTGCCATGTAAAATTTCAAACTACTGCTGGATATTCTATCGATCTCAGAGTAATATTTTTTAACGTTGCAGGTTACCACTATCCTTCCCGTTACACAGCCGTCTCCTACTACACCGGTTGCCACTATCCCTCCCGTTACACAGACGTCTCCTGCTCCACCGTCTCTTACTACACCGTCTCTTACTACATCGGTTACTTGGTGACAATGTCCTACTCCTCCAGAGGTTTCCAGTACCGTTGGTCCTGTAGCTGCTGCTGTGAGGTTATCGAGGCTACTTGGTGTAAGTATCTTGAATTCCTGTTAATATTTTTTTTACTGTTATGAATATTTCTCATATTCGGACATGTATTTGCAGATGTTCTCAAACGAAGATCAATTCAAGGACATGGAGAGGCGGCGGCATAAGCCTAAGGGTGATTTGACGAGGCCGTTGAAGAATAAAAAAGTACTCTTGCTGTACAAGGTTTGGTGGAGTGAGAAGAGTAATTATGTTTGGTTGGATCATGAGCAGACTTATAGACTTGCTTGGAGCAATGTCCAATGCCTACAACCCAACCGAGATCTGGAGACCACAGTTGTGGATGCTTATGTTGAGCTGTTGAGGAGAAGGGAGGAGTTATTCCATGGTACTAGCCAACCATTGCTATTCCCACCATGCAAGAGGTTCTTCATTGCTCACAGTTTTTTCATGACCTTAGCGGTCAAGGAAATTAAAGACCTTGCGGTAATTTTATGCCTTCACAATTGAATTTTATCCTGAATTTATTTAATTCTTCATAATTTTTCTTAATTCATCAATTTATGTCTTGATAATTTGTCTTAATTGTTGCAGATGCATCCATCATGTAGAACACCTGAGGACATGGTTGGCCTGAAACGTATTTACAGGAATTTATCAACCCAAATTCCTGGGCCACCCTTGGTAGATTGCGATTATGCTTTCTTTCCCGTCTGCACAGGATCTCACTGGATTCTGTTTGTTGTGGACATTAAAAGGATGAAAGTCAATCTACTTGACCCTTTAAGGGACGAGAGTAATTGCATTCTTCGAGCTGTGTACTCAACGGAGTTTTATGTCATGGTAACCTATACTTTTAAGATTAACAAATATATTTATAGTGTGCTGTTACTAATTGTATGTAAATTTTGTAGGAAAAAATTATACCGTGTATGCAAATACATGGACGCTATACTTAATGGCATACCATTGCACACGCCCGTTTGGAATTATCCAGATGATATCCAGGTCTTCAGGTATCGCATTGCTTGGGAGCTTTTTAAAGGTGTAGCTCGACATTTACCAGATGAGGCGGTTAATCGGAGGAATGAGGGTCTTTAGCTTGTTATGATACGATTATAACTTGTTATGATGTTATTTGATTATAACTGTTATTCAGAGATGTTATTTGATTATGTCTTGGATTTAATTTGAATAATTTGATTATGGAATTGAATGTTAGAGGGTCTGGTACTTCTATAAATGAACCGGTCATGCCCGATTTTCTGTAGAAAAAAACATTGAAAATACTTGAATATTCACTATTTTGAATTATTAAAATAAAGAAATTCAGAAAATAAATAAAATATTAATTATCTCATTTTTTGAAGAAAAATAAAAAAAACATTGAAAATACTTGAATATTCACTATTTTGAATTATTAAAATAAAGAAATTCAGAAAATAAATAAAATATTAATTATCTCATTTTTTGAAGAAAAATAAAAAAAACATTGAAAATACTTAAATATTCACTATTTTGAATTATTAAAATAAAGAAATTCAGAAAATAAATAAAATATTAATTATCTCATTTTTTGAAGAAAAATAAAAAAAACATTGAAAATACTTAAATATTCACTATTTTGAATTATTAAAATAAATAAATTCAGAAAATAAATAAAATATTAATTATCTCATTTTTTAAAGAAAAATAAAAAAAACATTGAAAATACTTGAATATTCACTATTTTGAATTATTAAAATAAAGAAATTCAGAAAATAAATAAAATATTAATTATCTCATTTTTTAAAGAAAAATAAAAAAAACAGGGGAAAACATGGGAAATCTTCTGGAGAAAAGACCCCCCGCAATGATGCATTGCGGGGAACTGTTCACACCCGCAATGTTTCATTGCGGGGAACTGTTCACACCCTGCAATTTTTGAATTTCTTCCAAAAAATGAGATAATTAATATTTTATTTATTTCCTGAATATGTAATCATTTAATATGTAATCATTTATTTTTATTTTATTAGTTTTGAATATTTACTAACTTTATCATTTTCATTTATAATTATTTTTTATTGCGGGGAACTGTTCACCCCGTAATTTTTGAATTTTTTCAAAAAATGAGATAATTAATATTTTATTTATTTTCTGAATATGTAATCATTTAATATGTAATCATTTATTTTTATTTTATTAGTTTTGAATATTTACTAACTTAATTATTTTCATTTATAATTATTTTTTATAATTAAATTTAGTTTAATACAAAATTATACCCCATAAAATGTAAAATTAGGTTCAAATATTACAAGAAAACAATATTAAAAATCCCTAACATGAATTAAGATAATAAAATTCAAATATTAAAGTACAGTATTACTTAAATTGACCGGGTAGAAAAGTACAATTTCTTCTATCATGATTTCCTCCTATCAACCCGCATTTTCCGCACTTTCTTTGCTTGTTACTTGAAGTAGACGTTTCGATACCACTTTTATATCTTTCTTGTTTCTTTCTTCCCTTAGTTTGTGATATTGGAGGATCGAAAATCGAATCATGTTGGTAGTCTTCTTGACGAAATGACTCTTGCGTTCTTTCGTTTTTCTCTTCTATCGGAAAAATATTGTTCACGCTACACTTTTCTCTCTCAATCACATTCATTATGTACTTGTAGCGCGGGACAGAACAACTACCAATAGCACCTAAACTTTGAAAAGATTGACACAATGCACTATACCTTGCGGTTTGTGTTTCACCAACATTAGCAAGAACGGGAGGAACGTACGGTAAAGGTCCCACAATTTTGTTGCCATCCCTTGTCCACCTAGGCATGATGTAAATACTTGGTATCTTTGTTCTATCTTTCTTGACTAGATAGTGAATGATGTGTTTACAAATCATTCCGGAATGTTCGAAATTCTTGCAAATACATTCAATTGTTCCTTCACTAGAAACAAATATCCGATAACTTCTTCTACTATTCTCCGGCAATGTAGACTTCTCAACCAAGTACATTTTAAACCAACTTTCACTATTTGAAGCCCTTTTCATTGTATAAGATGCACTTTTTACATATTCTTTTTGAAAGCGCTTAAACATCTCTTTCGTGTAAATCTTGGATGCTTCAATTTCCAAGGATGAGCGCAATACTAACCTCCTTGCCGTTTCTTCGGTCTCGTAATCGCCTTTAACCTCTCTAAGATATTGTGCCTCCAAAGCTTTTTGTGAGTTCTCAATGAATTCTTTCAATCCGGTAGATGCTTTTACATATTCATCAAAAAAAGCGTTCATGGATTCGCTCCTTGAGGTAGTGGTCATACCGGCGGCAAAATATTCTTTTGTATAAGCGCCAATCCATTGATCTTTAATACTAAACATTTGATTTAGTCAAACATGATCTTGAAGTTGGTATTTCGTAACTAAATCTTCCCACCTACCTTCGAATTCCGTTAGTGTCAAGGACTTGTACACACATGCATTAAAATCCGATTTGAATTCCGAATAATTCCCCGGCAGCGGCGCCAAAAACTTGTTCGCACAAAATCACGCAAGCGTACGCGGTCAACAAGTAATATATGAAAGTAGAGTTCGTTCCCACATAGACTGCTTTGGTTACTATAGTTATGCACTTATGCAACAATGTATGGCTATTGTTCAATGCTAAGACAAATATCAAGTTTGTGTTTTGATTAACTAATTAAACTAAACAAATTACCAAGACTATATTAAACTAAGATTGCTGTTGAATTACTTATGAGAATAAAACATGGGATCCTAACTTCATTAAATACATCATCTAGAGTCTTTTGTCTTTAATCAATGTATGTGACGGTTGTGATAACTAATCGGATAACACGAAATCAGTACACGCTACCTTTCAGTATACGTATACCAAACCACTCAAACATCCACAAAAGAGATAGAAGTTGGGCAGACACCAATTATGCTTAGACCCTATATGTCTATAAGATTTGAAAACATAACGGTTTAACGAGCAAGTTATCCATTCAGATTACATAGGGCAGGTAAGATGGTTAAAATCACCTACGAATCATGCATGACAAACATACATAAACCTATGCTAGCATGGTAAATTCTAAACCTCTATATCCACTTTCGCAATCAATAGAGATTAACAAACAACTTAGATGTTAGCTACGCATCCAAGAAGAATAAGCACAACCAAACTAGGATATGAATTAGCCATCACACACATACATCTTTAAAACAATTAACTACTAAAATCCATAAATAAATCTGTTAGAATCCCACGACAACGATTAGTTCATAATCGAACCTTTCATCATCGTGGGTTCTGATGAAAACATGATAATGATAAGTCTAGAATACTGAATAAAAGTGCTAGGGTTTATGAAAGAACAAACGAGAATCCAAAGTATCGCCTAATTAGAAGAATAAAAAGATAAATTGAAAAGTAGATCTTCGTAATCAGCCGTCTTCTTGTTCTCCTCACCGGTGGATGGATATATATGTATATATGACAATGTATATGGATGTATCTCTCAGAAATCGTCCACCAAGTGCTTAAATAGGCCTTTCTGCTGACTTGTTGCTGCTGGTTTCCTTTTCAGAATCGAAGTTGCCTTTTTCTAGAATGTTTCAGGGGTGGGTGCGCCTGTAGGGCGCGGGCGTGCTTGGAAGGGACTCCACCTAGGGCGCGGGCGCGCTTGGAAGGGGTGGGCACGCCTGACCTTCTGTCAATTTCTTCCTTTTGCTATTTCCTTGACAATTCATGCTCTCTTCAACTCCGCAACCTCTTGGCTTCCTCAACAATGATCAAATAGCACCACATAACCCTAGAAACTTCACCACACTGCTGACGAAGCAATTCTGCATACACTAACACAAAATACATCAAAAACACCATGTACTTGAGAACAAACGATCAATTGAAGCCGATTTAGGGTGTTCCAAGTAGATATGAAATCCACTTATCAAGAGTAGATAATTTTTCCGGAAATTTACTACTTATATGCCATGTATAATATGTATGTTTTGTTTGTGGTATAACCTTGGCAATAGCATTCCCCAAAGCAACATCTTGATCGGTGATAATTGTGATTGGCGCTTTGTTGTCAACGGCTTCCAACCATGTTTCTAAAACCCATTTATAAGATTCCTCTTTCTCATCCCTCACAAGTGCAAATCCAAACAAAATATTTTGGAAGTGGTGGTTCACCCCCGTGATAGGTATGAAAGGCATACAATAGCGTTTCGTTTGATAAGTTGAGTCGAATGTAACCACATCGCCAAAATTCTTGTAAGCGTTCATGGACCGAGGATCAACCCACACCAAACCCCTAACACGATTCTCGTCATCCACATCCACACGGTAGAAAAATTCACCATTAATGCTCTCTTGTTGTAATTGTCGTAACAAGAGCAAACCACACTCCGCATCACCATCATCAAACACTCGACGTCGAATATCACGTATGACATTGCGTATGTCTTGATTAGAAAACCCTAAATTTTGAACACCCCCACTTGTCTCACTAAGTAATCTCATAATTTTTGCCGTTTCGATCCCCGGTTTGTTAAACAACTCAATCAATGCTCGGGTGATGGGATCTATATTTTGTGGCCGTCTAAAAAATTGTGTCTTATCCGGTGTCACCATAGCATGATTGTGCACCAACTTGATCGAAGTTATTTTCCATTTGTTAGTTTTCACTTGATGAGAAACACACATTCTTGCACAACAACCCATTCTTGGAATTGAATCTCTAATTCGTTTTCCTTTAACATGAGATATCGGTGTTAGTCTTCCACCTTTCTTACAAATAAACATACGAGATGATGGATCATGACTACGTGAATGTCTATGAGTATTTCGAATAATTACATCGAATCCGACATTTCGACCATAATCCCTATAAAACTTTTCCGCCTCATCTAACGTATCAAAACTCATACCAACACAAGGCACAACATCATTGATATTCGAAAATGTAAAATCACAATCATTTGTATTATCCCTATTATTTTCCTCATCATTTTCCTCATCATTTTCCTCATCTTCTTCACTATAATCAAAATCATTTCCACCAACATTATCATCTCCATCAATAGTTTCATTTGTTTTTCCCTTACTATCATAACTATCAACATCTATAATTTCATCATCAACAAATAATTTACGAAAAGCATGTTTTTTGGTAACGGGAGGTGTATAATAATCGTAACCCTTATGCTCACTAGATGAACTAGAATCACCAAATAAATATGAAGCCATACTAATAAGAATACTAACCTTGAGTTGAATGATCTTCAAAAAATTTGAAAATGGAGCTCCAAAACAAAATAGGGTTTGTTTGAAAAAAAGGGAAAGGGGAAGGAAGGGGCTGCGGGGTTTAAGGTGGCAGCCTACCCCTCATGTGAGCCACCGCAATGAGACATTGCGGGGGAGGTGCATTAAATGCAACCAACTACCCACCGCAATGTTTCATTGCGGGGGTTGGTAGCCCAGCAATGTTTCATTGCGGGGGTGGTGCATTTAATGCAGCCACCTGCCAACTGTCCAGCTTTTATTGCTGGTTTGAGCTTAGTCCCCGGTATTTTTTTTTTGTTTTTTTATTTTAAACCCTTAATATATCCTCAAAAATTAAAATAAATGCATAAAAATCATAAATATGTTTTATACATTATTAGAGATGGTTTTTATTACATATATTACATTTAATTATTTTTCTAGGTCCAATTATGTTGAAACACATGTTAAACCTTATAGATAATTACTAATTCAAAAATAATTGTGAGTTATTGATATTTTTAATTTTGTTTTTTAAAATAATAAAATTAATTCTAAACAATGTTTCAAAATATTTTACCATGCATCTCTAATTCTACGGTGAAAAAAATATATGATTACTCGTTCTAATATAAATATATATTATTGATATTTTTTTCAAAATTGCTTTTAAATTTAATAAAAATTAATATTAAATATAAATTTAATATAACTAATGTTTCCAAATATTGTATTGTGAAACACATGTTAAACCATACACATGATTACTCGTTCGCAAATAATTGTGTTCTAGTTTTTTCATTTTTATTTTTTTAACATAATAAATGATTACACACATGTTAATTTGATTTTCAAATCAATATTTTGAATGTTTATACTTTATATTAGTAGTTTATCATTTGTAGAAATTAAAAAATTAAATTTAATTCAATAATTTAAATTTTGTGGTACATGTCAATATTTTAAATTTTGTCGCACATCAATATTTTTGTAATATTTTATAATTTTAAAATATTGTAAGGGCAGCCCAGTCCAGCACAAATTAAGCCCAGCCCAATAAGGGCAGTCCTGGAAATAAAAGAAAGTTAAATACACCCGCAATGAATCATTGCGGGGAGCATTGAAACATTGCCGGGTGGAGGGGCAGTTTTGTTCAAAAAGAAGTTAAGAACCCCAATGATTCATTGTGGGGGTGGCTGGTGGTCAATTCTCAGCCACCCGTGACTGGGACCAAAACCGTATATATAAATATATATATGATTCTCTCCCGTAATTCTCCATGTAATGCTACTCATATTATAATATATAATTTTAAACAAAAACAAAGGATTCACACGCAAGAGATGTGTTTTACCTACAAAATTTTGAGCATATGCTAAGGATTAATGTGAAGTATATAAGAGGTGCTATATTTATTAAATTAAATATATATATGCAAGGGTACACCGAATCTGTGTTACTGAGGGCATGCAATTTAAAACAAAAATATAAGTAATCATATTAAAAATATATAACATAATAATAATAATAATAATAATAATAATAATAATAATAACAATAATAATAATAATAATAATAACAATAATAATAATAATAATAATAATAATAATAATAATAATAATAATAATAATAATAATAATAATCATAATGACAATGACAATGACAATGACAATGACAATGACAATTTTACACAATTAAACCGAATTAAAAAATACATTTTAAAAAGATAAAATATAAAATTACAAAATAAAAAAGGTTAAATAATATAAAGATACCCTGTGAACATAGGGTATAAAATGAACAGATGCAGGGTTAGGGTTTTTCATCGAGCAGCCGCAGCAAACAGAAAAAGGACCTGACCATAGATATTATCACATCATTTCGCCGCTTCTAATTAATCCCATCCCGTTCAATGAGAAAGAAATCTAGGATAGTGAATTCAATGGTAACTCATAGAAGAAGAAACCCTAACCCCATCCCGTTCCTCCCGGAAGAAATCACCTACAAGGCATTTTTAAAGCTGATCGTGGAGGATCTTTGCAATAGAAAAATCAGTTTGTAAGTTATGGTTGTCTCTAATTTCTATTCTGATTTTGTCAAATCTCATTTCTCTAAATCAACTAATGACCATGACTAAACTCTGTTAAAGATGCTAAGAATCAAAGTAATGTTTTATATGAAATTGCAACTGGGATTACTGACTTATTTGGAAAGTAACATTACAAGGAATATATGAAGGAATACAACTAACGTCTATCACTCCTAGAGATAAGGTTATACTCCTGATTTATCTCCATGATATTCTAAGTGCCTATTACTACTTCAACATAATCGTTGATTTATTCAATCAGACATAAAACAAAACATTTAAATAAAACATGTTTAGGATTATACCCAACATATTCCCCCTTTAATCTAAACATGTTCCAGGTTCTGAACTCCAAGTAAACATCTCATCTTTTCGAACTTTGCTGCAGACAATGCCTTTGTCAATATATCTGCACGTTGCTCACTTGTTCTGATGTGTTTGATCTCGATTAAACCCTGCTCCACACAATCTCTTATGAAGTGATAACGCACATCAATGTGTTTACTCCTACCATGAAAAACTGGATTCTTTGCAAGGTCTATGGCAGACTTATTATCAATATATAGAATGACTGGTGCAGCCTTCACGCCCATGATCTGACTTAGTACCCTTTGAAGCCATATTCCTTGGCACGCTGCAGTAGTAGCAGCCATAAACTCGGTTTCGCATGACGACAGGGCTACACACCTCTGCTTCTGTGAGACCCACGTAATTAGACTTTCGTCAAGATAAAAAGCCATGCCTCCTGTACTTTTCCGATCCTCAATACTCCCAGCAAGGTCACTATCGGAGAAACCAGATAATAGATAATTACCACGGCCTTTTGTGTACACCAAACCGTAATGCAAGGTACCTTTCAGATATCGACATATCCATTTTATTGCGTTCAAATGCATGACAGTGGGCCTCTCCATGTATCGGCTGACTATGCCCACAGAATAGGCTATATCGGGTTGAGTATAAACCAAGTAGCGTAATCCTCCCACCAGGCTCTTGTAATGAGTTGAGTTTACTGCTTCACCCTCTTTGTCAGCATCGATTTGCAGCTTTAATTCCATGGGATATTTAACTGCATTGCATTCACTTAGGCCAGCCCTTTGTAGCACTGTCTTTGCATATGACGTCTGCTTTATCGCAATGCAACCTTGTGTCTGTTCGACCTCCAAACCCAAGTAATAAGAAAGTTTCCCAAGATCAGTCATGTCAAATTCATGATTCATTTCCCCCTTGAATTTGGCAATGACTGAGACAGAGGTACCCGTGATGAGCAAATCATCAACATAGACTCCAACAATGAGAGAATCATGCCCAGCCTTACGTGTAAAAACTGCATGTTCATAGGGGCACTTGAGAAATCCTAGACGAAGCAAGCACTTGTTTAACTGGGAGTACCATGCTCGAGGGGCTTGGCATAAACCGTATAACGCCTTCAATAGTTTATAAACTTGTGATTCGTGCCCGGCCTTGACATACCCCTTTGGTTGAGACACGTAGACCTCTTCTTCAAGAACCCCATTAAGAAAGGCGGACTTGACATCGAGATGGTGAACCTCCCATTCGTTCTTGGCAGCAATGGCTAATAAAAGACGAACCGTTTCAAGGCGAGCGACTGGAGCGAAAACCTCATTGTAATCAATACCTGGTTGTTGTGCATATCCTTTCGCTACCAAGCGAGCTTTGTGTTTAATGACAGCTCCAGATGTATCCCGTTTCAATTTAAATACCCATTTGAGGTCAATAGCTTTGTGACCCCGTGGTAAGTCTGTGAGTTGCCAGGTTTGATTCCTCTCAATAGTGTCAATCTCTGTATCCATAGCTGCACGCCAGGCCTCATCCTTAATTGCTTGCTCGAATGTAACAGGCTCGTCAATGCCAGATAACAATAGCTCTTCTGCAAGCTCGACGGCAACAGTTGTGTCATAAATGTCTGTAAGGGAACGAAAGTTTTGTGGCTCACTGGCACTGGTAGCAGTCAGAGGTGTGGCTGGTGTGTCGTTGTCAGATTCAGGACTGGAGTCATCAGCAAACTCGGGAATGTCAAGTGTAGGTGTGACTGGTTCTTCTGAGGCATGATTGTGGACTTCCCAATCCCAGCCTTTTGCTTCATCAAAGATGACATCTCGAGAGATATTAATACGACCAGAGGTTGGGTCAAAGAGGCGATAAGCCTTTGTACCTGTTTCTCGTCCAAAATGTACTAACAATTGACTTCTATCATCAAGTTTTCGAGTAAAAACAGATGGTACCTTCATATAGGAGATGCAGCCAAAGACCTTTAAATCAGCGACACTTGGCTTACGTTCAAACCACATTTCATGAGGAGTAACAGTTGACAGAGCCCGTGTAGGTAATTTGTTGAGTATGTAAATGGCATGTTTGACAGCTTCACCCCAGAATTTTACCGGTACATTGCGTTCCTTTAACAAGCTTCGCGTCATGGCTGCCACAGTACGATTACGGCGTTCTACAACACCGTTTTGTTGCGGTGTGTAGGGCGCTGTAAAATGTCTAAGAATACCTGAGTCAGCACAGAATTTCTCGAAATCTTTGGAGCAAAACTCCCCTCCTCGATCAGTACGAAAAACCTGCACTGTTTCCTGTTTGCCATTCTCAACCAATAGCTTAAATTTCTTAAAGCAATCAAATGCTTCATCTTTGTTTTTCAGTAGATAAACCCACATCATACGGCTATAATCATCCACTAATAGCATGAAATATTTGTTACCCGCTGGGGTGGGAGGAGAAATTGGACCACAAAGGTCACCGTGTATTAATTCTAAAACACGTTTAGCAACAAAATTCGAATGGGAGAAAGACTTACGTTGTTGTTTCGATAAGAGACAACCACTACATAATTCTTTTGGAGGACGAATGGAAGGAAAATCATGAGCCATGTTGTTCTGCGCCATTAGTTGCATTGCCTTGAAATTAACGTGCCCTAGCCTGGAATGCCAAAGCCAGGCTTCCTCTTCTGCTTTAGTTAAAAGACACACTTCTTTGCTGCTTTGAATGTGAATTTTGTAGAGCCGATTGACAGACCTTTTCACATGCATCAAAAGTCTCCCACAACTGTCATAAACCCACAAACTTTCCCCGTTTAGCACCACTCTATTCCCTTCTTCTGAAAGTTGGCCCAAACTGATAATGTTGCTGTGTAGTGTCGGTATGTAATAGACTCCATGAAGTGTCCTGGTCTCACCGTTTTTGCATACCATGTTGATTGTACCTTTGCCTTCAATTTTCACTAATGAACCATCACCAAATTTCACATGTCCTCATGTCGACTTATCCAGACTTTCAAACTTGTCACGACACCCAGTCATATGGTTACTCGCTCCGTTGTCGAGATACCAAATGTTATCAACAGTCTCCTTTGTGTCCGAGTTTTGACCTTCACTAAGCATAATCACACCATCTGCTCTTTCTTCACTCATTGCCATTAAAAGAGCAGGTTCATCATCAAAAGCTTGTGTCAAATTAGCTTCCCCACGATGCATTCGATCCTTCCTTGGCTTTCTACATTCAGCTGCGAAGTGCCCATATGCTCCGCAATTGAAACACTTTATTTTGCTCCTGTCTATTTTGTCACGACCTCCCTGGTTATCCCTTCCACGGAAAGTGTTTCCACCTCGATTTGATTTTTGAAGCCACTCCTCCCGTGTAAGTAAAAGCTTTCCACTACTGGCCTCGCGTTGTGACCACTCTTCTTCAGTCAGAAGTAGTTGTTGTCCCTCTTTGCTCTCTCCTTGCCCCGAAAGGCGTTCCTCATGAGCCTTCAACGAGCCAATTACCTCCTCGATGGACATCGTTTCTAGGTTCCCAAATTGCTCAATGGCTGAGGCAATTTGTAGAAACTTTGTTGGTACTGCTCTAAGTATCTTTTTCACAACGTACTCCTCTCCAATTGTTTCACCAAGTGCCCTGATTTTTGCAACCAGGCCATTCAATTTCAGACAAAAATCATCCAACTGCTCTGACTCTTTCATGCTTAGGGACTCAAACTCGGCCTTGAGAGTCTGAGCCTTAGCTTTCTTCACCCTATCTGCACCTAAGGAAGCCGTTTTGATGGCCTCCCAGACTGCTTTGGCGGTCGTGCGTTCTGCCAGTGTCAACAACAACTCCTCTGAGATTGATTGATAGATCATTGCCATAGCACACTTGTCTGCCTTTTCATCGATGACAGCCTTTGGATCCTTGGGCTCTACCACCTCCCACACGTTGTATGCCTGCAAAAATACTTTCATTTTCATAGCCCAGGCAGTGTAGTTGGTTTTTGTTAGCATTGGGTAGCTGAGTCCTATTTTAGCGTCTTTTCCTTTGCTTGACTCTGCCATTGTTGTATTTTGTTGATGTATTGCTTTAGGTATGTGTAGAGCTCTGATACCAGATGTTAAAGATGCTAAGAATCAAAGTGATGTTTTATATGAAATTGCAACTGGGATTACTGACTTATTTGGAAAGTAACATTACAAGGAATATATGAAGGAATACAACTAACGTCTATCACTCCTAGAGATAAGGTTATACTCCTGATTTATCTCCATGATATTCTAACTGCCTATTACTACTTCAACATAATCGTTGATTTATTCAATCAGACATAAAACAAAACATTTAAATAAAACATGTTTAGGATTATACCCAACAAACTCAACATCATCTCCTTCTAGGTGGTTGGCCTAATAACTCACATTTTCAGATATTTTCCGCTTAAAAGTTGTTATAGATATTCAGTGCTTAATTATGAGCTTAAAAGTTGTTTTATGCAGTCTGTAAATATTCATGGTACGTAGGTAGGTTACTGTAACTAAAGGCTGGTTTCAACAGGTGATAATGATTCCCCAGCCACGCAACACCCCATTCACTCGGGATTATATCTAATAGCTCGACAACTGTTGAGCCATAGGCTTTCAATTGTGCAAATAAAATCCTATGGCTGCAGAGGGGGAACAAGGACACTCGTATATCAAGGCTGAACAATTAAGAACCTACACTAATAAAAAAGAAAGATAATTATGGCGAAAGTGGTGCTATATATCATAATTTCCTTTTTATTAATGTAACTTTTCCACTATCAAGGCTTGATTTTTGACTCTCCTTGTTCCACCTCTGCAACCATAGCACTATGTTTCCACAATTGAAGACATATGGTTCAGTAGTTTTCGAGCGATTATAGATGCCCGTCTGATTTGGGATGCTGCTTGGCTGCACAAGTCATGGTCATGTGCAGGAATCATTAGCCGATGGTGACTAGTCCGTTGATATGTTTAGAAAATTATGATAATTATCTTTTCTTTCGGAACCTAACCACTAGACAATTCAGAAGAATTTATGAAATTGTTACAATGCTGGCAAATTATATGCTTATAAAATATAGGTTTTTCCATGACGAAGTTAAATTATTTGACATATCTATCTATATATGGTTGGAAACATAAAATGTCAGTGTAGTTCAAAATCGGATTGTTGGAATTTTTTTTTTGCTATGGCGAGGCACGGGTTGTACTTGGCAAATGAAGCTTTAAACTGTGTTGTTTATTATCGTTTCATTTCCGAAGAAATGATGTACAAGGCATTTTTCGGATTGTCTCTAACTTTTAGTTCTGATTTTGTCAAGCTCATTTCTCTGAGTTAACTATATAAGCACCATAATCTCGGTGGCTGGTCTAATAATTCACTATATATTTACTGTTAAATCTTCATGGTAGGTTATTCTAACCAAAGGCTGGTTTCCCACAACTAATGATTCCTGCAGATGACCTTCAGTTGTGTAGCCAAGCAACACCCAAATCACTCGCGCATATATCTAATAGCTCAACAACTACTGTGCCATATGTCTTCAATTGTGGAAACATAAGGCTATGGTTGCAGAGGTGGGACACGAAGATTCCTGAATTAGGTCTGGATAATGAAGAATGTAAATTAAGGAAAAACAATTATGACGAAGTGGTGCTGCTGAGCAATCTGAAACAAGGATAACAAGATGATGAATTCTCCTAAATATGTAGTCCATTCCTGCACATCCATTGAAGATTTCATATTGTAGCGCATATCAATTCAAGGAAAAATAGATTTTCTGATTACCAACCTTTGCCTCCTGATACAGTGTCTGCTTCAGGTTTTCTTGGAGGACACAATGAGTATGACATTACCTCCTACTACAGCTTTTCCTAGTTAGCCAAATGAGGATGACCGTCACATGTCTGTTCCTTGTGAGATGATAAAAATGTCATCTTGTATTTTTCCCTAGGAGAAGTGTCAACTATAGTCGGAGGTGTCTCATGTTGTCCTCGAAGAAATTAAAGCTGGAGGAGCCATATTGTAGCAAGAGGCAGATAATCAGCATATTTATTTTCCCTTAAATTGATATGCTGCATCTAATTCTCAATTGATGTGGAGGGATGGACTACAAATATATCTAGCAGAGTTCATCATCCCTTTATCATTATTTTGGATTGACTTAATTTCCTTTGAATTGTTATAATAGCAAGTAGCTTCAAATTTGTTACACCTCTCACGAACTTGCTCAGGTTTTCCAACTGGCTTGTAACACCACATCTGTCATAAAAGTCTTTATTTTTTATTAGTGTAATTTATTCACTAGCCAGCCTTAATTTAGGAGTCTCCTTATTCCACCTCTTCAATCATACCACTATGTTTCCATAATTAAAGACATATGTTTCAGTAGTTGTTGAGCACTTAGATGCCCGAGCCAGTTGGGATGCTGCTTGGCTGCGCAACTCATGGTCATCCGCAGGAATCATAAGTTGTTTGTGACTATTCGGCTAATAAGTTTAGAAAATTAAGTTAACTACCCATTCTTTCGGAAACCAACCACTAGACAATCAAGAAGATTCCTGAAAATGATACAATTATGGAAGATAGTATGCTTGTAAAATATAGGTTTCCCTATGTTGAAGTTAAAGTATTTACCATATCTACCTCTATATGGCTGGAAACATAAATTGTCAGTGCATAGCTTAAAATCTGATTAGTGAAGTTTGATTGGAATGTTTTTCATTTAATATTGTGAGGCATATGGTGTACTTGGCAAATAGAGCTTTACACTGGGTTGTTTGTTCTCATAATCAGCTTGTACATTATTTCTTTCCTGAAGAAATGATGTACAAAGCATTTTTAAGGCTGCCCGTGGAGGATCTTCTGCAATAGAAAAATCAGTTTTTAAATTATTTTTGTTTTCTTCAATACTTTCATGCATCTTGTAACAATTTTATTATTATTATTATTGACTTTTTCATCTTATGCAAATATTTTTTAAAAATATTAATTTAAGCGAAACCTTTTTTAATAGTAGTCTTTGTACCAAATTTGGTTAGCACCTTTTTTTTGTTTCACTCCTAAAATTGTATCTCACTTAGAAATTCTATCTCATAGAATTCTATGTTATTTTTTGTTTCATGTTTGATCAAATTGAACATGTGCAATTTTTTTTAAATTATTTTTAACTCCCACAATAATTTCTAGTTCCCATTTTATTAAAAATGACTCTCATTATACTGACCATCATCTCCTTTTTAGCTCAAAGCCTTTTAATTCAGATCTTCAGCTAAAAAGTTGTTCTATATATTCACTGCTTAATGAGCCTGTCAATGAAACCTTTGAGCTTGGCTATCGGGATAAAATCACCTTTCTCTAAAACCTTAGGTGTGAGAGGAAGACCCCAACCATGAGACAATATCTCCCTAGAGCTCGAGCTCTGATACTCCGGTCCATCTTAAAACTAAGGTATTAGAGAAAGGCCCCAACATGCTCTAATTATACTCTTATATTATAATATTATTCAACAATTGTAAGCATACAACATACGGGTTTTGCTATAATGAATTAAATGATGATTTTAAAGTGTTTGCCATCTCTACTAAGACTGATAGGAAACATGGAAATATTAAATTATAGTTCAAAATCTAACTCTTGGAGATTGATCCGAGATTTTTTTTTCTTATAGGGTACCGCGTGGAGGGTACTTGGGAAATGGAGCTATACACTGGGTCGTCACTCCCAATATGCAGCTTATTGTAGTCCGACAAAGGTCGCCATATATTATTTCTCTTGAAATAGTGAGGGATACATATCGAGAAGTTATGCTACCAGATTGTGGAGAAGGTAAAACCGCTTGGAGTGTGGGTACTTTTGGTGAACACCTTTGTGTACTCCATAATATGTATGTTGATAACAGGGCTGATTTATGGGTAATGAGAGAATGTAAGGTGGAAGATTCTTTGATAAAATTGTTCACCATCTCATATATGGATAGGCTAACATTGTGCTCGAATATTGCACATATCTGCATTTCTGTAAATGGTGTTATTAATTATTCTTCTTTTGGATTCAACCATATAGTACTCTACAACACAAAGGATTGCACATTCAGGTCTCTGCCAAACAACTTAAGTTGTCAAAGTCCTACAGTGTATACCAATGTTGAAAGTTTAGTTTCACCCCAGCTCTTAAGCTTGTGAACAACAGCAAGTGAAAAAGAAAGTAAAAAAATTTTATTCACATATTTGTTTAGATTACTTCTTGAGCGTTTAGTTCTCTTCTAATATTCCAGATCGCTAGAGATCATAATCCCGTTCTATTGTACTGTTTGCAAATTGTTCTCACTAAAGATATAACAAGGGAAATCATGCATGTAATAAAATTTAGTGTATATTACTATTTCAAGTATTCTTTCCTTGGGTAGGGTGTCCTTTTTTACTGCATTTCCCATTGTTGCAACTTACTCTGGACTTGGATACTCGAGTAGGGTTTTAGATAGAAATGGTACGAGAGGGATATCAATATGTAATTAATCTTGACATAGTGATTAATCAAAAAGATTTGTCCACTAAACCAGACTCAACTAAAAGCACATTTCACATCAATTCTATATATCAATATGCTATCAATTTTTTATTTAATTTTAAAATCTCAGTGTTCTTAAGACCAACTCTTAAGGATATATAAACTATATACTATTCTGCACAATGATCACACTTTTTTTGTATCACTCAGATTTCAAGAATGAATATTGTTAAATTGTTATTTAGTTGTCACCTGAATCAATTGAATGAATATTGTTAAATTGTTATTTAGTTGTTAAGAATTCAAAATTCAAACATTGTAATGTTAATTGATACAATTTTACAGAAAAGACGAACAATTATATAAGGCACATTCATAACAAAGACCAAAATATATTCTATTATATCAAAACATTTGTCACGGCAAGAAACTTACTTTTTAAAGACCAAATGTGATGAATTAATTTTATTTTGGAGTTTAATTATTCCAATAAAATCATTGGCCCTGTAACCAATACATAAATTATACTCCTAAATGAATCCAAAGTTGTATTCGGTTGAATTTCAACCCAAAAACTTAAGCTATGGTCTTGTAAACCTTTGGATAGCTGAAAATAAAAACAGACAATAGCACCCGGCCAAGGGCAACCATGTGCAAAGCTGACCCGCTTACAACACTACAATCATCCCTAACCAGTGAAGCGTTGAAAAATTGGGTAGTGGAGGATCCTCCACCTGAAGGAGAAAGTATATAAGCTCCAGAAAATGAGACCAAGTTTAGCTGTTCTTTAAATTCTTGAGACGGAAATTGGGAGCCCTCGTGTTTGAGAGCGACTTCAGAAATGGATCCAGACCCATTAAGGATAGCTAACGAAACTCCTTCATGTTGTGCAAAGCCTTCCACCCACTGGATTATATTAACCCCATGTGGCACCACAAGGACAACCTTGTTTGTGGTCTGAGTCAGGGAGGGGGGGTTATCTTTAGGTTTGTTCTTTGATCCAAGGGGACGGCCACGAGATCTTCTCACTGAAGACTCTCCTAAATTTTCCATAGAACTATATATGTAATGGGCTAGGTGGGAAGAGAAAATCTGAGCTGCCTTATAAGATTAACAGAATGAGATGTGGTTAAGAGGTGATAAACACATGTCTATTTATAAGTGATATTTGATATATTTAAACCGTTGGACATATATGTAAAATATTTGTGACGATACTAAAAATCTATTTGTATATATGATAAACTAATATACTCTTGAGATATTAAAATGATCAAAAGATATCCTTTTAGTTATTTTGAAAATTTTGGTATAATACCCACATTAATTAGATTCTACTTTTTTCTCGAGTATTTTAAGGGATATATTAAAATTAAGATGCACTAAATATCTTATTGGATATTTAGAGATATTCTACAAATTTCACTATACCCCTATGTCATTAGAAATAAATAAATTTAATAAAAATGATATCTTGTAATAATATTATTTTTATCATTTAAATATAAGTTTTAAATTTAAAAAAATAATATCTTGTAATGATATTACTTTTATCAGTGGAATATAATTTTCTCATATCCCTATGTTATCACTTATGCATAATATTTTGAGCTTGTGAGGGGAAGGGAATATGGTGTAATGGAGGAGAAAATGTATATATATATGTTATATCTGGTGCTATGCACGGTTTTTTTCAATATTTTATTAATAATATAAATAATTTAATTTAATAAATTGTTGACGTAATCTTTAGTAGTATTTTAGATATTAAAATATAAAATATTTTTAAATAATAGATCTAACGGTATGTATGTATTTATTTGCTCTTAAAAAATTTAAATGTGACTAAAGTGCAAATAACAAAATATGTATTCTGTAATGTACCGAGTTTCTTCTAACATATGATATTATTTTTATTTTTTTATTAATTATCTTATTTAAATTGTATGTTATAAAAAACTTATATTAAACCCGGATTTTATAAGTTTAATATAAAAATATTGTCATTATATATATATATTTTGTCCGTGTTATTTTTAATTTGAATATGAGTTGTTTTACCTAAAAAATATACAAAAGACAATGTTCTTAAAAAGACAGTTAGTTACTTATTAATAATTATATAAAATAATATTACATTTATATATATGTTGTCCATGTTACTTTTAGAAAATTAGTTGTTTAAATTAGAAAATATAAAATTATATTACCTTTTTTATATATATGTTGCACCTGTTACTTTTAGAAAATTAGTTGTTTAATTTAGAAAAATAAAAAAGGTTATGTGCTTTAGCGAAAAAGGGTAAGTGATTATTTATTAATAATTATATATAACAATATTACCATTACATATTTATTTTTCATGTGTTATGTTTAGAAGATGAGTTGTTTTAGTTAGAAAATGTAGAACAAATAATGTGTTTTTGCTGAAAAAGGTAATTAGTTATAAATATTTAATAATATTACCATTTTATATATAGGTTACCTATTTTATTTTTAGAAAATCAGTTGTTTTGGTTAAAAAAAATATATAATAGGTAATGTGTTTTAGCTGAAAAAATATCAAATTATATTACCTTTTTATATATATGATGTTCGTGTTATTTTTAGAAAATTAGTTGTTTAAGTTAGAAAAAAATAAAAAAGGTTATGTGTTTAGCTGAAAAGGGTAAGTGGTTATTTATTAATAATTATATATAACAATATTACCATTATATATTTATTTTCCATGTGTTAGGTAATCAGTTATAAATATGTAATAATATTATCAGTTTATATATATATTACCTATTTTATTTTTAGAAGATAAGTTGTTTTGGTTAGAAAAATATATAAAATAGGTAATGTGTTTTAGCTGAAAAAAATAATTGGTTATAAATAAATTGATTATAGATAGCCCGGCCCAAATTATAATAGATCCAGCCCAAATACCGACCGACCTACTGACCTACTGACGAGTGACCAAAACTTTTAATATTTCGTATAACCGTGCGATCCACGGATTGTTAATTGTTATTTTATTATTATTTTTTTAATTGTATTTGTTAAAAAAATAAGTAGGCATGTTAAAATAGCTAAACACTTTTAATTAATTAAAAACATTAAAACATATTTTAAAATAAATAAGTAAGGGTTTGATTGTTACATTTTTGGAAAAGAAGGAGTTTTAGTATGGCAAAATAAAAAATGTAACATATATTTATTTTAAAAAGGTAAATGTCCATGATATTTTTGGAAAATGAGGTTTTAAAATTTAATAATTTAAGTTATTTAAATACATTTTAAAATAAATAAGTAAAGGGTTTGTCCGTGATATTTTTAGAAAAATAATGGATTTTAGTGAGAAAAATAGAAAAAGTAAATTGAAAAAGGCAATTTCCCGTCATATATTTAGAAAATGAGGGACTTTGTTAGAAAAAATTTATAATGTGTTTTAGCTGAAAAGGTGATTGGTTATAAATTGGTATTTGATTATTTATATTTTTAGTAATTGCATTTGTTAAGAAAAATAAGTAGACATGTTAAAATAGGTAAACTTTTTAAAAAAATAATTATAATATTAGGTTTAAAAATAAATAACTAAAGGTTTGTCAGTGATATTTTTGAAAAATGAGGGGTTTTAGTAAGGAAAAATAGAAAAATTAACATGTTTTAGTTAAAAAAAGGTAATTGTCCGTGATATATTTGAAAAAGTAGGGGAATTTGTTAGAAAAAATAAAAAAAATTATGTATTTTAGGTGAAAAAGGTAATTGGTTATAAATAGATAGTATTATTATTTAGTAATATATTTCTATAAATAAATAAGGTTAATTAAGTAAAAACACGAATTTAAGAAAAGACAATTAAGTAAAATCACAACTACCATACCACCAAACTTTTAATGTTTTGTCTATTATATAATACTATTGATATATCTATACTATATTATTAAAGCCGAAACATTGAAAGTTTTGGTTTTCGGTTTTCGGTCGGTTTTCGGTTTTCGGTCTTTTATTCTATTTAATAAATAATAATAAAATATATAAAAATAGTAACTAGATGATTGTCTTTTATAATTAAAATATTTTTTTTCCTAACAAAATCTACTCCTTTTCCAAAAATATTATGGCAATTATCTTTAAATTAAAACATATTATCTTTTATATTTGTTATCACTAAAATCTCTGTTTTCCAAAAATATGAGGTGCAATCCGTACTTATTTATTTTAAAACCTATTTTAACACTCTATTTTATAAATAATAAAATAATATAAAAATATTAACTAGCTGATTGCCTTTTATAATTAAAAAAAATTCTAACAAAATCTACTTCTTTTCCAAAAATATCACAACAATTACCTTTAAATTAAAACATATTATCTTTTATATTTGTTATCACTAAAATCCCTATTTTCCAAAAATATGAGCTGCAATCCCTCTTACGATCGAAAAGTCAGTTTGTAAGTTATGGTTGTCTCTAACTTCTAGTTCTGGGTTTGTCATGCTCATTTCTCTAAGTTAACTATATAAGCACCATAATCTCGGTGGCTGGTCTAATAATTCACTATATATTTACTACTTAATTGTGAGCATGTTAAATCTTCATGGTGGGTTATTCTAACCAAAGGCTGGTTTTCCACAACTAATGATTCCTGCAGATGACCATCAGTTGTGCAGCCAAGCAACACCCAAATCACTCGGGCATATATCTAATAGCTCGACAACTATTGTGCCATATGTCTTCAATTGTGGAAACATAAGGCTATGGTTGCAAAGGTGGGACACAAAGATTCCTGAATTAAGTCTGGATAATGAAGAATGTAAATTAAGGAAAAAAAATTATGACGAAGTGGTGCTACTGAGCAATCTGTATGTAGTCCATTCCTGCACATCCATTGAAGATTTGATGTAGCGCATATCAATTCAAGGAAAAATAGATCTTCTGATTATCAACCTTTGCCTCCTCCTACAGTGTCTGCTTCAGGTTTTCTTAAAAAGGTCATCTTGTATTTTTCCCACTAGGAGAAGTAGCAGCTATATTTGGAGGTGTCTCATGTTGTCCTCGAAGAAATTAAAGTTGGAGGAGCCATTGTAGCAAGAGACAGAGGTGTTGGAAGAAAGGATTTCACTCAAACTCACACAACTCAATTTAGGAGAAGAAGTATTTACTTAAAATGACTTTATTAGAAAAGATTTGGTACAAGACTTTATATAGGACTCCATAGAAAGATCTACACACTTACTTAAATGCTAGACCACTAGAACTTTCTATGGATACTTCTAGAGATTACATGCATCTAGACCAATACATTGAATATAGAAAGAACAAATACATGTACCAAGAATAATCTAGAATCATCCACACACTTCTATTATTTTATAAGTCAAAATTATATTTTATTTTTAACACCCCCCCCCCCCCCCCCTAATTTTGACTATCCAAAGTAGACTTCGATATTTGTTGAAGACGTCACTTTTGAGAGGCTTCGTAAATATGTCACTGATTTGATCTTGCGACTTCACATAGTTGAGCTCCACTTCATTTCTTTCAATGCACTCTCGGATATAGTGATATTTTGTATCAATATTCTTGCTTCGTTCATGGAACACCGGATTTTTCGCCAAAGCTATAGCCGACTTGTTATCAACCAATATCTCTGTGGACTCCTTTTGTGACATATTGAGCTCCTCCAAAACTCTCCTTAACCATATAGATTGACAAACACAAGAGCATGCCGCCATATATTCCGCCTCACAGGTGGATAAAGTAACAATGGGTTGCTTCTTTGAACTCCATGAAAAAGATGTATCACCCATAAAGAACACATATCCGGTGGTACTCTTCCAATCATCAATGTCACCGGCCCAATCACTATCACAATAACCAACAAGTTTGAACTCATTAGAACGATGATAAAACAATCCATAATCGATTGTACCTTTAAGATAACGAAGAATTCTTTTGGCCGCCTTCAAGTGTGTTTTTGTTGGAGCCTCCATATAGCGACTAACAAGTCCAACACTATAAAGTATATCGGGCCTCGTACATGTTAAGTATCTCAAACTTCCCACAAGACTTTTGAAGTAAGTAGGATCCACATTCTCACACTCTTCAAATTTTGACAATTTTGTTCTACATTCAATGGGGGTGCTAATGGCTTGACAATTTTCCGTCTTGAACTTCTTCAAAATCTCCCTTGTATAGTTTCCTTGAGATATTAGGATTCCATCACTCATTTGCTTCACTTCGATGCCAAGATAGTATGACATAAGTCCAATGTCGGTCATCTCAAACTCTATTGTCATGTCTTGCTTAAATTTCTCAAACATACTTGGACTATTGCCCGTAAATATTAAATCATCCACATACAAGCATGCAAGAAGAAATTCTCCATTTTTATTAACCTTGGCATATAGTGCATGTTCATGTGGATATTTGTAAAAACCTTGAGCTTGAAAGTATTTGTCAAGTCTACTATTCCAAGCCCTTGGTGCTTGTTTCAATTTGTATAGGGCCTTCTTCAATTTCAACACATTTCCTTCTTGTCCTTTGATGGTGTATCCTAATGGTTGCTCCACATACACGGTTTCTTCAAGAAAACCATTCAAGAATGCAGACTTCACATCCATTTGATGAATTTTCCATCTATTTTGTGCCGCCAAAGAAATTATTAGCCTAATAGTCTCCATCCTTGCAACCGGTGCGAAAACTTCATCATAATCAACTCCATGTCCTTGGTTGTAACCTTTGGCCACCAATCTTGCCTTGTATTTTTCAACCTTGCCTTGGGCATTTTTCTTCACCTTGTATACCCACTTCACACCAATAGCCTTTTGTCATTTTGGTAGTGTAGCCAATTCCCATGTGTCATTCTTCTTGATAGACTCTATCTCCTCATCCATTGCTTTCTTCCATTTTTCATCTTGGATTGCTTCTTTAAAACTTCTTGGTTCGGTTTCTGCTAGAAGACAAAGAAGAGTTAAGTCAGAAATAGCGGGAACCTCTTCCGTTTCATCATATATTTCTTCAAGCCTTCTATATCGCCTTGGCGGTGTCTCGTCACTATCACTTGATGAAGATGGAGGAGTTTCTTGTCCATCACTTGTTGCTCGTGGTGATGTGGGAGGAGTGATATGTTGCTCATAGTTTTCTTCACTTTCATCTTCATCAACAAATGGGAAGAAATTATACTCTTCTTGTGAGTTTCTCCAATCCCATGAGCTTTCTTCATCAAATACAACATCACGACTAATTACTATTCTTCCATTGATGGGGTTGTAAAGTTTGTAACCCTTTGCTCTTGCATCATATCCAACAAATACATACTTCTCACTTTTGTAATCCAACTGTGTCCTTCGTTCATCATTGACATATGCATAAGCTATGCTTCCAAAGACTCGTAAGTGAGTAATAGTTGGCCTCTTTCCTTTTCATGCTTGTTGTGGAGTCATGTCTTTGACACTTCTCGTGGGACATCGATTTGACAAGTAGACGGTACAATCTACCGCTTCAGCCCAAAATTCCTTAGGCATATTCTTGCTCTTTAGCATGCTTCGAGCCATGTTAAGAATGCTTCTATTTTTCCTTTCGGCGACTCCATTTTATTGAGGTGATCGTGGAACCGTTGCAGGCCTTCTTATTCCATGATCTTCACAAAATTTTAAGAACTCTTTTGAATTGAATTCGCCTCCTCGATCTGAACGAATAGCTCTTATTTGATACTTACTCTCTTTTTCAACTAAGGCTTTGAATTTTTTGAAGCATTCAAAAACTTGAGACTTCTCTTTGAGAAAATACACCCATGTCTTGTGGCTAAAATCATCGATAAATAACAAGAAATAACGATTTTTACTAAAAGATGGAGGGTTAAAAGGCCCACATACATCCGAGTGAATGAGTTCAAGAGGCTCCCTTGCTCTTGTCATAGATTCCTTTGGAAAATTCTTTCTTGATTGCTTTCCAAATAGACATCCTTCACAAATTTGGTTTGGATGGTTGATGTGAGGCAAACCATTCACCATATGATTCTTTGCTAGTGAATTTAGTCCTTCAAAGTTTAAGTGCCCAAACCTAAGATGCCAAAGCCAAGAAGAATCTCCAACACAAGCCTTTAAACATTTTGCCCCACTATGATTCTTTGCTAGTGAATTTTTTATTTCCACACATATGATAACTTGCCCCACTATCAAGATACCATAAATTTTCTCCATACTTTTCTTCTCCTTTTTGTGCTAGAAGCAAAGTGGGCTCATCGCCTTTGTCTTCAACAAGATTAGCTTCTTCCTCAACTTGATTTTTCAAAGTGCGGCACTCGGAAGCATAGTGACCATATTTTTGACAATTATAACACTTAATGTTTGATTTGTCATACCTTGAAATGGATCGTCCTTTTCCACGACCTCTTGAATTTCTTGTCTAATACAATCTTTCATCTTTTTGATTATCCTCCTTTTGTTTGCCACGTCCACGTCCTTGTCCATGTACAACTCCTCGTCCACGAACTCTTTGACTTCTTGTATATCTTCCATCATTATCTTTAAAAGATAATTTTGCTTGCAAGGCTTGTTCAATTGGCTCATTCATCTTTAACATTTTTTCTTCATGGGCTTGTAGTGATCCCATGAGCTCATCAATAGTCATTTCATCTATATCTTTAGCATCCTCAATTGCCACGACTTTGTAATCAAATTTAGAGTCAAGTGAACGAAGAATTTTTTCTATAACACGAACATCACTTACCTCTTCTCCATTTCTTTTCATTTGGTTGACAACAGTCAAGACTCTTGAAAAATAATCCGAGATTGATTCGGATTCCTTCATTCGCAAAACCTCAAACTCTCCACGAAGTGTTTGTAGCCGCACTCTCTTCACTTTAGCATCTCCACTAAAAGAAGATTTGAGAGTATCCCAAACTTTCTTTGATGTTGTTGCGGAAACCACCTTTTGTAACATAGAATCATCCAAACATTGATGAATGATCATGATCGCCTTTTGGTCCTTCTTTCTTTGAGATTGTAGTTGATCCTTTTGAACTTGATTTAAATTTTCTTCATTTCCGGGCACCACCAATCCTTTCTCCACCATATCCCACACATCATTTGCTCCAAGGATCGCCTCCCGACTAAGATTGTTTTACCAAAGTTATTTTAAAGAAATCAAATAAAAATCGAAACAAAGATTTTTTTTTTCATGTGTCACTAAAATATCACGTGGAGATTATATGGATCAGATACACAAGTGTGTAACATGAAACAACCATACAAAAAAACACACAAAGCTGTAGTCTCAAACAAAATAATATCCTAAAATTCAAAATTCAATATTTAACAACGTGCATATAACATATAGACTATAGTATAACAAATAACTTATTCATCCAAGTCTGATTGAACTTGTTAAATTTTAAGACTTCAACATAGATACATCACACTAGAACATTAAAGAAAATAATTGTCCAATTGCACAACAAGAAATGAATTTGATAGTTAAGACACATTAAGCTAAGTTATTGGTCTTTGATAATAATTCTTGACACTAATTAACTAAAAATCAAAATAAATCAAAATTATGAGTATATGTATGATTTTTAAAACCTTTATGGGATACCAAATGATGACCGTAAAATAGCGTACAATATAATAGAATACTATAGAGATAATTCCAACAACCTTGAAACTTGTAAAAAAAATAATCTTAGAATATATAGCACTTATATTCCTTTACTGAATTATTAATTTCAGGCGTCCCTAAAATTAATAATATCATATCATTTAATTATTTATCTTGAGCGTCCCCAAAATAAAATAATTAAATTATAAAATTTTGGAACATGAGTGCTTTAGACATAATTTGCGTAAAAGTAAGGAAAAAAATAATATTATATATTTGAATATGAATATTTAAAAAAAAAAAAAGATTGAGGCGACCTGTATCGAAATAGGGTGAATATCCTATAATTTTACAAGTAAACTACTAAAACATATATGAACATATACGAGTTTGGAAAATTAAAATAAATATATATATTAAGGACTCAGAATATTCCAAAAGACTTGAAGTTTGCTTAATTCGGATGAGCAAACAAATGTGCGTAATAGAACTATTTCTATCATATAATTCAAAATGAAAGAATGGCCCATAGACACGAAACAAATAAAATTATTATTCAAAAATTTAAGATAATATACAAAAATAAGTAAGAAGATTGATAAAATTAGTATTTAAGAGATAATTTATTATCATACGTATCACAAAATACATGAGCATATCCCAATTTCAAAATCAGAATGCTTAAAACTACGCATACGAAGTAAACCCGTAACTCATATGTCAAGACTAGAGACAGTCTAAAAAATCACATCCTAAGCTCATGTCATCTTATCATTGCGTAAAATCTAAAGTTAACACCCAATCCTTATCTAAATTTTTCTCTCTTGTGAAGATAACAAAAGTTTCAAGACTCTTATATGTTATTGATCTTTTTAAATATATTCTTATATATTCGCATCTTTAAAAAAAAATCATTCACTCTTCTTATCGATTAACTCATCAGAATATTAACTTAACTCTTATACTTAAATAATCCATGCCTATGATAATGTCAATTAAGGGAATGTACTAAACAAACATAGTACAAAGACACACAAAAAGGTTTGATCACGAAGATAGAAATCAGAAATTCTGAACAGATAATAATGAAATCATAGACTGGGTCGAATGATACACAATATCAGATACATGTTCGAATGAAGTTCGCAAGAAAGCGATCGATCAAAGTAGTTTTTAAAATAAAATGTCATAAAAGCATAATAGGTGTCAAATAAATATGACTAAATGGAATTCTAAAGCAGGATACCCATCCTAACACCTACCCACTCTCACAGGTCAACCTAAATAGGTTTTCTACAAGAAAGAACCTACAGCTCTTATACCATCTTTGTAACACCCCCATCTATAAATAAATGAGGGGCTACTTATTAAACTATAAACCTGTATACAGAGCACTAAAATCTCTTAAATAATAATTAAACAGTCTAAATAATTCTAGAAGTCCATAATCTTAATCAATGAAATAGAGGGTAGCTCTCCTTCACACAGTCCTAGATCCCCCTAAGCACCTGCCAGAAAAAGAATACGGCATGAGCCAAACGCCCAGTACGGATTTGGAATACAGATTATAAAACATATATAAATATTTAACAGTTTATAATAAAATAGTTATTTTAAAAATAAGCATTGCTGAAACAACGAAAGGGGTAAGATATTTCATACCGAGATCAGAACAGAACATATACATACACATACATCATAGGGTACCGAATGTATGCAACAAACCGGATAACGTGTACGACATATACATCGTCATCGCCATATCAAATCACAAATCAAATTAAACTCTGGGTGCACCCACGTATCCTGAAACAAATATCAAATGCGCAAAAGCTCGCCTCCTGAGCTATCAGAAGGATACGCCATAACCAATCACACTGTTACGGAAGTGTCATGTCACTGGTGCCGCAATGACATGGTCGTAGTACCCCTACAGCTGTTTAACTCGGTATACCCTATCTCACTAACGGTTCAAATAAAATACTTTTCACAATTTTCAAAACACTTGATGCAGATAAATTAAATATTTCAAACATATATGTAATGTGAATTATTTAAAATTTCTTGAACAAATATTTAAACATTTCGGAACAGAACCAAAACAGATACTTTAATATTTTGGAACAAAGTTGAGAGAGAGAGATCTTCAAATATTTTAAAAGGATTTTATTTTTAGAAAATCGCAAAAAGTAGATATTTAATCAAAACAATTTATAATATAATTTTTAAGAGTCAAAATGGATAATGATGTAACAAACAGATTTTGTCAAAACAAATATAGCTGGTTATACCTTGAGTAGCACCTAATAAAAAGGGAGACAAATCCGTACCTCATATAATTACTAATACTAAAATATTTGCAAGCAAGTGCTCCCCTAAACTCCATGCTCATGATCTAACTACAAAGTTAAATCTATTGTTATTGTTAGACGTATGTTCATTATTGCATGCTTACTCCTTAGACAAACTAAATTAAATAATATCTTTTTAAATAAATACATAAATTATCAGTTTTAATAGGAAGCTCTGTAACTACCATTATGACATGGGAAACCTTAATAACCTGGACCTGGTGAACATGGGTTTATCACGTTAAACTTAGAATAAAACTAGCAAATTATAAAGATAAAACTTGGTTACACATTAACTATTTTATTTTAAATCATCATGATTATAGTTTAACCAGTGGATTATTATCTTTTTATATAAACCAGCATACCATACAATAGCCTAACATGCATTGCATTATGAGACTTTGTGTCAAAAACCTAACTTTAAAAAAAACACCAGGGGAAGTGAACTTTGGAATATAAATATAAATAGATAATTTTAATCTTAAATTATATACCCATTATGATATACTTGATCAATAAATTATTGTTCAACCTATATTCCAACGTTGTAATCCACAACTTGTGAGGGGAGGAAATACAATTTAATCCATATTTTTATTATTTAATTTACATCATGATTTCATGCCCGTTAATATACAGGATAAAACTTAATCCATATAAATTATCTAAATAAACAAGTTCTGATGTGACGTTAGTGTTGAAATTTGTTTCTCGATCTATGTGTGGATGGCAGCAACAAGACTCACAATCTTTGACATCAATGACCTTCTTTGTCTACAATCTCTCTCTCGCAGAATACTATCTCTCCTTCACTTCTGTTTTTATTTACCTGCGGCTTGTTTTGTCAATTTGTTTTTAGGGTAACTATAATACGCAAGGAAGACATATGATAATAAATATAATTTAATATAATCACATAATCGTCTATTATTACTTATATTTAATGGTTAAATTAATTATTAAGCCTCTACCTCCTTTTTCTTTTTATTAGCAAGATAATTGAATTAAATTTTTTTTTTATTCAGATTACATACATTATTATTATTATTATTACTATTATTATTATTACCTTTATTATTATTAAAAATATCTAAAATTCTCATATATTACATGCTACCGGATCCAGATGTTAATTAGTAGGATGATAGACCTTAACAATTCATTAGGAGCTTAGGAAGTCCCATAGTACAGAGGATATATAAACTATATACTATTCTGCACAATGATCACACTTTTTTTTGTATCACTCAGATTTCAAGAATGAATATTGCTAAATTGTTATTTAGTTGTCACCTGAATCAATTGAATGAATATTGTTAAATTGTTATTTAGTTGTTAAGAATTCAAAATTCAAACATTGTAATGTTAATTGATACAATTTTACAGACATTGTAATGTTAATTGATACAATTTTACAGAAAAGACGAACAATTATATAAGGCACATTCATAACAAAGACCAAAATATATTCTATTATATCAAAACATTTGTCACGGCAAGAAACTTACTTTTTAAAGACCAAATGTGATGAATTAATTTTATTTTGGAGTTTAATTATTCTAATAAAATCATTGGCCCTGTAACCAATACATAAATTATACTCCTAAATGAATCCAAAGTTGTATTCGGTTGAATTTCAACCCAAAAACTTAAGCTATGGTCTTGTAAACCTTTGGATAGCTGAAAATAAAAACAGACAATAGCACCCGGCCAAGGGCAACCATGTGCAAAGCTGACCCGCTTACAACACTACAATCATCCCTAACCAGTGAAGCGTTGAAAAATTGGGTAGTGGAGGATCCTCCACCTGAAGGAGAAAGTATATAAGCTCCAGAAAATGAGACCAAGTTTAGCTGTTCTTTAAATTCTTGAGACGGAAATTGGGAGCCCTCGTGTTTGAGAGCGACTTCAGAAATGGATCCAGACCCATTAAGGATAGCTAACGAAACTCCTTCATGTTGTGCAAAGCCTTCCACCCACTGGATTATATTAACCCCATGTGGCACCACAAGGACAACCTTGTTTGTGGTCTGAGTCAGGGAGGGGGGGTTATCTTTAGGTTTGTTCTTTGATCCAAGGGGACGGCCACGAGATCTTCTCACTGAAGACTCTCCTAAATTTTCCATAGAACTATATATGTAATGGGCTAGGTGGGAAGAGAAAATCTGAGCTGCCTTATAAGATTAACAGAATGAGATGTGGTTAAGAGGTGATAAACACATGTCTATTTATAAGTGATATTTGATATATTTAAACCGTTGGACATATATGTAAAATATTTGTGAGGATACTAAAAATCTATTTGTATATATGATAAACTAATATACTCTTGAGATATTAAAATGATCAAAAGATATCCTTTTAGTTATTTTGAAAATTTTGGTATAATACCCACATTAATTAGATTCTACTTTTTTCTCGAGTATTTTAAGGGATATATTAAAATTAAGATGCACTAAATATCTTATTGGATATTTAGAGATATTCTACAAATTTCACTATACCCCTATGTCATTAGAAATAAATAAATTTAATAAAAATGATATCTTGTAATAATATTATTTTTATCATTTAAATATAAGTTTTAAATTTAAAAAAAATAATATCTTGTAATGATATTACTTTTATCACTGGAATATAATTTTCTCATATGCGTATGTTATCACTTACTAGCTTAAATGCACGGATTATTATTAATAATTATTATTTTTATTATTTTTATTATTTATGTTTTAATATTCTATTAATCTGCATTTGCTAAAAAAAATAAGTAGGCGTGTTAAACTTTTTTAAATAATTAAAAGTATTAAAATAGATTTTAAAATAAATTAATAACTGTTTGCCCGTGATATTTTTGGAAAAAGAGGGGTCTTAGTAAGGAAAAATAGAAAAAGTAACATGTTTTAGCTGAAAAGGTAAGTGTCCGTAATTAAAAGTATTTAAATAGGCTTCATAATAAATAAGTAAGGATTTGTCCAGAATATTTTTGGAAAATGAGGGGTTTAGTAAAGAAAAATTAGAAAGAGTAACATGTTTTAGTTGAAAAAGGTAATTGCCCATGATTTTTTTAGAAAAAGAGAAGATTTTGTTAGAAAAGATAATTTATTTTAGCTAAAAAGATAGTTGATTATAAAAATGTTATTATTTAATAATAATTTTTTTAGAAAATGAAAAAATAGAAAAAGTAACATAATTAAAAGTATTAAAATAGATTTTAAAATAAATAAGTAAGGATTTGCCCGTTATATTTTTGGAAAATGGGGGATTTTAGTAATAAAAAATATAAAGAGTAGCATGTTTTTGTTAAAAAAGATAACCGCTCGTGTTTTTTTTAGAAAAAGAGAGGATTTTGTAAGAAAATAAAATAAAAAAGGTAATGTATTTTAGCTGAAAAGGTAATTGGTTATAAATAATGTTATTATTTAGTGATAGTTTTTTTTAAAAAAATAAGGGTAATTAAGTAAAATCACTAAGTACCGATCGTCCGTCTATCCGACTACCAAACTTTTAATGTTTCGTTTTTAATAATATAGCTTAAAACCCGTACGATGCACGGGTTGTTTTTAATAATTGTTAATTTATTATTTATATTTTATATTTTATTAATTGCATTTATTAAAAAAAAATAAGTAGGCGTGTTAGACATTTTAAAATAATTAAAAGTATTAAAATGAATTTTAAAATAAATAAGTAACGGTTTGTCCGTGATATTTTGGAAAAAGAGGGGTTTTAGTAATAAAAATAGAAAGTAACGTGTTTTCGTTGAATTTTAAAATATAAAAGTAACGATTTGTCTGTCATATTTTTGAAAAAAGAGGGGGTTTAGTAAGAAAAATAGAAAATGTGACATGTTTTAGTTGAAAAATGTAATTGTCAAATAAAAGTATTAAAATAGATTTTAAAGTAAATATGTAAGGTTTTCTCGTGATATATTTGAAAAATGAAGGATTTTAGCAAAGGAAATAGAAAAAGTAACATGTTTTAGCTGAAAAGGAAATTGCCCCTGATTTTTTAAGAAAAAAATGGTAATATAATTTAATTGAAAGAGTAACTGATTATAATAATTAAATAAACAATTAAATAAGGCAAAAATCGTATCAAAAAAACAGGTACCAAAACTTTCAATGTTTCGTCTTTGATAATATAGTTTAGATAGAGAGATATATTCATAATATTATTATTTTATGCTACTAAATGGAATAGCCCGTGATATTTTTGAGGTTTTAGTAAGAGAAATATTAGTTGGAAAATATAAAAAAAAATATACGTTTTGGAAAAAAAAAACTAATAGGTTAGTCATTAATAATTATAATATTATTATTTTATTTTATTAAATAGAACTATTCGTGATATTTTTGGAAAATTAGAGGTTTTATTTAGGAAAAATAGAAAAGTAGAAATTTTAGTTAGAAAATATGAAAAAGAATATACACTTTGGATAAAAATGGTAATGAGTTATTTATTAGCAATTATAACCTTATTATGTTATTTTATTAAATGAAACTCTCTGTGATATTTTTGGAAAATGAGATGTTTTAGTTAGGAAAAATATAAAAGATATTCTATATACTAATTTTAATATTTTATCTCACGGTTCTCAATGATTTGATCAAAAATATCTAACGGTTATGAATGGAGTAACCAGACTACAAAAATTTTCATGACCAGACTACAAAACTTTCAATGTTTCGTCTTTAATATAATAGTATAGATGCGTAATATTTTGATCTTGTGAGGGGAAGGTAATATGGTGTAATGGAGAAGAAAATGTATATATATATATATATATAACCGATGCACGGATTGTTAATTGTTATTTTATTATTATTTTTTTAATTGTATTTGTTAAAAAAATAAGTAGGCATGTTAAAATAGCTAAACACTTTTAATTAATTAAAAACATTAAAACATATTTTAAAATAAATAAGTAAGGGTTTGATCGTTACATTTTTGGAAAATAAGGAGTTTTAGTATGGAAAAATAAAAAAATGTAACATATATTTAGTTTAAAAAGGTAAATGTCGTGATATTTTTGGAAAATGAGGTTTTAAAATTTAATAATTTAAGTTATTTAAATACATTTTAAAATAAATAAGTAAAGGGTTTGTACGTGATATTTTTAGAAAAATAATGGATTTTAGTGAGAAAAATAGAAAAAATAAATTTAAAAAGGCAATTTCCCGTCATATATTTAGAAAATGAGGGACTTAGAAAAAATCTATAATGTGTTTTAGCTGAAAAGGTGATTTTTTCTAACAAAATCTACTTATTTTCCAAACATATCACAGACAATTACCTTTAAATTAAAATATATTACATTTTATTTTTGTTATCACTAAAATCTCTATTTTCCAAAAATATCAAGTGCAACTTATATATTTTAAAACCAATTTTAATACTTTTAATTATTTAAAAAACTTACCTATTTTAACAAGTGCACGTATTTTTTTAACACATACAATTAATATAATTAAAACACATCTAAAAATATTACGGACATTTACTTTTTTTTATTAAAACATGTTAGCTTTTCTATTTGTCCTTATTTAAAAAACTTACTTATTTTAACATGTCAACGTATTTTTTTAATAAATATAATTAATATAATTAAAACACTTCTAAAAATATCACGAGTACTTAATTTTTTTAATTAAAACATGTTAGATTTTCTATATGTCCTTATTATTAATATTATTTTATTATAAAATAATATTAATAATACCTCATTTATCTTTTTCAGTCACATTTGTATTTTTTTATATTTTTTATGTTCCAATGAATATTTAAGTTTCTCATTTTATAATTTATCATATTAATTTTTACTTTTATTTTAATATTTTTCGTTCACATTAATTTTTTTAGTTTATTATTTTTTAAGACCCGTATATATATATATATATATATATATATATATATATATATATATATATATGATGATATGTAACATTAAAATGTTCTCAGTTTGGTCTTTCAGCTGTTGGATAAAATACTAAAAATTATTATATATAGTAATTTTTATGTTTTTTCTAACTAAATTCCTCTTTTTAAAAAATATTACGGGTAATTTTATTTAATAAAATTAAATAGTAATAGTATAATTAAAAACATAATCTTTTCTATTTTTCCTATCTAAAACATCTCGTTTCCAAAACTATTACGGGTAGTTACATTTAATAAAATAAAATAATTGTATTATAATAACTAATAAATAATGGATTACCATTTTTAGCCAAAGCCTCTATTCTTTTTTATATTTTCTAACAAAAATTTCTCATTTTCTTATATTATCACATGCAATATATATATAATTATCTCTTAACTCGAATGCGTGAAAATTAGACACCAATAATAATCCTATAAATTATTAAATTATGTCGTGTCAAATAAATATTTGATTGTAATATTCTATAACAATTTAATATAGCAAATGAATGCATAATTTAATCATCTAAAAATACAAGTAAATAAGACAATATATTAAATTATTATTTGAAATATTAGTTTGAAAAATATAAATAAATATAAAATTTCGTCAAATATTTAGTTTTATACTTTATTTTCCTTAATATATAGACTATCCAATATGTCCTATATATAATTATCAAAATTAAAATAAAAAAATATTAAAATTTAAATAATAAAATATTTAAAAGTAACCGTGTAAAAGAAAGTTTCCTTTGTAGTTTGATAAGTCGTTCTTTAATTTTTTCATTCAATATTTAATATATTCATAAAAAAAAAAGTAACTATACTAATTAAACCACATCTCTAAAACCTTATTTATCTACACTATAACGAGGGCAAAACCGATCTCATTTATTTATTTGCATTCCAATTCTCATGTTTCATTGGATTAAATGTAGTTATGTTTAGTTTTTAGCGGAACATGATTTTTGTTAGATATTTAATCTCAAACATTTGTTTTTAATTATGTTAACGGGTAGTTTGATTTAGTCAGCTAGAAAGTAGTAGTTGTTTTAGGAACATGGAATAATTGGTTAGTGGTAGAACGTGTTTAGAAGTAGAGGGATCCTATTTTATAGGATCAGTTGTTTCTAGTTTCCTATTTATGTAAATCTCCAGTGCTGAAATAACATTAAGAAGTCTAGTATTCAAGACTTGTGTTCTTTGTTTTCCCCGTTTATACTGAAACACTTGACATATATACATAGTATTTTATATCATTTGGTATCAGAGCGGGAAGCTCTTGGTGAACTCAGAAAGACAAACGAACATGGAAGTTAACAAGGTGAAAAATGGGTCGCTAGGTCTAAGTTATCCGATGCTTGATAGGAGCAATTATACGGCGTGGGCACTCAGGATGAAAGTGTTTATTAAGGCACAAGGAGCATGGAGTGCAATAGAATCGAAGGACCCAAAGGTTGTTGTCGATGATAAGACTGATAAAGTGGCGTTAGCCATGATATATCAAGGAATTCCGGAGGAAATGTTGCTGTCACTCGCGGAGAAGGAAACAACAAAGGATACTTGGGAAGCAATCAAGACACTATGTCAAGGTGCTGAGCGTGTCAAGAATGCTAGGATACAGACACTGAAATCCGAGTTTAAAGCCATGACCATGAAAGATGAAGACTCGATTGATGATTTTCACATGAAGATGAATGGGATAGTAACAAATATCCGAGCACTTGGAGAAAAGGTGGACGAATCTTACACGGTGAAGAAATTATTGCGAGATGTGCCATCAAAATTCCTCCATATCACGTCCGTTATAGAGCAATTCGGAGATCTCGACACTATGTCAATGGAGGAGGCTGTGGGTTCGTTGAAAGCCCATGAGGAACGTACTAAAGGAAAGACAGAATCAAAGGAGAGTCGCCTGTTACTAACCGAAGAGGAGTGGGCGAAAAGAGAAAAAGCTGAAGGGAAATTGTTGTTGACTCATGAAGAGTGGATCAAACGAACAAACAGAGAGGGAGCTTCGGGTTTCAGAAACAGATCAGGACGTGGTGACAAAAGCAACATAAAGTGCTACAATTGCCACATCTACGGACATTATTCCGCTGAATGTCGAAAACCTAAGAAGAACAGAGATTTTCGACAAGAAGCACACATGGCTCAGGTAGACGATGAAGAGCCAACTTTGTTGTTAGCAAAGTGTGTAAAAGAAGAAGGAATGGTGATGCTCACGGACGAAAACGAAACCGTACATAAAAGGAGATTGAAGGCAGAAGAAAAAACCGGGAATACCAATGTATGGTATCTCGACAATGGCGCAAGCAACCATATGTCAGGGTCACGAGAAAAGTTTACTGCACTGGACGAAACAGTCACGGGATTGGTACATTTTGGTGATGGCTCAACTGTTCAGATTGAAGGGAAAAGGATTGTCACGATGCTGTGCAAGAATGGAGAAGAAAAGAACCTGTCAGATGTGTACTACATCCCAAGCTTGTGTAGCAACATCATAAGCTTGGGACAAATGTCCGAAGATGGCAATAAGGTGGTAATGAAAGGGGACTACCTGTGGATTTATGACAAGGAGGAGCATCTGTTAATGAGGGTCAAGCGATCCCCAAATCGACTGTACAAGCTAACCATTGAGACTGGCAGGAGAAAATGTTTGTTGACAAAGAAAGATGAAGCATCCAAGCTCTGGCACCTACGATTAGGACACATAAACTACCAAGCTATGTACATGATGTCAAAGGAATGTATGGTGTATGGGATGCCCAAGACGAGCTTACAGGGAGATGCATGCGATGGATGCTTAATGTCGAAACAAGCAAGAAAACAATTTCCTGCCAAAACCAACTACGAAGCAAAAGGGATTCTCGAACTAATACATGGTGATTTGTGCGGCCCTATCGATCCAGAAACAACGTCATGGTACAGGTATTTCTTCTTATTGGTTGACGATTTTAGTCGTTTCATGTGGGTTTACTTTCTTAGGACCAAAGACGAGGCGTTTAAGACCTTTAAAATTTTTCGAGCCCAAGTTGAGAAGGGTACAGAAAAGCGTATCAAAGTCTTCAGGTCAGACAGAGGGGGAGAATTTACCTCGAACGAGTTCAAAGAGTACTGTGAAGGCACTGGAATCGAACGACACTATACGACACCCTACACGCCTCAACAAAACGGCGTAGTAGAACGTCGTAATAGAACCGTGGTTGAAATGGCCAGGAGTTGTTTGAAAGAAAGAAACTTACCAATGACAATGTGGGCAGAAGCAGTGCGACATTCGGTCTACATCCTGAACAGAGTTCCCACAAAAGCACTCACAATCCGAACACCGTATGAAGCGAGGTATGAACGTAAACCTAACTTAAGTTATTTGCGAGTATTTGGGTGCATAGCATATATGAAAGTTCCAGGAAAATTTGTAAAAAAATTGGAAGATAGAAGCAAACGATTCATCAATTTAGGAAAAGAGCCTGGCACCAAAGGTTATCGCCTCTATGATCCAGAAAATAATAGAGTCTGTGTGAGCCGTGATGTAACATTCAAGGAGTCAGAATCCTGGCCTTGGAATGAAACAAACAATGCAGACAAAGTATCAGAGAAATTTGTTGTCGAGTTTGCAGAGGACAGCGAGAACCAGAATCAACCTCATGGAGAAGATGACCAGGACGCTGCATATGGAGACACACCGTCTACACCAGCCCGTCAATCCACTGCTAAACACTTGAATCCAGAAAACTATGATGACAGCAGTGAACCAAAGAAAACCAAGTCAATCCGAGAAATCTATGACGAAACAAATGAGGAAGAGGATGTACGAGATGAGCTGGGCTTGATGGGAGTAGAAGAACCGAGAAATTACAAACATGCAGTCGATAATGAAGACTGGAGACAGGCTATGGAGATGGAGATGAATTCAATTGAAGAAAATGAGACTTGGGAGCTGACAAAATTGCCACCGGGACAAAAACTGATAGGGCTAAAGTGGATCTTTAAGTTGAAGAAGGATGCTAACGGGGAGGTGATCAAACATAAGGCCAGACTCGTCGCGAAGGGCTATACACAAGAACAGGGTGTGGATTATGATGAGGTCTACGCCCCAGTTACAAGGATTGAAACAGTTCGTCTACTCTTAGCACTGTCAGCCAAAAAGAATTGGGAAGTCCACCATCTAGATGTAAAGACGGCCTTCCTTAACGGCGACATCAAAGAGGATGTATATGTAGCACAGCCCGAAGGTTTCACTAAGAAAGGCAAAGAGCAGCTCGTCTACAAACTTAAGAAAGCATTGTACGGTCTCCGCCAGGCACCTCATGCCTGGTATGCTAAGTTGAACCACTATCTTGAAAACAAACATATCGATGTGCGGTACCATTTCATCAGAGAGTGTGTGGAACGTGGTGAAATTGTCTTGAAGCATGTAAGCAGCAATGAGCAGAGAGCGGATATATTGACAAAGGCTTTGATCAAGAACAAATTTCAAGATATGAGAAAGCTTCTGGGAGTTGAAAGTCTGAGTGGACATGTTTGAGCTTAAAGGGGGGATTGTTAGATATTTAATCTCAAACATTTGTTTTTAATTATGTTAACGGGTAGTTTGATTTAGTCAGCTAGAAAGTAGTAGTTTTTTTAGGAACATGGAATAATTGGTTAGTGGTAGAACGTGTTTAGAAGTAGAGGGATCCTATTTTATAGGATCAGTTGTTTCTAGTTTCCTATTTATGTAAATCTCCAGTGCTGAAATAACATTAAGAAGTCTAGTATTCAACACTTGTGTTCTTTGTTTTCCCCGTTTATACTGAAACACTTGACATATATACATAGTATTTTATATCAATTTTTGGGTTGGTTTTGTGAACTTAAGTTTAGGTTAATTAGTTGTTAATTTGGTGGTTGGTGGAAGTATGAACTTTGTTAAATTATGTAAATTTGGTTACTCAAATTAAGATGTGGTTTGTGTTATTGTTTTATTGTTACTAGTCATTGGTTTGTGTTGGATTTTTAATTGCCCATTGTGCTTGAGGAAATTACATGTGGTACCTGTTTTTTTTTTCAAAACGTACAACCCAAAAAACCGACCTAGTAAAGGTTTAACCAACCTAGGTTACCATTCACATAAACAAGAAAACAGGCAGTCTTCAAACCAAAGTGGTCGATTTCACCCGGTTATGGATCTTTCTTTTGTTATAAACCCGATCGAAGTGTGCAAATCCGTGGTCAACAAAAGTCAAACAAAAAAGCATAACCAACCACATATGGTCCGGTTTGTGGTACCAAAATTTACAAATTCATGGTCAACAAAAGTCAAACAAAAAAACTTAACCGACCACATACTGTGTGTTTCGGTGTAATGGCGTGTCATTACATCTAGGTTGCTGTAATGGGCAAAATTTGCCCACCGCATTTCTCAGCCTCGCCCGCAATCAATGGCGTCACTCACTAGCATCAACCTAGGCTACATGATGAAATCGACCTAGGTTAAATGTACTTAAGGAAGAAGACTAGTAGGGCCAGTCCTATATCATACATATAAAGAAGGAAAGTTCAATAGTGTACATCTATTGGGCCTAGCCCACGTCCATGGGAAGCGTCGTCTCTCCCTGATGCGTCATCCACGAACTAACTAGCAAGGAGACAACTATTACTATCGGGGAAGAAATTTATAACTCGGGACGTATACAAGGACAACCTAACCTCATGTGAAGCATTCCGCAGGATAGGAAGCCTAGGTTATCAGCTTAGAAAGACCTCTCATCTCTAGAAAGACCTTGACTTCTGGAAGTAGCCTCTCATAATTGTGGGAAGCCTCGCATGTGGACTATTTACCAAGGAGAGCTACAATTATCATAGAAGAAATGTGTAACCTCGCCCTCCGGTGGGAAATCACCCTATGCATGAGCATTATACATGATATGGAACCTCGTCCTCCGAAAGTAACCTCGCCCTCCGGTGGGGCATCACCCTTCGCTTGATCACTTACAGGATATGGAACCTCGTCCTCCGAAAGTAACCTCGTCCTCCGAAAGTAACCTCGCCCTCCGGTGGGGCATCACCTTCGCATGATCACTTACAGGATATGGAACCTCGTCCTCCGAAAGTAACCTCGCCCAGGGAGCTTGTAGGGAACCTCGCCCAGGGGGCTTGTAGGGAACCTCGCCCAGGGGGCTTGAATGGAACCTCGCCCAGGGGGCTTGAGGGGAACCTCGCCTAAGAGGTTTGAAGGAACCTCGCCCAGAAGGAATGGAAACTGTTTGAATCATATTTATTTTCGCAAAAGACTAGACTCCATCCAGGCTAGTAAGCCTCGCCTTACTAGGGGGGTTGATGGGCGTCGCCCCTTGATGCTCACAGGGCTAGTTTTTCGCTATTCTTCTCTGTGATTTAAGATAAGCGTTGACTCCGATAATCTCGGGTCAATGACTTATCTACAACGTTCCGAGAAAATAGTAAGACCATGACAGCTCATGATGACGTATCAAAGGCGGTGACCCCGGTCTTTTCGGCTTCCTAGAAATAAGGAAGCCCAGCCCATATAGGTTACTTGCTCCCTAAGAACTACTTTTGGCTTGATCCCTATAAATAAGGGTACGTAGGCACATTGTATGACACGATACGATCTAGCGAAAAAGAGTGAATTCAATATTCAACTTCAATCGCGACCTATTCTCACATACAATCTCAGCCATCCTCAAATCATAAACCCTAACCCTCTCAACCTACGCTACACACCGTCATCAACTACCGCCACAATTCCAGCAACCCTCCCCGAATTTGTTTTCACCAAATTCCTCCGTTAACAAGATTCAACGATTATGGATTGAGTGATCAAACAAAGCGACCAAACTTATAAGGAAGCTTTCATTATTTAGTCTTTAATATAATAACATAGATATTTACAAGATATACTATAAAAAAATGAAATTTATACAGAATTTTAATCACGGTGTACTACTTTAAAAGAAGAACTATTATAAAAAAATTATATTTTAATTGATAATTTATTTTCTCAAAAGTTCAAAGTTCCTACATCTTTAACATATTACAAAAAAGAGTATATTATATTTTAGCAATAAATATTTAAAAAAATTATAAATATTAAGAAAAATTATATCAACCCCCCTAGTATATCCAATACTTTTAAAAATACATGATCAAGATTATATCATATAAAAAGAAGTTATTATCTAAAAATGATATAAGTTAAAAGATATTATATTATGATTGGATTTTCTAAAAAGTCAAAACATAAAAATAGTTGTAATTAAATAAGAAAACTCATTTAATACCAAAATAATAAAAATCGTTTAATGTTAAATAGATAGATGAAAACCGTTATATTTAACATTAAAAACTCTATTTGGTTAATAAAGGGTATTCTAATAATCTAAACTACATATAAGTAGGTTTCCTAAATCGAATAGAATTCTCAACATTAAATTTCGTCACTTTATTCTCTTTTTAGTTTTAGAATAGTTTTTAATTGAAAAAGAACTATTAAACCACAACTAAATTAAAGATTATTTTGTAAATTTCATGTGGACTATAAAATTGGCAAAATCTAATTTTTATAACTCAATATAAACCAATATTAAATTGAGCGTGTAAAATATAATAAATATCAAATTTTTAACTATAATTGTTTTGGCTAAATCTTTTTTAAAAATAATTTAATCATGTAAACTAATAACTTTTAAATATTAAAATATTCATAAATAAATATAATTATAAATATTAAAAAAACAATCGTGTGTTGCATGGGTAATAAAAATATAATTATAAACAAAATAATTATAAATAGAATTTAAGTAACTGTGCATCGCACGGGCTATAAGCTAGTATATATATATATATATATATATATATATATATATATATATATATATATATATATATATAATGGTTCTCTCTGAACCTTACTCTCTCTCTATATATATATATATATAGGTCATTACTTCATGAAAAACACTCTTATATAAAGAACAATAAAGAACATCATAGAATTTTACATAAATTACATGTTGATTCTAATTTTCTCACCAAAAAAGGTTTATTACGAATAAAAATAGAATCAAACAAAGAATTAGAATCAAATAAAACATGATTACATGTAATTTCATTGTGATAAATATATATACAAGATTCTGTACTGGATTCTGTACTGGATTCTTTACTGGATTATATGTAATGTTTAATTTTTAAATTTAGATGAGATTCTACGTTAAATTCGATATGTTAGGCTTAATTGTTGTTGAATTTTATGATTCTAATTTTAAAAAATCCATTTTTATGAAAAATGAAATGTTTATGATGGTGTTTTTTATTGTTCTTTATATAAGGTGTTCTTCCTAGAGTGTAACTCTATATATATATATATATATATAATGAACGGAAAACAGTCGGAACAGTTACTCAATAACTCAATAATTACCGGGTGGCTCTGATACCAAAAGGGGCGGAAGCAGGGACACAGAGAAGAACAGAGAAGTTTTACTAACCAGGCAAGTAGCCGGAATGCATATGATGAACGGAACAATAGATATGATGATCGGAATGTGGTTGAACAACGGAAAACCAGGCAAGGAGCCGGTATGTAGATGATGCAGTAGATGATGCAGGGGGGGGTAAGGAAAGGGACCTCACAGTTGAATATAAATTTAAAACAAGTTTACTGAAAATATATATTACTTATTGGAAGTTACTTGCTATGTACAAGAACAACATACAAAAACTGAGAACTAGAGAGAAAAGAAAAGAGAGAATCCTACTTACAAAGCAGTTTGCATCCTGCCTGAAACATACAATGAAAGCTCATATTTATAGAGCGAAAATCAGGAAAGGAATAACCTTTCAATTATTACAAAGTAAAAGTAAAAAACATCTTACTTGAGTAAAAAACATCTTACTTAAGTGAAAGTGATTCACATGGGTTAAAGTAAAAGTAAAAGTAGTTTACTTGGGTAAAAGTAAAAGTAAAAGTAAAAGCATTTTACTCGGGTAACTTGTCGGTTGACTGTTGATTTGACTGATGAATAGTAAAAAAGTTTTTACTGTTCATGTATAGAAAATTCTAATTCATGCATACGGGTCTTGGGCATCTTGTAAGTCTGCACATCCATAAGCATTAGTGACTGATTGTTGACTGGAATTTTGACTGGCTTCTGAGGAACTGTCTTGGGAAGCTTCTTCTTTGAGGCTGCTAGCCCTTTCTTAGATAGCTCTCAAAAGATTAGTCAATTCATTAGCTGATAACCTGTTGATATTGGAAATATCTAAGGAGGACGAAGATCCTTCAAATATTTTCTTTTCTTGGGTTAATGGCTTGGATTTTACTAAAGGAAATTCCTTTTGGACTTGGCTAATTATTCTGTTAATGTAGTATATATATATATATATATATATATATATATATATATATATATATAAGATCATGAAAATTAATGACATTTCATCTGTTATCTATCACATGCACGTTTGATAGTTATTATTTAATTATTTAATACTCACTAGTACAAACTGGACCTATTGCGTCGCCACCTATAGCGTCGGTTATTGACCTATTGCGTCGCACTTTTACCTATTGCGTCGGTTGTTTGCATTAACCGACGCTATAGGCCTATTGCCAGAAGCTTTAGCGTCGGTTGTTTGCATCAACCGACGCAATAGGTAGAGCCTATAGCGTCGCCCTTTTGAGGGGCGACGCTATAGGTATACCTATAGCGTCGCCCTTAAAATGCCGACGCTATAGGCTATACTTATAGCGTCGTCCCTTAAATGCCGACGCTATAGGTATGGCCTATAGCGTCGCCCTTTGAAATGCCGACGCTATAGGTGTAACTCAAAAATAACAATATAGCGTCGGTTGTTTGAATTAACCGCCGCTATAGGTGTAGCTTATAGCGTCGCCCTTGGAAATGCCGACGCTATAGGTATTAATTAAAAAAATAAATAAATATAAAAATAAAGACCAAAAAATTAATTAAAAATAGGAAAAATGACAATTTGTGAAAATAAATTCATACACACCAAAGTAGGCATACTCACTATTTGTGTGATGAATGTTACCTTATTTTCACTAATTTTCCATTTTTTTATTTTTTCCCCATTTTTAACTAGTTTGTAAAATAAATCAAAAAAATAAATAAAAATAGGAAAAATGACAATTTTTGAAAATAAATTCATACACACCAAAGTAGTCATACTCACTACTTGTGTGATGAATTTTAACATACTTTCACTAATTTTCCATTTTTTTATTTTTCCACATTTTTAACTAGTTTGCCAAATAAATCAAAAAATTAAATAAAAATAGGAAAAATTAAAATTTTTGAAAATAAATTCATACACACCAAATTCGTCATACTCACTATTTGTGTGATGAATGTTACCTTATTTTCACTAATTTTCCATTTTTTTTAGTTTTTCCCATTTTTAACTAGTTTGTAAAATAAATCAAAAAAATAAATAAAAATAGGAAAAATGACAATTTTTGAAAATAAATTCATACACACCAAAGTAGTCATACTCACTATTTGTGTGATGAATTCCATTTTTTTTTATTTTTCCACATTTTTAACTAGTTTGTCAAATAAATCAAAAAAAATAAATAAAAATAGGAAAAATGACAATTTTTGAAAATAAATTCATACACACCAAAGTAGTCATACTCACCATTTGTGTGATGAATATTACCTTATTTTCACTAATTTTCCATTTTTTTTATTTTTTCCCCATTTTTAACTAGTTTGTAAAAGAAATCAAAAAATTAAATAAAAATAAGAAAAATGCCAATTTTTGAAAATAAATTCAGACACACCAAAAATCACTTTATATTAAATAATATAAATATAAAACTTGTAAAATTCATATGTAATTTGTTTTTTCTTAAAATCATTTTAAAAATATGGGGAGACAGCTAATTTAAATCTTTACGTTTTAAAATTTGAATATATAAAATAAAAGTAACATATATTTTTTTTAAAATTTTGATATGAAAATTATAAAAAGATATGTGTGTGAAGTGCACAGAGTGATGGCTCAGCGGGAGATGAAAAATCAAAAGGACCGCTCAAGTTTTTTAACTCGCACAAAATCCCTCTCGATCTCTTTATCTCTCCCTCTTTGTCTCTCTTAACCCACTCCTATCAAAAACACACTCTCTCTGAAAATCCATAATACGCAAGATGAAAACCTTATTTAGGGGTTCGATTAGTGGTTCTGTTTGTTGTTTGATTTAGGGGTTTTCTTGATTTAGGGGTTCAACCTGCAATGGGCTCCAATTAGGGTTTCAACTTTAGTTTGGGTTTCAATCGAGTTCAAGCTTTGATTTGAGTTCAATGATTTGGGTGATTTAGAGATTCGTTCTTTGATTTTCAGGTCACTCTCTAGATCTCTCTCTCTCTCTCTCACGCACGCACACATTCTTCGACAATGTATCGGTCTGATGATGGTTTGCTTACTGCTACTGAGAAAACTAGTGTTCTCAAGCTTCAGGTATTTTTTATTTTGGTGAATTGTATGCAGATACATCTACTCCAGAGGGTTTGAGCTATGTATTGACAGGTAAGTTTTCATTATGCAATTGCGTCAATGTTGAGCCTTTTATTGATCTAGTTGGTATATTAAATAGTCAGCATGTAAGTTTTTTCCTATGATTTGATACGTAGTCTCTGTTGAATTTTATAGTATATGTGTGTATATTAAAAAGGGAAAGATTGATATAATTAAGTGATGTGAAAGATTGATGTTCAGTTACATACTCTTCCAGAACCAAAGATCGTTAATAGATGGACTAAATATTCTTTTGTATATCATTCTTGTATGTTGTTATACAATACCTTTTTCTCGTCACAAGTGCCTTCTTCCATGATGTAAGGGTAGTCATCCTCCTTGTGAAGTCCACCATTGGACATAATAAAGGAAAATGCATAATCCATTAGACCACCATTGCAACCACTGTTAAGGGTAGTATCACAATCAACTAGCTCTTGCTCCGACAACGATGTTAAATTTCCTGTCACTATTTGGTTTATTATATCTATATGTTATACAAAAAACAAAAACCTAGGTTATTGAATCTAAGAGTGCCTTGTCTATTGAATCTTTGGTCATTAGGTTGATTCGATATCTTTGTTAAGTTTGTAAAAATATATATAGAGTTTATGTTTTTGCACACTGAACAAGATATCAAACCAACAGTAGACCCCATTGCTTAACTCTCGATCTCGTAACTAAGGACAAGGATGTTCGTTAAGCTAAGCCTTGCGATTATTTTTGTAAACTTAGCAACATACTAAATTTTATGAAGTAGGTATAAGTAATATGTTTGGTTATATTTGTTTGTGCTTACAAGTTGCAATCTCTATGTCAAAGAAATGTATAAGTAACAAAATGTATAAATTCATTTCAGTGTAGATGCTCTCAAAAAAGAAAAAAGAAATTGCAGTGTAGATAGTTTACAAGTTTATGTCATTGACAAGCCAAGGCCTGTTACAATTTTAAATATTTCTTTAGTGATTTTGCTTGCTTAAACTCTTAGTTCCAATCTGGAACTCTGCAGTCCACAGAAAAATCTCAACTCTAAATATGTGTTATAAATATCTAAAAGTGAATTTTAATGTGAATATAGTAAGAATTATAAGAATGACAAAATTGAAAATTTCTCATCAGAAATGGTCAGGTGCTAATTACTACGACAGAGTTCTCAGGACTGGACTATGCAGGGAGGCATCACTTCCACTGCTGCCATGGGCAGAGGTAACTAACATGTATTATTTGATTATTTCACTATACATCATCATTTTTTAATAACACAATTACTTGGTATTGTTACAAGCAGTTGTATTGTTACATTATTGATATGAATTCTTTTCCCTCTATTTTGAACTGAAAGATCTAATATGTCAACTGTGTAATGACCACCAGGAAGCAAACAGAGGGACTTTTCTACTTGTGGCGGCATTTGCTCCATCGGATCGGATCTTACTCGCATGATAGGCAAATCAGACACATCAGAATGGATCCATCAGGAGTGACCATTGGTGGATGTAATTGTGTGTATTTGTTTTGAACTATAAGAAATATTGAAAATTGATTCTTTTGTTTCATCGATGGATTTAATTGTGTATTTATTTTGTTTTTGTTACATTGGTGAATTATAAATGTGATGTTTGTTGGCATAGGATAATTGTAATTGTTTTTAACTATACTAGCTTATAACCCGTGCAACGCACGGCTCCTTTTTAATATCTACAATTTTAATCCAACGGATCATATGTTTTTGGTAGTACAATGACTACGACTAAAAATTTGGATAAGATCTCCCTTATGCTTATTATATATAAGGTATTAATTGTGGTATTTGTTGGGTTTGAGGTAAAGACAATTGAAATTGCAATTTTGAATTTTTTTTTTTATTTTTTTTAAAAAAAATCGACTTTTTGCGTCGGTTCTTTAAAAGCCCGACGCCTAAAGCATACTTTTAGCGTCGGTCATTTAAAGGACCGACGCCTAAAGCATACTTTTAGCGTCGGTCATTTAAACGACCGACGCCTAAAGCATACTTTTAGCGTCGGTCATTTAAACGACCGACGCCTAAAGCATACTTTTAGCGTCGGTTGTTTAATTGACCGACGCAATAGCAGACAATTAGCGTCGCCATTTTAACCGACGCTATAGGCCTCTACCTATAGCGTCCCCTACATATACTACGCCATTTAACCGACGCAATAGGTCAATTTGACCGACGCAATAGGTCCAGTTTGTACTTTGTTTATGCGGGCCCAAATAAAATAAATTTAGAGATGTGCTAAGATATATTTTAGAATAAATAGATCGTAAAGTGATCCAACACTACAACTAAACAGGGAAAAATAGCAAAATGATCGGCTAAAGCCAATATCTGCCCTCTTCGAAGGCAAAATCGATGGAGGTGGTCGGTTAAACCTTGGTTGGTTATGCTCTTTCAGTAGGATTTAGAGCGGTTAACCAACCAATTTCAGGGTCGGTTAACAGCTTTTACAGTTGTGATAAAATGGGTTCATGCTTTCTATGTAACACACGTGGAGCAACGTGGCAGAACACCTGGCTAAACACGTCAAGGACGATGTGAGTTCAAAGAAAAACGTGGCAACTGTTAACGGAGGAATTTGGTGAAAACAAATTCGGGGAGGGTTGCTGGAATTGTGGTGGTAGTTGATGACGGTGTGTAGCGTAGGTTGAGAGGGTTAGGGTTTATGATTTGGGGATGGCTGAGATTGTATGTGAGAATACGTCGCGATTGAAGTTGAATATTGAATTCACTCTTTTTCGCTAGATCGCATCGTGCCATACAATGTGCCTACGTACCCTTATTTATAGGGATCAAGCAAAACGTAGTTCTTAGGGAGCAAGTAACCTATATGGGCTGGGCTTCCTTATTTCTAGGAAGCCGAAAAGACCGGGGTCACCGCCTTTGATACGTCATCATGAGCTGTCATGGTATTGCTATTTTCTCGAAACGTGGTAGATAAGTCATTGACCCGAGATTATCGGAACGTGGTAGATAAGTCAACGTTTATCGGAGTCATTGACCCATCAACCCCCCTAGTAAGGCGAGGCTTACTAGCCTGGATGGAGTCTAGTCTTTTGCGAAAATAAATATGATTCAAACAGTTTCCATTCCTTCTGGGCGAGGTTCCTTCAAACCTCTTAGGCGAGGTTCCCCTCAAGCCCCCTGGGCGAGGTTCCATTCAAGCCCCCTGGGCGAGGTTCCCTACAAGCCCCCTAGGCGAGGTTCCCTACAAGCTCCCTGGGCGAGGTTACTTTCGGAGGACGAGGTTCCATATCCTGTAAGTGTTCATGTGAAGGGTGATGCCCCACCGGAGGGCGAGGTTACTTTCGGAGGACGAGGTTACTTTCGGAGGACGAGGTTCCATATCCTGTAAGTGATCATGCGAAGGGTGATGCCCCACCGGAGGGCGAGGTTACTTTCGGAGGACGGGGTTCCATATCATGTATAATGCTCATGCAGAGGGTGATTTCCCACCGGAGGGCGAGGTTACACATTTCTTCTATGATAATTGTAGCTCTCCTTGGTAAATAGTCCACATGCGAGGCTTCCCACAATTATGAGAGGCTACTTCCAGAAGTCAAGGTCTTTCTAGAGATGAGAGGTCTTTCTAAGCTGATAACCTATGCTTCCTATCCTGCGGAATGCTTCACATGAGGTTATGTTGTCCTTGTATACGTCCCGATTTATACATTTCTTCCCCGATAGTAACAGTTGTCTCCTTGCTAGTTAGTTCGTGGATGACGCATCAGGGACAGACGACGCTTCCCATGGACGTGGGCTAGGCCCAATAGATGTACCCTCTTGAGCTTTCCTTCTTTATATGTATGATATAGGACTGGCCCTACTAGTCTTCTTCCTTAAGTATATTTAACCTAGGTCGATTTCATCATGTAGCCTAGGTTGATGCTAGTGAGTGACGCCATTGATTGCGGGCGAGACTGAGAAATGCGGTGGACAAATTTTGCACATTACAAATCTTTACGTTAGATATAACAGTAAAATTATCATATAGAATGATCTAAGGTTTGAATCTACCAACAACATATTAAAATTTATAGGTTTTTTTGAAAAATAAGAATTTTTTTCATTTTTTCTTGCAGACTTATGTTATTTGATAATATTTTTTGTAAAGTACGATTTTTCAGAAAAGTACTATACTAATTGATTAACAAACTTTTAAAGTTTCGAATTTAATAATTTACAATGTATATATGTTTAAAAAGTTTGGCCTCTTGTGTAGCTGAGTCTAAAATTTCAAAATAAGGTTTTTTTTAATATGAATATAGTTCTGCTAACAATGAAATTAGGTCTCTATGAGTTCTTATAAAACAAAATCACCATTTACGTATAATTTATTATTTAATAATAAATAATATTTGATTAGTTATGATATAAAACTTAATAAAATAGGATTAAAAATATGCATAATTTTATAAAATTTTATCCTCGTATTTTTATATTCTTTGTTGATTTGAATTTTTCTTAGATTGATTTTAATTTTTGAACATAGATTTCTAAATTTAAAATAGTTAGAAAAAAGTAATTAAATTGGTGTTAAAATAATGATGACATAATAATTATTATTAGAATTTAAATATTCACTTTATTAATTTGGGTTTTATCTTGTGTTTTAAAAATTAGATTTTGACGATTTTACACCCCACATGAAGATAACTAAATTATCTTTAATTAAAAGATGGTTTAACAATTTTTATCTAGGTGGAATTATCCATGGAAGAGAAAAGAAAGTCACGAATGTTTTACATGAAGAATTCTATTCAATATAGAAAACTTATTTATATTTGGTATATTTGGTTTAAATTATCAAAATACACCTTTTAGAATTTAAATATAATCCTATTATTAATAAAATAAACTTTTTTAATATTTGATCTAACGATTTTCATTTATCTAGTTAAGATCTAATGGTACTTATTAATTTCGTTGTCTCCGACCAAAATTTGGGATAAGATCCCTATTATGATTATTATATATAAGGATTTAATATAATAAGGATATCAAGTATATATTGATATAAGTATCTTACTAACTGCTTTTACTTTTAATGTTTCGGTTTTATTTACGGTGTAAATAAAATTTTAAAATACATTATTACTTAAAAATTATTTAATAGAATAAAAATTATGTTATGATTATATAAAATTTTATTCTCATATTATTATATTCTTTATCGATTTGAATTTGTTCTTAATTAATTTTGAATTTTTATTGAAAAAAACATAAAATTTCTATATTTAAAAGAATTAGTGGAAAAATAAATAAATTTGTGCTACTATAATAAAAAAAATATTTATTAAAATTTAGATACTCACTTTAATATTTGGGTTCTATCCTGAGTTTTAGAAATTTAATTTTGCCGATTTTATAACTCATGTGAAACTAATGAAATTATCTTTAATTTAATGATGGTTTAATAATTATTATCCAACTTGACCAGTTGACCTACCCATAAAATAAAATGAAAAGAAAAGATGGTTAAGAAGTTTTACAAAAGAATTCAATTCAATATAGAAAACCAATTTATATTTGGTTTAAATTATCAAAGCACACTTGTTAGTATTTAAACATAATCCTACCTTTAATTAAATACGCATTTTAATATAAGTATTATATTCAAAATTATCGTTTATGAATATGAAACCCTCAACATTTTAATAATATTTTGATATTATCCTTTTATGTTTGTTATATGTAAAATAATATAATTATAATTTGGATTAATCAAATTGTTATGTTCCTTCAGAAAAAAAAGTGTTTAAATTTATTCATGTACACATGAGTTCTCCTAAGTCTTTATAACGTAGGGTATCATTGTAATTGTTATCTTGATATTTGGTTTAACAATTATTATCTAATTCAAGAGAAAATATATTTAAGAATTTTTACATAGAAAAATTTTAAATTATCAAAATACACTTTTTAGTATTTAAATATAATTCTGTTATTAATCACATACACTTTTTAATATTAGATCTAACAATTCTCATCGATCTATTTAAGATCTAACAATAATTATTAATTTGGTCGTATATTAATCCTACACAGACCAGATCGATTTTAATTTTTTCTTAAATTGATTTTAACATTTTATTGAAATAAACATAGAATTTATAAATGTAAAAGAATTGGGGAAAAAAAACTAAATTGGTGCTACAATAATAAAAAAATATTTATTAAAATTTAGATAATAACTTTACTGTTTGGGCTCTATCAGTTTTAGACAACAGATTTTAATGATTTTACAGCCCACGCGAAGCTTACAAAATTATCATTAATTTAATGATAGTTTAATAATTATTATCTAGCTGGAACTATCCATAAAATAAAGAGAAAAGATAATTATGAATTTTTACATAAAGATTTCTATTCAATATAGAAAACCCATTTATAATACGTTTAAATTATCAAAATACACCTTTTAGTATTTAAATACTATCCTATTATTAATTAAATACAATTTTTAATATTATATTTGACGGTCCTCATCGATTTGAATATTTATAGTTTTATAATCCAACGGATCGTATACTTTTCGTAGTACAGAGACCGACCAAAGTTTATCCAGTTTTGGATAAGATCTCCCTTACGCTTATTATATACAATCCTATAACACGCACGGACTTTATTATTAATTTTAAAATTTACTTTAAATTTTTTTGAGATTTTAATACTTCTGAAAATGCTACCTTTTTAAAAAGAATTAAAAGTACTACTTTAATACTTTAAATCTAAAAAAAATATATAGATTTTATAATAGTTTATCAGCTTAGTAAGCATGTCAGTAAAGATAACCGTCAAAATTATCAATATATTTTGTTGTAATATATATAAATATAAATATAAATATTTTCTAAAAAAGGGTCATGTTTTTGAATTTTTAGTAAAGTATAATTAAAAGAGTTTATAGTTATGTTATATATGTCAGAAAATCGAAAATCGAAAATCAAAACTTTCAATATTTTGACTATTATATAATAGTACATATAGATAGATTATTTAATTATTTAAAAATGTTTAACCCACCTACTTATTTTTTTTAATAAATGCAATTAATAAAATTTAAAATATAAATAATAAAATTAATAATTATTAAAAACAATTCGTGCATCGCATGTGTTTTAAGCTATCTATACTATATTATTATAAGCAAACTAGCCTCTATTTGGTTGGTTGGTTGTTGGTTAGTTGGTATTTTTAATAACAACCGTTAGATTTGAAAGAGAGATAAAAGGAGAACTAATGTTAAAAGAATATTTCTTTCTTGATATTCAAAATACTCTCACGGGTTCAAGTTCGAATCCCGTCAACAAAATAGTTTAAAAAATATTTCTTTTTAGATATTTAAAATGTTCCCACGGGTTCAAGGTTTTAATCCCGTCAATAACATATTATTATTAAATATTTATATTACCTATTTTTCTAAGCTATATCCCGTCAATAACACATTATTATTAAATATTTATATTACCTAAGCTATATTCAGAAGTTCAAGTATTCCTGTCGACAATATATTAAAAACATTTATCCTCAAAATACAAAGACATGCTTACACCAACATCATACATACATTATTAATTTTTAAAAATTTATTTTTCTACTAATAAAATTATATAATCAAAATACAGATAATAATATAAAAATTCTAAAATTCATCCGTGCATCGCATGGGTTAAATGCTAGTATTATTAAAGACGAAACATTAAAAGTTTGGTAGTCGGACGGACGATACTTAGTTATTTTACTTAATTACTCTTACTTATTTTTTTTAAAAACTATCACTAACCAATTACCTTTTCAACTAAAATACATGACCTTTGTTTATTTTTTTCTAACAAAATCCTCTATTTTTCCAAAAAAATCACGGGCGATTATTTTTTTTAACAAAACATGTTACTCTTTCTATTTTTCTTTACTAAAATCCCTCATTTTCGAAAAATATCCCGGGCAAATCCTTACTTATTTATTTTGAAATCTATTTAAAAACTTTTAATTACGGACACTTACCTTTTCAGCTAAAACATGTTACTTTTTCTATTTTTCCTTACTAAGACCCCTCCCTTTTCAAAAACATTACGGGCAAACAGTTATTAATTTATTTTAAAATCTATTTTAATACTTTTAATTATTTAAAAAAGTTTAACACACCTACTTATTTTTTTTAGCAAATGCAAATTAATAAATATTAAAACATCAATAATAAAAATAATAATTATTAATAACAATCCGTGCATGGCACGGGTTTTAAACTAGTAATAATAATGACAATGACAATGAAAATTTTACACAATTAAACCGAATTGAAAAATACATTTCAAAAAGATAAATTACAAAATTACAAAATAAAAAAAGTTAAATAATATAAAGATACACTGTGAACATATAGGGTATAAAATGAACAGATGCAGGGTTAGGGTTTTTCATCGAGCAGCCGCAGCAAACAGAAAAAGGACCTGACCATAGATATTATCACATCATTTCGCCGCTTCTAATTAATCCCATCCCGTTCAATGAGAAAGAAATCTAGGATAGTGAATTCAATGGTAACTCATAGAAGAAGAAACCCTAACCCCATCCCGTTCCTCCCGGAAGAAATCACCTACAAGGCATTTTTAAAGCTGATCGTGGAGGATCTTTGCAATAGAAAAATCAGTTTGTAAGTTATGGTTGTCTCTAATTTCTATTCTGATTTTGTCAAATCTCATTTCTCGAAATCAACTAATGACCATGACTAAACTCAACATCATCTCCTTCTAAGTGGTTGGCAATAACTCACATTTTCAGACATATTCAGCTTAAAAGTTGTTATAGATATTCAGTGCTTAATTATGAGCTTAAAAGTTGTTTTATGCTTAATTATCATGAGTCTGTAAATATTCATGGTACCTAGGTAGGTTACTGTAACTAAAGGCTGGTTTCAACAGGTGATAGTGATTCCCCCAGCCAAGCAACACCCCATTCACTCGGGATTATATCTAATAGCTCGACAACTATTGAGCCAAATGTTTTCAATTGTGCAAATAAAATCCTACGGCTGCAGAGGGGGAACAAGGACTCGTATATCAATGCTGAACAATGAAGAACCTACACTAATAAAAAAGAAAGATAATTATGGCGAAAGTGGTGCTATATGTCATAATTTCCTTTTTATTAATGTAACTTTTCCACTATCAAGGCTTGATTTAGGAGTCTCCTTGTTCCACCTCTGCAACTATAGCACTATGTTTCCACAATTGAAGACATATGGTTCAGTAGTTGTCGAGCGATTATAGATGCCCGTGTGATTTGGGATGCTGGCTACACAAGTCATGGTCATCTGCAGGAATCATTAACCAATGGTGACTAGAACGTTGATAAGTTTAGAAAATTATGATAACTATCTTTTCTTTTGGAACCTAACCACTAGACAATTCAGAAGACTATGAAATTGATACAATGCTCGCAAATTATATGCTTATAAAATATAGGTTTTGCCATGACGAAGTTAAATTATTTGACATATCTATCTATATATGGTTGGAAACATAAAATGTCAGTGTAGTTCGAAATCGAATTGTTGGAGATTTATTGGAATTTTTTTTTGCTATTGCGAGGGACGGGTTGTACTTGGCAAATGAAGCTTTAAACTGTGTTGTTTATTATCGTTTCATTTCCGAAGAAATGATGTACAAGGCATTTTTAAGGCTACTTAGGTAAGATCTCTTACAATCGAAAAGTCAGTTTGTAAGTTATGGTTGTCTCTAACTTCTAGTTCTGGTTTTGTCAAGCTCATTTCTCTGAGTTAACTATATAAGCACCATAATCTCGGTGGCTGGTCTAATAATTCACTATATATTTACTGTTTAATTGTGAGCCTGTTAAATCTTCATGGTGGGTTATTCTAACCAAAGGCTGGTTTTCCACAACTTGATTCCTGCAGATGACCATCAGTTGTGCAGCCAAGCAACACCCAAATCACTCGGGCATATATCTAATAGCTCGACAACTATTGTGCCATATGTCTTCAATTGTGGAAACATAAGGCTATGGTTGCAAAGGTGGGACACAAAGATTCCTGAATTAAGTCTGGATAATGAAGAATGTAAATTAAGGAAAAAAAATTATGACGAAGTGGTGCTACTGAGCAATCTGAAACAATGATAAGGGGATGATGAATTCTTCTAAATATGTAGTCCATTCCTGCACATCCATTGAAGATTTGATGTAGCGCATATCAATTCAAGGAAAAATAGATCTTCTGATTATCAACCTTTGCCTCCTGCTACAGTGTCTGCTTCAAGGTTTTCTTAAAAAGGTCATCTTGTATTTTTCCCACTAGGAGAAGTAGCAACTATATTTGGAGGTGTCTCATGTTGTCCTCGAAGAAATTAAAGTTGGAGGAGCCATTGTAGCAAGAGGCAGAGGTGTTGGAAGAAAGGATTTCACTCAAACTCACACAACTCAATTTAGGAGAAGAAGTATTTACTTAAAATGACTTGATTAGAAAAGATTTGGTACAAGGCTTTATATAGGACTCCATAGAAAGATCTACACACTTACTTAAATGCTAGACCACTAGAACTTTCTATGGATACTTCTATAGATTACATGCATCTAGACCAATACATTGAATATAGAAAGAACAAATACATGTACCAAGAATAATCTAGAATCATCCACACACTTCTATTAGTTTATAAGTCAAAATTATATTTTATTTTTAACACCCCCCCCCCCCCCTTAATTTTGACTATCCCAAGTAGACTTCGAAATTTGTTGAAGACGTCACTTTTGAGAGGCTTCGTAAATATGTCACTGATTTGATCTTGCGACTTCACATAGTTGAGCTCCACTTCATTTCTTTCAATGCACTCTCGGATATAGTGATATTTTGTATCAATATGCTTGCTTCGTTCATGGAACACCGGATTTTTTGCCAAAGCTATAGCCGACTTGTTATCAACCAATATCTCTGTGGACTCCTTTTGTGACATATTGAGCTCCTCCAAAACTCTCCTTAACCATATAGATTGACAAACACAAGAGCATGCCGCCATATATTCCGCCTCACAGGTGGATAAAGTAACAATGGGTTGCTTCTTTGAACTCCATGAAAAAGATGTATCACCCATAAAGAACACATATCCAGTGGTACTCTTCCGATCATCAATGTCACCGGCTTAATCACTATCACAATAACCAACAAGTTTGAACTCATTAGAACGATGATAAAACAATCCATAATCGATTGTACCTTTAAGATAACGAAGAATTCTTTTGGCCGCCTTCAAGTGTGTTGTTGTTGGAGCCTCCATATAGCGACTACCAAGTCCAACACTATAAAGTATATCGGGCCTTGTACATGTTAAGTATCTCAAACTTCCCACAAGACTTTTGAAGTAAGTAGGATCCACATTCTCACACTTTTCAAATTTTGACAATTTTGTTCCACATTCAATGGGGGTGCTAATGGCTTGACAATTTTCCATCTTGAACTTCTTCAAAATCTCCCTTGTATAGTTTCCTTGAGATATTAGGATTCCATCACTCATTTGCTTCACTTCGATGCCAAGATAGTATGACATAAGTCCAATGTCGGTCATCTCAAACTCTATTGCCATGTCTTGCTTAAATTTCTCAAACATACTTGGACTATTGCCCGTAAATATTAAATCATCCACATACAAGCATGCAAGAAGAAATTCTCCATTTTTATTAACCTTGGCATATAGTGCATGTTCATGTGGATATTTGTAAAAACCTTGAGCTTGAAAGTATTTGTCAAGTCTACTATTCCAAGCCCTTGGTGCTTGTTTCAATCCGTATAGGGCCTTCTTCAATTTCAACACATTTCCTTCTTGTCCTTTGATGGTGTATCCTAATGGTTGCTCCACATACACGGTTTCTTCAAGAACACCATTCAAGAATGCAGACTTCACATCCATTTGATGAATTTTCCATCTATTTTGTGCCGCCAAAGAAATTATTAGCCTAATAGTCTCCATCCTTGCAACCGGTGCGAAAACTTCATCATAATCAACTCCATGTCTTTGGTTGTAACCTTTGGCCACCAATCTTGCCTTGTATTTTTCAACCTTGCCTTGGGCATTTTTCTTCACCTTGTATACCCACTTCACACCAATAGCCTTTTGTCATTTTGGTAGTGTAGCCAATTCCCATGTGTCATTCTTCTTGATAGACTCTATATCCTCATCCATTGCTTTCTTCCATTTTTCATCTTGGATTGCTTCTTTAAAACTTGTTGGTTCGGTTTCTGCTAGAAGACAAAGAAGAGTTAAGTCAGAAATAGCGGGAACCTCTTCCGTTTCATCATATATTTATTCAAGCCTTCTATATCGCCTTGGCGGTGTCTCGTCACTATCACTTGATGAAGATGGATGAGTTTCTTGTCCATCACTTGTTGCTCGTGGTGATGTGGGAGGAGTGATATGTTGCTCATAGTTTTCTTCACTTTCATCTTCATCAATAAATGGGAAGAAATTATACTCTTCTTGTGAGTTTCTCCAATCCCATGAGCTTTCTTCATCAAATACAACATCACGACTAATTACTATTCTTTCATTGATGGGGTTGTAAAGTTTGTAACCCTTTGCTCTTGCATCATATCCAACAAATACATACTTCTCACTTTTGTAATCCAACTGTGTCCTTCGTTCATCATTGACATATGCATAAGTTATGCTTCCAAAGACTCGTAAGTGAGTAATAGTTGGCCTCTTTCCTTTCCATGCTTGTTGTGGAGTCATGTCTTTGACACTTCTCGTGGGACATCGATTTGACAAGTAGACGGTACAATCTACCGCTTCAGCCCAAAATTCCTTAGGCATATTCTTGCTCTTTAGCATGCTTCGAGCCATGTTAAGAATGCTTCTATTTTTCCTTTCGGCGACTCCATTTTATTGAGGTGATCGTGGAACCGTTGCAGGCCTTCTTATTCCATGATCTTCACAAAATTTTAAGAACTCTTTTGAATTGAATTCGCCTCCTCGATCTGAACGAATAGCTCTTATTTGATACTTACTCTCTTTTTCAACTAAGGCTTTGAATTTTTTGAAGCATTCAAAAACTTGAGACTTCTCTTTGAGAAAATACACCCATGTCTTGTGGCTAAAATCATCGATAAATAACAAGAAATAACGATTTTTACTAAAAGATGGAGGGTTAAAAGGCCCACATACATCCGAGTGAATGAGTTCAAGAGGCTCCCTTGCTCTTGTCATAGATTCCTTTGGAAAATTCTTTCTTGATTGCTTTCCAAATAGACATCCTTCACAAATTTGGTTTGGATGGTTGATGTGAGGCAAACCATTCACCATATGATTCTTTGCTAGTGAATTTAGTCCTTCAAAGTTTAAGTGCCCAAACCTAAGATGCCAAAGCCAAGAAGAATCTCCAACACAAGCCTTTAAACATTTTGCCCCACTATGATTCTTTGCTAGTGAATTTTTTATTTCCACACATATGATAACTTGCCCCACTATCAAGATACCATAAATTTTCTCCATACTTTTCTTCTCCTTTTTGTGCTAGAAGCAAAGTGGGCTCATCGCCTTTGTCTTCAACAAGATTAGCTTCTTCCTCAACTTGATTTTTCAAAGTGCGGCACTCGGAAGCATAGTGACCATATTTTTGACAATTATAACACTTAATGTTTGATTTGTTATACCTTGAAATGGATCGTCCTTTTCCACGACCTCTTGAATTTATTGTCTCATACAATCTTTCATCTTTTTGATTATCCTCCTTTTGTTTGCCACGTCCACGTCCTTGTCCATGTACAACTCCTCGTCCACGACCTCTTTGACTTCTTGTATATCTTCCATCATTATCTTTAAAAGATAATTTTGCTTGCAAGGCTTGTTCAACTGGCTCATTCATGTTTAACATTTTTTCTTCATGGGCTTGTAGTGATCCCATGAGCTCATCAATAGTCATTTCATCTATATCTTTAGCATCCTCAATTGCCACGACTTTGTAATCAAATTTAGAGTCAAGTGAACGAAGAATTTTTTCTATAACACGATGAAAGGCATATGTCTAAGCCTATTTGTAAACACCGAGGATTCTACTCAACTTTAATTAAGATGTAATAAGTAAATAATAAAAATCAAATGTCACAGGAATCTCAGAAGGTTATATCTGTTAAAGAATGAAGATTAAAGTCATCTACAGACTTGAAGTTATTCTACACTGGAAGAAGTTCATTTATTTGATCAAGCCTCAGTGAAGTATTCAAGAAAGTGGATCTATTTAAAGTGACAGAGGTTTCAGAAGTGTGACGGGAAAAAGTACAGGTTACAGTCCTTGTTTAAATAGAAGAAGTAAAGAATCACAGCTTAAAGTTAAAGATGAAGAACAATCATTAAAGTTAGTCGCTCATGAACCAGACAGTACATGGAGTGTCAACGTCAGTCAGTGGAAGTTCGTCATCAATTTCAGTGGTTCTAAGAATTAGATTAGTTCTCTTTTAATATTATTCTATAAGATATTTAATTTAATCTATGAATTAATTCTTTCAGAATTAATTCATATATTAAATTAATCAATCTAGATCTTAAGTAATTTAATGTATAAATTAATTCTCAGAATTAATTTATTTATGAAATTATTTGGGTCATTTATTTAATTTATTTAATCAGTGAATTAATTCTAAAAGAATTAATTCATTTGTTAAATCAATTAAAAGTAGAATTTATTAAAACTGTTTATTCTAAATTCTATTTAGTACTAGTAGTACTAACTGATTTATACTAATAGTACTATCAAGCTTAGTACTACCGAGAGTACTACCAATATAATTGGTTAGTACTACCGATAGTACTACTAGGCTTAAATAATAGTACTACCAGTATAAACTTAAATGAAAATGGTTTGGCGCGTGGAAATGATATTGTTGACTTGTTTAAATACATGTGTTTGATCAAACAAGGCAGGTAGTTCAAAAAACAAGACAGAAACAAAAAGAAAAAGCATATCATCTCTTTTAGTTCTGCCATTCAAGCGAACCAACCAGAAAGCTTTCATTTAATTCTTGTAATAAATTCTAGCCATCAAAGTTATATCCAATACACTAGAATTCAATTACTTGTATTGCTTTGACAATCTAGCGGATCATAATCCCTAGAATTATTATCGAACTACTTTTTAGTATTCGATCTTTTTATTACAAATATAGATAAATTCATGTCGAATTTATTCTAGATTTGTTTTAACAAGAACCTTGTAATCTGTGCACTGAATTGTAACACCCCTCAAGTTTAATAGAGTTTCTATTTAACTTGAATATTGTTTCAGTTTTTATTCCGCACTAATTTGTTCTAAACAGTTAAATCATTTAAAGGACAAATTCGATAAAATGGTATAGTTTGTATTCAACCCCCCTTCTACAAACTTATCAGGACCTAACAATTGGTATCAGAGCCTTTTGATTGATATACTAATCAAAGATCCAATTGTTTGAGATTTTTTTCTTAACTCTGATTTTTTATTATTGTATTCTTAAAAATCTCAAAAGATGTCTACTACACAGAAAGTTGGTACTGTCAAAATCCCAATGTTTAACAAGGAGCATTATTCAATGTGGAAGAAGAAAATGCTCCTATTTCTTAAGGTTGCAAATCCTAAATATATTGATGTGCTGAAGAAAGGTCCCAAACTCCCTATGATTATTGAGGAAGAGATAACAGTGGATAACGTTGTTACTAGACCTGCTAGTATGTACCCTAAAGATCCCAAGGAGTACACTCCTGATGAGAAAGAGGATGTTACCTTGGATTCCTGTCTACAGTTGATCCTTATTGAGAGTCTTGATCCTGTCATGCATAATCATGTTCTAAATTGTGAAACTGCCAAACACATTTGGGGAACAATAGAGATAATCAATGAGGGGACAGAGGAAGTTAGGGAGAATATGCTGGAAATTCTCACTTCACAATATGAGCATTTCAGATCAAATCCAGGTGAAGGTATCTCTCAGGTTTTTGAGAGATACAACAAATTAATCAATGATCTGAATCTCAATGGGAAGCACTACACCAACAAAGAGATTAACAAGAAGTTCCTTCTTACCCTACCACCTCATTTGGAGCACAAAATTTCTGCCATTAGAGAAGCAAGAGATATGAATGAGATTACTTTGGAGAGATTGTATGGTGTGCTAAAGACCTATGAGCTGGAGCAGATTCAACAAAGGGAGCTGTATGGAACTGGAAAGATTGTTGGTACCTCCACTGCATTGGCTGCTGAAGTCCCACAGAAACTGGAAGTGAAGGCTGTTCAACCTTCCAGTTCTCACATGAATGTTATTGATGCTGAATATGGATTAACATCCATTGATCAATCTGGTGGTGACTTCTATTCTTTGGAAGAACTTGATCAGCTGGAGGATGGTGATTTGGCTTTGATAGTCAGAAAGTTTGGGAAGTTTAGATTCAAGAGGAATCCCAATCTTAAGTTCAGACCCAGATTTCAGAGAGGTGGATCTTCATCTTCAAGTGGCACAAGGGGTGGCTACGAAACTGGAACTGTGGACAGAAGTATAATCAGATGCTACAATTGCAATGAGTTGGGTCACTTTGCTACTGAGTGCAGAAAGCCAAAGCAAGTGACTAGAAACACATTTGATTCTAGCAAGAAGAACAAGATTGGGAAGGCCTATGTTGCTGAGGGAAAGAGTTGGGATGACACTGACAGTGATGAAGAAGCAGGTGAGATTGGGAACCTTGCTTTAATGGCTAAAGAGGAAAGCACTTCATCCAGATACATGTCAGAGGTAACCTTTACTGATGCTGAAATGATTTATCATCTTGGTGGCACCATAAGTTGTGCACGCACTGAAAATGATAGAATAAATCTTTTAAACACAAATCTTGAAAAGGAATTAAAAGATTTGAAACTTGTGCATGTTAATCAGGATGAACTTACTGAGAAAATTGCTTTTCTTGAGAATAGGGTTAAATGTTATATTCAACTGGAAACCATTCTCAAAGATCAGATTAGTGAGCTCAAAACCAAAGCTAATGCCTATTACAACTCTTGTAAAACGGCTAAAGAAATTTTCAATAAACAAGCTATTGGTAATCATGTCAGTATAGGTTATGATTATAATGAGGCTATAGGATTGCTTGGTATTAATACACCTTGTAGAGTCAGAGAAGAAGGAAAGGTTGTTCCTTATATTCTTAAGGGTATTAAAACACCCTTCTGTAAGGAGTCTGAGGCAGAGCCTCTGAATGAATACTCTATCATTATTGCTGAGGAGATTCATGAAGAAGATGTTGCTTTAGAAGCTGAGCAATCCAAGAAGTGTGTATCTGATATTCCAGTCAAAGTTGCTACAACTGAAAAGACTAAATCAGATATCCATAAGTTGGATCAAAACAACTGTAGAACTAACATGCCTGCTATTAATTCTTCTCATAAAGCATGTGGTGTGAGTAATTGCATGTCTTGTGCTTTTAATGTTATGTATGCTTTCTTTAATAAAAAGCATGTATCTAGTGATAAGACTGCTCCACGTCAACATGTTAATAATAAGAAGCATGTTAAAGCAAAGACTACTAGTCCTCCTCAGACTAGAGTGGATTCATTTATCCCTAAGCCTACTCAGAAATGTGTTAAGGCGGGCTATAAATGGAAACGCTCTTATGTGAAAGAGGATGAAATAGTTTTAGTTAGAAATGTTGTTTTGCCTGACAAAGGCCAGTTCTTTAAGTATGCCGGACCCAATCAATTTTAGGCTCCGAGGAAGGACTAATCAATCTGATATTGCAGGGAGTTAAACAGGTAAACCGTGTTATGTGGATTCTTGACAGTGGCTGTTCAAGGCATATGACCGGAGATAGAGCCCTGCTATCAGATGTGGTTGTGAAAGCTGGCCCAGTAGTTACCTTTGGAGATAACAGCAAGGGTGTTACGAAAGGATATGGCTGTTTGAAGTACGGAAATGTTATCATTGAAGATGTTTCATTTGTGGAAGGTCTGACGTTCAATCTTCTCAGCATCAGTCAGTTCTGTGACAGAGGATATGCTGTTTCCTTTGAAAGAGAGAAGTGTGAGATCACTCACAAGAAGAATGGAAAGCCTGCTCTTCAAGGAGTAAGGAAAGGTGACTTGTTCATAGCTGATCTGAACTCAGGATTCAAAGATGAAGTTAATTGTTTTTATGCTAAAGCTTCATCAGATGATAGTTGGCTATGGCACAAGAAGATGTCTCACCTTAACTTCAAAACTATGAACTCTTTAGTCAAGAGGGAATTAGTTAGAGGTTTGCCTCAGATGGAATTTACACAGGAAGGACTGTGTGAGGCATGTCAGAAAGGAAAGTCAAAGAAAGCTTCTCACAAGGGCACTGATACATCATCAATAACTGAACCTCTTCAGCTACTGCACATGGATTTGTTTGGTCCAGTTAATGTGATGTCCATGTCAAAGAAACAATATGCACTTGTGATTGTTGATGACTATTCTAAATACACATGGGTTTTATTCCTACATTCCAAAGATGAGACCCCATTTCTGGTGATTGGCCATGTGAAGTTGATTGAGCTGGATTCTAGATTCCCTGTTAGAGCCATAAGGTCAGATAATGGTACTGAATTCAAGAATGCCATTCTAAATGACTTTTGTGCTGATAAAGGAATAACAAGACAGTATTCTGCCCCTAGAACTCCTCAACAAAATGGAGTAGTGGAAAGAAAGAATCGTACATTGATTGAAGCTGCAAGGACTATGTTAAGTGAGTCCAAACTTCCAACGTACTTTTGGGCTGAAGCAGCGAATACAGCTTGTTATACTCAGAATCGAACGTTAATCAACAAGGACTTAATGAAGACTCCGTATGAGATCATGAACAACAAGAAACCAACTGTCAAGTACTTTCATGTATTTGGAGCAAGATGCTTTGTGCTTATAGATGACAATGTTAAACGTGGTAAGTTTGATGCAAAGGCACAAGAAGCTATTTTTGTTGGATATTCCAGAAGATCTTACAGGGTCTATGTGGTTGGCAGTCACACAGTAAAGGAAAGTGTCAGTGTTACTTTTGATGACACTAAGTTCCCCAGTATCCAAAAAGAAGACTCATCTGAAAAGCTGAAGTTTGATAACTTGCCAGACTCAGAATCAGATGATGAAGCCTTACCTGAAGTTATTGCTGGTGATGATAATAACAATGATGATAATGATCATGGTGATGGTGGTGGAAACACTGGTAACAATGGAGATACCACCAACACTGGAGAAGAATCATCAAGACAAACAGGCAACAACTCAGGGGGAGCAAATGAAGGATCAACTAGTCACTCTCAACATCAAAGTGAATTTCAAGGTGAATCATCAAGATCAAATCTTCCAAGACAGACTGTTTGGAATAGAGCTCATCCTTTTGAGCTGATCCTTGGTGATCCAAATGTTGGAGTTAAAACTAGAAGTGCTTCTCAGAATGAATGTCTTTTCTCAGCATTCCTATCTAAAATGGAGCCAAAGAAAACTGAGGAAGCACTAACTGATCCAGATTGGGTGATTGCTATGCAAGATGAACTCAATCAATTTGAACAACAGCAAGTCTGGAAGCTGGTACCCAGGCCAAAGAACAAGAAAGTAGTTGGTACAAGATGGGTATACAGGAACAAGCTAGATGAGGAAGGCATTGTTACAAGGAACAAGGCAAGACTGGTTGCACAAGGGTATTCTCAAGCTGAAGGCATTGACTATGATGAAACCTATGCACCAGTGGCTAGACTTGAGGCCATCAGGATGTTCTTAACATTTGCTGCTTACTCCAATTTTAAAGTCTATCAAATGGATGTTAAGAGTGCATTCCTGAATGGTGAACTTGATGAAGAAGTGTATGTGGAACAGTCCCCTGGCTTTGAAAATCAGGAGCTGCTGGACTTTGTGTACTTTCTCTTCAAGGCTATCTATGGTCTCAAACAAGCCCCAAGAAAATGGTATGACACTCTTTCTGGTTTTCTTTTAGAAAATGGTTTTGTTAGAGGTATCATAGACAAAACTCTTTTTTCAAAGAAACACAAAAGTGATATGATATTAGTCCAAGTCTATGTGGATGACATCATATTTGGGTCTACTAATGATAATCTCTGCAAGAGATTTGCTGAGCTTATGCAGAGTAAGTTTGAAATGAGTATGATGGGTGAGCTGAAGTTCTTTCTTGGATTGCAAGTAAGTCAAAGGTCAAATGGTATATTTATTTGTCAATCCAAGTATCTCAAAGAACTCCTCAAGAAGTATCACATGGAGGATTCAGCATCAGCAAGGACTCCATCTTCAACAGCCATCAAACTTGGAGCTTCTGACAAATCTATCAAGGTAGATGTTACAAGCTACAGAGGTATGATTGGCTCTTTACTCTATCTTACTGCTAGTAGACCAGATATTATGTATTCTACATGCTTGTGTGCAAGGTTCCAAGCGGACCCTAGAGATGTTCATCTCGTTGCTGTGAAAAGAATCTTGAGATATCTTAAGGGTACACCTAATCTAGGTATCTGGTACCCTAAAGATTCTGGTTTTAATCTTGTTGCATATACAGATTCTGATTATGCAGGTAGTGTTGTGGATAGAAAGAGTACCTCTGGGAGTTGTCAATTCCTAGGAGGTAGGTTGATTTCCTGGTATAGCAAGAAACAGCAAACAGTTTCCAATTCGACAGCAGAAGCTGAATATATTGCTGCTGGAAGCTGTTGTGCTCAGATCTTATGGATATGGAATCAATTAAAGGACTATGGCTTTGCATTAGACAAAATTCCCATATTTTGTGATAATACAAGTGCCATAGCAATCTCCAACAACCCTGTGCAGCACTCGAGAACGAAGCACATTGATATCAGGTATCATTTTATCAGAGAGCATGTCATGAATGGAACTGTGGAGTTACATTTTGTACCCACAGAAGAACAGACTGCAGATATATTCACTAAATCTGTTGATGAATCCACATTTATCAAGTTAGTTGGTAAATTGGGTATGTTAAACAGTCTTAGTGATTAACAATATCTCTGTCATGTTTGTTCTTTCAAAATTCATTTTCTTTTGCTTTGTTAATGATATTCACTGAGAGTTCTCATTTAATAATTGCATGCTTGTTGATTTAAATGGTTCTGAATATTTTATTTTCTTTAAAAATATCTTTCTCATATTTTTTAAGTGGAGAAATGTATTTTTATTGAAAATATATTTATTTAGAATTATTTAGATATTTTTTAGATTGTAAATATTGTTGTTTGAATATTTCTGCAAGTTTATATTAATTTTATGCATTTCTATAATATTCTGCATATTTTTCTAGGATTTATGGAATTTTCTGTGAATTTTTCTAGGTTTGTAAGTATTTTTCATGCATTTCTATATTATTTCTGCATTTTTCTGTAAAGTTTCAGTTACTTTCAGCATTTTCTTTTTATTTTTTTTATTTTTATTTAATTCTCGTTAGTATTACTAGTTTTATACTAGTAGTACTATCGGTAGTACTATCCCCTGATAGTACTACCAGTTCATTTTAATAGTACTGCTAGTGTTTTTGTTTATTTTTGTTTTTTGTTTTTCCTTTTATTTCATAGTACTACTAGTTCATTAGATAGTACTACCGCATTTTCCATTTTAATTATTATTATTCTTTTTCTGTTTTATTGATAGTACTACCGAATTTTGGATAGTACTACTAAGTATTTTCTTTTAGTTTTTACCTTTTTGATTTTCTTTTTAATTTATGATAGTACTACCGTGTTTTCCTTTTCCTTTTACCATAGTACTATTAGTTCTTTCACCTTAGTACTTTCAGTGTATTTATATATATATATGTATAGTAAATTTTTTTTACTGAGTACTTCCAACAGTTCAAGTTTTTACTTAACTGATTTTTCTCTCTAGTTTTATTCTTCAAGAAAACGAACTGCTGCCCTTTTGTTTTTCAGTTTCTGAATTCGTTTCTTGTTAGTTTTAAAATCTGAGACCATCACTGAATAGATCTTCTCAAGCCCATTAATTCGAGTACTTAAAATCCAAGTTTCATTGAGTTTTAAGTTTTCGAGTTTTTGAATTTCAAAGGGTTTTCCTATTCGTTTTTAGTAATTTAGAAGGTGTTTTTGGATTCTAAAAATAGTACTGTGTGTGATTTTTGTCAAGGATTAACATACTAAAATTTGGTAATTTTTGGAGAACTTTGAAAATTTGGATTTTTAATTAATTTTAATTAATTTTAAAATCCTAAAATTCGAATTATTCATAATTATTTAAGTTTTTGATTTTCTGTGTTAATTCTTACTTAGTAAATTATGGCTCAGAATTTTGAGGTTGTTAAAAACAATTACATTGGGTATTTTGATCCGTTGAGATGTCCGATTGATCGTTTTCGACCTTGGATTCAGTTTTTAAATTCGCAGTGTTGTGTGAGTCGTGCTATATGTTTATCTGCTGATTTAAAGATTGAACCACTTAGATTGTTGTGTTCTACTGCTGTAATTTCTGAGAATTTAAATTCTATATCCTTCACTATTGAGCACACACAATATACTATTACTGAGGATTTGTTTTGTGAAGTGTTTCAACTTCCTAGGGATAACTTTGATAGGACTCCTTCTGATGATGAATTAATTCAGTTTTTCACCAGAATTCATTATCAAGGTCCTTTGGAGTTGCCTAAACTCAGTAAAGAAAATCTAGTCTGTGAATGGGATATCTTATTTGATACTTTAGCTAAAGTTTTCAGCAATTGTACTAAGAGCAATTTTCAACATATTCCATCCTTGTTGCAGTACATTGCTTATGCTATTGTGTTTAATGTTAGACTTAACATTGGTCATCTTATCTGGAGTCTTATGGTTAGGAGAGTATCTAATGCCAGGATTGATCATGATAGTGGTAGAAATGTCAGGTGTTTCTATCCTAGATTTCTCACTATCCTAATCAATCATGTGCTATCTGATGCTCACAAGGAGTTGTTTTCAAATGCTGTATCTATTCCTTCTCCTACTACTTTTAGTAAGTTCTATCAAAGACTCCATACTTCTAGTAAATGGAATATGACTCCAGTGGTTGTAAGTCCATTCATGGCTCATTTCATTCACCTACCTACTTTTGAACCCTTTGTTCCTGATCAACAACTAGTCATTGCAGCTGGAACTTCAGAGGAACTGCCACTACAGGTAATACATCCTATCTCTGGATCATCTGGCACCTCTGCTCAAACCCAAGTGGTTGATAGGACAGACCAAGAGGTTGTAGAACCACAATCTCTATCCCAGGTCAGAGAGCCAAACACACTGTCTAATCCTTTAACCTCTCAACCTGGAACTGCTTCTTTAATAAGACAAAGGTCAAGTAGTGAAGAAACACTGAGTGTACCCACAACTCTGTCTCCACCATTAAAGAAAAGAAAAACCTATAGAGAGACATCTGTAAGCCCATCCATGTCCTCCCAAAAGGACTTGGACCTTGAAATGGCCATTGAACAGTCTCTGGAGACATCCTCTGAACAGGATGAATCTATTGAAATTCGCCATCGGGCCCTGGCAATCTGTAATGAGTCAAGCACTCTCCCATTACTCACAATGGGAGAAGACATCCAAATACAAGAAACTCAGGACACTTTGTTAGGAGAGCACTTAGGATCTGAAACAGTGCCTACCATTGTCACGGTAGAAGTGCCTTCACAGGCATCAGAGGGAAAATCTGATTCTTTGCCATCTATAATAGAATCATTTTCTCCCCTCCCAGAGGGAACATCTCTGGCTCCCCTAAGGGATTTTTCACTCGCAGTTTTTACTGGTGAAAGTGAAAGGCAACCTGATGAGTCTGTCCCTGAAGAAATTCAGTATACAATGTCAAATATTTTGACAGACTCATTCAGGGATCGGGAATTGCGAACTCCCATTGCACCACCACTGACCTCTCTTGAAGGGGCTAGGGTGATTTTTCCTGCAGGTACATCTACTGAGAATCTTGACAGACAGTTAGTGGTGAGAGATATGAATCAAACACCGAGTGAAACACAAGCACGTGAGTTGAGTGAAACACCACTGAGAGCAATTGAGGTGAGTGCACACACTGACACAAACACTGCTTTGTTGAACCAACTAGCTGAGCTACAAAGGAAGTTACAAGAAACCCAGGCTGAGAACAATCTTCTGAAAGCACAAGTGGTTGCACAATCTACCACCTCTGTATCAAATCAGCTGGGTACTGTGAAAGATGACCTGGAAGGACTGAAGGATAATCTACTCCCGAGGCTGAATTCAATCCAACAATCTCAAGTACTGGTGGCTTCAGACATCTCTGATATTATAACGTCAAATGCTCAGATATCGGAGAGTGTCAAGGAGATTGCTGCTATTTCTACCAAGGTGGACTTCATTCTGCAAACATCTGATGAAAACCAGAGGTTTAATGAGCAAAGGATATCTAGGATTGAAGGAGGAATGGAGCATCTTAATGAAGGAATGAAGCACCTATACAACATGATCAAGGAATCACATCAACCTACTGTGGAGCAAAGATCATTCTTTGAAGGAGATGATGATGGGGATGATGAGGCTGATGAAGGAAGAGATGGAAGGGAAAGAGGAGAGATAAGGAGAACAACTGAGGTGAATCCTAGGGCTTCCACAGCTCAAACTGTAGAGGATTCCTCAACTAAGGGGGAGAAGGAGAAGAAAGGAGAAGAAAGGGAAGCTGGAGAAGCTTCTGGAGGAGATAAGGGGAAAGGTAAACAATCAATGGAGGAGTCTGCTTTTGATGATGCCTACTACTACCATGGTGAACAGGATGACTTCCACTTTGACACATCTGGTGATCTGGAGAAGACCATACCTGAAGAAGCTTTTGGTGAGGAGGAGGTTGAGGAGGCAGCCAACTTTGATGATTGGGAAGATGAAGCTGATCTATATACACCTGACCCTTTGTTTCAAAAGGAGTTGAAGAAACAGCAAGCAGAGCTAAGGAGAAAGGAGGATGAGCAAGCCAAGGTCTCCGACATCATATCTCAGAAGCTGAAAATTCAAAAGGCTGAACATGAAGACAAACAACGTCTTCATAGTATTCATGTCAAGGAAAGGAGATTGGATGTTAGGATGAAGCAAGGAAGTAAATGGGATAAGGCAAGGGAGATGTTTGATATCCCTCAGAGAGGCACAAACAATGATGCTACTTTTCTGAAGCTGCTTGAGAAGATCAGAACGGTTAATCCAGACAACTCATTATATATGAAGGCATTGAAGGAAGATATCCTAAGGATTACGTCTGCATTTGATCAAGTGAGGCAAGAATTGTTCATCTATGTCTCAAGTGCGCTTGAAGGGTCATTCACCATTTCTCTTGACCTCCTACAAAGAAGATCTCTATCTGAATTGTGGATTCTGATGAGTAAAGTAAAGAGATCTTCTTGCTTGAATGAGCTTCTATATGACCGGCTGAGAGATTCTGCTATGAAGGCCAGTCCTCAAGTTGTACATTTTCCTTATGAAGTCAAAATCTACAGAGGTACAACTTTAGAGACTGTGAGGCTGGATCCTGATTCCATGAAGCTACAGACTGCTATGCAACTGGTTAAGTTGGAGAATCTTCTTAGAACTTCTGGGTTTGCTTCTGTAGAGAAGTCTGAAGTTGCTGATATGATTTCAGATTACTGCACGGAGAAAATTCCAAGGTATGCTCAAATGAAGAATAGATTGAAGAAGATCACCACTCAACCAGTGATGCCAAGTGGTGTGGTTTCTGAAAGTGATCGTGTCCTTGACAAAGATCTTCTAGTCACCTTGCAAGAAGCTGAAGAAGGTGAAATTAGAGACTGAAGGCATGATAGGTTTAGCTCATTTGTAAATATTATATGTTTAGAGCTAGGTAAATCAAGATAGGAAAATGTATTCATATGTTCAGTCTAGAGGAACATCTATCTTGTATTTATCTTTACTGTTTGAATCTGGATATTGTTATATTTAATCCAGAACTTTTTATTATTTGCTTGGCTCTTAAAAGTCTTATCTTTTCTTGTTTTAGTTGAGTTATCCTCTAGAGGTATTTGGTTGTTATTGTCTAACAAACAAATAGGGGGAGATTGAAAGGCATATGTCTAAGCCTATTTATAAACACCGAGGATTCTACTCAACTTTAATTAAGATGTAATAAGTAAATAATAAAAATCAAATGTCACAGGAATCTCAGAAGGTTATATCTGTCAAAGAATGAAGATTAAAGTCATCTACAGACTTGAAGTTATTCTACACTGGAAGAAGTTCATTTATTTGATCAAGCCTCAGTGAAGTATTCAAGAAAGTGGATCTATTTAAAGTGACAGAGGTTTCAGAAGTGTGACGGGAAAAAGTACAGGTTACAGTCCTTGTTTAAATAGAAGAAGTAAAGAATCACAGCTTAAAGTTAAAGATGAAGAACAACCATTAAAGTTAGTCGCTCATGAACCAGACAGTACATGGAGTGTCAACGTCAGTCAGTGGAAGTTCGTCATCAATTTCAGTGGTTCTAAGAATTAGATTAGTTCTCTTTTAATATTATTCTATAAGATATTTAATTTAATCTATGAATTAATTCTTTCAGAATTAATTCATATATTAAATTAATCAATCTAGATCTTAAGTAATTTAATGTATAAATTAATTCTCAGAATTAATTTATTTATGAAATTATTTGGGTCATTTATTTAATTTATTTAATCAGTGAATTAATTCTAAAAGAATTAATTCATTTGTTAAATCAATTAAAAGTAGAATTTATTAAAACTGTTTATTCTAAATTCTATTTAGTACTAGTAGTACTAACTGATTTATACTAATAGTACTATCAAGCTTAGTACTACCGAGAGTACTACCAATATAATTGGTTAGTACTACCGATAGTACTACTAGGCTTAAATAATAGTACTACCAGTATAAACTTAAATGAAAATGGTTTGGCGCGTGGAAATGATATTGTTGACTTGTTTAAATACATGTGTTTGATCAAACAAGGCAGGTAGTTCAAAAAACAAGACAGAAACAAAAAGAAAAAGCATATCATCTCTTTTACTTCTGCCATTCAAGCGAACCAACCAGAAAGCTTTCATTTAATTCTTGTAATAAATTCTAGCCATCAAAGTTATATCCAATACACTAGAATTCAATTACTTGTATTGCTTTGACAATCTAGCGGATCATAATCCCTAGAATTATTATCGAACTACTTTTTAGTATTCGATCTTTTTATTACAAATATAGATAAATTCATGTCGAATTTATTCTAGATTTGTTTTAACAAGAACCTTGTAATCTGTGCACTGAATTGTAACACCCCTCAAGTTTAATAGAGTTTCTATTTAACTTGAATATTGTTTCAGTTTTTATTCCGCACTAATTTGTTCTAAACAGTTAAATCATTTAAAGGACAAATTCGATAAAATGGTATAGTTTGTATTCAACCCCCCTTCTACAAACTTATCAGGACCTAACACACGAACATCACTTACCTCTTCTCCATTGCTTTTCATTTGGTTGACAACAGTCAAGACTCTTGAAAAATAATCCGAGATTGATTCGGATTCCTTCATTCGCAAAACCTCAAACTCTCCACGAAGTGTTTGTAGCCGCACTCTCTTCACTTTAGCATCTCCACTAAAAGAAGATTTGAGAGTATCCCAAACTTTCTTTGATGTTGTTGCGGAAGCCACCTTTTGTAACATAGAATCATCCAAACATTGATGAATGATCATGATCGCCTTTTGGTCCTTCTTTCTTTGAGATTGTAGTTGATCCTTTTGAACTTGATTTAAATTTTCTTCATTTCCGGGCACCACCAATCCTTTCTCCACCATATCCACACATCATTTGCTCCAAGGATCGCCTTCATACGAATACACCAATTCTCATAATTATCTTTGGTGAATTTTGGCATTTGCCATTGAGACATTCCATTTGCCATGATCTCCTTCTTTACAATACAAGCCTTCTTTGAAGAAAAGTTAGAACCTTTGGCTCTTGATACCACTTTTTTGGAAGAAAGGATTTCACTCAAACTCACACAACTCAATTTAGGAGAAGAAATATTTACTTAAAATGACTTGATTAGAAAAGATTTGGTACAAGGCTTTATATAGGACTCCATAGAAAGATCTACACACTTACTTAAATGCTAGACCACTAGAACTTTCTATGGATACTTCTAGAGATTACATGCATCTAGACCAATACATTGAATATAGAAAGAACAAATACATGTACCAAGAATAATCTAGAATCATCCACACACTTCTATTATTTTATAAGTCAAAATTATATTTTATTTTTAACAAGAGGCAGATAATCAGCATATTTATTTTCCCTTAGATTGATATGCTACATCGAATTCTCAATTAATGTGGAGGGATGGACTATAAATATATCTATCAGAGTTCATCATCCCTTTATTATTATTTTGGATTGACTTAATTTTCTTTGAATTGTTATAATAACAAGTAGCTTCACATTTGTTCCACCTCTCACGGAACTTGCTCAGGTTTTCCAACTGGCATGTAATACCACATCTGTCATAAAAGTCTGTCTTTTTTTATTGATGTAATTTTTTCACTAGCCAGCCTTAATTTAGGAGTCTCCTTATTCCACCTCTGCAGTCATACCACTATGTTTCCACAATTAAAGACATATGTTTCAGTAGTTGTTCACTACAAGAAAAACTGAATCAGACGACACCTTTCAGACAACGGACGGCCGAAAAAGTGTTGCCCAAAATTAACAGACGACAGGTTATTTTTTGGCTCGAAAAAGTATTGTCTAATCCACTACATTACAACGGTTTATGAACCGTTGTCTAAGAAAGTGAAAAATAGTGGATATATACGACGCAAATGAATGGGTTAAGACAACAGTTTTTTTAACTCTTGTCAAAATAATATTAAGACAATGTTTTAATTTAACCGTTGTTGGATTGAGACAACGGTTGTCTTAGTCGTATTGTGTGAATAAACGTAAGACAATGTTGCAAAAAAACCGTTGTGTAAATTTGATATAATTTTATTATAAAATTGTGAGTAAATTATTGGATAATAATTTTTATATATTAGGATGTTGACTAACTTTGTTTTATTTATTCAATTTATAAAAGTATAAAACAATGGTTTTTGTTTAACAAAGTGTTGTAAGTTGTAAGACTTAACAATGGTTTTGTTCCAAAAACCCGTTGTATATTTGTATAATACACACATGGGTTTTCGTTTTGATCCGTTCGTTGTTGAATAATCTCTATAACAATTGTTTATGTTGTTAAACCGTTGTATGATATAGACAATGGTTTCGTTTTATAAAATCCTTGCGTGATTATTTACGTTACAACGTTTTGTTTAGCTAAACCGTTGTCTATATCAAAAGCGTTGATTTTAAAAAAAATACTTTATTTATTGCCCTTAATACATACATAAGTGTTACACACTTCATACAATGTTATTGTATAAATCTCTTATTTGGATATTTAGTATAAAAAATTGTTAAATATATAAAAACACTTAAATAAAGGTTAATGATAATAATAATATCATTGACAGATAGAATACGATCATACTTCAGATATTTTGTTATACACGTTGTAGATGTTGACATCATATATTGTATGATTTACGATCCTTGATATTTGTTTACAAGGAAATATTAGCTAGTTAGGAAAATGTTAATAATTATAACATTACTAATTCCGAAGTTAAACGAACATTACATGATAACTATACTATTAGTGAATAAGTGACATACCAATACTATTAACAACAATGTTGTCATATTCAAATAACTCATTTTACATATCATTATGACATAATTTAATTATAAAGTCGTCATTAAGTTGTCTTATATTAATTTTATATATGCGAGTCGGGACTCACGTATGTTTTGTTTATTCGATTTTATAAAAGTATAAGACAATGGTTTTTGTTTAACAAAGTGTTGTAAGTTGTAAGACGTACGTAACAATGGTTTTTGTCCAAAAAACGTTGTATAATATACACAAGGGTTTTAGTTTTGATCCGTTCGTTGTTGAATAATCTCTGTAACAATTGTTTAAGTTGTTAAACCGTTGTATGATATAGACAATGGTTTCGTTTTATAAAATCCTTGCGTGATTATTTACGTTACAACGTTTTGTTTAGCTAAACCGTTGTCTATATCAAAAGCGTTGATTTTAAAAAAAATAATTTATTTGTTGCCCTTAATACATACATAAGTGTTACACACTTCATACAATCTTAATGTATAAATCTCTTATTTGGATATTTAGTATAAAAAAATTTTAAATATATAAAAACACTTAAATAAAGGTTAATGATAATAATAATATCATTGACAGATAGAATACGATCATACTTGAGATATTTTGTTATACATGTTGTAGATGTTAACATCATATATTGTATGATTTACGATCTTTGATATTTGTTTATAAGGAAAGATTAGCTAGACACACGTTAATGATTGTAACATTACTAATTCTGAACTTAAACGAACATTATATAATAACTATAATATTATTGATATTAGAACCTCAATAAGTGACATACCGAATATTATTAAAATAAATTTGTCATATTCATATTACTAGTTTTACATATCAATAAGATATAATTTAATTATAAAGTCGTGAGTAAATTGTCTTATAATAATTTTTATATATACAAGTCGGGACTCACGTATGTTTTGTTTATCGATTTTATAAATGTATAAGACTTAAATAAATTTAGTATATTTGGATATTTAGTATAAAATTTTGTTAAGTAGGAACACTTAAATAAATGTTAATAATAATAATAATAATAATAATAATAATAATAATAATAATAATAATAAAAAGTCGTACTAAATAGATTTTGGTAAAAAAGTTGTACTAAATAGGTTTCTAATTTTTCAATTATTTTCGTATATCACTAAAATAATTAAATATGAACATCGGTGCGATTGGATGATTTAAAAATTAAATTTATTTTATTTATAATCAAATTTAAGTTTTTACAACACAAATGAAATTTATTTTTATTTTTGTCCCACACTTCATCACCAAACTCAAATTTTATTGAAATTTTCGAAGTCTTATTCCCCTTAAACCAATAATTCATTTCCCCCTTAGACCAAAATTTCCCCCCTTCACCTTCCCCTCATTCTTAACAAACATGATCCAATTAAGGCACCCATTTTTCACCATACACAAATCTCATATCTTATATCTGTCTCCCCTAACCTGCTCTCTCTCTCCACAACTGCTCTACGATTAATCGATGTCTCTGTCTCTGTTCTTTGTGATGCTTCTTCAGTTTGGGATTTTCTCGATTTAGGGCTTCTTCAATTTGAGGTACAATTTTAGATCTTTTTAGTTTTAGGGTTTGATTAATTGGTTTAATTAGTCACATTTTATCCTCCCGCTCTTTCATTCGCTCTCTATGTTTAGGTTTTTATATTCTGTTATTTAATTTGGTGTTTGTGTTCTTTTTAATGTCTATACCCTGTAATGTCTTCATCGGTGGCGCTACAGCTGTTCTTATATGCATTGTCATTTTTTCGGCGTGGGTTGTTGATGATCTTCACAAACAACTTGCTACAAACATGGAAAAACTTGCAACTTTTCTTCAAGGTGATTTGTTTTAAAAACAAAATTAAAACACACTGATATATTTATTGCTCAGTTTTTTTTGTGCATATGATTCTGTATATCTTATTCTAAATTATCGGCAAATTGAAACATGTTTTACAGGATTTGGTGATGAGTTCTTCCAAATATCAGAGAGTGAAATTACAGAAGATAAAAAGGCATCACTACAGGCCTATAAAAGTGTTCCTAATTCAAAAGGCACGGAAGAAACCTTGGTAATAAATCTTATGTAATCCGAATCAGCCTTTTTTGGTATTACTGAACTCGCATATCATGTTAAGTTACCAGCGCTAATTCAATTTGGCAATGCACGCAAATTTTGCAAAATGGGAACCAAGGCACGGTCGGTTCAGGTATCGACATCCACGGTTCAGGTCACACTTCATTAGGGATGCTACTAAATTTTCAGCTTAAACAGTTTTTCCTTTATCCGTGTTGTTGAATTTTTTCTTATGCTCTTCGGTTTGCATCCTTGAGCTTCTTAAGCTAACATTTTTGGTACTACTGCAGGAAAACGCTGTTTCTGGGAAGACACAAATGGCGTTTACTACGAAACAGATGTCTTTGATTGTGGCAACATTTGGTGTACTGTCCTTCATTTTCGGAGTCATTGCTGAAAACAAGATGGTTCTCTTCTACTACAGTACGGTTGCTGAAAACAAGTAAGTAGGGTTGTAAACTAGCCACCAGTGTACTCAAGCTTTGGTTTGTTAAGAAATACAGTATTTGAGTTCAGCTCGAGTTTGATACGCAATCTAACCATGTATTTGAGTTTGGTTTTGCGAAAATGTACAAAGTTTAAGGTTTGGCTCTATTTAAGTTTGATAATCGGTGTTCAGAAGCACTTTATCGAGCTTATCTCGAGTTTTACCCCACATAGGCTTGATCTTTTGGTGTCCGTGAACACATTATTCACATTCCGCTAACTGAATGAATCTTGCAGACTTAATGGTATAGTAGAGTTTGGTGGGAGACATGCACACATATTGGGTGTGATTGTATATTTATTTATTTATCTGTCATGATCCAAGCCTTAGTGGTCAATTTTTTTTCTCTTGGGCAGCGGTAAGACTTCAATGGCATCCACTGTTGGTATTAGCAGTGACTTTCCTTATGTCAAGATTGTAAGTTGCTCTCTGCAGTTTACCTTTCATATCTCGACATGAATTTCTTTCTTCGACAGGACAGGTTGGAGATTAGGTCTCCATGGTATCTCTTAAATGTTTCTAATTGCTTCCTTTCATGGGCAGGTCTCAGCTGAATCAATAATCAATCTCAGTGAAAGCACCAAGTGTGCGCAGATTGTCAAGGTTCTTACAATATTACTCTCTGTACTAGTTGCAAATGTGCTTGCAATATACTCTAATTTATTTAGAACATGTCGGTTATATTTGATATAATTTGTTGCTTACCTCCATTTGAATTTAATAAAAGAGAGATATATGGTGTATTTCAGACTAATCTTGTGCGAATATGAATCTTAATCACATGCATTTATTCCGTTTGGAAAGAAATGAAATGTGAACATCTCTGGTCTCTGCATTTATTTTTATTAGTTCAAGTTTATTCTTCCAGTGACCTGTTATTGACAATTACACTATGCAGGCATCCTATTCAAACCTACCAGAGATACTACTTTTAAGGTTTGTCTCTGAAATCCCTCAAACACATGCATCTCTACCTGTTACTCGTACATTATTTCCATGGCATAACACTGCACAGTTTACCAGTTGTGATTCTTGCAAGTACGTATATTATCACTTGTGCCTTCTCTTAGTGACCTTCTCTTAGTGAGAATAGGTTATATATCTTAACTTTTTTTTCTTATGCACATGCTGGAGTTGCACAATACATGAAAACGGAATGGAGGGTGGTTGCCATCTTTAACTTGATTCTTTTTGTTTTCCTGGTAAAGCTCTCATTCTTATTACATCCATGCATCTTCTGTTAGATTACCGTTTGAGAAAAATAAAAAGAATTAACCGGGTAATATCTTTGTCATACGAAGTTTTTTTGTATTAAATGATCTTATGTGATTTTTTCTGTTTTACTGTTTTACTGGGTGCCATATTTCTCACCGGCCTTTATGTTGCTCACTGTCAGGACTCTTGTTAACATTTAGAACTGTTGGTTAATATGTCAGGTTTGCATACTTTGTATTTTGATCCCTCATACATGATCAATATTCAAGTTTTATTTGCTAATTTCCTTTGGTGTTTGTGTAATTTGTGGTCCTAATCAACTATTGATTGCACTAGTTTGGTGACATGTAATGCACAATAAGCGTATGTTTTGAACTTTTGATATGCCATTTACTGTATTTATTTTTCATTCTAGAACAATAAATGCACATCCCTTATAAGCTTTGAAGTCTTGTGCTCTACAGCTTGCATTTTGGACCTTCCATTTCAAATGAGCAGACAAATGCACCTACTTCGCTGCTTGGCCTAAATCCTAAGCTTTGCTGATTTATGGATGCTCTTGGCCAACCAAGGATGGAATCCTCGCAGATTACTTTTGCAGTGATAAAATCATCATCTATTTAACTTTCGACTTCACGTCAGGTACAATAGATGATGATTTTACCACAACAAAAATAATCATTCGATTGGAGCATTAGTTTGTGAATTTGGTGAATAGTGGTTGTAATGGTGAATATTAGTTGGTAATATGTGAAGTATTTAGTTTGGTATTTTTGTTGGCTTGTAATTACAATGTCTACCTTTGTTTCATTTGGTTATAAAACCATTGTCTCTTATTTTTTTAGCTTAGTGTGGCATCTATAAGAACTATTGTTATTATCTGTATGAAACAATTGCCACTGTCTATTTAGACTGTTGTGCAAATGTTTTTCGTACAACATACTCATAAAAGAAACCTGTTGTCTATTTAGACTAAATACAAAATATTGACCAAACAAAAACGTTATAAAATTAATCTCTTACAACGCATTCTTAAAATAAAACTGTTGTCTAACAAAACAAAGCACAATAGGTAAATACATGTGAAGTGTTGTTCAAAAGCCTTGTTACTACACACTTAGATATAAAAACCGTTGAGTAAATGCAGATACTGAGCAGAAAACCGTTGTAGATAAAACTTAAACCATTGTGCAAAAGAAATATAAACAAGGTTTTATTAAGAAGTAAACCGTTGTTGTTTTTAGCTGTTATACAACACTTTAGATTTACCAGAATGTTGTGATAATCAACTTATACAACGGGCTGTATGGTAATAAACTGTTGTTGTTTCTGGCTATTATACAACACTTTGTTAATCGGTGACTATCGTTTCAGTTATTTTGCACAACATTTTTTAAGCGTTGTCTGAGGTCCATCTGACGGCATCTCAATAGTCATCGGTTTTCAGGGGTAATAGACAACGGGCCTGGTTGAGTCTTCTGATTCAGTTTTTCTTGTAGTGGTTGAGCAATTAGATGCCCGAGCGAGTTGGGATGCTGCTTGGCTGCGCAACTCATGGTCATCCGCAGGAATCATAAGTTGTTTGTGACTATTCCGCTAATAAGTTTAGAAAATTAAGTTAACTACCCATTCTTTCGGAAACCAACCACTAGACAATCAAGAAGATTCCCTAAAAATGATACAATTATGGAAGATTGTATGCTTGTAAAATATAGGTTTTGCTATGATGAAGTTAAAGTATTTGCCATATCTACCTCTATATGGCTGGAAACATAAATTGTCAGTGCATAGCTTAAAATCGGATTAGTGAAGATTGATTGGAGTGTTCTTTTCTACTATTGTGAGGCATATGGTGTACTTGGCAAATAGAGCTTTACTCTGGGTTGTTTGTTCTGATAATCAGCTTGTACATTATTTCTTTCCCGAAGAAATGATGCACAAAGCATTTTTCAGGCTGCCCATGGAGGATCTTCTGCAATCGAAAATTCAGTTTGTAAGTTATGATTTTCTCTACTTTCTAGTTCTGATTTTCTCAAAGCTCATTTTTTTTTAAGTCAATTTTATAAGCGCCATCATCGTGGTAGTTGGCCTAATAACTCAATATGTAATCACTACTTCATTATGAGCCTGTTAAATCTTCATGGTAGGTTACTGTAACCAAAGGATGGTTTCCCATCTGATGATTCCGGCGGATGACCATTAATTGTGTAGCTAAGCCGCACCCAAATCACTGGTGTTTTTATCTAATTGATTGACAACTACTGAGCCATATGCCTTCAATTGTGGAGAACATAAGACTATGACGGTAGAGGCGGAACGTGGAGACTCTTAAATCAAATAATGAAGAATTTACACTAATAAAAAAGAAAGAAAATTATGACGAAGTGGTGCTACTGGGCAATCGGAAAACCTGAGCAGGTTCTATGTTATAGTAACTAGTAGCTTCACTTTTGTACCGCCTCTCACAGAACTTGCACAAGTTTTCCAATTGGATATTAGCACCAGATTTGTCATAATAATCTTTTTTTATTAAGGTAATTTTCACTATCTAGCCTTGGTTTAGGAGCATCCTTATTCTATCTCTGCAGCATAGCACTATGTTTCCACAATTAAAGACATATGTTTCTGTAGTTTTCGAGCGTTTATATGCCTGAGTGCATGCTTTAGGATGCTGCTTGGTTGCGCAAATCATGCTCATCCGCAGGAATCATTTGTTGTTGGTAACTATTCTGTTACTATTCTTTTGGATCCTAAAACATAAAATACAATTGCCGCATAATGTATTCTTATATAATATAGATTTTGTTATGATGAACTTAAAGTATTTATCATATCTACCATTTCATGACTGAAAACATAAAATTTTAGTGTACTTGGTAGATGGAGATTTACAGTGGTTTGTTTGTTCCAATAGTCGGCTTGGTATCACAAGGTCAATGAATATTGTTTCTTGATATAAACATGGAGACATACCGAGTACTAGTGCGACCAAATTGTGGAGATGGAGAACACAATTGGACTATGACTAAATATAGTGAAATCTTTCATGTACATTGTAATAAGTATGAACATTCTGTTGGGGTCCGCCTCGAATTCCTAAATAAGCTAAGAATCTTATTATGGGCAGTATTCAAATTTGTGATAATTGAGGTAATTCTTATTTTGTTAGAAATAAAAATTATGGAAAGATTTCTATTCAAGATAAGAAAAGATGGTAATTATCATTAATAGGATTTGAAATATATTATGATTAGAATATTTGTGGTGCCTATAAATATAGATATTCGTAGGGGAGGTATTGCAAAAGTTAGAGGGTTGTGTGTGATACACAAGACAGATCTTTTGTGATCAAGGTGATTGTATTCAAGAGTGTTGAGTGAGGGAGCGACTTCAATCTTGTAATACATTCATAATGGATTTGTGGTTTTACCCTCCCTTGAGGGGTTTCTACGTTAAATTGTTGTGTTCTTTACTTTCGTGTTTGTTATTGTGTTTGATTAATGTTGATCAATAGTGGATGTGATCCTAACAAACTGGTATCAAGAGCTTGGGTTTGAGAATTAGATTCGGCGTTAAAGAGAACACAATCACGAAGTAATTACGAAAATTCGCCGAAATTTTCTGGTCTGCGCATCTGTTGAAGAATGGACGATTGGGAAGTCATCCGTGGTCCGATCGTCCTGATTTTCGGACAGTATGTTTGTTACATCGATATCTAAAATCTGAATGGTGGAGATCAGATTTTGAGTTCGGGAATGTGTGATTTCTGGTATCCGGCGTTGGCTGTTTGCGCATTGTTAGTTGGTCTTGAGTTGATTTTTTCTTGGCTCGATGGAGGATCTAAATTTGTTGAGGATTGATACACCCAAGTATGATGGGAAGACGGATTTCACTATATGGAAATTAACCGTCAAGGATGTGTTAATTCAACAAGAACTTGATGATGCCTTGGAGAAGACGAAGCCAAAAGAGATGAGTGATACAGATTGGGCGAAAAATCCAAAAGAGAGCGGCGAGTACAATCAGGTTGGCACTTGCACCCGATGTGAGATATAACGTGTTGAACGAGTCGACACCGAAGGATGTATGGGACAAGTTAGCTAGCATATACGCTTCGAAGTTGTTGACCAACCGACTTAATTTGAAGATGGAGTTGTACTCTTTGAAACTGGATGAAGAAATTAGTATCCATGATCACATCAGTTGTTTTAATCAGCTAGTATGTCATCTGACTAATGTTGATGAGCCGATAAAAAGACGAGGAACAATCTCTGTTGTTGTCATCACAGCCGAAGTTCTTCAAGTATTTTAAGAAAACACTGTTAGTGGGGAGAACAACTCTTACGCTTGATGATGTGTTAAAGGCGTTAAGAGATAATGAGAGGATGGAAAAGGATGATGTTTCTCAAAGTGGTAAAGCAGTTTTAGTTGTCCAAAGTGGTTGAAGAATGAGTCACAACCGCAATGACCTGCAAGGAAGAAGTAAATCTCGACCGAGTAAGAAGGATATGAGCACTGTTGAGTGCTATTATTATGGTGGAACAGGTCATATGCAGATGTTTTGCCTAAGCTTTAAAGAAGATGTGAAGTCGAGCAAAGTTAATGATGCAGACTCTACACATGTGATCGAGGATGGAGAGTTTTTTATGGCGAATGAAGATACCGTTCTTGGTTCGGTAAAGAATAAATCAGAATGGGTGACGGATTATGCTGCTTCCATGCATATATGTAGAGATCGAGCGATGTTTAAGACTTTATGCACTGATGAAAATCTTGGTAATATCATTGTGGGGAATGATGAGAAGATGAAGGTTCAAGGAGTTGGAACTGTTCGTCTTAAACTCCATGATGGTACGATCAAGAAAGCTCAAAATATAAGATATGTACCAGATGCATCAAAGAATGTCTTATCTTAGAGTGTGTTGGCATCACGTGGGTACAAATTCGTTGGAAGAGGGCGAAGTTGCAAGGTGTATAAAGGAAAGAGCTTGATTCTACAAGGGATGATGAATAAGAAGAACATATATTGTTTAGATGGTGAAGCAACAACGATGAAGACCGAGAAAAAGGTAAGTTCATAATTTTCATGATATTTAAAATACCGTTTTAGAAAGTCAATTCGACTATTTTTTATAGCATTAAAGTGACCAACACTTTGCACATCCTATTGTGACGAACCGTATTCTGACGAACCGTATTCTGACGAACCGTCTTTCAACTCTTCGATCGAAGTTGGTAACTTAGCATAGCGACCAGATTTAGTCCACATTAGTTTGATATTGTCTGCTCTGGACCAGACCCGCACGGATTTGTTTTTAGGTCATTCCCAAAAGGCCTCATACTAACGGAGTTAAGCGGCTGCTTTACGTACAAGAGAATTTGATCTTGTCTCATCGATGTGGTACTTAATTAGGTTGACACTACCTAACAATCCTCCCCTCAAACCAAGAACCACAAATCTCGTGGTCTTACACCCGTGATTAATTTATCCACCACTTGTACCGCCATGATTCACCTCGCGGAACCCCGTCGCCTGAACACCATCAAGAAAACTTTCGACACAAGGCACCCCGACAAATCTCCAATCGCCACTGAAGGGAACCTCCCACATCGAACCACCGCAGCCCGTTACCCCCAAGATCCAACTCCGGAACCATGGGCTCTGATACCACTTTTTGGGCCGCGAGCAAGCCATAACTCCACATTAGTATGATATTGTCCGCTCAGGGTCAGGCCTGCACGGATTTGTTTTTGGATCACTCCCAAAAGGCCTCATGCTAACGGGGTTAACCTTTATATACAAGAGAATTTGCTCTTGTCACATCGATATGGTATTTAGGTTGACACTACCCAACATAATGGATAACATATCGAGAAGTTCTTATACCAAATTGTGGAGAAGGGAAGGTAAAATCCCATGAAGTGTGGGTACTTTTGGTGAAAACCTTTGTGTACTCTGTAATATGTATGTAGATGCTCGAGTTTATTTCTGGGTAATGAGAGACTGTGAATGAAAGACTATGATGCGCAAGATTCCTGGATAAAATTGTTCACCAGCCCACATATGGATAGATTAACAATGTGCTTGTATATTGCATGCATTTCTGTAAATGGTGATATTATGCTTTTTTCAGGTTCAACCACAGTACTCTACAACACAAAGGATCGCACATTCAAGGATCCGCTAAACAACATAAGTCGTCAAAGTCCTAAATTGTACCTATGTTGAGAGTATAGTTTCACCCCAACTCTGAAGCTTGTAAACAACAACAAGTAAAGAAGAAAGTAAATAACTTATAATTTCATGTTTTTTATATTACTTCTTGAGCATTTAGTTCTCTTCTAATATTGGACATGATAAGTTGATTCTTCATTTTCTGTATGAGTGCTACATGAAATATTCTGGAAGTAGTATGTACGTACGCATGATCATATATATATGGCAGATCATTTTTCAATATTTTGTTGTCATCTTCATTTGTACCTTTGGGAACGAATTTAATGACTTCTTTAAATAACTTGGTAGTTTCATCAGCTAGCTCATATATATTTCAGTTATTGTTTAATCACTTCTATCAAGAGTACCCAGCTGTGTTAAACCTGAAATATTGCCTTTATGCAGTTAAAACCAGTTGGTCCTCGGTTGATTTGATTATCTGATATTTATGTTGTAACTGTTGTACGGTCACTGGTGCAGAATTGGAAGTTGTTATGCTTTTATGTCCAGAGATCAACAATATTGTAGCTAAAATCTTGGATGGGGATGATGCGGTTACAAATTATATGTCATCATCTAAATAGAAGAAAGCTGGTAAAATAGCGGCTTAAATTTATATAATCTAAACCTAGCAACACTTGCTTTTATGACTCTAATGAGTCGGCAGGTTGGACAACTACTTGACAGAAATCCCCAAATTCTATTTTTTGCAAGACATTTTGAGGTTAATGATCACCAAATTTGTACAAACTCGAAGAACTAAGAGCATATATACAGTGTTGTGGGAGGATTTACCACAACTACGTGGAGGCCTTTGCTGGAATAGCGCCAATTAGTTAGAACAAACCTAGATGCCTAGAGCGGCTCACAACTAGGCTTCTGAAGAACACGGGTGGTGGTTCTACGGAGTGTTTGGACTGAATCTACGGGAATTAGAGCTCAAGAGCCGTAGTGCTTGCTACGTTGGCCAACCAAGAACCCTAATTTAGCTTTCAACACAAGAGTATACGTGCTCTCAGTAACTAAAGGAGTGTGTATTCAGAGATCCCCGTAAACTACCTACATACCTCAATAAATAGAGAATCAAGCCCAGATGTAGTTCTTAGATCATCATTTTCAGTGAATTATCATGTATCTCATGTGATTGTACATGTCTCTTGTGTTTATCCTCTGAATATCTCATGTAAATCGGGTTATCAAGCCTTAGTGGGACTGTGGTAGCTCATCAAATGATGTTTATTTCATGAAATGTGTCAATTATCACATATATATGACATATATCCTCTAATAACTGAATAATTATCTATTAATTTGTATATATCTGTGAAGGAGACGTTTTCCTGGAACGTAGGAGGTCGTCCTTATCCAAATCTATGACTCTGTTGGGCTTCCTCAGGGATCGGGACTTACGTGCAATAACCCATCCCGGTAACCCCGTCTGGGAGTCATGCCGGTAGCCTGTCTCATGATGACCATTCCATGGTAGATGTGGACCATTGTAGGTTTAATTTCAAGTATATTTTCTGTCTATGCCCCATCAGGATAGTCCCTAGGGTAAACCTTATTATCACAGAAAACCCTAATTATCACCTCAATTATTAGTGGATACTCTCTGCCTACATTGACCTAAATATAGGTCATGCCAGATTTGGTCACAACATACAATATATCCTATCAAATACAACGGTACCTCCTACTTCACTAACAAAATTTACAAGCTCTCACAATCTTTTATATCACAAACTACAAGTAGTAACGTTACAAACAATCATGGGGCAGTGGGGGAAACTGTCCATGGCCCGAGACCCGAGGCCCGAGACCCGGAGACTCCACATTTTTCAAAAAAAAAAATTATTAAGGGAAGTGGGGGCAACCACCCAAGTTAACTTCTGAGGACTACATTCTTGAAATAAAATTATAAATTCCTATAAATATAAAAAAAAATTAACTAATTACCTTTCTATTTAGTTAATAATTAGTATTTGTTTTGCTTACTCTTTTAAATCCATTTATTCTCGATGTACACAATACATTAATATCAAATTATGAAGTGGGCAAAGGGAGAAGGAATGATCGCGACAGTTTCTTTCAATAAGGTAGCTACGAAGTGTACAGAATGACTTCTGGAAGAAGCTGAGTACATAAAGAAACAAAGCATTCGATTCTCAAGCATTTTCGTTTTAATGGCTGTGAAGTGATATTCATAAAGAATATAGAGAGTATGCACTGTGCTATATGCTTGAGTCAAATACAAAGAATTAGCTTTACTGCTGCTCTGCTCTACATATAATTTTCTTGTCGAGCTAGTATCAGGTGATTAGGCCGCATTGGCCAGTAGGCAATTGAAAGACGAAATTGTGCAATAACATTGATGCAATTATGTACGGTGGCAAACAACAAGAATAAAAAGATAAGTTCAATAGTTTAAACTTGTGCAAATTTTATAAAACATTGAAGTGACTATATTCGATCAGGACTCAGGAGAGTATCATCTTCTTATAATTTGATGCGGTATAAATTGAGATATGGGAAAGTAACAAACAGAACTAGAATATATGATTGCAAGAATAAAATATAAAGGGAAACACTCCTTGTAGTTGTATGTAGTATCAACAATGATCACTACAAAAGACGTCCAAGGTTAGTATTTCGATCAAAAATGGTCCAGTTGCTTGTAGTGTATATAGTGGTTGATTCAACATCTAAAATCTTTGGTGAAAAAAATTGATACTTTAATATATTTAGTATTATTTACAAAACTTAATTTAATATTGTCGATACTCTTCTCCGAGGTGGACCGAAATAGTGTATATTAAGTTCGACATGTCTAGCCAGGAAAAAACAATCCTTTGGCGGAGCTACGATATACAAATACATACCAAGAGCTGAGGTACTTTTTGGTTGCATGAGAATAAAAAAAACTAAAGGTTATAAAAAGAGAGGTTGTACAATTCGTGAGACATATGCTTCTGTAGATGTTTCTATAGGTATAAAGCATATGTCGAGTGTTAACTCCGTGGCACTTTCATATCTATTACAGCTTAGTTAAGCACCAATCTCTCTCTAGCTCTCTATATATATGGAGACTGCTGAAAATTTTCTTAAGGCCTCATTTAGGATACTCATAATGGTAGGTTTTATAGCCTTGATTGTATTGGCTGGAATGTTGGAAAGTGGAAAATTCGACACGAAAACAGTACTGATTAGCTACTCCGGGCTAGGTGAAAAAAGTTCGAAGCACAGGAAGCTGATCGGAGAAGAAAACTATGGTGTTGATCGTCCCATGTCGGATCTTGATCAGTTCATGAGCAAAAGAAGAGTCCCTAATCGATCTGACCCCATACATAACAGGTGCTTTCTTTAAATTTAACTTTTTTTTTTAAGTAACCTTCTTTAAATTTAACTTTGCCTAGGTATAATTTGAATAATAATGTGTTCTTCCATCTCATATAATTTCTTTTAAATTGTATATGTGTGGGGGGTATGATAACTCTTGTTCTCCTAAATTGCATGTTTGGGGGTACGATTACCATGGCTATATAGCCTACTTACGCCATACTTAACGTGATGGTCAAGCATCTAGTTGTTACAAGTTAGGCACTAAGTCCGAATCCAAACTAAATACTATTTATTTTTATCAATTTTTTAATTAAAGCTAATCATTTAGATGCATATAAATATTAGAGTGAGGGTTGTCGTTAACCATCTATATATCCCCTAAAATGTTTTTGGGATAAATTTAACCCTGAAAATATTTGTGAATGCAAGCAATTAATTACATATCATCAGTACTTAATACACCCTCTAGGATTTTTTTTGTTAATTGCTTATAACGTTAATCGTTATAAGCAATTAACTACAATATCATCCGTACTTAATAACCCTCTAGAGGGACCAACTTCCTTTATGTCAATACATAATTGTTAAACTTATTATTGCTGGAATCTCACATGATGTACTAAAAGACTAAATGTGTTTAATTATTTAAAACTTTTCAGGAGAGCTGGAAATTCTAGAAGACCACCTGGCCAAGCTTAGTTACCGGAGTTTACAGAAGATCTTGTAAACAATATAGCAATATGCTGACCCTGTATATATGAACTGATTGAATTACGCCTTTACGTTTGTAGATGATAATCAAAGTACTAGCTAGTGTGTCAGTTTGGATCATGAGATTCCAAACCGGTTAACCGGAATGGGAAATTTCATTCACATTCTCGTTAACCGGGTTGAAATCTAATAATCCAAACAGATGCAAATATATGTAGTGCAGTATAAATAAATTAAAAACATCAACCAAAATATATTCCAGCAGGTTTGCTACCAATTTTTCCTTATCTCATGGCAGTAGGAATTTTATGTGCTGGTATGTTTAACTGAAAAAGATAAATATAAGTAGGCATTTATCAGCCGGCGACAGTCTCCTTTTATATGGCATCTTTTTATAAAAAAAATAAAGCAAGTCCAACGATTAAAGCTCTTTTCTGCACCAGGAAAAGAAAAGGTATCTGCATCAAATTGTTCTTTCTTTAGGCACTATTTTTGTCCTCTTTCCCGTCAAACATTTGAAAATAACTATTTTTAGCAAGGTATATAATAAATTTAGTTTATATCAAAAATGCACTTACTTCCCTCCCCTCTACTTATTCTCGGTTATCAGGTGATATGGAATTAAATTATTATTTTTAAAATAACAAACTTATATCCTGTACATTCAATGCACGGATCTCTTTTTAATATTTATAATTATTATAATTCATGAATTAATTTGAATTTTTTTAATTTTTAAGTTTTTTGAAGTTTTTAAATATTAACAATATAAATATTTATTTTTACTATGTGTTTTATAGAGTTTGAAATTTTGAAAAATAATTTATCTACTAAAATGTACAATTTTTAATCTACATATAATAGTGTATGTTGACTCTTTTGTACGGTAATTGCTACGGTAATATTTGAATTTTAACTTTTTGCCCTTCATTTTCAGCTTTATTTCAAAAATGCCATTGTCCACGTCTGATAATATAGGGCGTGTGCACACACTTCTGGGCTACTTCTCCCCATACAGATACAGGAAGCTTCTGTTAAAAACTTTGGTTTTGAAATTCAAATTCAAATCTATATACACAACCTCCGAGAATTCAAAATTGAATTTATCTACAAAAGTTTTTTATTAGAGTCTTACTTCCTCTCTTACTCTCACTTATTTTCTTTGTAATTTTTTCATTTATCTTATTCTCTTTTCTTTACTTTACTTTACTTTACTTTGAGGATCCTCTACTTTTAATAATCATTGTTTCTTATTTGTTGCAGGTTACAGTTTGCTGATAACCTGTTTGATAATTTGCCCAAAAGAAAAGTTTGATTAAGTTCACACTCTGTAGGTATTTTTCTTATCAAATTCATGGTTTGTGATTTAATTTTTGGGATGTATATGCAAGTTTGTTAAAATACATATGATTGTAACCTTTCTACACGTATTTATTTGAACTAAAAATGATTTACATATTAGGTTTGGCGATGGTTAGAACTTTGGAATTTTCTGATTGATATTATTGAAAAGGATTAGCAACCTAAAACTTCAATTTTTGTGAGGAAAATTAAAGTGAGGTGTATGATATTATTCAAGTGATTATTACTTAAAGGTAGAGGCAAGAAAATGTGTAAATGATTGGGTTTTTATGTTTTTATTCAAGTGATTATTACTTAAAGGTGTATGATAAGATTATTTCTTTAATTTGTTCCTCAAAAGTATGCTATGTGTGTGTGGTTGGATTTACTAATTACAATTTTTATGATGGGTGTTAAGTTAACGTAATTATTTTGTTTGATATTTATAGCACACCCTTGTTGTTGAAATTGGAGCATATCCGCATTGTTAGCATGTTTAATACACTCCAACTGGATCACTTTCCGGATTTATGGGTCATCAAGAACAATTTGTATGATGTTTTGTTCAATTTTCTCGATCTGATCTTTATCTTTAACAGGCGGGGATATTATCTGGTGCTGTAGATGCTATTAAAATTATAAAGGGACCAAGATATCATCTCTATCAGATCATGTTCTTGAAATTAGTGCATCAGATCATGTTCTTGAAATTGTATGACTTGCTTCAAAGCATTCTCATATTGTGCCTTTGGTGCATATCATAGAATATGTTATGTACTTGGTCCTTTTTATGCTACCTATTGAGGTTGAACTTTTCTTGTGAAAAACAAGTACTTATAGTCATGGCTGGAAGACCATGGTAGAGGTAGCTATATTGATGAAAATTTGTGGTTGCTCTGCAAAGGTATTATGCATTTTGATGTTTGACCATTTCTGTTTATGTGAATTTAGTTCATCAAATCTTTAAACCGGCTCGGTGTGTCGTGCTTTTTGTTTTGTTCACAATAATTATCTTTAGACCTTAGTATACATATTGAAAGTGATCAACTTCATTTAATTAGTATTTTTACCATTCTAAGCGCAAGATATAGATGTAGAGACTTAGTAACTGGCATTTGTTTATTTTAGTTTGTTTGGATTAGTTTCCTTCTCTTTAATATGGTTGGATTTGTGAAATGCGATAAACATTTTGACTTGTGTGTGTTTTTGTGTAATGTTAAATGCTTCTACTTTAGAAGTATAGAATTATTCTGCATTATTTTTATCATTTTACTTTTCTGTCATTGTGGTCATGACATGGTATAGAATAAATTGAAATAATTATGCATATCATGGCTTTTACATGTATTTAAATCACGAGAAAGTAATCTATAAGTAAGTTGTTAATCAATTCAAAAATAAACATCTATTCAGGTCAACAAGCGTAAAAGCCATTTTTGGCCAGTGAGATTTGCATAAGCTAGGCCAATTTTCGTATAAATGAAGAAATTTGCCAATTTGGTTTACCAACTTGGATCTGAATTGCAATTTATTGTACCTATGTTTTGTAGGGTATGAAGTGGAACCACTGGATTTCTTTTTGCTGAACCACGGGGAACTTGGATTTTATAATTTACAGGTAATTACTTTCTTTTAGTTCAAGTTTAAAATTGCACTGCGTCTATTTTCGAGGCTCGATTGTTTTGGCTGTTTCTATAGGTAATTTACAGGTAAATACCTTCTTTTAGTTCAAGTTTAAGATTTTAAGTTATTGCCCCATTCCAGGTTATAAGAAATTTCAATCGCCACCTAACTTTCTATTGAAAAAACACATCTTTGTTTGGTTTTAGTGTTAGAGTGGTACTTATCATGGTAGCTTTAAGAATATGAATATGTTTGCTTCATCAAGTCCATATAATCCCCAATGATGTGTCAAATTTTCGAAGATGCAAATGTTCGGGAGGTGCATATGAATATAAATATGCATATATATGATTGTTGGGTGAAGATTAATATTGAGGCATGGGTTAGTCCAGAAGAGGAAGATATTGATGCTTCTAATTCACTTAAAAAATCTTGGATATGATCAGCAATCAAATAGTTTTAACGAGACACCTGCAGCCTGCTTGGGAGAGGCAGTGAAAGCCAATTTAATGGTAAATCCTTTGGTGGCTTTTGTATAACTAAGACTTCTTCTGTTATCCAAAATTCAAAGTACGAGTGCATAGATCGCATATATGTATGTTACGAAGCAGGGATCACTTCTTTCTATCTGTCTGTTTGCTTCACATTTCTGTGTTGAAAAGTAACTGATGTTTATTTTATTGTCAGGTTCAAGTAGGAGGAGATCAAGAATGAAGTTGAGATGAAGGAAATTAAAGTCGAGTGTATACTTATGTAGAGTGTAGAACGATTGTGCTCCAAGTTTAATGTTTTACATTTGTTTCAGTCTCTCGTCAATAGACATCGGGTAAAAACCGATGTCTGGCAACTTTTGAACCGATGTCTTTGTCGGTGTAGAGAAAGGTCCAAGACTTTGACATCGGTTCAACACTGATGTCAAAGACCATGTATAACATCAGTTCCCTGTTAAGAAATGATGTTTTAAATTATCATAGACATTAGTTCCTGACTGATGTCAAAGACAAAGAACCATCCAAGGCTTTGACATCGGTTCAACACTAATGTCAAAGACCATGTATAACATCAGTTACTTGTTAAGAAACGATGTTTTAAATTGTCTTAGACATCAGTTCCTGACTGATGTCAAAGAAAAAGAACCTGATGTTAATATTCTTTAACATCAGTTGCTAGCCGGTATCTATAGTCTTTAACATCATAATGGACACAAACAACTGATGTTAAAGTTTATAAAAATAAGGTAATATATTAGCTAATTTTAAACATTCTCACAAACAAAATCAACAAAGACATTATCACATCAATCAACAAATCAAACTTCGTGTATTAATATAACAAAGAAATCCATTACAATTGTTCATAATATGTCTATAAATTCTAAAACCAAGAGAACACTCCACAATGCACCAAAACTAAGTCACAAATCAAAACTAGCTAGCACGGTGCCAATAACATTCCACCAAAGTCAGATGTATGACAACAACAAATCATGAGTTCCAGCCAACGATCTTGTTCCACGTGTTGAATGATGGTATGTACAGATGTCACTTGTTCATTTCTATCGAACCAAACTTCAGCAGCAGTGTTCAGTGTCCAATACTTATGTCATATATTTCCAATAATTATGTCTCATCAAAACATCATTATGACAAAATAAAATAACTTAACTAACCTGCTCCAACCATGATACTGCTTTCTGGATTCCTTCATGGCCGCTCTTTTGGCACAATGTACAGAAGCTGCCAGAAGTAAAGAAGCTGCCAGAAGTAAAGGCAGCTCACCCGAAGCTGCAGAATACATATACGAATTATGATATAATATACGAGAAACCTGTCTTCTTCACGTATTTAGAACTCCAATATCACCAATCAGATATTCAAAAGGTAAAATTGTTTATGTATGTTCTTCAATGTGCTAAAATTTTACATGCTTTTAAACTGAATATGTAACGGCTTGGAGATATAATCAATTACTTAGACTATTATTATAACAAGATATTTTTAAGCCTACCTTTGTCATACTAATTATCTAGAGGTTTGCGATATAGCAAGCAAATATAGAACAAATTCATTAGTGTTACGAGAGAAAGTAAAGACCACAGATGTCATTATAGTTTGGGTCAGGACCAGGAATCTGCTTCAAGGAACTCACCTCCTTCAAAATCTGCATACAACCATTATATTAAACGCAAGATCAAAATAATCTAAGAGCTTGCAGAGGATCTCCCTCTGAATCAATGGTCCGGGGAACAATCCTAGTTTTGTGGTGAGCTGCCACTGTAATTCAGCTATAAACCATCTTTCCATTCCAAGATCCCATGTCAAGAATTACTCCTACTTGAAACTTCTTTTGTGAATGAAACACATGCAAAGGAGACTAAAGAACACTAGTAGGACACACGATATGCAATAGGCTTATGGTAAGTGGCTTCAGAAAACAATCACATATGGATTCTTAAGTGAAGTTATTAATTACAAATACACATCAAAGCACTTTTATACTACGCGAAGGCAGAACGGAAGAAAAAAAAACATCTGAACTGGTATGATGAGTTTGCTTAGCGTGTGAGATTGTGCCAATCTAGAAAATTTATGTATTACAGAAACAAACCAACTATTCTGATATCCACGTGAATATGGTGTTAGGATATTTTCTTTACATTACTAAATAATTTATTGCAATTTATGAATACAAGTTTGAAGTGTTGGCCATCTGTTATATATTAGATGCTAAAGTGAAATATATAAATAATTTTTTTTAATTGGGTTGTATATGTTAAAATATTATTTTGAGATCTAAAATTTATCTAAATTCAATTTTATCATTACATCAAAGTGTTGATTTATAAAGATTTGAATTTTGAGATTCAAAAGATAGTTGAACCCTAATAAACAAGATATTAGATAATTTGTTTGTATTCAAGATTACTTGTATTCACAATTTTTGACTTAAACCCTTCAATTTTTTATTACCTTTGATTTTTTATAATTAAAATAATTAATTATGATGATACGTTATAGATTATCAAATTTTAGTTTTACAAGTTACTTAAAAAAAATTATTAAATTTTATAGTTAATTATGATGATACGTTATATATTAATTCTCGGAGGTAATACGCTTTGGCAGGATCAAAAAATTATTTTATTATTGTGTAGGATTCGAGGCGCCGCAGGAGTCGGGGCCGAGAAATTATTTTATTTAACTTTAAAAATTTTAACTTAAAAATGCATTTAATATTTTACTAGCTTAAAACCCGTGCGATCCACAGATTATTACTAATAATTATTATTTTTATTATTTATATTTTAATATTCTATTAATCTGCATTTGTTAAAAAAAATAAGTAGGCGTGTTAAACTTTTTTAAATAATTAAAAGTATTAAAATAGATTTTAAAATAAATTAATAACTGTTTGCCCGTGATATTTTTGGAAAAGGAGGGGTGAAAAATAGAAAAAGTAACATATATTTTTGGAAAAGGAGGGGTGAAAAATAGAAAAAGTAACATGTTTTAGCTGAAAAGGTAAAGGTAAGTGTCCGTGATTAAAAGTATTTAAATAGGCTTCACAATAAATAAGTAAGGATTTGTCCAGAATATTTTTGGAAAATAAGGGGTTTAGTAAAGAAAAATCAGAAAGAGTAACATGTTTTAGTTGAAAAGGGTAATTGTCCATGATTTTTTTTGAAAAAGTGAAGATTTTGTTATAAAAGATAATGTATTTTAGCTAAAAATGTAGTTGGTTATAAAAATGTTATTATTTAATAATAATTTTTTTAGAAAATGAAAAAAATAGAAAAAGTAACATAATTAAAAGTATTAAAATAAATTTTAAAATAAATAAGTAAGGGTTTACCCGTGATATTTTTGGAAATTAGGGGTTTTAGTAAGGAAAAATAGAAAGAGTAGCATGTTTTTGTTAAAAAAGATAATCGCCCGTGTTTTTTTTAGAAAAATAGAGGATTTTGTAAGAAAAAAAATAAAAAAAAGTAATGTATTTTAGCTGAAAAGGTAATTGGTTATAAATAATGTTATTATTTAGTGATAGTTTTAAAAAAAAATAAGTAAGGGTAATTAAGTAAAATCACTAAGTACCGACCGTCCGTCAATCCGACTACCAAACTTTTAATGTTTCGTCTTTAATAATATAGTTTAAAACTCGTACGATGCACGGGTTATTTTTAATAATTGTTAATTTTATTATTTATATTTTATATTTTATTAATTGCATTTATTAAAAAAAATAAGTAGGCGTGTTAAACATTTTAAAATAATTAAAAGTATTAAAATGAATTTTAAAATAAATAAGTAACGATTTGTCCGTGATATTTTGGAAAAAGAGGGGTTTTAATAATAAAAATAGAAAGTAACATGTTTTCGTTGAATTTTAAAATATAAAAGTAACGATTTGCCCGTAATATTTTTGAAAAAAAGGGGGTTTAGTAAGAAAAATAGAAAAGTTGACATGTTTTAGTTGAAAAAGGTAATTGTCAATTAAAAGTATTAAAATATATTTTAAAGTAAATATGTAAGGGTTTTCTCGTGATATATTTTGAAAATTGAAGGATTTTAGCAAATGAAATAGAAAAAGTAACATGTTCTAGTTGAAAAGGAAATTGCCCCTGATCTTTTTTAGAAAAAAATGGTAATTTAATTTAATTGAAAGGGTAACTGATTATAATAATTAAATAAACAATTAAATAAGGCAAATATCGTATCAAAAAACAGGTACAAAAAACAGGTACCAAAACTTTTAATGTTTCGTATTTGATAATATAGTATAGATAGAGAGATATATTCATAATATTAGTTTTTTATGCTACTAAATGGAATAGTCCGTGATATTTTTGAGGTTTTAGTTAAGAGAAATATTAGTTAAAAAATATAAAAAAGAATACACGTTTTGGGGGAAAAAAACTAATCGGTTAGTCATTAATAATTATAATATTATTATTTTATTTTATTAAATAGAACTATTCGTGATAATTTTGGAAAATTAGAGGTTTTATTTAGGAAAAATAGAAAAGTAGAAATTTTAGTTGGAAAATATAAAAAAGAATATACACTTTGGCTAAAAATGGTAATGAGTTATTTATTAGCAATTATAATCTGATTATGTTATTTTATTAAATGAAACTGCCTCTGATATTTTTGGAAAATGAGATGTTTTAGTTATGAAAAATAGAAAAAATATTATATATACTAATTTTAATATTTTATCTAACGGTTCTCAATGACTTGATCAAAAATATCTAACGGCTATGAATGTAGTGACCAGACTACAAAAACTTTCATGACCAGACTACAAAACTTTCAATGTTTCGTCTTTAATAATATAGTATAGATTGTCCTCAACATAAATATATGTAATTAAAATAATTAATTATGATGATATGTTATAAATAATCAAATTTTAATTTTACAAGTCACTTAAAAACAATGTTTTTATTAAATTGTTGTTTATAAAAATCAATGTTTCCTGATATTGGATATTAAATTAATGATATAATATATAAATCATTTATATTTTGAAAAGATTACATATAATCGGAGGTAATCTGCTTTTGCGAGGTCGAAAAATTATTTTATAATGGGTAGGATTCGAGGCGGTGGGGCCAAGAAATTATTTTATTTAACTTTAAAATACTTCACTTAAAACATACATTTAATGTTTTATTATCCTCAACATAAATATATGTAATTAAATTAATTAATTATGATGATATGTTACATATTATTAAATTTAGTTTTACAAGTCACTTAAAACAAAATTTTATTAAATTGTTGTTTATAAAAATTAATGTTTCCCGACATTGGACATTAAATTAATGATATATTATGTAAATAATTTATATTTTGAAAATGTGTTCAAATAATTAATTAGATGCATTGATTCTGATTCTAAACCTCTGTATAGCGGATTATACTTTGAAATCTCTTATACTTTGATATTTTCTAATAGTAAATCATTGTTATGCATTTATAATTAGTTCATTTATGCATCCGAAATTATATAATTTACTTCAACCAAAAATATCCAAATAAGTCATATTTATTAACATATTTATGTATTTATGTATTTTTATTTAAATTTAATTAAATTAATAATTTTTAAAAGTTAATAAATTCTTATGTACCAAGAAATTCATCAAGTGAAGAAATATTTATGGTATAAATGAACCTCTGGAATTTTTAATATTTTTTTTCTTATTAGGTGAAAAGGTGTGTTTCTGTTTTTCATTCAATTTTATTTTTGTAATTAGCTTCAATATCAAGTTTTCAACCAAAAAAAAAAAAGCTTCAATATCAAAGAAGGAGCCCATCCCAACCTTTGCTACCATAAGTATTTTTTTTTGTTTATTCAATTATTGAACAAATAAAAAAAAATTAAACTTTTCAAAAGATTTATAGGCCCAGCATGGCGGGCATCAATCCTAGTATATATATGTTTCACTCATTATAAGCTCCTGCAATATTTAATTGAAGTTATAAAATAAATTTTTCAATAACAGTCTTTTGAATAGGATTTTCGATAATGTATAATGCAATTGTTGGAGTTTTATAAATGAAATAGCGTTCTTGATTAAAAATTAGGACTCATTTAAAAAATTTGAAGTCTTAAAAGTTGCTCTCTAGAAAAAGTTCTTGAGTGCGGGAATAATTTCACACACTCCAAGAATCGAAATTTGATTATTTTGATTAACAATCAACTATCTCATCAATTTAGTTACACGTTAGGAGGCCTCCTTAAATTTATCAATCATACAATACTACTTAATGAATACAAAGAACAAAATACTCTTTCAAATTTATGTCACATCTTTGATTGAGTATGATGAAATAGGACAAACTAAGATAGTATTTTGTAGGTACTTGTTATTTTTTGCAATTTATAATTTTTAGAAGACTCTTTCGTAGAATTTGAACCAAGATGGAGTTCTAATCAAAGAAAGATCGATATCTCATTGTCCTCTTCAACTGAGTATAAATTTATTTTAAGAATAAGAATTATAAAAATAAATTAAGGTCTTTCCACTGAAAAATTAGGGGGCAAAAATTAATGAAGGATCAAAAGTAGAAAGCATTCAATGTATAATAGAAATGAGAGATTGGGAAAGAGAAATCAACAATATAATCTCAATATTAAGTTTTCATCCTCGCACGGTCTTTAATTTTTTTCAAAATTCACTTGCGGGGAGAGAGAACGTAGAAACGCACAATCAATATATAACTTATATAAAGGAGAAGACGGGACGGTGAGGTGGCGCCTCTAGAATCGCTCCGTTCTATTTTTCTAATTTTCTCAATTTTTTACAATTTTTAATTTTAATAATTACAACTTCCTTTATTGTTTTCGATTTTGTAGGAAGAAAATTGAAAATTACACTTTTATTATTTTCAAACTTGATAGAACTTTCTTTTATTATTTTCAAACTTGATAGAACTTTCTTTTATTATTTTCAAACTTGATAGAACTTTCTTTTATTATTTTCAAACTTGATAGAACTTTCTTTGATTTAGAAAATTACAACTTCCTTATTATTTTCGAATTTGTAGAACTTGATAGAACTTTTTTTGATTTAGAAAATTACAACTTCTTTATTATTTTCGAATTTGTAGGCTTTATAGAACTTTCTTTTATTATTTTCAAACTTGATAGAACTTTCTTTGATTTAGAAAATTACAACTTCCTTATTATTTTCGAATTTGTAGGACTTGATAGAACTTTCTTTGATTTAGAAAATTTCTTTGATTTAGAAAATTACAACTTCCTTATTATTTTCGAATTTGTAGGACTTGATAGAACTTTCTTTGATTTAGAAAATTACAACTTCCTTATTATTTTCGAATTTGTAGGCTTGATAGAACTTTCTTTTACTATTTTCAAACAAATCTATCAAGTTATTGTAATCGCTTCTCAAATCGCTTCGATCTATTTTTCTAATTTTCTCAAATTTTTGAATAATTAATGTTAAAGATTCGAAAATATCTCAATTGACTTTAAAATTTTTACTAATGGAGGAAACTAAATATACAATTATAATATTCTTGCCTTCAAAATCTTTATTAATGGAGGAAACTAAATATACAATTCTAATATTCTTGACTTTAAAATCTGTACTAATAAAAGAAACTAAATTTACAATTTTAATAGTCTTCTAAATTATTTTATTAGAAAATATTTTAATTGCCTTTTAAATTTTTAAAAATTGATGAAAGTAAATATACAATTTTAATATTATTGTCTTTATAATATTAGATAAATCCTTAATTTCTTTCTTAATATTTTCTAACAGAGGAAAGTAAATATAGTATGTTAATATTCTCATATACGCCCTCTACTGATCAATCAATATATCTCTTTATATATATATATAAAGGAAAACACCAGGAGCTCTAAAATCGCTCGATTCATATTTTTCTAATTTTCTAGAGCTCCTCAATTTTAAATACTTAAAATTAAACTTCCTTCTTTAAGTCCTATTTTTTAGAAAAGAAAGTCAAAACCTTTTTTAAGTTTTATAAAATAAACCAATGTATAAAAGGTAAGTATAACCTATAATTTATAAAATTTCCTTTTTTAAGTCCTATTTTTTAGAAAAGAAAGTCAAAACCATTTTTAAGTTCTATAAAATAAACCATTGTATAAAAGGTAAGTATAAACTCTAATTTATATTGGATCATATTTTTCTAGATTAGAATTTTGAATTTCCTTTTATAACATCTATAAATTTACTCTAGAATCGCTCGATTCATATTTATCTATTTTTCTAGAGCTCCTCTATTTTAAATAATAATTAAAATCAAAACTTCCTTACTTAGCTCTTATCTTTTATCTTCTTCTTTTTTATTATTATATATATAAAGGAAAACCCTCAGGAGCTCTATAATCGCTCGATTCATATTTTTCTAATTTTCTAGAACTGCTCAATTTTAAATACTTAAAATTAAATTTCCTTCTTTAAGTCCTATTTTTTTTTGAAAATAAAGTAAAAATCTTTTTTAAGTTGTATAAAAAATCATTGTATAAAAGGTAAGTCTACCTTTAACCGAAACCTTTTTAAATTGTAAAAAAGAAACAATTGTATAAAAGGTAAGTGTGCCTCTAATTCAAGAAAATCTCATATCGTCCATATTTATCTATTGTTCTAAAACTCCTATATTTTAATTCAATAAAATTCAAATTTCCTTATTTACATTCGAGTTTATAGAAAAGATAAAAAATATGTAAAAATGAATTATACTTAAAATTTAATTAAACAAATCTTTATATTATACAAAGAAGAATCCTATATAAATCCATTAGCACCCCCACAAAATACATTACACCAGCTTTGTGTTCTATACAATTTAATATTTTATAATCGTGTGATTATAAATCTATATTCTAAAACCATCCCACTATTCATATGACATGCAAGTCTTTTTTTATTGTGTAATTTAATGGTTATTGAGCTTTTTTAATGATTTTGATTCCTCTGATATATTGTGGTGTACTTATTTTTCTTGCAGTTAAAGGCTTTGAGAAGATGGAGACAATTTACCGGAGAAACAGAATAAACTGCAAGAATATATGCCGGTAAATTTTACATACTAATCATTAATTTCTTATGCTTTAATTTTGACACATCCAGGAGTAGTAAGAGGCACTAGAAAGTAATGCACACGAGACAATCCAGGTCTTTGAATCTACCTAATTAGTTTGTCGATGCACCTAACTAAGCAATATATCAAGTTTTATATTTATTCAATCTTTTACATGGTGGATAATCTTTTATTTATATTTTATTTGTGATCTTTAAGATTCTTAAATTTTAGCTTTGAGAAACCATGAACTACATAAAATAACATATGTATAAGTGTTTCTATCTTAAATAACTATTGTCATGTAAGCCTATGCATTATTTTATATGCATATTCGTCCTATTTTTTTAAATCAATTTTCTCATACCAAAAATAGGTGAGGAATTATTTTAAGAGATTAAGTTTTGGTGTCGCACTAATAGGAGTAATTGGAATGGTTTGACCAAACTGTCAGGTATCTACGTTTTGTTCTATGAATGCATTGATAAGCTTGTCCTTCGTCTTCGCATTGATCTCTTAGAAACTTTGACAAATTTATTATGTAATAATGTAGTGGCTCCTTTCTCAATTTTAATTCAATAAAATTAAAGTTTCTTATTTAAATTTGAATTTATAGGATATAAAAAATCTCAATTGTCTTTTAAATCTTTGTTAATGGAGGAAATTAAATATACAATTTTAATATTTTTTCCATTAAAATCTTTAATAATGGAGGAAAGTAAATATATTATTTTAATATTTGATATATTTATCTTTTTATCTTATCAATCTTTATATTTTTTCTCATTTTATTTATCTTCTTCTTTATATATACTAGCTTAAAGGAGTGTTTTTAATAATTGTTATTTCAATATTCATATTTTCATATTTTATTAATTGTAGTTATTAAAAAAAATCAGTAGACATGTTAAAATAGGTAAACTTTTTTAATAATTAAAAGTATTAAAATAGTTTTAAACTATATAAGTAAGGTTTTAGTATTGATATTTTTGGACAGTTTTATCTTTTTATTAATATTCAACATCTTTATCTTTTTAGCTTATCAATCTTTATCTTATTTATTCTTTTATTTATCTTCTTCTTTATATATATAAGGAAACTGAATATACAATTTTAATATTCTCCTTAATTAAAAAATATCTCATTTGTTTTTTCAAATCTTTCCTAATGAAGGAAACTGAATATACAATTTTAATATTTTTGTCTTTAAAATTTTGACTAATGGATATTCTCCTAAAAAAAATTTCAAATTTTAAAATTGAAAAATACTTTTACTAATATTTTCCTAAATTTCTATTCGGCACCAATTTGAAACTTATTACAAAAGTTTACCTTAATTATTCAAGACTAACTTCTTCTCCAACAATCATTCATATACATATATATAAAAATTGACCATCGAAGATAAATAAGTTAAACTTTCTATCGTACTTTTACATCGATTTGTTTAAACTTGAATTCGAGACATCATTAGTATAATATTTGATAATTGATACGCATGAATTGTATTCTTTGACCATGTTCTTCCTTTTTTTTTAGTATCATGTTGTATTATACTCATGATTTTAGGGTACTTGCCGATAATATTTTTAGAAAAATAGCGGATTTTGTTAGAAAAAATAGAAAAAGTAATGTGTTTTATCTAAAAAAGGTAATTGATTATAAATATGTAATGGTATTATTTAATAATTTTTTTTATAAATGAGTAAGGGTAATTAACTAAACACATTAAGTACCAAAAAAATTTATCGACCAACCAAACTTTTAATGCTTCGGTTAATATAAGATAGTATGTTGCCTATGATAATTTCAGAAAAAGAAGGTTTTAGTTCGAAAATATAAAAAAGAATATAAACTTTGTCTAAAAAAATTTAATCGATTAGTTATTAGTATTTATAATAATATTATTTTAATTTATTAAATGAAACTGCCCGTGATAATTTTTGAAAATTAGAGATTTTAGTTATGAAAAATTATAAAAATTAATGTTTTTTAGTTGAAAAAGATAATTAGTTATTTATTAGTAATTATACTATTATTGTATTATTTTATTGAATAAAATTACTCATAATGTTGTTAGAAAACAGAAATTTCAGTTAAGAAAAAATAAAGGTGTACTCTATATAATATTATTTAGTATTCAATCCAACGGTTCTTATCGATTTAATTGTAAAGATCTAACGGTTGTGGATTGAGTGATCAAAGTATGGAGGACCAGACTACGAATCAAACTCTCAATGTTCCGTCTTTAATATAATAGTATAGATTTTATATATTTTTTTCTTGATTTTTTTTCTTAAATAGTTAATACTTAAAATTTTACAAAAAAATTATAGGGCCGCTGCGAAGCGCGGCTTAGTCGACTAGTAGATTTAAAATTGAAATGAAGAGACTTGGATTAAAAGTTGGGTGACAAAAATTTGTACCTCGGAGATTAAAATGCTAATCTAACTAACATTAGTACAAAAAATGACATATGTGTATCCCTTTTGATATTGAGTTATATTGCATTCTACATATGTTTAGGGTCACAGATGTATTGTGTATACTGTATATGCTATAGGTGGCAAGAAGCTGAAAATATTGTTTTTTTTTTATTTGAAAAAAGACACAATATCAGTCTGTTTGAGACATTTGCATAAGCTATGCGATATATATGCGTCTTATAGCGTCAATTCGGCACATACACCTATCGGCTATCGCCTTTATGCGTTTGTTGGGCAAAAATGAACGCATAAAGTATAATTTTATACATCTAGTTTATGACTTTTGCGTGTGTCTTGAACAAAGTCTGATACCTATATGTGTCTGGTATCTAAATTTAACAGCCCGACTTTTCGGACTATTAATTTAAATCAAAACTAAAAATAAAATATAATTATTCAATGACAGTTACAGACGGAAGCGTGACAAAAGTTCTATTACAAAGCTAACTATTACAAAATCACAGCTAACGATAATTCAAAAACAAATCTATTCCAAACCTAAGATCCTCGAACTCCAAAGCTATCCCACTTGAGTTACACTGAACCTGAAAATTGTAAAGAATGAGCCATACAGCCCAGCAAGAAACCAATCGATCCAACTAGTCGGGCAAATAACAATTATACACATATGACAATACAATATTCAATACGATACATAACTTCGATACACATATACTTATTCTTATTCGATACGATACGACACCACATCACAACAATAACCTGAAACCCACAATTCATGCCACGACCACTACAACCCGGTGATAACGGTCCTAAATTTTCAGAAAACTGTCACTATAACCCGGTGACTCGGTCCTTATTCTTATTCGATATTTTCACAAACCATGGCACAAATCAGAATCCCAAGACTATTGCTTACACATAACACATATCAAATAATACATATCACTTCAAAATATATCATCACTAAGCCCAAGTTTATATAATCAACACACACACTCAACACATAATTTCGAAAATACTAGATAAATCAAGCGGAAACTTACCTCAACGCAACCTAGATCATATATTCAATTCTGACCAGAACTGTATTTAGCCTTTTTGACCCTCTAAACGACGTTTTCATGAAAAACTCAAAGGACGAAAGTCGTATAGAACAAAAAGACCTTTCTGAAAAGATATGACTCATCAAAATCGGACTTATAATGAATCAGGAATTGAATAAAACGTCCGCTGAACTTGAACAGAAACTGAAAAACAAGATTTGTTTGTGTTTTTTATTTTAAGAACAGTTCAGAGTATAATCTGGAAAAACACTATGAAATAGATGTTGTAGTAAATTTAAAGAGCTTTCTGAAAAGTCCATAATTATCAAATTCCGACTTAGGATGAATATTCTACGAATTTTACAAGACAACTGATTTCTGTTTGGAAGAGACTTACGAATTTTGATAATTAAAACGAGTAACGAGAATATGAAGGTTATATAGCCCTTATAAAACCCTAAGTCCAAATATGCTAGTTATCCGAACCTAAAATTGATCCATATTTTAGGCCCATTAGTCTAATTTAATTTTAAATCATATTTTTTTTCAAATTTTAGTCTTTTTTCCTATTAGTCTTTTTTTATTATTATTCTTAAAATTACGGGATATTACACTAAAAGACATATATACATTAGAGTTAGACTACTCCATATGTGTCTATTGGGAACAAACATGGCACTTTATATACTAGTTTAAAAGACTTTTCAGAATCCTAATTGAATACCCCCAGATTTTAAAAGATATTTTATAATTCAAATTTAATACCCTCATATTTTAAAGGGTTGTTTAAAATTTTAATTGAATACCCCTGAATTTATAAAATGTTTTAAAATCCTTTAAAATCCCAAATGAATACATCTCCCTAACTTTAACTAATCTAACTTTAACTAAATTAATAATCATTGTCACTGAAATATATATTTAATTTACTATTAAATTTAAATTTATAAAACTATTAATCAATAAGGTATAATTTAATTTTATACTCTTTTTTTACAATGTGTTCCAGAAACTATTTTTGAAAAAAAAAAGTTGAAGATATAATTTCTTCAACATGTTCCAAAAAAAAAAATTTGAAAGAAAATAAAAAGATTTTTAATGATTTGGAGGGAAGATCTATATATATTTGTCTCTAAAACCTTCTTCCAACTTTTGAAAAGATTTGAAGAGAAAAAAAAATTACTCATTTTTTGTTCTTTTCTTTCATTGTTTCTAGAACGCAGTGTTAAGTACCCAAATCCAAACCCGAATTTTTATACCGTACCTGAATCCGAAAAATACCTGAAAATTCATATCCAAACCCGGTCCAATGGATTTCGGATCGGGTTTCGATATACCCGGAATTCGAAAATATTTGGATTGGATTTAGATAATATCTGAAACCCGAAATCCAAATCTGAAACCCGAAATTCATATCCGAAACTCGAAAATTTAAATCCAAAATTATAGATTTTAATATAAAGATTGTTTGATTTGAAGATAAAAATTGAGTATTAATGATAAAAACTTACCAATAAACATAAACACGTATAACTCAAAATTTCTGAATCGCGATAACTGTGAAGCTTCTTAAGTCGTCATGGAATTGTTAATTGCTCGACATTATAGTTAACATGTTATAATTGTGTGTGCATACCCTAATTTTTAGGACTTTTTTTTAATATTAATCGGTTTTTTTATAATTCCACTTTCTAATTAGTGAAAATATTTAATGTATATTAAATAGTATATATAATATATATTATAAAAGCATAATATATCAAATTAAAAAATTTATGATATTACAAAAGATATACAATATATATATTATAATATATAATCTATAAAATAAATCTATATTACGAGCAGGTTTATTTTCGGGTTTTGGATTCGGATCGAGTTAGGATCGGGTTTCGGATTTCGGATCGGTAAACATAAAATACAAATCTAAATCAAAAAAAAAATTGGGTTTAAAAATTAAATCCAAATCCAAATCCAAAAACTTGGGTTCGATATATCCAAATTTTCGGATTTTGGATCGGGTATCCATCGGATCGGATTAATTTGTCATTTCTAGTGTTAGGGAATCTACTGTTGTACTTAATTAAATGGGTAATGGCTCTTTCTGTCGTAATTTGAACAAATGGTCCAAAATATCACAATTTAAAAAAATAGCCCCAAATATCACACTAAAACACTAATTTAACCCGTGTTAACCAAAACGTGGAATCACTTACCGTTTTTACAAGTTTTTGGAAAAATACACCGAAAACGCAAGTCAAAGTATTGTCTTTGTAGTTAAAACATAAGTTGTGTTATCCCTGATATTTTTTAATTTTTTTGATTTTGCAAGGTTTAAATATTAGATGAATAAGTGTTTTTAAAAAAAATATGAAAATACTACACTAAGGCTCCGTTTGTTTTGCTGGATTTTCTGAATTTTCCGGCGTTTGTTTAGCTTTTGGAAAATATTTTCCAGGAAAATGTCTTTTGTGTGTTTGTTTGACATTTTGGAAAATATTTTCCAAGTTTTCCTATGTTTGTTTGGTTTTCAGGAAAAGAAAATATTTTCCAAGAGGAGAAAATTTCTTTAAGAAAAGTTGTGAGTTTTTGGAAAATGACTTCCCATTTCAGAACGGGAAAACATTTTCCAAAATGAACAATTTCTCACTATTATTCATAATTTTTTATGGAATTTTTTTTTCGAGATATTTTTCTCGAGAAATTTTTTCCCGAGAAATTTTTTCCCGAAATATTTGTTTCCCGAGTAATTTTTTCCGAAATTTTTTTTCTCGAAAAGTTTTTTCCAAGAAATTTTTCTCGAAAAATTTTTTCCAAGAAATTTTTCTCGAAAAATTTTTTCCGAGAAATTTTTCTCGAGAAACTTTTTCCCGAGAGATTTTTCTCGAGAAATTTTTTCCCGGGATATTTTTTTTCCCAAGAAATTTTTCCCCGCGAAATTTTTTTCGATAAATTTTTTCCCGAAAAATATTTCCCGTGAAATTCTTTCTAAAACTTTTTCAAGAACTTTTCGAAAAATAAATTTTGAGATTTATTGTCAAATAAGTTCAATAAAAAACATTTTCCAAGAAAATATATTCCATGAAAAACATTTTCCAAAATCAAGTTATTTTCCGGCAAACAAACGGAATAACGTTTTAGTGTGATTTTTGGACCCGTTTTTAGTTGTGATATTTGGAGCAATTTATTTTAGAATTACCGTATACAAAGTCTTTTCTCTAATTAAATTCAAATCTAAAAATTTAGAAAGCATATATCCTTGTATTTAACATATATCCTTGTATTTACCGTCAAACAAGCTAATTTTTTTCTTTTTATAAATCACATATCCTTGTATTTAACCGTCAAATTTGACAATTTTCCTAGCTTTACCAACCCATTCTTAATTTATTATTTCTGTATATTTATTAAATTTTATAGTACTATATAATAACCAGCTGCAGGTGCCTGCAACAATAATAGATTAATAATTAAAATTTCCCCAACATTTACATTTCATTTGAGTTTCATTTCACTCTTTCTTCCCCATCTCTTCTGTTCAATTATACACACACATATATGCTGTATATCTAAAACCAATTCATACAAAATGATCGATTTCGAATTCAATTAGCTTATAAATTCACAGCTTTGTATATGCATATACATATATACATATACATCTATGTTAATTAGGTTTTAGATCTGTTAATTTCAAGGTGTTTTGAGATCTCGGCGAGAGAGAGATTGAGAGAGAGAGCGAGAGAGAGCGAGAGAGAGGTAGAGAGAGAGAGAGATAGAGAGAGAGAGAGGAGAGATGGCATCGCACGGAGATCTAGATCGACAGATCGAGCAATTGATGGAGTGTAAGCCTTTATCAGAAGGAGATGTGAAGAAGCTGTGTGATCAAGCTAGGGCTATACTTGTTGAGGAATGGAATGTGCAGCCTGTGAAGTGTCCGGTGACTGTTTGTGGTGATATTCACGGTCAATTTTATGATTTGATTGAGTTGTTTCGTATCGGCGGAAGCTCTCCTGATACTAATTATCTTTTTATGGGCGATTATGTTGGTAAGATTTGTATTTTATAGTGTGTGTGTGTGTGAAATTACGGTTGAAGTTTTTAGCTCGATGAATCGGAATATATGTGAAATTTAGAAGTTGTTAGCTCGGTGAATTGGTTATGCATGCATTTTTTTTGTGAAATTGATGGTTCAAGTGGTTAGCTCGATAAACTTGATTATATATGTGGTTAAAGTGGTTGAATTTGGTAAGATTGTAGGTTATAATATATATGTTTGTGTGTGTGTGTGTGTGTGTGTTTTGGTGATTTCTGTGAATTGGCGGTTAAAGTTGTTAGCTGGATAAATTTAATTATATATGAATATGTGAAATGAAGGTTAGTGTGGTTAGCTCGATAAATTTGATTATTTATATATGTATGTGAATTGACAATTGAAGTGGTTAGGTGTTGCATGTGATTGTATATTTGTATGTGTATGTATTGGTGATTTGTGTGAATTGAATTATAAAGTTGTTATCTTGATGAATTTGATTATATATGCAATTTAGAAATTGTTAGCTCAATAAATTTGATTATGTATGAAGTTTCTATGAATCGGAGCTTGAAGTGATTACAGTGTTATTAAACGCGATATGCGCACTGATGCGCAAAGGCCTCCTGGGGCATAAGCGCAACGCGCAAAGCGAGATGCGCGGATTCATCGAAGACGAGTAAATATTCATGTATTCGTGATATATAATGCAAACCATTACAAATTTATAGATAATAAGACATAATTGCAAAACCAAAATGTCCTATATGATAAAATAACCAAATTCATCACATAGACTCAAAGTATATAATAACTTAGTCAAAGTAACAAAGAAATGCATAGGTAGTTTACTATACTCCATCTACAAAATCCACAATTCACAAAATCATCTTCTTCACCATTATGATTCGAATCCTCAACAAAGTCAAGTTCATCCTCATCTTCATATATATGTGTGTACAAGAATCATATATATACACATATATATGTATGGGTATCATCAATTTCCATGTGTACATAATATATGTAAACACAAATCAGTATATTCAAGATTAGAAATCTGGCACCCGTTCTCGTAGTCGTACAATTGCTCGCTCAGTCCCTCCTGTGATGTTTGTGTGTATATATGTTTTTGTACATATCTGTTGTTGATTGATACAAGTATTTATGGATATTTTTTACCCTTTTCTTTTTAAAATTGACCAAGTCAAGCACCCTAGTGAACATTTGATAAAAAGCGCACTTTTTTTGCGCTTCTCGCACTGCGCTTAAGCCCTCAACGCGCACAGAAGCACTCGCTTTAGTGAAGTTGCATCGCATCTCCAAAGCGAAGCTCTTCGGGTGCGCATCGCATCTCGCATATGCGAGCGCATATGCGCGCTTTTAATAACACTAAGTGATTACCTGTTTTATGTGGCTATAAATGTTTTGGATTCATGATAGTGTGTGTTACTATTTTGTGAATTTATGTAGTGTATGCATGGATGTTTCTGATGCCGGATTGTGTAATTGGTGATTTGGGTGGCATGCTATAGAAAATAAATGATTTGTTTAGAAGAAATAATTTGTACATTTGTATTGGAATGTTTTTGACTTTTGGTTTTGTTTGTACTTTTGTAAAAGTTTGAAATTGGTATTGAGAATGTAATGATTTATGTTACGGCTAGGGCATGTAACAATTATCAACTGCATTTTAAGTGTGCATAAGTACAGTGTAGCTAGTATTTACTATTTTAATATGTGCACTTGTATTGGAAGTTTTGGTTTAGTTTGTGTTACTGTTAGGGTATCTATAACTTATGAAATGGATTTTACTTGTGCCCAAGTTCAGTATAGCTGGTATTTACTTTTTCATAAATCTTAGTGCTAGTTTTAATGTATGACACTTTAGAGGGTATAACCATGAAGTTATAATGTTTTTCAAGTTTGGTAATATTCAATTAATAGGTTATTTTTGAACTTGATGATCAAGCCGTGAAAAAGAAACCTTTGGTTTAGAATGAGCAACTACATGTTTATTCTTAGCACAGTAGGTTTCTATACATTGAGTTTCTTTCTTAGAAATACATGGGCCAGAATCTATAAGCATCTTAGTAAATAGTTATTTTTGGTATTTATTATGCAATGACAACTTACTATATAAAAGCTGCAACTGTTAAAATGAGGTTTTTGGAGAGGATTGCATTCTAATATTTGTTGTTTAAAACACTGGTCTGTTTTTTAATGTCAGTTAGGGTACAACAAAACCTACTATTGCTCAGTTGTGGTGTGCGACAACAATATCTGCCGTGAATTAAGGATTAGTTGGTACCCCATGTCATAACTGGTCGAGTCAAACTTATGTATGGGCAAGTTGAATTTTTTTTTTTGACATCAATACTCCTTTATATAATTGAAACTGGAGTCATAGAGTTTGTTACAATACTTTTTCGATAAATTAGTATCAATCAAGAATGCTTCTTTATTCTTGGAGAAAATTTTATGCTTTTGTCAAGCAGGTCGAATCAAATAATTGGGTTGATGCTGTTTTTTAAACCACGTGCATGGGTCATTTGTAAACCTGTATTGAGTAACTAATCTGCAGCATCTGTTATTGACTACTTATATTTACATTTCCAAGTTGATCTATATGTATGTAAAAGGTAATAGTTTGTTCCATGTTTTACAATTGACATACCATATTCACTATGTACATCACATCATGCTTTTGATGGGAGGTATGTTTGGTTTATTATAGTATATTTTGGCGCCACATATAATTATTATATTTAAGATTTAACAGTAAGATAATTGTTGAATTCTTGAATCTCCATTTATGGAGGTTCTTTTATTTGCAGTTAGATCCTTTCACTAGGATTCCTGCTCCATCTGTCTGTGCACTTAATAAGAAAGAGAACCGATGAAAAGTAATCATAGTATAGCAACTACAGGTTTTTAATGAAAAAAAATAGGTGGTTTAAAACATAAATGCATCTACTCTTGTCTGCCTTCTTTTTTTTTGACAGTTTGTCTGCCTTACTTTTTTGTTCATTTGTAGATGCAATTCAGCAGTGTTAGGGACTGATAGTCTAAACTGTTGGCTTGATGAGAAGATTGATGGTTTTAATATAATTTAATACATTGCATAACAGTATGTAATAAAAGTTGAGTGCATACTGTACGTAACAAAAGCTATAGGCATAATCTTTCTGCAATTATTCTCATGAATTTTGATTCGGTTCCTTTGTGGAATAGAGTAAATTTTCTGTTTTATCATAAAATCTCACATAAGTTCAAGTTTCATTTTTCATTTGACAGTTGTTTGATTGCTTATATTGAAAAATTTAATTCCTAACCTAACTTATTTTTGCAGATCGCGGGTACTATTCCGTGGAGACTGTCACCCTCTTAGTGGCGCTGAAAGTTCGATACAGAGATAGGCTTACAATCCTCAGAGGAAATCATGAAAGCAGACAAATCACTCAAGTGTAAGGCCTTTTAACAATCACCTGTGGCCATGATGCAACATCTTATCTTGTCAATTATTTAAGACCCTCATATAATGTTCAGTAGAATATCCCATTCTCCAATTATATATTTCATGTTCTATCTTCAACTTCAGGTATGGATTTTATGATGAATGCTTGCGGAAGTATGGGAATGCTAATGTTTGGAAATTTTTTACCGACCTTTTTGATTATCTACCTCTTACTGCACTTATAGAGAGTCAGGTTTGTGATTCTTCAACTTCAATTTTGTGTTTCTTTATCATCATAAATTATAACAACATTAAATTGATAAACTTGCAGATATTCTGTTTGCATGGAGGACTTTCACCATCTCTGGATACTTTAGATAATATCAGATCCTTGGATCGTATACAAGAGGTACATTAAGTCAATAACAGTTGGTATGTTTGGGATTCGTATAGCTTGTGGTGCCATGTGTAGTGTTGTTTATCCGATCACAATATATTATTGTGGCTATTATTTCTTATCACAACTTGTTCTTGCCTTGGCTACATTTTTGTAAACTAAGACCCCCCAACACTGTGTTCCTGAGTTTTTTAGAGAAGAAAAGAAAAAAAGATTGAAATACCAAGAAGAAAAAAGAATTTGTTTACAAATTTCTTTGTTGGAAAAAAATGAAAGTAAGAATACGATGAAGTAATTGATAATTGTATATTTTTAAGTTTCCTTTCTCTCAATATCTATCCAGTTTTGGGTGGAAAAATTTGGAGAGGAATTGAGTCTGAATTTTCCAACTTTCTTTTCCTCATTCTTCTATTAAAAAAAATTGGGAACACGTGAAAAAATTGAAATAATTACATATCCTTCTTTTTTCTTTTTTTCTAAAGTAAAACTTGAGAACACGTCGTAAAGATCTGTACATATAGTTCGCTCACTCTATATATGAGATCCTTGCATAGCTGCTTCTTCCTGTTCTTTATCTGTGACTTCATCTACATATGAATGCTTAGGTTCCACATGAAGGACCAATGTGCGATCTTCTATGGTCTGATCCAGACGACCGGTGTGGCTGGGGAATATCTCCACGTGGAGCGGGTTATACCTTTGGACAGGATATTGCTGCTCAGTTCAACCACACCAATGGGTTATCTTTAATTTCTAGAGCCCATCAGCTAGTGATGGAAGGTTTTAACTGGTGTCAGGTTTGTGACCTGAATTGTGGATGGTTAAAGACTGTAAATTTTATTTTCTCATATTATTAGTTCTCATCTCCTTGTGTTTTACTCAGGAAAAAAATGTGGTAACAGTATTTAGTGCTCCCAACTACTGTTACCGTTGTGGTAATATGGCAGCAATTCTGGAAATCGGCGAGAACATGGATCAAAATTTCCTTCAATTTGATCCTGCACCTCGGCAGATTGAGCCTGACACCACTCGTAAGACTCCTGATTACTTTTTATAAGCACATTCAGTTACCAGCCTTCATATCGATCTCGGGCTCCCCAATGCGTCTTAAAAGAGGAGTTTTTGCTCGAGTTTGTGTCTACATTCTTTTATTGGGAATAGTTCTGCTGCTGACTCCGCATACAAGAAACTCATGGGAAACCAGACAGATTGCTGCAGCCATTTTGTTATGTAAATTGTCCAAGATTACATAAAATGTTGTGTTTGTAATTTTTACAGTAGGAGTCAGATTTCAGTTGGATTTTGTTCTTAACCTTTTGCGTCGGAGTTCTACTATAATTTTGATCGGATGATTATGTACATGTTTACGACCCAAGCCCCTAAAGGTTGATTTGTTAGGTTATCTGATTAACTAAAACTTATTTCGATTACAAAAATGTTCTTTTATTACTAGTTTAATTTGAATACGTAAATAATAAATTAATAATAGACAAATAAGAATTTATTTTTAAAAATAGTTGTCAAATAAGTAATTTCTGATAATAATAATCTAGTATTTACTTAATATAACTTTTCTTGTACTCAAGTAATTATTTGACGAGCTAAGAGGGTGTTTGGATGCATCATGGGAATCGGAATCGTGAATGGGAATGGAGGTTAATGAGAATGAAATGGAAATCCAAGAGGTAGGATGGGTTTGATTTACCCACCTAGAATAAAGTGAGCAGGTAAGCATGTACCATCTGCTTTCAACATTTGAAGCAAAAATTCATTCCATGTATCGATTGGACCAGGCAAGCACCAATGGACACAGTCAGCTAAGGTCCTGTTCTCTTGTGGTGAGTGACCATAGTAATTTGGATGTCCATCTGGTCTCAACACCATTGCTTCTGTTGTATCCACCAACCTAAAGTTTTAATGGCAATACGAAAACCAAAACTTTTCATCTTTGGATTTTAATAATATAGTATAGATATATTCCAATTACAAATCGAAAACCAAAACTTTAATGACAATACGAAAATCAAAACTTTTCATCTTTGGATTTTAATAATATAGTATCGATATATTCCAATTACAAATCAAAAAAGAACACGCTGCACCTGTGCGTGTATATATTCTGTCGTCTACTCTCTGATTTTTTATTTATTCATCCTAGATTTTATCAGAGAACTTATACTGTACTTGTTTTGTTTGATTTTGAAACCTGAGAAAATGGGAGAAAGAAAAGTGGTAAACAAGTACATTCCCCCTGATTTTGATCCGGCTAAAATTCCTACCAAAAAAATTGGCAATACGAAGCAATCTGTTATTCGGAATATGTGTCCAATGAAAATTAGGTGTAATTCTTGTGGACATTATATTGATAAAGGGACCAAGTTGAATGAACGAATAGAAGAGGTTATTGGAAAGGAATATTTAGGTGTTATTAAGATATTTAGGTTTTATTCCAAGTGCTCGAATTGTTCTTCGGAGATTGTAATGTTAACTGACCCGAAGAATTCTGATTATGTGATGGAGTCGGGTGGGACACGGTGTTTTGAGCCTTGGAGGGAGGTTGAGGTTGAGGTTGGGGATTATATGGAGTGTTTAGAGAAACGGAGTCGGGACTCGAAGAGAGAGATGGATAGGATTGCTGCGTTGCATGAGCTTAAGTCTATGAATTCGAGGCGTTCAAAAGTTAGTGTTGATTCGTTGCTTGAGAAGTTGCGTTCCAAGGAAGAGGAGGAGGAGAAGGAGGAGGAGTTGTGTGCTGAGGATGAAGCTATTATTGAGTCTAGGTTTCGAGGAGGAAAGGGAGAGTTTGTTAGGAGGATTGATGATGAAGATGAGTATCCTGTTAGTGAACGTTTAAGTAACTGTAATTTGAAGAAAAGAAAGGTTGTTTCCGGGGAATTTACTAGGAATCCTACTCAACTGATATGTGAAGGTAGTATTTTTGGAAGCTCTAAAAGCAAAGCTACTTGTGGTACACCTCGTGGTGCCTTCTTTACCAGCTCCGTGAAAGCAAACATTTGCGCAGCCAAGAAAAAGACACTGAACAGAGAGGAGGGAACAGAGAAGGCGATTTCTAAAGATAACAGACAAGGCAAGAGTAACACTGCACTAGAGTGTTTATGCAAAGACTATGGCAGTGATGAAGAAAATTAGTCTCCTACAACATACTGGACAGATCTCAATGTACGACTGGTAGTCGGAAATTGTCTTAGGAATAATCATAAGATGTTTCTTTCTTACCTTGCATATTTTGTGATATTAATTGACATTTTACTAAAGGTATGTTTTCATGGGATTAGCTATATGTTCATTAATTTATTTATGTGCAGGTTTAAAATCCATATTACTAGATATTTCCAATTTTATATCCGTGGCTGAATTTCCAGATTCATATCATGCTTTCACTTCCTCCATTTAGTTAAATTACTGGTCTTGAGTCTTGATGATGTTGTTATTTGATACTAAGAATCACAGCTGTGTTTGCTATCCATCAATGAAGATGGCTATGGGGGTACTCTATTTAGTACTATTACCCCTTACACAAAATTAGAGACTTCCATTTATGAGGATCTTGTTAGTGCTTTTACTAAGGCTGCAGCGTTCAAAAAGATGAAAAGAGTATCATCAGTGGCACCCTTTGGAGCGTGTTACAAAGCTAAATCTATAGCCAAAAGCCAGACAGGACCTGTGGTGCCATATATAGATATTGGTCTGGCCGGCAACACTCACTGGAGATTTTACGGTGCCAATTCCATGGTTGCGGTGGTGAAGAAGGACGTGTTATGTCTGGCATTTGTTGATGCAGGGATATTGCCAAGAACTTCAATCGTCATAGGAGGGCATCAAATGGAGAATTATCTCATTGAGTTTGATCACGTTTCCTCAAAGCTAGGGATTAGCACTTCACTTTTATTCCGAAATACAACTTGTTCTCAGTCTCGACTCATGTAGATTTCATGGAAACGAGATCTGGTTTGATAATGCCTGGAATCTAGCTAGTGACCCGACAGACACCCATCTTATTAAGTAACAAAACGTTGAGGGTTCAAGTTTAGCGAGGATTTCTAATAAAACTGCTGAATTTCTTTTCAAAATAAGTGGTGAATCCTAATTATACATTTCCTGCATCTTGTATCGTCTGTTCCTACAGTAGCATTCATTTTTGGACCTGTTTCCCTAGGCCTAGGAGAGGTTGCCTTATTTCTACAGTCCACCAATGGTGTATCAATCGAATTTCTGTTCACCTGTTCAGATTCAAACCTCTTAAGAGCTCTATCCAATGGAACCAAGGGGGTGACAGGCCTTGCAAATACAACAACTTCATTACCGGAACAATTCACAGAACAGTTTAATTTACTCATATGCTTGCTCTTTTTATGCCCTCTACATCTAATGCACTCGGCATGTTTATAGGCAGGGGCCATATTATATTCTACCTTACAGTACAGACATTGCTAAAGAACTAATCATCCCACAACTTGTCCTTAACCCCCTCAGTGTATCTGTATATCATACTGGTGAGTGGTGAACGTTCGTATGACTAATTCATAAATGTAAATCTATCGCAAATTCTTCTTTGCTATGCAATACGTGTGTGGGGGGGCGGGGGGGGGGGGGGGGGGGGGGGGGTACATTAGTACTCTGGCTCCTAATAAAAAATTAGAGACTTGAATCTCTGAGAGTCTTGTCAGAGCTTTTAGCAAGGCTGCAGCGCCAAGAAACACCAGGTTCATTCATTTACTAAAGGACCAATCTCTTAGGGCACAAAATCATTGGATTCTAATCTCAGGGCATAAACTCATTGCCTTATTATGTACATATAAAGTATTTTATAAACCACAAGTCACATGCCTCAGATCTACAACATGTACGATCATCACAGTTTTTTTGTCGAAAAAGAAAAGAAAAAGTCAAATAAGCAGAAGCAGTTTTACACCGAAACTGTAATATTTTTCTTTTAGCTAAGTCGTAACTGTGATGTTTTGTTCAAGAGAATAGACAACCTAGCATTTGCATATTCATCAGTACTTTCTAGAAAGCATTAACAGTAACCTTTTACGAGTTCCACTGCCACAATTTATACTTTGTCTTTGCACTGGGACTGAGCAACGGAAGGAGTCTTGAACTTTGTTTCATCCACACATGACACATCCACAAATTGGTTGTTCTTCATCTATGTAGTTTTCACCAACGATTATTAGTTATGATATGATTGAATCCATAATGTTACTCTGGCATGTGGATGACACTACGCAAACACCCCCCTTCTTTCATAAGATCAAAAGCTTGATTGATGTCTTCCAATGGCATATTATGCGAAATGTACTCGTCAACCTGTATCTCCTGTGTATTGAAAATGAAAACACTAATACCAGTTTGTTCATCAACCAAGACTCATGATAGTATCTTAAAATATACTTAGTGGCGATATTATCTGTAAAAAGAACACTCTTCTTAAAATAAATCATAAGATATAGAAAAATGCCTTGGGGGCAGAAGGACAAATACTAAAATCTGTCAAAGAGAAATGCATTATAACAATTTTCCAGAAACCAGTCGAGGGAAAAGCAATAAAATCTAGATGCTGTAGTTACCTGATTTAGATACATCTGAATCAATGACGGAATATCAGATTTTGGTTTCCATCCACCAAACATAGACCCTTTTAATGTTTTTCCAGACAGGAATGTCGAAAAGTGAGCTTTTACTTCTGGATTTGATTTTGGGACCCCAAGTGTGACAGTCAGACCCCAGCCCTGTAAACATAAAGAATGAGAAAAAAAAAAAGAATCGGTAAACATTAGATAGTTTTCTTTTATATAAACAAATGAGCAAGGGATATTAAAAAATTACACCACAACAAGACTGTAAAGCTGTGTTTATCACTGCTGTCTCTCCTACACATTCAAATGAATAGTCTGCTCCTCCATCGGTAATACGCTTCACAATCTGAAAGAAGAGAAGTCACAAATTTTCCAGAGTGCAAAACGGTATATTCGCTAATGGTGCTTTGGAGTCGACTTTAACAGCACATCCAGAGTGCACAACGGTATATTCGCTGAAACTTGAAACTGCACAATAATGATATACAGGTTTCCCTTTTATAGAGAAACGTGTTTTCTGATCACTATGCATTACCCCCTTTCGTTCTAGACCCAGTACTTGGCAGATATTGCCTTTTTCCGAGGCACACTGTTTGCAACTCATGCATTCCCCGGTAAATAAAGTAAGGACATGATCCCCCTTTTTAAATTCAGTTACTCCTTCCCCAACACTTTCAACAATCCTGGAAAGTGTTTATAAGTTAGCATCTCTTCACTTTGGGAATGACACGATATAGTAACTTTTAGTGGACTAAAATTCAACAAAACTATAAAGACCAAAATCAAATTGACAATCATGTACATATATAAATCTTGATCTTTTATTTTTTTGCTAGGTTAGTGAATCTTGATCTTCCATCACAATGTTTCCAATTAAAGCCTAGTTCAGCAATGGCCTAATGTCAGACATCTCTTGTTAAAAATCAATCTAAATCTATCAAAACACACAATAAATAGACCTCGGTTGAAAGGGCACATTCTTATCCCATCATTAAGCTTATTTAAATTTTTTTAAAAAACTGTCCTTTTGATCACTGGAATATGCTCACATTTAGACTCAAAAATAAGAAAGAAAAGATTCAAAATTTAATAAATAATAACATGATGTTCTTTCTCAATGCCCAACCCAACTTTGAAAAATTGCCACAATTCAATGTGTGTTTTCGAGTTCATCTAACAACTCCTCCTCATGATTAGTATCCATGGATTGTGAATCCCGACTCTAGCATACTTAAAAAATCTAATACATTGTAAAATACGCAACGCACCATAAACAAACAAATAACAACAATGTCAAGTAGCTAGTAATTTATATTTAAGAATAAGGATATAGAACTCTACCCGGATGCTTCATGCAATCATGCCCGAAAATTCGAGGAAATAGATGAGGGGTTGCCTGCAAAAAATCACAAGTCACAAACTTTGTAACATTAGTCTCATTGACATTCAAAATGACAAAACAAAAACACAAATAAATGAAAGAACAAGTAAACTGAAGAGCTAGAAGCATTGCCTGAGAAAGCCAAGCATTGAAATCACTGCGGCAGAGGGCGGTGGCAACCACCTTGATTCTAATCTCCATAGGCTGAGGTGGACTCACTTCCACCTCCTCTATCACCATTGCTTCCCCAGCTCTCCATGCCACAGCAGCTATGTTACATTTTCATATCGAACCAACATTCAAAGTTCAAACTATATCAGTCACCACCAGATAAAATATTTATATTAATCAAGCATGTTTATGTAGACAAGGAGACCAACGTATTGCCTATGTTATGACAAGGAATATGTTTAGATAACATGATTATGGAAGGACCAAAAAATAATTATGAACAACTACATTATCTTTTGATACACAAATAGACTATCCAAAAGCAGGCCAGCTTCAGAAGATAAAATTCCACCTATTCCCTTGCTAGGCTGACCAAATAATTTCTTGCTTTTCCCAACTGGAGCAGCAACTGACTAATGCTGAATTAATATCACGCAATCGACATCTTCTTATAAGAAATAAGGTACTCCCGTTCTGGGACCTCGCATCTGGTTGTTTTCCTCTGTTTTGGTAGAAAATTTCACCTCCCTCTCCTGATTGATTTGATATTTACGGAAAAAATAAAAAGAATCATTAGCGATACAAATGTAATTGTTACAAAGAAATCAGAATGATATCAAATTCGTAAACTAGATTGAATAGTCTATACTATTAAGAATGTTGAACAGTCCACTATCATATACAACTTCACAACTGCCAATCTTGCTCATTAATAATATTAGATGCTATACAGCCAACTTCAATTAACTGAAAGGCCTTGTGGTAAGAATAGACAGCTCTGTATTTCCATTTGTCATCCAAACCAGGTTCCAAGCCCCATTTGAACGACGTAGTGATCTTACCATTACAATTTATTCTAAAGGAAGATGCACAACTAGGTTTTGGTAATGGTAAGCAGGCTCCCTTTTACCTTATTCAAATTGTAGCCACCTCATAGATATCAGGTGCCCACATATATAAAGTCAAAAGAGATATGGAATCCGGGGGGTGGGTGGTTTTCTTCGGGGCTCGAGAGATGGAATAGATAGGGCCAACAAGTTTTTAATTCGCCGCTGGGGAATTCACACGAAAGGGAACGACGAATTCTCAACAAAAAAAAGTGCTCTCTGAACCGAACGTGAAAGCCGTTTTCCATCAGACAGCTGTTCCCGTAACTCTACTCTCGACTTGGATTATATATCCAAAAAGGTCCGCTCTCGGCCATTCCACGCGCTGCTATACATAGTGACACCCTAAGCTATAATTGCAAAGATTCCTGATCTTTATGCAAGTAATACCAGGAAGGCCTAGAATGCCGGGGGGGTCATGTGCCATGCTAGGTTTTTGATCCCCCGTCTCCCTAGATTTGCACCCATAAGGAAAAGAAACTTTAGGAAGATGGTCCTTTCAGTTTCATTAATATATTTAACTAAACCAAACATATGAAGCCAGAAGTCGGGTTTTTGGAGCAAAACCTTTACCCTACTGATGGAGTAGAGGGGTTGGTATTGGTTCCAAAAGACCCCTGGCTTTTGAGGAAAAAAAAAAGAACTCGAAAAGATGTGTATTCAATCGTCTAGCATAAAAATTATTTACTGCGTCCCTATAATATAGGCACATCATTTAGTGTTCTTGAGCAAAACAATATGAGAGCTTCGTTTGCCGACTAATTTTGGTCAAGAAAAAGACCGTTAAAGACACTGACATGGCAGTAGGGAGGGGCTTGAGGGGCAAAACTCTTACATCATTTTAGACCCGAGTGCCTTGTACCTTAAATTCAGCCTCTAGAATATCTTTGTGGAATTACTATTAAAATTTAGATACCTAGTGTTCTCAGTGCACAAGCAGTCACACACACACACACCTGAAGGCTTTAGATTTAGACTCAAACATTATAAACCTTCAGTCCTTCACATCCTCATTAATACTTTGGCAATGTCTCTACTGTATGGAAGAAAATAATACGGCCCCCCGCCAATAAACATATGGCCAACAAACGAGCCTTCAGATGAATATTTCGCTCATGTGGCAAGTATTTAGAGCTGAGATTATAGTATCACACGACCTACAGCATGAGCTAATGAATACTCATGTCATACAAAAATACATACACTTCTGTGAAATCTTCCCCAAGGAAGAGCTAGAATTCGCCACCATTTATGCCTACACAATAAGTTACCACATGTCTTTGCAGGGTAATCAAACAAGGATCATACAGCACAAGGAAATTCAAGACCAGCTGTCTTGGTAAAGAAATATGTCTTTTACAAATCTACAAACACAGCTGTGATTCTTAGTATCAAATAACAACATCATCAAGACTCAAGACCAGTAATTTAACTAAATGGAGGAAGTGAAAGCATGATATGAATCTGGAAATTCAGCCACGGATATAAAATTGGAAATATCTAGTAATATGGATTTTAAACCTGCACATAAATAAATTAATCAACATATAGCTAATCCCATGAAAACATACCTTTAGTAAAATGTCAATTAATATCACAAAATATGCAAGGTAAGAAAGAAACATCTTATGATTATTCCTAAGACAATTTCCGACTACCAGTCGTACATTGAGATCTGTCCAGTATGTTGTAGGAGACTAATTTTCTTCATCACTGCCATAGTCTTTGCATAAACACTCTAGTGCAGTGTTACTCTTGCCTTGTCTGTTATCTTTAGAAATCGCCTTCTCTGTTCCCTCCTCTCTGTTCAGTGTCTTTTTCTTGGCTGCGCAAATGTTTGCTTTCACGGAGCTGGTAATGAATGCACCACGAGGTGTACCACAAGTAGCTTTGCTTTTAGAGCTTCCAAAAATACTACCTTCACATATCAGTTGAGTAGGATTCCTAGTAAATTCCCCGGAAACAACCTTTCTTTTCTTCAAATTACAGTTACTTAAACGTTCACTAACAGGATACTCATCTTCATCATCAATCCTCCTAACAAACTCTCCCTTTCCTCCTCGAAACCTAGACTCAATAATAGCTTCATCCTCAGCACACAACTCCTCCTCCTTCTCCTCTTCCTTGGAACGCAACTTCTCAAGCAACGAATCAACACTAACTTTTGAACGCCTCGAATTCATAGACTTAAGCTCATGCAACGCAGCAATCCTATCCATCTCTCTCTTCGAGTCCCGACTCCGTTTCTCTAAACACTCCATAGAATCCCCAACCTCAACCTCAACCTCAACCTCAACCTCAACCTCCCTCCAAGGCTCAAAACACCGTGTCCCACCCGACTCCACCACATAATCAGAATTCTTCGGGTCAGTTAACATTACAATCTCCGAAGAACAATTCGAGCACTTGGAATAAAACCTAAATATCTTAATAACACCTAAATATTCCTTTCCAATAACCTCTTCTATTCGTTCATTCAACTTGGTCCCTTTATCAATATAATGTCCACAAGAATTACACCTAATTTTCATCGGACACATATTCCGAATAACAGATTGCTTCGTATTGCCAATTTTTTTGGTAGGAATTTTAGCCGGATCAAAATCAGGGGGAATGTACTTGTTTACCACTTTTCTTTCTCCCATTTTCTCAGGTTTCAAAATCAAACAAAACAAGTACACTATAAGTTCTCTGATAAAATCTAGGATGAATAAATAAAAAATCAGAGAGTAGACGACAGAATATATACACGCACAGGTGCAGCGTGTTCTTTTTCGATTTGTAATTGGAATATATCTATACTATATTATTAAAATCCAATGATGAAAAGTTTTGGTTTTCGTATTACCATTAAAGTTTTGGTTTTCGATTTGTAATTGGAATATATCCTAAATAGATCGAACAAATTTAAATCAACCAAAATCACTAAAAGCAACCAAATCGAACTGAATTCAAAAACAGCATATCTAAATGTAACAATTCAATTGTGAATAACAATTGAAGTTGTGCAACTAAAAACACCAGAAGTTGATGGAAATTCAGACCCGTACAATTGAATTGAAATATTGAAATCTATATCTAAATGTTTCAAGTGAATAGATAATTATGGTTTAGTGAATAGAACGTGCCTTTCACAAATTTGAAACAAATCGCAATGATAGTCTACGATTCTACTTGTTTTGATAATGAATGGCTGCAAAATCAAAATATATTTGCAATTTTTAAAAGGAAAGTAGTATAATTGCAAATAAGATAGTATATTTGCAAATAATTTTTCTGAAAAAAAGTATAATTGCAAAAAATTACTTTTAAGTATAAATTTATCAAAAAACCTCTTATATTTTTAGGCTATGTTTGGCGTAAATAATTTACAAAAACTAACCAACATCTAGTTTTCTTTTGTTTGTTTGATTATAATATTGGCATCTTAATACTTAATGAAATCATCTCGAGCTTTTTTTATTGATTAGATTTTTGTTAATTTTATTCTACATTAGTAATTTTCATATTTTAAAAAAAACAAGGGTTTTATAAATATTTTATTGTTGTTTAGCATAGCGGTTGCATCTCCATATTTTATTTATATAAAAGATTATATCACTATTTTATTTTTCATTTTTGACCAGAATCTTTATTCTTTACTATGGAGCTTTTTTATTAATAAGATTTTTCTTGCATCTTTATTGATAACAAGGGGCAAGGGGGGTTAACTTGGACCAAAATCCAGACTAAACTTCAAATTTATCAGTCTAAATTTAAAAATATATCTCCTTATTTCTGATTCTTTTTATTAAAATTGAAAGAACTATTTTTTTTTTATTTTAAAATTCGTGTTAGAAATCAAGAACTTCTAATCTTGACAGTGTTGAGTTTTTGCAAAAGACTGAAGCAAACAAATATTACACTTGAAACTGTCTAGGAGGGACTGCTCCAGTTTATAATCTGTACTCTGACAGGTTAGACAACATAGGAGGTTACATATCTATTTACTCTTGACATTCTAATATAGCCGCTCCTATTGGCCAATAACTTAATATCACAGCAACAATTAGCTGCTTTCAGTAAGTAGTATCCAAGGTTTAGTGAGCATTCAGATTCGAGTGTGAGGGCAGAAAATACGGACAGATCCGCGGCTTATATGATGAACAAAATCTAAAACCTAGAACTGGTCGGTACTCTTACTGCTCCTGAAACAGAAATATTTCCCTTTCTTTTGAAGTACATGAACGACCCGCTAAGGATCAGCAAACATAGCATAATTCCCTGCACAAGAGTAGTTACAAATCATAAGCAAAACTAAATTCAGTCAAGACGTCAAGTACCAGCAGTACATGTTAAAGTGAAGAAGAAATGATGTTAAGAAGAACCAATTTTAGGCAGTGACCTGTGATGACCAGAATTTGTGTTGAGAACAAAAGTCAAAACATCCAGTTTAGAAAAGAGAAAACAAATAGTAACTAGCAAGATGCACTAAAAAGTTCTTCGCATGTGTTTCTGATCATGGTCTACAATGTACCGAACATGGGGAATTCTTAAGGACTGGAGCAGTAAGTTGTAACTATGTATGGAAGATTTGCCTCATCTAACATCTAATGAAAAGGCAGGAATGAAATAGAAGAATAATTACCTCAAATCGAAGTACTGATATTTTCTCTTCATTAGTTGCAGGTATACAGCTTCTGTACGTGATGTATGAATCTGAACCACCCTTTGATGTAGATGAATCACCCAAAAGACTTCTTTGTGTATCCGAATTAGACAACTTTTCTCCATCATGCAATGTCACCTCAACATTCTCGTACATTGTGTCCAGAGTAGAGCGGCCTTGCTTCTTTTTTGTGTCTTTTTCTTGCTTCTTTTTGGTCTCTTTTTCTTCAGATGCAGCTTTACTTTCCGCACATCTTAAAGGTATCCGATAACCAGTTTCACTACATCGGTACTTGACATCATTCTAAAAGAGAATATGCAACATAATTACTCTTTCAAGAGCAAGGATAACAGTTATAAAAAGTGTCTAGTGTGTGCTTGCCAGCGATAAGACCCATATAGAAGAGACAAAACTTTTAGAATCGAAGAATATATCCATCATATATGCACATGCTTTCATTCGACAAATAGAAATTTTAATATTTTATCCTCCCAAAGTTTTGTCACGGTTCTATTAGACACTAATCATCAATCATCAATCATCAATAAGATTAAAGGAACAGCAAAGTGAAAAAAAACTTATATGGCATATCACGTGAGCAGGGTAAGATTGCTTTCTTGCAGTGAGGCATCAAAACAAGCAGTTTTTATCTTGTACAACATCGAAGGAAAGAGAAAACGTGTACACAATTTTCCAGAAAAACTGAACTTCAATTGATTCTATTGGAATATGTTGAAAGAAGAAACGTTCCTAATTCCTCATATCAAAGACGTTAGTGGCAAAACAGCCTTAACAGGCAGGTACTTGGTCTCATTTAAGAGAACAAAGTTACCTCGGCACGTGCTTTGCAATACATAGACGAGAAAGAGACAACATGGATTTGTTGGCAAAACTATCGACTTGTACAACACCTTCCAAGGTAAAATATATATATATATATATATATTTCAATTATAAATATCATCTTCGTAAATTACATCCGAATCATAGTCCAAGCACGCCCCTTCCAAATTCCCAACATTATGACTTAAGGGCGATCTACAAGAAACTAGTGATTAAATAATCCTCCTTAATTACTACACTCATCAGTTACGTCGGTATTCAAAAACAAGTAAAAGTGTCCTACCATTATCCATACTAAAACTCATAACCTTCAAAACTAACTACCACAAACATAGCTATTCTAACATAAAAATTCGACTTCACACTACTTAAAATTCACCGTAACCACCAGTACCACAACCGATACCATTTCATCATCACAACACAAACAATCAAACAACTACAATTAAATCAACAGCAAACAAAATCACTAATTAACAGAAACTCGAAAAGCAAACAATATCGAAAAATGGAGACCTTTTCGGAGTAAAGGCAAGGAATACAAGGACCAGAAGGAGAGCAATCAAAAGTAACATTAAGTCCTTTAGGCGTCTCCTTGAAACTCATTAGTATTCGACGCCCAATTAAAGTGCCTCCTTGTGTGTTTTCACCAATTGTTCCATCACTAATTCAAATTCAATTGGATTAATTAAGAGATTAAAGATGTAAAAACAAACTAATTAATTGATTAATAGTTTAATTGACTTACAGTTGCGTAGAGACGGAGAGGAGAGAGAGGAGGGTGAGTATAATGGGATTAGTCATTTGCTCTGTTTGTGTTGTAGTCTGTAGATCTCTCTCTCTTTTTTAAGTTGAAGAAGAGGTGGAGGAGGTTTATTTTTTCAGATTTGAATAGTAGATAGTTTACGAGAAAAATGCTCCTAAATACGTAACTACGAGACTTAGATTTTATCGGAAAAATTAGAGGAAAATTATGGAAATTGGAAATGCTAGTCTCCCTTTTTGTCTTTGAATTGGTTTGCGTTTTGATTTGTCAAAAATACAATTTTCAATCCAATATAATTTAAGACGAAAATTTAATTTTTTTTTGAAAAGTTTAATAAATGTTGTTTTTTAAAAATTTAGTAATTTATTATACATCAAGATTATTGTACTTAATAGTTCTGAAATTTGTTAGGACATACATTTATAAGGTATATAAGTCAAATTATTTTAAAAAAATTATACAGGCAATATATTTTAAGGCTTTTTACAAATAAGATAAACATTAAATTAACAAAAATAAATTTTGTATATCATATTTTACTATTTCAGTAGTAAAACGAAAGGACAATTTATTGCACTTGGATGAGCTCCAGTTGAATTACAGTTACAATGGAAGCGGGAACACTTTTCCGTTATCACATTCCGTTAAATTTACATACCCCTCCTCGTCACCGCCCCTCTTTCCGGCCACCTTCCGTTAAAGCTTATTCCAATTTACAGGTCACTCTCTCTCCCCTCTCTCCCCTCTCTCCCTCTCTCCATCTCCCTCCCTCTCCCTCCCTCCCCTCTCTCTCTCTCCCTCCCCTCCCTCTCTCTCTCCCTCCCTCACTCTCTCTCTCTCGCTATCTCTCTCTCTCCCTCCCTCCCTCCCTCCCTCCCTCCCTCCCTCCCTCTCTCTCTCTCTCTCTCTCTCTCTCTCTCTCTCTCTCTATCTCCCTCTCTCTCCCTCCCTCTCTCTCTCTCTCTCTCTCTCTCTCTGTCTCTCTCCCTCCCTCACTCTCTCTCTCTCTCTCTCTCTCTCTCTCTCTCTCTTAACTAAGCTTAATTTTGTTAAATTTTAATTAAGGGAGGATACAAAGGACCTAAGCCAGCAAAAGAACTGATAGCAGATTGGGTAACGAGCAACGACGACGTCGTTCGGTCCTTACCTCTTTACGTTGGAGGCTTTTCTTTACTGGCTGTTTTATTTAATCGTACATTTTCAGGCATTGCTCTTGTTGCTGATGCTAGTAGGTACACTACTCTTTTCTCCTTTTGCTCATTTTAGCACACGTATCGAAGAATTTATTCGTATATGTATATTTGTGTCGTAAATGATTTTAGAGTTTCTGCTTATGTGTCTAATTGTTCTTGATTTGAGTTTCTATTACTTCGAACTATTGGAGTTATTTTGCAACTTGCAAGTGTGTCCATATGAGTATATTTGCGTAAATTCGAGCAAATGATAAATGTGATGACCTATAAAGAGAGATGAACCATTAGTTGTTGGAAATGTTGGCTAGAGATGATGTTAGACTCTATCATATGGAATTTTCGTATGAATTGAAGTTTGAATTCTCTACTTAATCGGAAAATATAAGAGACAAACCTAGTAAACAAATAGGGAAGTTGAATGATGTGCTTATGTTTCTTGTCGTATGTGACCTTTTATTATTCCAGTTGTTGCTTTTCTTTTTTTAATATAAGTTTGGAATATAATTTTATATTTTATGTTTGCCACAGGCCCACACTTATCGTAAATGCATATATAGTCATCTAATAGATTCTTGTGATTTTGTTGCTGAAATCATTACTCTTCATTATCCCGTGCTCTAGCAATTGCGCTCCCTAGACCACTGCCGTGTAGTTAGGTAGGGACAATCAATCCGTAGTGACGGGAATCTAGGAATGAATGGGGATCCCTATCAATAGAAAAATGAAGAATATAGAATTCTAGTTTTCTCCCTCCCTCTCTCTCACTCAATAGATGTATCTGGTCTGATAAGGTACAAGTACAATACGAGACCATGGAATGCAATGGGATAGATGGTAGAGGGCTGCCTACGCCCAAAAGCGATGATTCACTTGTCCCATTGTCCATAGGGACCTCGTGGCATACAACCGAAATGACTCCCGCTAGATAGCCGCCCCTTTCTCTCTTTTTACAGCCTCGTGGACGGACGAAAGAAGGGAAGTTACAGAACTGGACAGTGAAGGCTCGCGAAGTAGACAGCAAGCAGCAAGCAACAGCTTCTCAGCCCCCTAACCTTTCTATTAGTCAAGCGCTAACGAGCAAGAAAACGGATGTGCTAACGAGCGAGCGAAGTATACGTAACGAGGCATTAGAGCAACGGCTTTCAGCTCAATCCGTTGCTTGTTGCCCCTTTCTCTAAGAAGAAGGTCAGCTTTGAAGCTGGCTGCTCTGCTATACTATACTAGTTGTAGGGCGCTAGCGCTTGACTAATAGAATCTCAAGTATAGGGCTAATGATGAGCAGAAACAAAAATGATATAAATTTTTAGTTTTTTTGCAACTCTATCATTAATCTGTCTGACGGTTTAGTTACAGCTACCAATCAATGTGTAAAAAAATTTACCTCGTTTCCTTTGTTTAAGATCATCATCTTCTGATATCGGTTCGAATATCCTTTCATCACTAAAGAGATACCCTGAGGATCATTTTATCAAGTTCAAGAGTATCATAAGCATAGAGATAACATTGTAAAACCATGTCCGTCGGATCAACAATTACTAATCTAGGACAATGACCACATAATTTTAGGGAAACCTCTTCTGAGTAAACTTTTACTGGATGGTATATGTGAGAATGGGATGGCCAGCTCATAGCATAGGCGAAAACAGTTTTTCAAATTGTATTCGAGAGTCTTTGTGAAGAACATGTTTGTGACCAACATCTTTAGCAGCAACAAAATCGATCTAGAAACCATTGCCAGGATACAAAAGTACAGAACTTTGGAAGAAAAACTAATTTTTTTGTAATAGAAAACTAGTTGTTTGACAATATAATGGAAGAAAACAAACTACAAGTATAATGCCAAAAAGGTTACATCTATGGTTTGGTGTTTCTTTCATTCTCTCTTGCACTTGCGGGAACATTCATCTTGTCCAGTGAACCGATCTTCTGCAGCCCTGGAAGGAAAGTACTACTTAATTATTCCCAAGCATCCTTTTCTAAACCATCGCTACAGAAGGGGAATTCTAAAGTTTTAAATGCTTCCATAGGACATATCATTTTTCTAATCAATTTTCCATCTCGATCAAAGAAAACGAAAGAATGGAATATGTCAAACTGACACGAAGAAAAGGAAAAGAAATCGCCTGGTAACAACAGCTCACTTGCATTCGTTACTATCCACGGCAAATCTCCGAGAGCTCGAGGTGATTTCATTGGTCTGAAAACTGAATGGATAACTTCAAACTCATAACATGTACCCTTCCGCAGAAGATACAGTTCTTTCAACATCTTTAGGAACTTGATTTCTTCAAAATAACTATATTCAGACATCTCAAAAATTACTAAAACTCTTTTTCCAGATAGTTGAGAGAAAGGAATCTACAAAACCAAAGTTGATAATCAAGCATTAAATGTATTGCAACTTACATTCTATTTTTGTTTTCAATTAGAGATACAACAAATAAGATACAGAACTGAGATATTTATAACAGGTATCAATATGTTAATACAACTTACTTGCACCCATCTTTTCCTGTAAGCACTGCATTTCGGTCCAATAGCATCTCCAATCTCATATTCTTTGTTTTCTCAGTCTCCAATTTCACAGCTGCTGCACAGGTGAATAGATATGCGTGCCGAGCCCCCGTCCCCCAATGTAAAGAATTGAGGGGGACGGAGGGAGTATAAGTTTGGAATATAATTTTATATTTTATGTTTGCCACACGCCCACACTTATCGTAAATGCATATATAGTCATCTTCTAGATTCTTGTGATTTTGTTGCTTTCTTCGTATTACTTCTGTTAGTGTGTAAACTCTCATTTTCCGCTTAAAGTGTAATGAAATCTTGTGTCTCAGCTCACAGTCTAGAGCTGATCTTCTGACACTGGGGTTGGCAGTTACAAATATTTTAACTGGTCTGGTTTGGCTTTCCATCCGACCTAAAACTATTTCTGTGGTAAGGTTTCAGTCTTTTTCTTAAATTTCAGTCCTGTTTCCCACCCTCTACCCCCATTTATATCTTATACCTGCACATGGACGCGTTACTGCAACTTATTGATAAGAATCTTCAATATGGTCTTTGGTTTCAAGGTGAATCCTGAAGGTGTGGAGTGTCAAAGACTATGCACTGACCTTTCTGATGCCGTTGTTTCTGAATTGCTATGGTACAACTCCTCACTATTGCTATGCTTTAAAAATTGAGTAAATCTCATTTATTCATTTTCTCGATTCTTTCAAAACCATATTGGAATTCCTGAACTTTTTCTTGGACTCCTATTCATCTAGATGGATTCTTGTCTGATGTCTCACTAATTTTGAAAAATATTGGATAAGAAGTCGTTTATTGCTATCCTATACTATCATTTAGCAAATTGTTTGGTGGGAAGTGCTGGCTTAAAATGTGGCCTTTACTTGAGCTTCTGATGCTGGGTAAATAAAATTATGCCCAAGTTGCCTTTTTAAAATTCCAGGTGCATATCTTACATGGTATACAAGTAAAACAACTGTATATATGAGCTGATAATGATTTAAGACAAGTTAAATAACTAGGCACTGAATAATGAATTTGAAAAATTCAGTTTAGGAGCACACTTATTTCAACTCGGCAACCTTATATAGCAATTTAAATTGCTCATACGCTGCTCTGCCCATGTAAAACTTACGAACTTTTTTGATTACATAGCTTGGAAGGGTACTGGTCCAGATCAAACAATTAAAATAACAGATATAACTGCCTACTAAAATTTTTAGTCAACTAAGACACTGTGAGCTCATTAATATCTCTGATCATTCAGATTTTCCATGTTGAACTATTAGTTATGTTCACACACACACACACACACACACACACACACAGACACATATCAGCCTACCCCTTTCAGCTTGGAAAGAAAGCCTTTTTTTGATAACTCACTAAATTATTTATCTAGGCAACCTATGTAGGGAGTCTAGTAGTGGTACCTGGGCTGGTTTCGTCATTTAAAATGTATTAAAAGTAGTGAAAATTACCGAAAGAGTGCTGCAAAAATCCTAATGTAACATAGAACAATTTCTATACAATACGGATCCTAGAATGCATATGACAAATACCCCTATCGTGAAATAGGGAAGTGTGTCATTAGAAAACAGGGACTAATTAACTTCGTTTGCATCTCGTCTCAATTCTTGTTAGGGTATGGGAGTCGGTATCGAAGGTGACATGCTGCAGATCTCTGGTTATTGTTTATGATAATAGATGTGTTCTCCAAACTGGATTTGCTGCTGCTTCTTCCTCTTGCGAAGGTGAACCTCTCTTAGCAGATGCCAGTAAACTGATGCAAGGGTCGTTGTATCAGAGTGCTATAAAATCTGGATCACGTAAGCACGATTCATTTCTGTAATTTTTTGCAAGTAGTCTGACTTAAAAGAAAATTAAGATAGAAAACTAATTTTACCTTTTCTTTCAGAGAGTTACTTGGCCAACTTATCTCTCTATCCTGGGAAGTCCCAGCTGCCATTTCTTCCTTCAAATACACAGGTAGATTTTTGAGAAGGATACATGAGAGAGAACTGCCAACTTTTTCAAAAGAATCTCCTCAATTTGTTTTTTTTTAACTTTTTGTTATAAATGTTACCCCCTCATAGTGTAATATAATGTACTTAATTTCTGTTTGGATTTGAGTATAACTATGACAATTTAAACTAGCAAGGTTGGGTTTACAATGATCACTGACAGAATGTGTGGTTTTGTAGGCAGTAATCTTGCAACCTCTTGGAGATAAAGGAATTGCAGTAATTGGCGGTGACACAATAAGGGGCTTTACAACTTCTGATCAGGTGATTCTTTATGTTGCCATAGTAGCTACATATCATGACGGTGCTTGATGGTCGTTTGGAATAATAGATTAATGATCTTTTTTCCCTGGTCCACAGGCATGGATTACTTTGATCGGAGACAAGTTGGATGCTACTCTAGCTAAACATTTTCTTTCCTTTCCACTGGCAACACAAGATAGAAGTTGAAATTGATGATACTTTGAGATATACATTGCCTTTTCCCAAGGTAATACTTGACTGTAATATTAGTCCTTCAAGTGAAATTATGTTAAGAGCTGGTGCTTTTTATTTAAATGCAGAAAGTCCCTATATTTTTGTCATTTGGTTTAATGATCTAATTATTGAATCTTAAATATATGTTATTCTTGTTTATACTGTCGTCATCAAGTCAACGATATTCGTAACTCGATTTTTTTAGCCTTTACCTCGTAAGTCTTTTCATCGACATTAATTGGGGTTGAGAACAAAAGCACATATTTGCTTTTAAGAATAACTTCTTCTTCAAAGCTTTTTGAGCTTAACATGCATAAATAAGTTTTAAATGCAATAAAAAATATTACAAGATATTATAAATACCAAGGTATGAAACTATCACATTCAGTTTTAATTAAGATAAATATGAAAGAACATATTCATAAGATATGCATGAACAAAATGCAGAAACATCAATGAACCAGACTTGTATTCATCATCATAAATCAGCCCTTCCGGGATATCTAGGGAATGGTATGACGTCCCTAATATTGTCAAGCCCCGTGGCAAAAAGAACCATTCGGTCGAAACCTAGACCAAACCCGCTATGCTCAACAGTCCCATAGCGTCGCAGGTCAAAGTACCACTCATATGGTTCCAGCGGCATTCCCAGTTCCAGCATCCTGCAGAGGTAAATTAATTTTAAATTTTTGGCCAATGACATACTTGACAACAAGAACTACGCAAAATATCTCCATCAACTAATATGAAACAGAGTCCAAACTAAAACGCATAGAATTCTCATACCTTTCTCTCAAGGCCTCAGGGCAATCTTCTCTCTGACTACCTCCAATCAGTTCTCCCACCTGAAAAGGAGATAACTAAATGTCAGTTCGAAAGCATCCGAATGTTGTAAAGAAGAATTGTGGCATTGAGCAATCAAAATACCCGACCTTTGGTACAATTACATCCATAGCGGCTACAGTCTTGTTGTCAGAGTTGACCTTCATATAAAAGGCTTTGATCTCTTTTGGATAGTCATGTACGATAACAGGTGATTCATACTTTACCTCAGTTAAGTATCTTGAAAGAAAAATAGCGGGATTGTGATCAGTACAAACAGAGGTATAAAAGTAATTTCAATATAACAAACTGGAAAACAAACCTTTCGTGCTCAGATGCTAGATCAACACCCCATTTCACTTCATTCTTAAACTTGTGTTTTTTAGGCGCTTCCTTGAGAATGGTGATGGCATCAGTGTAAGAGACTCGGACAAAGTCTTTTGAAACAACCATTCTTAACCGATCAATGGCGCCTTTGTCATATTTATCAGCCATAAACTCCATGTCAGCAAGACAATTATCAAGTAACCACTGACACAAAAACTTTACATAAGCCTCCGCCCACCTCATATCATCCTATTTACATATAGACAAAATCATGAAAAGTGAGATTTTTATAAGGTACACAGAAATTACTTTGATTTATAAGGTAAATAAAAAGCGGTACCTCAAGAGTGGCAAATGCCATCTCTGGTTCCACCATCCAGAACTCTGCCAGATGCCTACTGGTGTGGGAGTGTTCAGCTCGAAATGTAGGTCCAAAGGTATAAACATTGCCGAGAGCAGATACACAAGTCTCAGCATGTAATTGACCAGAAACAGTCAGATATGATTGACGAGCAAAAAAATCTTTTGCATAGTCAATCTTTCCATCCTTCAATGGAATTCCAGTTTTAAGCTTAGAACGCTCCTCCAGCTTGTACAAATTCTGTGTAGCCAACGTGAGATCGGAAATGGAGGCGCTAAGTTGTTCTTCATCTGCTTCATCACTACATGCTTTTGCTTCTAGTTGGGAAACAATAGCAGCTTTATCCTTGACAATAGCACTAGCAGCCTGGATATCAGCCAGGGATGGAGGAGGATTTTTTATGAGTTCCATCTCCAACTTTTCTGCATTGTTAAACAACGTGGTAACCTGAAACATCTCACCGGCACCCTCACAATCACTTGTACTGATAATAGGAGTGTGAATGTAAAGAAAGTCGTGTCTATGGAAGAATTGGTGAGTTGCCTGTGCAAGTGCATTACGTATACGTGCAACTGCAGACATCTAAAAAAAGGAATCAACTTGTTAGGTAATATAAAGAAGATCAATGCAAATTAAGAATTATTAATCAACAGTTCAGCCGTGACTTGAGTTTAGGGAGGTAATTACCGTATCAGTTCTAAGGCGAAGATGAGGTAGGGTCCTGATAAACTCAAGACTATGTTTACCCTTTGGCAACGGATACTTGTCCTTGTCCACAGTTCCAACTTTGAGAATCCTCGAAACCTTGAGTTCAATTCTTTGCTTTGTATTAGTTTTCGGAGGCATAACAAGCTTACCCTCCGCATAAACACTCGTTCCTGTCAGCTTTAGATCAGCCAGCGGATACAAGCTGGGCTCTACCACAAACTGAATGCTCTCCAGACAAGAGCCATCGTTGACATCGAGGAAACATTGACGGCTGTTCTTCACCCAACCACCCACTTTCACTGTTTGACCTGCTAGTGAATCACCGCCCTTCAAGATGTTTTTAATCAGCAACCGTTGGCTAAAATCAGCCTGTTCCACCTTTGATTCCATATCTCAGCCAAACAATACTCCTCTTCCTTTGAGACTAGTTATGTGCACAGGGAGACTTGGCGACCAAGGCTATATGTATAATATTCTACGTACTGCTCCTACTTTTATACATCAATCAAAATCTTTATATATATAAAGGAACCAGTACCTCTTATATCCTTTACTTATTTACATTCGAATTTTTATGTAAGACAATAAATATATAATCCTATTTAAAATTTAATTTAACAAATATTATCTTTTTTTCAACTAACTTAAATACTATTTAAGTTTTAATCTATTTTTCTAGAGTTTCACTATTTTAATTCAGTTCGAATTTTTAGAACTTCAAAAATCAAAAATATTAAAAAAGATTTATATTATAGAATTGGAACTGAGTTATATTAATTTCTCATTAAATATCAAAAATCAAAAGATTTTCAAATTCCTCTTCAACTTCAAAAAAGTTCTGAATCAAAAAATTTAAATTCTGAGTTGAATTATATTAATTTCTTTAGAATATACTAATCTTACTGCTAATAGAATATATTAATTTATCTATAAATATCAACATAGTCGTTAATATTACACCATACTGTATCTTCGAAAACTAAAAAGTCTGTGCTCTTGTCTCTTGTTCCCAACAACACAATGAACATGCCATCAGAAGATTACCCCAACTTTGTTCCTACTTTCACTCCTCCTCCTCCTCTTTCTCGTGCCGGTTTTTTCACCATTCCGCCGCCTCCTAATTTTTTCACCGTTCGGCCACCTCCTAATTTTTTCACCGTTCCACCACCTACAAAAAATACCAACTCTGATGTTGCATTAATAGTTATAGCTATAGTTTGTGTGGTCTCTCTTTTCTTCGGAGTTTTAGTTTGGTGTTGCTGCTGCTGCAATGAGAACAAGCATCAAGACGAATCGAACGATAAAGAACGCAACCGAGGTGTTATGAAGAATAAAGTGAGGTCCAATAAGCATGCCGTATATGAATACGACAGGAGACTTGCAAGATCTCGTGAAGGACTTATGGAAGCAAGGTGTAGTAATGATGAACCCAATACAGATTGTAATTTATATGGAGGAGACTTGGACTTGGAATCTGGACCTGCCGAGAGTTATTCAAGTTCGGATGATAATTCAAATTTCTGTGGGGAGAATACTATTGTGAGGAATGGAATAAACGGTGAATGGGACAGAATTCGTGAAGAATGGAAGGGAAATAGACAAGGTAGTGCAAAGGCAGCTAAAGATGCTACCACAAGTAATTTTTGTGTTAATGATCGCATGGTAATTAAAGATTGTCAAGGAGAAGAAGACAGGAAAGTTGAGGGGGGATCAGCTGAAGATGCTACGGCAATTATTGTTCGTGATAATGCTCATGAAGAAGAAGAAGAAGGCATGACTTCAGAGAAAACCGGGCCTTCGATATCGAGTACAACTGGGAAGTCTAAGAAAGGGAAGGGGAAGGGTAGAGGTGGTTAATCAAAATAAGCTGTTTCATATTTGTATTTGTTTAGGTTTGTGAGCATTCTATTGTTAGGCTTATTAAATTATGTTTTGTTTTTTATTTTCCAATTGACATGATTAATGTATGAGATTGTTTAATGCAATGGATTGTTTTTGATTTAAAATATATTGGTGCAAAGGTTACACATTTTTTATCTTGTGATTGTTATTAAGGCTGCTGCGAGATTTTGAATTTTTGAAGATTGTTTTGTTTTAGGATAGAAATACAACTAGTACTTCGTAATGTTTCTTTCTTGCTTTGTCACCGCCGCAGCCATTGTTGTGTCATGCCAAGCCTTAAGATTTATCAAGCCTTGTCTTGGCATCTTCCAGAATCCTAAAATAAGAAACTGAGACTAAAACATACTTACTCCTTGAATAAACGATTCTGATGGTATATAAGAACAACTCGCGAGGTCATAGCTGCGATGCCGGCACAAGCCCACGAGGCTAAGAACAAATTCTGGGCAGTTCTTAGTGACATAAATTTCAACATCGTCGTCTTCTGCTATTTTACTTTTCGTCTAGATATTTTTATAACCCTAGATTACAATCAACGCGATTCAAAATCGATCTCGAAACCATTGCCAGGATACAAAAGTTCATAACTTTGAAAGAAAAAGTAATTTTTTGTAATAGAACTAATTGTTTGACAATAAAATGGAAGAAAACAAACTGTAAGTATAACGCCAAAAAGGTTCCATCTATGATTTAGTGCTTCTTTCATAATCTCTTGCACTTTTGGGAAGATTCATCTTGTCCAGTGAGATCTGCTGCACCCCTGGAAGAAAAGTATTACTTAATTGTTCCCAAGCATCCTTTTCTAAACTATCGCCAGAAAAGGGGAATTCTAAAGTTTTAAATCCTTTCATAGGACGTATCATTTTCCTTATCAATTTTCCATCTCGATCAAAGAAAACGAAAGAATAGAATATGTCAAACTGACACGAAGAAAAGGAAAAGAAATCGCCTGGTAACAACAGCTCACTTGCATTCGTTACTATCCACGGAAAATCTCCGAGAGCTCGAGATGATTCCATTGGCCTGAAAACTGAATGGATAACTTCAAACTCATAACATGTATCCTTCCACAGAAGATACAGTTCTTTCAACATCTTTAGGAACTTGATTTCTTCAAAATAACTATATTCAGACATCTCAAAAATTACTAAAACTCTTTTCCCAGAAAGTTGAGAGAAAGGAATCTACAAAACCAAAGTTGATAATCAAGCGTTAAATGTATTGCAACTTACATAAATGAGATATTTATAACAGGTACCAATATGTTAATACAACTTACCTTACACCCATCTTTTCCTGTAAGCACAGTGTTTCGGTCCAATAGCATCTCCAATCTCATATTCTTTGTTTTCTCAGTCTCCAATTTCACAGCTGCTGCGCAGGTGAATGGATATGCTCGTATACCGAAATTCTCCATGATTCTACCACCATAGGGATTAACAAATTTGCCATGAGGTCCAAAAATCACTAGACTAGGTACTTCAACACGACCTGTAGTACTTGACCAATGGTACTCAAAAATCCGCGTCAACTTCTTAATATTTGGGTCATTATAATTAAGGAAGTGCCAACCAAGGCATATTCTTAAATGTTTCCCAAAATGATTCTCTACCCTCTGTAGAATCATAAATGAGTACAACCTCAAAATTTTTCTTATTCTTTTTGCATTCTTCATAAATCATCTTAAGCTGTGACTCTTCATAAGTGTGACCATCGGAAAAATATAAGGCTACCACCTTATTTTCGAGAGTGTGAATAGGTACCTGAATGGAGTTAAAACTTATAAAAAGAATATCTCAATAAATTGTTAAGGAATATCTGATACATGTCCATCCTAAAAATTTTCTCTTGATTGTTTGTGGTTAAATTGGCTAAAAGTTTGACCAAAACATACAATTATTATATAACTGAAAAAAATATTGAGAAAATATAGATCTAATCTATTTAAGATATAATTTTCAATAATTAAAATTTTGAAACGATTATGTTAAAAAAAAAAAAGAGGTATGTGAAAAAAGCTGCTTTTCAGCTTTTGCGGGAAGCAGTTACTTGTTTCAACATCAAAACTCACCAAAAACATTAATTTTTATATTATACACCAAAACATACACATATCAAAAATATTACCAAACAGTTATCTGATTTTCACAACAGCACTTATTTTAACAGCACTTTTTTCAACAGCACAACAATTTTTAACAGCAATCCCAAACGGAACCTACATCAAATTTTTAGAGTATAATAGTGCATGATGATTAGCTTGCAATAATTTCAAAAATCATGCTACATGTCAAAAATTTACCTTCTCTGCTTTGTTTGAGATCACATAATCACGTTGAGGGGAGGCCAGAAGAGTGTGCAAGGAAGGCTTAGCAATTATATCATCATATTCTGATATCAGTTCGAATATCCTTTCATCACTAAAAGGATACCCTGAGAATCCATAACGTTCAAGAGTATTGTAAGCATTGTTATGGCATTGTAAAACCAGGCCCGTTGAATCAACAATTAAGAAATTAGGAAAAGGACGATCTAATTTAGGGAAACCTTTTCTGAGCAAACTTTTACGGGAAGGTATGTCTGAGAATGGGATGGCAGTCCATGGCATAAGAGAAAACATTTCTTCAAATTGTTTCTTAGAGTCTCTGCAAAGAACATGTTTCTGACCTTTAACAGCAACAAAAACAATCTCGAAACCATTGCCAGGGTATAACTCACTGTATTGATCCTCCAACGGTGTTACATACTTTTCCGTCCAGTAAGGATCATTATTCAGCAGCGAGAAATATAAAACAATAACCTTACCAGCCAAATGCTCAGCTTTAACCTACAAAATATATAGAACACGCATATGATCAGCTATTAAGGCTGTGAGATGGCCTCGCCTGCCTCATAACTTCGTCCACTGACAGAATCTCATTTTTGCATTTTCGAGCTGGTAGTATTTAGATTCAGCGCAGATTTTAGTAATGCAAAGGTTTAGATATGATTTTCTTTTTCATAAGTGACGTCAATTCATTGAGAACAAGTGCTTAGAACAAGCAACCTTTTTGACAAAAAAAGGTTTTCGATCACTTACTTTATCTCATTACTTAGAAGATCAATGGGCAATTCCTAAAAGTGTCTTCCTCTAACACCTTAACGTTTTAGATGAGCCGGTTACTCAACATTAATAAATTATGACAAAACATAATAAACACAAGAATGACGTTTTTCCTTAAAAACGAGCCGATTGTCTAGTATTTACCTTTCGGTTATCGTTATATTTGACGAGGTAATCCCTGTTTTCGGTAAAGAGAAGGTCGTGCAAATCAACAATATCTCCTTTAGCAATTTGCTTCCTCGCGTTTCGTTTCCGCTTTTGTGCCATTCGAAAAGAGTTAGATATCCCTCCTGATCCTTTGGCATCCTCCTTGAGTTCATTGTCTGTACATGTAGAAAATTCTCCAAATTGAGAGACCTGCAAGAAAGACGAGAGTGCATGGCGGTGATTTATTCTTGATAAATATGTGCTTGCGGGATTCGAAACAAAGGCTCCTCCACGCAGGGTCAGTCCACGCAACTGGCTTCTCAACACGCCCAACATCAATAAATTTTTAATAATTTACTGCCTGTGAAGCCTCTAGGTTAACTCAGCCCTCAGGAAATGGATTATTATCAGTATCAAAGTAAGTAAATATATATTCAACTCCACCGCCATTAGCGTTATTTTTCTTTTGCCTTTGGTTTAAAAATTAGAGGTTTTTTGAAAAATATGACTTTTTATAAAAGAAATTTTTGGAAAAATACGTTTATGTTATGCAAAAATACGATTTTTCAGAATTTTCTGTAAAAATAGGATTTCGCAACCAAAAGGAACTTATTACCGCTGCCAATTTATCTCTTTATTACGGCTGTCATTTTTCTTCCTTTAAATACACAGGTATACGTAGATCTTTTTTGAAGAATAATGGAATTAATTCATTAATGAAAAGCCATACGGCATCTACAAAGATAGTCGAGTCGAACAAATATAAAATAGAAACAATCGTCTATCCTCCTGAAGTTCTTCCTTTTTTTTTCTTTTTTTTTGCCAAAAGAAAAAGCAATTCATTAAACTTTAAAATCATTCTTGAGTACAGAAATAAAATCCGAATGGGTATTATCCCCTCGCCAACTACAACCAGCTAGAGAACTAGTATTTCTTGCTATAAAGTGAGCAACCTTGTTCGCGGATCGTCTAACAAACCTCAAAGATACTTCTCTATCTTTTAACTCGATCAACAATTTCCTACAATCTTCAACCATCCTCCCCAAATACGACAGCTTAATCGAAAAACTCCAGATTGCTTGGACAGACACTAGGCTGTCTGTTTCAATTACAAAACCACTCCCCTGTTGTGCTTTAACCCAGCTTAATGCTTCCCTAATACCCATAATTTCTGCCATAGCTGGATCAATTCTACCTGACTTGCATTTTGCTACAGCATCAATAACTTCTCCCTTGTGATTTCGTGTAACTAGCGAGAAACTATAACAGTTGGATTCCTCAAAGATGGCAGCATCGTGTTAAGCTTAACCTTATCTACAGCTGGTAAAGTCCAATGCTCGTCACCGTCTTCTCATGTCATAAGACCCAGAAAACGATTAAAGGTTTTATCTTGAGCACTACTCCACTTGTTAAGCATAGAATTAGCTGATATATTATCTCTGCAACGTCTCCTCCCTTCTGGTTCCATACTAGCTCATTTATGGCTTTCCACAACGCCCAACAAATCATCACTTTTGGTCGAACATCGTTTCCCCTGTACATCTGCATCACTGCATCCAACCAATCTGCATAATTATGATGTGTATTTGATAATACATTCATGCCCACTATATCCCAGCAAGACTTTGCCAGCGAACAATTAACCAATGTATGCATTATAGATTCTGGCTCGTCATTACAACTTGGACAAGTAATGTTGACATTAACTTTTTTAACTCTCAAACGGTCTTTCATTGGTAGACACCCCCTTGCCGCTCTCCATAGGAAATTCTTTATTTTTGGTGGAACTTTTAGGTTCCACAATTTTCTCCAGAACCCAGAACTGTTACTTGACTGGTTGTTCTCTGCGCTACTCTGCAAACTCAAATAAGCACTATTCACAGTGTATTGACCCATTTTCTCATGCTTCCAGTACCATCCATCACTTTCTTGCCTTCGAACATGAATCGATTCTATAAGCTGCACTTCCCTTTGCTCAAACATGTCATTCAGAATATCCATATCCCACCCATCCTCCTCCAAACTAAACAGAGAAGCCACCATTTGATTTCTCAAACCTTCGTTTTCTGAATGAATGAAAGGATCTTTGCTGCAAGGAAGCCATGGCTCTCCCAAAATATACACTGATCTCCCATTTCCAACAGACCTCATTGCACCCTTCTGAATCAAATCCTGAGCTGCAATAACACTGCGCCATATGTAACTGGGATTACACCCTAATTTAGCTTATAAAAACGATTCATTAGGGTAATACCGTGCTTTATAGATCCTTGCAACTAGACTTTCATGATGCACCATTAACCTTCACCCTTGCTTCCCAACCATGGCCAGATTAAATTCATGTAAATTTCGAAAACCCATTCCCCCTTCAGATTTTCTCTTTGTCATTCTTTCCCAACTTAACCAATGAATTCCCCGATCTCTTTCCGCTCCATTCTTCCACCAATATCGACACATAATTCTTTCCAAGTCCTTACATTATTCCATAGGAAGCAAAAAAACACCCATTGCATACGTTGGAATTGCTTGAGCTACAGTTTTTAAAAGAATTTCCTTACCTCCCTTTGAAAGAAACTTTTTATCCCATCCTTCCACTCGACTTTGAAGCCTATCTTTCAGATAACCCATAATTACACTCTTCTTTCTCCCAATAAAATTTGGTAAGCCCAGATACATAGTATTGTCATCAGCTTCTAGAAACTGTAATGCATTACAGACATCTTGCTTTACTACCCCAGAGATGTTCCTACTAAAGAAAACAGACGACTTCTGAATGTTCACCTTCTATCCCGAGGCCTTCTCAAAAACAGTCAACATATCCACCACTTGAGTTGCATTCATCGTATCTGCTTGGCAAAAAATATAGCTATCATTCCCAAAAAATAAATGTGAAAGAGTGGGAGCTCTCCTTGCAACCTTAACCCCTTGAAGAAAACCACGTCTCTCATAGTCTTGAATTAAAGCAGTAAAGCCTTCAGTACAAATAAGAAAGAGATATGACGACAAAGGGTCTCCTTGTCTAATTCCACGTTCAGGAATTATAGAACCAAATTCTCTACCTGCATGGGAAATTCGATACATGGCAGACATCACACAAGCCATAAACATATTGGTTATTTTGTCTTCAAACCCCAACTTAGTCAGCATTGCTCTAAGAAATCCCCATTCGACACGATCATATGCCTTACTCATATCAAGCTTTAGGGCCATCCAACCCTTCTTTCCTTTATCCTTCATCTTCATATAATGCATAACCTCGTACGCGATCATTATATTATCAGTTATTAACCTCCCCGGTATGAAAGCGCTTTGAGTTTCCGAGATCACCCTATCAATGACCTCTTTGAGCCTGTTAGCAAGTACTTTTGAGATGATCTTATACACCACGTTACAAAGAGAAATTGGCCTTAAATCAGTCATGTACATTGGCCACTTTTTCTTAGGAATTAACACAATATTAGTGTCCGTTGAATGCTCCTCAAACTTCCGCGTTATAAAGAACTGCCTCACCATTTGAACTATATATGTGCCTACTGTATTCCAATATTTCTGATAAAAGCCTGGGTTCATTCCATCTGGCCCAGGTGACTTCTCTGAATGCATATGAAAAAGAGCTATTTTCACTTCCTCGTCTTGCACAGGCCGAATCAACTCCTCATTCTGCTCCCTCGTAACTTTACTTTGAACACAATTTATAATTCCTTGTCATTCCGTCTCTGAAGCTTTAAAAAGAGTTGAAAAATAGTGGATCATTGTTTCTTCCATACCTGAACCCCACCCCACTTCCAACCCTTCATCATTTTTCAGATACATAATTTGATTGTTCTTCCTCCTGGCCTTCGTTGAGGTGTGAAAGTACTTTGTATTCTGATCTCCTTCACTTAACCAAAGCTGCTTGCCTCTTTGCTTCCAAAAAATTTCTTGTTGCACATAGATCTCAGACAGCCTTTTGCACTCCTCTTGATATCTTCTCACAGAGCTCTCATCCCTTCTCCCCTTTAGCAATATGATCATCTTCTTACTCCTCTGAATACGATCTCTAAAACAGCCTGTAATCTCCTTTCCCCAACTCCATAGCATGTCAGAACATATTCTAAGTTTTTCCTGCCAAGTTTTATCCCGAGTATTCCTCCACGTATCCTCAACAATTTGACTACACATAGGCTCACGTAACCATGCGTTTTCAAACCTGAATTTCCTGTTATAATGAGCTTGTACTAGATTGACAACTGGTTCTAAAAATATGGGACAATGGTCAGATGTGGATACTTCCAGGTTCGTTAATTTAGCTTCTTGGAAGTGACTCGGAAAACTTGTACTAACAATCGCTCTATCCAAGCGAACTTCAATCCACTTATCTGTACCACGACCACGTTCCCAAGTATACGGATATCCCAGTAACTCCATATCCACCAAAAAACACTCATCCAACACATCCTGGAAACCTTGTAACAACCACGTCGGGTAACGTCTTCCTCCTTTTTTATCCTCCTGCCTTACGACATTATTCATATCCCCAATTAGAACCCAAGGTAAACCAGATACTACAGATAAAGATCGAATAAGTTGCCAAGTATCCCTTCTCTTCGCACGATCCGGCTCTCCATACACCCCTGTTAACCTGTACTTACGCCAACCTTGAACTGAAATATCTACGTCGATGTGATTCTTATTTAAAGAATTAAGTGAAACTTCGTCCTTATTCCTCCATAGAAAAGTAATCCCCCCACTGTGACCTTGAGCCTCCACTGTAATCATACCCTCAAAACCCAATAAACTTCTAATACTTTCCACCTTGTTTTTTTACATAAAATCTCGCATAAAAATACGAAACTGGGCTTCTTCTGGAGAACAATCTCCTTAAGGAATTGAACGGCCCACGGGGTCCCAAGCCCGCGACAATTCCAACTTATAGTACTCATAATACTAGGTGAGCTCCGGTTTCGGAACTCGCCCTCAACACGTTTTTTGGATTTACACTCTCTTCTGGGCCTAAGCCTGTATTATTTTCTTCCTCCATTATTTCCTCCACGTCCGAGTCCATATGCAATTCAGTGTTTAAGCTCATTTCAATATCCTTGCCCAGCCCACTACTATCGGTTCTACGCTTCTTATTTTCCACAACTGATATTCCTTTTTTATTAGCTGGCATTTGATTGAGTAAATCAGGTATATCTGTTTTTTTTTATACTCCAGCTATCGCGCCTTTAACCACATTTTGAATATTTGTTACACCCCTACCATATCTGTTAGCACTAACTTCCTGATTTTTTGCCCCGAAATTCTCTCATCCCATCCCTTCTGTTGCAACCAATTTGCTTTGACCCTCCCCTGATTTCGCTTCCTCCTTCCAGTCACCATTATCATTTCTGGTACGCAGCCATTTTGCACTGATCAACTTATTCTGACGTCTGAACGGAGCTCTCATCCATTCCCCATATGGTTTTACTATCTCATTCTATGGGTATCAAATAAACGCCCACAAAACTTTTCTGAATGCCCTAGCAGACCGCAGATGAAACAAAACGTAAGCACATTTTCATACTTAAAAATAATCCACCGTCATTCATCTCCACTTTTTCTAATTTTCATCCTCCTCTTTAATGGTTTTGACAGATTAATGCTAACCCTTACCCTCATATACTCTTTCCATCCTCCTTCAAAATTCTTAGCACAAGATTCAACATACGTTCCAACATAATTCCCAACCTCCTTGATAATCCTTTCTGACATACACCCTGTTGGTAAGTCATGAATTTGCACCCACAAATCCAAAGAATCCAGTTGTATACATCGTGGATTGTTACCCTCCATTCTCTTAAGGATAATTTCCCTACGATTAAAAGACCAAGGACTTCCATCAATCACTCTACGGACATCCCACTCATGATAAAACTGAAACAAGAATAAATTAACGTCCAACTCCCTGAGATACACCCCTTTTCATGGCCTCCATAATGCTGGAAAAGTCTGCTGCATGGCTGGAAAATCAACAACTCCCTCCGTGATGAACTTGCCTACTAAACATAATCTTGGATTAAGACCAGAGAACGAATCATTTCCAATTGACTTTTCGGCATCATTCAACATTAACTCCCCATCTTCTTCATCCTCCAGCGTAACATAGTTCATTGCTTCAATAATACTACTCGCAGATGCCATAGCTCTGATTTAGACAAAAGAAATTAAGAATATTGTGATAACGATAAGAGATTTAGACACGAAGATAAACAGAGAGACAAAACAGAGAGACTAAATGACCATGCCAATAGGCAAGACTAAATCATATGGTTGGCTGAAGTTCTTCCTTTAAATACACAGGTATACGTAGATCTTGATTCTTCCCAAGAAAATACAAGTTAGTTTCTAATTTAATTTCGAGAAGGATATATAACAGAGGACTGCTAATGTTCCGAAAAGAACCTTCTCATCTGTCTTCAACTTTCCATTATAAATGTAAACCCCTTATGATGTAATTTAATCTACTTAGTTGCTGTTCGGGTTCAAGTGTTACTATGTCAATTTAAACTAGCAAGTTTAGATTACAAATGCCGATGATAGAATGTGTGATTTGGTAGGCAGTAATCTTGCAACCTCTTAGATATAAAGAAATTGCAGTAACTGGTGGTGACACAGTTAGGCCCCAACTGACAGCAGACTGCAACTGCATTCTCTCTTGGCTTAGCGAAAAAACGATTTCCTCAAAGATCTTCTGCGGCAATTTAATGCCATCTCACGACATTAGTTAATCATGTTCCAGTGTCAACTACAAATAATGGTTACGCGACGCTCTGGAATTGATATATAAACGATCCTCCCTTCCACAGGCATGGATGACATTGGTCGGAGACAAGTTGGATGCTACTCTAGCAAAACATTTTATTACTGTTCCACTGGCAACACAAGACATAAGTTAAAATTGATCATACTTTAAGATTCACATTTTTCTCCCCAAGGTAATACTTAATTGTCTTATTACTCCTTCAAATGAAATTAATATTTCATTCAGTGAATTCTCGGACAAAAATATCAAGTCACGTGTATTACAAAAACAAAAGAAATTTACAGTTGTTTACCCCTTACTATGTTCTATCTGTTTCCAAATGTATGTCTATAGACTATAAGAATGAAAATTCTGTATAAGCTGGTGAAGAATAGGGACATGAAGGGTAGTGGTAAACCTGAACTATATTTATGTAAACTCGAAAACCCAATGAAGCCACTCTCAAGACCTCTGCCACGGCAGTAAACCATTTCCAGGATCAGCCATGTTAGCCAAAACAAAGTCTCTTAAGCCAGTGTCCCAAACCTCACAGAACCGGAGGTGCCAATCTGGCGGCTCAATGGCCTCTGTACCCAATCCAGGTGCTCTATCTCTTGACCCTTCATTTTGGTTGTCTTTCCAGTCAGCCACGTAGGTAGCAACTCTTCTGTAAAACTTCGCTTTAAAGATCTCCCACACCTGGATTTTTGAGAAGGATACATGAGAGAGAACTGCCAACTTTTTCAAAAGAATCTCCTCAATTTTTTTTTATAACTTTTTGTTATAAATGTTACCCCCTCATAGTGTAATATAATGTACTTAATTTCTGTTTGGATTTGAGTATAACTATGACAATTTAAACTAGCAAGGTTGGGTTTACAACGATCACTGACAGAATGTGTGGTTTTGTAGGCAGTAATCTTGCAACCTCTTGGAAATAAAGGAATTGCAGTAATTGGCGGTGACACAATAAGGGGCTTTACAACTTCTGATCAGGTGAGTCTTTAAGTTTGAAGTTGATAAACGATAGTGTCTGGTTGCTGATTTCCAATTATCGAGGATGTTGATTGTACCAATAATAAATCTAACTATAGCACTTCATACATTCCGCAATGAACTTCTTTTTTCCTCCTACAAAGTTACATGCCATATGAATGATGTCAGATGTGCAATTAAGTTTTTTTCCCATCAAGAAGCCATTTAGCACAAGGCATAAGCACTACTAGGCCCTAACTGCAGCAGACTGTAAAGGCAGTCTCTCTTAGCCTAGTAGAAAAATGAATGCCTCAAAGATCTTTTGCCCCAACTTAATGCCATCATATGAGATTACTTAATCATGTTGCCATAGTAGCTACATATCATGACGGTGCTTGATGGTCGTTTGGAATAATAGATTAATGGTCTTTTTTCCCTGGTCCACAGGCATGGATTACTTTGATCGGAGACAAGTTGGATGCTACTCTAGCTAAACATTTTCTTTCCTTTCCACTGGCAACACAAGATAGAAGTTGAAATTGATGATACTTTGAGATATACATTGCCTTTTCCCAAGGTTATACTTGACCGTAATATTAGTCCTTCAAGTGAAATTATGTTAAGAGCTGGTGCTTTTTATTTAAATGCAGAAAGTCCCTATATTTTTGTCATTTGGTTTAATGATCTAATTATTGAATCTTGAATATATGTTATTCTTGTTTATACTGTCGTCATCAAGTCAACGATATTCTTAACTCGATTTTTTTAGCCTTTACCTCGTAAGTCTTTTCATCGACATTAATTGGGGTTGAGAACAAAAGCACATATTTGCTTTTAAGAATAACTTCTTCTTCAAAGCTTTTTGAGCTTAACATGCATAAATAAGTTTTAAATGCAATAAAAAATATTACAAGATATTATAAATACCAAGGTATGAAACTATCACATTCAGTTTTAATTAAGATAAATATGAAAGAACATATTCATAAGATATGCATGAACAAAATGCAGAAACATCAATGAACCAGACTTGTATTCATCATCATAAATCAGCCCTTCCGGGATATCTAGGGAATGGTATGACGTCCCTAATATTGTCAAGCCCCGTGGCAAAAAGAACCATTCGGTCGAAACCTAGACCAAACCCGCTATGCTCAACAGTCCCATAGCGTCGCAGGTCAAAGTACCACTCATATGGTTCCAGCGGCATTCCCAGTTCCAGCATCCTGCAGAGGTAAATTAATTTTAAATTTTTGGCCAATGACATACTTGACAACAAGAACTACGCAAAATATCTCCATCAACTAATATGAAACAGAGTCCAAACTAAAACGCATAGAATTCTCATACCTTTCTCTCAAGGCCTCAGGGCAATCTTCTCTCTGACTACCTCCAATCAGTTCTCCCACCTGAAAAGGAGATAACTAAATGTCAGTTCGAAAGCATCCGAATGTTGTAAAGAAGAATTGTGGCATTGAGCAATCAAAATACCCGACCTTTGGTACAATTACATCCATAGCGGCTACAGTCTTGTTGTCAGAGTTGACCTTCATATAAAAGGCTTTGATCTCTTTTGGATAGTCATGTACGATAACAGGTGATTCATACTTTACCTCAGTTAAGTATCTTGAAAGAAAAATAGCGGGATTGTGATCAGTACAAACAGAGGTATAAAAGTAATTTCAATATAACAAACTGGAAAACAAACCTTTCGTGCTCAGATGCTAGATCAACACCCCATTTCACTTCATTCTTAAACTTGTGTTTTTTAGGGGCTTCCTTGAGAATGGTGATGGCATCAGTGTAAGAGACTCGGACAAAGTCTTTTGAAACAACCATTCTTAACCGATCAATGGCGCCTTTGTCATATTTATCAGCCATAAACTCCATGTCAGCAAGACAATTATCAAGTAACCACTGACACAAAAACTTTACATAAGCCTCCGCCCACCTCATATCATCCTATTTACATATAGACAAAATCATGAAAAGTGAGATTTTTATAAGGTACACAGAAATTACTTTGATTTATAAGGTAAATAAAAAGCGGTACCTCAAGAGTGGCAAATGCCATCTCTGGTTCCACCATCCAGAACTCTGCCAGATGCCTACTGGTGTGGGAGTGTTCAGCTCGAAATGTAGGTCCAAAGGTATAAACATTGCCGAGAGCAGATACACAAGTCTCAGCATGTAATTGACCAGAAACAGTCAGATATGATTGACGAGCAAAAAAATCTTTTGCATAGTCAATCTTTCCATCCTTCAATGGAATTCCAGTTTTAAGCTTAGAACGCTCCTCCAGCTTGTACAAATTCTGTGTAGCCAATGTGAGATCGGAAATGGAGGCGCTAAGTTGTGCTTCATCTGCTTCATCACTACATGCTTTTTCTTCTAGTTGGGAAACAACAGCAGCTTTATCCTTGACAATAGCACTAGCAGCCTGGATATCAGCCAGGGATGGAGGAGGATTTTTTATGAGTTCCATCTCCAACTTTTCTGCATTGTTAAACAACGTGGTAACCTGAAACATCTCACCGGCACCCTCACAATCACTTGTACTGATAATAGGAGTGTGAATGTAAAGAAAGTCGTGTCTATGGAAGAATTGGTGAGTTGCCTGTGCAAGTGCATTACGTATACGTGCAACTGCAGACATCTAAAAAAAGGAATCAACTTGTTAGGTAATATAAAGAAGATCAATGCAAATTAAGAATTATTAATCAACAGTTCAGCCGTGACTTGAGTTTAGGGAGGTAATTACCGTATCAGTTCTAAGGCGAAGATGAGGTAGGGTCCTGATAAACTCAAGACTATGTTTACCCTTTGGCAACGGATACTTGTCCTTGTCCACAGTTCCAACTTTTAGAATTCTGGAAACCTTGAGTTCAATTCTTTGCTTTGTATTAGTTTTCGGAGGCATAACAAGCTTACCCTCCGCATAAACACTCGTTCCTGTCAGCTTTAGATCAGCCAGCGGATACAAGCTGGGCTCTACCACAAACTGAATGCTCTCCAGACAAGAGCCATCGTTGACATCGAGGAAACATTGACGGCTGTTCTTCACCCAACCACCCACTTTCACCGTTTGACCTGCTAGTGAATCACCGCCCTTCAAGATGTTTTTAATCAGCACCCGTTGGCTAAAATCAGCCTGTTCCACCTTTGATTCCATATCTCAGCCAAACAATACTCCTCTTCTAGTTATGTGCACAGGGAGACTTGGCGACCAAGGCTATATGTATAATATTCTACGTACTGCTCCTACTTTTATACATCAATCAAAATCTTTATATATATAAAGGAACTGATACCTCTTATATCCTTTACTTATTTACATTCGAATTTTTATGTAAGACAATAAATATATAATCCTAATTAAAATTTAATTTAACAAATATTACTTTTTTTCTCAATTAACTTAAATACTTTTTAAGTTTTAATCTATTTTTCTAGAGTTTCACTATTTTAATTCAGTTCGAATTTTTAGAACTTCAAAAATCAAAAATATCAAAAAAGATTTATATTATAGAGTTGGAACTGAGTTATATTAATTTCTCATTAAATATCAAAAATCAAAAGATTTTCAAATTCCTCTTCAACTTCAAAAAAGTTCTGAATCAAAAAATTTAAATTCTGAGTTGAATTATATTAATTTCTTTAGAATATACTAATCTTACTGCTAATAGAATATATTAATTTATCTATAAATATCAACATAGTCGTTAATATTACACCATACTGTATCTTCGAAAACTAAAAAGTCTGTGCTCTTGTCTCTTGTTCCCAACAACACAATGAACATGCCATCAGAAGATTACCCCAACTTTTTTCCTACTTTCACTCCTCCTCCTCCTCTTTCTCGTGCCGGTTTTTTCGCCATTCCGCCACCTCCTAATTTTTTCACCGTTCGGCCACCTCCTAATTTTTTCACCGTTCCACCACCTACAAAAAATACCAACTCTGATGTTGCATTAATAGTTATAGCTATAGTTTGTGTGGTCTCTCTTTTCTTCGGAGTTTTAGTTTGGTGTTGCTGCTGCTGCAATAAGAACAAGCATCAAGACGAATCGAACGATAAAGAACGCAACCGAGGTGTTATGAAGAATAAAGTGAGGTCCAATAAGCATGCCGTATATGAATACGACAGGAGACTTGCAAGATCTCGTGAAGGACTTATGGAAGCAAGGTGTAGTAATGATGAGCCCAATACAGATTGTAATTTATATGGAGGAGACTTGGACTTGGAATCTGGACCTGCCGAGAGTTATTCAAGTTCGGATGATAATTCAAATTTCTGTGGGGAGAATACTATTGTGAGGAATGGAATAAACGGTGAATGGGACAGAATTCGTGAAGAATGGAAGGGAAATAGACAAGGTAGTGCAAAGGCGGCTAAAGATGCTACTACAAGTAATTTTTGTGTTAATGATCGCATGGTAATTAAAGATTGTCAAGGAGAAGAAGACAAAGCTGAGGGGGGATCAGCTGAAGATGCTACGGCAATTATTGTTCGTGATAATGCTGATGATGAAGAAGAAGGCATGACTTCAGAGGAGGAAGAATCAGCTAAAAATGCTATGAAAAGTAATGCTCCGGAAAACGACTTGGAATCTGCATCGTTGAAAACCGGGGCTTCGAAATCGAGTACAACTGGGAAGTCTAAGAAAGGGAAAGGGAAGGGTAGAGGTGGTTAGTCAAAATAAGCTGTTTCATATTTGTTTAGGTTTGTGAGCATTCTATTGTTAGGCTTATTAAATTATGTTTTGTTTTTGATTTTCCAATTGACATGATTAATGTATTAATGTATGAGATTGTTTAATGTAATGGATTGTTTTTTATTTAAAATATATTGGTGCAAAGGTTACATATTTTTTGTCTTGTGATTGTTATTAATCACACCCTAGGATGTTAGGGTATGTGTTATTATGTCTGTGCACTTATTATTATTACTATGTTCTTTACTGGTTTATTCTTGGTGTATGTGTGGGTGAGGGGAGGCTGGAAGAGTGTGCAAGGAGGCTTAGCAATTGAATCATCATCTTCTGATATCCTTACCCGGAGGATCCTTTTATCAAGTTCAAGAGTATTATAAGCATATAGATCACAATTAAAAACCATGTCCGTCAATCAACAACTAATAATTTACGACAATGATATATCTGAGTATGGGATGGCAGCCCATAGCATAGGAGAAAATACTTTTTCAAATTGTATTCGAGAGTCTCTGTGAAGAACATGTTTGTGACCAACATCATTAGCAGCAACAAAATCGATCTCTTGCCAGGATACAAAAGTACATAGCTTTGAAAGAAAAAGTATTTTTTTGTAATAGAACTAATTGTTTGACAATAAAATGGAAGAAAAGTATAATGCCAAAAAGGTTACATCTATGATTTAGTGCTTCTTTCATAATCTCTTGCACTTATGGGAAGATTCATCTTGTCCAGTGAGATCTGCTGCACCCCTGGAAGAAAAGTATTACTTAATTGTTCCCAAGCATCCTTTTCTAAACTATCGCCAGAAAAGGGGAATTCTAAAGTTTTAAATCCTTTCATAGGACGTATCATTTTTCTAATCAATTTTCCATCTCGATCAAAGAAAACGAAAGAATAGAATATGTCAAACTGACACGAAGAAAAGGAAAAGAAATCGCCTGGTAACAACAGCTCACTTGAATTCGTTGCTATCCACGGCAAATCTCCGAGAGCTCGAGATGATTCCATTGGCCTGAAAACTGAATGGATACCTTCAAACTCATAACATGTATCCTTCCACAGAAGATACAGTTCTTTCAACATCTTTAGGAACTTGATTTCTTCAAAATAACTATATTCAGACATCTCAAAAATTACTAAAACTCTTTTTCCAGAAAGTTGAGAGAAAGGAATCTACAAAACTGAAGTTGATAATCAAGCATCAAATGTATTGCAACTTACATCAATGAGATATTTATAACAGGTACCAATATGTTAAAACAACTTACCTTGCACCCATCTTTTCCTGTAAGCACAGTGTTTCGGTCCAATAGCATCTCCAATCTCATATTCTTTGTTTTCTCAGTCTCCAATTTCACAGCTGCTGCGCAGGTGAATGGATATGCCTGTATACCGAAATTCTCCATGATTCTACCACCATAGGGATTAACAAATTTGCCATGAGGTCCAAAAATCACTAGACTAGGTACTTCAACATGACCTGTAGTTGACCGATGGTACTCAAAAATCCGCATCAACTTATTATTATTTGGGTCATTATAAGGAAGTGCCAACCAAGGCATATTCTTAAATGTTTTCCAAAATGATTCTCTACCCTCTGTAGAATCATAAATGAGTACAACCTCGAAATCTTTCTTATTCTTTTTGCATTCTTCATAAACCATCTTAAGTTGTGACTCCTCGTAAGTGTGACCATCGGAAAAATATAAGGCTACCACCTTATTTTCGAGAGTGTGAATAGGTACCTGAATGGAGTTTAAACTTATAAAAAGAATATCTCAGATAAATTGTTAAGGAATATCTGATACATGTCCATCCTAAAAATTTTCTCTTGATTGTTTGCGGTTAAATTGACTAAAAGTTTGACCAAAACATACAATTATTATATAACTGAAAAAAAAATTGAGAAAATATAGATCTAATCTATTTAAGATATAATTTTCAATAATTAAAATTTTGAAACGATTATGTGCAAAAAAAAAAGAGGTATGTGAAAAAAGCTGATTTTTTATCCCATCCTTTGAAAGAAACTTTGAAAGAAACTTTGAAAGAAACTTTTTATCCCATCCTTCCACTCGACTTTGAAGCCTATCTTTCAGATAACCCATAATTACACTCTTCTTTCTCCCAATAAAATTTGGTAAGCCCAGATACATAGTATTGTCATCAGCTTCTAAAAACTGTAATACATTACAGACATCTTGCTTTACTACCCCAGAGATGTTCCTACTAAAGAAAACAGACGACTTCTGAATGTTCACCTTCTGTCCCGAGGCCTTCTCAAAAACAGTCAACATATCCACCACTTGAGTTGCATTCATCGTATCTGCTTGGCAAAAAATATAGCTATCATTCCCAAAAAATAAATGTGATAGAGTGGGAGCTCTCCTTGCAACCTTAACCCCTTGAAGAAAACCACGTCTCTCATAGTCTTGAATTAAAGCACTAAAGCCTTCAGTACAAATAAGAAAGAGATATGACGACAAAGGGTCTCCTTGTCTAATTCCACGTTCAGGAATTATAGAACCAAATTCTCTACCTGCATGGGAAATTCGATACATGGCAGACATCACACAAGCCATAAACATATTGGTTATTTTGTCTTCAAACCCCAACTTAGTCAGCATTGCTCTAAGAAATCCCCATTCGACACGATCATATGCCTTACTCATATCAAGCTTTAGGGCCATCCAACCCTTCTTTCCTTTATCCTTCCTCTTCATATAATGCATAACCTCGTACGCGATCATTATATTATCAGTTATTAACCTCCCCGGTATGAAAGCGCTTTGAGTTTCTGAGATCACCCTATCAATGACCTCTTTGAGCCTGTTAGCAAGTACTTTGGGATGATCTTATACACCACGTTACAAAGAGAAATTGGCCTTAAATCAGTCATGTACATTGGGCACTTTTTCTTAGGAATTAACACAATATTAGTGTCCGTTGAATGCTCCTCAAACTTCCCCGTTATAAAGAACTGCCTCACCATTTGAACTATATATGTGCCTACTGTATTCCAATATTTCTGATAAAAGCCTGGGCTCATTCCATCTGGCCCAGGTGACTTCTCTGGATGCATATGAAAAAGAGCTATTTTCACTTCCTCGTCTTGCACAGGCCGAATCAACTCCTCATTCTGCTCCCTCGTAACTTTACTTTGAACACAATTTATAATTCCTTGCCATTCCGTCTCTGAAGCTTTAAAAAGAGTTGAAAAATAGTGGATCATTGTTTCTTCCATACCTGAACCCCACCCCACTTCCAACCCTTCATCATTTTTCAGATACATAATTTGATTGTTCTTCCTCCTGGCCTTCGTTGAGGTGTGAAAGTACTTTGTATTCTGATCTCCTTCACTTAACCAAAGCTGCTTGCCTCTTTACTTCCAAAAAATTTCTTGTTGCACATAGATCTCAGACAGCCTTTTGCACTCCTCTTGATATCTTCTCACAGAGCTCTCATCCCTTCTCCCCTTTAGCAATCTGATCATCTTCTTACTCCTCTGAATACGATCTCTAAAACAGCCTGTAATCTCCTTTCCCCAACTCCATAGCATGTCAGAACATATTCTAAGTTTTTCCTGCCAAGTTTTATCCCGAGTATTCCTCCACGTATCCTCAACAATTTGACTACACATAGGCTCACGTAACCATGCGTTTTCAAACCTGAATTTCCTGTTATAATGAGCTTGTACTGGATTGACAACTGGTTCTAAAAAAAATATGGGACAATGGCCAGATGTGGATACTTCCAGGTTCGTTAATTTAGCTTCTTGGAAGTGACTCGGAAAACTTGTACTATCAATCGCTCTATCCAAGCGAACTTCAATCCACTTATCTGTACCACGACCACGTTCCCAAGTATAAGGATATCCCAGTAACTCCATATCCACCAAAAAACACTCATCCAACACATCCTGGAAACCTTGTAACAACCACGTCGGGTAACGTCTTCCTCCTTTTTTATCCTCCTGCCTTACGACATTATTCATATCCCCAATTAGAACCCAAGGTAAACCAGATACTACAGATAAAGATCGAATAAGTTGCCAAGTATCCCTTCTCTTCGCACGATCCGGCTCTCCATACACCCATGTTAACCTGTACTTACGCCAACCTTGAACTGAAATATCTACGTCGATGTGATTCTTATTTAAAGAATTAAGTGAAACTTCGTCCTTATTCCTCCATAGAAAAGTAATCCCCCCGCTGTGACCTTGAGCCTCCACTGTAATCATACCCTCAAAACCCAATAACCTTCTAATACTTTCCACCTTGTTTTTTTACATAAAATCTCGCATAAAAATACGAAACTGGGCTTCTTCTGGAGAACAATCTCCTTAAGGAATTGAACGGCCCACGGGGTCCCAAGCCCGCGGCAATTCCAACTTATAGTACTCATAATACTAGGCGAGCTCCGGTTACGGAACCCGCCCTCAACACATTTTTTGGATTTACACTCTCTTCTGGGCCTAAGCCTGTATTATTTTCTTCCTCCATTATTTCCTCCACGTCCGAGTCCATATGCAATTCAGTGTTTAAGCCCATTTCAATATCCTTGCCCAGTCCACTACTATCGGTTCTACGCTTTTTATTTTCCACAACTGATACTCCTTTTTTATTAGCTGGCATTTGATTGAGTAAATCAGGTATATCTGTTTGTTTTGATACTCCAGCTATCGCGCCTTTAACCACATTTTGAATATTTGTTACACCCCTACCATATCTGTTAGCACTAACTTCCTGATTTTTTGCCCCGAAATTCTCTCATCCCATCCCTTCTGTTGCAACCAATTTGCTTTGACCCTCCCCTGATTTCGCTTCCTCCTTCCAGTCACCATTATCATTTCTGGTACGCAGCCATTTTGCACTGATCAACTTATTCTGACGTCTGAACGGAGCTCTCATCCATTCCCCATATGGTTTTACTATCTCATTCTATGGGTATCAAATAAACGCCCACAAAACTTTTCTGAATGCCCTAGCAGACCGCAGATGAAACAAAACGTAAGCACATTTTCATACTTAAAAATAATCCACCGTCATTCATCTCCACTTTTTCTAATTTTCATCCTCCTCTTTAATGGTTTTGACAGATTAATGCTAACCCTTACCCTCATATACTCTTTCCATCCTCCTTCAAAATTCTTAGCACAAGATTCAACATACGTTCCAACATAATTCCCAACCTCCTTGATAATCCTTTCTGACATACACCCTGTTGGTAAGTCATGAATTTGCACCCACAAATCCAAAGAATCCAGTTGTATACATCGTGGATTGTTACCCTCCATTCTCTTAAGGATAATTTCCCTACGATTAAAAGACCAAGGACTTCCATCAATCACTCTACGGACATCCCACTCATGATAAAACTGAAACAAGAATAAATTAACGTCCAACTCCCTGAGATACACCCCTTTTCATGGCCTCCATAATGCTGCAAAAGTCTGCTGCATGGCTGGAAAATCAACAACTCCCTCCGTGATGAACTTGCCTACTAAACATAATCTTGGATTAAGACCAGAGAACGAATCATTTCCAATTGACTTTTCGGCATCATTCAACATTAACTCCCCATCTTCTTCATCCTCCAGCGTAACATAGTTCATTGCTTCAATAATACTACTCGCAGATGCCATAGCTCTGATTTAGACAAAAGAAATTAAGAATATTGTGATAACGATAAGAGATTTAGACACGAAGATAAACAGAGAGACAAAACAGAGAGACTAAATGACCATGCCAATAGGCAAGACTAAATCATATGGTTGGCTGAAGTTCTTCCTTTAAATACACAGGTATACGTAGATCTTGATTCTTCCCAAGAAAATACAAGTTAGTTTCTAATTTAATTTCGAGAAGGATATATAACAGAGGACTGCTAATGTTCCGAAAAGAACCTTCTCATCTGTCTTCAACTTTCCATTATAAATGTAAACCCCTTATGATGTAATTTAATCTACTTAGTTGCTGTTCGGGTTCAAGTGTTACTATGTCAATTTAAACTAGCAAGTTTAGATTACAAATGCCGATGATAGAATGTGTGATTTGGTAGGCAGTAATCTTGCAACCTCTTAGATATAAAGAAATTGCAGTAACTGGTGGTGACACAGTTAGGCCCCAACTGACAGCAGACTGCAACTGCATTCTCTCTTGGCTTAGCGAAAAAACGATTTCCTCAAAGATCTTCTGCGGCAATTTAATGCCATCTCACGACATTAGTTAATCATGTTCCAGTGTCAACTACAAATAATGGTTACGCGACGCTCTGGAATTGATATATAAACGATCCTCCCTTCCACAGGCATGGATGACATTGGTCGGAGACAAGTTGGATGCTACTCTAGCAAAACATTTTATTACTGTTCCACTGGCAACACAAGACATAAGTTAAAATTGATCATACTTTAAGATTCACATTTTTCTCCCCAAGGTAATACTTAATTGTCTTATTACTCCTTCAAATGAAATTAATATTTCATTCAGTGAATTCTCGGACAAAAATATCAAGTCACGTATATTACAAAAACAAAAGAAATTTACAGTTGTTTACCCCTTACTATGTTCTATCTGTTTCCAAATGTATGTCTATAGACTATAAGAATGAAAATTCTGTATAAGCTGGTGAAGAATAGGGACATGAAGGGTAGTGGTAAACCTGAACTATATTTATGTAAACTCGAAAACCCAATGAAGCCACTCTCAAGACCTCTGCCACGGCAGTAAACCATTTCCAGGATCAGCCATGTTAGCCAAAACAAAGTCTCTTAAGCCAGTGTCCCAAACCTCACAGAACCGGAGGTGCCAATCTGGCGGCTCAATGGCCTCTGTACCCAATCCAGGTGCTCTATCTCTTGACCCTTCATTTTGGTTGTCTTTCCAGTCAGCCACGTAGGTAGCAACTCTTCTGTAAAACTTCGCTTTAAAGATCTCCCACACCTGGATTTTTGAGAAGGATACATGAGAGAGAACTGCCAACTTTTTCAAAAGAATCTCCTCAATTTTTTTTTATAACTTTTTGTTATAAATGTTACCCCCTCATAGTGTAATATAATGTACTTAATTTCTGTTTGGATTTGAGTATAACTATGACAATTTAAACTAGCAAGGTTGGGTTTACAACGATCACTGACAGAATGTGTGGTTTTGTAGGCAGTAATCTTGCAACCTCTTGGAAATAAAGGAATTGCAGTAATTGGCGGTGACACAATAAGGGGCTTTACAACTTCTGATCAGGTGAGTCTTTAAGTTTGAAGTTGATAAACGATAGTGTCTGGTTGCTGATTTCCAATTATCGAGGATGTTGATTGTACCAATAATAAATCTAACTATAGCACTTCATACATTCCGCAATGAACTTCTTTTTTCCTCCTACAAAGTTACATGCCATATGAATGATGTCAGATGTGCAATTAAGTTTTTTTCCCATCAAGAAGCCATTTAGCACAAGGCATAAGCACTACTAGGCCCTAACTGCAGCAGACTGTAAAGGCAGTCTCTCTTAGCCTAGTAGAAAAATGAATGCCTCAAAGATCTTTTGCCCCAACTTAATGCCATCATATGAGATTACTTAATCATGTTGCCATAGTAGCTACATATCATGACGGTGCTTGATGGTCGTTTGGAATAATAGATTAATGGTCTTTTTTCCCTGGTCCACAGGCATGGATTACTTTGATCGGAGACAAGTTGGATGCTACTCTAGCTAAACATTTTCTTTCCTTTCCACTGGCAACACAAGATAGAAGTTGAAATTGATGATACTTTGAGATATACATTGCCTTTTCCCAAGGTTATACTTGACCGTAATATTAGTCCTTCAAGTGAAATTATGTTAAGAGCTGGTGCTTTTTATTTAAATGCAGAAAGTCCCTATATTTTTGTCATTTGGTTTAATGATCTAATTATTGAATCTTGAATATATGTTATTCTTGTTTATACTGTCGTCATCAAGTCAACGATATTCTTAACTCGATTTTTTTAGCCTTTACCTCGTAAGTCTTTTCATCGACATTAATTGGGGTTGAGAACAAAAGCACATATTTGCTTTTAAGAATAACTTCTTCTTCAAAGCTTTTTGAGCTTAACATGCATAAATAAGTTTTAAATGCAATAAAAAATATTACAAGATATTATAAATACCAAGGTATGAAACTATCACATTCAGTTTTAATTAAGATAAATATGAAAGAACATATTCATAAGATATGCATGAACAAAATGCAGAAACATCAATGAACCAGACTTGTATTCATCATCATAAATCAGCCCTTCCGGGATATCTAGGGAATGGTATGACGTCCCTAATATTGTCAAGCCCCGTGGCAAAAAGAACCATTCGGTCGAAACCTAGACCAAACCCGCTATGCTCAACAGTCCCATAGCGTCGCAGGTCAAAGTACCACTCATATGGTTCCAGCGGCATTCCCAGTTCCAGCATCCTGCAGAGGTAAATTAATTTTAAATTTTTGGCCAATGACATACTTGACAACAAGAACTACGCAAAATATCTCCATCAACTAATATGAAACAGAGTCCAAACTAAAACGCATAGAATTCTCATACCTTTCTCTCAAGGCCTCAGGGCAATCTTCTCTCTGACTACCTCCAATCAGTTCTCCCACCTGAAAAGGAGATAACTAAATGTCAGTTCGAAAGCATCCGAATGTTGTAAAGAAGAATTGTGGCATTGAGCAATCAAAATACCCGACCTTTGGTACAATTACATCCATAGCGGCTACAGTCTTGTTGTCAGAGTTGACCTTCATATAAAAGGCTTTGATCTCTTTTGGATAGTCATGTACGATAACAGGTGATTCATACTTTACCTCAGTTAAGTATCTTGAAAGAAAAATAGCGGGATTGTGATCAGTACAAACAGAGGTATAAAAGTAATTTCAATATAACAAACTGGAAAACAAACCTTTCGTGCTCAGATGCTAGATCAACACCCCATTTCACTTCATTCTTAAACTTGTGTTTTTTAGGGGCTTCCTTGAGAATGGTGATGGCATCAGTGTAAGAGACTCGGACAAAGTCTTTTGAAACAACCATTCTTAACCGATCAATGGCGCCTTTGTCATATTTATCAGCCATAAACTCCATGTCAGCAAGACAATTATCAAGTAACCACTGACACAAAAACTTTACATAAGCCTCCGCCCACCTCATATCATCCTATTTACATATAGACAAAATCATGAAAAGTGAGATTTTTATAAGGTACACAGAAATTACTTTGATTTATAAGGTAAATAAAAAGCGGTACCTCAAGAGTGGCAAATGCCATCTCTGGTTCCACCATCCAGAACTCTGCCAGATGCCTACTGGTGTGGGAGTGTTCAGCTCGAAATGTAGGTCCAAAGGTATAAACATTGCCGAGAGCAGATACACAAGTCTCAGCATGTAATTGACCAGAAACAGTCAGATATGATTGACGAGCAAAAAAATCTTTTGCATAGTCAATCTTTCCATCCTTCAATGGAATTCCAGTTTTAAGCTTAGAACGCTCCTCCAGCTTGTACAAATTCTGTGTAGCCAACGTGAGATCGGAAATGGAGGCGCTAAGTTGTTCTTCATCTGCTTCATCACTACATGCTTTTGCTTCTAGTTGGGAAACAATAGCAGCTTTATCCTTGACAATAGCACTAGCAGCCTGGATATCAGCCAGGGATGGAGGAGGATTTTTTATGAGTTCCATCTCCAACTTTTCTGCATTGTTAAACAACGTGGTAACCTGAAACATCTCACCGGCACCCTCACAATCACTTGTACTGATAATAGGAGTGTGAATGTAAAGAAAGTCGTGTCTATGGAAGAATTGGTGAGTTGCCTGTGCAAGTGCATTACGTATACGTGCAACTGCAGACATCTAAAAAAAGGAATCAACTTGTTAGGTAATATAAAGAAGATCAATGCAAATTAAGAATTATTAATCAACAGTTCAGCCGTGACTTGAGTTTAGGGAGGTAATTACCGTATCAGTTCTAAGGCGAAGATGAGGTAGGGTCCTGATAAACTCAAGACTATGTTTACCCTTTGGCAACGGATACTTGTCCTTGTCCACAGTTCCAACTTTGAGAATCCTCGAAACCTTGAGTTCAATTCTTTGCTTTGTATTAGTTTTCGGAGGCATAACAAGCTTACCCTCCGCATAAACACTCGTTCCTGTCAGCTTTAGATCAGCCAGCGGATACAAGCTGGGCTCTACCACAAACTGAATGCTCTCCAGACAAGAGCCATCGTTGACATCGAGGAAACATTGACGGCTGTTCTTCACCCAACCACCCACTTTCACTGTTTGACCTGCTAGTGAATCACCGCCCTTCAAGATGTTTTTAATCAGCACCCGTTGGCTAAAATCAGCCTGTTCCACCTTTGATTCCATATCTCAGCCAAACAATACTCCTCTTCCTTTGAGACTAGTTATGTGCACAGGGAGACTTGGCGACCAAGGCTATATGTATAATATTCTACGTACTGCTCCTACTTTTATACATCAATCAAAATCTTTATATATATAAAGGAACCAGTACCTCTTATATCCTTTACTTATTTACATTCGAATTTTTATGTAAGACAATAAATATATAATCCTATTTAAAATTTAATTTAACAAATATTACCTTTTTTTCAACTAACTTAAATACTATTTAAGTTTTAATCTATTTTTCTAGAGTTTCACTATTTTAATTCAGTTCGAATTTTTAGAACTTCAAAAATCAAAAATATTAAAAAAGATTTATATTATAGAATTGGAACTGAGTTATATTAATTTCTCATTAAATATCAAAAATCAAAAGATTTTCAAATTCCTCTTCAACTTCAAAAAAGTTCTGAATCAAAAAATTTAAATTCTGAGTTGAATTATATTAATTTCTTTAGAATATACTAATCTTACTGCTAATAGAATATATTAATTTATCTATAAATATCAACATAGTCGTTAATATTACACCATACTGTATCTTCGAAAACTAAAAAGTCTGTGCTCTTGTCTCTTGTTCCCAACAACACAATGAACATGCCATCAGAAGATTACCCCAACTTTGTTCCTACTTTCACTCCTCCTCCTCCTCTTTCTCGTGCCGGTTTTTTCACCATTCCGCCGCCTCCTAATTTTTTCACCGTTCGGCCACCTCCTAATTTTTTCACCGTTCCACCACCTACAAAAAATACCAACTCTGATGTTGCATTAATAGTTATAGCTATAGTTTGTGTGGTCTCTCTTTTCTTCGGAGTTTTAGTTTGGTGTTGCTGCTGCTGCAATGAGAACAAGCATCAAGACGAATCGAACGATAAAGAACGCAACCGAGGTGTTATGAAGAATAAAGTGAGGTCCAATAAGCATGCCGTATATGAATACGACAGGAGACTTGCAAGATCTCGTGAAGGACTTATGGAAGCAAGGTGTAGTAATGATGAGCCCAATACAGATTGTAATTTATATGGAGGAGACTTGGACTTGGAATCTGGACCTGCCGAGAGTTATTCAAGTTCGGATGATAATTCAAATTTCTGTGGGGAGAATACTATTGTGAGGAATGGAATAAACGGTGAATGGGACAGAATTCGTGAAGAATGGAAGGGAAATAGACAAGGTAGTGCAAAGGCAGCTAAAGATGCTACGACAAGTAATTTTTGTGTTAATGATCGCATGGTAATTAAAGATTGTCAAGGAGAAGAAGACAGGAAAGCTGAGGGGGGATCAGCTGAAGATGCTACGGCAATTATTGTTCGTGATAATGCTCATGAAGAAGAAGAAGAAGGCATGACTTCAGAGAAAACCGGGCCTTCGATATCGAGTACAACTGGGAAGTCTAAGAAAGGGAAGGGGAAGGGTAGAGGTGGTTAATCAAAATAAGCTGTTTCATATTTGTATTTGTTTAGGTTTGTGAGCATTCTATTGTTAGGCTTATTAAATTATGTTTTGTTTTTTATTTTCCAATTGACATGATTAATGTATGAGATTGTTTAATGCAATGGATTGTTTTTGATTTAAAATATATTGGTGCAAAGGTTACACATTTTTTATCTTGTGATTGTTATTAAGGCTGCTGCGAGATTTTGAATTTTTGAAGATTGTTTTGTTAAGGCTGCTGCTTATCCAGACTTAAACTAATTAGGATAGAAATACAACTAGTACTTCGTAATGTTTCTTTCTTGCTTTGTCACCGCCGCAGCCATTGTTGTGTCATGCCAAGCCTTAAGATTTATCAAGCCTTGTCTTGGCATCTTCCAGAATCCTAAAATAAGAAACTGAGACTAAAACATACTTACTCCTTGAATAAACGATTCTGATGGTATATAAGAACAACTCGCGAGGTCATAGCTGCGATGCCGGCACAAGCCCACGAGGCTAAGAACAAATTCTGGGCAGTTCTTAGTGACATAAATTTCAACATCGTCGTCTTCTGCTATTTTACTTTTCGTCTAGATATTTTTCTAACCCTAGATTACAATCAACGCGATTCAAAATCGATCTCGAAACCATTGCCAGGATACAAAAGTTCATAACTTTGAAAGAAAAAGTAATTTTTTGTAATAGAACTAATTGTTTGACAATAAAATGGAAGAAAACAAACTGTAAGTATAACGCCAAAAAGGTTCCATCTATGATTTAGTGCTTCTTTCATAATCTCTTGCACTTATGGGAAGATTCATCTTGTCCAGTGAGATCTGCTGCACCCCTGGAAGAAAAGTATTACTTAATTGTTCCCAAGCATCCTTTTCTAAACTATCGCCGGAAAAGGGGAATTCTAAAGTTTTAAATCCTTTCATAGGACGTATCATTTTCCTTATCAATTTTCCATCTCGATCAAAGAAAACGAAAGAATAGAATATGTCAAACAGACACGAAGAAAAGGAAAAGAAATCGCCTGGTAACAACAGCTCACTTGCATTCGTTACTATCCACGGAAAATCTCCGAGAGCTCGAGATGATTCCATTGGTCTGAAAACTGAATGGATAACTTCAAACTCATAACATGTATCCTTCTGCAGAAGATACAGTTCTTTCAGCATCTTTAGGAACTTGATTTCTTCAAAATGACTATATTTAGACATCTCAAAAATTACTAAAACTCTTTTCCCAGAAAGTTGAGAGAAAGGAATCTACAAAACCGAAGTTGAAAATCAAGCATTAAATGTATTGCAACTTACATAAATGAGATATTTATAACAGGTACCAATATGTTAAAACAACTTACCTTGCACCCATCTTTTCCTGTAAGCACAGTGTTTCGGTCCAATAGCATCTCCAATCTCATATTCTTTGTTTTCTCAGTCTCCAATTTCACAGCTGCTGCGCAGGTGAATGGATATGCTTGTATACCGAAATTCTCCATGATTCTACCACCATAGGGATTAACAAATTTGCCATGAGGTCCAAAAATCACTAGACTAGGTACTTCAACATGACCTGTAGTTGACCGATGGTACTCAAAAATCCGCATCAACTTATTATTATTTGGGTCATTATAAGGAAGTGCCAACCAAGGCATATTCTTAAATGTTTTCCAAAATGATTCTCTACCCTCTGTAGAATCATAAATGAGTACAACCTCGAAATTTTTCTTATTCTTTTTGCATTCTTCATAAACCATCTTAAGTTGTGACTCCTCGTAAGTGTGACCATCGGAAAAATATAAGGCTACCACCTTATTTTCGAGAGTGTGAATAGGTACCTGAATGGAGTTTAAACTTATAAAAAGAATATCTCAGATAAATTGTTAAGGAATATCTGATACATGTCCATCCTAAAATTTTTCTGTTGATTGTTTGTGGTTAAATTGACTAAAAGTTTGACCAAAACATACAATTATTATATAACTGAAAAAAAAAATATTGAGAAAATATAGATCTAATCTATTTAAGATATAATTTTCAATAATTAAAATTTTGAAACGATTATGTGCAAAAAAAAGAGGTATGTGAATAATTGTCGCCAACTACCATGTTAATGGGAGTACTAGACTACCATTACTAAACTAATGATGTGCAGAAAGTAGATTACATCACATTTTTAGAGTATAATATAGTGCATGATGATTAGCTTGCAATAATTTCAAAAATCATGCTACATGTCAAAAATTTACCTTCTCTGCTTTGTTTGAGATCACATAATCACGTTGAGGGGAGGCGAGAAGAGTGTACAAGGAAGGCTTAGCAATTATATCATCATATTGTGATATCAGTTCGAATATCCTTTCATCGCTAAAAGGATACCCTGAGAATCCATAACGTTCAAGAGTATGGTAAGCATGTTCATGGCATTGCAAAACCAGGCCCGTTGGATCAACAATTAGGAATTTAGGAAAATAACGTTCTAATTTAGGGAAACCTTTTCTGAGCAAACTTTTACGGGATGGTATGTCTGAGAATGGGATGGCAGTCCATGGCATAAGAGAAAACATTTCTTCAAATTGTTTCTTAGAGTCTCTGCAAAGAACATGTTTCTGACCTTTAACAGCAACAAAAACAATCTCGAAACCATTGCCAGGGTATAACTCACTGTATTGATCCTCCAACGGTGTTACATACTTTTCCGTCCAGTAAGGATCATTATTCAGCAGCGAGAAATATAAAACAATAACCTTGCCAGCCAAATGCTCAGCTTTAACCTACAAAATATATAGAACACGCATATGATCAGCTATTAAGGCTGTGAGATGGCCTCGCCTGCCTCATAACTTCGTCCACTGACAGAATCTCATTTTTGCATTTTCGAGCTGGTAGTATTTAGATTCAGCGCAGATTTTAGTAATGCAAAGGTTTAGATATGATTTTCTTTTTCATAAGTGACGTCAATTCATTGAGAACAAGTGCTTAGAACAAGCAACCTTTTTGACAAAAAAAGGTTTTCGATCACTTACTTTATCTCATTACTTAGAAGATCAATGGGCAATTCCTAAAAGTGTCTTCCTCTAACACCTTAACGTTTTAGATGAGCCGGTTACTCAACATTAATAAATTATGACAAAACATAATAAACACAAGAATGACGTTTTTCCTTAAAAACGAGCCGATTGTCTAGTATTTACCTTTCGGTTATCGTTATATTTGACGAGGTAATCCCTGTTTTCGGTAAAGAGAAGGTCGTGCAAATCAACAATATCTCCTTTAGCAATTTGCTTCCTCGCGTTTCGTTTCCGCTTTTGTGCCATTCGAAAAGAGTTAGATATCCCTCCTGATCCTTTGGCATCCTCCTTGAGTTCATTGTCTGTACATGTAGAAAATTCTCCAAATTGAGAGACCTGCAAGAAAGACGAGAGTGCATGGCGGTGATTTATTCTTGATAAATATGTGCTTGCGGGATTCGAAACAAAGGCTCCTCCACGCAGGGTCAGTCCACGCAACTGGCTTCTCAACACGCCCAACATCAATAAATTTTTAATAATTTACTGCCTGTGAAGCCTCTAGGTTAACTCAGCCCTCAGGAAATGGATTATTATCAGTATCAAAGTAAGTAAATATATATTCAACTCCACCGCCATTAGCGTTATTTTTCTTTTGCCTTTGGTTTAAAAATTAGAGGTTTTTTGAAAAATATGACTTTTTATAAAAGAAATTTTTGGAAAAATACGTTTATGTTATGCAAAAATACGATTTTTCAGAATTTTCTGTAAAAATAGGATTTCGCAACCAAAAGGAACTTATTACCGCTGCCAATTTATCTCTTTATTACGGCTGTCATTTTTCTTCCTTTAAATACACAGGTATACGTAGATCTTTTTTGAAGAATAATGGAATTAATTCATTAATGAAAAGCCATACGGCATCTACAAAGATAGTCGAGTCGAACAAATATAAAATAGAAACAATCGTCTATCCTCCTGAAGTTCTTCCTTTTTTTTTCTTTTTTTTTGCCAAAAGAAAAAGCAATTCATTAAACTTTAAAATCATTCTTGAGTACAGAAATAAAATCCGAATGGGTATTATCCCCTCGCCAACTACAACCAGCTAGAGAACTAGTATTTTTTGCTATAAAGTGAGCAACCTTGTTCGCGGATCGTCTAACAAACCTCAAAGATACTTCTCTATCTTTTAACTCGATCAACAATTTCCTACAATCTTCAACCATCCTCCCCAAATACGACAGCTTAATCGAAAAACTCCAGATTGCTTGGACAGACACTAGGCTGTCTGTTTCAATTACAAAACCACTCCCCTGTTGTGCTTTAACCCAGCTTAATGCTTCCCTAATACCCATAATTTCTGCCATAGCTGGATCAATTCTACCTGACTTGCATTTTGCTACAGCATCAATAACTTCTCCCTTGTGATTTCGTGTAACTAGCGAGAAACTATAACAGTTGGATTCCTCAAAGATGGCAGCATCGTGTTAAGCTTAACCTTATCTACAGCTGGTAAAGTCCAATGCTCGTCACCGTCTTCTCATGTCATAAGACCCAGAAAACGATTAAAGGTTTTATCTTGAGCACTACTCCACTTGTTAAGCATAGAATTAGCTGATATATTATCTCTGCAACGTCTCCTCCCTTCTGGTTCCATACTAGCTCATTTATGGCTTTCCACAACGCCCAACAAATCATCACTTTTGGTCGAACATCGTTTCCCCTGTACATCTGCATCACTGCATCCAACCAATCTGCATAATTATGATGTGTATTTGATAATACATTCATGCCCACTATATCCCAGCAAGACTTTGCCAGCGAACAATTAACCAATGTATGCATTATAGATTCTGGCTCGTCATTACAACTTGGACAAGTAATGTTGACATTAACTTTTTTAACTCTCAAACGGTCTTTCATTGGTAGACACCCCCTTGCCGCTCTCCATAGGAAATTCTTTATTTTTGGTGGAACTTTTAGGTTCCACAATTTTCTCCAGAACCCAGAACTGTTACTTGACTGGTTGTTCTCTGCGCTACTCTGCAAACTCAAATAAGCACTATTCACAGTGTATTGACCCATTTTCTCATGCTTCCAGTACCATCCATCACTTTCTTGCCTTCGAACATGAATCGATTCTATAAGCTGCACTTCCCTTTGCTCAAACATGTCATTCAGAATATCCATATCCCACCCATCCTCCTCCAAACTAAACAGAGAAGCCACCATTTGATTTCTCAAACCTTCGTTTTCTGAATGAATGAAAGGATCTTTGCTGCAAGGAAGCCATGGCTCTCCCAAAATATACACTGATCTCCCATTTCCAACAGACCTCATTGCACCCTTCTGAATCAAATCCTGAGCTGCAATAACACTGCGCCATATGTAACTGGGATTACACCCTAATTTAGCTTATAAAAACGATTCATTAGGGTAATACCGTGCTTTATAGATCCTTGCAACTAGACTTTCATGATGCACCATTAACCTTCACCCTTGCTTCCCAACCATGGCCAGATTAAATTCATGTAAATTTCGAAAACCCATTCCCCCTTCAGATTTTCTCTTTGTCATTCTTTCCCAACTTAACCAATGAATTCCCCGATCTCTTTCCGCTCCATTCTTCCACCAATATCGACACATAATTCTTTCCAAGTCCTTACATTATTCCATAGGAAGCAAAAAAACACCCATTGCATACGTTGGAATTGCTTGAGCTACAGTTTTTAAAAGAATTTCCTTACCTCCCTTTGAAAGAAACTTTTTATCCCATCCTTCCACTCGACTTTGAAGCCTATCTTTCAGATAACCCATAATTACACTCTTCTTTCTCCCAATAAAATTTGGTAAGCCCAGATACATAGTATTGTCATCAGCTTCTAGAAACTGTAATGCATTACAGACATCTTGCTTTACTACCCCAGAGATGTTCCTACTAAAGAAAACAGACGACTTCTGAATGTTCACCTTCTATCCCGAGGCCTTCTCAAAAACAGTCAACATATCCACCACTTGAGTTGCATTCATCGTATCTGCTTGGCAAAAAATATAGCTATCATTCCCAAAAAATAAATGTGAAAGAGTGGGAGCTCTCCTTGCAACCTTAACCCCTTGAAGAAAACCACGTCTCTCATAGTCTTGAATTAAAGCAGTAAAGCCTTCAGTACAAATAAGAAAGAGATATGACGACAAAGGGTCTCCTTGTCTAATTCCACGTTCAGGAATTATAGAACCAAATTCTCTACCTGCATGGGAAATTCGATACATGGCAGACATCACACAAGCCATAAACATATTGGTTATTTTGTCTTCAAACCCCAACTTAGTCAGCATTGCTCTAAGAAATCCCCATTCGACACGATCATATGCCTTACTCATATCAAGCTTTAGGGCCATCCAACCCTTCTTTCCTTTATCCTTCATCTTCATATAATGCATAACCTCGTACGCGATCATTATATTATCAGTTATTAACCTCCCCGGTATGAAAGCGCTTTGAGTTTCCGAGATCACCCTATCAATGACCTCTTTGAGCCTGTTAGCAAGTACTTTTGAGATGATCTTATACACCACGTTACAAAGAGAAATTGGCCTTAAATCAGTCATGTACATTGGCCACTTTTTCTTAGGAATTAACACAATATTAGTGTCCGTTGAATGCTCCTCAAACTTCCGCGTTATAAAGAACTGCCTCACCATTTGAACTATATATGTGCCTACTGTATTCCAATATTTCTGATAAAAGCCTGGGTTCATTCCATCTGGCCCAGGTGACTTCTCTGAATGCATATGAAAAAGAGCTATTTTCACTTCCTCGTCTTGCACAGGCCGAATCAACTCCTCATTCTGCTCCCTCGTAACTTTACTTTGAACACAATTTATAATTCCTTGTCATTCCGTCTCTGAAGCTTTAAAAAGAGTTGAAAAATAGTGGATCATTGTTTCTTCCATACCTGAACCCCACCCCACTTCCAACCCTTCATCATTTTTCAGATACATAATTTGATTGTTCTTCCTCCTGGCCTTCGTTGAGGTGTGAAAGTACTTTGTATTCTGATCTCCTTCACTTAACCAAAGCTGCTTGCCTCTTTGCTTCCAAAAAATTTCTTGTTGCACATAGATCTCAGACAGCCTTTTGCACTCCTCTTGATATCTTCTCACAGAGCTCTCATCCCTTCTCCCCTTTAGCAATATGATCATCTTCTTACTCCTCTGAATACGATCTCTAAAACAGCCTGTAATCTCCTTTCCCCAACTCCATAGCATGTCAGAACATATTCTAAGTTTTTCCTGCCAAGTTTTATCCCGAGTATTCCTCCACGTATCCTCAACAATTTGACTACACATAGGCTCACGTAACCATGCGTTTTCAAACCTGAATTTCCTGTTATAATGAGCTTGTACTAGATTGACAACTGGTTCTAAAAATATGGGACAATGGTCAGATGTGGATACTTCCAGGTTCGTTAATTTAGCTTCTTGGAAGTGACTCGGAAAACTTGTACTAACAATCGCTCTATCCAAGCGAACTTCAATCCACTTATCTGTACCACGACCACGTTCCCAAGTATAAGGATATCCCAGTAACTCCATATCCACCAAAAAACACTCATCCAACACATCCTGGAAACCTTGTAACAACCACGTCGGGTAACGTCTTCCTCCTTTTTTATCCTCCTGCCTTACGACATTATTCATATCCCCAATTAGAACCCAAGGTAAACCAGATACTACAGATAAAGATCGAATAAGTTGCCAAGTATCCCTTCTCTTCGCACGATCCGGCTCTCCATACACCCCTGTTAACCTGTACTTACGCCAACCTTGAACTGAAATATCTACGTCGATGTGATTCTTATTTAAAGAATTAAGTGAAACTTCGTCCTTATTCCTCCATAGAAAAGTAATCCCCCCACTGTGACCTTGAGCCTCCACTGTAATCATACCCTCAAAACCCAATAAACTTCTAATACTTTCCACCTTGTTTTTTTACATAAAATCTCGCATAAAAATACGAAACTGGGCTTCTTCTGGAGAACAATCTCCTTAAGGAATTGAACGGCCCACGGGGTCCCAAGCCCGCGACAATTCCAACTTATAGTACTCATAATACTAGGCGAGCTCCGGTTTCGGAACTCGCCCTCAACACGTTTTTTGGATTTACACTCTCTTCTGGGCCTAAGCCTGTATTATTTTCTTCCTCCATTATTTCCTCCACGTCCGAGTCCATATGCAATTCAGTGTTTAAGCTCATTTCAATATCCTTGCCCAGCCCACTACTATCGGTTCTACGCTTCTTATTTTCCACAACTGATATTCCTTTTTTATTAGCTGGCATTTGATTGAGTAAATCAGGTATATCTGTTTTTTTTTATACTCCAGCTATCGCGCCTTTAACCACATTTTGAATATTTGTTACACCCCTACCATATCTGTTAGCACTAACTTCCTGATTTTTTGCCCCGAAATTCTCTCATCCCATCCCTTCTGTTGCAACCAATTTGCTTTGACCCTCCCCTGATTTCGCTTCCTCCTTCCAGTCACCATTATCATTTCTGGTACGCAGCCATTTTGCACTGATCAACTTATTCTGACGTCTGAACGGAGCTCTCATCCATTCCCCATATGGTTTTACTATCTCATTCTATGGGTATCAAATAAACGCCCACAAAACTTTTCTGAATGCCCTAGCAGACCGCAGATGAAACAAAACGTAAGCACATTTTCATACTTAAAAATAATCCACCGTCATTCATCTCCACTTTTTCTAATTTTCATCCTCCTCTTTAATGGTTTTGACAGATTAATGCTAACCCTTACCCTCATATACTCTTTCCATCCTCCTTCAAAATTCTTAGCACAAGATTCAACATACGTTCCAACATAATTCCCAACCTCCTTGATAATCCTTTCTGACATACACCCTGTTGGTAAGTCATGAATTTGCACCCACAAATCCAAAGAATCCAGTTGTATACATCGTGGATTGTTACCCTCCATTCTCTTAAGGATAATTTCCCTACGATTAAAAGACCAAGGACTTCCATCAATCACTCTACGGACATCCCACTCATGATAAAACTGAAACAAGAATAAATTAACGTCCAACTCCCTGAGATACACCCCTTTTCATGGCCTCCATAATGCTGCAAAAGTCTGCTGCATGGCTGGAAAATCAACAACTCCCTCCGTGATGAACTTGCCTACTAAACATAATCTTGGATTAAGACCAGAGAACGAATCATTTCCAATTGACTTTTCGGCATCATTCAACATTAACTCCCCATCTTCTTCATCCTCCAGCGTAACATAGTTCATTGCTTCAATAATACTACTCGCAGATGCCATAGCTCTGATTTAGACAAAAGAAATTAAGAATACTGTGATAACGATAAGAGATTTAGACACGAAGATAAACAGAGAGACAAAACAGAGAGACTAAATGACCATGCCAATAGGCAAGACTAAATCATATGGTTGGCTGAAGTTCTTCCTTTAAATACACAGGTATACGTAGATCTTGATTCTTCCCAAGAAAATACAAGTTAGTTTCTAATTTAATTTCGAGAAGGATATATAACAGAGGACTGCTAATGTTCCGAAAAGAACCTTCTCATCTGTCTTCAACTTTCCATTATAAATGTAAACCCCTTATGATGTAATTTAATCTACTTAGTTGCTGTTCGGGTTCAAGTGTTACTATGTCAATTTAAACTAGCAAGTTTAGATTACAAATGCCGATGATAGAATGTGTGATTTGGTAGGCAGTAATCTTGCAACCTCTTAGATATAAAGAAATTGCAGTAACTGGTGGTGACACAGTTAGGCCCCAACTGACAGCAGACTGCAACTGCATTCTCTCTTGGCTTAGCGAAAAAACGATTTCCTCAAAGATCTTCTGCGGCAATTTAATGCCATCTCACGACATTAGTTAATCATGTTCCAGTGTCAACTACAAATAATGGTTACGCGACGCTCTGGAATTGATATATAAACGATCCTCCCTTCCACAGGCATGGATGACATTGGTCGGAGACAAGTTGGATGCTACTCTAGCAAAACATTTTATTACTGTTCCACTGGCAACACAAGACATAAGTTAAAATTGATCATACTTTAAGATTCACATTTTTCTCCCCAAGGTAATACTTAATTGTCTTATTACTCCTTCAAATGAAATTAATATTTCATTCAGTGAATTCTCGGACAAAAATATCAAGTCACGTATATTACAAAAACAAAAGAAATTTACAGTTGTTTACCCCTTACTATGTTCTATCTGTTTCCAAATGTATGTCTATAGACTATAAGAATGAAAATTCTGTATAAGCTGGTGAAGAATAGGGACATGAAGGGTAGTGGTAAACCTGAACTATATTTATGTAAACTCGAAAACCCAATGAAGCCACTCTCAAGACCTCTGCCACGGCAGTAAACCATTTCCAGGATCAGCCATGTTAGCCAAAACAAAGTCTCTTAAGCCAGTGTCCCAAACCTCACAGAACCGGAGGTGCCAATCTGGCGGCTCAATGGCCTCTGTACCCAATCCAGGTGCTCTATCTCTTGACCCTTCATTTTGGTTGTCTTTCCAGTCAGCCACGTAGGTAGCAACTCTTCTGTAAAACTTCGCTTTAAAGATCTCCCACACCTGGATTTTTGAGAAGGATACATGAGAGAGAACTGCCAACTTTTTCAAAAGAATCTCCTCAATTTTTTTTTATAACTTTTTGTTATAAATGTTACCCCCTCATAGTGTAATATAATGTACTTAATTTCTGTTTGGATTTGAGTATAACTATGACAATTTAAACTAGCAAGGTTGGGTTTACAACGATCACTGACAGAATGTGTGGTTTTGTAGGCAGTAATCTTGCAACCTCTTGGAAATAAAGGAATTGCAGTAATTGGCGGTGACACAATAAGGGGCTTTACAACTTCTGATCAGGTGAGTCTTTAAGTTTGAAGTTGATAAACGATAGTGTCTGGTTGCTGATTTCCAATTATCGAGGATGTTGATTGTACCAATAATAAATCTAACTATAGCACTTCATACATTCCGCAATGAACTTCTTTTTTCCTCCTACAAAGTTACATGCCATATGAATGATGTCAGATGTGCAATTAAGTTTTTTTCCCATCAAGAAGCCATTTAGCACAAGGCATAAGCACTACTAGGCCCTAACTGCAGCAGACTGTAAAGGCAGTCTCTCTTAGCCTAGTAGAAAAATGAATGCCTCAAAGATCTTTTGCCCCAACTTAATGCCATCATATGAGATTACTTAATCATGTTGCCATAGTAGTTACATATCATGACGGTGCTTGATGGTCGTTTGGAATAATAGATTAATGGTCTTTTTTCCCTGGTCCACAGGCATGGATTACTTTGATCGGAGACAAGTTGGATGCTACTCTAGCTAAACATTTTCTTTCCTTTCCACTGGCAACACAAGATAGAAGTTGAAATTGATGATACTTTGAGATATACATTGCCTTTTCCCAAGGTTATACTTGACCGTAATATTAGTCCTTCAAGTGAAATTATGTTAAGAGCTGGTGCTTTTTATTTAAATGCAGAAAGTCCCTATATTTTTGTCATTTGGTTTAATGATCTAATTATTGAATCTTGAATATATGTTATTCTTGTTTATACTGTCGTCATCAAGTCAACGATATTCTTAACTCGATTTTTTTAGCCTTTACCTCGTAAGTCTTTTCATCGACATTAATTGGGGTTGAGAACAAAAGCACATATTTGCTTTTAAGAATAACTTCTTCTTCAAAGCTTTTTGAGCTTAACATGCATAAATAAGTTTTAAATGCAATAAAAAATATTACAAGATATTATAAATACCAAGGTATGAAACTATCACATTCAGTTTTAATTAAGATAAATATGAAAGAACATATTCATAAGATATGCATGAACAAAATGCAGAAACATCAATGAACCAGACTTGTATTCATCATCATAAATCAGCCCTTCCGGGATATCTAGGGAATGGTATGACGTCCCTAATATTGTCAAGCCCCGTGGCAAAAAGAACCATTCGGTCGAAACCTAGACCAAACCCGCTATGCTCAACAGTCCCATAGCGTCGCAGGTCAAAGTACCACTCATATGGTTCCAGCGGCATTCCCAGTTCCAGCATCCTGCAGAGGTAAATTAATTTTAAATTTTTGGCCAATGACATACTTGACAACAAGAACTACGCAAAATATCTCCATCAACTAATATGAAACAGAGTCCAAACTAAAACGCATAGAATTCTCATACCTTTCTCTCAAGGCCTCAGGGCAATCTTCTCTCTGACTACCTCCAATCAGTTCTCCCACCTGAAAAGGAGATAACTAAATGTCAGTTCGAAAGCATCCGAATGTTGTAAAGAAGAATTGTGGCATTGAGCAATCAAAATACCCGACCTTTGGTACAATTACATCCATAGCGGCTACAGTCTTGTTGTCAGAGTTGACCTTCATATAAAAGGCTTTGATCTCTTTTGGATAGTCATGTACGATAACAGGTGATTCATACTTTACCTCAGTTAAGTATCTTGAAAGAAAAATAGCGGGATTGTGATCAGTACAAACAGAGGTATAAAAGTAATTTCAATATAACAAACTGGAAAACAAACCTTTCGTGCTCAGATGCTAGATCAACACCCCATTTCACTTCATTCTTAAACTTGTGTTTTTTAGGCGCTTCCTTGAGAATGGTGATGGCATCAGTGTAAGAGACTCGGACAAAGTCTTTTGAAACAACCATTCTTAACCGATCAATGGCGCCTTTGTCATATTTATCAGCCATAAACTCCATGTCAGCAAGACAATTATCAAGTAACCACTGACACAAAAACTTTACATAAGCCTCCGCCCACCTCATATCATCCTATTTACATATAGACAAAATCATGAAAAGTGAGATTTTTATAAGGTACACAGAAATTACTTTGATTTATAAGGTAAATAAAAAGCGGTACCTCAAGAGTGGCAAATGCCATCTCTGGTTCCACCATCCAGAACTCTGCCAGATGCCTACTGGTGTGGGAGTGTTCAGCTCGAAATGTAGGTCCAAAGGTATAAACATTGCCGAGAGCAGATACACAAGTCTCAGCATGTAATTGACCAGAAACAGTCAGATATGATTGACGAGCAAAAAAATCTTTTGCATAGTCAATCTTTCCATCCTTCAATGGAATTCCAGTTTTAAGCTTAGAACGCTCCTCCAGCTTGTACAAATTCTGTGTAGCCAATGTGAGATCGGAAATGGAGGCGCTAAGTTGTGCTTCATCTGCTTCATCACTACATGCTTTTTCTTCTAGTTGGGAAACAACAGCAGCTTTATCCTTGACAATAGCACTAGCAGCCTGGATATCAGCCAGGGATGGAGGAGGATTTTTTATGAGTTCCATCTCCAACTTTTCTGCATTGTTAAACAACGTGGTAACCTGAAACATCTCACCGGCACCCTCACAATCACTTGTACTGATAATAGGAGTGTGAATGTAAAGAAAGTCGTGTCTATGGAAGAATTGGTGAGTTGCCTGTGCAAGTGCATTACGTATACGTGCAACTGCAGACATCTAAAAAAAGGAATCAACTTGTTAGGTAATATAAAGAAGATCAATGCAAATTAAGAATTATTAATCAACAGTTCAGCCGTGACTTGAGTTTAGGGAGGTAATTACCGTATCAGTTCTAAGGCGAAGATGAGGTAGGGTCCTGATAAACTCAAGACTATGTTTACCCTTTGGCAACGGATACTTGTCCTTGTCCACAGTTCCAACTTTTAGAATTCTGGAAACCTTGAGTTCAATTCTTTGCTTTGTATTAGTTTTCGGAGGCATAACAAGCTTACCCTCCGCATAAACACTCGTTCCTGTCAGCTTTAGATCAGCCAGCGGATACAAGCTGGGCTCTACCACAAACTGAATGCTCTCCAGACAAGAGCCATCGTTGACATCGAGGAAACATTGACGGCTGTTCTTCACCCAACCACCCACTTTCACCGTTTGACCTGCTAGTGAATCACCGCCCTTCAAGATGTTTTTAATCAGCACCCGTTGGCTAAAATCAGCCTGTTCCACCTTTGATTCCATATCTCAGCCAAACAATACTCCTCTTCTAGTTATGTGCACAGGGAGACTTGGCGACCAAGGCTATATGTATAATATTCTACGTACTGCTCCTACTTTTATACATCAATCAAAATCTTTATATATATAAAGGAACTGATACCTCTTATATCCTTTACTTATTTACATTCGAATTTTTATGTAAGACAATAAATATATAATCCTAATTAAAATTTAATTTAACAAATATTACTTTTTTTCTCAATTAACTTAAATACTTTTTAAGTTTTAATCTATTTTTCTAGAGTTTCACTATTTTAATTCAGTTCGAATTTTTAGAACTTCAAAAATCAAAAATATCAAAAAAGATTTATATTATAGAGTTGGAACTGAGTTATATTAATTTCTCATTAAATATCAAAAATCAAAAGATTTTCAAATTCCTCTTCAACTTCAAAAAAGTTCTGAATCAAAAAATTTAAATTCTGAGTTGAATTATATTAATTTCTTTAGAATATACTAATCTTACTGCTAATAGAATATATTAATTTATCTATAAATATCAACATAGTCGTTAATATTACACCATACTGTATCTTCGAAAACTAAAAAGTCTGTGCTCTTGTCTCTTGTTCCCAACAACACAATGAACATGCCATCAGAAGATTACCCCAACTTTTTTCCTACTTTCACTCCTCCTCCTCCTCTTTCTCGTGCCGGTTTTTTCGCCATTCCGCCACCTCCTAATTTTTTCACCGTTCGGCCACCTCCTAATTTTTTCACCGTTCCACCACCTACAAAAAATACCAACTCTGATGTTGCATTAATAGTTATAGCTATAGTTTGTGTGGTCTCTCTTTTCTTCGGAGTTTTAGTTTGGTGTTGCTGCTGCTGCAATAAGAACAAGCATCAAGACGAATCGAACGATAAAGAACGCAACCGAGGTGTTATGAAGAATAAAGTGAGGTCCAATAAGCATGCCGTATATGAATACGACAGGAGACTTGCAAGATCTCGTGAAGGACTTATGGAAGCAAGGTGTAGTAATGATGAGCCCAATACAGATTGTAATTTATATGGAGGAGACTTGGACTTGGAATCTGGACCTGCCGAGAGTTATTCAAGTTCGGATGATAATTCAAATTTCTGTGGGGAGAATACTATTGTGAGGAATGGAATAAACGGTGAATGGGACAGAATTCGTGAAGAATGGAAGGGAAATAGACAAGGTAGTGCAAAGGCGGCTAAAGATGCTACTACAAGTAATTTTTGTGTTAATGATCGCATGGTAATTAAAGATTGTCAAGGAGAAGAAGACAAAGCTGAGGGGGGATCAGCTGAAGATGCTACGGCAATTATTGTTCGTGATAATGCTGATGATGAAGAAGAAGGCATGACTTCAGAGGAGGAAGAATCAGCTAAAAATGCTATGAAAAGTAATGCTCCGGAAAACGACTTGGAATCTGCATCGTTGAAAACCGGGGCTTCGAAATCGAGTACAACTGGGAAGTCTAAGAAAGGGAAAGGGAAGGGTAGAGGTGGTTAGTCAAAATAAGCTGTTTCATATTTGTTTAGGTTTGTGAGCATTCTATTGTTAGGCTTATTAAATTATGTTTTGTTTTTGATTTTCCAATTGACATGATTAATGTATTAATGTATGAGATTGTTTAATGTAATGGATTGTTTTTTATTTAAAATATATTGGTGCAAAGGTTACATATTTTTTGTCTTGTGATTGTTATTAATCACACCCTAGGATGTTAGGGTATGTGTTATTATGTCTGTGCACTTATTATTATTACTATGTTCTTTACTGGTTTATTCTTGGTGTATGTGTGGGTGAGGGGAGGCTGGAAGAGTGTGCAAGGAGGCTTAGCAATTGAATCATCATCTTCTGATATCCTTACCCGGAGGATCCTTTTATCAAGTTCAAGAGTATTATAAGCATATAGATCACAATTAAAAACCATGTCCGTCAATCAACAACTAATAATTTACGACAATGATATATCTGAGTATGGGATGGCAGCCCATAGCATAGGAGAAAATACTTTTTCAAATTGTATTCGAGAGTCTCTGTGAAGAACATGTTTGTGACCAACATCATTAGCAGCAACAAAATCGATCTCTTGCCAGGATACAAAAGTACATAGCTTTGAAAGAAAAAGTATTTTTTTGTAATAGAACTAATTGTTTGACAATAAAATGGAAGAAAAGTATAATGCCAAAAAGGTTACATCTATGATTTAGTGCTTCTTTCATAATCTCTTGCACTTATGGGAAGATTCATCTTGTCCAGTGAGATCTGCTGCACCCCTGGAAGAAAAGTATTACTTAATTGTTCCCAAGCATCCTTTTCTAAACTATCGCCAGAAAAGGGGAATTCTAAAGTTTTAAATCCTTTCATAGGACGTATCATTTTTCTAATCAATTTTCCATCTCGATCAAAGAAAACGAAAGAATAGAATATGTCAAACTGACACGAAGAAAAGGAAAAGAAATCGCCTGGTAACAACAGCTCACTTGAATTCGTTGCTATCCACGGCAAATCTCCGAGAGCTCGAGATGATTCCATTGGCCTGAAAACTGAATGGATACCTTCAAACTCATAACATGTATCCTTCCACAGAAGATACAGTTCTTTCAACATCTTTAGGAACTTGATTTCTTCAAAATAACTATATTCAGACATCTCAAAAATTACTAAAACTCTTTTTCCAGAAAGTTGAGAGAAAGGAATCTACAAAACTGAAGTTGATAATCAAGCATCAAATGTATTGCAACTTACATCAATGAGATATTTATAACAGGTACCAATATGTTAAAACAACTTACCTTGCACCCATCTTTTCCTGTAAGCACAGTGTTTCGGTCCAATAGCATCTCCAATCTCATATTCTTTGTTTTCTCAGTCTCCAATTTCACAGCTGCTGCGCAGGTGAATGGATATGCCTGTATACCGAAATTCTCCATGATTCTACCACCATAGGGATTAACAAATTTGCCATGAGGTCCAAAAATCACTAGACTAGGTACTTCAACATGACCTGTAGTTGACCGATGGTACTCAAAAATCCGCATCAACTTATTATTATTTGGGTCATTATAAGGAAGTGCCAACCAAGGCATATTCTTAAATGTTTTCCAAAATGATTCTCTACCCTCTGTAGAATCATAAATGAGTACAACCTCGAAATCTTTCTTATTCTTTTTGCATTCTTCATAAACCATCTTAAGTTGTGACTCCTCGTAAGTGTGACCATCGGAAAAATATAAGGCTACCACCTTATTTTCGAGAGTGTGAATAGGTACCTGAATGGAGTTTAAACTTATAAAAAGAATATCTCAGATAAATTGTTAAGGAATATCTGATACATGTCCATCCTAAAAATTTTCTCTTGATTGTTTGCGGTTAAATTGACTAAAAGTTTGACCAAAACATACAATTATTATATAACTGAAAAAAAAATTGAGAAAATATAGATCTAATCTATTTAAGATATAATTTTCAATAATTAAAATTTTGAAACGATTATGTGCAAAAAAAAAAGAGGTATGTGAAAAAAGCTGATTTTTTATCCCATCCTTTGAAAGAAACTTTGAAAGAAACTTTGAAAGAAACTTTTTATCCCATCCTTCCACTCGACTTTGAAGCCTATCTTTCAGATAACCCATAATTACACTCTTCTTTCTCCCAATAAAATTTGGTAAGCCCAGATACATAGTATTGTCATCAGCTTCTAAAAACTGTAATACATTACAGACATCTTGCTTTACTACCCCAGAGATGTTCCTACTAAAGAAAACAGACGACTTCTGAATGTTCACCTTCTGTCCCGAGGCCTTCTCAAAAACAGTCAACATATCCACCACTTGAGTTGCATTCATCGTATCTGCTTGGCAAAAAATATAGCTATCATTCCCAAAAAATAAATGTGATAGAGTGGGAGCTCTCCTTGCAACCTTAACCCCTTGAAGAAAACCACGTCTCTCATAGTCTTGAATTAAAGCACTAAAGCCTTCAGTACAAATAAGAAAGAGATATGACGACAAAGGGTCTCCTTGTCTAATTCCACGTTCAGGAATTATAGAACCAAATTCTCTACCTGCATGGGAAATTCGATACATGGCAGACATCACACAAGCCATAAACATATTGGTTATTTTGTCTTCAAACCCCAACTTAGTCAGCATTGCTCTAAGAAATCCCCATTCGACACGATCATATGCCTTACTCATATCAAGCTTTAGGGCCATCCAACCCTTCTTTCCTTTATCCTTCCTCTTCATATAATGCATAACCTCGTACGCGATCATTATATTATCAGTTATTAACCTCCCCGGTATGAAAGCGCTTTGAGTTTCTGAGATCACCCTATCAATGACCTCTTTGAGCCTGTTAGCAAGTACTTTGGGATGATCTTATACACCACGTTACAAAGAGAAATTGGCCTTAAATCAGTCATGTACATTGGGCACTTTTTCTTAGGAATTAACACAATATTAGTGTCCGTTGAATGCTCCTCAAACTTCCCCGTTATAAAGAACTGCCTCACCATTTGAACTATATATGTGCCTACTGTATTCCAATATTTCTGATAAAAGCCTGGGCTCATTCCATCTGGCCCAGGTGACTTCTCTGGATGCATATGAAAAAGAGCTATTTTCACTTCCTCGTCTTGCACAGGCCGAATCAACTCCTCATTCTGCTCCCTCGTAACTTTACTTTGAACACAATTTATAATTCCTTGCCATTCCGTCTCTGAAGCTTTAAAAAGAGTTGAAAAATAGTGGATCATTGTTTCTTCCATACCTGAACCCCACCCCACTTCCAACCCTTCATCATTTTTCAGATACATAATTTGATTGTTCTTCCTCCTGGCCTTCGTTGAGGTGTGAAAGTACTTTGTATTCTGATCTCCTTCACTTAACCAAAGCTGCTTGCCTCTTTACTTCCAAAAAATTTCTTGTTGCACATAGATCTCAGACAGCCTTTTGCACTCCTCTTGATATCTTCTCACAGAGCTCTCATCCCTTCTCCCCTTTAGCAATCTGATCATCTTCTTACTCCTCTGAATACGATCTCTAAAACAGCCTGTAATCTCCTTTCCCCAACTCCATAGCATGTCAGAACATATTCTAAGTTTTTCCTGCCAAGTTTTATCCCGAGTATTCCTCCACGTATCCTCAACAATTTGACTACACATAGGCTCACGTAACCATGCGTTTTCAAACCTGAATTTCCTGTTATAATGAGCTTGTACTGGATTGACAACTGGTTCTAAAAAAAATATGGGACAATGGCCAGATGTGGATACTTCCAGGTTCGTTAATTTAGCTTCTTGGAAGTGACTCGGAAAACTTGTACTATCAATCGCTCTATCCAAGCGAACTTCAATCCACTTATCTGTACCACGACCACGTTCCCAAGTATAAGGATATCCCAGTAACTCCATATCCACCAAAAAACACTCATCCAACACATCCTGGAAACCTTGTAACAACCACGTCGGGTAACGTCTTCCTCCTTTTTTATCCTCCTGCCTTACGACATTATTCATATCCCCAATTAGAACCCAAGGTAAACCAGATACTACAGATAAAGATCGAATAAGTTGCCAAGTATCCCTTCTCTTCGCACGATCCGGCTCTCCATACACCCATGTTAACCTGTACTTACGCCAACCTTGAACTGAAATATCTACGTCGATGTGATTCTTATTTAAAGAATTAAGTGAAACTTCGTCCTTATTCCTCCATAGAAAAGTAATCCCCCCGCTGTGACCTTGAGCCTCCACTGTAATCATACCCTCAAAACCCAATAACCTTCTAATACTTTCCACCTTGTTTTTTTACATAAAATCTCGCATAAAAATACGAAACTGGGCTTCTTCTGGAGAACAATCTCCTTAAGGAATTGAACGGCCCACGGGGTCCCAAGCCCGCGGCAATTCCAACTTATAGTACTCATAATACTAGGCGAGCTCCGGTTACGGAACCCGCCCTCAACACATTTTTTGGATTTACACTCTCTTCTGGGCCTAAGCCTGTATTATTTTCTTCCTCCATTATTTCCTCCACGTCCGAGTCCATATGCAATTCAGTGTTTAAGCCCATTTCAATATCCTTGCCCAGTCCACTACTATCGGTTCTACGCTTTTTATTTTCCACAACTGATACTCCTTTTTTATTAGCTGGCATTTGATTGAGTAAATCAGGTATATCTGTTTGTTTTGATACTCCAGCTATCGCGCCTTTAACCACATTTTGAATATTTGTTACACCCCTACCATATCTGTTAGCACTAACTTCCTGATTTTTTGCCCCGAAATTCTCTCATCCCATCCCTTCTGTTGCAACCAATTTGCTTTGACCCTCCCCTGATTTCGCTTCCTCCTTCCAGTCACCATTATCATTTCTGGTACGCAGCCATTTTGCACTGATCAACTTATTCTGACGTCTGAACGGAGCTCTCATCCATTCCCCATATGGTTTTACTATCTCATTCTATGGGTATCAAATAAACGCCCACAAAACTTTTCTGAATGCCCTAGCAGACCGCAGATGAAACAAAACGTAAGCACATTTTCATACTTAAAAATAATCCACCGTCATTCATCTCCACTTTTTCTAATTTTCATCCTCCTCTTTAATGGTTTTGACAGATTAATGCTAACCCTTACCCTCATATACTCTTTCCATCCTCCTTCAAAATTCTTAGCACAAGATTCAACATACGTTCCAACATAATTCCCAACCTCCTTGATAATCCTTTCTGACATACACCCTGTTGGTAAGTCATGAATTTGCACCCACAAATCCAAAGAATCCAGTTGTATACATCGTGGATTGTTACCCTCCATTCTCTTAAGGATAATTTCCCTACGATTAAAAGACCAAGGACTTCCATCAATCACTCTACGGACATCCAACTCATGATAAAACTGAAACAAGAATAAATTAACGTCCAACTCCCTGAGATACACCCCTTTTCATGGCCTCCATAATGCTGCAAAAGTCTGCTGCATGGCTGGAAAATCAACAACTCCCTCCGTGATGAACTTGCCTACTAAACATAATCTTGGATTAAGACCAGAGAACGAATCATTTCCAATTGACTTTTCGGCATCATTCAACATTAACTCCCCATCTTCTTCATCCTCCAGCGTAACATAGTTCATTGCTTCAATAATACTACTCGCAGATGCCATAGCTCTGATTTAGACAAAAGAAATTAAGAATATTGTGATAACGATAAGAGATTTAGACACGAAGATAAACAGAGAGACAAAACAGAGAGACTAAATGACCATGCCAATAGGCAAGACTAAATCATATGGTTGGCTGAAGTTCTTCCTTTAAATACACAGGTATACGTAGATCTTGATTCTTCCCAAGAAAATACAAGTTAGTTTCTAATTTAATTTCGAGAAGGATATATAACAGAGGACTGCTAATGTTCCGAAAAGAACCTTCTCATCTGTCTTCAACTTTCCATTATAAATGTAAACCCCTTATGATGTAATTTAATCTACTTAGTTGCTGTTCGGGTTCAAGTGTTACTATGTCAATTTAAACTAGCAAGTTTAGATTACAAATGCCGATGATAGAATGTGTGATTTGGTAGGCAGTAATCTTGCAACCTCTTAGATATAAAGAAATTGCAGTAACTGGTGGTGACACAGTTAGGCCCCAACTGACAGCAGACTGCAACTGCATTCTCTCTTGGCTTAGCGAAAAAACGATTTCCTCAAAGATCTTCTGCGGCAATTTAATGCCATCTCACGACATTAGTTAATCATGTTCCAGTGTCAACTACAAATAATGGTTACGCGACGCTCTGGAATTGATATATAAACGATCCTCCCTTCCACAGGCATGGATGACATTGGTCGGAGACAAGTTGGATGCTACTCTAGCAAAACATTTTATTACTGTTCCACTGGCAACACAAGACATAAGTTAAAATTGATCATACTTTAAGATTCACATTTTTCTCCCCAAGGTAATACTTAATTGTCTTATTACTCCTTCAAATGAAATTAATATTTCATTCAGTGAATTCTCGGACAAAAATATCAAGTCACGTATATTACAAAAACAAAAGAAATTTACAGTTGTTTACCCCTTACTATGTTCTATCTGTTTCCAAATGTATGTCTATAGACTATAAGAATGAAAATTCTGTATAAGCTGGTGAAGAATAGGGACATGAAGGGTAGTGGTAAACCTGAACTATATTTATGTAAACTCGAAAACCCAATGAAGCCACTCTCAAGACCTCTGCCACGGCAGTAAACCATTTCCAGGATCAGCCATGTTAGCCAAAACAAAGTCTCTTAAGCCAGTGTCCCAAACCTCACAGAACCGGAGGTGCCAATCTGGCGGCTCAATGGCCTCTGTACCCAATCCAGGTGCTCTATCTCTTGACCCTTCATTTTGGTTGTCTTTCCAGTCAGCCACGTAGGTAGCAACTCTTCTGTAAAACTTCGCTTTAAAGATCTCCCACACCTGGATTTTTGAGAAGGATACATGAGAGAGAACTGCCAACTTTTTCAAAAGAATCTCCTCAATTTTTTTTTATAACTTTTTGTTATAAATGTTACCCCCTCATAGTGTAATATAATGTACTTAATTTCTGTTTGGATTTGAGTATAACTATGACAATTTAAACTAGCAAGGTTGGGTTTACAACGATCACTGACAGAATGTGTGGTTTTGTAGGCAGTAATCTTGCAACCTCTTGGAAATAAAGGAATTGCAGTAATTGGCGGTGACACAATAAGGGGCTTTACAACTTCTGATCAGGTGAGTCTTTAAGTTTGAAGTTGATAAACGATAGTGTCTGGTTGCTGATTTCCAATTATCGAGGATGTTGATTGTACCAATAATAAATCTAACTATAGCACTTCATACATTCCGCAATGAACTTCTTTTTTCCTCCTACAAAGTTACATGCCATATGAATGATGTCAGATGTGCAATTAAGTTTTTTTCCCATCAAGAAGCCATTTAGCACAAGGCATAAGCACTACTAGGCCCTAACTGCAGCAGACTGTAAAGGCAGTCTCTCTTAGCCTAGTAGAAAAATGAATGCCTCAAAGATCTTTTGCCCCAACTTAATGCCATCATATGAGATTACTTAATCATGTTGCCATAGTAGCTACATATCATGACGGTGCTTGATGGTCGTTTGGAATAATAGATTAATGGTCTTTTTTCCCTGGTCCACAGGCATGGATTACTTTGATCGGAGACAAGTTGGATGCTACTCTAGCTAAACATTTTCTTTCCTTTCCACTGGCAACACAAGATAGAAGTTGAAATTGATGATACTTTGAGATATACATTGCCTTTTCCCAAGGTTATACTTGACCGTAATATTAGTCCTTCAAGTGAAATTATGTTAAGAGCTGGTGCTTTTTATTTAAATGCAGAAAGTCCCTATATTTTTGTCATTTGGTTTAATGATCTAATTATTGAATCTTGAATATATGTTATTCTTGTTTATACTGTCGTCATCAAGTCAACGATATTCTTAACTCGATTTTTTTAGCCTTTACCTCGTAAGTCTTTTCATCGACATTAATTGGGGTTGAGAACAAAAGCACATATTTGCTTTTAAGAATAACTTCTTCTTCAAAGCTTTTTGAGCTTAACATGCATAAATAAGTTTTAAATGCAATAAAAAATATTACAAGATATTATAAATACCAAGGTATGAAACTATCACATTCAGTTTTAATTAAGATAAATATGAAAGAACATATTCATAAGATATGCATGAACAAAATGCAGAAACATCAATGAACCAGACTTGTATTCATCATCATAAATCAGCCCTTCCGGGATATCTAGGGAATGGTATGACGTCCCTAATATTGTCAAGCCCCGTGGCAAAAAGAACCATTCGGTCGAAACCTAGACCAAACCCGCTATGCTCAACAGTCCCATAGCGTCGCAGGTCAAAGTACCACTCATATGGTTCCAGCGGCATTCCCAGTTCCAGCATCCTGCAGAGGTAAATTAATTTTAAATTTTTGGCCAATGACATACTTGACAACAAGAACTACGCAAAATATCTCCATCAACTAATATGAAACAGAGTCCAAACTAAAACGCATAGAATTCTCATACCTTTCTCTCAAGGCCTCAGGGCAATCTTCTCTCTGACTACCTCCAATCAGTTCTCCCACCTGAAAAGGAGATAACTAAATGTCAGTTCGAAAGCATCCGAATGTTGTAAAGAAGAATTGTGGCATTGAGCAATCAAAATACCCGACCTTTGGTACAATTACATCCATAGCGGCTACAGTCTTGTTGTCAGAGTTGACCTTCATATAAAAGGCTTTGATCTCTTTTGGATAGTCATGTACGATAACAGGTGATTCATACTTTACCTCAGTTAAGTATCTTGAAAGAAAAATAGCGGGATTGTGATCAGTACAAACAGAGGTATAAAAGTAATTTCAATATAACAAACTGGAAAACAAACCTTTCGTGCTCAGATGCTAGATCAACACCCCATTTCACTTCATTCTTAAACTTGTGTTTTTTAGGGGCTTCCTTGAGAATGGTGATGGCATCAGTGTAAGAGACTCGGACAAAGTCTTTTGAAACAACCATTCTTAACCGATCAATGGCGCCTTTGTCATATTTATCAGCCATAAACTCCATGTCAGCAAGACAATTATCAAGTAACCACTGACACAAAAACTTTACATAAGCCTCCGCCCACCTCATATCATCCTATTTACATATAGACAAAATCATGAAAAGTGAGATTTTTATAAGGTACACAGAAATTACTTTGATTTATAAGGTAAATAAAAAGCGGTACCTCAAGAGTGGCAAATGCCATCTCTGGTTCCACCATCCAGAACTCTGCCAGATGCCTACTGGTGTGGGAGTGTTCAGCTCGAAATGTAGGTCCAAAGGTATAAACATTGCCGAGAGCAGATACACAAGTCTCAGCATGTAATTGACCAGAAACAGTCAGATATGATTGACGAGCAAAAAAATCTTTTGCATAGTCAATCTTTCCATCCTTCAATGGAATTCCAGTTTTAAGCTTAGAACGCTCCTCCAGCTTGTACAAATTCTGTGTAGCCAACGTGAGATCGGAAATGGAGGCGCTAAGTTGTTCTTCATCTGCTTCATCACTACATGCTTTTGCTTCTAGTTGGGAAACAATAGCAGCTTTATCCTTGACAATAGCACTAGCAGCCTGGATATCAGCCAGGGATGGAGGAGGATTTTTTATGAGTTCCATCTCCAACTTTTCTGCATTGTTAAACAACGTGGTAACCTGAAACATCTCACCGGCACCCTCACAATCACTTGTACTGATAATAGGAGTGTGAATGTAAAGAAAGTCGTGTCTATGGAAGAATTGGTGAGTTGCCTGTGCAAGTGCATTACGTATACGTGCAACTGCAGACATCTAAAAAAAGGAATCAACTTGTTAGGTAATATAAAGAAGATCAATGCAAATTAAGAATTATTAATCAACAGTTCAGCCGTGACTTGAGTTTAGGGAGGTAATTACCGTATCAGTTCTAAGGCGAAGATGAGGTAGGGTCCTGATAAACTCAAGACTATGTTTACCCTTTGGCAACGGATACTTGTCCTTGTCCACAGTTCCAACTTTGAGAATCCTCGAAACCTTGAGTTCAATTCTTTGCTTTGTATTAGTTTTCGGAGGCATAACAAGCTTACCCTCCGCATAAACACTCGTTCCTGTCAGCTTTAGATCAGCCAGCGGATACAAGCTGGGCTCTACCACAAACTGAATGCTCTCCAGACAAGAGCCATCGTTGACATCGAGGAAACATTGACGGCTGTTCTTCACCCAACCACCCACTTTCACCGTTTGACCTGCTAGTGAATCACCGCCCTTCAAGATGTTTTTAATCAGCACCCGTTGGCTAAAATCAGCCTGTTCCACCTTTGATTCCATATCTCAGCCAAACAATACTCCTCTTCTAGTTATGTGCACAGGGAGACTTGGCGACCAAGGCTATATGTATAATATTCTACGTACTGCTCCTACTTTTATACATCAATCAAAATCTTTATATATATAAAGGAACTGATACCTCTTATATCCTTTACTTATTTACATTCGAATTTTTATGTAAGACAATAAATATATAATCCTATTTAAAATTTAATTTAACAAATATTACCTTTTTTTCAACTAACTTAAATACTATTTAAGTTTTAATCTATTTTTCTAGAGTTTCACTATTTTAATTCAGTTCGAATTTTTAGAACTTCAAAAATCAAAAATATTAAAAAAGATTTATATTATAGAATTGGAACTGAGTTATATTAATTTCTCATTAAATATCAAAAATCAAAAGATTTTCAAATTCCTCTTCAACTTCAAAAAAGTTCTGAATCAAAAAATTTAAATTCTGAGTTGAATTATATTAATTTCTTTAGAATATACTAATCTTACTGCTAATAGAATATATTAATTTATCTATAAATATCAACATAGTCGTTAATATTACACCATACTGTATCTTCGAAAACTAAAAAGTCTGTGCTCTTGTCTCTTGTTCCCAACAACACAATGAACATGCCATCAGAAGATTACCCCAACTTTGTTCCTACTTTCACTCCTCCTCCTCCTCTTTCTCGTGCCGGTTTTTTCACCATTCCGCCGCCTCCTAATTTTTTCACCGTTCGGCCACCTCCTAATTTTTTCACCGTTCCACCACCTACAAAAAATACCAACTCTGATGTTGCATTAATAGTTATAGCTATAGTTTGTGTGGTCTCTCTTTTCTTCGGAGTTTTAGTTTGGTGTTGCTGCTGCTGCAATGAGAACAAGCATCAAGACGAATCGAACGATAAAGAACGCAACCGAGGTGTTATGAAGAATAAAGTGAGGTCCAATAAGCATGCCGTATATGAATACGACAGGAGACTTGCAAGATCTCGTGAAGGACTTATGGAAGCAAGGTGTAGTAATGATGAGCCCAATACAGATTGTAATTTATATGGAGGAGACTTGGACTTGGAATCTGGACCTGCCGAGAGTTATTCAAGTTCGGATGATAATTCAAATTTCTGTGGGGAGAATACTATTGTGAGGAATGGAATAAACGGTGAATGGGACAGAATTCGTGAAGAATGGAAGGGAAATAGACAAGGTAGTGCAAAGGCAGCTAAAGATGCTACGACAAGTAATTTTTGTGTTAATGATCGCATGGTAATTAAAGATTGTCAAGGAGAAGAAGACAGGAAAGCTGAGGGGGGATCAGCTGAAGATGCTACGGCAATTATTGTTCGTGATAATGCTCATGAAGAAGAAGAAGAAGGCATGACTTCAGAGAAAACCGGGCCTTCGATATCGAGTACAACTGGGAAGTCTAAGAAAGGGAAGGGGAAGGGTAGAGGTGGTTAATCAAAATAAGCTGTTTCATATTTGTATTTGTTTAGGTTTGTGAGCATTCTATTGTTAGGCTTATTAAATTATGTTTTGTTTTTTATTTTCCAATTGACATGATTAATGTATGAGATTGTTTAATGCAATGGATTGTTTTTGATTTAAAATATATTGGTGCAAAGGTTACACATTTTTTATCTTGTGATTGTTATTAAGGCTGCTGCGAGATTTTGAATTTTTGAAGATTGTTTTGTTAAGGCTGCTGCTTATCCAGACTTAAACTAATTAGGATAGAAATACAACTAGTACTTCGTAATGTTTCTTTCTTGCTTTGTCACCGCCGCAGCCATTGTTGTGTCATGCCAAGCCTTAAGATTTATCAAGCCTTGTCTTGGCATCTTCCAGAATCCTAAAATAAGAAACTGAGACTAAAACATACTTACTCCTTGAATAAACGATTCTGATGGTATATAAGAACAACTCGCGAGGTCATAGCTGCGATGCCGGCACAAGCCCACGAGGCTAAGAACAAATTCTGGGCAGTTCTTAGTGACATAAATTTCAACATCGTCGTCTTCTGCTATTTTACTTTTCGTCTAGATATTTTTCTAACCCTAGATTACAATCAACGCGATTCAAAATCGATCTCGAAACCATTGCCAGGATACAAAAGTTCATAACTTTGAAAGAAAAAGTAATTTTTTGTAATAGAACTAATTGTTTGACAATAAAATGGAAGAAAACAAACTGTAAGTATAACGCCAAAAAGGTTCCATCTATGATTTAGTGCTTCTTTCATAATCTCTTGCACTTATGGGAAGATTCATCTTGTCCAGTGAGATCTGCTGCACCCCTGGAAGAAAAGTATTACTTAATTGTTCCCAAGCATCCTTTTCTAAACTATCGCCGGAAAAGGGGAATTCTAAAGTTTTAAATCCTTTCATAGGACGTATCATTTTCCTTATCAATTTTCCATCTCGATCAAAGAAAACGAAAGAATAGAATATGTCAAACAGACACGAAGAAAAGGAAAAGAAATCGCCTGGTAACAACAGCTCACTTGCATTCGTTACTATCCACGGAAAATCTCCGAGAGCTCGAGATGATTCCATTGGTCTGAAAACTGAATGGATAACTTCAAACTCATAACATGTATCCTTCTGCAGAAGATACAGTTCTTTCAGCATCTTTAGGAACTTGATTTCTTCAAAATGACTATATTTAGACATCTCAAAAATTACTAAAACTCTTTTCCCAGAAAGTTGAGAGAAAGGAATCTACAAAACCGAAGTTGAAAATCAAGCATTAAATGTATTGCAACTTACATAAATGAGATATTTATAACAGGTACCAATATGTTAAAACAACTTACCTTGCACCCATCTTTTCCTGTAAGCACAGTGTTTCGGTCCAATAGCATCTCCAATCTCATATTCTTTGTTTTCTCAGTCTCCAATTTCACAGCTGCTGCGCAGGTGAATGGATATGCTTGTATACCGAAATTCTCCATGATTCTACCACCATAGGGATTAACAAATTTGCCATGAGGTCCAAAAATCACTAGACTAGGTACTTCAACATGACCTGTAGTTGACCGATGGTACTCAAAAATCCGCATCAACTTATTATTATTTGGGTCATTATAAGGAAGTGCCAACCAAGGCATATTCTTAAATGTTTTCCAAAATGATTCTCTACCCTCTGTAGAATCATAAATGAGTACAACCTCGAAATTTTTCTTATTCTTTTTGCATTCTTCATAAACCATCTTAAGTTGTGACTCCTCGTAAGTGTGACCATCGGAAAAATATAAGGCTACCACCTTATTTTCGAGAGTGTGAATAGGTACCTGAATGGAGTTTAAACTTATAAAAAGAATATCTCAGATAAATTGTTAAGGAATATCTGATACATGTCCATCCTAAAATTTTTCTGTTGATTGTTTGTGGTTAAATTGACTAAAAGTTTGACCAAAACATACAATTATTATATAACTGAAAAAAAAAATATTGAGAAAATATAGATCTAATCTATTTAAGATATAATTTTCAATAATTAAAATTTTGAAACGATTATGTGCAAAAAAAAGAGGTATGTGAATAATTGTCGCCAACTACCATGTTAATGGGAGTACTAGACTACCATTACTAAACTAATGATGTGCAGAAAGTAGATTACATCACATTTTTAGAGTATAATATAGTGCATGATGATTAGCTTGCAATAATTTCAAAAATCATGCTACATGTCAAAAATTTACCTTCTCTGCTTTGTTTGAGATCACATAATCACGTTGAGGGGAGGCGAGAAGAGTGTACAAGGAAGGCTTAGCAATTATATCATCATATTGTGATATCAGTTCGAATATCCTTTCATCGCTAAAAGGATACCCTGAGAATCCATAACGTTCAAGAGTATGGTAAGCATGTTCATGGCATTGCAAAACCAGGCCCGTTGGATCAACAATTAGGAATTTAGGAAAATAACGTTCTAATTTAGGGAAACCTTTTCTGAGCAAACTTTTACGGGATGGTATGTCTGAGAATGGGATGGCAGTCCATGGCATAAGAGAAAACATTTCTTCAAATTGTTTCTTAGAGTCTCTGCAAAGAACATGTTTCTGACCTTTAACAGCAACAAAAACAATCTCGAAACCATTGCCAGGGTATAACTCACTGTATTGATCCTCCAACGGTGTTACATACTTTTCCGTCCAGTAAGGATCATTATTCAGCAGCGAGAAATATAAAACAATAACCTTGCCAGCCAAATGCTCAGCTTTAACCTACAAAATATATAGAACACGCATATGATCAGCTATTAAGGCTGTGAGATGGCCTCGCCTGCCTCATAACTTCGTCCACTGACAGAATCTCATTTTTGCATTTTCGAGCTGGTAGTATTTAGATTCAGCGCAGATTTTAGTAATGCAAAGGTTTAGATATGATTTTCTTTTTCATAAGTGACGTCAATTCATTGAGAACAAGTGCTTAGAACAAGCAACCTTTTTGACAAAAAAAGGTTTTCGATCACTTACTTTATCTCATTACTTAGAAGATCAATGGGCAATTCCTAAAAGTGTCTTCCTCTAACACCTTAACGTTTTAGATGAGCCGGTTACTCAACATTAATAAATTATGACAAAACATAATAAACACAAGAATGACGTTTTTCCTTAAAAACGAGCCGATTGTCTAGTATTTACCTTTCGGTTATCGTTATATTTGACGAGGTAATCCCTGTTTTCGGTAAAGAGAAGGTCGTGCAAATCAACAATATCTCCTTTAGCAATTTGCTTCCTCGCGTTTCGTTTCCGCTTTTGTGCCATTCGAAAAGAGTTAGATATCCCTCCTGATCCTTTGGCATCCTCCTTGAGTTCATTGTCTGTACATGTAGAAAATTCTCCAAATTGAGAGACCTGCAAGAAAGACGAGAGTGCATGGCGGTGATTTATTCTTGATAAATATGTGCTTGCGGGATTCGAAACAAAGGCTCCTCCACGCAGGGTCAGTCCACGCAACTGGCTTCTCAACACGCCCAACATCAATAAATTTTTAATAATTTACTGCCTGTGAAGCCTCTAGGTTAACTCAGCCCTCAGGAAATGGATTATTATCAGTATCAAAGTAAGTAAATATATATTCAACTCCACCGCCATTAGCGTTATTTTTCTTTTGCCTTTGGTTTAAAAATTAGAGGTTTTTTGAAATATATGACTTTTTATAAAAGAAGTTTTTGGGAAAATACGTTTATTTTATGCAAAAATACGATTTTTCAGAATTTTCTGTAAAAATAGGATTTCGCAACCAAAAGGAACTTATTACCGCTGCCAATTTATCTCTTTATTACAGCTGCCATTTTTCTTCCTTTAAATACACAGGTATACGTAGATTTTTTTTGAAGAACAATGGAATTAATTCATTAATGAAAAGTCATACGGCATCTACAAAGATAGTCGAGTTGAACAAATATAAAATAGAAACAATCGTCTATCCTCCTGAAGTTCTTCCTTTTTTTTTCTTTTTTTTTTGCCAAAAGAAAAAGCAATTCATTAAACTTTAAAATCATTCTTGAGTACAGAAATAAAATCTGAATGGGTATTATCCCCTCGCCAGCTACGACCAGCTAGAGAACTAGTATTCCTTGTTATAAAGTGAGCAACCTTGTTCGCGGATCGTCTAACAAACCTCAAAGATACTTCTCTATCTTTTAACTCGATCAACAATTTCCTACAATCTTCAACCATCCTCCCCAAATACGACAGCTTAATCGAAGAACTCCGGATTGCTTGGACAGACACTAGGCTGTCTGTTTCAATTACAAAACCACTCCCCTGCTGTGCTTTAACCCATCTTAATGCTTCCCTCATACCCATAATTTCTGCCATAGCTGGATCAATTCTACCTGACTTGCATTTTGCTACAGCATCAATAACTTCTCCCTTGTGATTTCGTGCAACTAGCGAGAAACTATAACAGTTGGATTCCTCAAAGATGGCAGCATCAGTGTTAAGCTTAACCTTATCTACAGCTGGTAAAGTCCAATGTTCGTCATCGTCTTCTCCTGTCATAAGACCCAGAAAACGATTAAAGGTTTTATCTTGAGCACTACTCCACTTGTTAAGCATAGAATTAGCTGATGATACTATCTCTCCAACGTCTCCTCCCTTCTGGTTCCATACTAGCTCATTTATGGCTTTCCACAACGCCCAGCAAATCATCACTTTCAGTCGAACATCGTTTCCCCTGTACATCTGCATCACTGCATCCAACCAATCTGCATAATTATGATGTGTATTTGATAACACATTCATGCCCACTATATCCCAGCAAGACTTTGCCAGCGAACAATTAACCAATGTATGCATTATAGATTCTGGCTCGTCATTACAACTTGGACAAGTAATGTTGACATTAACTTTTTTAACTCTCAAACGGTCTTTCATTGGTAGACACCCCCTTGCCGCTCTCCATAGGAAATTCTTTATTTTTGGTGGAACTTTTAGGTTCCACAATTTTCTCCAGAACCCAGAACTGTTACTTGACTGGTTGTTCTCTGCACTACTCTGCAAACTCAAATAAGCACTATTCACAGTGTATTGACCCATTTTCTCATGCTTCCAGTACCATCCATCACTTTCTTGCCTTCGAACAGGAATCGATTCTATAAGCTGCACTTCCCTTTGCTCAAACATGTCATTCAGAATATCCATATCACACCCATCCTCCTCCAAACTAAACAGAGAAGCCACCATTTGATTTCTCAAACCTTCGTTTTCTGAATGAATGAAAGGATCTTTGCTGCAAGGAAGCCATGGTTCTCCCAAAATATACACTGATCTCCCATTTCCAACAGACCTCACTGCACCCTTCTGAATCAAATCCTGAGCTGCAATAACACTACGCCATATGTAACTGGGATTACACCCTAATTTAGCTGATAAAAACGATTCATTAGGGTAATACTGTGCTTTATAGATCCTTGCAACTAGACTTTCATGATGCACCATTAACCTTCACCCTTGCTTCCCAACCATGGCCAGATTAAATTCATGTAAATTTCGAAAACCCATTCCCCCTTCAGATTTTCTCTTTGTCATTCTTTCCCAACTTAACCAATGAATTCCCCGATCTCTTTCCGCTCCATTCTTCCACCAATATCGACACATAATTCTTTCCAAGTCCTTACATAATTCCATAGGAAGCAAAAAAACACCCATTGCATACGTTGGAATTGCTTGAGCTACAGTTTTTAAAAGAATTTCCTTACCTCCCTTTGAAAGAAACTTTTTATCCCATCCTTCCACTCGACTTTGAAGCCTATCTTTCAGATAACCCATAATTACACTCTTCTTTCTCCCAATAAAATTTGGTAAGCCCAGATACATAGTATTGTCATCAGCTTCTAGAAACTGTAATACATTACAGACATCTTGCTTTACTACCCCAGAGATGTTCCTACTAAAGAAAACAGACGACTTCTGAATGTTCACCTTCTGTCCCGAGGCCTTCTCAAAAACAGTCAACATATCCACCACTTGAGTTGCATTCATCGTATCTGCTTGGCAAAAAATATAGCTATCATTCCCAAAAAATAAATGTGATAGAGTGGGAGCTCTCCTTGCAACCTTAACCCCTTGAAGAAAACCACGTCTCTCATAGTCTTGAATTAAAGCAGTAAAGCCTTCAGTACAAATAAAAAAGAGATATGACGACAAAGGGTCTCCTTGTCTAATTCCACGTTCAGGAATTATAGAACCAAATTCTCTACCTGCATGGGAAATTCGATACATGGCAGACATCACACAAGCCATAAACATATTGGTTATTTTGTCTTCAAACCCCAACTTAGTCAGCATTGCTCTAAGAAATCCCCATTCGACACGATCATATGCCTTACTCATATCAAGCTTTAGGGCCATCCAACCCTTCTTTCCTTTATCCTTCCTCTTCATATAATGCATAACCTCGTACACGATCATTATATTATCAGTTATTAACCTCCCCGGTATGAAAGCGCTTTGAGTTTCCGAGATCACCCTATCAATGACCTCTTTGAGCCTGTTAGCAAGTACTTTTGAGATGATCTTATACACCACGTTACAAAGAGAAATTGGCCTTAAATCAGTCATGTACATTGGGCACTTTTTCTTAGGAATTAACACAATATTAGTGTCCGTTGAATGCTCCTCAAACTTCCCCGTTATAAAGAACTGCCTCACCATTTGAACTATATATGTGCCTACTGTATTCCAATATTTCTGATAAAAGCCTGGGCTCATTCCATCTGGCCCAGGTGACTTCTCTGGATGCATATGAAAAAGAGCTATTTTCACTTCCTCGTCTTGCACAGGCCGAATCAACTCCTCATTCTGCTCCCTCGTAACTTTACTTTGAACACAATTTATAATTCCTTGCCATTCCGTCTCTGAAGCTTTAAAAAGAGTTGAAAAATAGTGGATCATTGTTTCTTCCATACCTGAACCCCACCCCACTTCCAACCCTTCATCATTTTTAAGATACATAATTTGATTGTTCTTCCTCCTGGCCTTCGTTGAGGTGTGAAAGTACTTTGTATTCTGATCTCCTTCACTTAACCAAAGCTGTTTGCCTCTTTGCTTCCAAAAAATTTCTTGTTGCACATAGATCTCAGACAGCCTTTTGCACTCCTCTTGATATCTTCTCACAGAGCTCTCATCCCTTCTCCCCTTTAGCAATCTGATTATCTTCTTACTCCTCTGAATACGATCTCTAAAACAGCCTGTAATCTCCTTTCCCCAACTCCATAGCATGTCAGAACATATTCTAAGTTTTTCCTGCCAAGTTTTATCCCGAGTATTCCTCCACGTATCCTCAACAATTTGACTACACATAGGCTCACGTAACCATGCGTTTTCAAACCTGAATTTCCTGTTATAATGAGCTTGTACTGGATTGACAACTGGTTCTAAAAATATGGGACAATGGTCAGATGTGGATACTTCCAGGTTCGTTAATTTAGCTTCTTGGAAGTGACTCGGAAAACTTGTACTAGCAATCGCTCTATCCAAGCGAACTTCAATCCACTTATCTGTACCATGACCACGTTCCCAAGTATAAGGATATCCCAGTAACTCCATATCCACCAAAAAACACTCATCCAACACATCCTGGAAACCTTGTAACAACCACGTCGGGTAACGTCTTCCTCCTTTTTTATCCTCCTGCCTTACGACATTATTCATATCCCCAATTAGAACCCAAGGTAAACCAGATACTACAGATAAAGATCGAATAAGTTGCCAAGTATCCCTTCTCTTCGCACGATCCGGCTCTCCATACACCCCTGTTAACCTGTACTTGCGCCAACCTTGAACTGAAATATCTACGTCGATGTGATTCTTATTTAAAGAATTAAGTGAAACTTCGTCCTTATTCCTCCATAGAAAAGTAATCCCCCCACTGTGACCTTGAGCCTCCACTGTAATCATACCCTCAAAACCCAATAACCTTCTAATACTTTCCACCTTGTTTTTTTACATAAAATCTCGCATAAAAATACGAAACTGGGCTTCTTCTGGAGAACAATCTCCTTAAGGAATTGAACGGCCCACGGGGTCCCAAGTCCGCGGCAATTCCAACTTATAGTACTCATAATACTAGGCGAGCTCCGGTTTCGGAACCCGCCCTCAACACGTTTTTTGGATTTACACTCTCTTCTGGGCCTAAGCCTGTATTATTTTCTTCCTCCATTATTTCCTCCACGTCCGAGTCTATATGCAATTCAGTGTTTAAGCCCATTTCAATATCCTTGCCCAGCCCACTACTATCGGTTCTACGCTTCTTATTTTCCACAACTGATATTCCTTTTTTATTAGCTGGCATTTGATTGAGTAAATCAGGTATATCTGTTTGTTTTGATACTCCAGCTATCGCGCCTTTAACCACATTTTGAATATTTGTTACACCCCTACCATATCTGTTAGCACTAACTTCCTGATTTTTTGCCCTGAAATTCTCTCCTCACATCCCTTCTGTTACAACCAATTTGCTTTGACCCTCCCCTGATTTCGTTTCCTCCTTCCAGTCACCATTATCATTTCCGGTACGCAGCCATTTTGCACTGATCAACTTATTCTGACGTCTGAACGGAGCTCTCATCCATGCCCCATATGGTTTTACTATCTCATTCTCTGGGTATCAAATAAACGCCCACAAAACTTTTCTGAATGCCCTAGCAGACCGCAGATGAAACAAAACGTAAGCACATTTTCATACTTAAAAATAATCCACCGTCATTCATCTCCACTTTTTCTAATTTTCATCCTCCTCTTTAATGGTTTTGACAGATTAATGCTAACCCTTACCCTCATATACTCTTTCCATCCTCCTTCAAAATTCTTAGCACAAGATTCAACATACGTTCCAACATAATTCCCAACCTCCTTGATAATCCTTTCTGACATACACCCTATTGGTAAGTCATGAATTTGCACCCACAAATCCAAAAAATCCAGTTGTATACATCGTGGATTGTTACCCTCCATTCTCTTAAGGATAATTGCCCTACGATTAAAAGACCAAGGACTTCCATCAATCACTCTACGGACATCCAACTCATGATAAAACTGAAACAAGAATAAATTAACGTCCAACTCCCTGATATACACCCCTTTTCATGGCCTCCATAATGCTGCAAAAGTCTGCTGCATGGCTGGAAAATCAACAACTCCCTCCGTGATGAACTTGCCTACTAAACATAATCTTGGATTAAGACCAGAGAACGAATCATTTCCAATTGACTTTTCAGCATCATTCAACATTAACTCCCCATCTTCTTCATCCTCCAGCGTAACATAGTTCATTGCTTCAATAATACTACTCGCAGATGCCATAGCTCTGATTTAGACAAAAGAAATTAAGAATACTGTGATAACGATAAGAGATTTAGACACGAAGATAAACAGAGAGACAAAACAGAGAGACTAAATGACCATGCCAATAGGCAAGACTAAATCATATGGTTGGCTGAAGTTCTTCCTTTAAATACACAGGTATACGTAGATCTTGATTCTTCCCAAGAAAATACAAGTTAGTTTCTAATTTAATTTCGAGAAGGATATATAACAGAGGACTGCTAATGTTCCGAAAAGAACCTTCTCATCTGTCTTCAACTTTCCATTATAAATATAAACCCCTTATGATATAATTTAATCTACTTAGTTGCTGTTCGGGTTCAAGTGTTACTATGTCAATTTAAACTAGCAAGTTTAGATTACAAATGCCGATGATAGAATGTGTGATTTGGTAGGCAGTAATCTTGCAACCTCTTAGATATAAAGAAATTGCAGTAACTGGTGGTGACACAGTTAGGCCCCAACTGACAGCAGACTGCAACTGCATTCTCTCTTGGCTTAGCGAAAAAACGATTTCCTCAAAGATCTTCTGCGGCAATTTAATGCCATCTCACGACATTAGTTAATCATGTTCCAGTGTCAACTACAAATATTGGTTACGCGACGCTCTGGAATTTGATATATAAACGATCCTCCCTTCCACAGGCATGGATGACATTGGTCGGAGACAAGTTGGATGCTACTCTAGCAAAACATTTTATTACTGTTCCACTGGCAACACAAGACATAAGTTAAAATTGATCATACTTTAAGATTCACATTTTTCTCCCCAAGGTAAATCAATATTTCATTCAGTGAATTCTCGGACAAAAGTATCAAGTCACGTATATTACAAAAACAAAAGAAATTTACAGTTGTTTACCCCTTACTATGTTCTATCTGTTTCCAAATGTATGTCTAAAGACTATAAGAATGAAAATTCTGTATAAGCTGGTGAAGAATAGGGACATGAAGGGTAGTGGTAAACCTGAACTATATTTATGTAAACTCGAAAACCCAATGAAGCCACTCTCAAGACCTCTGCCACGGCAGTAAACCATTTCCAGGATCAGCCATGTTAGCCAAAACAAAGTCTCTTAAGCCAGTGTCCCAAACCTCACAGAACCGGAGGTGCCAATCTGGCGGCTCAATGGCCTCTGTACCCAATCCAGGTGCTCTATCTCTTGACCCTTCATTTTGGTTGTCTTTCCAGTCAGCCACGTAGGTAGCAACTCTTCTGTAAAACTTCGCTTTAAAGATCTCCCACACCTGGTACTTGTAGTGATTAATCACTGCTACACTTTGTGGCAAATTCAGGTAAGTATATCCCTTCTTTAAATGAAAATGATGAATAACAGTGAGGAGTGTGTCATCAAGTGCTTCAGGACGCACAATAGATTTGTGCCTCTCGGGACTCTGGAGCCTGCAAGTGTACCCTGCTGTGACTCCCTGTTTGGGAGGTGACTTCAATCCGGATGGCCCAAAGCTGTGGCAAGAAGTTCTTATCTCCGCGATTGATGTTGATGATGAAAAATTTGCAACCACATGTCGCAATGAATTCTGAACCGGAAAAACCAAATTTCCATTCCTGCGTTGGTGGTGTCTCGGAATTGGGAAGTAGAAAAATTCATCAACATCCATGAACGAGACCCAATTACATTCATCTTTTGCTCTGAGAGAACAATGTGAAAAGCCGGCTTCTTGTGTCTTAATCCAAGGCCACATATGTCTGCTGACATTGTATCCCTCGCGATCAAGCTCTTCAGTGGCTTCCTTAATTCCATCATCACTATTGTTATCATATATAAACCATCTCTCAACTCCAAGCCAGGCATGGTAAGTTATCCATTCTCGAATTGCAGAAGCCTGGTTCCATACCATTGTACATGCACAAAGCTCGTACTTTTTCCTATTCTCTCCTATTACCTTGGAATTAGAAATCTTAGCAACAGAAGGCATAAGCTCGTATTTTTTAGCTCTGGCATGAACATCATGAGTCACTCCAATTGTGACTCGAATTCCTTCAGCCTTTTCAGGACTCCTTCTAATGCTCCGTGGCAACATACACCTAACAACCTCTTGAGCAGCCATAATTGCCTTTGTCGTAAACACAAACCTGTCATCCCTCTCCCAGGTTCCCAACCCAAAATGACAACTGAATGGAGTTGGATCCGATTCTCTATTCGACCTCAAATTCAATCCTTTAGCAAACACCACTGCAGTCTCCCCATCCAGCATCACCTCATAAACAACCTTCTGCCAAAAATTAACCGTCAAATTCTTTCCCCATAACCTCTCATCTCCATCACAATAGCTCAAACTCCTGCCCCACCACACCAAATCCACCACTTTCGAGTAATTCATCGGTGGAAGTGGACACCTCACAATAAATCCAACATCAGTATATCCATCAACAGACAACACATTACTTACCACTCTATCAGAACCATTACACAAACTTGTTCCATAAACACATTCCACTTTATCATTCTTTCTGATCATCAACCTTTTTCCAACTCTACTCGAAACCAATAACAAAACATGATCAGGAAAAGAAACCTGATCATCAATCCTATACAGGTCTACTGAATCTATCAAAGAAGACGAAGATAACAACGACAAGTTGGTAGAAGCAAGAATTGAAACTGACTCAAGTGAAGAGGGTGTGATCAAAATCCTACCGTGATTCAACAAAACAATGAGTAAAGTAAATAAAACCAACAAGAAAACAAACTTGGCACTTACAGAGCTAAGTTTAACTATACTCATACCGCGTTTTCTCTTGCGACGTTGCTCAGAAGAATCCATTAATTTGATAATCTGAATTATGGGTTTCGAACAATGCCTTAGCTGTTACATATAAACAGAGAGAGTTGTGTGCAGCACGTAGAGTGGAAACTCTGGAAACTGATCAAGTACGACACTATGACAGGGAGTTTGTTGAATAAGTAAACTAGTATATTTTGTTTATATCCGTAGGCCATCTCAGAAATTGACTAATTGTAGCATGATATTAAAGTTGGTGCTATCAAAATTCTGGTGGTCCAAAAATATGCAGGCTTACAAGTATAGTTGCATCAGTTAATTTTCAACATTGAGCGATCAAGAACATTCAATAAAGGCCATATAGTACTGGTACACAGTTCATACATAGGCATTAGTAATTGTTCGTGACGCTCGTGCGTGCAGAAAAAAAAACGAGCATACTCACAAGTCGAACATGTAGTGATCGCTAAAGTGGACTTAAAAGTATCCAACTGGTAATTGAAAACGGTTTCAAGCAGAACACTAAATTATAATTTTTCGGTTGTATATGTATTTCCGCGAATAGAATTTACAATACGACGAGATTTTGCGATTTGTTATCCATTTATCTCGTACATTTGCAACTTAAACTTGTACTTTTCGGAAAAAAATTAACTAAAAGCTGGGAGTCTTTGTTTATTTCATTATCTGTAGGTCTGTTCTGTGCACCTTATAATTGAATTTATATTTTGTTGTTAAATGTTTAATTAAACTTATATGGTCGGCAAGCAAGTCGACTACAAATAATTGCTGTATAAACTTATTATTATTGAATTATTAATTTTACTTGTTAGTTGGATTGTGAAAGTATATGAGAAGGACGTGAGAAGTGGCGTGTATAGATATGCACTCATTCTTCTGTAGAATATTCACGGAATTTGACTAGTACTTTCTTAGCCCATGTGTTTTTTTTCTAATTACAAGTTTATCTTTATTTTAAGGTCTTTTTAAATCTATTAAGACTAGGGGAAAAATTAGTAATTTGCTGTTTTTTGGTTACATTTGATAAATAAATTATTTCAAATATACATTCTGGAATTCTGATAAAAATACGAAGTTTAATTAATCGAAGTGACAATTTTGTGTATCTTTATTCGGGTTATGTAAGTTATACCGAAAAAATAATAAGCAGCAATGTAGGATTATGAGGATATGTAATCGTAATGGATTATCAGGATATGTAGTCTTAAACTCGATTGTTTGAGTTGAATTCAAGTTGTTTAACATACAATTCTTCCTATAAATTATTCTTCTTTTGAAGAAATGACAGCTTAATTGTATTCTAAGGAGCTGATTTGACTTTACGACAACTGATTTTTTTTCAAAGTGTAAATAATTAATTTTCAGTTCCAACTGAATTCTTCATATATAATTATTAATCTTGAATTATAAATAATTCTAAAAATTCAAAGTAAATTAAACTGACACGTCGAAATCGCTATTTTTTGTGTACTATAACGTTGTGTTCCCGAATTTATGAGAGAAAAGAAAAGAATAGAATATAGAATATTTTTCTTTCTCTCTAAATCACTCCAAAAGTGGAAAGAATGTTTTGAAGATAAATTTATAAAGATTTTATTCTCAAATCTTCGAAAATCAATTCTTTTCTCTCCTAAAAAATCTTTCGGGAACAAGCTAAAAAAAATAAATCCACCACTTTCTTTTCTTTTCTTTCCAGAAGCGATAAGAGAACTTGTTTTGGTCCTTCGGAGTTCGGACATGTGTTAGGAAAGCAACCAGCAAACTAATTAATTAATTTAGGCGAAAAATAATTAACAAACATCATCTTATATAAGTAAATCACAGTTCCATGTGATGTGACGGGAATCTTGAGCCTCTTCTTGTTGTTTGAACCTTTTCTATTATTATTAGATTTTTTTTTTTGAAACAATATTATTATTATTATTATTATTAGTATTATTATTATTATTATTAGATTTTTTTTTTATTAAGTTCTCGATCTTTTTCATTTACCTAACATTTTTTTTGTTGAATTGATAATTTTCGGTTAGTAAATTTAGTCGAAATCTAGTTCAAACCCCCCCTTAATTAATTAAAAAATTAAGTAATTAAACAATCTTTCTCGGTATGTCAATCTTAAATTTTTAGAGGAAGTCAAAGGTTCAAAGAGATTTAATTTTAAAAATTACTTAATTTCGGGAAAGTGTTGAAATTTTTGATGTGTTAAATAATAAATAGTGATGATTTTACGAATAAAATGAGTTTGAATGTGAAGAGAAAAAGGTTAGGAAGGTGACAAAAATGAGACTTTTTTCGAAAACATCCAAGTTGAATATATATTTTTTGCAAATATATGATGTTTTTTAATGAGATTGCTCAGGAACAATCTATTTATATTGACCATCTTCCCCACTTCCTATAAAGGTGGATCCTTATCTTTTTTGAGTCGTAAGTAAAAAAATAAATTGAAGCCCCTTGAAAAAAGTGATTTTTTAGGAGAAAATTTGATATTTTTTTATTTTTAAATATACGATTTTAAATTATTCTTTCTAAATTACATCTTTCATATATTTTTTGTAAAATTACGACCTTATAACCAAAATTAATTTCAATTAATTTTCTAAAAAATGTAAAAGTAAGTCTCATTTGGTTATACATAAAAGAGTAAAACTGAAAAAATATATATATATAAATATCATCCTGGTAATTTCTCTTTAAAGAATTATGATAGTTAAAATTTTAACTAATTTACTATTTAAGTGACTAAATTTTACTAATAAAAAAAATTGTCCAAGCAATTTGTATTCCAAAATTTAATACATAATTTAACAAATTATTAAAAATGGGGTTCGAACAAGTTTTTGAAGATGCAAAATTATTAATAATACACTTTTCAAAGATAATTGATTTAAATTACAAAAGAAAAAAAATCTTTTTGCCATAATTAAGAGGAGGTTAAACTTTCAAAGAAATTTAATTTGAATAATTACTTAATTTTGGGAAAGCGTTGAAAAATTTGATGTGTTTAATGATAATTGGGGATGAACAAAAAGAGTTTGGATGTGAGGAGAGAAAGGGAAGAAGCCGAAAAGAATGAGGTTTTTTTTCGAAAATATCCGAGTTAAAAATATTTTTTTGCAAACATATGCTTCTTTATAAGAAAAAATTGTAGAAATACGATTTTATCAAAAATAAGTTTGTAAAAAATACAATTTTGAAACCCTGGTGTTTTGATGATAACACTATAGCAGCAAGATGGGTTGATTGTGTGTACTAACATTGTTTTGCAGGAGATAAAAACTTTGTATTTTCTAACAAAACATGTTGTAGCAGCTAGCTGGCAGACTAATTTTCTATGCAGGCAGGAAGCTGGCAGAGAAATTTTGTATGCAGGAAGCAAGCTGGCAACACTCCCAGCAGATAGAGTTTCAGTCCTATTTTATAGGAAATCTTCTAGGAACTGAATTGTAAGGACTCTATCAGTTATATAAGTCGTGTATATATATATGAGCTCAAATAATTTCGAATTTATTTTCATATATATATAATTCCTATATTATAGGAAGTTGTTTATAAACGTTTTATCTTTTAACAACTTCTATGGTATTGGGCTTTTCAAACCAGATTGAAAAACGTCTTTCTAAACGTTCTTATTCTCTCTATTCTTCTGGTTTCTAAACGTTATGTTAATGAACGTTGGGTTTGAATTAATCAAGGAACAAAAACGTGAGACTTGGTAGTCAAGACCGTTGGTTGTTAGATTAATTCAAAATCGTGTGTTCATTATATAAATACTTGTGTGTTTTTCATTCTCAGTGGTTGAACGACTTTAAACAGAAAACACAAGTACTTTCGAACTGATTTGATATATTCTTTCATATACTTTTGAGCTCTAATATATATTACATCTTATATCTTTGATTAGAGTTCATATATTCAATTGTAATTGATTATACTTGTATTGTTCAACTTGTAAGTTGGTTGTTGCTGGTTTTGTGAGCTTGGGAAACAAGGGTTCAAGGAACTTGATAGCTAGAGGAGTTTATACTTGGTTTAGTATAGTACTTAGAGAGCTGTGTTCAAGGAACAAGGTGTTTCAGCAAGCTGCTAACAGTAACAGGGAGTTCAGGGAGATATATTATTGTATTGTGTAGTTGTAATTCACTTTGATCAATAATATATTCCTTTGCCGTGTTGGTAAAGGACCAGGACGTAGACCTATAGGAGATAGGGGTCGAACCTGGCTAAAATTGCTTGTGTTCTTTATTTTCTGCACATTTTCTATACTGTTTTGAACAACGTAGCTAGCTGCCACTCTATATTCTGTAAACTCAGTAAGCTGCCAGACAGCAAAAACAGACTGATTTCTGCTTTTTCAGTCACATAACTTGGTAATATTTAAAATCGGTCATTGTTAATCATAACACCTATTCACCCCTCCCCTCTAGGTGTTGATTCTCAGTTGGTACCAAAGCTTTGGTGTACTAACATTTCTGTAACAGGAAAGTACAGATCCGATGGCACACTTTTATGTAAAGGGAGAATCATTAAACACGCCACCGCTTCTCAATGGGGCAGAAAATTATGATTTATGGAGACTAAAGATGAAGGTGTTCTTGAGCAGAAATCCATTTGAGTTGAGAGTTGTTAAAGACGGTCCATTCATTTTTTTGGATAATAATGGCAAGCCAAAAGATGTTGATGCTCTTACCGAGGCAGAATTGATGAAAACAAGCTATGATGGAAGAGCAAGGTACACACTAATATGTGGTCTTTCAAATTCAGATTTTGACAAGGTTTCTTCATGTAGCACAGCAAAGGATATATGGGATACCTTAAAAATGCATTATAAAGCTACAACAAAATCAGAAGAAGAATGTTTCAAGTCAAAACAGCAAGCTGCCTCAAGAGACGAAAACAAAGCAAAGGCTCAAATCACTTGGAGTGAAGAGGAATTTAATTCCAATGAAGACTCAAGCGAAGATATGCTAAATATTGCATTGGTTGGCATTGATGATGATATGGTTCGAGGAAACACCGAAGAAGTCCTTGTAGATAGTGATGTATCACATTCGGACTCAGATGTTGAATCTAGTGCGGTAAAATCATTTCAGTTTAATATATCTTCTGAAAATGTTATATTAGAATCACTAACCATGCAGGAACATAATAATATATCTATTATGGAGTTCATGGAATTGAAGAATGAAAATAATAAGCTTGAAAAGAAAAATGCTTCTCTTCGAAAGATGATCTCTGAGCTAATAGCTGAAAAGACTCCATCAAACAATCATGAAGATCTCATTTCTGATCTAAAGGGAAAGCTAACACAACTTGAAGGGTTTAACAAGCTGCTCCTCAAAAGAAATGATACATTGATGAAGGAACTCAGCGAGCTACGTGCAGAAATTGAAGCTAGAGATGTATGTCTTGAGACATTCAAAATCAGAGAATCCATCTCAATTGAAGCTACTCAACAAGCTGAGAAGATAAAAGAATTAGAAGCTGAAGTTACAAAGCTTGAGAAAGGCATGGGAAAGTTTGTTCAAGGAGAGGAAGTATTAAAGACTATTATGAAACAAACAAAGGTTCCTATGGATAAAGAAGGACTTGGAAATGGAATGGCTTCTACATCAAAGACCAATGCTTTTAAATATGAAGGCAAACAGGGTATTCCATATAATTATGCTATGCCTTGGAAAATATGCTACAAATGTGGAAAGAAAGGTCATTTGTCACACTACTGCCCAAGTCAGAATGCTAAGTCAGCAAGCTGGAACAGACAGACAGCTTATAGCCAGCAAGCTGCCAGAACAAGGAAAACAGGAAATCGAGCATCCAAAGTGGTTCAAATGTGGATCAAGAAATCTGAATTGAATGTTCTTTATGTTTTATCAACTAACCATGCTGGACCCAACAAAATTTGGGTACCAAAACGTTGAGTTGTTTGTTCTTTGTTTTGTAGGTATGTTTGGTGGTCAAAGTTAATGAAAATCAATGGATATTGGATAGTGGATGCACAAGACATATGTGTGGTGACAAATCTCAGTTCCTTAGCCTCAAGATGAAAAAGGGTGGTAGTGTTACAATTGGTGATAGCAAAACACTCCGTATACTTGGCAAAGGAACAATTGGTAATAGTAACATTTCTATTGATAAAGTACAATATGTTCAAGGTCTTAAATATAATTTGCTTAGTATAAGTCAGTTATATGATGATGGACATACTGTTGTTTTTAAAGAGAAATGTACTATTAATGTTGGCACTAACAAAGTCCCCCTAGTTGCTAGAAGGGAAGGAAATATATATATGTTGGACTTTGAGATGCAGGAAGTAGGCTGCTGTTTAGCTACTGTGGATACAAACCCAGATCTTTGGCATAGAAGGCTAGGACATGCTCATATGGACTTACTCAGCAAGCTGTCGACAAAGAAGCTAGTTAGAGGACTACCCAAATTGAAGTATGTCAAGACGGAAACCTGTTCGGCTTGTCAATTAGGCAAACAAATCAGGACTCCACATAACTCAAAGACAATGGTATCATCTACTAAACCTTTAGAGCTTCTCCATTTGGATTTATTTGGTCCGGAAGCATATAAAAGCATTGGAGGTAAACAATATGCATTTGTTATTGTTGATGATTACTCTAGATATACATGGGTATTGTTTCTTCGTACTAAAGATTGTGCTTTTAGTGAATTTGAGAAGCTAATCACCTTACTTGAGAACAAGTTGAATACAAGACTTATAGGTATAAGAAGTGATCGAGGAGGTGAATTCATCTCAAAAGGCTTCATTGATTATTGTGAAGAAAGAGGTATTTCACATGAATTCTCTGCTCCAAGAACCCCACAGCAAAACGGAGTTGTGGAGAGAAAGAACAGATCTTTGCAAGAAACTGCAAGGACTTTGCTGCAAGAAAGCAAGCTGCCATGAAGTTTCTGGGCAGAAGCAGTCAACACAGCAAGCTACGTTCTGAACAGAGTGCTTATCAGGCCTATTCTCAACAAAACTCCATATGAATTGCTGAGGAATAAGAAGCCAAACATTGGATATTTCAAGGTTTTTGGCTCCAGGTGCTTTGTACTCAAAACTATTGATAGAGATGGTAAATTCGATGCTAAATCTTATGAAGCAATATTTTTGGGTTATTCTTTAACAAGTCGTGCTTATAGAGTGTATAATACATCTAAACGTATTGTTGAAGAGTCTATAGATGTTTCATTTCAAGAGTCTAATGTTGATCTGTCAAGAGATGAGGAAGATATTGCAGGTGCAGGTGATGACAGCCAGCTGCCAGTGACAAATACTGTATCGCAGCAAGCTGCCAACCAGCCTGAGACAACTACAGCAGCTGAAAAGCAAACTGAAACCTCTTCTCCAGTAGATGAAACTATTGCTAAGTTGTCAAAGCTCACCTTGGAAGGTCCAAGAGGTCAAAGGTCACAAGAAAAGATGCCTATATATGAAGGTGGTGAAGTTTCTCCTCCATCCAAGCGAATTCGAGTACATGAGGAAGTCGTAGCTCAACATTCTTTGCCAAAATCAACAAGAACAGTGAAGAACCATCCTCCAGAGTTGATCATTGGTGATAAATCAGAAGGCATCAAGACAAGGAAGGGTCAAGCCAACTTTTGTGCATTTGCAGCCTTTCTAGCTCAAGAGGAACCAAAGAATGTTAAAGAAGCACTTCAAGATGAGAATTGGATCATGGCAATGCAAGAAGAACTCAATCAGTTTGAAAGATGTGATGTTTGGGAACTTGTGGAGCCACCTAAAGATGCTTCAATCATTGGTACTAAATGGGTCTTCAAGAACAAAGTTGATGAATTTGGTACGGTTACTCGAAACAAAGCAAGACTAGTTGCACAAGGATACAATCAACAAGAAGGAATAGATTTTGAGGAAACTTATGCCCCGGTTGCAAGGCTTGAATCAATACGGATGCTACTTTCATTTGCGTGCTTCAAGAAGATCAAGCTACATCAAATGGACGTGAAAAGTGCATTTCTTAATGGATTCTTAAAGGAAGAAGTTTATGTCAAGCAACCCCCTGGTTTTGAGAATGAGCAATTTCCAAATCATGTTTTCAAGTTGAAGAAGGCATTATATGGATTGCGGCAAGCTCCTAGATCATGGTACGAAAGGTTAAGTAAGTTTTTGATCAAAAATGGATTCATTCGAGGTAAAATTGATCCCACATTATTTACTAAACATAATGGTACTGATATTTTAGTTGTACAAATATATGTGGATGATATTATTTTTGGATCTACTAATGATGATATGTGTAAGTGGTTTTCTAAGTGTATGCATAGTGAGTTTGACATGAGCATGATGGGAGAGCTCAACTACTTTTTGGGTCTTCAAATTAAGCAAACTCCAGAAGGTATTTATGTGCATCAATCCAAGTATATCAAGAATCTACTCAAAAGATTTGGATTTGAAACTATCAAGCCGAAATCAACACCAATGACTCCTGCCAGCAAGCTGACAGCAGATGAACAAGGTATAGATGTTGATGTTCGCAAGTATAGAGGTATGATTGGTAGTTTATTATATCTTACTGCCTCTAGACCTGATATAATGTATAGTGTTTGTGTATGTGCGAGGTTTCAATCTAAACCAAAAGAGTCTCACTTGAGTGCGGTTAAAAGAATATTCAAATATTTGAGTGGCACAATTACTCTTGGTTTATTTTATCCAATCACAAATGCTTTTGATCTTGTTGGGTTTAGTGATGCAGATTATGCAGGTTGTCAAACTGATCGCAAGAGTACAAGTGGTGTTTGTGCATTTTTAGGACAGAGTTTGGTGTCTTGGCAAAGCAAGAAGCAAGCTTCTGTTGCATTATCCACTGCAGAAGGTGAATATTTAGCTGCAGGAAGCTGCTGTGCCCAAATTCTTTGGATGATACAAACACTCAGGGACTATGGCATCAAATGCGACAAGATTCCAATTTATTGTGACAATACAAGCACAATTAACATTTCGAAGAATCCGGTGAATCACTCAAGAACGAAGCATATTGACGTTCGACACCATTTTTTGAGAGATAATGTTGCAAAAGGAAAAATTGAGCTACTATTTGTTTCTACAGAATACCAGCTAGCTGACATCTTCACTAAGCCATTGGCCGAAGAAAGATTTTCTGTTCTTCGTAGGGAAATTGGCATGTGCAATGTCTAGACAGCAAGCTGTCTACAATTGTCTAGTAATGTTAGCTCACTTAACATGATAATCCATGCTGATTTGAATTTTATATTATTGATAACATGTGAATAACCTTTTTGATGAATAAGGGGGAGAAAATTCAGGATAATTGCATGTGTGATTTAGGGGGAGTTTTTAGTTACTTAGTTACTCTTTGGGTCACATGTTTTTTTTAATTTTTAATATGAATTTATGCTAAATTTTTAATGTGATGCCATGAAAATATGCTTAGCTGCTTGGATAGAATGCTAATCTTTTTGCAGGGGAAGCATAATTTTAGGGGGAGTATTTTGCTCCTGAATATTATTGTGTAATCATCAAAAAGGGGGAGATTGAAACCCTGGTGTTTTGATGATAACACTATAGCAGCAAGATGGGTTGATTGTGTGTACTAACATTGTTTTGCAGGAGATAAAAACTTTGTATTTTCTAACAAAACATGTTGTAGCAGCTAGCTGGCAGACTAATTTTCTATGCAGGCAGGAAGCTGGCAGAGAAATTTTGTATGCAGGAAGCAAGCTGGCAACACTCCCAGCAGATAGAGTTTCAGTCCTATTTTATAGGAAATCTTCTAGGAACTGAATTGTAAGGACTCTATCAGTTATATAAGTCGTGTATATATATATGAGCTCAAATAATTTCGAATTTATTTTCATATATATATAATTCCTATATTATAGGAAGTTGTTTATAAACGTTTTATCTTTTAACAACTTCTATGGTATTGGGCTTTTCAAACCAGATTGAAAAACGTCTTTCTAAACGTTCTTATTCTCTCTATTCTTCTGGTTTCTAAACGTTATGTTAATGAACGTTGGGTTTGAATTAATCAAGGAACAAAAACGTGAGACTTGGTAGTCAAGACCGTTGGTTGTTAGATTAATTCAAAATCGTGTGTTCATTATATAAATACTTGTGTGTTTTTCATTCTCAGTGGTTGAACGACTTTAAACAGAAAACACAAGTACTTTCGAACTGATTTGATATATTCTTTCATATACTTTTGAGCTCTAATATATATTACATCTTATATCTTTGATTAGAGTTCATATATTCAATTGTAATTGATTATACTTGTATTGTTCAACTTGTAAGTTGGTTGTTGCTGGTTTTGTGAGCTTGGGAAACAAGGGTTCAAGGAACTTGATAGCTAGAGGAGTTTATACTTGGTTTAGTATAGTACTTAGAGAGCTGTGTTCAAGGAACAAGGTGTTTCAGCAAGCTGCTAACAGTAACAGGGAGTTCAGGGAGATATATTATTGTATTGTGTAGTTGTAATTCACTTTGATCAATAATATATTCCTTTGCCGTGTTGGTAAAGGACCAGGACGTAAACCTATAGGAGATAGGGGTCGAACCTGGCTAAAATTGCTTGTGTTCTTTATTTTCTGCACATTTTCTATATTGTTTTGAACAACGTAGCTAGCTGCCACTCTATATTCTGTAAACTCAGTAAGCTGCCAGACAGCAAAAACAGACTGATTTCTGCTTTTTCAGTCACATAACTTGGTAATATTTAAAATCGGTCATTGTTAATCATAACACCTATTCACCCCTCCCCTCTAGGTGTTGATTCTCAAATTTGCAATGGCAAATCGACCAAAATTAACTACTAAAGCAATTTTCAATTTCTATATAACTAAATTTATACTAGCTTATATTCATACACAGTTTTCTTTAATATTTTATTATTATTTTTAAATTTTTGTAATTATATATTAGTTGATGAAATTTTAATATATTTACTAGCTTAAAACTCGTGCGACGCACGGATTGTTAATTATTATTTTATTATTATATTTTTAATATTTTATTAATTGTATTTGTTAAAAAAATAAGTAGACATGTTAAAATATCTAAATACTTTTAATTAATTAAAAATATTAAAACAAATTTTAAAATAAATAAAAATAAAAAATGTAAAATATATTTAGTTAAAAAGGTAAATGCCCGTGATATTTTTGGAAAATGAGGTTTTAAAATTTAATAATTAAAAGTATTTAAATTCGTTTTAAAATAAATAAATAAAGGGTTTCCTGTGATATTTTTGGAAAAACAATGAATTAAATGAATTTTAGTGAGAAAAATAGAAAAAGTAAATTGAAAAAGACAATTTCCCGTGAAATATTTAGAAAAGAAGGAACTTTGTTAGAAAAAATCTATAATGTGTTTTAGATATTTTTGGGAAAAAAATGAATTTTAGTGAGAAAAATAGAAAAAGTAAATTGAAAAAGACAATTTCCCGTGAAATATTTAGAAAATAAGGAACTTTGTTAGAAAAAATCTATAATGTGTTTTAGAGTAATTGGTTATAAATAGGTATTTGATTATTTATATTTTAATATTCTTACTGATTGTATTTGTTAAAACAAATAAGTATACATGTTAAAATAGGTAAACTTTTAAAAAATAATTATAATATTATAAGTTTAAAAATAAATAATTAAATGTTTATCCGTGATATTTTTGGAAAATAAGAGGATTTATTAATGAAAAATAGAAAAATTAACATGTTTTAGTTAAAAAAGGTAATTGCCATGTTTGAAAAAGTAGGGGAATTTGTTAGAAAAAATAATGTATTTTAGGGAAAAAAGGTAATTAATTATAAATAGGTAATATTATTATTTAATGATATATTTCTATAAATAAGTAAGGTTAATCAAGTAAAAACACGAAATACAGTTAAGGACAATTAAGTAAAATCACAATGTAACATACCGACCAACCAAACTTTTAATGTTTCGTCTATTATATAATAGTATTGATATGTGTATATAATAAATTGGATTTATATATCTAATAATATAAATATTTTAATTTAATAAATTGTTGACGTAATTTTTAGTAGTATTTTAGATATTAAAATATAAAATATTTTTAAATAATAGATCTAACTATTTGTATTTATTTGCTCTTAGAAAATCTAAAAGGCAAATAACAAAATATGTGTTCTGTAATGTATAGAGTTTCTTCTAATATATGCTATTACTTTTATTTTTTATTAATTATCTTATTTAAGTTGTATGTTATAAAAAATTATATTAAACATGGATTTCATAAGTTTAATATAATAACATTGTCTTTATATCTATATTTTGCCCGTGTTTTTTTAATTCGAATATGAGTTGTTTTAGTTAAAAAATATAAAACAGACAATGTCCTTAAAAATATAGTTAGTTACTTATTAATAATTATATAAAATTATTAATATATATGTTGTCTGTATTACTTTTATAAAATTAGTTGTTTAAATTAGTAAATATAAAATTATATTACCTTTTTATATATATGTTGCACGTGTTACTTTTATAAAATTAGTTGTTTAAGTTAGAAAAAAATAAAAAAGATTATGTGTTTAGGTGAAAAGGGTAATGGTTGTTTATTAATAATCAATACTATTATATAATAGACGAAACATTAAAAGTTTTGTCGGTCGGTATGGTACGTTGTGATTTTACTTAATTGTACTTTCTTAAATTCGTATTTTTACTTAATTAACCTTACTTATTTATAGAAATATATTATTAAATAAATATTACATATTTATAACCAATTACCTTTTTCACCTAAAATACATTATTTTTTTTATTTTTTCTGACAAATTCCCCTATTTTTTCAAATATATCACGGGCAATTATCTTTTTTAACTAAAACATATTAGTTTTTTCTATTTTTCCTTACTAAAACCCCTCATTTTCCAAAAATATCACGGACAAACCTTTAGTTATTTATTTTTAAACCTAATATCATAATTATTTTTTTAAAAGTTTACCTATTTTAACATGCCTACTTATTTGTTGTGGAATAAAAAACGTACTTGTGTAATTAATGCTAAGGTTTAATGAGCTTCGAGCTTTAATGGCTGCACTCGTGTATCCGGACTAAATTGGTCCTCACAAGATGCCTACGTATCTCAAGTTGTTATTGAGAATCAAGCCAAGACGTAGTTCTGATTGTAGGATCAGGGACCTTATATAGGCGTCTGGAGCCTAGTATTTATGGTATGTTTAGGAGTCTTAGCGAATAAGTCTCCTTTTTGATATTGGATAAACATCGTATTTCTTGCCGGAGAAGTCTTTTCCTTGTTGATAAAGGCTATGACTCATTAATTGCCTTTAATTGGGATTCTGGATCCTTCTTTGACCAATTTGCCATAATTTGGACTCTTTTTATGAGCTGTATATTCTCCCTATTCATTAATTACGAAATTAATGAATAATTAGGGTATTGGGCTTTGAATATCGGCCTTTTATTTGACCAGTCAATTATATTTCTATAATTACTTTTCTATCCATATCATTTGCCCCCCAACTTCTAGGAAAATCTCTCTTGGATTATCGTAGAAGTTATTTCATTCGAGAGTTACGAAATTTTCTTCCGTATTGTAGCTTGGTTTGACGAACACATGGTTCTAAACCAATTTTATAATTTCCCAAAATAGGAATCGGGATTTTTCATCAATTTCCTGGAAGATAAATTGATTTTTGAATTTTTCAAGTCATTTTCGACCAGGATCCTGGTCGAATTTGACCTCGATTTTAGCTCCTGGTCGAACTCCTTCGACCAGGATTCTGGTCGAAATTTGCTTGCATTTTGCCTCCTGGTCGAATGGTTTCGACCAGGATTCTGGTCGAAGCTAACTTCCATTTTGCCTTCTGGTCGAATGATTTCGACCAGGATTGTGGTCGAAGCTTACTTCCATTTTGCCTCCTGGTCGAATAATTTCGACCAGGATCGTGGTCGAAGCTTACTTCCATTTTGCCTCCTGGTCGAATGGTTTCGACCAGGATTGTGGTCGAACATGACTTCAATTTTTGGTGCCTGGTCGAATGGTTTCGACCAGGAACATGGTCGATCAATTTTTGGTGCCTGGTCGAATGGTTTCGACCAGGAACATGGTCGATCGAGACTTCAATTTTGGTGTCTATTCGAACTCATTCGACCAGGATTCTGGTCGAATACTTGGTTCGTTACAGACTTTTAGAGCCCACATATATTGGGCTTCATTTGGGCCCAAGGATTTTCACTGTTCAAACTCAGTGATTTGGGCCTTTAGCCTTTTATGGGCCGTACCGGCTAATGCCGGTTTCCCTTCGTTCAACCGGCCCAGTGACCGGCTGTCATCCCTATATAAGGGTGAGTTTTCATTTGCTTATACTCATTCTTCACATTTCATTTTCTCAACGTTACTCTGCTGAATTCTCTTCAAAATTTCTTACAATTTGCTCTGCTAGGGTTCCACCACAAAGCGATTCCCGGCAAGCTTTTCCGGTTAATCTCATCGTTTTCTGGGTTTTTGCTTGAATATTTGAAGATTTCTTTGAAGATTCTGGGATTCTTTGAAGATTCTGGGTTTTTTGTTGAAGATTTCTGGGCTCTTTTGAAGATTTTCTGGGCAAATTTCTTGAAGATTTAAAGGTTTTCTGGGTTAAAAATGGCCGATCGAGCTTCCCAACGCCTCCAAAAGATGAATTCTGCTTCAAAAAGAGGTACCCCCATTCCTATTCGTTCAAAATACATGTCTTTGCATGATATGATTAATGAACGTGGGGACGAATACCCGTTAGTGTCTGCTTTAGATTCGTATGATTGTAGTAATAAGTTTCACGAAGTAGATTTAATTAAAAGTTATAATAAGATGTATAGGGTGAAGGCCCCTTTAAGGCTAGTTCCCGCCGGTGCCGGTGACCGTTCATGTCACTGGAGGCCAAATGCTTTGTGTATTTACAAAGATGCCATTGTTGCCGGCCTTAGGTTCCCATTCCATGAGTTCATTCCCAGACTCTTGGCAGATGTTCAAATTAATCCTTGTCAATTACCTCCAAATGCCTGGAGGATAATTAATTGTTTCATGGTTTTATGCCTTCGTAAAAACTTCCCTCTTTCTGTACCTTTGTTTAGAAAGATCTTTCAGTTTAAGAATAGCTCAGCCAACAACTTGGGTTGGGTGTATATAAGCCATAGGGTAGGCTTCCCTTTCATTTTTCACCCCAAGTCAATCCCAGATAATAACCCCAAATGGAAAAATGAGTTCATGTATCTTATATGGGAAGGAGGGGACTGGGGAACCCTGTTCCGTACATCTTTTGGGAGAGTCTCTGATGGTAGTCCCGGTAACATTGTCTTGAATGAGGAGGAACTTCATGCCTACTCAGAGCTTATTAAGGATAATGGGACTACCGTGGCTTGGGAGCTACTGGATGAGTTTGTCCTCAAGTCCGTTGGGCTTTCTACTGTTCATGATAAGGGTATTTTTGCTTATCCCTTTTCATTATGTCTATTTTTCTTTCTTGGTGATCTTCTGTTAACCATTTTCTGGCTTTTCTTGTAGCTGCGGCCTTTATCAACAAGACCAATGAGCCCAAGGATGTTGAGACATCCAGGATGAAAAGGGCTAGGATTGGGGATGATCCAAGGGGGAAAGCCAATGTTCCCAGCTTCTTGATCCCTTCTGTGGATGAGGTGGACATTCCTGTGTCTGCCAAGTCCTCAGTGTGGCGCCCCAACTGGGGTATCAGGAAGAAGGACACCATTACTGGGGTGTCCAAACATGCTGTGGACTGGTCGTACCACTCTCTTACCCCTTGTGACTACAAGGATTTCGTTGCAGATTCCACCCTTGAGGGTGCTGAGCATCTTGGGGCTCAAGCTATTGCTGCGGTAATTTTCTTTACCTTAGCTATTTCTTTGAAGTTTCTGCTTATATTTTCCTAACTTTTATCTTTTGGCAGGCAAATGCCAACTTTCAGGGGGTATTGTTCCAAGCTAAGGCTTGGCGTACCTCCTCTGAGGCCAACAGAGTCAAGCTGGAGAGGTCCGAGGAGGAGGTGAAGTCTCTTAAGGAGACTCTTGCCAGGAGGGAGAAGGAGCTTGCTGACGCTCAGGCTGATATTGTTGAGCTGAGAAAAGGCAAGGATGATTGCATCGATGAGTACCTTGACTCTCAGGAGTACAAGGACTTGATCGAAAAGCATGACGAGATCCTTTTCCCAGTCCAGCATACTTCAGGATGGGAGGATGCTGTTCAGGCTATCTTGGCCAAGCATCCTGGAGTCTTTGATGCTGCTGACTTTCCTGCTCCTCACCCTCCTACTCCCTTGGAGCGTATTTTGGCTGGAGTTGACGATATGGAGGAAGATGCTAGGATTTTAGATCCAGAGCATTCATCACCCCTCAGTGACGCTTCTGCTGATGATGCTGAGGATGCTGAGGATGCTGGTGAGCATTCTTCCAGTTCTAGCTCAGGGGAGGAGACAGATGCAGGAGTCAAGGATGGTGAAGCGCAGCCGTAGTTTGTAGTTTACTCATGGCCATTCATGGCTTTGTATTTTCTTTCTATGTATTTCCAGCCTTCGGGCTTAACTTAAACTTTTATAAGTTTAGTTTTATTTACATTTTGTGGCCATTCATGGCTTGTGTTGTTTTCCTGCCTTTTGCATGTTTAGTTAGCATTTTGTACATATCTATCAGTATGTAATGCATTCAAAACATGATGAATAGGAGTATATAATTCATAACTTTGAAGAATGGGCTCAACCCTTACATAATACTCAAGTTTTTTTTTTTTTTTAAAAACTTGGTTTGGTTTTATCAAACCTTATTTCTAGTAGTGAATCCACTTAGGAAACACCTTAAACATAATAAACTTTCAAGTTGGAGGCATGCCAAGTTCTTGGCACCTCATGCCCTTCAAGGGTTTCTAGCTTGTAGGAGCCTCGACCAAATACGTTTTTGACGCGATATGGTCCTTCCCAATTTGGGGCCAACTTCCCTTTTTGTCCAACTCCGGATGCTTCAATCTTTCTGAGAACCAAGTCTCCTTGACGAAAGAACCTTTCTTTAACCCTTAGGTTGTAGTAGAAAGAGGCTTTCTTTTGATGCTCAACTATCTTGGCGTTTGCTTCATCTCTAACTTTATCAATTAGATCCAAAGCTAGCCTCAAGCCTTCTTCATTTGTTTCTGGTTCATAAGCCTCAACTCTTGGGGAGGTGTGAGTAATTTCCACTGGGACCACTGCCTCTGCTCCATAAGCCAATAGGAATGGAGTTGCCCCGGTGGTGACTTTGCAAGTAGTACGATATGCCCAAAGTATAGGGAGTAATTCGTCTACCCAAGTGTTTCTGGAGCGTTCAACTCTTTTCTTTAGTCCATCAAGGATGATTCGATTTGCAACCTCAGCTTGCCCATTTGCTTGAGGATGGGCGACAGAAGTGAAGCGCAACTTGATATCGTTTTCATCACAATACTTCTTGAACTCATCGTTGTTAAACTGAGTTCCATTGTCCGTGACCAGGACTCGTGGAATTCCATATCTGCATATCACATTTTCCCAGAAGAATTGCATCACTTGCTTGGTGGTTATCTTGGCTAATGGCTTAGCCTCAATCCACTTGGTGAAATAATCAATTGCTACTATCAAGAACTTTCTTTGAGCACTTGCCATAGGAAATGGCCCGAGTATATCCATTCCCCACATAGCAAAGGGGATAGGTGAGTTAATGGATGTCATCATCTCTGGTGGTTGCCTAACCACTGGTGCATGTTTCTGGCACCGTTCACATTTCTTGACGTAGTTCTTAGCATCAGCAAGTATGCTTGGCCAATAGAAACCTAGACGAGTGACTTTATGAGCCAGGGCTCTGCCCCCCAAGTGTTGCCCACAAATCCCTTCATGCACTTCCTTTAGGGCCAATTCTGCCTCTTGAGGTCTGAAGCACTTTAAGTACGGAATAACAAAAGATTTCTTGTATAGGATTCCCTCAATTAGGGCATACCTTAGTGCTCTGACGTATAGCTTTCGTGCTTCTGAAGTGTCGTTGGGCAGCCACCCAATTTCCAGATGAGCTTTGATGGGATCAATCCAACAACTGGTGATACCAATGGGGGCTACCAACTTTCCATTGATGCTTGGGGTCTTCAAGACTTGGAAGTATACACTCCCGGCATAGTTTTCGATTTCAGAAGAGGCAAACTTAGACAAGGCATCAGCCTTCATATTTTCCTCCCTTGGAATGTGCTCCACATAGCATTCATTGAACTGAGTCATAATGGCCTTGACAAGTTTTAAGTACTTGGCCATGACTTCATCTCTGGCCTCAAACTCCCCATTTACTTGGGAAATCACTAGCCTCGAGTCTCCACATACTTTCAGAGTTTTGACTCTCAAGGCTCCAGCCAGCCCTAAGCCAGCTATCAGAGCTTCATACTCAGCCTCATTGTTTGTCGTCGGGAAGTCAAGTTTTAGTGCATACTCTATTAGGAATCCATCAGGACTTTGTAGCACTAAACCAGCTCCACTTGATTTTGTTTTTGATGCTCCATCAAAATAGAGCACCCAACATTCTTTGAAGGTCATTTCCTCATCTTTCTTATCTTCCATGGTCACTTCCTGCCCCCCGACTTCTTGGTTGTCAATGGTGCATTCAACCATGAAGTCAGCAAGTGCTTGAGCTTTTATGGCCGTTCGAGGCTTATACTTGATGTCGAATTCGCCCAATTCAATGGCCCATTTGATCAATCTTCCACTAACTTGAGGGCTATGCAAGATGTTTCTTAGAGGTTGATCAGTCAAGACCTCTATCTTGTGAGCCTGGAAGTAGGGGCGTAGCTTTCTTGAGGCCATTATCAAGGCTAAGGCAAACTTCTCAACCATTGAGTAGTTTATTTCTGCCCCATGTAGAATCTTGCTCACATAGTAGATGGGTTTCTGAACCTTTACTTCTTCCTTTACCAAAACAGCTCCAAGGGCTGTGTTGGAAACCGCCAAGTATAAATAGAGAATTTCTCCTGGCTTGGGTTTTGCCAACAGTGGTGCTTCAGCCATATATTTCTTCAGGGCCTCAAAGGCCTCTTGACTTTCAGTTGTCCATTCAAAATTTTTCACTTTTTTGAGTGCTTTGAAGAAGGGTAAGCACTTCTCTCCAGACTTGGAGATGAATCTCCCCAAAGCAGCCACTCTTCCCGTCAGTTTCTGGACATCCTTGACAGTCTTTGGTGGTTCCATGTCTAGAATCGCTTTGATTTTGTCGGGATTAGCCTCGATCCCTCTCTTGGAAACCATCAGGCCTAAAAACTTTCCCGAGCCTACACCAAAGGCACATTTGGCTGGATTCAACATCATCTTGTGGTGCCTTAGCACTTCAAAAGCCTCTCGGAGGTGCTCAATATGATCGGCCTTATCAAGGCTTTTGACTAACATGTCATCTACGTAGACCTCCATGGATTTTCCAATCAAGTGCTCAAAGATTTTGTTAACCAACCTTTGATAGGTTGCTCCAGCATTCTTAAGTCCAAAAGCCATGACCAAGAAACAGAAGACACCAAAGTCAGTGATGAACGACACCTTGGCGATGTCATCTTTGTGCATCTTGATTTGATTATATCCGCTGAAGCCATCCATGAAACTTAGCATCTCATGCCCAGCAGTGGCATCTATCAGAGCATCAATCCTTGGTAAGGGGAAACAATCCTTAGGACATGCATCATTCAAGTCGGTGAAGTCGACGCACATTCTCCACTTCCCGTTAGCTTTTTTGACCATCACGGGGTTAGCTAACCATTCTGGGAATTGGATTTCCTCAATGAACCCAGCTTCTAAAAGCTTATTCACTTCTTGCTTAATGGCTTCAAGCCTCTCTGGAGCAAAACTTCTTTTCTTTTGTTTCACTGCCTTCCTTTCTGGATCCACATTCAATTTGTGAGATATTAGTTGGGGATCAATCCCTGGCATGTCAGCCGTTGTCCAAGCAAAAACGTCATTGTTTTCTTGAAGAAAAGATGCAAGTTTGCCTTTCAATGGTTCGGGCAGTAGTGCCCCAACATAAGTCACCTTTTCTGGTTCATCCGGGACTAAGGGAATTGGGATTAAATCCTCAGCTGGTTTCCCTCTTCGGTCCTCATTGTCACTAGTGTCCATATCTTCAATGGGGAGAACCTGCCCCCCAACTCCATCAGGCCTTAACGCGGCTACATAACAGCTTCTAGCCATCTTTTGGTCTCCCCGTTCTTCACCAATCCCATTCCGAGTGGGGAATTTGAGTTTCAGGTGGTATGATGAGGCAACAGCCTTAAACGCATGAAGACCCGTCCTCCCAAGGATCGCATTGTAGGTTGAGGTTGCCTTTATAACTATGAAGTTCAGCATCTGAGTGGATGTATTCGTTCCTTGTCCCATGGTCATTGGGAGTTGGATAGTGCCTTCCACCTTTGATTCCACTCCATTGAACCCATATATGGGCATATTAGAGGGTGTCAACTGAGAATCAGTGTAACCCATCTTGATAAAGGCATCGTGGAACAAGATATCCACAGAGGCTCCATTGTCGACTAAGACTCTCTTTGTTTCAGAGTTGCCTATCACAGGTACTATGACAAGAGGATCATCGTGGGGGAACTTCACCCCTTCCAAATCAGAATCATCAAAACTTATTGATACTTCTGTTCGTGCACGCTTCGGTGCTTCTCCAACAATAGTCAGTACCTCTCGGGCATAAGCTTTTCTTGAGTTTCGGGAGGACCCAGCAGCAGTTGGTCCTCCAAATATCATGTTGATCACAGGCCCTCGGGGCTTGGGATTTCGATCTTGATCGTTGTCCCTTCTATCATAATCCTTTCTTTCATAGTTCCCCCTTTGGCTCCCTTGGCTCCCATCCTTAGTGAACTTGCTGAGTTTTCCTCTTCGTATCAGAAACTCAATCTCATCTTTCAGTTGTCTACAATCATCGGTGTCATGACCGACTTCTTTGTGGAACCGACAAAACTGATTTTGGTTCCGTTTGGACAAATCAGCCCTCATTGGCTTTGGCCATTTGATGTCTTCTTCCTTGGCTATCTCCATCAGAATTTGACTCCTGGGAGTATTCAATCTTGCATACTCCGTGAACTTTGGCCCAAAGTTATTTCTCTTGGGTGGAGAGTCAGAATTCTTTGATGTTCGGGGAAACTTTTCCTTGACGTCGTACTCCTGAGTTTCTTTTCTTTTCTTCGAGTTTCCACTACCACCAGCAGGGGGCTCATACTTTCTCATGCTTTCTTCAGCCTTGATATATTTCCCAACCCTATCTTGGAGCTTCAGCATGCTCTCGGGTGGATGTTTAGCTAACGACCGTTTGAAGTGGTCATCAGTGGTTCCTTGTTGTAGGGCTATCATAGCCACTCTGTCTTCCAAATCTGGGACTTTTAAAGCCTCTCGAGTGAATCGATTGATGTAGTCCCTCAGGGCTTCATTCTGTCCTTGCCGGATTGCCATGAGTGAGGCAGAGCTTTTCTCATGCACCCTTCCACTTATGAATTGATTGATGAAGGCTTTACTCAATTCTTTGAAGGATCCAATGGAGTTGGGAGGTAGACGGCTATACCAACGTTGAGCCATACCTGCAAGAGTTTGGGGAAACGCCCTACACTTGACTGCATCATTGGTGGGCTGCAACAGCAGTGCATTGGAGAAGGTTCTCACATGATTAGCGGGATCTCCCGTTCCATCATACGCTTTAATCGAAGGCATCTTGAACTTTCTGGATATAGCCGTTTTCATGATGTCTTGAGTAAACGGTGGTGTAGGATCATCGGGATCTCCTAGGGGCAACAGATTACTAGGATCACCCCTTGGGGCTTCAGCCCTCTTGGTCCTTCTTGGTGGATCCAAGTTGATTATCGGGATTCCTTCAGTCGTTTTTGCTCTAGCGGCCTCTTGTTCTGCCAATACTTTCTTAAGCCTTGCGACTTCTGCCTCATGGGCCGCAAGCTTGTCCTTAGTAGTTTGGGGTTGATCTTGGTTAGCTTGCGAAGATCGTTTCCTTCTAGGAGCGACATCGTCCCCGGTTGTATAACCCTCATCCTCGGTGTAGGGCCCAGAAAAATCGTCTCGAAACATCTGACGAGTTTGGGTTTCACGGTTTTGGGGTCCCAAACCTGGTACGTAAGGGGGCACATAAGCCTCATGGTAGATTGGATTAGTTCCGCTACCACCCGCCGTGGGGCGAGGGGGCATGCCATAGCCGGGCATCCCCAAAGTCTGATTTGCGTATTGAGGGAGATCAGTAGTGTGGAGTTGAAGACTGCGAGGTGCGTTCACAAGCAACGCAGAGGTTGTAATTGGTTGCTGGTGAACGGTCTCTTGTGGATTAGATCCATGAATGACCATTTGTAGGGGATTCGTCCCTTCAGCAGTAATTGGGACTTCTTGTCCTTGAGTGTTGGTGGGGATATTCGTTCCCTGAGTGCCAGTAGTTGGCGGTGGTTGGCTCCCATGAGTATCAGCCCCGGAGGTGATAGGGGGGCCTTCAGAAGTGTCAGAATCTCTGTTTGTTCTTCGCGTGTTTGCCATGGTTGATGTTGTCTTCCCACAGACGGCGCCAAATGTTGTGGAATAAAAAACGTACTTGTGTAATTAATGCTAAGGTTTAATGAGCTTCGAGCTTTAATGGCTGCACTCGTGTATCCGGACTAAATTGGTCCTCACAAGATGCCTACGTATCTCAAGTTGTTATTGAGAATCAAGCCAAGACGTAGTTCTGATTGTAGGATCAGGGACCTTATATAGGCGTCTGGAGCCTAGTATTTATGGTATGTTTAGGAGTCTTAGCGAATAAGTCTCCTTTTTGATATTGGATAAACATCGTATTTCTTGCCGGAGAAGTCTTTTCCTTGTTGATAAAGGCTATGACTCATTAATTGCCTTTAATTGGGATTCTGGATCCTTCTTTGACCAATTTGCCATAATTTGGACTCTTTTTATGAGCTGTATATTCTCCCTATTCATTAATTACGAAATTAATGAATAATTAGGGTATTGGGCTTTGAATATCGGCCTTTTATTTGACCAGTCAATTATATTTCTATAATTACTTTTCTATCCATATCATTATTTTTCTTAACAAATGCAATTACTAAAAATATTAAAATATAAATAATCAAATACTTATTTATAACCAATTACCTTTTCAGCTAAAACACATTATAGATTTTTTCTAACAAAGTCCCTCATTTTCTAAATATATCACGGGAAATTGCCTTTTTCAATTTACTTTTTCTATTTTTCTCACTAAAATCTATTCTTTTTCTATTTTTAAATTTTAAAACCTCATTTTCCAAAAATATCACGGGCTTTTACCTTTTTAAACTAAATATATGTTACATTTTTTATTTTTCCATACTAAAACCTTTTTTCCCCAAAAATATAACGAGCAAAGCCTCATTTATTTATTTTAAAATCTGTTTTAATGTTTTTAATTAATTAAAAGTGTTTAGCTATTTTTACATGCCTACTTATTTATTTAAAAAATACAATTAAAAAAATAATAATAAAATAACAATTAATAATCCGTGCATCGCACGGGTTTTAAGCTAGTTATATATAACAATATTATCATTACATGTTTATTTTCCATGTGTTATATTTAGAAGATGAGTTGTTAGAAAATTTAAAACAGATAATGTGTTTAGTTAAAATTATTTTTGTACAGACCCAATACAATTTACATTAAAAATTGTAACAAGAAAATTATATCTAAGCCCAATACAATTATATCTAAGTCCAATACAATTATATGCAAGCCCAATACAATTATATGCAAGTCCAATACTATTTACATTAAATCCATAAAACTTGGCCCAACAAGAAAAGAAGGGTGTTTTGGTAACTGAGACCCCCCGCATTGTAACATTGCGGGTATGAGGCGTGAGACCCCCCGCAATGTTTAGTTGCGGGTGGTGGTTCCTACCCGCAATGTTTAGTTGCGGGTGGTGGTTGATAAATTCTCCAACCACCTGTGGTTGTGGAAGGGGACCCTATATATATTACCTATTTTATTTTAAAAAATGAGTTGTTTTGGTTAAAATATATATATATAATAGGTAATGTGTTTTAGTTGAAAAAAGTAATTGGTTATAAATAGACCCGACCCAAATTATAGATTGGGCCGACCCAAATACCGACCTAGCGACCAACTAAAATTTTTAATGTTTCGTCTTTAATAATACTAGTTTATAATTCGTGCGAATCACGAACTTATTTTAATATAATATAATATTTCTTTTATAGTAAAATATTTTTTTTATATTTTTTTCGTATTAATAATAGAAATATATAGAATATAGTATAATTGACATTTTAATTAAGAATATACAGTGTTTGATATTTTTAAGAATGTATTAATAATTGAAAGATATATAATTAAAAAATGTTAAGAAAAATATATAATTATTAATAATTGAAAGATATATAATATTAAGAAGATATATAATTAATAAATATTAAGAATATATATAATTAAAAAAGACACTATTAATGGTCGAAAGATATATTATACTAATTTTTATTTTTAGACGTGTTTATAAAATGTAATATATTTTCAATAAAAGTTAATGAGCTAATTACTATATTTTATATTATTTTATTATTTTTTAAATATAATAAATGTCCGAAAACCAAAACTTTCAATATTTCTGCTATTTTTGGAAAATGAGTGGATTTTGTTAGAAAAAATAGAAAAATGTGTTGTAATTAAAAAAGGTCATTAGCTAGTTACTATTTTTATATTATTTTATTATTTATTAAATAGAATAAATGATCAAAAATCGAAAACGAAAAATCAAAATTTTCAATGTTTCGGCTTTAATGATATGGTACAGATGGTATAGATAGATAGATATTGATTGTTATTTTATTTTTTATGTTTTAATATTTTATTAATTGTATTTGTTTAAAAAGTAGGCATGTTAAAATATGTAAACTTTTTTATATAATTAAAAGTATTTAAGTAGGTTTAAAATAAATAAGTAAGGTTTATCCGTGATATGTTTGGAAAAATAGGGGTTTTAGTAAGAAAAAATAGAAAGATAACATGTTTTAGTTGAATTGTCCGTGATATTTTGCAAAATGAAAGGATTTTATTAGAAAAAATAGAAATTATGTTTTAATATTTTATTAATTATATTTGTTAAAAAAATAAGTAGGCAGGTTAAAATATCTAAATATTTTTAAATAATTAAAAGTATTAAAATATGTTTTAAAATGAATAAGTAAGAGTTTACCAGATTTTTGGAAAAGGAGGGAGTTTTAGTAATGAAAATAGAAAAAATAACATGTTTTAGTTAAAAAGGTAATTGTCCGTGATATATTTGCAAAATGAGAAAAAAAATTGAAAAATAGAAAAAGTAATGGTTTTTAGCTGAAAAATGTAATTGGTTATAAATAGTTACTGTTATTATTTAATAATATTTTTTTATAAAAAAGTAAGGTTAATTAGGTAAAAACACTTATGTATCGACCAACAAAACTTTTAATATTTCGTCTATTATAGTACAGATAGATAGTATAGATTTTATTGTATAACAAATTACATATGTTTGCTTAACAAGTGCACTTGAAATCGCAAAGCAGTTTACTAAACAAACAAAAGTAATCATAATAAACTAAACACAACAAAATTGTATATCAACAAAAAATTATTACATAAATTAACTAAAATCAAATGACGAAAATCGATTAAGAATAATATGGTTTTTAAACAAATGCAAATTTAATTTGTTTGGAACAACCAAAATCAACTTAGTCCAACAAAATTTAATTACGAAAAAACAACCAAAATAATGAAATTTTCAATCAAATGCAACTTTTATTTTCGCTTATACGAAAATAATTACAAAAGTCAGTGCAACCAAGTTGTCCTAAATTCACGGTGAACATGCATTCATACTTTGCGTCATCAAGTCGTAATCGAAGAATTTTCATTCGTCATAGAAAAATAAAAATATATAAAAAGTAACAGAAATTTGTAAAAATTAAAGATAAATAAATCGTAAATTGTAGTCGAGGTGGAAGGTTCATCATGTTGGGAGAAGATAGTGTTGCCTCTTTGTAGGCTTGCCCATTATAGCATTACTGGTTGCTTACTCCGTTGCGAGTCTTCTCTAATATTCTCGTGCTGCTCGTGTTCAATCGAGAAGGTGGTCCATGATTCATAATGTTTGTGCGATAATGCGCGAGTTAGATTATTTAGGTCTATTTTTGTAAATTTGATACAAGCCTATAACCCGTACAACGCACGGACGACTTTAATATTAATTTTAAAATTTACTTTTAAATTTTTTGAGATTTTAATACTTCTAAAAATACTATCTTTTTAAAAAGAATTAAAAGTACTACTTTAATACTTTAAATCTAATTTTTTTTTATAGATTTTATAATAGTTTATTAGCTTAGTAAGCATGTCAGTAAAGATAACCGTCAAAATTATCAATATATTTTGTTGTAATACATATAAATATAAATATTTTCTAAAAAATGGTCGTGTTTTTGAATTCTAAGTACAGTATAATTAAAAGAGTTTGTAGTTATGTTATATATGTGAGAAAATCGAAAATCAAAAATTTTCAATGTTTCGGCTATTATATAATAGTACATATAGATAGATTAAATATAATAAATTACCGAAAATTGAAATCAAAACTTTCAATGTGTTGGCTATTATATAATAGTATAGTATAGATAGATATCGTCTGCGATAATTTTAGAAAAAGAGATATTTTAGTTAAAAATATAAAAAAGAATATACACTTTGGCTAACAAAGTTAATCGGTTAATTATTTGTATTTATAATATTACTATTTTATATTACTAAATGAAATTGCATGTGATATTTTTGAAAAATGTGAGATTTTACTTAGGAAAATTTTTAGTTAGAAAATATAAAAAAGAATATACGCTTTGGAAAAAAAAGCCAATCGGTTAGTTATTAGTAATTATAAATATTATTATTTTATTTCATTAAAAAGAACTGCCCGTGATATTTTTGGAAAATGAGAGGTTTTAGTTAGAAAAAATAGAAAAGTAAAAATTTTAGTTAGAAAATATAAAAAATAATAATTAATATATTATTATTTTATTTTAATAAATGAAACTGTCTGTAATATTTTTGGAAAAAGAGAGGTTTTAGTAAGCAAAAATAAAAAACTTACATGTTTTAGTTAAAAAAGGTAATTGTTCGTGATATTTTTGAAAAAGTAAGAGATTTTTCAGAAGAAATAAAAAAAGAAATATATTTTAGGTGTAAAAGGTAATTGGTTATAAATAGGTAATATTATTATTTAATAATTTTTTTTATAAATAAGCAAGGGTAATTAAGTAAAAAAATGAAGTACAATTAAGTAAAATCACAACATACCAAAAAATATTTAGTATTATATCCAATGGCTCTCATTATTTTAATTTAAAAGATCTAACGGCTAGAGATTGGATTATCAAACTATGGAGGATCTTTAATATAATAGTACTAGCCTATAACCCGTGCAACGCACGGGCCTTAAAAATAATAAACTAAAAAATTTAATATGAACGGAAAATATTAAAATAAAAATTAATATTAATATGATAAATTATAAAATGAGAAACTTAAATATTCATTGGAACATAAAAAAATATAAAAAAAATACAAATGAGACTGAGGAAGATAAATGAGGTATTATTAATATTATTTTATAATAAAATAATATTAATAATAAGGACAGATAGAAAATCTAACATGTTTTAATTAAAAAAAGTAATTGACCGTGATATTTTTAGAAGTGTTTTAATTATATTAATTGTATTTATTAAAAAAATATGTTAACATGTTAAAATAAGTAAGTTTTTTTAATAAGGACAAATATAAAAGTTAACATGTTTTAATTAAAAAAAAGTAACTGCACGTAATATTTTTAGATGTGTTTTAATTATATTAATTTTTGGTGTTAAAAAAATACGTTCACTTGTTAAAATAGGTAAAATTTTTTAAATAATTAAAAGTATTAAAATAGGTTTTAAAATATTTATGTTGCACTTGATATTTTTGGAAAAGAGAGATTTTAATGATAACAAATATAAAAGGTAATATATTTTAATTTAAAGGTAATTGCCCGTGATATTTTTGGAAAAGAATTAGATTTTGTTAGAAAAAAATGTTTTAACTATAAAAGGCAATCAGCTAGTTACTATTTTTATATTATTTTATTATTTATTAAATAGAGTATTAAAATAGGTTTTAAAATAAATAAGTAAGGATTGCACCTCATATTTTTGGAAAATAGGGATTTTAGTGATGATGTGTTTTAATTATATTAATTGTATTTGTTAAAAAAAATACGTTCACTTGTTAAAATAGGTAAGTTTTTTTTAAATAATTAAAAGTATTAAAATAAGTTTTAAAATATATAAGTAAGAGTTGCACTTGATATTTTTGGAAAATAGAGATTTTAGTGATAACAAATATAAAAGGTAATATATTTTAATTTAAAGGTAATTGCCCGTGATATTTTTGGAAAAGAAGTAGATTTTGTTAGAAAAAAAATGTTTTAATTATAAAAGGCAATCAAGTAGTTAATATTTTTATATTATTTTATTATTTATTAAATATAGTATTAAAATAGATTTTAAAATAAATAAGTAAGGATTGCACCTCATATTTTTGGAAAATAGAGATTTTAGTGATAACAAATATAAAAGATATTATGTTTTAATTTAAAGGTAATTGTCGTTATATTTTTGGAAAAGAAGTAGATTTTGTTAGATTTTTTTTTAATTATAAAAGGCAATCAGTTATTTACGATTTTTATATTATTTTATTATATATTAAATAGAGTATTAAAATAGGTTTTAAAATAAATAAGTAAGGATTGCAACTCATATTTTTGGAAAACATAGATTTTAGTAATAACAAATATAAAAGGTAATATGTTTTAATTTAAAGATAATTGTAATGATATTTTTGGAAAATGAGTAGATTTTGTTAGAAAAAAAATATTTTAATTATAAAAGCCAATCATCTAGTTACTATTTTGGTAACTTGACAATAATACAATTTCATTAAAGATTTGATTTGTAGTAGTTTTCGTTATCCTAAAAAGAAAGAAGTATATTTGTAGTAGTGTATCCTAAATTTAAACAAATTAAATCCCACATTTCCATTTTTTTGATTAGATTTCAATATTATTTGATTTTTATGTAGTAAAATATAGTGAAATATTAATGTAGAATAAAACTTTCCCGAATTTTGATTATATTATGAATTTATTAATTAGAAAAAGTACCGAAAACCAAAAACCGACCGTTAACCGAAAACCAAAACTTTCAATGTTTCGGCTTTAATAATATAGTATAGATAGATAGGATGACACCCTCTTGATAATGCACGAGTTAGTCCTTATTAGCTATCTCCAACAAAATCTATGCGATTTTGTTTTCTTCTAATCGATTAGATTTGTCTCGTTAGTTAGTGTACCCCTTAAAAAGAAAAATTAAAGCCCGTATATAACGCTATAACTCTGTTGTAATATAACTTATACTGTAAACTAGTACAAAAAGATACAACATTATAATGGTATAAAAATTACACCAAATGAATAGTTTGACATCAAATTTGTTATCAAAAATATATTTGAAAGTATATTTGGTGTAATTTTTACACCAAATTTGACATTTTTCATAATTTCTGCAATACCCTTGTGTGTGTTAACTGTTGTTGGAGGAATTTCGTAACAACACAAATCGGAGGTTGTTGTAATAACGAAATATGAAAATAGGGGATTTAGAATTTTTGGATGTTTGGGGGATGGACTTGGGAGGTGTCTCGATTTGTCTCATATATCGGATCCCTTTGCCAAGATACCTGCGTACCAATTTATATTGGATCAAGCCCACGCAGTTCTATGCAATTGTCTCGATTTGGTGTAATTTTTACACCAAATTTAACGTTTTTCATAATTTCTACAATGGACTTGTGTTTGGTAACAAAAACAATTTTATTCCTATATATCCCACATATTTCTTATTATATCTCAACAAGATATTTATTTTTGAAAAAGTGAGAATGTTATATCTTATTTTAGACATTTAATGCAAAAAGATAATATAAATGAATTAGAGTTAATTTTGTGAACAGTCTAATTTTTACACTAAAACAATATAAAAATTACGCTATTTTGATATTATGAATTGGAGATAGATTTATGACCATTGTGATGACCGGGACTCCTTCCCTCCTTCCCATCAAAAATTGTAAATGGCTAAAACAAAATATATTTCTATACAAGGATCAATTTTCAATGAACCAATAATGCAATAGGTTGCAATATATGACAATCAACCTGGTATGGACTCCCCCTTATGTTAAAAGGGCATAGTTCAGAAAAGATGAGTTTGGGCTTCCTTATATAATTTTAACTACGGTTTCAATTGGGCCACCTTAATAATCTTGAGGCTCCAACTTCTTCCACATTGGTATTGCTTTTCCTTATGACCCAATATATTGAAGTCCAGTGGCTACAATTTCTAGTCCATTAATAAATCTGGCCCATGAGATTACGCAATATTTAGTTCTCATCATTACAGAATTGTTAAATTTTAAGGCGGTTTAAGAATAAAGAATACCCATTTTCCAAAAAAATAAAGAATTAATGTATACCCCTGTCACAAAAAAAGAATATCGTATACCAACATAAAACCTTTTTTATTCTTTTTTTTTGGAAATAAAACCATTTTTAGCATTAAAAAAAGATTATTATAAATATTTAGTAATAATATAAATTTTGTGAATATTATATTTTTAACCTAAATTAAACGATTATTAACTTTCAAATAAACTTTACGAAATTTTAATTTTCTAACAGTCTAATAATCCCCCTCGGCCCTCTCTATATCTATCCCCCGTATGTATCTACAAGAATTTTACTTACAATCGTTCACAACTGTATCTCTCTGAAGCTTTGTCAGAGAGAGATAGAGAGAGAGACGAGAGAGATAGAGAGAGATTATTATATAAGTACTGCAACAAAAAGGGTTCACATAAAATTACATTCTTTACAAAAATACAAACAATTTACTTACAAATATAAATAAAGTTCCCAAGGCTTCATCTTTGCAGTAAAATTTGATTTTGTTTGTTGGCGAATTTGAAGCTCTGCTCTGCCCTGGACTCAAAGATCGTTGCTTTTCTTGTAAATTCTCTCTTCTTGATTGTATCTATTGATATTTATGTGTATGTATATGTATGTGTTCTTGTTTTTTTTGTGTTTTTTGTTGTGTTTAAGTAATGTGAATTAGTTAATCAAGAAGATTGTGATTTTGATTGATTATCTTGGTGGGGTTTTGTTCTTAAGTTGATTTTGTTTCGGTTTTGTATTGATGATTATGTATTTGTGTTTTGTTTGATGTTTAGGCTTGAAAAAAGTAAGTTGTGTTAGGTTTAGATTGTTAAAGTAGAATTTAAGATGTGAATGTAGTATAAAATTTTGGAAGATTACGAGTTAATTACGTAAATGGTGAGGTGCAGAGATGATTGTTGTGTGAATTGTAAAGACTTAATTGTCTCGTATCTCACCGATCATATGAGTTCTATCTCGGGATAAATGTGTTTTGCCCTTTTATTGTATGTGTTATTCTTTGATAGGCGATTGTTAGTTGATTAAATTTTTATATCCAAGGTGTGTTATTCAGCAATGTTAGATAATTCTGAGCTTGTTTTCGTGATTGGTTCGAGGTTCTTTTGTTTCTCATGTTATTTGCATGACATTGTATTGTTTTCATTACCGTTGCCTCGGATGTTTACATATTGTATTATAAAATAGAAAAAGGTTGTATTGTTATGGATTTCTTTACTAAATTTCAAATGTACAATCTTGAATGTGATGCTGAATTTCCGTCTGTTATAGTTAATTGTTTAATGATTTCTTTTGGTAATTGGCTCCAGGCAAACTCAAATGACCAGCAAGGGTGGCAACATGAAACTAACAACAAATGTAGCCTTATCTTTTCTGAGTGAAGTGAAGAAAAGATTCAAAGACGAACATGGGAAATATGAAGACTTTGTTGAAATCATGAAAGGTTTTATGGCTCGAAGGTTTGATTAACCTTGTTAGTTGCTCTCAGTTTTCCCAACTGTGCTGTTTGCCACTGAATCATCTCATCTTATTTTACATTGTTTCTTGTTTCTAGAATTGATATTGCTGATGTCATAGCAAGGGTGAAGGAATTGTTTAAAGGTGACAGAGAACTAATACTCGGATTCAATGCCTTTTTGCCAAAGGAATATGTAATCACCCTTCCCAGTGAGGATGAACCAACCCCTCCAAAAAAATCACCTGTTAAATTCGGAGAAGCAATTGACTTTATAAACAAAATTAAGGTTAAGCCACATTCTGGTCCAATTCTCATGTAATTGTGCATGTAGAAAATTCTGTCTGATTTGAGTTTTTTTTTAAACGCAGTCGAGGTTTGAAGGTAATGAGAATGTGTACAAGACTTTTCTCCACATTTTGGACATGTATGGAAAGCAAACCAAAACCATCAAGGAAGTCAACCAGGAGGTCTTTTTATTTTTTCCCTCGTTAATGTCTATTGTTATATTGTTACTTGTCTCCGTTGTTTCCCCTTTCTTAGTAATTTGGCTAATGTTTCAGGTTGTTAGTCTTTTTGGCGACCAAATAGACCTCATAGAAGAGTTCGGTCACTTTCTACCTGGTCCCTCAGGACAACCCTCGAATAATTCTCCTCACTCCAAAAGAAATCATATATCTCATCTTAATTATAGGAGTTCATCTGTGTCTGGAATGAGGACTGGACGTGCAGGGAAGGTATTTCTTGAATTATTACGTCTGTACAATATGCATATCCCTTTGCTTAGATCATGCTAAACCCTTTCTTTCTTTGGTCGAAGGCTGCAGCTACACCCGATGGTCACCACTTTAATGTTGATGAACCTGACCCAAATCATGATAGATTCGCGACGGGGATTAATAAAGACCTGCACAGGAAAAGTAATAAGGATATGGAAAGACGGGACAGTAGCAAGTTGAGGAAAAGAAGGCTGGATGATAGAGACTGTGATTATGGTGGTGTTCATCATGCATCACCCATTTGTAAACCTGTTCCTAAGATTGAAGAGCCTGACCAATTTTACCAAGGTGCGAAATGTGTATGCTTCATTCTTTGTGTTATTCATATATAAGTGGGTACCTTACTTCTGGTCAATTTGCCTCATCAAAAAAGTATATGATGCAACTTAATACTAATCGCACTAGCAAATTTATGACTTTACTGATTCATGCTTAAAAGTAGTAAGAAATTGAGAATATTGATGCTGGTGCTCTATTAATTGACCTGTATATATCTTAAGCCATCGAACATTATTTTATTTGCTTTAATATATGTAGAAGTAGTTTCGAAGTTCATAACTAAATTTACTTTGTATAGGAGCTTTCTGGAGCAATGAAGATGTACCTATTTCCGTTAAAGTATATAGTAGACATAGAGATCAAAAAGGTGAAAAGCGTTACAAGAATAGAAATCATGAAACCAGAGAAATAGAGAGGTCGGATAGAATAGCTTCGGGAGGTAAAGATGAATCAGTATGCAACATATCACACTTTCCAAGCAAGGATGAATCACTGGTGAAACCTATCAATGAACTTGACCTGTCTAACTGTGAGCGCTGCACACCCAGTTACCGGCTTTTGCCTAAAGATGTATGTAATTTCTTTCCTCAATCTTCTGAAAGCTGGATGATTTATTTTACATCAATTGAACTGATATATATTTTCGCTTGTTTGTTTGACACAGTATCCAATTCCATCAGCGAGTCGGAGACCAGACACTGATGCTAAAGTATTAAATGATTACTGGGTATCAGTTACTTCAGGAAGTGAGGACTACTCTTTTAAGCATATGCGCAAGAACCAATACGAAGAAATCTTATTTCGTTGTGAAGATGATAGGTGGTGTTTCTTTGTCATAATTATTGCATATCTCACGTTCTATCTTGCATGCATTAAAAATTCATGTACGCCGCCTCTTTTTTTTACTAAATTCAGGCCATTCTTTAATTTGTTGACGTAAGTTTAATTTTTTAATACTGTGTATCTTTTTGAAACTATGCATCTTGTGTTGTAAATAAAATTTTATATATCACGGTGATGGTATCTTGGTTGATTCTTCCCTTTTTTTCATTTTATTTTCCTAGCTTTGTCACTGCATTACAGCCTATAATTTGAAATTAATGATCCATCAATCCCCTCCACTCAGTTCGCAATTGGTAATTAAAATAAATATTTTTGGTGGTCAGGTATGAACTGGATATGTTGCTGGAATCTGTAAAAGCGACAAGAAGAAGTGTGGAAGAATTGTTAGAGAAGATCAATAATAATACAATTAAAACAAGTTCAATCCATATCGAAGACCATATAACAGGTTTGAGCTGTCTTCTTATGGATATTTGACCTAGATATTTACCATGGTGTGCTTATTGAGTTTTATCTGTTGTTATATAGCTTTAAATTTAAGGTGCATCGAACATGTGTATGGTGATCATGGGCTTGACGTGATGGATGTATTAAGAAAAAATCCACCACTTACTCTGGAAGTTATATTACATCGCTTGAAGCAGAAGCAGGAAGAGTGGACAAGATGTCGTTCTGATTATAGTGAAGTTTGGGCTGCAATATATGCAAAGAACCACCATAGATCACTTGATCACCGTAGCTTCTATTTCAAGCAGGAGGAGTCGAAGAGGCTGAGTAGTAAAGGTATTCTTTTTATCTAAATCATCATTAATTTACACTAAATTTATTTAAAAGTGTTCTGTTGAAATCTATGTTAGAAGCACTTGCCTAGAGGTGTCCAGCATGGATACATGTCCAAGTTTCAGATTTTGATTTTTTTTTTATAGAATTGTGCATGTTTTAGCCCAAAATGAAGTGACGAGTGCCCATACCTTTGTATGTGTTGAGTGTCCGACACGTTACTTCTAAACATATATTCACATACAACAAGTTCTATACAATCGTAAAACATTACAAGAACAAAATAAAAAGATTGATCTCCAGTCTCTACATAGATCAGATAAGATATTTCCCAAAGTGCCCTTATCATTCATGATAGCATTAAACTGTTACTATAACGGTTTCAGAAAGGAAAATTTATGAAATTACTTTGATACAGATACGGTTGTAGACATAAGCACGTGACATTGTTTTGGCTGCTAGTTTAATTAAAATTCTACTAGCAACATGACAATAATGAGGCCAATTTACAATTTTGTTGAGGTCATAAATGTGTATATGTTGTTCTTATGCTCGTCCGTAGCAGGCAGATTAATCTAGAATTACAAAAAAGAGGGGACCAACATGGAACATATGTAACTAGTTTTAATTACATATTGAGATCTTTTAATAATATCAGATTACCATGTCTAGATCTTTCAATCAAATCTAATCTATTATCAGATTATATGTCAAGATCTTTCGATTATATCTAAGCTAGTATGGCTGGAAACAGCGAAAACTTTTCGAAAGAAGGTTATGTGAAGTTAAAACAAATCTCCCTTCTTTAGAAACTTTTCAGAATTCTCGTGCTCTTGTTTTTCTCTTTTGATCTTAGAGGGTCTAGGGTTTCACCAACATCTCATTTACTCTTGCTTCTATACGTTGGTGAAGAAAAACAGTCTCAGTTTGGTCTGATAGAGTATGACAAATTAATCACAAATTAATCTAAAAGTGGTGAAGTAATTGAAGTATCGTCTATAAGTATTTTTATTCATGTAAAAATGGAATGTCGAATATAAGAGTATATTTTGTTTCTGTTATCCTAGAAGATTTTCTGGCGAAGGTCAGAATTTTTGTAAACAAGTATAAGATTTTGTGACATACCTTTTACACAAGTTCTTTGTATTTTTTTTTATATAGTTTTTCCCCTAGTTCCGCTTGCTATCACATGTGTTCATGTATTTAACAATTATTGCCACTATCATGTTTGTCTCTATGTACTTGTTATACTTATTCATCCTCTGTGAACTTGAGTTTTCTGTAATACCTTCTTCCTTTTCATTTTGTATTACATTCAAGGTTTTATGTCTTAATTTTTTATTAATTCAATTCAACCAGTTATTGATTTGCGTGAAAGGCTTGTCTGTTCTAGTTCTTTTCCACTGTTAAGTATGTGGTTTGTTTAATCTATATCAGAGTTAAGTGTTATGAGTTGTTTCACATAAGTAGCTGAGATCAGAAACTGGTATAAGAGACAAGATGGATTGCACCAACATTTAACCTTTGGGTTGTGAACAAATTATTTAAAGGCGCCATTTGCAATATAATATTAAATTTGTGGAAAAACATGGTGGTCTGCGCTAGAATAAGATACTCATAGCATCTTACTTTCCGTCAAGTTTACTGCTTATGTTCATTTATTTGAATCTTTTATGATTTTTTCTTTCTGCAGAATTGTTGGCTGAAATTAAGGAAATCAGTAAAAAACAGCACGAAGAGGATGATGTGTTGCTAACTATCACTACTGGAGCTCAGCGACCAGTTATACCGAATATGGAATTTCAACTCCCCGACTCTGATATTCATGTTTACGTGTATTGGCTCATTAAAAATTCCTGTCAATATATGTGTTCAGCTGAACGGTCTGGTCAATTATTGAAGGTTTATACAACTTTGCTCGAACCAATGTTTGGTGTGTCATCTCACTTGGAACATACAGAGAACACTGAAGGGAGCTTTGTTAAGGCTGGTGTTGTTGTTAACGGTGTTGCTCCTTGTACTGGAGAAACTGATGGCAGTCCTATTGGTGTTGCAGCCATGAATAACATTAAACGGTCAAACGTTGCCAATTCTGCACAAGAGCCTTCCAGTTCTTCTGGGAGGTCAGTAAGTAACGATGACGGAGTTGATGAAGACAATTTCCATGATCCAGATCATATTTCAGTCAACAGTGATACAATTTATGAGAAACATCGTCTTGAAAAAGTAGAAAATGATGTCACTTCGATTGATGAAATGTCAATAACTAGAAAAATTGAACAACCAGATTTTTCTAGTATTTCAGCTGCTGAAGTGGAGGATAATTATGAAAGAGTCCACGAAGAAAGTACGCCAGGTTCACCTAAACCTATGTTCAATTCTAGGCATCTTCATATGTCATTCATTTAATTTTATTCTGAAGACATATTTCATCTTTACTTTCCAGGGCTTGTAACTACTTTAAAATCCGAAAAAGCTGCTAAAAGTTCTCCTTATTCTGCTGAGGTATGCACGTTACCTTATGACTCAGTGTAGCTTTATATAAGCATTTGTTTTGTTCACACTCCGCTTGCCTTCGGCAGTTTGTTCATTTTAATGCTTCCATATCTCGAAAGTTAAGTGTAGAAAGAAATAAGTTTTGCAAGATCTGATGCTTTGATTACAATAGTTTACCTGCTAAAGCTATGGTTTCTGGTGCACTCATCGGTTCATGATGCTCTTATTTTGGTTCTGTAATTTGACTATACCTGTGTCTCTTTGATCCTGAGACCCAGCATTTCACTCTCTTGCTTGACTTGGATCACATAATTTATTATTGGCGATATTATGTCTTGTCTACCGTTTTTTAGGCTTTAATTCCAAACTAGATTTGTCACGCTGTTATTAGACCATCTCCAACCCATGACACTAAAGCATAACTTTTACACTATTTTAGTGTCAAAATTACACAATTCACAAAATCAATTCCAACCCATTTACACTATATCTTACACTAAAAGATAATTTTTTTGCTAACTGCTTTGTTGGAATATAATAAGATATAAATGGGTCATATAGGGAATAAATTTGTTTATGTTAACAAACATAAGGGCATTGGGGGGATTTTGAAAGACACCAAATTTGGTATAAAATTGACACCAAATGTAGTTTTGACACCAAATTTGGTGTCACGCTATTCATCTGGTGCAATTTTGACACCATTATAGTGTTGTGTTGGAGTGAGTTTTACAATATAACTTACACTATTATAGTGTTATAGTGTTGGGTTGGAGTTGCTCTTATTACACAATACACCTTTGTAGCCTTATCTTTTGAATTTATCCAGCTGTAGATAGGTAGGTAAGTAAATAGGAAAAGTGATCAAGAACTACAGGCTATATTTTGTACATGAATGTCTACATTACCATATTGGTCGGCATTTTGCAGGGTGACGATTTTTCAAAACCAACTTCAGATTTGATTGGAGCAGTGACAGAGAGCATTAATGGTCAGGAGTGTAATGAAGAATCTCTAGTACAATGTACAACTGAAAAGGAGGAGGGTGAACTATCTCCATATGGAGATAACGAAGATCACAATTTGCAAGGACATGAAGAGGCTGGTCACGAACCTGAAGATGGTTCTACAAGCATGCAATACCAAACTGGAGATAGTGAAGATGACGAAGTTGAAAATGACATTGATGATGATGACAAAGGTGACATTCATTTGAATTCAGTGAAGCCTCTAGTTGTGCATGTACCTTTACTGTTACATGACAAGGAAAAGCAATGGGCTACTCAGATGTTTTATGGGGATGATTCATTCTATGTTCTTTTTCGGCTTTATCAAGTAAGTTCTCTTCATTTTAGAGTCTAATTTAGTCGTGGTCAAAAATTTTGACAAACCTTTTTAAGGTTTATTGTCAGTGTTTCCCTTTTAACCCATTGTTCTTTTCTTTTTATGTAACAGACGCTATATGATAGAATGAAGTCTGTGAAGTCCTCTGCCGAGAGAAATTGTAGCGTTTCTAATGATACAAGCCCAAGCGACCTGTGTACCAGGTGAATTATATAACGACTTAATTTGCTTACAAACAATCTTCATATAAAGAATATATTTCATCAGAAATTCTTTCTGTTGGTCCAGTTTCATGAATGCATTCTGTAAGCTATTGGATGGATCCTCTGATAATACAGAATTTGAGGATCATTGTCGAACTTTGATGGGAGCCGAATCTTATGTTCTATTCACATTAGACAAGCTGGTTAAAAAACTGGTCAACCAGGTAAGAGACACACTCACTTGCATTTTTCTCTACATATTTTTGCTCCTTTCTCGTCAAACAGATTACTTTATATCTTTTGATATTTCATGCAGCTGGAAACAATTGCAACCAATGATCTAGACAACAAACTTCTCCAACTCTATGCCTATGAAAAATCAAGACATGGGTTCTTTACTGATAAACTCTATCATGACAACGCCCGTGCCCTTCTTCGTGACGAGTACATTTACCGTTTTGAATGTGTAAGTTTGTAAAAAGATTTATTTTTGTTTGACAACAACTTAGATGACAAGGGTCGGAGTCCTAGTACACACATTTACTGAAATTTTAATTCATTGGCAGTCATCTGAACCACTCCATTTGTCTATCCAACTTATGGACTATGGGTCTGACAAGCCTGAACAAGGTGTTGTTTCCATGGACTCCATTCTTCAATCTTATATGGACGGAAATTTACTCCATCCTGAAGAAAAAAGGGAGCCAGGGGTCGTCTTGAGGAGGTATTTATTTGGTTGGATAGCTGGTCAAATTGGGATCACCTAAATACTAATAATAATTCATCTTATTACAGAAATAAGTGCAAATTTGCATTTGGCGATGAACTCTCTGATACAGATCAGGCCATGGAAGGACTTCAAATAATTAATGGCTTGGAATGCAGAATAAATATCTATACTTCCAAGGTAATCTTCTGAATGTTTCAGTCCATCAAGTGCATACTCGTTCATGTGCTTTCCTTCAGATTCAAGTTGTTACAGTCTATCAAGCTCAGATAAATTTCTTGTCGTCTTTGGCAGGTTAGTTATGTTTTAGGTACTGAAGATTATATGTACCGTAAAAAGAAGAAAACTTTGCATTGCAATGGCCACACTATGCATTCTGAAGTTTCTTTAGCAAGGGCACAAGGACTTGACAGGCTGCTGATGTCTTGTTCAAAAGAGTGACAACTTTTTCGACAACAAAACAATATTCGAGTATGTGCAGATAGTTAATGCAGATATGCAAAAACAACAAAACTTTATACAACAATCAGTTAAATTTCGAGACGTTTATGTAATCTCTGGTGTTTACAACTTGTACAAGATCATGTTTCCTTGTATTTTGATGTTGTCCTTTTGATCTGTCAAGTAATCAAATCTTGAAAAGCAGATATCATAAAAATAAAACTGTTTTAAGTGGAAGTGCACAACAGCACAAGTGTTGTTTTACTATTAAAAGGTTTATTCCCTTGTTATAGTGCTTCTGGGATCTGGATTATGTAAATACATAAAATTCTATAGAACATTAGTAAGCTTTTAGTTATTTTCCCCTACCGTAGTTAGTGATATCTTCTTTTCTTTGAAGGGATTTAAGAAATTTTATCTCGCTCATAAGCTAATCTGCAAAATTAGTGACGTATTTGGCTAATTGTTTATAAGCTAAATTATAGATTATAAACTCGTAATAGCTTATGGGGTGTTTGTTAACCAACTTATAAATCAACTTATAACTTATATATTCATAAGTTGAATGTTAGTGCGTGTTTGGGGTATCACAAAAAAGTTGACTTATAGTTTAAAAACTATAAAATGAGTAAATGCTTTATAAGTGATAAGTTGATGGATTCTTATAAGTTATACGGGTGTTTGGATAAATTTACTTATAAGTTAGTTAAAGATTTGCTAAATTAAATTTGAAAAAATAATTATTAAATACAATGATTTCAACACTTGCATTTTAAATTTAAAAAAATATTTAAAAACACAAAAATAAAAATATAAAGTATTAAAAAAATAAAGAAATCAAAGAATAAGTTGATAAGTTAAGTAAAATGTTGGTGATTTCTAACATTCAACTTATCAATTTATAAGTTATAAGTTATCAAATAAGCTGAGTACACAAACACAAGCTGAAATAGGTTTATAAGTCATAAGCTGACTTATAAACAGGTGTCCGCCCTTAGTAACAAGTACATTTTTTTTAACTTATTGACTCATTGCTTGATTTTTTTTATCTTTTAATACTTCATATTATTACATTTGTGTTTTTAAATATTTTTTTTAATTTAAAATGTATGTATGTAGCTCATTGTATTTAATAATTATTTTTAAAATGTAAATTAACAAATTTGTAACTAACTTATAAGTAAATTTATCCAAACATCTAAAAATTCATCCACTTATCACTTATATAACACTTATTCATTTTAAGATAAAAGTCAACTTTTTTAAAATACTCCAAACAATATAACTACATTATAAAACTTTTTTTGAAAGAGAATAGAAACAGAATAGAAAAATGCTAGTGCAATCAACAAATATTTCCAAAAAATCTCCCAAAATCTCCTTTAATTTGTAACATTTCTCATAAAAAAAGATCATGTATGCATACATACGTGTTTACGAATAAAAAATGACAAGACAAGATGTATCTGCCACATAATTATGTACGATTTTTGGATGATTTTGTTGAGTGATCTAGTATTACTCAAAAAAATAAATAATAATAATACTGATTAATAAAATAAACTTTTCATATATTTCGACAACAAAATTGAGTTTACACCTTATAAAATTACGATAATGTAATCTCAGTTGCCTTTTCGACCTACTAAACCGCCGAACAAAAAACAAAAACCTAATTAGACAAAAAAATTAATACCCCTACTCGTATCATATCAATCACAATATTCACCAATATTCTATTCATATACAAACATAAAAAGTAAAATTATACATACACATATACACACACATATAAATCCCATTTCTCATCTCTCCGTCTCTCTCTAGTCCTCTACCAAACCCCCGTCTCTCTCTCTCTCTCTCTCTCTCAATCTCTCTCCCACAAATCTCGATGGCGGCTTTATCGCGTCGGAGCTATAGTCTTCTAAAACCAATCTCCGCTACACATCCCTACGCCGCGCATCTCCACCGTTCATTCTCTACTGATACGACGCCGTTTACTGTTGAAACTTCGATTCCGTTTACTAGTCATAAGTGTGAGCCGCCGTCACGCTCCGTCGAGACATCCGCCGCTGAATTGATGACGTTTTTTAACGATATGGCGAGGATGAGGCGTATGGAGATCGCGGCGGATTCGCTTTATAAATCGAAGCTTATTCGCGGATTTTGTCATCTCTATGACGGTCAGGAGGCTGTTGCTATCGGTATGATGCGAGAATTTTATTTATTTATCGAGATTATTCGTTTATCGAGGTTGTACTGTGAATAATTGTATTTTAACTAACTTTTGTATATAGTTGTGGCGGTTTTATGTGTTGTAACTAACTCGTGTATGTAGTTATAGCGGTTTAGAGGCAGTTGATATTGGTGTTGCTGTGGGTACTTGAATTATATTAATTTATCGAGATTATGAGATTGTTTTTTATAGAAGTTATACTGTAAATGATTATGAATAACTAACTTGTGTGTACAGTTGTGACTGTTAAGAGTTTGTTGCTATTGGTACTATTATATTTATTTGTCGAGATGATAAGGTAGATGATTATGTATTGTAGCTAAGTCGTGTGTATAGTTATGACGGTTAAGAGGCTGTTGCTGTTTGCATTCTAACTAACTTATTTGTATAATTGTGTACGTATGCGCTCCGACACGAAACATGTTGTTTTATAATGAGTTTGTATGCTAGTCTCTAGTTTGTCAACTAGTTGAGTTTTGATTCTATTAACCGCAAAATTCGATTCATTTATTGAGATTCATTTGTCGGGTTCTACTTTTGTGTATAGTATGTGCAGTGAAAAGTAGAGTTTATTAACTAATTGAGGTAAAAAATGAGTTGTGTAATTATTTGATGACATATTGAGATGAGAAATATGTTGTATATCTTGTAATTGTAATCAGGACGGTCGAAATGTATTGTTTTATTGAGTTTATTAACCGGTTTAGTTGAACGAGTGTCAATTTGTCGAGATTTTAGTGTATATCTATCTTATTGAAGTGTCGACATAAAAATGTATTGTCTTTCATGTAATTGAAGTCTGGATGGATAAAACATATTATTGAATCAAATTTCTAATTGAGTTTACTAGCTAATTGAGTGTTAATTAATAATTTCTTTGGACTGGACATTTTATTGATTAATGTAGGTTATTTTTAATCGGTATGACATATATTGTATTTCTTGTAATTGTTATTTAGACATATGAAGGGTAAATTACTGATTATTTAATCAAGGTTATTTACATATAGTCTAATTATTTTTATGATAATGAAGGATCTAAGGTTTTTTTTATTTGTTTAGGTATGGAAGCGGCGATTACTAAAAAGGATTCGATTATAACTGCTTATCGTGATCACTGTATATTTTTGAGTCGTGGAGGAACTCTAAAAGAGTGTTTTGCTGAATTGATGGGAAGGAAAGACGGTTGTTCAAAAGGAAAAGGTGGCTCTATGCATTTTTATAAGAAAGATAGTGGTTTTTATGGAGGACATGGAATTGTTGGTGCTCAAGTTCCATTAGGGATTGGATTAGCCTTTGCACAGAAATATAATAAAGAAGATCATGTTAGTTTTGCTTTGTATGGTGATGGCGCTGCGAATCAGGGACAACTGTTTGAGGCACTTAATATGGCTGCTCTTTGGGATTTGCCTGCTATTTTGGTTTGCGAGAATAATCATTGTACGTGTTTTGTTTTTGAAATTTGTGTGTTTTTTTTTGTAATTTGTGTTTCATAGTGTAATTTGAATGCTTAATTGATGTAATTGGGTTCATTTGGTTTGTTTGTCCAGATGGTATGGGTACTGCAGAATGGAGAGCTGCAAAGAGTCCTTCTTATTATAAGAGAGGAGATTATGTTCCCGGTTTAAAGGTATGTAGTTATATAATTGTTAGTTTTGGATAGATGATGTAAATTTTGTTTTTATGCATCTTGACAGTGTTAGTTTCGCAAATTTATTTTAGTGAATGTTGGATGACAAGTTAATTGAGTTTTATATAGTTGGTGTATATGTAGTGAGGTATTATTTTTGCATTTTTATATTCTTAGTAGCTGTACAGTAATGGATCCACTTTTATGGTTTTTTGCATTTGTCTTCTGCTGATTGTGGCAGCTCATCCACCCGAGAGCATGTAGTTATATATATAAACTAATTACTCATTAGACACGTGGCTATTTAAAAGATGGCTTCTTTAGGTGAAATTTGGGGTTTCGAATCAATGAAATGACATGTAGAAGTAACTGTAACACTATAATTATAAATACATACTCTTGTTACCCTTTCTCATTCATAACTTATTTAAGGTCAATAGTTCAATTTTAACATTCTTAAAAGATCATGGTCCATATACTCTAGTTTTAATGTTTAACCCCTATTGCTTGAATTATTTTCCAACTGCTGCAGCATTAACTCTCATCAGTCTTTCCTTGCATGCTTCTTTCCCAATGACTTTTTCCCTTGAAATTTCTTAGCTGCATACCTTGTTTTGTTGCATCTCTGATGAAATATTGTAGCAAAAAATTATTACTGTTAGACTGGGATAATTCGTTTAAAAGCTATTATTAGGTTTTCTGTTAAATTAGCTTGAACTGAAGCTTTTAGTAATTAGACTAATAAGAGAAACCTTTTGTTTAGCTAGTTCGCATAGTTTCTTTCATTATTAAGGGGTGGGGGATGAGCCTTTGCTAATGAAAAACATGTTTATCTTTGAGAGAAGATAGCTTACTTCTCAATACTGTGCAACAGCCACCTTGGCCCCACCAACCCACCAAAGAACATCACACAAGTACAAGGACAGTGTTTTACGGCTGCACTTGCCTAGTTTGTGTCATACTGTACAAAATTTTATGGATATGTACATGAGCAAGTTGACGTATATGTATTCTGTCATTCTTCTACGTGAATACTTATTTACATCACTCAGGTTGATGGAATGGATGCTTTGGCTGTTAAACAAGCTTGCAAATTTGCCAAGGAACATGCACTGAAGAATGGACCCCTTGTAAGTATATTATGATTATTTTCAAAATCGGTTTCCATATTCAACTCTTGCAGCATATCCACAGAGCAATTAGTGACACATAAATTAGACTCCAAGAATTGTAAAGAGTTTATTAGTATGAACTGTATTTGCTTATAATTAAGTTGAACTTTTATTTTGAAGCCATTAATTTAAAACTTCTTTTATGCCCTCATAAATCGGTTATCCTTGTTTTTAAAAAAAATAACAGCAAAAACATCCATGTAATCATGTACAACCAGAACTCTGAAAATCGTTTAAAAGCATATAGGCATGTGTTTTAGAATTTGTTCGATGGTGGTCAAGTTGTTGACTAGTCAGCGACCGATTTATGCCCCACGCACATCTCAGTTTCGGTTCTGTGTGAGATCCCTATGACTGAAGTGTGAACCCAACCTTAAAGACCATTTTACATACAGACTTGGCGTTGATAAAGTATGAGAATTGAAAAAGAGGAATGAGAAAGAGGGCAAGAGGATGAAGCCTAATATGCAGAGTCTTATCCAGAATCATGTTTAATTTGAGTTCTATTGTTATCTGTTGTTACAAAAAAATAATTCTATTAGTAAATCATGTTATGTCTCTATACTTGTGTCAAAAATTATTTCATATCTCTGTCACCAATTTTCGAAGTCCAGCACTCTCTACCCAAGTTTGAGTAACAAGTCAAAAGTAGTGACTTAACTAAGCGACTATCAGTTTGGGTGCAAGGCAGAAAATTTCATGCACATTTTCCTCTATAAAATATTTTGAAATTTGTGTAGTAAAATTTTTGTAAGTTGACACTCTCATACCAAGTCAACAACCGTACTTCATCCACTCTCAAAAGTTGACAGTTACGTCAAAGTTGATACTATCTTAAGGATAATAATGTATGTTCAAGGGGTATTTGATAGTCTGAGCTGAACCTGTTCTCGACCGTAATTGTTTTCCGTCATTTCTCTTATATACATATTGCTGTTTTTCAGGTTGAAACTCTTAGGTTTAATTCCCTCTTGCATTATGAGTGAATTAATGTTTTTTCTATGTCTTCCTATCCAGATACTTGAAATGGATACCTATAGGTACCATGGTCACTCTATGTCTGACCCCGGAAGCACGTATCGTACACGTGATGAGATCAGTGGTGTTCGACAGGTTAATATGCTCTAAAAAATTCTATCTGATGCTTTATTATGTCATGTTTGTAATGTTGCAAAACGCCAGGAATTTTGTTGAAGGGGGACAACTTCCTTGGTCTAACTATATAAGTTTTTTTTAGTATGATTCTTTTGGATTTAAACAAAATAGTAGATTAAAAATTTGGAACTGGGATTCATCAAAAAATTTAAAAGTAATGAATTAATTGGAAGAAAAAAGAGATGAAGAGTAATTTGATATGCTTGTACAAAAAGGAAGATAATCAATCATAATACTGAAGCTATAGTGTTTAAGTGAATACTGAAGCTGTGTGCCCTTTTTATTTTTCTGGCATTACGTAAAGTAATTAAGTCCTGAAGATTCAGGATTTAAGAAATAGATTCGCCATGTCATGCACCAATTAAGTATGTGCAACATTGGGAAGATATTGCAAGCAATATTTTGAGGTAAATGTGTGTACATCTTTAGTTCCGAAATCAACTTAGTTGAAAAGTTTACTTTGTTATGTAATTAGAGTAGTGCATATATGCATGTTTTTCTGTCCTTGTTCGATCCTGAACAGTGTGTTCGGTTTTAAGTTTTTTTTTTTTCAATTTGCAAAACTTCTACCTGTTTTCTAAGTTCAGTTCTTATTTTTTGGAATGTGATATATTTTACCTGCAGGAGCGTGATCCAATTGAAAGAATAAGGAAGCTAATACTAGCTCATGACATAGCTACTGAGAAAGAGTTGAAGGTAATTATGAATGTGTATTTTCAATCTCTTCATCTCAGACCACACTATTTTTTCTATTTAACTACTAGACTTGTGGCAGTGCTCATTATCATTGTTTTGAGCAGTCTTCCGGTCTTTGTACGATGAAAACTGTATGATGAGCTCACTCTTACATTTGGTTTACTTATTCAGGATATAGAGAAGGAAAAGCGAAAAGAAGTTGATGAGGCTATCGCTCAAGCCAAGGTATGAGTTATGGTTTCTTCCCGAATCTTGGGGGTTATGTTGATATTAGTTTGGCAGTCTTGGAAGCTAGTAGCACTTGAATACTAATATCAACTTTCTCTTCAATTTGGTTGCAGGAAAGCCCAATGCCAGATCCTTCTGAGCTCTTCACCAATGTCTACGTGAAAGGATACGGAGTTGAGGTATAGATTGTATTGTATTATCGTCTTGTACTAGTATGTATATCTTCTGCTGCACTCGTATTGCTTTAAGTGCCTTTATGAATGTATCTTTTGAATCTCAGTATATTTTCTCTTTGTGTTCTTAGTCCCTTTAATGGATAAGGAGTTGACCAGTTTGCCTAGTTTGGCTATAGTTTTGTTATTCTCTTGCGTGTGAAGTATAATGATAAATATTTACAAAGTTTACCCCTAGATGTAAGCAAATAGATATGAACGGTTTTTGTCAGAAATGTCATTACATCAAGACCTTTCGAAGTAAAAATGAATCAGTCATGACTTCAATTTGATGAGTACCCGTACCTGTGAGATTTTTGAAGCATACATTGCAATGAGCCCTTAAAGGAGTCATTCTGTTAACATGGCCTACGTTATATACTTCGTATGCTTTGATTTATTTTGATTCTGATTCCATGCTTCTGTTTCTCTATCTACATAATTATTCATTATACCTGTACTATCATATTTAGCAAGAAGTTCGTTAGAGTGCTTATGCATGTTTCTGCATCCCTGCAATCATATGTGTACTTGCTGACCCATAGCTAATGACGTTTATTTTCATGCTGATGTGTATATAATACTATCAAAAAAATTAATTTGGTTACTTGTCTGGCAGGCATGTGGAGCAGATAGGAAAGGAGTAAGAGCTGTGCTTCCATGAGGTTGATGAGAAAATACATGAACCAACAAAATAACGAGAAATGTGAATTGTAAGAGGTTGTGTAATTGCCAAACTCTTCTGCCTGCTTACCAAGTTTTTTTTTTTAATCATCTCTAGTAGAAAGTGTCATAGTAGTTTCTTCAATGATATCTTTTACACATTGGTGCTGTAATTTTTTTCCTGGGAGGTGGGGAAGTGTCCCCCAAAATATATATAGGAATATTACTCAAGAGTATTCCTCGAGTAACCGACTATTTCATATGTAAAACAAATTTCTTGTTCACATCTTATTGGCTTATGGTTTCTTAAGCAGCTTGTTCCGTTAATAATATATGGTCTTGAACCCATTTGTAAATCAATGTTATGTTACTTTTGAAGTTGACGAACATGTTTTCCTATGCATGTATGTCGTTTGAACTTAAATCTGGGGTTCCAGTTTTTATGTCTTGAGATCAATGGTTGGTCTGGGTTGTAGTAGTAAATTCTGGACATGTCCTCTCTTCCACACAATGTTCTGTGGTAAGACTAGAGTGAGAATTTCATTGTTTACTTGTTGCTAAATGATTCCTCACTGTTCTGTTCCAACAAAAAAAACATATACTGAATCTTATTATGTAGGATTTGATCATCTTTTGTTTCACTACTGCTATCTTATATACGAGTTTTAACCATCTTATATTATTTTAAATAACTTATTTGAAGATACGGAAATCTCTTTTTGGTCTCGTCTACTAGAAGTTCGACATTAGTTTTCTTCAGCAAAAAACTGACTTGTATTATTTGACTTGGAGCCGTTTGTCTGTTTTGATCTAAATTAATATATTCTATATTACAATTAAAATTTATGATATTGTTTCATATAATTTAAAAAACACACTCTCTTGGTTGCTGCCTTCATCTTTCATTCGTATGGAATGAAGTGCAAGATGAGTCATTTTCAATTCCAAGGAAAGAATATTTCACGTAAAGTCGTATCAACGGTTAGCTCTGTTGTTTCTTGTGCATTATTAATTTTTCGCATGAGTGGCTTTGAATACATTGGAAGAAGAAATGCTTATCATCAACTCTTTTTTACATTAAAATGTGTCATAATTTTTAACTACGGTAAATTTACACTACTCTGAATTTTGATGAGCAACGCCTTTGAGGTTTATCCAATGTCTTGAGTCAAATACTCGAAAAATTCTCTGAAACTTGCTTCATATCCAAGTATGATGTGCCACTGAAAATCAGTCTACAAGTATATATTTCTAGGCAGATGGTAAAAAATAAACGATTATTTCGCGATACAATTTACTGCAACAATCGTTTGTTGCAGACCGTACTCCGTATTTTTATGAACAAACATACTTGTAAAGATAAAAGAGTTGATGGGTGAGTAATTTGAGATGTTATCAATGGAGCTTTCTTTCTTGCTGTCCGGACTCCATCCTTTGTCTTATATCCCACGTGGGGAATAGGGAACAGAGAATAGAGAATTTGTCTTAGAGTGCTGAAACGGCGACGTTCTCACAGTTTGTCTGAATCGATATTCTCACTGTTTTTTATTTTATTTATTTTCTGCCATGTATAAATATGTTTTTTAAATGGGTATAACTTGTAGTATTAGAACAACAATTCCGTCACTAAACAGTGGGCCAATTAGAGAATCCTATGCCTTGCACCAACCCAACAACTCCCTCCAACTTCCTGTTTCTTTTTCATTTTCTGAACTCTTCCATAAACTTACGGATTCACATTTTAGATATTTATATTTCTCGTCATTAATTGTCGAAAATTAAATTCAATCTTTTGTAAAAAGACAAAGCATGATTAAAAAAAATGCATTCATCTTTTATGTCGCTTGTGTTCACATGATATTTTCAGTGAACCCCAGTGTTCTAAAAATCGGCGATTAATCGGGATTAATCGCTATACGACGGGTCACCGAACTGATTAATCGAAAATCGGTTAATTAATCGGTTTTTCAGAAAATCGGTCAAAAATCGATTGAATCGGTCATCGGGCTAATTTTTAAAAATAGTAAAAAATTAAAAAAATAAATAAAAATTTAAAAGTTAGAAATTTGATTAAACAATAGGAAAAAATATTATTTTTGTACATATAATTATAATTTTAGATACCTAAATCATAAATTTTCTTTATTTTTCCTCTTAAATTGATCTCTAATTGAAAAATGAAACCTTCAAAATTTTATTTATTACAATTATATAACATTTATATCATATTTGCATAAATATATGATAATAACATATGTTTAGTTGAAATAACGAAACAATTATATATATGAATATAATTGTATATAAAAAATATTATTAAATTTATTCCGATTAATGATCCGATTAATCATTCCGATTAATCCCCGATTACCCGATTAATCTCTGGACGGTGCCTTCACCGATTAACTCCGATTCCCGTTTTTTACAACACTGGTGAAGCCTAAAAATTCAAAACATAATATTAACTTTTTAATAATTTGGAAATGAGCGAAATTCAAAGACAACGATCAAATTGTAAAAATTTGATACACAAACTTCTTAAAAAGGTTATTGTTTGGCTTTATGACCTTTTCGTTCTTCAAGTTTGGATCCTTGTACTCATAAACTTTTCAAGTCTAAAAGCCTTCTTTTTCACTTTTCGGGTATCAAAAACTTACCTTTTTGGGTCGAAACTCAAAAATATACATTTTCGTCTCAGCAATTGAGTGTCAAAAAGGTACATTTTTTATACCCGATATGCGAAAAAAACCGCTTTTAAACTTGAAAAATTTATGGATACAACGAATCAAACTTAAAGGACGAAAATGTCATAAAACCTCATAGTTTTCCCTCTTTTGGAAGACAATACATTGAACTACAAATAGGTTTCTCTCTACAGCCAATCACACATGAGGACAGTCATTTGAAAAAGGATACAGAAACCTTCAACTAAACAATTAAAAAAACGTTTCTCAAAAAGGATGCTTAACATAAAATAACCTGGATATTATATTAAACTAATCATTGACCAATAGTTTAATCACAAGTTGGTACGTAGACCATACAACAACCCATTATTTTACATCAAATAACTCTACCTGACTTGGTATAAATTATACTAATTAAATCTGTAAACTCAGTTTCCCACGACTGTTTAGCTTGCAGAATTAAAATATTCCTCGAATGAACTGTTCAAGCTATTATTTTAAATTTTCGAGTTTTGGTAGTTGAACCGCATGTTAAATAAAAATCAACTAGGCACATTCTTGGCCTTTTTGTGCTCGGATGTCGGTGATTAAGTCATTTTGTTCGTTATGTTAATTTTTTCAATTTTGTTTTAATGTTTTAAATTCATTTAATGCAAGATATAATGCCGACTAATTTCTAAAATCGTTAGTAATGTTTTACAAACTGTTGAACAAGGAGGGTAGACCTGGATTCGCTGACCTCGTAAAATAAAGTTGAACGTCATAAAATAACTTAAATAATACTCCCTCCGTCCCATTCATTTCTATACACTTTTCATTTTGGGATGTCCCATTCATTTCTATACATTCCAAAAATAGTAACTTTTAATAATATAAAACACTATTACACCCACTACTTTCTCCACTATCTCTATTCTATAACAATATAAATCACTATTACACCCACTACTTCCTCCACTATCTCAAATCTATTATTAAATATTGATAGGTCCCACCACTTTACCCACTTTTCATCTAATTTTACTCATTTTTTATACATTTTCTTGGTCTCCGTGTCCAAACCAAACGTATAGAATTGATCGGGACGGAGGGAGTAACAAATTATCTCTTTTTATCTCAACTTCTAGATAAATTGGAATGAAGGGACTCAAAAACCCTTCTGAACTTTAATATCATATTAAGTAATCACTCGCTCTAAAATTTTAAAATATCGTTAAAAGATCCTAACAAAATTTTATGATATTCAACAAATATGATAGTATATTCTTTAAGTTATTGTTTTGTGTTCAGAATATTACTAACTTATAAAGACTGCAACTTATGCAGAGAATGTGTTTGATTACTAATCCATATCTCATTATTGAGAGTATTATTAAGGCTTCGCCTTCAATATAGAATTGTGATCAATGAAGAAGCCATGTTCTTGTCTAAATATGTTCAAGAATTAAGAGCCGTGAACCATGGAGCTTTCCATGTTTACCACTTTGATTCAATCACCTGCAATTCCCTATGCTAGTATCATCTGCTTCTGGTATATAAATATTTAACTTTCACAAGACCCAAAATCCAAAGCACTAAGAGCATCTCCAATTGGGTTGACTAAAATGATCGGTTAAAATGATATAAAATAGTAAAATTTGTTGAAATGTAATGTGTTTTGCTCCAATGGTGTTGACTATACTCATTGGCTATATTTTATAAATAACATGTTATTATTATTTCAAGTTGTTATGAATAGAATTTATTATTTCACTATGATAATAGATGATATGAAATTTTGCAACAGGTCCCTAGAGGTTGGCCAAATATAACCAATATGAAGAGGTTGGCTAAAGTTTTTGCTAACAGTTATGACTCGTTGAAGAGCCAACATTTTTACATAATCTCTATTTCTTATTTAAGGTATACCATATAGAATTTTAACTAAGGGATTCTCATGGTTAGAGATGATGTAAGAGCATCTGCAACGCTAGAAAACCCTTAGATAAATATTTACGTGGCACACCATAATTAGAATTATAGAGAATTTGTAAAACAAAGATTCACTCCAATAGAACATAGCCCTTAGGTAAAATTATAGTCAACCTTATAATGTTGGTTATATTTGTCGAACCTGTAACGACCTGTAGCAAACTTCCGCATCATCTCTTACCATATTAAGATAATAAATATTCTATTTATAACAACTTGAATAATGAAAACATACTATTTTCAAAATATAGCTAACTGAAATAGCCAACTCCGTTGAAGCACATCACCTTACAGGTTCAGCAAATTTTACATAATCAGTATATTATATTATTTTAGCCAACCAGTTTAACTAACACCGTTAGAGATGCTCCAAGTGAATTAAAATTTTGTGTCAAACAAAAAATAAAAATCAGAGTTAAAGGCAGAATGTGTATTTCAAATTTGCTCAATGTGCCATTTGTGTACCTACATTTTTCATAATAGCAAAACGTGTACTTCTAGTTTGTGTTTGCATACAAAAAGTATACTCACATTAAATGTTAGCTAACTCCGTTAACCTTTTGTTAATAATAATTTTATAAAAAAAATGAAAATTCCTCTTTTAAAATTGGGAAAAACTATCTAATTCAATAATATAATCTTTCATTCAAAATAATATAATTTTTTTTCTAGAGCAAATTAAATATTATTTTGTATATATTTTGCCATACAATATTAATAAGATACCTAAATTCAGGTGTATTTGGGTCTTACAAACATACATAGAAAAATATGTCTAATGTTATTTTTTTTAAATATGTCTAATGTATTCCTAATATGTATCCTTTTACATTCACACATCAATTTTTATTTTCTAAACAAACTATCTAAGCATGTATGTCCATAATTTTAGAATTTTAGAATTTTTTTTAATTTTAATAAGTTTAAAATCTAAAATTAAAACACAAATATAATTTTGAAATAAAATAGCTAGAATATATATATTTTTTGTATGTAGTTAATACATATTAAAAGTTTACAAATTTTATTATTTTTATTTGTATAAAATAAACGAAATTGATAAGTAAAAGATTTGGAAAAAAACTAGGGCCTCTAACTAAACAAAATGAATGGTAAAGTGAACAAAAAGTCCCTCATGTTCAGTGAATTTACTAACGACGTGAATGACATTTGACAGATATACACAATTTTATTGTCTTTTGAAAATTCAAGTACACATATTGCTATTTCATGAAATTCAGATACACAATTTGCACATTGTCCAAACTCTAGATACACCATTTGCAATTTACTCTAAAAATCAAATACTCATACATTTTATTTTTTGGGTATTTCTTGTATGTGTAATAATTTTTGTGCTTCTTTTAAATATTTGTGCCCCTAATTATTAATTTTTTGCTTCCTCGTTGGGAAAGATGGTGCGCCCTAAAATGATCAATTTTTTTGTGTCCCACTGATCGGCATAAAGGGCTCGGTCCTGAAATCGGCTATGATTCCCGATAATTTACTAGGTTATATATATCATTTTGTAATAAATGCGGCCTGAATAAAATAAATTTTATTATTAATGTAGTAAGTAGAGTCGTAATTTGAGCTCGACTGAAGTTAGTATACGAATCGAGTTCGAAGACAAGTTTGAGTTCGTTTAGTTGAACGAATTGAGCCGAGTATGTGTCGAATCCAACTAGATTCGGGTCGAAACTCGAAAACCCGGCTTGACTAGAGATTGAACTTGAACTCGTTTATTCATCAAAATAATATTAATTTATTATTATTATTTATAAATTATAAATTAATTATATATTTTTTAATTTTTATTACTTTTTAATAAATAAGCTCGTGATTCCCGATTTGGCTCGTTTAAATCCAGTTCGATTAGCTCGCGAGTGAACTATACTTATTATTTAAACAAATCGAGTTTGGTTACAGATTTAAGTTCATTCAAGTTAAAGGAACGGCTCGCTGAACTCATATAAAAATACCAAACTCGAACTCGTATATTAGCTACCCCGTTCAACTCGACTCAAAGTACAGCCCTAATAGCCAAGAGTAAAAAATCATGAATTTAAGAATAATTTGTCCCTTAAAAAGCCCAACTAAATTTTATGATTTAAACGCCATTTCCATGTTGAATCCCTTTCTAACAAAACTAGAACATAATTTTATCAAGTATAATCAATAAATTCAGTGCCTGTTTGGCTGCAACTTAATGTTGCAGCTTATGGCTTATAAACCCAAAATTGCTTATGGGGGGTGTTTGCAAAAATAAGTGAAACCAACTTATGACTACTTAAAATGGATAAGTTGAATGTTAAGAATCCTTAACATTCAACTTATAACTTATAACTTATTCTCGATACACGCAATATATAATATCCTTCAAATCTTCAAAACCATATATCTTTTGATCCGTTCATTAAAAAATTGATATGTATATATCAAATTTCTCTACTCATCGAGATCTATCCATTGATATCCATTTATATATATTAAAAAATAAATATTTTAAAAATAATAAAAAAAAGTTAACTTATAAGTTCTGATTTACCCAAACACTCTACTGCTTATAAGTTCTGATTTACCAAACACTTTAGGACTTATAAAGCTCAGCTCTACTTATCACTTATAAAGCACTTACTCATTTTAAGCTATAAGTCAACTTAATAAGTTGTAGGCAAACAGACCCTTAGTATTCTTCTATTTATATCAAACCTTAAAATCATACATAAATGACTAAAGCACATGGTATTCATGAAAAGAAACATATACAGAACCCTAGTTTTAGTTTTTAATATGGTTCATCAAAAATATATGTATAGAACTATAAAAATCCAAAAGAGAGCTGCAAATTGTGTTAGGAAAATAGGGAGCACGTGGTCAGGTCACGTGGCAACCAAGTCATTGACGACCAGCCAACTCAGAGGTTGAGTGATCAATCTGGCGAGACGTCGACGTCAGTCAGTATTTACATTACTTCACAGCTGGCTTCACAGCTGCCATTTCACTAATGGACTGCTCCCTTGGTCCCACCACACACAGACCACATACACTTTTTAACCTTTCTTAATTTTTTAATCAAATAAAATAAAAATAAAACTTCAATTAATCTTAAATTATGGTTAATTTAGTAGTGATATTTTCTTTTTCGTAAATTTATTTACCTATTTATTGACGTTATAGCATCACAATAAAACATATAGTCGACGGAGATAAAATTTTAATTTTTTCATGTATTAATCAAAACATAAGATACCTTAATATTAATCTCTTGATTATTTTAATATTTAAGCAAAAAAATTATTGGCCATTATGCTTGAAAAAATAATTAACAAAGGGCAACGTTACATATCCGAATCGGTTCTCAAATGTGTTTATAAATGATACATGACGTATTTTTATTCATGAAATTCATATGTATGCATGATAGGTCCATCTCATTTATGAGAAAAAAAATTAAGAACATATTGACAACTCACCGTTCGAGAACAGTTTCGAAAATGTTTTTGGAGACTCTGGTATTTTCCATTAACAAATTGCTACTTCAGAATTCATAAGCATACAAAAAAATAAGACTTCAATTAACACCTCAGCAAGCAAGCTTATGTCACTCCTTTATAAATTGACTTCCACCTGGCAGTATTTTGTAGTATTCAAGTTTACTTACTACAACCACCTGCCTTTAATTTATTAAGAGTATTTATGAAGGTTAGGTGTTCAAGTAATCTTTATCATAAAACCAAAAATTAAATGTAAATGCACTTTAATTAAAAGCTTTCACATTTAAATTCCAACTACTGTATATTTATAGACATCACTCATTTCCAGAAACCCATATTTTCAGAAGAAGCATTATTAACTTCATTTTTACACTGTTAAAGTCAAATAAGCAGCCAGATTCTGCAGAAGCAGATTCTGCAATAACGCAGATCATGGTCACAATGTTCATTTGCTTCACTGTCATGCACTTCAATGTCCTTGCAAACAAATCAGTTTTGTAGGAGTATGTGATATTAATAGTGTTTTGTTACAATAACTAAAGTGGAGAACGACAAATCGTAAAAAAACCGAAACCGATTGTCAAAAATTTATCAACTAGTAGATAATCTCTTAATAATCTATCAACATTAAATTTTCGAATTCTTAAACATTTGCGACAAAAGAGATTATTTGTTAAGAAAATTACAATTATTCAGGGCGGTAAACGAATTGAGCCGAATCGAGTTTTGACCTAAACGAGTTGAACTTAAATTTTTTTTTTTAACGAATCGAGCCGAGCCGAGCTTTCTTATCGTACAAAACAGCTCGAGCTTTCTAAATGAGCCAAGGTCGAGTTTTTAACGAACCGAACTCTTAACAAACCAAGCTTGAACTTGTTCACGAACAATTCCGTTCGTTAACAACTCTACAATTACTATTACTAGCATGTTATTCAAGAACAATTATACAAGTACCAATTATTGACAAGAGGTGACCTAGAAAATTTATCTTTTTTGTTTTTGGTGGAGTACGGCGGGGATGCCGTGATGTGATTTGAACTTTACATATCCACAGCGGTGAATTGTCACGAGTTGCAATTTGCGTTTCAAATAATTTGGGACAAGCACCCCATACGTAATTAACTTAATTCCCGTTAGTTTTGACCAATTAACAACGTAATTAAAGAAACTTAACAAATAAACGATGCTACCGATAGTAATTAAGCATTCCAATTATTGGGAAAGATTTTTGTTGACCATTCACGTCGATCGAATTGCAAAGCTCAAGAATTAAGGAATGCTAATTTTTATCACAATTATTCTTTGAATTCTAGATTCGAATTTCGGATAAACAAGCCAACTTTTTCATATTTTTCACTTTTTATTTGAGTATATCAAGAATTAGTCCATATATTTAAAAGAATAAATCTTTTGGAAAAGGGTATTTTATATGAGGAATATCACATATGAAATCAAATTAAATTAAGATGAATAATCCGTATTTTAATATCAATAAATAGAAACATGGAATAAGACAACATGGAGCGTAACCAACTAAAGTTGGTATCAACAAACTTCCAAGCCAAGAATTTTCTTCTATCTTGCTCCATAAGCGATTCTATTACCATCATAGATTTATTATGAGAAATTGCTATGCTACACAAAAAAAAACAAAATTATTAGTTTCGTGTACACCAAATATTGAAATATATTAACGTATAATAGTATAAAATATACGTATAATAGTGCAAAATATTAAATGACCGTTTAAATTACGTGATACAGATCCAATCCGAATAATAAAATCATATAAATTTCAGTATAAATTTCAGTAAAAGGATATATTATCTCCTCGATATCCTTTTTAAAAATCGAATAAAAAATTAGTAATTTCAATTATATTAATTATGATATCATTAATCCATCAATATTCCATTCAAAATAATCTTTTTGGTCCTTGCTCACATTGACATCACCAAATCAAACAAGCCTCAAAATTACCATTATCCATTTTTTCACATTACCAAAATTAAAAAACCCTAAATTACAGCAATAATCTAAGTCGTCGACACACGCATACCCAAAGCGCGTAAAAGTAGATAATAATAGCAACAAGAGCATTAACATTTTTACAGAGTGCAGAGTATCTAATGTTTCCTTCGCTGTACATTACTTTCTTCATATACACACACATATATATTCACATCTACCCTGTACATATCTCTCCCATCTCTCTCCTCTTTTTCTCTCTCTCTCTCTCTCTCTCTCTCTCCCATCTCTCTCATATCTCCCTAGAGAGAGAGCCCAAAATCTCTCCAGCCTCTCTCCGGCAAAACACACGCTAAAAATATATTAGCTACTAGCTAGTAATATATATAGGTATATCAATATCAAGATTCAAGAAGCACTCTTCTTGATAATGCAATAACAAAGCAAAGAGATTTTTGTTTTTCGATATTTTACGAAACGACGACTAACAAGGCCGATACACATTTACGTAAAATGTCTCAACTAAGACTGGTTGTGTTCTTGATATGTTTACTTTGGTCACCGCTGATATGTCTTGGGATTCGTGCGTTTCCGACATCTGACAAGAAGAGTTTGTCTTCCGGGTTTGGATTCAATGAAGCGCCGGAGTATCGTAATGGCGTGCACTGCAAAGTCTCGTCCGTACACGTGGCAATGACGCTTGACTCGGAGTACTTGCGTGGCACAATCGCAGCCGTTCATTCTGTTCTACGTCATGCTTCTTGTCCTGAGAATGTTTTCTTTCACTTCATCTCGGCCGAGTTTGACTCGGCGAGTCCGAGAGTACTGAGTCAACTCGTCCGGTCCACGTTCCCTTCACTCGCCTTCAAGATTTATATTTTTCGTGAAGATATTGTTATAAATTTGATTTCGTCATCCATACGTCAGGCTTTGGAGAACCCGTTAAATTACGCGAGAAATTATTTGGGTGATATTCTTGACTCGGGGATTGACCGAGTCATTTATCTTGACTCGGATATTGTGTTGGTTGATGATATAACAAAGCTTTGGAATACTCAACTCACTGAGTCGCGAGTTATTGGTGCGCCCGAGTATTGCCACGCCAACTTTACAAAATATTTCACCGACACGTTTTGGTCCGACCCGACCCTGGCCCAAACTTTCGGGTCGAAAAAACCATGTTATTTCAACACGGGTGTGATGGTAATGGACTTGAAGAAATGGAGAGAAGGTGATTACAAGGCCCAAATTGAAAAATGGATGGACTTACAAAAGGCCCAAAGGATTTACGAGTTGGGCTCGTTACCGCCATTTTTACTCGTGTTCGGCGGTAACATTGAGCCCATTGATCATAAATGGAACCAGCATGGGCTCGGTGGAGATAATGTGAAAGGGAGTTGTAGATCATTGCATCCAGGCCCAGTAAGTTTGTTACATTGGTCTGGTAAGGGCAAGCCTTGGGTAAGATTAGATGAGAATCGACCGTGTCCGTTGGATTATTTGTGGAAGCCTTATGATTTGTACAAGATAAATCATCAACGGACGAGAAGTGTTCATGATCATCAACCGCTGGGATTGAGTTCGAATTTTATTGGGTATTCTAATTATTTTATTTGATTTGATGATTTTTTTTTTGTTTTTGGGTAACATGGTTATTCAGACATTCTTTGATAGCTGTGTACAGATTATAATTGATTTTTTTAATCATATATTTTTATGACATGGATTAATGTTGTTAATCTTGATTAAGTCATGTGCTTTGGAACAATTTTGGCTGATTAGTTTATGGGTGATTAATGGCTGATTAGACATTCTTTTTAATTATCTTCTTGGTTGTTATTCTTGGTATTGACTCACCAAATTATTTGTCTCAGTAGGCCAATGAAAAAATGACAAAAATAAAATGTTAGGGTAGTTGGTAAACTTTTAAATATAAACTTCAGTGCTGTATAAGTTGGAATGTTGGATGCTATTCTTGAGTACTTGAACAAGTTATGATGATACTCTCTCCGTTTCTTTTTATACTACGCTTGATTTTTTCACACATTTCAAAACGTTTTGATCAGATATTTAAAATTATTATTTTTAAAATTTTCTTTTTTTGAATTATATTATCGTTTTTTAAAAATAATAAATTTAAGTACTCGGTTAAAGTACCTTGAAATATGTACAAAAAATCAAACAACGTATAAAAAGTAACGGAGGAAATATTGATGAGAGTTGTTTGAAGCAAGGTCAATAAAATATTAAGAGCTAATTAAGTGGGCACTCATATAAAATTAAGAAGAGCTTTCTATTTTTGTTCCTTAGCTTAGAAGATTAATAACCTTTATTAGATGATTAAATCACTTTATTACCACCTTTTTTTGTGCTTATATACTTTTTTACCTGCTTCCAGAACTGTGCAGTTTTTCAGATAGCTTTTTATATTCTTAGGGAAAAAGCTCTTCTCATTGTGATTGAAGCACTTCATATGCAAACATGTACAAACAGAAATAAAATGCTTTTAAGCATGTATATCGATTGAAATTCGGAAATAATTGTTGTAACATACTTTTCGTAAATGATAATGCGAGGAAAGTGAATTAATCTAAAACTTTTACACAAAATAGAATGTTACATGTATTTTGATGTTGAGATAATTCTATTTATAAGCGAGACCAAGAAACATTTGTGATAAATAAATGATGTCAGAGCGCGAGTTAGTTCCGATCCGATTTTTTTCGAAATCATATGTATGAGATGCACTTGGGAGAACAATATGGAAGTAAATTGTTAACCACTCAATCATTAAAGGCGTAGAGAAATGTTATCAGTAGAATTGAACAAGGCATGTGACCCAGTTGTCATCTGCGCTGCCGTGGTCCCGTCATATGCTTTAGTAAACCCTCCAACTTGGAAACGAATTAGTACTACTTTGAGTTTGGTTGGTTTTAATAAAATAAAAATGTTTGGTTCTATTAATTTACAAGATCCTAATCTAATTATTTAATGTGCTTAATTACAAAATTAAAAAACCGAATGATTGATCAACGAGTTGTTAATAATTGAAGCCAAGACAATAATTGAAAATTCATAAGTCGACTGCTGTGCAATGTGCATTACTATAATTTTGATTGTTTGTTGGCAGGCTAATAATACAGTAGTTGATCGTTACGGGTCGGTCTGATAATTTATAAGTTGAAAAATGTACGATAATTTATCATATCGAGTTGGCGAATATTTTCGGGTTTCGAATTTGCATCAACGGATCAAACAAAAATTAGGAGGAGGGTACAGAAATTGACTAGTATACAGCTTGTATTTCCTAATTTGTTGGTTCATTACATGTGGGTAGAATGATAGATTAGGCAATGAATAAGAAAAGAAGGTTACGACTGGTATCTATCATGTACTATAAAATTTTGAATTTTCCAGCAATCTGCATATCCAATGTGAAGATAGATACAAGTTTCTATCTCTTTTTATAAGCATGGTATACATTCGTTTTCAAGTCAAGAATTATATACTTTTTTAAGGAAAGTTGCACTCTCCGAAAATATACAATCTTCCAAAATTATTATAACTAGGTTATAGTCCGCACTACGCTTACGCTTACGGTAATTTTTTTTTTTTTTTTTAAAGAGATTCAATCGGGACAAACCCCCAACTGATCATGCAATCAGGTTGAAAAACAAATAAACAAACTAAGTAATTAGTTGTTTTGTTTCCGGATTGCTTAACTAATTGAATACAAATATTCTTAAAATTTTATTTAATAATAGGAAAACAAAAAGTTAATAGTTAATATTTAAAATTCGAAGAGCGAAAACAAAGTAAAATAGGAAAATAAATAGTTAATGGCCCAGTTGGATAACACATAAAACAGACGATTCATGTACAAATGGGCCACACCCAGCCCAACTTAATCCTAACATAAATAGAATTGCACTTGCAATTTTCGATTTGGTTTCGAATCTCAGTTTTAAATTCAGCCCAACCCAATTCTACTATAAATCGAATTGCACTTGCAATTTTCGATTTGGTTTTATAAAGGATTTGTACTATTCTATAATAAAAGGATTTGGGGTTGTCAAGGAGTGGAGGAAAAAGCTGTTCAGCAAAACTGTTTAGCATTAGTACAGGGCTTGTAGTTACGTTAAGTAACCAAATCATCTAAAATCCGTCGTCACGAATTAGGTATTCAAGGGTTGTAACTTGTGTATCACGCGCTACCCATGGATACCGAAGTACGGAAGAAGCACCGAAGAAATTCTTCTCTGAGAAGTACCGAAGAAGCGAATCTGATTGAAATTAATGGAATCACAAACCCTAACCTTTTCGACATCCTCTCACGAAGACTTCCTGAAGATATTGTCTATGACATACTTTTCATCAGGCTTACCGTCGAGGATCTTTTTCGATTAAGGTTAGTTTGCAAGTCATGGCTGGCCCTAATTTTCAGTCCCGATTTTAATAAAATCCGTGACTCGAAAGTAACTAATGACCCTCACTTTACCCACCATCGTCTCCTTTTAAGCCGTAGGAATGATGATCAGCGGATAGTTCTCGAGGGCTACTCTTTATATTCTCTGCTGAATGAGCCTTTCACCAACACGATTCAGCTCGAGTATCCTGATGAACCGATTGATAGAGTTGTCGGTTACTGTAATGGATTGGTTTGTTTGGTGTGTCATTATAGTGACAATAATTATGTAATATTGTGGAATCCGACAACTGGAAAATCAAGAACAGTACCGAAACCTGAAGATGTTTTTGACAACGCAGGTACAAAGTACGGGTTTTGCTACGATGAATCGGATGATGATTTTAAAGTATTTGCCATCTCTGGTTGTCGGCCTTATGAATATGAAGCGTCGGTTTATAGCTCAAAATCTGATTCTTGGAGAATGATTGAAGATCTTCCTTGTGCGGAAGTATTGTCAGACGGTAGCTATGTGAATGGAGCTATGTACTGGCGTGTTGGGACATATGATATGATGTTTGACAATAAAACAGCGGATATTATTGTTTCTCTTGATATAAAAGCGGATACATATGGAGAAATTCTGCAGCCAGACTACGGAGAAGGCGCAAAATATGATTGGGCTTTGGGTAGTTTAGGCAAAAGCCTTTCCATACTTTGTAAATTTGAAACCTGTGCTGATTTATGGGTGATGAAGGAATGCGGGTTGGAAAAGTCCTGGACGAAATTGTATACCATTCCCTATCTGGATACACTAACACAACGGTCACATTTTAAGCCGATTTGCATTTCTGTGAATGGTGATATCATACTGAATTTTGATTCAACCATAGTCCTATACAGTTCCAAGGATGACACATACAAGGATCTGTTACACAACTATTGTTGGGATACACTTGATGTGTATACTTATGTTGAGAGCCTAGTTCCACCTCCTCTAGTAGAGTCTAGTTCCACCTCGTCGCTAAACTTATCCCCAGGCAACGAGGAGGTTCACGAGTTGATTTTGTCACAACAAGAAGGTTCAGGAGAAGGTTCTTAGATTGGTAATGAGCTTCATGAGTTGATTCTGCATTTTCATGTCAGTGGTTTAGCTCTTCATGTAACATCTTATGACTCACTAGTTCAAATATGCAAAATTAGTAAAGAGATGTTTCGATTTGTCATTTTCAATCTCAGATATATTTTACTCTGTATCAATATTTAATGTGTACATGTTTGTTGTGCAATCATCCTTTACTTGCAATTAAATACACAATTCAAGACTTTGTTTCATAGCTTTGAAAATCTTAGTTATGTGATACTAGTACTAATGTCAAGAGCCTTGTTTCAGTTTTACCCCCATCTCTGTACTGGAGATTACAGCAAATGAGGAAGAAACTTTATTCTTGTTACAATATGTGCTTTGTTGATTTCACTTATTGCTAAAAATGTCTTATGTACTTTGATCTTATGTTTATGTGGTCTTCAAGATTAAATCATTCAAGAATTCAAGCATGTAGTGTTCTTTATGCTCGTATTCTTATCATTGTCAAAATTTATTTTAGTCCGGACTGATATTGAAAAGTTAATAAATATAATAATCTTAGTCAATACAAACATCAAAATAATTTAGCCTCGGAACCTTTAAAATTCTGGTTCCGTAAAATACTTAAGAAATTTTGTCCAATTTATTATACATGCCTAAGAGAAAAACGACAATTCTGCACCGAGGTGTTAGGAGGCATATAATCATATTTCAGTTTCTCTTTAAAGCTAGTTAGTAGTCGATTCTGCTTCTATATCGATTGTATTCCTCTATTAGTCTGACTTCTAGGATAGGTTATTTCAGTTTCTATATTTATACTATGAATTTGCAGGCAAGGTAAATCATACAATGATTGCTTGCATTGTAGTCTCCTGGGTACCCCTCACTCTTGGTAACAAGAGGACAAGGGTTCTCTATTACTTGTCCATATGTTACGTATAATATACTGCTAAATTTGTGTGTTTTAATACTATGATAATTAGATATTGCTCTCGCAAATTTACTGAGATTGGTTCTGTGGAAAGATGGGAAGTTCTGATTGTCAAGGCATCCTGTCCTCCTGCAGGTTGGAGCTTAAAGGGAAATATCTCTTAGGAGAATTTCTTGACTTCAAAGGAAAGCAGGACGATATTCGGGCCTTGAGAAATATCAAGAGATCTAAAGTTAATCGTCTCATTATCCAAAAGGCCAGCATGTTTGGTTTAGGTAAGTGCTATATCTTTAAATGTTCAGAATAATCGATGTTCATGCATTTTGACCTTTGTAAGAAAGCTGTGTAGATCGGTTATGAGATTGTTGCTGGTTGGTAACTAGCAGCTTTTTGTAACTGAACCAAGGAACATCCTTCTAGTCGGTACTAAAGAAAATTTTGAATATTAAATTGATATCAGCAAAGAATAAGTACCTTTCTGAGCACATTGTAGATATATCTGGAATTTGTATCCAGTTTCAATTCACTACAGCATTGATTAATACAAATGTTGTTCGGGCCAAACATTTCATGCCGCGGTTTTACAACCAGCAGAATCTTCCAGGCTATCAGTGGGACTCTGTCCGAGGCCTAATGTTGCCGGGATTAGTAGACTTTTATGACTAAGAAAAACCTGATTCTCTTCTATTTATTTTCACGTTCATGTTCACTACGTACAAAACAAAATCCTCTGTTTTTTAAACCTTACTACCACAATTTTTTCAAAAATTTGTCCAAAAATACCTCAGGGGACCAGCTTTTCTAATATATTATACATGTGTATCAGCCGAAGGGGTGAAATGTGACGGGGTTAGAAAGAAAAAGGAACATAGCAGGGGAATAGTTTCACATTTTCGGGGAAAAAGGATGAGAATGTTGAAATTGCGAGTTTGTTCTTTTTCATATTTAATGTGGTAAACATTATCATTTGATTTCATATGATTATGGAATGGAGATTTAACGGCTAGAAATTTGTATATTCATATTTACGATACATCGAAAATCAATAAAATATCAAAAGTCGAATGAGGCATAATATGCGTACAGTGTATACCGGTAAATGATACCATGTTCTGTTTGTGTGAGATTACAATATCAGATTAGGTTCAATACGAGTAAAATTCACTCCCGCCGGAGCTTGTCACAATTTATATTATACTAGTTTAGTTTATAGTCGGTGCGATGCACGATTACTTAAATTTTATTCATAATTATATTTTAATTATCCATGGAACACACGATTGTTTTTTTAATATTTATAATTATATTTATTTATGAATATTTTAATATTTAAAAGTTATTAGTTTACATGATTAAATTATTGTTAAAAAAGATTTAGCCAAAAAAAATTATAGTTAAAAATTTGATATTTATTATATTTTGCTCAATTTAATATTTGTTTATATTGAGTTATAAAAGTTAGATTTGGTCAATTTTACGGTTCACATGAAATTCACAAAATAATCTTTAATTTAGTTGTGGTTTAATAGTTCTTTTCAATTAAAAACTATTCTAAAACTAAAAAGATAATAAAGTGACGAAATTTAATATTGAGAATTCTATTCGATTTAGGAAATCTACTTATATGTAGTTTAGATTATTAGAATACCCTTTATTAACCAAATACAATTTTTAATGTTAAATCTAACGGTTTTCACCTATCTATTTAAGATTAAACGATTTTTTTTATTTTGATATTAAATGGGTTTCCTTATTTAATTACAACTATTTTTATGTTTTAACTTTTTGGAAAATCTAATCCTAATATAATATCTTTTAACTTATATCATTTTTTAGATAATAACTTCTTTTTATATGATATAATCTTGATCGTCTATTTTTAAAAGTATTGGATCTAACGGTTGAGAATGTTTTGGTGGTATTTAGGACCAAACTACCAGGATAACATCATTAATTTTTTTAATATTTATATTTTTTTAATTTATATTTTTTTTTAAATATTTATTGCTAAAATATAATATACTCTTTTTTGTAATATGTTAATGATGCGGGAACTTTGAACTTTTGAGAAAATAAATTATCAATTAAAATATTTTTTTTGTAATAGTCCTTCTTTTAAAGTAGTACACCGTGACAATCAAAATTCTGTATAAAATTCATTTTTTTTATAGTATATCCCGTAAATATCTATGTTATTATATTAAAGACTAAATAATGAAAGTTTTCTGGTCGCTTGATCACTCAATCCATAATCGTTGGATCTTTCAAATTAATTTGTTGAGAAACGTTAGATATAACAGTAAAATTATCACGTAGAATGATCTAAGGTTTGAATCTACTAACAACATATTAAAATTTACAGGTTTTTTTGAAAAATAAGAATTTTTTCAATTTTTTTCTTGCAAACATGGGTTATTTGATAATATTCTTTATAAAGTAAGATTTTTCAAAAAAGTACTATACTAATTGATTAACAAACTTTTAAAGTTTCGAATAGATGAGTCTAAAATTTCAAAATACGGTTTTTTTAAATATGAATATAGTCTGCTAACAATGAAATTAGGTCTCTATGAGTTCTTCTAAAACAAAATCACCATTTGCGTATAATTTATTATTTAATAATAAATAATATTTAATTAGTTATGATATAAATTATAATAAAATAGGATAAAAAATATGCACAATTTTATAAAATTTTATCCTCGTATTATTATATTCTTTGTTGATTTGAATTTTTCTTAGATTGATTTGAATTTTTGAACATAGATTTCTAAATTTAAATTAGTTAGAAAAAAGTAATTAAATTGGCATTAAAATAATGATAACGTAATAATTATTATTAGAATTTAAATACCAACTTTACTAATTTGGGCTTTATCTTGTGTTTTAAAATTTAGATTTTAACGATTTTACACCCCACGTCAAGATAACTAAATTATTTTTAATTAAAAGATGGTTTAACAATTTTTATCTAACTGGAATTGTCCATGAAAGAGAAAAGAAAGTCACGAATTTTTTACATGGAGAATTCTATTTAGTATAGAAAACTTATTTATATTTAGTATATTTGGTTTAAATTATCAAAATACACTTTTTAGAATTTAAATATAATTCTATTATTAATAAAATACACTTTTTTAATATTTGATTTAACGATTTTCATTTATCTAGTTAAGATCTAATGGTCCTTATTAGTTTGGTTGTCCAAGATCGTACGATCAAAATTTTGGATAAGATTCCTATTATGCTTATTATATATAAGGATTTAATATAATAAGGATATCAAGTATATACTGATATAAATATCTTACTAACTGCTTTTACTTTTAATGTTTCGGTTTTATTTATAGTGTATATAAAATTTTAAAATACATTATTACTTAAAAATTATTAAACAGAATAAAAATTATGTTATGATTATATAAAATTTTATTCTCATATTATTATATTCTTTATCAATTTGAATTTATTCTTAATTAATTTTAATACTTTATTGAAAGAAATATAAAATTTCTATATTTAAAACAATTAGTGGAAAATAAATAAATTGGTACTACAAAAATTAAAAAAAAATATTTATTAAAATTTAGATACTCACTTACTATTTGGGTTCTATCCTGAGTTTTATAAATTGAATTTTGACGATTTTACAACTATGCGAAACTAATGAAATTATCTTTAATTTAATGATGATTTAATAATTATTATCCAACTTGACCAGTTGACCTACCCATAAACCGAAAAGAAAAGATGGTTAAGAATTTTTACATAAAGAATTCAATTCAATTCAATATAGAAAACCAATTTATAATTGGTTTAAATTATCAAAACACACTTCTTAGTATTTAAATATAATCCTACATTTAATCAAATACACATTTTAATATAAGTATTATATTCAAAATTATCGTTTATAAATATGAAACCCTCAATATTTTAATAATATTTTGATATTATCCTTTTATGTTTGTTATATGTAAAATAATATAATTATAATTTGAATTAATCAAATTGTTATGTTCCTTCGGAAAAAAAAGTGTTTAAATTTATTTATGTACATGAGTTCTCGTAAGTCTCTGTAGGTTCACGTGTATCATTGTTAGACATGAACATTATATTGATAATTTTTAATATTGTAATCAATATGAATTGTTATCTTGATATTTGTTTTAACAATTATTATCTAATTGGAACTATACATAAATTCAAGAGAAAAGATATTTAAGAATTTTTACATAGAAAACTTTTAAATTATCAAAATACACTTTTTAGTATTTAAATATAATTCTATTATTAATCAGATACACTTTTTAATATTAGAGCTAACAATTCTCATCGATCTATTTAAGATCTAACTGTAATTATTAATTTGGTCGTATAATGATCGAACACGGACCAGATCGATTTTAATTTTTTCTTAAATTGATTTTAATATTTTATTGAAATAAAAATAGAATTTATAAATTTAAAAGAATTAGGAAAAAAATTAAATTGGTGCTACAATAAAAAAAATTATTTATTAAAATTTAGATAATCACTTTACTGTTTGGGCTATATCTTGAGTTTTAGACAACAGATTTTAACGATTTTACAGCCCATGCGAAGCTAACAAAATTATCTTTAATTTAATGATGGTTTAATAATTTTTATCTAACCGGAACTATCTATAAACTAAAGAGAAAAGATAATTACGAATTTTTACATAAAGATTTCTATTCAATATAGAAAACCCATTTATAATTGGTTTAAATTATCAAAATACACCTTTTAGTATTTAAATACTATCCTATTATTAATCAAATACAATTTTTAATATTATATCTAACGGTCCTCATCTATTTGAATATTTATAGTTTTATAATCCAACGGATCATATACTTTTGGTAGTACAGTGACCGACCAAAGTTTTGGATAAGATCTCCCTTACACTTATTATATATAAGGAGTTAATTTAGAAGCCAAGTACGAGGCTATTGGAGATTTCTAAATTCTAATCCATGTAACATTTGATTTGCTTTTTCAACTATTCTTTTATATAAACTTTTGCTATTTTTTTCCCAAAGTATCTTCATATATTAGCATACAAACCCACATGTGTCTTAGCGTATGAAAAGATAGTATGGAAAAATCACCTGGCGGAATGTATCCAATTGTTTCACGTATGGCTGTTGAACTCATTTGTGCTTGATTGACATCACTTGTAGTAAAAGAAAACTTCGCCAAACCAAAATCACCAATATGAGCAACGAAATCCCCGTCAAAAAGAATGTTACTTGGCTATATGTCCGAATGAATGATATTTGCATGACTGTGATGATGTAGGTAGTCTACTCTTACTACAATATCAATAGCAATATTTAGTCTTTGGAGTAGAGTTAATTTTCTTTCATTCCCTTGATGATGAGTCTAAACTCCCACTAGTCATGAACTCAAAAACCAATGCCTTGAAGTCATTTCCCTTATGATCGATGCTAGAGCATGCTGTGATGATCTTGATAAGATTCCGATGACGAATGTTCCTCAACGTTTCACACTCTGCCAAAAAATTCTTATTGGCTCCACGTACTTCAACTTTTAGTACCTTCATATCACTTAGCAACTATACGTTCCACTTATTCGAAAACTCCTTTGTAAATAGAACTGTATCTTCCTTTGCCGATCAAAATTATCGCGAAAAAATTCATTTGTAACGAGTATAAGATATTGGTATGAAAGTTTAGGATATTGGCTATCGTTTAATACTGGACTGGGGTCATTCAACTTCTTTGAGGTTCGGCGTCTATGAAAAATGAAGGCAAGGCATCCTAACAAGATACCAAGGGGTACAAGAACTAGGATTAGTATTATTCTCAAGGCAAATGCTTTTTCATTATTCCTCGAGACTTTTAGAGGACAAGCAGGCAACTACAATGCTTGAATACCTCCACAAAACTCCTAATTTCCCGTGATCGAAAAAGCACTAACTTTTGAAAAGAGACCTTTTTTGACACTTCACCTCCAAGCTTGTTGTGGGACAGGTTGAGAAATATCATTTGAAACCCATCAAAAAAACTAGGAATACTCCCAGAGATATTATTATTTAAAAGATCTAAAAGTGCAAGATTTTTCAAAGTTTTGAAAGATGAAGGAATTTCACCTTGAAAAAGGTTTTCTGCCATATATAGGCCCTGCAACATTAAACATTCACCTAGAGTAGCAGGTATATATATCCTGTGAGTTTGTTATATGAAAGATCAAGTGTAACTAATTGTTTCAAGTTACCAATGTTGGATGGAAGTGGGCAGGTGAAAAGATTGTGACACAGATTAAGGTGTAGACAATTGGAATGACATCAAATTTCGTCAGGTATTACACCTCTAAGCCTGTTGTTAGCAAGGTACAAATGCTTTAACGTTGAGATGTTAAACAATTGAGTAGGTATGATTCTTTGGAGCATATTATTCCGCAAACTGAGACCAACTAATTGATTAATGTTGCTAATGAAAGTTGGAATTACTTCTGAGATGTTATCAAACAAAGCTAGTCCACTTAAGTTTGTTAGCTCTCCAATTGATTCTGGAATGATCCCAATTAATAAGTTGCCATACAATGAAAGTTTTCTCATGTTTACAAGTTTAATTTCCGATTTAAATCCTTTAAATGGGTACAATTGATCAAAGAAGTGAAGAAGCTCATGTCATCGAGCCGCATATTCTCTCCAAGTGGATTATGACCCAGATATAGCACTTGAAGATTAGGAAGGCTACTCAGATTATTTGGTATAGGCCCAGTAATATTGTTTATCATGATAACAAACTTAACGAGATTGGATGCGTTAACTATTGATGATGGAAGCGATCATGGAAATCTGTTTGCACCAACTTAGAACTCTTATAGCTTAGGTAGGGTGAAACCCAAATCTGTTGGAACCACTTCTTCTAACTCATACTCGCTAAGATCAACAACATAAAGGAATGAATTGTTGTAAATTTGTAAGGGAACCATACCGGACAAATTGTTTGTTAACAAAGCAAGAATCTCTAATTTTTCAAGATAACGGAGAAATGATACATTTCCTAACGACGGTGGAATTGATCCGGTAAAATGATTTTTTGCAAGATTAAGCACCTCAAGCTTAGACCAAGAAGAAAATTTAGCGGGTAGTTCCCCTTCAAGATCATTGGCAAACATACTGATGTTTCTAATATCTACACAATGACTCAAATTGACAGGAAATCCGCCTTCAAAAGAATTGTAATTTAGATTAAGATATTGTAGGCGAAGCAGTCGACCAATTTCATTTGGGATTGGGCCATGAAAGCTGTTTCGATAGAGGTAAATTCCCCCGAGTAAAGAGAGATTTCCAATGTGAGGTGACAATGTTCCTACCAAGTGCAGTGAAGAGAGGTTAAGTGCTTTTACCCTCTGTCATCTGCGGCTACAAGTAACCCCTGTCCAATGACATAATTGACTGGAACTGTTCCATGAGTCTAGCACACCCAATGGGTCATCTGTTATTGAATACTTGAAATAAAGCAAAGCCTGTTTATCAGTGATATTGTTTGAAAATGAATTTACGAATGTTGTTGAGGATCCCAATACTAAAATGAAGAGAATGTTGAGTAAGAGAAATTTGAAAATCATGGAGATACATCAGAGTTTAAGTTACTGAATATGAAATATGGATATACATCGATCAATTCACATTGTTGTAAGCTTCTAGTCCAGTATAAATTATGGACGTGCCTAGAGAAATGACAAGTATAAATTGAGGTGTCACTTGTCAGGAACTCGAGATGTAATTAACTTTTTTTAGCATTAAGATTCTTAAATATAATGTGGTGTGCTCTGTTCTTTGTTTCAAAACTTTGATCTCCTGTTGCTATCTTCGAGTTTTCTTTCTTTCGTTATAGTGTTCAGGATCAAACTGTTGCAACTTGCAACTACGGGAAGACTTTATAAACTAATTCTCTTCTAGAATTAATTTTCATGTTCATGTTCGTGTTCACTAAGTACAAAAAACAAATCCCCCGTTTTTAAATCTGGTAAATATTTTGATTTCATATTGTTGTAAGGAGAATTTCGTACAACAGTGTGTTGGAGCTTTATGAAAAGTGGTGGCTGGACTTGTATGATGACTCATCAGAAAATTGAATAGAGAATGGGTTCTTTCTCTTGCTCTTTGGCGAGTGTCAATTGTGTATCATACAAGGTGCCTACGTACCCCTTTATATAGGGATCAAGCCTCACGTAATTCTTGGAAAACAAGTCACTGGATAAGATAAGCCCATTCAGTCCAAGCCCATAAATAGTCAGGATTTATCCATCCACATCATGTTCTCATAAATAGTTCAAGGTTTATCAATCCACCTCACGTTCCTATAAATAGTCCAAGGTTTATCAATCCACTTGACGTTCTCATAAATAGTCCGGTCCTCACACGTTTTCCTACAATCTCGCGGCATCTCCGCATTTCTTTCCATGATTGTAGGTCTGTCCCGTGTCAACCAAGAAACATTCATTCCATAAATAGGAATTTCCATATTTTGGGCTTCACCTATGGTGCGAGCTGACCAGGATCGCACCGCACAAATCAAAAAATACACAAATTAGATTTTACCTTTCTATAATCAGGCGGTGCGAGCTCACCTGTGTTCAATCATTCTCATTCCTGATAAGTAGAGCGAGCCCGTTATTTAATAATGGTGAGAGCCCATAAATAAGGATGTGAGCTCATTAAGATGAGAACTCATAAAATGTATATTAGTTCAACATACATTCGCGAGCCCATCATACATTGGCGGAGCGAGCCCACCACACTTGGAGGATTTTTTAGTTCAACACAACCCCTGGTGCGAGCCAAAGCCCAGTCCACACCAATCTTTCCAAAACATAATTCATTTCCTAGGCCCAAATCACTTGTGGACCTGTTTAGGCCCATTATCGAAAATCCATTATAACACATATGATTATGGCATGGAGATGTAACAGATAGAACTTTGTATACTTCATAATTACAATACATCGAAAATCAATAAAATATCAAATGTCAAATGAAAATATCACAGGTAGTTCCATTAAATAAAATAAAATAATAATATTATAATTACTAATAAATAACTAATTAATTATTTTATCCAAGAGTATCTTTTATATTTTTTCTAACTAAAATATCTTATGTTCCAAAAATATCACGGATAATTTCATAAAATAAAATAAAAAAACAATAATATAATTGCTAATAAATAACTAATTACTTTTTTAGCCAAATTGTATATATTTTTTTATATTTTCTAACTAACACATCTCCTTTTCTAAAATTATTACTAGCAACCTATATATAATAATAACTTACCTTAAATCCGTTATATCTTTTCAATCAAATCTATTAGAACCTTAGAACCGTTGGATAAAATACTAAATATTATATTATAGAATATTTTTTATATTTTTTCTAACTACAATATCTCATGTTCCAAAAATATCATAGGCAGTTCCATTAAATAAAATAAAATAATAATATTATAATTACTAATAAATAACTAATTAACTTATTTAGCTAAGAATATCTTTTATATTTTTCTAACTAAAATCTCTCATGTTCAAAAAATATCACCGACATTTCCATTAAATAAAATAAAAAATAATATTATAATGGCTAATAAATAACTAATTACCTTTTTTAGCCAAATTGTATATTTTTTAATATTTTCAAACTAAAACAAAAACTGTATATTTTTTTTATGTTTTCTAACTAAAACATCTCATTTTCTAAAATTATTAATAACAATCTATATATAATTATTACTTACCTTAAATCCGTTAGATCTTTTCAATCAAATCTATTAGAACAGTTAGATAAAATACTAAATATTATAATATAGAATATCTTTTAGATATTTTTCCTAACTACAATATCTTATGTTCCAAAAATATCACAAGCAGTTTCATTAAATAAAATAAAATAATAATATTATAATTACTAATAAATAACTAATTAACTTTTTTTGCCAAGAGTATCTTTTATATTTTTTCTAACTAAAATCTCTCACATTCCAAAAATATCACTGGCAATTCCATTAAATAAAATAAAAAATAACATTATAATTGTTAATAAATAACTAATTACCTTTTTTTGCTAAATTGTATATTTTTTGTTATTTTCTAACCAAAACATCTCCTTTTTTAAAAATTAATTACTACCAACCTATATATAATTATCACTTACCTTAAATACGACACTAAACGCTAAAAATTATACACGAACAGTTCTATAAATTATTAAATCATATCAAATCAAGTAGATATTCACTTCTAAATTTTTTAACAATTTAATATCCTATATATTTTAATACATCTCTAAAATTTATCTATTTTAAATTGACAGTTCCATTAAATAAAATAAAAAATAATTTTATAATTGCTAATAAATAATTAATTACCTTTTTAAAGCAAAATTGTATATTTTTTTATGTTTTCTAACCAAAACATCTCCTTCTCTAAAATTATTACCAGCAACCTATATGTAATTATCGCTTATCTTAAATACGACACTAAACGTTAAAAAATATATATGAATAGTTCTATAAATGATTAAATCATATCAAGTCAAGTAGATATTCGCTTCTATATTTTTTTAACAATTTAATATCATATATATTTTAATACATCTCTAAAATTTATCTATTTTGAATTGACCTATTTATTTTAAAATCAATTTACATGGACTACTTGACAAACCTATTTATTTCAAAGAATTGTTAATAGAATTATTATCTCTAACTCTACGTATTTTTTTAATCAAATTTAACAAATAAATAAAATATAAATTTATAACAATTAAATAATATGTATTAAAAATAACCGTGCATCACTAAGCTAGTATTATGTAAAAAGTACTATATAATAATTTAGTATTATCTCTAACAGTTCTCATTTTATTGATTTGAAATATTTAACGGTTAAGAATTGAGTGACCAAACTATATGAATGACCAAATAAACTTTCAATGTTTATTATTTAAAATAATAGATAGTGTAGTAGAGAAGTATATAGATATTATTAATTCCTTCAAAAAAAAAAGGTACATATATTAAAATGTTTATTTTTTTTGCTAAATGATATTAAAATGATTATTTAAAGAGTAGTGTTCCGTACACCAAATTTGTTCCCAAAACTTTTATCATGACACGTTTTCAAAGCATGACATATAAGTATTTAGTAACAATTTTTGGGATCATTTTTGGGGTTTCTAGTATTTATCTTATTAAATGATTTTTTTCTTTTTGACGTATATATAATTGTATCTCTGTCGGCAGAATGTGCAAGAAGACCCAGTGTTGCAAGCAAACGGCAGGATGGGTATAAAATAGGGTATTGTTATACTCCACGAAAACGCAAACCCTAAACCCTAAATATGTTATTCCCAAGTTACAAGAACGTGATGAATTCGATGGTAAGCCATGGAAACACAAACCCTAAATCCTCCGACACACTTTTAGGCCTTCCAAAAGATATCACGTATGAGATATTTTTAAGGCTTCCGGTTAAGGATCTTTCGCGATTAATGTCGGTTTGTAAGTCATGGCTGTCTCTTATTTCTAGTCGTGATTTTGCTAATACTCATTACTCTAAATCTACTAATGACCCTCACTTCACTCACCATCGTCTCTTTTTAAATGTGGGAGGTTATGGTCTTGATGGTTTTCCAGACGTGGAAACCCACGGCCACGTCTTCAAGAGTTTACCGGTATATTCTCTTCTTAACGGGCCTGTTACTGAGTATATTGACCTAGATTGTCCTAGAGAAAGTTTACCCGAGGGATATCCTCTTCTTATAGTGGGTTGCTGTCATGGCTTGATATGTTTAACAACTGGGTTGATATCATCATCATATTTTGCACATGGCCGACATGTTTATGAGCATGTATGCTTGTGGAACCCTACCACCGGAAAATTAAAAATTTTGCCAGAATTTGATGCAATGTTGGTACCATGTCGCGACACAGTGCATGGGTTTTGCTACAATGAATCAGTGCATGGGTTTTGCTACGATGAATCAAATGATGATTTTAAAGTATTTACTATCTTTGGCCTTGATGAATTCAAAGTGTTAGTTTATAGTCTGAAATCTGATTCTTGGAGAATTATTGGCGATTTTTCTTTTCGGAAAGTATGTAAAAAAGGAAATTTATCTTTTCGGCATCGTAAATACAAACATGGGAAGTTTGCAAATGGAGCTATACACTGGGGTGTTAGGCTGTCTTACTCTTACCCTTATTATAGGGATGAATTGCAGACTATTGTTTCACTTGATATAAAAACGGAGATGTTTAGGGAAGTTGGGCTGCCAAACTATAATGGAGAAACTACTTGCAGATTGACCTTGGGCACTTTTGACAAAAGCCTTTCCATTCTTCATACATTTGCAACCTATGCTGATCTCTGGGTAATGAAGGAGTGTGGTTTGGGTGAATCTTGGACGAAACTGTTCACCATCCCGTTTACGAATGGAACACTAAGATACTATGGTGATCCAACCATAACCTCCGTTTCTGTAAATGGTAATATTATATTGAATTTTGGCTGGTGGGAATTGCGTATGAAACTATACAACCCTAAGGAAAAGGCATTCCAGAATCTGTTTCACGATAGTAATAACCTTCTATTTCTATATGAAGTAGATACTTATGTCGAGAGCCTAGTTTCACCCCATCTATGAACCGGAGTTTGCAGCAAATGATTTCAAAATACATAGATTGTTACTTTGTTGATTTTTACTTTACTCTTTGAGCTTTCATTTCTCTCTAAAGCTAGTTAGTAGTTGATTCTGCTTCTACATCAATGGTATTCCTCTCTTTGATTGACTTCTACGATAGATTATTTAAATTTCTATATCTACAATATAAATTTGTTGGCTATGTAAACTCGTACTCTCTGATTCCTTGCATTTCCCCTTTCTGCATTTATTCTATCTTTGTTACATTCATTATATAGCTTGAGGAAGAAATCTTCCAACTTCTTTCAGCGATATCAAGCAATTTACTGAAGCCTAAAAGTATGGCTTTACATCGATCAATCCATATTGCAGTAAATTCTATTCCCTCTGTTTGTGATTACATTATCACGTTAAGGTTCAACACAATATGCATACACTGCACTCTGCCAGAGACCGTCCTCATCCCCTACTGTGATTGTTCAGGTGTAGTTTTACTTCTTACTCAATGAAAATCGAAAGTATGTATCAACAAAAAGAAAAAGAAATATAACGGGAAAAATAATTAAAAATAAAGAAACCTGTGTATTCTACTATCTAACATTTTTCACCTATGCACAGCTTTTATCTTTACCTGAATCACTCGAACTGCTCTTTCACGTATCTGACATGAAGTTTGCTGGCAATAAAGGGAATTTTACAGAATTTTATTAGCAGTGGAATTTGATGTTGGTACATTTTTCCACTTCTGCATATTTCTGGTTACGTCAATTCAGACCTGATCAACCATAGCAAGAAAATCTTTAACTATCAAGAATAGTCGAAGTGGTTGCGCCATATGTCCTTTAAGACTCCTGCTTGATAATTTTCTGTTGTTCTCTTGACAAGCTCCATAATGCTTGTGAATTCTTTCCTTAGTATTAATTCTCCTTCAGTCGTGTCTAGAAAGCTTTTCGTATTTCTGCAACTTCGTCAGATAGAGTTGAAAAGGCTTTACTCAAGGCATCATAGTCCAGTGTTGCAGATTTCTTTACATTAGAGAATTGAGCAAGCCAAGCATTATTTATTCATTTTCCATGTCCTTTATTGGCATATGATTTTCCAACATTAGACCACCAGAATTTCTTATCGTTCTGCAGCTGCTGCTGTTCAAACTGTGGCTTTTATTGATCTGCCTTCTGCTCGGACTACTTCTTCCACAACAAAATGAAACAATGTAGTGTTCCCATCTGTACCTTTGACATCAGAGAGTTTTTGGAGGAAGTTAAGTTGAAAGCTTGTGTATTTCCTCCTGAAGTTCCTGCCTTCATTTGATTTCCAGCCTTAAGAACAGATTCAATAAGTTTCTGTAATAGCCCACGAGTTCTCAGCTCCTTGCGACCATATTCAAGTGTTTGTAAAGATTGTTTAGGGAAGAGAACATTAGAATCATAATTTGATCTAAACAACATAGAATTAAATCGAGTGATTGCAGAAGGAACGGCCTTCAGGACATGAATGAGGAATGACTCAGCATCAGAAGTCTTGTGTGATCATCATCAAATGCAAGAATATCTGACATCTTTTGTAGTAGGGGCTATTCTGTTGAGCTTTTTAAGAATGTTTACATATAAATCTTGGCATTTAGTGAGAGCGTCTACTAGTGTTTCTTCGGTGAAACAGATAAAGATCGGAGTATAACTGATATGTCTTGGGACTTTTTGGCATCAAGAATGAAAATCTTAGAGGGTAGACATCTTTCCCTTTGGGACTTGACATATTAAACTAACAAAGTGCTAACACCTCACAATGACATAGGTAAACCTCTCTGTTAAAGTTCGTAATATCTTCTCCACAATTTTAAGAGTCTGCCATAACCTCTCTGTTATGCCATATTTTGGCATAGTTCAAATTTCTCCGTTTAATAATTATTAATTCAGATTAATAATTAATTGCTTAGCCACTAAGTAATATCCTCTCCCTGAAACGAGGAAAGAATCAATCTCAATCAACGAATAACGGAAAATATCTCCAAACGATATTCTTCAAATCATGGAAAGAAATGCGGAGATGCCGCAAGATTGTAGAAAAACGTGTGAAGATTGAACTATTTATGGGAACGTGAGGTGGATTGATAATCCTTGAACTATTTATGGGAACGTGAGATGGATCGATAATCCTTATGGGAACATTGGACTGAATGACTTATCTAATGACTTGTTTTCCAAGAACTACGTGAGGATTGATCCCTATATAAGGGTACGTAGGCACCTTGTATGGTACAGTGGTATACGGCAATTGACACTCGGGAAAGAGGAAGAGAAAGAACCCATTCTCTATTCAATTTCTGAGGAGTCATCATACGAGCTCAGCCCCAAACATCCAAAAATCTCAAATCCCCCTATTTTCATAATTCGTTATTCCAGCAACCTCCGATTTGGGTTGTTACGAAATTCCTCCAACAACAATTGGCGCTAGAAGGAGGGGATTATTTTTTGATTGTGGAGGACAATCAAATCATCTACATCATACGCAAGGGGGGTTATTATGGATCTGGAACGGCTTTAATGGAGGAGCAGAACGATGGAGACGGTGATTCATGATTCTTTTCGAAATTAAGATAAGTTTTCTTATGTTTTTGTCTGTATACATAAGTTATCTTATAAAATTTGTAGTAAATTGAATACATGTCAGATTTTGATGATTTTTTATGATCTGGAAAGCTTTTGCGAATTTCTAGAGTTTCCGTTCTTGGTATTTTCTGAGATTATGTTTCGATTTATTCTCGAAATCACAAAACATAATCAGATCCCGTTTTTCAGTATTGAAAAGTTAATCAGCAGACGTTTTATTTGATTCCCGATTCGTTATAAGTCTGTTTCTGACGGTCCATATATCATCGGAAATCTCTTTTCGTTTTCTACAACTTTCATGTTTTGTGTTTTCCAAGAAAATATCGTTTACAGGGTCAAAAAGAGAAAAAACAGATCTGGGCAGAATCTGAATCATGGAGATGTTAAAGAATTGTGATGCAATATTCGTAGCACATCGTGCATGGACAAAAATAAGTGTAGAAGGTCCTTATCTGATAAGGGTGAATTTTTCGAAAGCTCTCTTTTTCAAGGAGGATTAATATTGAAGGCCCTACTCTCAGAGGAGAGTCCATGAATAAAATTACATTATTGAAGGTACATTGATAGATGGATATTTCTTGGTTGGCACGGGACATTCCTACAATCACGGGAAGAAATGCGGAGATGCCGCGAGATTGTAGGAAAACGTGTGGGACCGGACGTGATATGATTGGCACAAGACATTCCTACAATCACGGGAAGAAATGCGGAGATGCCGCGAGATTGTAGGAAAACATGTGGGACCGGATGTGATATGGGCTGAAAGCCTGACATTTGAAATTGGGAACTTATTAAAGCCTCAGCTCGGGGGCTCGTGGACAAACGAAAACACATCCTTATGTGGACAATGACACTTGAAAAGCGTGTACGCCAATTCGGACTATATACAAAACTCTAAGCGACCGAAGAAATTTGGAAGCTCGAAGATTTTTAGTTCTCCACTGCAGCAAGCTACACTGAAGAACTGGGGGCTTGTTGTTATGCCATATTTTGGCATAGTCCAAATTTCTCCGTTTAATAATTATTAATTCAGATTAATAATTAATTGCTTAGCCACTAAGTAATATCCTCTCCCTGAAACGAGGAAAGAATCAATCTCAATCAACGAATAATGGAAAATATCACCAAACGATATTCTTCAAATCATGGAAAGAAATGCGGAGATGCCGCAAGATTGTTGAAAAACGTGTGAAGATTGAACTATTTATGGGAACGTGAGGTGGATTGATAATCCTTGAACTATTTATGGGAACATGAGATGGATTGATAATCCTTATGGGAACATTGGACTGAATGACTTATCTAATGACTTGTTTTCCAAGAACTACGTGAGGCTTGATCCCTATATAAGGGTACGTAGGCACCTTGTATGGTACAGTGGTACACGGCAATTGACACTCGGGAAAGAGGAAGAGAAAGAACCCATTCTCTATTCAATTTCTGAGGAGTCATCATACGAGCTCAGCCCCAAACATCCAAAAATCTCAAATCCCCCTATTTTCATAATTCGTTATTCTAGCAACCTCCGATTTGGGTTGTTACGAAATTCCTCTAACAACACTCTCTATTGCTCCTCATCTAATTACAACTGTTATTAATTTTAACCAACTGTTAGCTGCCCTCGGTAAAATGAAACAATATTCCGTAGCAGTCTCCCTCTTTAGGGATATGTGTGTTAAAAACATCCTTGTTGATATCTTTGCCTTTAATACTGCCATTAATTCTTTTTGTCACATGAATCGTCTCGATTATACTTTTTCCTTATTCGCTGAAATCATCAAACGTGGTTTTCTACCTGATGTGGTTACCTGTACCAATCTTATTGGGGGCCTCATTTGCCAAGATAACCCTGTGGAGGGTCAGCTTTTCTTTACGAACCTCATCAGATTTAAAGTTATTCAACCCAATGTCGTTACCTATAACACTGTTATTGATGGCCTCTGCAAGAGACGTCAATGGAGAAGAAAGGGTTAGTCGATGAAGCGAAAGAACTATTTGTGAGTATGGAAGCTAATGATTGCTTGCCTAACGATGTCACATACAACACGCTTATTAGCGGTTGTTTCACAATAAAAAGTACAGAAGCAGGTGTACTCATGATTCATGAAATGCGTGCTTGCGGCTTCTGATCATCAGACGCATCGAAGGAAATTTTCCATCAATTCTGCCCAGTGATCGTGGTGACCATCGGATTGTGAAATTTTCATTATCGTTTTATTGTCGCTCATCCTTACTGAATACTTCTCTTTTCCGAACCCAGGTGTGAGCTCTTATACCAGATGTAAATAATCTTGAAGTATGACTCTTTTTACACATAAAACCCTAAAAAAAATGTTGTACACATCAAACCTTTAAGTACCGATTATGTATATATAAACCTCTCTTCCAAAAAACACAACCGAGTAAGGTGGGATAAAAACACAACCGAGTAAGGTGGGATTTGAGTGGTATTCCATGTCACCATGTCATCTCTTACTTGAATAAGATACAGTACAATGTCGATAATTATATAGATGTTTATTTTTCAATCAGAAAAAGGTTTTTTCAAGGATAATATTTCCCATAAATGGACACGAACTATGGTTAATTGGTAGTGTGTTTTGGAGCAGGGTCAATGTATACATAACCAATACTTGAAGGTTCGATGTGTACGATATTTTTATTTAGGATTTTATGTGTACGAAAAGTCATAATTCAAGGTTTATGTTATAATTAAGCCGCTTTTAATTGAATTTTCTGTAGCTATATCTAAGCCTTACAAGATAACTGAAACGCACCTGACAAAAAAAAAAGATAACTGAAACTACAAGTCACTAACCCAAGTCTACAACTACGGCTAGGAACCTAGGACTATCCTAAAGAATATCCTGAAGACTAGGACTTTATTCCTAAAATGCTGGAAGTGGTAATATTATAGGTTTCATATAATTCCGCCTCAGAAGAACGTGATGAATACGATGACAAGCCATGAAAATGCAAACCCTAAACATTCTGACATACTTTCAAGCCTTCCAAAAGATGTCATCTACAACTTACTCTCCATGCTGCCCATGAAGGATCTTTTGAGATTAAGGTCAGTTTGTAAGTCATTGTCTTCTCTTATTTCCAATCCGGATTTCATTAGAGCTCGTGATATGATCATGTATAAGATATTCTTAAGGCTTCCGGTTAAGGATCTTTCGAGATTAATGTCAGTTTGCAAATCATGGTTGTCTCTTATTTCTAGTCGTGATTTTATTAAAACTCACCTCTCTAGATCCACTAATGACCCTCACTTCACACACCATCATCTCCTTTTAAATATGGGGGAATATGATCATTGTGGTTTTCCAGATTATGAAAGCCACGGCATCTTCAACAGTTTATCAGTATATTCTCTTCTTAACGAGCCTATTACTGAGGATATCGACCTTGATTGTCCTACGGAAAGTTTACGGAAAGGTTACTGTCATAATTTGATATGTTTAACAACTGGGTTGATATCGTATTGTACACGTGATGGCCGAAGTATTGTTAATGAGCATGTATGCTTCTGGAACCCATCCACCAGAAAATCAAGAATATTGCCACAATTTGATGCGATGTTGATATGGCATGGCCACACGGTGCATGGGTTTTGCTACGATGAATCAAATGATGATTTTAAATTATATACTATATTTGGCCATAAAGAATTTAAAGTGTCAGTTTATAGCCTAAAATCTGATTCTTGGAGAATAATCGGAGATTTTTCTTTTCGACAAGTAGGTATAGAAGAATATGGGAAGTTTGCAAATGGAGCTTTACACTGGGGTGGTGGGCGGCCTTATAGTGATGTACTGAAGACTATTGTTTCACTTGATATAAAAACGGAGATGTTTAGAGAAGTTGTGTTGCCAAACTATAATGGAGAAAGTGCTTGGAGATCGACCTTAGGCACTTTTGACAAAAGCCTTTCCATTCTTTATACATTTGAAGGCTATGCTGATCTCTGGGTACTGAAGGAATGTGGTATAGATGAGTCTTGGACGAAATTGTTCACCATCCAGTATATGAATCGAACACTAAGATACCACGATTATCCAACAATTACCTCCATTTCTGTAAATGGAAACATTATATTGAATATTGGCTGGGAATTGAGTATGGAACTTTACCACCCTGAGGAAAAGTCATTCCAGAATTTGTGTCATGAGAGTGATAGCTATTGCTATCTATATGAAGTAGATACTTATGTCGAGAGTCTAGTTTCACCCAATCTCTGAACTGGAGCTTGCAGCAACTGATTTCAAAATACACAGATTGTTACTTTGTTGAATTACTTTACTCTTTGAAATTCTCTCTAAAGCTAGTAAGTTGTTGATTCTGCTTCTACATCAATGGTATTCCTCTCTTTGTCTGACTTCTACGGTAGATTATTTAATTTCTATAAATTTTCTGGCTATGTAAACTCATACACTGATTGTTCAGGTGTAGTTTTACTTCTTACTCGCGGGATAATCATAAGTATGTAGCGACAGAAAGAAAAATTAATAGAATGGGAACAATTATTAGCAACAAAAAGACCTAAATATGAATTCTCATATATAACTTTCTAACAGATTCGCCTATGTACAGCTGCTATCTTCCCCTGCCACAAAAACTTGAAAATTACATAACAATATTGTCATTACCTTAATCACTCGAACTGCTCTTTGATGTATCTGACATGAAGTTTGCTGGCAATAAAGGGAACTTCACAGAATTTTTATAAGCAGTGAAATCCGATGTTGGTAAAGTTTTCCTCTTCTGCATATTTCTGGTTATGTCGATACAGACCTGATCAACCATTGCAAGAAAATCTTTAACTATAAGGAATAGTAGAAGTGGTTGTGCCCCTTTCTCCTTTGAGGCTCCTGCTTGATAATATTCTGTTTTTCTCTTGACAAGCTCCATAATCCTAGTGAATTCTTTCCTTACTAGTCTTAATTCTCCTTCAGTCGCGTCTAGGAAGATTTTCATCTTTTTGATGAAACCTTCTCCTCCACCACTTACTGCACATTCTCCAACAAGTTTTCGTATTTCTGCAACATCATCAGATAGAGCTGAACAAGCTTTATTCAAGACATCATAGTCTAGTGTTGCAGCTTTTTTTGCATTAGAGAATTGAGAACTAATACCACCTACAATCGGCAAGCCAAGCATTATGTATTCATTTTCCATGTCCTCTACAGTCATAGATTTTTCCAACATCCGACCACCAGAATTTCTGATGGCTCTGCTGCTGCCATTTAAGCTGCGGCTCCTATTGATCACACAACGTTTTCCTTCTGCTCGGACTACCTCTTCCACGACAAAGTGAAGCAATGTAGTGTTCCCATCTGTACTTTTGACATCAGAGAGTTTTTGTAGAGAAGTTAAGTTGAAAGCTTGTACGTTTTCTCGTGAAGTTTCTGCATTCATTTGATTTCCAGCCTTCAGAACAGCTTCAATAAGTTTTGGTAATAGCCCAGGAGTTCTCAGCTCTTTGCAACCAGATTCAAGTGTTTGTAAATTTTGTTTGAGGTAGAGAACCTCAGAATCATAATTTGATCTAAACAACATAGCATTAAATCGAGTGAATGCAGATGGAACGGCCTTAAGGACATGATAGAGGAATGACTCAGCATCAGCAAGTCTTGTGTGATCATTATCAAATGCATGAATATCTGACTCTTCTTCTGTAGTAGGGGCTATTCTGTTGAGCTTTTCAAGAATGTCTACATCTAAGTCTTGGCCTTCAATTAGAGCATCGACTATTTCTTTGCGTGAAACAGATAGAGATTGGATTATAACTGATATCTCTTGGGACTTTCTGGCATCAAGAATGAAAATCTTAGAGGCTGGACCTCTTCTTTCCCCTCTTGGACTCGCCATATTTCCAACTGTTTTAGGAGATTTTCGATTAGTTGCCACTGATCCAAAAAGAGCTTCCATAAGATCACCATCAACCCTGAATTCAATTACATAAGAATAAAAATAAAAAACATGTTAGATAAGAAAACTGACAAAGTGCATATTCCTCAGAGTAACAATTTTCATTACCTTAAAGAATCACCATTGACTTCATCCCAAACCAGAGTTTCTTTTGGCAGTGGCAGTGCTGACGACGATGAAACAATTGTTGTAGGCCGCGGTGACAGCAATGAAAGTTGAACTGATGAATCTGGTTTTGCCAAAGGTTTAATTTGGTCTTTGCCTACATGACCCCTGGATCGAATATGAAAAGAAAATGACTTGCCTCTAAGAAAAGGATTTTCTTGGACCCAAGGCTTCGAAACATTGATGTTTTCCCTTTCCCTACTAATCACATTTTTCTCCTCTTCTGCATCACAAATCTCATCTTTATTAAATCCTTCATTTTTCTCCTCTTCCAAATCTCTCAAATACCAGACATCCAAACCTTCCTCATCAACAATTACGCGCTTCATACTTTCATTAACTCTCATAAATTTCTCGCCTCTACGCGGCTCAATGGAGTGAATATTCTTGAAACTAGCATTAGCAACAACATGATTTCTCTTCTGACGCGCATAACTCAGCACAAAAACAAAAAACAAAGCAGAGATAAAAACAGTACTTGCTGCTGTTGCAACAACAGCTCTCATAACAGACTTATTCGACGAAGATCGTGTTTCCGGAGTAGATGGTGGCTGGATATTAGGAACATCTGGTGGTGATGCCACAGGAGGAAGCCTAACCGGATAAAATGTTTCGATATTTTGAGAATCGGACTGACATGAAAATTGAGGCAAAGTAGAAATTTTGCAGCAAATGATGAAAATGTAAAGAATAAAAGTAGAAGATTGTAGCTTGTTCATATTCATGGAACTTCCAATGGAACTAATGTACAAAGATCTTGTTTCGAATGTGTTGTGCCTATCATTAAGTTGGACATGATTGATTAGATACTCTCTTAAGTTTGGTCTTTTTTTGACAAAATCAATAGAAGTAGGTAAGTAGGTAGTTACATGGTTGCTTAAGCCTCAAGGATCTTTATATGAAATGATGGGGAAGGCGCCCTTATGTTTGTTGTGTTTGGTCGATAAGAATCGAATGAAATGAAATGAGTAAATTAATGAAAAATTAGCGAGTTTGGAGACAAGATTAAAAAAAAACCCAATACAAATATGTTATAATATTACTCCTTCTGTACCTCTAATTTCTTTACAGTTTTTTTACTATAAGTATTTTAAAACTCCTATAAAGTATAATTCTATAATTTATTTTCAAAATTTTCTTTTTCTAAATAAAAATTTAAACATTATACTTTTATTCAGAAGAAAAAATATTTAAAATAATTTATGAAAATATATTTTATAGAAGTCTTAAAATACGTGCCGAGCCCCGTCATCAAAGTAAAAAACTCAGGGGAACAGAGGGAGTATTTCTTTAAAAATGAAAATATGGATGAACGGAGCATTATTTATTAGAGGACGGGATGCGAAATATAAACAAATAAACCTAGTTCAAATTTCATTTCATTCTATTCATTGCAAGCAAACATAACAGTAATGTATAATATAAAATCATGGGTTGGATATTAAGGTAATTTCAATTTGCTTCAAACCTCCGAATTTTGGCCATATTTTAATCCTAAAATAGATTGAATTTGGGGTTGGTAATTACTGATTCTTCCCAGACTTCTGAATATTTACTGTCCGTACATGGTTGATTTGGTAATCTGTTTGAAATAGAAATGAAACAGATTAAATCGTTAATTGTTTTGGTTTATGATAATAATTTTAGTTATAGTAATCACAAGGAAGAAACTGTCAAACAAATTGGTGCTGGCTGACGCGACAACTAAATGTGTGTAACTTTGTATAAACCAGTTTTAAAAGCATGACTTGGTTGGTACATAGATTGGTTACGTTAATAGTTTTAATATTACTTATTTCAAGAGTATACTGGCAAAAAAAAATATATGAATTTATGTACAAGAAGACTTTTTATCAAGTTGTGTAATCAAATCACATGCAAAATAAACTACATCCGTTAAAATAACTGGAATATACATGCGTAACTTAGACCAGCACACGGTATCATTTATTAATCTATGCAATAGTGTGTGTTTGGGTATCATAAAAAAGTTATTTATAATTTAAAATGAGTAAGTGTCAATATAAGTGATAAATTGATGAATTCTTATAAGTTATACGGTTGTTTGGATAAATTTACTTATAAGTTATTGAAGAATTTGCTAAATTAAATTTGAAAAAATAATTATTAAATACAATAATTTCAACACTTGCATTTTAAATTTAAAAAAATATTTAAAAACACAAAGGTAAAAATATAAAGTATTAAAAAAACAAAAAAAAATCAAGTAATAAGTCAATAAGTTCAGGAAAATGTATCCCATTATTAACATTCAACTTATTAACATATAAGTTATAAGTTGAGGTCATAAGTTGGGTTTAGCAAACACCCCTCATAAAATCTTATTAACTTATAATGTATAAGTTGTTCAATCCAAACATGCCCTTAACATCTATATTTATATATTATAAATTTTTGTATAATTCATATCTTATTTTCGGGATCCATATTCAAGTTTGAAAGATTTTTACTAATTCTAATTTGATCCATCGACTATCTATTATATAAGACTCATAAATATATTTGACTCGTTTCTAATTATAGCAAGTTGTTTTTAATAATATCAAGTTTGTATACAAAAATTTTAAATATCATTGAATATAGGGCTTTTTTCATAAATACCCAACCCAAAATTATTTTTTGCAAAAATACTATGTTTTTTTTAAATTTTTTGTGATAATACCAAAATATTTGCAAAAATACCAAAATATTTGCAAAAATACGGTCTGCAACTACTTTCAACCATATCTGCAACTGCAACCAAAATCAACCGCATATGCAACTTTTTAATAAAAACGATTTTTGGTTGCATCTGTGGTTGATTTTGGTTGCATCTGTGGTTGATTTTGGTTGAAAGTAGTTGCAGACCGTATTTTTGCAAATATTTTGGTATTTTTGCAAATATTTTCAGAAGATGGTAAAATTGTAAAAAAACTTAGAAAAAGTAGTATTTTTAACACTAGCCTATAACCCGTGCAAGATATGATCATCAAATGAGATTTAAAAATTACAAACTAAAAAAATTAATGAGAACGAAAAATATTAAATAAAAATTAAAATTAATGTGATAAATTATAAAATGAGAAACTTAAATATTAATTGGAACATAGAAAAAATAAATAAGGAATACAAATGGGGCATATTATTTATTAAAATAACCAATACTATTATATAATTGACGAAACATTAAAAGTTTGGTCGGTCGTTGATGGGTATGGTACTTTGTGATTTAATAGCGGTATGATACTTCGTGTTTTTACTTAATTAACCTTACTTATTTATAAAAATATATTATTAAATAATAATATTACCTATTTATAACCAATTGTCTTTTTCACCTAAAATACATTATTTTTTCTATTTTTCTAACAAATTCCCCTACTTTTTCAAATATATCACGGACAATTACCTTTTTTACCTAAAACATGTTAGTTTTTTTTTCTAACTAAAACCCCTCCTTTTTCAAAAATATCATGGACAAACCTTTAGCTATTTATTTTTAAACCTATTTTAATATTAAAAGTTTACCTATTTTAACATGTCTACTTATTTTTCTTAACAAATGCAATTACTAAAAATATTAAAATATAAATAATCAAATACCTATTTATAACCAATTATCTTTTCAGCTAAAACACATTATATATTTTTTCTAATAAAGTCCCTCATTTTCTAAATATATCACAGGAAATTGTCTTTTACAATTTACTTTTTCAATTTTTCTCACAAAAATCCATTTTTTTCCCAAAAATATCACAGGAAACCCTTTTGAGCTAAAACATGTTACTTTTTCTATTTTTCCTTACTAAGACCCTTCTTTTTCCAAAAATATCACGGGTAAGCAGTCATTAATTTATTTTAAAACTTTTAATTATTTAAAAAAGTTTAACACACCTATTTATTCATTTTAGCAAATACAAATTAATAAAATATTAAAATATAAATAATAAAAATAATAATTATTAATAACAAATATACTTAAAATTTAAGTATCATACAAATTATAAGTTGAATACATATTCTCCGATATATAAACTGCCGACGTTAACATAGGAAAAGTGTTGTCACGCCACGCCTTCAACTCTAATCTCTGCCCTTATTAGTGGTACTGTACTAGCTTATAGCCCGTGCGATGCACGGTTACTTAAATTTTATTTATAATTATTCTGTTTATAATTATATTTTTATAATCCATGCAACACACGATTGTTTTTAAAATATTTATAATTATATTTATTTATGAATATTTTAATATTTAAAAGTTATTAGTTTACATGATTAAATTATTGTTAAAAAAGATTTAGCCAAAAAAATTATAGTTAAAATTTGATATTTATTATATTTTACACGCTAAACTATTCTAAAACTAAAAAGAGAATAAAGTGACGAAATTTAATGTTGAGAATTCTATTCGATTTAGGAAATCTACTTATATGTAGTTTAGATTATTAGAATACCCTTCATTAACCAAATACAGTTTTTAATGTTAAATCTAACGGTTTTCACCCATCTGTTTAACATTAAACGATTTTGATTATTTTGGTATTAAATGAGTTTCCTTATTTAATTACAACTATTTTTATGTTTTGACTTTTTAGAAAATCCAATCCTAATATAATATCTTTTAACTTATATCATTTTTAGACAATAACTTCTTTTTATATGATAAAATCTTGATCATCTATTTTTAAAAGTATTGGATCTAACGGTTGAGAATGTTTTGGCGGTATTTAGAAACAAACTACCATGATAACATCATTAATTTTTCTTAATATTTATAATTTTTAATTTTTTAAAATATTTATTGCTAAAATATAATATACTCTTTTTTGTAATATGTTAAAGATGCGGGAACTTTGAACTTTTGAGAAAATAAATTATCAATTAAAATATAATTTTTTTGTAATAGTTCTTCTTTTAAAGTAGTATGCCGTGACGATCAAAATTCTGTATAAAATTCATTTTTTATAGTATATCTTATAAATATCTATGTTATTATATTAAAGACTAAATAATGAAAGCAGTTTGGTCGCTTTGTTTGATCACTCAATCCATAATCGTTGGATGTTTCAAATTAAATTGTTGAAAAACGTTAGATATAACAGTAAAATTATCATGTAGAATGATCTAAGGTTTGAATCTACCAACAACATATTAAAATTTATAGGTTTTTTTTAAATAAAGAATTTTTTTTCATTTTTTTTCTTGAAGACATAGGTTATTTGATAATATTTTTTGTAAAGTACGATTTTTCAGAAAAGTACTATACTAATTGATTAAGAAACTTTTAAAGTTTCGAATTTAATAATTTACGATGAATATATGTTAAAAAAGTTTGGCCTCGGTAGCTGAGTCTAAAATTTCAAAATACGTTTTTTTTAATATGAATATAGTTATGCTAACAATGAAATTAGTTATCTATGAGTTCTTATAAAACAAAATCACCATTTTCGTATAATTTATTATTTAATAATAAATAATATTTGATTAGTTATGATCTAAAACTTAATAAAATAGGATTAAAAATATGCACAATTTTATAAAAAAAATTCCTCGTATTATTATATTCTTTGTTGATTTGAATTTTTCTTAGATTGATTTTAATTTTTGAACATAGATTTCTAAATTTAAAATAGTTAGAAAAAAGTAATTAAATTGGTATTAAAATAATGATGACATAATAATTATTATTAGAATTAAAATATTCACTTTACTAATTTGGGCTTTATCTTGTGTTTTAAAAATCAGATTTTGACGATTTTATACCCCACATGAAGATAACTAAATTATATTTAATTAAAAGATGGTTTAACAATTTTTATCTATCTGAAATTATCCATGGAAGAGAAAAGAAATTCACGAATTTTTTACATGGAGAATTCTATTCAATATAGAAAACTTATTTATATTTGGTATATTTGGTTTAAATTATCAAAATACACATTTTAGAATTTAAATATAATCCTATTATTAATAAAATACACTTTTTAAATATTTGATCTAACGATTTTCATTTATCTAGTTAAGATGTAATGGTCCTTATTAATTTGGTTGTCTACGACCAAAATTTTGGATAAGATCCCTATTATTATTATTATATATAAGGATTTAATATAATAAGGATATCAAATATATACTGATAAAAGTATCTTACTAATTACTTTTACTTTTAATGTTTCGGTTTTATTTACAGTGTATATAAAATTTTAAAATACATTATTACTTAAAAATTATTAAACAGAATAAAAATTATGTTATGATTATATAAAATTTTATAATATACTTAAAATTTAAGTATCATACAAATTATAAGTTGAATACATATTCTCCGATATATAAACTGCCGACGTTAACATAGGAAAAGTGTTGTCACGCCACGCCTTCAACTCTAATCTCTGCCCTTATTAGTGGTGTATTGGTGTGTTTCGATTGATTATTCAATTATACGTACGTTTTCATTGATTAGTCCTTAGCTTTTTAAAATCATGTATTGGTATGATTTGTTCACTGGTTGTGATTATATGAAACAGGTAATTATCTTATGGACTCAGTTACTCCCTCCTACTCCCCCAGCATGCCCTCCTACAGTACAGGCTACCCTTGGTGCTCCCTTCCCAAGGGCCCTGTCCTACGGCTTCGGTTTCCCGAAGAAAGGGAGACCAGATCATTAGATGCTAGATTCGATCAATCTCCGGATTTAAAAAGTTAGTAAATCACATTTGTCTTTAAGTAAATTAATTTCTTAGTATTATTTTCATGTGATCTTCAATCATCGTGTGCAGAAATTTTGGATCACTATGTTGCTGCTAACCCTTCTAGATCTGTATATATATCCTTATCCTCGTATCGTTTGTCCGCTCGAGGTAACTTTTACTATATTAGACAGTGTTACTTTTCCATCATCATTCGTTCTGGTTTTTTTCATTCGGATATCAATGCTTTTCCGTTTAGATTTTAATCTTATGATTTTCTAGTCACAGATATCGAGCGTGTCAACGCTAGTGTCAACAAAAAAGAACTTTGGGATGTCTATTCCAAGGTTACACCTTCAATTGTATCCGTTTCTTCTTTTCTTGGTAACCATCTATCACTTTCTCAAAAATAATTGTATGCTTGCTAAATATTAGGGTTTAAAGGAGGTTTCATAATATAAATTCTTTCCGATGATAGTTCTTTTTAGTGATATATAGTTATAGTTGTAATAAAATTTGATGAGAAACTTTATTTTTATTCAGGTGTGGAAAGGAAGATTGATTGTTCGGGTCTTATCATAGATTGGAACTCAAGTGAGAACGAGGCAACCATATTGACTTCTGCAAAACTGCTTTGGAATGAAAAGGATTCCGCTTTGGAATTTCAGGTTAGTTCCTTTTAAATGATTCTTATAATTCCTTTTATTATACATTTGTAGTTAACAAGTGTTACTTTCTTCCAGCTAATTGTAAGGACGAAAGATGGAACATTGCTTCTTGCTAAAGAAGACTACGTGGACTATTATTACAATCTTCTTACTCTGAAAGTTAAGTCCACAGTAGAACTGAATGTCGTAGATTTGAGATCCAAGGAAGCAGACATTGTTGATGGGATGAATGTCATTGCTATGGGTCGTGACTTTGATACCTGCTCCTTGCTTGATTTCAGTGGAAAACTATATTTGGAAAATCCACACTGTGGCTGTGATGAGATTTTGAGGTCTACTTGTCGGACAACTGAGGTATTCTCTTTCTTCTGTTTTCCCTGATGAGCAAGTAATTCCATGTTTCTTCTCTTTTCCCTGATGGGCTCGGAGTTTCATTTTAAGTAACAGTGGTCTTTCACTAGCTTTTATCATATGTTGTCTAAAGTTTGATTTTACTTTTTTAATCACATTAGCAGATCCTACAGTTGACTTCTCTCTCTATATATATATGATAATTTTAGCCTTTCATTTTCCAATTAGCATTTGACTAAAGGTTTTTTAATCAGGATTGCGAAGGTGGACCACTTATCACCGATTCTGGATATGTAGCTGGGATTAACTTGAATTCTGGTCATCCACTTCCCACTCCTGTTATTCTAACATGCTTGGAGATGTGGAAGTCATTTAGGTATGGCACTTCTTTTTTATGTCAATTTTACCATTAATGTTGCCTATGCGGTCTACCGGCGAGATGGTTTATCCGATGTTTCTCCTTTTATTATTTTACACAAAAATTTGCTTGGTATGTTGGTCTCTAAGTTGGAAATTAAACTTGGGTTTGAGAAGGTTCTGGCTGAGAGTCTGAGACAATTACCTCAATTCTGTAGCCCAATTCTGTCATATTAAATGTTTTTTGATCATATTCCATCTGGTTTCTGAATTCTTTTTGATTTACTTTCCTTCAATGCAGGAAGATTGTACGGCCTTGGTTTGGAATGAGCGTGGTTGATGTGGATCAATTACCTTATGAAATATGGGAAAAATTAAATATATCCCCTACAGGGCCATATGTTGTTGTCAATGAGGTAGGCATTCTAATAATGCCTTATTATTAGTATATTATTAGTTTTATTTCGATTATAATAATGCTTGAAGATGTAATACATCCATTTAATATTCAAGTTAAACTCGGGCTTAGTCACTATTGCAATTAATAGAAAACAAGGAGAACTTAATTAAAACTTAAGAGGACCTGTGTTGGGTATACGTATTTTCACTGTTACGAGAGATATATTCTCTCCGTCCCAACAGGAAGTTAACATTTGGAAGTTAACATTCGGAGATGCTAATTTTTGTTGCAGATTTAATATTAGTGCAACTGTATTATCTCATGTTCAGGTGTCTAGAGGATCAGTTGCTGATAGAAATGGTGTATGTTCTGGCGACTCAGTTACTACTTGTAATGGAATTTGGATACGATCTGCCAAACAGGTAAGGATTCCAACACCAAGATGGTAATGCTACGTGTAAGTAATGTTAAAATCGTGATTTTGATGATATATGTGTGTAAGCTACTCCCTCCGTTTATTTTTATATGACGTTTGACTTGGTTATAAATATGTTTTTATCTATGCTTGACAGTATTACCAACTACTGTCTGCGAGATCGCAAGCAATGACTTGTGGAAATTCAGGTGGACAAAGTTTCACGGTGAGTGTAATTATTCCGTACTCGTATTGGTCTTTAGTTATTTGAGTTTTGCTTCGGTGATAATGATACAATTGAAAATGCATCAGGTTGTCATAAAACCATATGATTGTCGTACGGATATTATTAGCATTGAGGCTGACAAAGTTTCGGTTGATGACGAGAGATTTTATGAATGGTAATCCACTATATCTTACTCCCTCCGTCCCAATCAATTCTTTACACTTTCCTTTTTGGGATGTCCTATCAATTCTTTACATTACTAAAAATAGTAACTTTTAATAATATAATACATTATTACATCCACTACTTCACTCCACTTTTTCAATACTTTATACTATTACACCCACTATCTCACTTATCTTAACAATAAATTATTATTACACCCACTACTTCATTTATTTTAACAATAAAATACACTATTACATCCACTACCTCACTTATTTTAAGAATATTCCTTGGTCTCCGTGCAAAAAGCAAACGTAAAGAACCCATTGGGACGGAGGGAGTAAAATTTTGTAGAATTATTATAATTTTTTATTGTGTTTTTCTGCCCTAGTATTCTTTTATATGTCAAGTGTCATGTTCTCAAATTATATGTTTACAATAAATAAATATTAAATCGTCTAAGACAACATCAATTGTGACAAGTTCAGAAATTTTCAAAACAAAATAGGTGCAAAATAGTTTTTAAGAACATTTTGATAGAGGTACTGAACTAGTTCCCAAATTTTGGTATCGGATGTCAGGTGTCTTATTCTCTGATAACCAATTGCAAGCAGACAAGTGTCATTTCGGACATTTTTTTTTGAAAATTTTGTTTGATTTTCTAGCATTTTTCATTACTAATATGTCAAATTTAGTTTTTTTTTGCTTTGCTTTTGGCTCTTACAAGACAATTTTAAATCTTTGTTGTAACATTGGTTTTCATTATTGCTCTTAGTTGGCCTCGAGTAGCTGGAGAGTGGAACGACAAAAACAGATTGCTAAGAAATCCTGGGCAGAGGAATCAATATCCTAGATATCCGCAACCTTCATATTACCCGTGCTAGAATAAGATTATAAATTAAGACAAAGTGAACATATGCTTGGTCAAAGACAAATCTTTGATTCATTTTTCTTTGTTGTTATAAACTAAGTTGAAGAAATGAGTTTGTGGATTTTATTCTCATTTATAAAAATTAGGGAAAAATAGATTTTTTTTAGCATTCAACTCTTTGGGTCTATTGGAAAGTAGCCGGTGAACATTCAAATTAACTCCTTATATATAATAAGCGTAAGGGAGATCTTATCCACCAAAACTTTGGTCGGTCACTGTACTACCAAAAGTATATAATCCGTTGGATTATAAAAATATAAATATTCAAATAGATGAGGACCGTTAGATATAATATTAAAAAATGTATTTGATTAATAATAGAATAGTATTTAAATACTAAAAGATATATTTTGATAATTTAAACCAATTATAAATAGGTTTTCTATATTGAATAGAAATCTTTATGTAAAAAATCGTAATTATCTTTTCTCTTTAGTTTATGGATAGTTCTAGTTAGATAATAATTATTAAACCATCATTAAATTAAAGATTTTTTTTTTAGCTTCGCGTGGGCTGTAAAATTGTTAAAATCTGTTGTCTAAAACTCAAGATAGAGCCCAAACAGTAAAGTGATTATCTAAATTTTAATAATTTTTTTTAATTTAAACCAATTATAAATAGGTTTTCTATATTGAATAGAAATCTTTATGTAAAAAATCGTAATTATCTTTTATCTTTAGTTTATGGATAGCTTCAGTTAGATAATAATTATTAAACCATCATTAAATTAAAGATAATTTTGTTAGCTTCGCGTGGGCTGTAAAATTGTTAAAATCTGTTGTCTAAAACTCAAGATAGAGCCCAAACAGTAAAGTGATTATCTAAATTTTAATAATTTTTTTATTATTATTGTAGCACCAATTTAATTTTTTTTTCTAATTTTTTTAAATTTATTGATATGGACAGAAAAGTAATTATAGAAATATAATTGCTGATTCTTTGGAAAGGCCAAATATTTAAGGCCTAAAATCCTGATTATTTATTAATTACGAAATTAATAAATAAGAAAAATATACAGCTCATGAAAAGAGTCCAAAATATGGTAAATTTCTCAAAGAAGGATCCAGAATCCCAATTAATGAGTCATAGCCTTTATCAACAAGGAAAAGACTTCTCCAGCAAGAAATACGATGCTTATCCATTATCAATAAGGAGACTTATTCTCTAAGTCTCCTAAACATACCATAAATACCAGGCTCCAGACGCCTATATAAGGACCCTGATCCTACAATCAGAACTACGTTTTGGGCACAGCTCCATACGTCACAACGCCTCAAAAGCGCAACAAGCCACGAAGGCACCCCTAGAACTACGTTTTAGACTTCATCCTCGAATAAGGACATACAAGTCACTACGTCCTTGGTGTGCCCCTGCCGCCATAGCCCCGAGGGCAACACCAAGAACTGCGTCTTTGACTTGATTCTCAATAACTAATTGAGATACGTAGGCATCTTGTGAGGACCGATTTAGTCTCGAAACACAAGTGCAGCCATTAAAGCTCGAAGCTCATTAAACCTTAACATTAAATTCACAAGCACGTTTTTTAATCCACAACATTTGGCGCCGTCTGTGGGAAAACAACATCAACCATGGCAAACACACGAAGAACAATTCGCGATCCTCATACTTCTGATGAACTTCTTCTTACCTCTGCAACAGAGACTCATGGAAGCCAACCACCGCCAATCACTGGCGCTGAAGGAACAGATATCCCCATCACTACCACTCAAGGACCGGAAGTCCCAATTACTGCTGAAGGGACGAATCCCTTACAAATGGTCGTTCATGGGGCAAATCCACAAGAGACCGTTCACCAGCAACCAATCACAACCTCTTCACTGCTCGCAAACGCCCCACGTGGCCTCCAACTTCATACCACGGATCTTCTCCAATACACGACTCAAACTCTCGGTATGCCAACCTATGGTATGCCTCCTCGACCCCCGGTGGGCAGTAGTGGTGCAAACCCCATCTATCATGAGGCATATGTGCCCCTATATATTTAAGGTCTGGGAACCCAAAATCAGCGAACCCCTTTTCAAGACTACTCAGGTCCCTACACCGAGGATGAGAATTACTCAACAGGAGATGAGAGGGACGTTACCCCCAAGAAGGAGACGCTCCTCCCAAACCAATCGGGAACAACACCAAACTACTAAGGAAAAACTTGCGGCCCTTGAAGCCGAGACTGCAAGGCTAAAAAAGCTACTGGCCGAAGAAGAAGCCATAATGACACAAAACCAAGGAACGGGAGGAGTCCCGATAATCAACTTGGATCCAGCACCTAGAAGAAACAAAAGGGCCGAGGTCCCAAGAGGTGATCCCACCGTTTTGTTGCCCCTAGGAGATCCTGATGATCCAACACCGCCCTTCACTCAAGACATCATGAAAGCCAACATTTCTAGAAAATTCAAGATGCCGACAATCAAGGCTTATGATGGAACGGGAGATCCCGTTAACCATGTGAGAACCTTCTCCAACGCACTGCTGTTGCAGCCAACCAATGATGCGGTTAAGTGCCGAGCGTTTCCACAAACCCTGGCGGGCATGGCACAACGTTGGTACAGCCGTTTGCCTCCCAATTCTATTGGATCCTTCAAGGAGTTAAGCAAGGCGTTCATCAACCAATTCGTAAGTGGGAGGGTGCACGAGAAAAGCTCTGCATCCCTCATGGGAATTCAGTAAGGAAAGAATGAAGTCTTGAGAGATTACATTAATCGATTTACTAAAGAGGCTCTAAAAGTCCCAGACTTGGAGGACAAAGTGGCTATGATAGCCCTACAACAAGAAACTACTGATGATCACTTCAAAAGATCATTGGCAAAACATCCACCCGAGAGCATGTTAAAGCTCCAAGATAGAGCCGACAAATACATCAAGGCTGAAGAAAGCATGAGAAAGCATGAACCCACTACTGCTGGTAATGGAAACTCAAAGAAGAGGAAGGAAACCCAGGAATATGATGTTAAGGAGAAATTTCCTAGAACGTCAAAGGGCTCTGATTCTCCACCTAAGAGAAGCAATTTTGGGCCAAAGTTTACAGAGTATGCAAGATTGAATACTCCCAGGAGTCAAATTTTGATGGAGATAGCAAAGGAAGAGGATCTCAAATGGCCAAAGCCAATGAGGGCTGGCCTGTCCAAGCGAAATCAAAACCAATTTTGTCGGTTCCACAAAGAAGTTGGTCATGACACCGACGATTGTAGGCAACTGAAAGATGAGATTGAGTTTCTGATACGAAGAGGAAAACTCAGCAAATTTACCAAGGATGGAAATCAAGGAAGTCATAGGGGAAATTATGAAAGAAAGGATTACGACAGAAGGGACAACGACCAAGATCGTAACCCTAAGCCCCGCAGTCCAGTCATCAACATGATATTTGGAGGACCAACTACTGCTGGGTCCTCCCGGAACTCAAGAAAAGCTTATGCCCGAGAGGTAATGTCTGTGGTTGGAGAAACACCAAAGCGTGCCAGAACAGAAGTGTCGATGGGTTTTGATGATTCCGACTTGGAAGGGGTGAAGTTCCCCCACGATGATCCTCTTGTCATCGTACCTGTGATAGGCAATTCTGAAACAAAGAGAGTCCTAGTTGACAATGGAGCTTCAGTGGATATCTTGTTCCACGATGCTTTTATCAAGATGGGTTACACTGATTCTCAGTGGACACCCTCGAATATGCCCATATATGGGTTCAATGGAGTGGAGTCAAAGGTGGAAGGAACTATCCAACTCCCAATGACCATGGGGCAAGGAATTAATACATCTACTCAAATGTTGAAATTTGTAGTTATAAAGGCAAATTCAACCTACAACGCGATCCTTGGAGGGACTGGACTTCATGCGTTTAAGGCCGTTGCCTCATCTTATCATCTGAAAAACAAGTTCCCAACAAGGAATGGGATTGGAGAAGAGCGGGGAGACCAAAAGATGGCTAGAAGCTGTTATGTAGCCGCTTTAAGGCCTGATGGAATCAGGGGGCAGGTTCTCCCAATTGGGGACATGAATACAAACGACAATGAGGACATAAGAGGGAAACCAGCCGAGGATTTGATCCCCATTCTCTTAGTCCTAGGTGAGCCAGAGAAGGTGACCTACGTTGGGGCTTTGTTACCTGAACCATTGAAAAGCAAACTCATATCTTTTCTTCAAGAGAACAATGACGTTTTTGCTTGGACAGCGACCGACATGCCAGGGATTGATCCCCAATTGATAACTCACAAATTAAATGTGGATCCTGAAAGGAAGACGGTGAAACAAAAGAAGAGAAGTTTTGCTCCAGAGAGGCTTGAAGCCATAAAACAAGAGGTTGAAAAGCTTTTAGAAGCCGGGTTCATAGAGGAAATTCAATTCCCAGAATGGTTGGCTAACCCAGTGATGGTCAAAAAGGCCAACGGAAAATGGAGGATGTGCGTCGACTTCACCGACTTGAACGATGCATGTCCTAAGGATTATTTTCCCTTACCAAGGATTGATGCTCTAATAGATGCAACAGCTGGGCACAAGATGCTAAGTATCATGGATGGCTTCAGCGGATACAACCAAATCAAGATGCACAAAGATGACATCTCCAAGGTATCATTCATCACTGACTTTGGTGTTTCTGTTATCTAGTCATGGCATTTGGACTTAAGAATGCAGGGGCAACATACCAAAGGTTGGTGAACAAAATTTTTGAACACCTAATTGGAAAAACCATGGAGGTCTACGTAGATGACATGCTAGTCAAGAGCCTCGATAAGGCCAACCACATTGAGCACCTCCGAGAGGCATTTGAAGTGCTAAGGCACCACAAAATGATGTTGAATCCAGCTAAGTGTGCCTTTGGTGTAGGCTCGGGAAAGTTTTTAGGCCTAATGGTTTCCAAGAGAGGAATCAAGGCTAATCCCGACAAAATCAAAGCAATTCTAGACATGGAACCACCACAGACTATTAAGGAAGTCCAGAAGCTAACTGGAAGAGTGGCAGCATTGGGAAGATTCATCTTCAAGTCAGGAGAGAAGTGCTTACCTTTCTTCAAAGCACTTAAGAATGTGAAATTTTTTGAATGGACAACTGAAAGCCAAGAGGCCTTTGAAGCCTTGAAGAAGTACATGGCTGAGCCACCACTATTGGCCAAACCAAAACCAGGAGAGGTTCTTTATCTATACTTGGCAGTATCCAACACTGCCCTCGGAGCTGTTTTGGTAAAAGAAGAATTGAAGGTTCAGAAACCCATCTACTATGTGAGCAAGATCCTACATGGAGCAGAAATAAACTACTCTATGATTGAGAAGTTTGCCTTAGCCTTGATAATGGCCTCAAGAAAGCTACGCCCATACTTCCAGGCACACAAGATAGAGGTTTTGACCAATCAACCTCTAAGAAACATCTTGCACAGCCCTCAAGTTAGTGGAAGGTTGATCAAATGGGCCATTGAACTAGGGGAATTTGACATCATGTACAAGCCTCGAACGGCCATCAAAGCTCAAGCACTCACTGACTTCATGGTTGAATGCACCATTGACAACCAAGAAGTCGGGGGGCAGGAAGTATCAGTGGAAGACAAGGAAGATGAAGAAATGGTCTCCAAAGAATGTTGGGTGCTCTATTTTGATGGAGGATCAAAAACAAAATCAAGTGGAGCCGGTTTAGTGCTACAAAGTCCTGATGGATTCCTCATAGAGTATGCACTAAAACTGGACTTCCCAACGACAAACAACGAAGCTGAATATGAAGCCCTGATAGCTGGCCTGGGGCTGGCTGGAGCCTTAAGAGTCAAAACTCTGAAAGTATGTGGAGATTCGAGGCTGGTGGTCTCCCAAGTAAATGGGGAGTTTGAGGCCAGAGATAAAGTCATGGCCAAACACTTAAAGCTTGTCAAGGCCATTATGACTCAGTTTGACGAATGCTATGTTGAGCACATTCTTAGGGAAGAAAACATGAAGGCCGATGCCTTGTCTAAGTTTGCTTCTTCAGAAATTGAAAACTATGCAGGAAGTGTATACTTCCAAGTCTTGAAGACCCCAAGCATCAACAGAAAGTTGGTAGCACCCATTGATGTTGCTAGTTGTTGGATGGATCCCATCAAAGCTCATCTGGAAACTGGGTGGCTATCCAACGATACTTCAGAAGCAAGAAAGCTATATGTGAGAGCACTAAGGTATGTCCTGATTGAGGGAATTCTATACAAGAAGTCTTTCATCATTCCTTATCTGAAATCTTGAGACCCCAAGAGGCAGAATTGGCCCTAAAGGAAGTACATGAAGGAATTTGTGAGCAACACTTGGGGGGCAGAGCCCTTGCTCATAAAATCACCCGTCTAGGTTTCTATTGGCCAAGCATACTTGTTGATGCTAAAAGTTATGTGAAGAAATGTGAACGGTGCCAGAAACATGCACCAGTGGTTAGGCAACCACCAGAGATGTTGACATCCATAAACTCACCAATCCCATTTGCCATGTGGGGAATGGATATACTTGGACCATTTCCAATGGCAAGTGCGCAGAGAAAATTCTTGATAGTGGCAATCGACTACTTCACTAAGTGGACTGAGGCTAAACCTTTAGCCAAGATAACCACCAAACAAGTGATGCACTTCTTCTGGGAAAATGTAATATGCAGATATGGAATCCCACGAATCCTGGTTACGGATAATGGAACTCAGTTTAACAATGATGAGTTCAAGAAGTATTGTGAAGAGAATGATATCCAATTACGCTTCACTTCTGTTGCCCATCCTCAAGCAAATGGGCAAGCTGAAGTTGCAAATCGAATTATCCTAGATGGACTGAAGAAAAGAGTTGAACACTCCAGAAACACTTGGGTAGATGAGTTGCTCCCCATACTATGGGCATATCGTACTACCTGCAAAGTCACCACTGGAGCAACCCCATTTCTGCTGGCATATGGGGCAGAAGCAGTGGTTCCAGTGGAGATTACTCACACGTCTCCAAGAGTTGAGGCTTATGAACCAAAAACAAATGAGGAAGGCTTGAGGCTGGCCTTAGATCTAATTGACGAAGTTAGAGATGAGGCAAACGCCAAGATAGTTGAACATCAAAAGAAGGCATCTTTCTACTACAACCTAAGGGTTAAAGAAAGGTTCTTTCGACAAGAAGACTTGGTTCTACGAAAGATTGAGGCATCCGGAGTTGGACAAAAAGGCAAGCTGGCCCCAAATTGGGAAGGACCATATCGCGTTAAGAACGTATTTGGTCGAGGATCCTACAAATTGGAAACCCTCGAAGGGCATGAGGTGCCAAGGACTTGGCATGCCTCAAATTTTAAAGTCTATTATGTTTAGTGCATCCTAAAAGGATCCGCTAGTAGGAGAAGTAGAAGTATGGTTCGATGAAATCATGAGCTTCCTGGAAAGAAGATGAAGGGTTGAACCCATTTTGATTGGTAGAAACATCCTCAAAGCATTTCCAAGACAAACTACAAATGAATGTAAAGGAAAGCATACAAAATATGCATGTCAACTGCACAAATAGAGCTGAATACAACGAACCCCGACGGGTGAATGTTGCTAATAAACATACAAAAGAAAGCCTAAGATGCTTATTGTTAATTAGCAAAAATTTGAAGCTCAAGAGAAGTTTGATATGATAGACTTGAGAATGAATCACTACGAGTGGAGCCATCAGTAAGAACTCGTAAGGGTGAAGGGTTGAAACCCCAGAAACCTAAGACATTCAGTCCAAACCCCATCATTCGATATGCTCAATGAAAGGCTTGAAGCCAAAACAAGACGGTATAAGACATAAAAGGCTTATGCAAATGTCAAGTTAGCCTCGAATAAGAAAAAATCGTCGTAAATGTGTAGGTCGCTCCACACTTTACACCAAGACGATACTCGTGAAACACTAGTATATTAAAATCCCCAAAAAGGGTAGTAAGTCCCAGGTAAGGGATAAAAAGACCCTAAGTCTCGAAAAAGACCGGTATAACTTCTATGAAATCTTCAAAGGATGAAGATTGTACCCCGAAAATCTTCAAAGGATGAAGATTGAACCCAGAAAATCAAAGAATACAACCGCGGAAACTTCGCCGGAAATCGACTTACTACGGAATAAGAAGAGAGAAATTTTTAGAAAGTGAAAGTATGAAATGAAGAGTGATAGTGGAAATCCCACTCTTTTATAATCGAGACAACCGGTCACCCAACCGGTTAAGGGAAGGGCAACCGTCTATGGCCAGTTAAGGCCCATAAATCCATTTATGGATTACAAAAATCAAAGCCCAAACAAATTGAAACTCAGGCGAATTCAAAGCTTAAACAATTTAAGGCCCAATAAGGCCCAAGGCTGGAATAAATTGAAATCCAGTTAAAATTTGGGCTAGTTAAGGCCCAAGAAAGAACGAAAAATAATGAAACTAAGGTCGAAAACACCTTAGATCGACATCGAAGGCTCGAAGTCGAAAATACACGAGAAATCAAGGTCGAATCCATCGACCTCACTCCCAAATAAAATCGAAAAATTAAAATTTTGAGGTCGAAAAGACCTTAGACCGAGTTCGAAGACTCGAAGTCGAAAAACACCTGAGAATTGAGCTCGAACCCTTCGACCTCACACCAAATTGAGGTCGAAAATGTATAGGTTCGAGGTCGAAGACATGAGGTCGAAAACATACTAATAATTGAGGTCGAAGCATTCGACCTCGCACCAAAACGAGGTCGAAAGTATATGTGATCGAGGTCGAACGATCGAGGTCGAAAAAGACTGGGAAATCGAGGTTGAAACCTTCGACCTCACACCAGTTGAGGTCGAAAACGAGATCGAAAATGACCGAAATCCTGGTTGAAAATGAGGTCGAAAATGACCTAAATCCTGGTCGAAAATGAGGTCGAAAATGACCTATTTTGAGGTCGAAAATACCCTTAAAATAGAAAATTTTGAGGAAAAACACGCTATAACTTCTACGAAAACCCCAAGGAGATTTTCCCAGAAGTTGGGGGGCAAATGATATGGACAGAAAAGTAATTATAGAAATATAATTGCTGATTCTTTGGAAAGGCCAAATATTTAAGGCCTAAAATCCTGATTATTTATTAATTACGAAATTAATAAATAAGGAAAATATACAGCTCATGAAAAGAGTCCAAAATATGGTAAATTTCTCAAAGAAGGATCCAGAATCCCAATTAAAGAGTCATAGCCTTTATCAACAAGGAAAAGACTTCTCCGGCAAGAAATACGATGTTTATTCATTATCAATAAGGAGACTTATTCGCTAAGTCTCCTAAACATACCATAAATACCAGGCTCCAGACGCCTTTATAAGGACCCTGATCCTACAATCAGAACTACGTTTTGGGCACAGCTCCATACGTCACAACGCCTCAAAAGCGCAACAAGCCACGAAGGCACCCCTAGAACTACGTTTTAGACTTCATCCTCGAATAAGGATATACAAGTCACTACGTCCTTGGTGTGCCCCTGTCGCCATAGCCCCGAGGGCAACACCAAGAACTACGTCTTTGGCTTGATTCTCAATAACTAATTGAGATACGTAGGCATCTTGTGAGGACCGATTTAGTCTCGAAACACAAGTGCATCCATTAAAGCTCGAAGCTCATTAAACCTTAACATTAAATTCACAAGCACGTTTTTTAATCCACAAAATTATAAATTCTATGTTTATTTCAATAATATATTAAAATCAATTTAAGAAAAAATTAAAATCGATCTGGTCCGTGTACGACCACTATACGACCAAATTAATTATTACAGTTAGATCTTAAATAGATCGATGAGAATTGTTATATCTAATATTAAAAAGTGTATCTGATTAATAATAGAATTATATTTAAATACAAAAAAGTGTATTTTGATAATTTAAAATTTTTCTATGTAAAAATTCTTAAATATCTTTTCTCTTTAATTTATGTATAGTTCGAGTTAGATAATAATTGTTAAACCAAATATCAGATAACAATTCATATCGATTACAATATTAAAATTATCAATATAATGCTCATGTATATCATATAGCAATGATACATGTGGACCCTGCGTTATAAGAGACTTAGAAGAACTCATGTACATGAATAAATTTAAACATTTTTTTTTTCTGAAGGAACATAACAATTTGTTTAATCCAAATTATAATTATATTATTTTACATATAACAAACATAAAAGGATAATATCAAAATATTATTAAAATATTGAGGGTTTCATATTCATAAACAATAATTTTGAATATAATACTTAACCATCTTTTCTTTTCGGTTTATGGGTAGGTCAAGTTAGATAATAATTATTAAATCATCATTAAATTAAAGATAATTTCGTTAGTTTCACATGGGTTGTAAAATCGTCAAAATTCAATTTCTAAAACTCAGGATAGAACCCAAATAGTAAAGTAAGTATCTAAATTTTAATAAATATTTTTTTATAATTGTAGCACCAATTTATTTATTTTTCCACTAATTCTTTTAAATATAGAAATTTTATCTTTCTTTCAATAAAGTATTAAAATAAATTAAGAACAAATTCAAATCGATAAAGACTATAATAATATGAGAATAAAATTTTATATAATCATAACATAATTTTTATTTTATTTATTAATTTTAAAATAATAATGTATTTTAAAATTTTATATACACTATAAATAAAACCGAAACATTAAAAATAAAAGCAGTTAGTAAGATACTTATATCAGTATGTACTTGATATCCTTATTATATTAAACTCTTTTATATAATAAGCATAATAGGGATTTATCCGAAATTTTGATCGTGACAACCAAATAAGGACTATTAGATCTTAACTAGATAAATGAAAATCGTTTGATCAAAGATTAAAAAAGTGTATTTTATTTATAATAGGATTATATTTAAATTCTAAAAAGTGTATTTTGATAATTTAAACCAAATATACCAAATATAAATAAGTTTTCTATATTGAATAGAATTCTCCATGTAAAAAATTCATGACTTTCTTTTCTGGGACAATTCTAGTTAGATAAAAATTGTTAAACCATCTTTTAATTAAAAATAATTTAATTATGGTGTAAAATCGTCAAAATCTGATTTTTAAAACACAAGATATAGCCCAAATCAATAAAGTGAGTATTTAAATTCTAATAATGATTATTATGTCATCATTATTTTAACGCCAATTTAATTAATTTTTTCTAACTATTTTAAATCTAGAAATTTATGTTCAAAAATTAAAATCAATCTAAGAAAAATTCAAATCAACAAAGAATATAATAATACGAGGATAAAATTTTATAAAATTGTGCACATTTTTTATCCTATTTTATTAAGTTATAGATCATAACTAATCAAATATAATTTATTATTAAATAATAAATTATACACAAATGATCATTTTGTTTTATAAGCACTTATAGAGATCTAATTTCATTGTTAGCAGGACTATATTCATATTAAAAAAACCGTATTTTGAAATTGTAGACTCAGTTACAGAACAAACCTAACTTTTTTAACCTATATACATTGTAAATTATTAAATTCGAAACTTTAAAAGTTTGTTAATCAATTAGTATAGTACTTTTCTGAAAAATCGTACTTTACAAAAAATATTATCAAATAACCTATGTTTGAAAGAAAAAAAATGAAAAAAATTCTTTTTTTTCAAAAAAAAACCCTGTAAATTTTAATATGTTGTTGGTAGATTCAAATCTTAGATCATTCTACATGATAATTTTACTGTTATATGTAACGTTTCTCAACAATTTAATTTGAAAGATCAAACGATTATGGATTGATCAAACAAAGCGACCACACTTATAAGAAAGCTTTCATTATTTAGTCTTTAATATAATAACATAGATATTTACGGGATATACTATAAAAAAAATGAATTTTATACAGAATTTTGATCGTCACGGTGTACTACTTTAAAAGAAGAACTATTACAAAAAAATATATATTTTAATTGATAATTTATTTTCTCAAAAGTTCAAAGTTCCCGCATCATTAACATATTACAAAAAAGAGTATATTATATTTTAGCAATAAATATTTAAAAAATTAAAAATTAAAAAATTATAAATATTAAGAAAAATTAATGATGTTATCCTGGTAGTTTAGTCCTAAATACCGCCACAACATTCTCAACCGTTAGATCCAATACTTTTAAAAATAGATGATCAAGATTATATCATATAAAAAGAAATTATTATCTAAAAATGATATAAGTTAAAAGATATTATATTAGGATTGTATTTTCCAAAAAGTTAAAACATAAAAATAGTTGTAATTAAATAAGGAAACCCACTTATAACCAAAATAATAAAAATCTTTTAATCTTAAATAGATAGGTGAAAACCGTTAGATTTAACATTAAAACCTGTATTTGGTTAATAAAGGTTATTCTAATAATCTAAACTACATATAAGTTAAGTAGATTTCCTAAATCGAATAGAATTCTCAATATTAAATTTCGTCACTTTATTCTCTTTTTAGTTTTATAATAGTTTTTAATTGAAAAAAAACTATTAAACCACAACTAAATTAAAGATTATTTTGTGAATTTCATGTGAACCGTAAAATTGGCCAAATCTAACTTTTATAACTCAATATAAACAAATATTAAATTGAGCGTGTAAAATGTAATAAATATCAAATTTTTAACTATAATTTTTTTTGGCTAATTTTTTTTAACAATAATTTAATCATGTAAACTAATAACTTTTAAATATTAAAATATTCATAAATAAATAAAATTATAAATATTAAAAAAACAATCGTGTGTTGCATCGTCATAAAAATATAATTATAAACATAATAATTATAAATAAAATTTAAGTAACCGTGCATCCCACGGCTATAAACTAGTAATTAAAAATAACCATCAATGTTACATGTGCTTTTGTTTTTAGTCATTCCTTTAAATATGAATGACATGGCAGTTAGAATAATATTACGTGAACTTATTTTTTTTAAGGGAACATTAAGTGGACTTAATCATTAGGTGAGATGATAAATAAAAGTTTAGAATATATTATAATATAATCACTAAAAATAATTTTTTTAAATACGTACATCATTAACGTCCCACTTAACGGAATACCTGAAAACAAAAGTAAAGGTAACATTAATGGTTTTAAATAATTATTTGAGAGTTAAGTGGTTACTTTCAAAAAAAGACAATAGTTGAGTGATAAAAAACATACATTTTCCCTATTATTAATTAATAATAATAATTAATTTTGAAAGAGATTTACCATTATCACCAACCTAATAAAATTTATATGAATGTGTTTGACATGATCTTCGTCTACAAATTAATTGCATATAATTGTGTACATTAATCTATATTCAAATTTAGTTGATGCCAAACTATAATTTGTAAATCTTTTTTAATGTACTATCAATACTAATATATAATAGACGAAATATTAAAAATTTGGTTGGTCGGTATGGTATGTTGTGATTTTATTTAATTACCTTTAATTAACTGTATTTCGTGTTTTTAGTTAATTAACCTTACTTATTTATAGAAATATATTATTAAATAATAATATTACCTATTTATAACCAATTACCTTTTTCACCTAAAATACATTATTTTTTTATGTTTTCTAACAAATTACCCTACATTTTCAAATATATCACGGGCAATTACCTTTTTTAACTAAAACATGTTTGTTTTTCTATTTTTCTTTACTAAAACCTCTCCTTTTTTCCAAAAATATCACGGACAAACCTTTAATTATTTATTTTTAAACCTATTTTAATATTATAATTATTTTTTAAAAAAGTTTACCTATTTTAACATGTCTACTTATTTTTTTTAACAAATGCAATTACTAAAAATGTTAAATATAAATAATCAAATACCTATTTATAACCAATTATCTTTTCAGCTAAAACACATTATATATTTTTTCTAACAAAGTACATCCTTTTCTAAATATATCACGGCAAATTGCCTTTTACAATTTACTTTTTCTATTTTTCTCACTAAAATCTATTTTTATTCCAAAAATATCACAGGAAACCCTTTACTTATTTATTTTAAAACGTATTTCAATACTTTTAATTATTAAATTTTAAAACCTCATTTTCCAAAAATATCACGGGCATTTACCTTTTTAAACTAAATATATGTTACATTTTTTTTATTTTTTCTTACTAAAACCCCTCATTTTCCAAAAATATAACGGGCAAATCCATACTTATTTATTTTAAAATCTGTTTTAATGTTTTTAATCAATTAAAAGTGTTTAGCTATTTTAACATGTCTACTTATTTTTTGCACAATTACAATTAATAAAATATTAAAAATAAAAATAAAATAACAATTAACAATCCGTGCATCGCACGGGTTTTAAGCTAGTATATATTAAATGAGAACATCGCATTTTTAATGAGCAAATATATTTAGCTTGGAATTACGTAATTATCCTTTATAAATCTAAGATTTCATTGTTTTTTTTTTTAAACAAAGATTTCATTGTTTTTCTCATCCACCAAAAGACAACTATTACAAACGCCTCTTCGGCCCTTGGTGTTATAAATTTTAATCTGAAACGTAATAAGGTAACAACATCAATTTGTTCGTTGGTTTAATCTCCACAATGACGTTTCGTGTACGCATACAATTTATATTTTCTTGTCCCATAACTTTTATAAAGAATAATTTTTCTGAGATTACCTTAAGCACAATTCCCTTAAGGTAGACTCAGAATAACATTATCAAATTAACCATCCCAATATCTAGAATATATTTCTTTAAAGTAAAGAGGAAAGTTAGAATTAAATATTAATGATTAGCATTTAGATAAGCATTAGATTCAAAATTTAACTTAAATTTAAACAAAAGACTAATTTATAATCCTAAGATCACACTTTTTCTCATACAACAAAAGACTAATTTTACAAACGCATCCTCTGCTTTTGGTGCTACAATTGTTTATAAGAAATGCGACAAGGCGACAACATCAAATTTTGTGTGTTGGCTTATTCTTATAACGGCGTTTCATTTCACGTTTTGTTCATTGGCTTATTCTAATGAGAAAATTTATTCATTTTGAAATTACGAGATTACCCTTAATAATCCAAAGATCACCCTTTTTCTCATCTACCAAAAAATTACCGTTACAAACACCTCTTCTGCCATTGGTTCTCTATATGTTTATTTGAAATAGGGCTGAGCATTCGGGCGGTTCGGTCCAGAACCGGGACCGAACCGAAAAAACCGAAAACCGAAATGTTGTTTTTCTTGAAACCGAACCGGACCGAAATTGCTATATGGACCGGGACCGGACCGAACCGAAATAATTCGTTTATTCGGTTCGGTTCTTAAAGACCGAATTATTTTTGAATGCCTTATTACCTGTATAATGTTCATCAGTTCATGTGTATTGATATTTGATATCTGCAGCTAAATTATGAATAGCCAAACGAATTAATTCAAAGTCTATTGAAAGTCAAAACGAAACACAAGGTTGAAAACACATAATTTGTAGCCAGAAACTAGTACAAGTACTCAATAGTTTAACTGAAATGAAAAAGAAAAAATGTTCAACTCTTAAATTCAAGAATATGCGCTTCAGCTATTGTGCGTTGAAAATGAAATGCATCAGTGCATCACTCCTTAACATATCAGATTCTCAGGTCGACGGTCAGGGAAGTCTCGCTGTCTCGGATGCGCGCAGCGCGCACCAATAAAGAAAAAATTGTTAAATAGAATCTATGATTCTCCAATAAACAATTAACATTTAAGAATTTATGATTTTTGAATCTAGAGACTAGAATTGGTACCTTGAACTTGAAGAAGTGAGAAGTGATTAAGTGAATCGGTATCTAGATCGGTCACTGAGCGGCGGGATCGTGGTGGTCTGGTGGGGCGGCGGCCGGTGGAATTAGGTTTTTAGGTCTCGGGGGTGGGGTGGGGGTGGGGTGGTGAATGAGTACTGAGTGACTAAACGCGTAAGTAAGTAAATAATATATTATTATATTATCATAATATATTATATATATTATATATATAATGTAAATATATATTGTTTATTTCGGTTTTTTCGGTCCAAAACCGAATTGTTTTTGTAAAAACCGAACCGAACCGAATTATATTTCGGTCCGGTCCGAAAAACCGAAATGACCGGAAAGTTAAAAAAATTAGGACCGAACCGAACCGAATTAACATATTTCGGTTCGGTTTTTACGGTTTGGATCGGTTTTGCTCAGCCCTAATCTGAAACGTGACAAGGCTACAACATCAAATTGTTCATTGGCTTAATCTCATAATGACGTTTCGTGCCTGCAGGTAATTTGTATTTCATTCTCCCAACATTTTAATATACGAATATATACTTTTGTGATTGCGCACGCACATGCTTACGTTGATTTTGAATATAGTTTTTGGGTGGTATTTGTGTGAGTTAATTTGAATGAAAATGATTAATAACTTCTTTGTTGTGATTGCACACAAACATGCTTACTATGATCTTAGTTAAATACTCCCTCTGTCCCTATTTAGTTGTCCCTTTTGGAAATTTTTTTGTCCGAAATTAGTTGTCCATCTCCTCATCCAACATGTTATGCCATATTTTGGCATAGTCCAAATTTCTCCGTTTAATAATTATTAATTCAGATTAATAATTAATTGCTTAACCAATAAGCAATATCCTCTCTCTGAAACGAGGAAAGAATCAATCTCAATCAACGAATAACGAAAAATATCTTCAAATCATGGAAAGAAATGCGGAGATGCCGCGAGATTATAGGAAAATGTGTGAAGACCGGACTATTTATGGGAACGTGAGGTGGATTGATAATCCTTGAACTATTTATGGGAACGTGAGGCGGATTGATAATCCTTGAACTATTATGTGAACATTGGATGGATAAACTTTGACTATTTATGGGTTTGGACTGAATGGACTTATCTAATGACTTGTTTTCCAAGAACTACGTGAGGCTTGATCCCTATATAAATGGGTACGTAGGCACCTTGTATGGTACAGTGGTACAGTGGTACACGACAATTGACACTCAGGAAAGAGGTAGAGAAAGAACTCATTCTCTATTCAATTTCTGAGGAGTCATCATACGAGCTCAGCCCCAAACATCCAAAAATCTCAAATCCCCCTATTTTCATTATTCGTTATTCCAGCAACCTCCGATTTGTGTTGTTACGAAATTCCTCCAACAACAATTGGCGCTAGAAGGAGGGGATTATTTTTTGATTGTGGAGGACAATCAAATCATCTACATCATACGCAAGGGGGGTTATTATGGATCTGGAGCGGCTTTAATGGAGGAGCAGAACGATGGAGGCGGTGATTCATGATTCTTTTCGAAATTAAGATAAGTTTTCTTATGCTTTTGTCTGTATACATAAGTTATCTTATAAAATTCGTAGTAAATTGAATACATGTCAGATTTTGATGATTTTTTATGATCCGGAAAGCTTTTGTGATTTCCTACAAATTTCGTTCTTGGTGTTTTCTGAGATTATGTTCAGGTCTATTCTCGAAATCACAAAACATAATCAGATCCCGTTTTTCAGTATTGAGAAGTTAATCTGCAGATGTTTTATTTGATTCCCGATTCGTTATAAGTCCGTTTCTGACGAGCCATATATCATCGGAAAGCTCTTTTCGTTTTCTACAACTTTCATGTTTTGTGTTTTCCAAGAAAACATCGTTTACAGGGTCAGAAAGGTAAAAAACAGATCTGGACAGAATCTGAATCATGGAGATGTTAAAGAATTGTGATGCAATATTCGTAGCGCGTGATTTGATTACTTCACTAGCTCGTGCATGGACAAAAATAATTGTGGAAGATCCTTATTTTATAAGGGTAATGTTTTCGAAAGCTCTCTTTTCCAAGGAGGATTAATATCGAAGACCCTACTCTCAGAGGAGAGTCCATGAATAAAATTATATTATTGAAGGTCCATTGTAGATGGATATTTCTTGGTTGGCACGAGACATTCCTACAATCATGGGAAGAAATGCGGAGATGCCGCGAGATTGCAGGAAAACGTGTGGGACCGGACGTGATATGGTTGACATGCGACATTCCTACAATCATGAGAAGAAATGCGGAGATGCCGCAGGATTGCAGGAAAACATGTGGGACCGGACGTGATATGGTTGGCACGCGACATTCCTACAATCACGAAAAGAAATGCGGAGATGCCGCGAGATTGCAGGAAAACGTGTGGGACCGGACGTGATATGATTGTCACGAGACATTCCTACAATCACGGGAAGAAATGCAGAGATGCCGCGAGATTGTAGGAAAACGTGTGGGACTGGATGTGATATGGGCTGAAAGCCTGATATTTGAAATTGGGTATCTTATTAAAGCCTCGGCTCGGGGGCTCGCGAATGAATGAAAACACATCCTTATGTGGGCAATGACACTTGAAAAGTGTGTACGCCAATTCGGACTATATACAAAACGCCAAACGACCGAAGAAATTTGGAAGCTCGAAGATTTTTAGTTCTCCACTGCAGCAAGCTACACTGAAGAACTGGGGGCTTGTTGTTATGCCATATTTTGGCATAGTCCAAATTTCTCCGTTTAATAATTATTAATTCAGATTAATAATTAATTACTTAACCAATAAGCAATATCCTCTCTCTAAAACGAGGAAAGAATCAATCTCAATCAACGAATAACGGAAAATATCTTCAAATCATGGAAAGAAATGCGGAGATGCCGCGAGATTATAGGAAAACGTGTGAAGACCGGACTATTTATGGGAACGTGAGGTGGATTGATAATCCTTGAACTATTTATGGGAACGTGAGGCGGATTGATAATCCTTGAACTATTTATGGGAACATTGAATGGATAAACTTTGACTATTTATGGGTTTGGACTGAATGGACTTATCTAATGACTTGTTTTCCAAGAACTACGTGAGGCTTGATCCCTATATAAATGGGTACGTAAGCATCTTGTATGGTACAGTGGTATAGTGGTACACGACAATTGACACTCGGGAAAGAGGTAGAGAAAGAACTCATTCTCTATTCAATTTCTGAGGAGTCATCATACGAGCTCAGCCCCAAACATCCAAAAATCTCAAATCCCCCTATTTTCTTTATTCGTTATTCCAGCAACCTCCGATTTGGGTTGTTACGAAATTCCTCCAACAACACAACACAAAATTTTGATCATTTTTCTACTATTACCCTTATTTATTGTCATTTCCAATATTGACTTTTCTTCCTCTACTCATAGAAGTATAGAACTAGTGTATTAATTATGGGTATTAAGGGAAAATAAGCATAACATTTAAAATTTCTTAATATGCGTAAAATTTTCAAAGAGGACAACTAAAAAGGGACGGAGGTAGTACATTTTTTAGGTGGTATTTGTGCGAGTTTAATTGCATGAAAACAATTATTAAGTTCTTTATTGGGTTCTGTGTCTAAATGTAGTCCTGGGACCTAATTGTTATTTTCAAAAGTTCAATAACTACTCATTTAGTTTTTGAAAACTTTTTGAATAAATATAGAGTCAATGTTTATTGATCTCTTCCCAAACTTATATATGTTTAGTGCACGTAGTTTTTGTCAATGGAGTACTTTGCTATTTTTCTGGAATAAAAAAATTGTTTAAATATTTATGTTAAATTTAAGAAAATTTTCAATGGAAGTAAAATTGATTATGAGGGGTCAAATTAACAAACTCCACTGACAATGGTCAAATTTATTTTCAAATATTTTAGTTGAGATTTGGCAGGAATTTTGCCACCAAAATGTAAATCTGGCCGTGTATAAATTTGATTGTTGTCGGTCAAATTTATGGTTAGCAAATTTTGGCTACATAAGCGGGAAATTTCCGTTTTTCTGGCGGGAACTGTTTTTCTGGTGGGAACTGAGTAACAAAAATGATCGACTAAATATGAACGACCTTAAATTTGACCCCTCTTCTCAACAAATTTTGACCCATTGGGGGCAAATTTGCCACCAAAACATTGGTAGGTCAATTTTACGTTTGTTTTCTTTTAGTGATGACTTTGATTAATAAATTCACGAATAAACTATATGAAGGTCAACTAAGCACGATATGTTTACATTGCGGGAATTGAATATTGTGGTATAGTACTTCTTGAATTTCAATTATCGATTTAAGTATGTTTATTTTTTTATTTTTTTTATTAAAGGCCTTGTTCGGCATTGCTGACAGCAACAACAACCGAAAAGTAGTTGAAAACGTGTTTGGTAAATTTTGAATGCCGCTTTTCTTAAAAGCACTTTTTGTTCAACTATATCAACATGACTCTCTTTATCATAAAAAAGGGACAACATAAGCACAGAAGGATCATAAACATCTATATTTTCCTTTCTGAGAAAAAAAACTTCTATAAAAGTTGTTTTGTGTAACTTGAACACGTGTTAATTCTTGTGAACTCGCAAAATTTTGATCAGGTGTATTTGTGATTCACAAAATGTACACTATATCGTTGTCTGATGTGATTATTACCCTTTTTCAATCAGATTCACCAAAAATGATAAACTCAAACAATTATTTTTACACATCATTCATCTATCGCAAATAGATCAAGTTCAAACGTATTTCTGACAACAAATAGTTTGTAGCTTATTTACACAGGCCCGTGCCTTGCACGGGTTGTTACGCTAGTTTCTTATAATGGAAGATAACACAAAAAGGAATCTGATTAACTATTTTTTTCAAAAAAAAAATTATTTATATTATTTTTGACGAGTGAACTAAATTTTTTAGAAAATTCTTTTAATTTGTGAATTTAATTAATAATTCCTACATTGATACATGATTTATAGAAATCTAGGTGTTAATATAGTTTATAAAAATTCACAAGTTTTCTTATTAATTACATTAATGATTATTTCAATATTAATATTACAAAAATACTTTCTGAAAATTTAAACTTATGAACCTATGAACAATTAAACTATTAGCCGAAAAGATAATTTACTAATAACCTCAACCATTAATATTTGTTTTCAACTCGGTGTCATCAATATACTTATATAAAGGAGAAGACGGGGGCAGTGAGGTGGCGCCTCTAGAATCGCTCCGTTCTATTTTTCTATTTTTCTCAATTTTTCACAATTTTTAATTTTAATAATTAAAACTTCCTTTATTATTTTCGATTTTGTAGGAAGAAAATTGAAAATTACACTTTTATTATTTTCAAACTTAATAGAACTTTCTTTTATTATTTTCAAACTTGATAGAACTTTCTTTGGTTTAGAAAATTACAACTTCCTTATTATTTTCGAATTTGTAGAACTTGATAGAACTTTTTTTTATTTAGAAAATTATAACTTCCTTATTATTTTCGAATTTGTAGGCTTGATAGAACTTTCTTTTATTATTTTCAAACTTGATAGAACTTTCTTTGATTTAGAAAATTTCTTTGATTTAGAAAATTACAAATTCTTTATTATTTTCGAATTTGTAGGACTTGATAGAACTTTTTTTATTTAGAAAATTACAACTTCCTTATTATTTTCGAATTTGTAGGCTTGATAGAACTTTCTTTTATTATTTTTAAACTTGATAGAACTTTCTTTGATTTAGAAAATTACAACTTCGTTATTATTTTTGAATTTTTAGGACTTGATATAACTTTCTTTTATTTAAAAAATTACAACTTCCTTATTATTTTCGAATTTGTAGGCTCTTATGTTACAACTTCCTTATTATTTTCGAATTTGTAGGCTTGATATAACTTTCTTTTATTATTTTTAAACTTGATAGAACTTTCTTTGATTTAGAAAATTACAACTTCCTTATTATTTTCGAATTTGTAGGACTTGATATAACTTTCTTTTATTTAGAAAATTACAACTTCCTTATTATTTTCGAATTTGTAGGCTCTTATGTTAATAATTGTTCTTTTATTATTTTTAAACTTGATAGAACTTTCTTTGATTTAGAAAATTACAACTTCCTTATTATTTTCGAATTTGTAGGACTTGATATAACTTTCTTTTATTTAGAAAATTACAACTTCCTTATTATTTTCGAATTTGTAGGCTCTTATGTTAATAATTGTTCTTTTATTATTTTTAAACTTGATAGAACTTTCTTTGATTTAGAAAATTACAACTTCCTTATTATTTTCGAATTTGTAGGACTTGATATAACTTTCTTTTATTTAGAAAATTACAACTTCCTTATTATTTTCGAATTTGTAGGCTCTTATGTTAATAATTGCAATTTTCTTTTTTATTATTTTCAATCTTAATAGAACTTTCTTTTATTATTTTCAAACTTGATAGAACTTTCTTTGATTTAGAAAATTACAACTTCCTTATTATTTTTGAATTTTTAGGATCTTATGTTAATAATTGCAATTTTCTCTTTTATTATTTTCAATCTTGATAGAACTTTCTTTTATTATTTTCAAACTTGATAAAACTTTCTTTTATTATTTTCAAACTTGATAGAACTTTCTTTTATTATTTTCAAACTTTATAGAACTTTTCTTTTATAATACTTATTGATTTTTAAACATAATGGATTTCCATGTTATTCACCTTAGAAACACCTATAAATTAAAGGTCATTCATAACAAAAAATCTACACCGAAACTTTTTTACATAGCTTCAAATTTTTACAACCATATTTACAATCAATACAATTATGGCCTACACCATGTTGGATGCTTTGAACGACAGCAACTATACCTGGATGATAAGAGTACGAGTGTGTAGAATGTGGGAATCTGTCAATCCAAATACTGAAGAACTGATCAGTCTTGACATGATTTTGATCGATGAAGACCACTATCACATGGGTCTAAATTGCTCTTCATACGCATAACGTGCCTAACAGATTGGAAGAAGGCATCGTCAACATATCACTGCATGGATTTCAGTTCATATGTCCGGATATGATTGATGCACGTATTAATGACACCAACATACTCTCAGGTTTTTGATGCAGTAATATATTAGAGTAATATATAAGTAATATTATTATATAAGTTATAATTCAAACTATCATGTTATAATATAATTTTTTCTATGTTGATTTAGATGTTGTGGGCTGTTTGACCTACTTGGGTGGCATTGAAGTTGTCAAAGGCGGTTGAAAAAAAAATTCTCAAAATTGTCACAAATTAGTAAGTTATGCATTATATTAATTTTAATATAACTGTTAATTCTTTTTTATTGTTCTTGTAATTTTATATTACTTCTTTGGTTACCCCAATTTATTTGTTTTACTTATTTAATTTGTATAGTCAACTTCATTATTTTAAAACTCTAATATCATGCATTATTATCTATATAAAAATATTGTACATGAATATTTTTCTAAGCACTCACTGTATTGCAGGATTCTAAAAGTTCTCCTTCGCCCGAGACTGTGCATGACAAAAAGAAAAGGAAAGTATCAATTGAGGACAATGAAAAGGACAACATAGTTGGTGATGGATACAGTGGAGCTGGTGACGGAGTCAATGGAACATGTATTTAGCATTATGCTACAGCCTAATTACACATGTGTTTCCAATCTTACTTTTTAGTATTAAATAATATGTATTAAAGGTTTTGCATTATACTTTTAAACTACATTGATAACTTGTCCGATTTTAATATATTTTGAATATGCACTAAAGGTATATTGAGATTGATAATTACTGTCATTTTCTTAGCTATTTTTAATTATTATGTTTGTTTCAATAAGGATGGAATTTTGCTAAGATTTGAAATATTACAAACTATAAGATTTATAATATATAATATAAATTATATATTATCTTTTCTAATAATACTATATAAATATAAGTTATATTATATGTTTATATTGATTTTTGTCAATATAATATATATATGGCAATGATATCGGTCCAACAAAATAAAAAATCAAACTATATAAACAAACAAAATATGTAAATATTTTATTATAGTACCTACCCAAATGCAAATTTTATAGAATATATTTTATTTGATAATTTAAATAATTTTGTAGATATTAATTTCACAATTTTTATTCTAATATTCTTTTTCTTAACAAATATATTCTAATACCGCTGCGAAGCGCGGCTTAATAACCTAGTTTTATATCAAAGTCATATGATTATTTTAAATAAATTGGAAGAGTATAAATTAAATACATAAATAATTTTAAATATGAAAGCATTTTTAAAGTTTATTACTTTGACCTTATATAACCAACCTAGGTTAACAACGTCTTGACTGGCCGTCTCTTTCCTTTTGCTGCATTGTTTTCAGGTATTTTAATCGATGTAACATGTACCATGTATGTATGTTTTCTTTGATTGTTCATCGATAGTGGTGTACCGGTATGATTTATTCACCAGTTGTGATATGTTTTGGTGTGGTTTGATTTATTCACTAATTGTGGTTATATGAAACAGGGTTCACTAATTATGGACTTCACTTCTCCCTCCTACTCCTACTCCCCCACCTCCCCCTCCTATTTCCCAGGCTGCCCCTCCTACTCCCCCGGCGGCCCCGCCTACTCCCCCGGCAGCCCCGCCTACTCTCCCACTAGCCCCTCTTACTCCCCCGCCAGCCCCTCCTACTCCCCCACTGCCTTCATTTACTCTCCCTCAGTCTACGGCCACCCCTACCAACCCTCTCTTCCTGAATTCTGTCTTCGGTTTCCTGAGGAAAGAGAGACCAGATCATTAGATGCTAGATTCGATCAATCTCCTAATTTGAAAAGTTAGTAAATCGCATCTGTTAAATAATTTAATTTGCAAGTAATATTTATTATGTTATCTTCAATTATCAATAAAATGTTGTAAGGACGATATGTTGTAATTCTGTTCAGAAATTTTGGATCACTATGTTGATGCTAACCCTTCTGTTAAGATAGCCTCACAATTGTCTACTCAAGGTAACTTTTACTAGATTATAATACTTTCCATCATCATTCGTTCTGTTTGTTCATTTGAATTTTAATCTTATAATTTTCTAGTCACAGATATCAAGCATGTCGATACTAGTATCAACAACAAAGAAATGTGGGGTGTTTATTCCAAGATCACACCTTCAGTTGTATCCGTTTCTTCTTTTCTTGGTAACCAATTAGCATTAACTCTACTATAGTTGTATGGTAGCTAAACATAGGGTTTGAAGGAGGTTTCTTAATATATATGTTCTTTCTGACGATGTTTTACCAAGTCATTTGATGTTTCTTTTACTCCTATACCTGATAGTTATAGTTGTATTAAAATTTAATGAGAAACTTTATTTTTATTTTAGGTGTGGAAAGGAAAATTGATTGTTCGGGTCTCATAATAGATTGGAATTCAAGTGAGAACGAGGCAACCATATTGACTTCTGCAAAACTGCTTTGGAATGAAAAGGACTCCCCTTTGGAATTTCATGTAAGTTCTCTTTAAATGATTCTTTTGATATGTCTAATCTGCTTCAATTTTAGTAATTATATATTTGAAGTTAATAAGTGTTACTTTCTTCCAGCTAATTGTAAGGATGCTAGATGGAACATTGCTTCTTGCTAAAGAAGACTACGTGGACTATTATTACAATCTTCTTACTCTGAAAGTTAAGTCCACAGTAGAACTGAATGTCGTAGATTTGAGATCCAAGGAAGCAGACATTGTTGATGGGATGAATGTCATTGCTATGGGTCGTGACTTTGATACCTGCTCCTTGCTTGATTTCAGTGGAAAACTATATTTGGAAAATCCACACTGTGGCTGTGATGAGATTTTGAGGTCTACTTGTCGGACAACTGAGGTATTCTCTTTCTTCTGTTTTCCCTGATGAGCAAGTAATTCCATGTTTCTTCTCTTTTCCCTGATGGGCTTGGAGTTTCATTTTAAGTAACAGTGGTCTTTCACTAGCTTTTATCATATGTTGTCTAAAGTTTGATTTTACTTTTTTAATCACATTAGCAGATCCTACAGTTGACTTCTCTCTCTATATATATATGATAATTTTAGCCTTTCATTTTCCAATTAGCATTTGACTAAAGGTTTTTTAATCAGGATTGCGAAGGTGGACCACTTATCACCGATTCTGGATATGTAGCTGGGATTAACTTGAATTCTGGTCATCCACTTCCCACTCCTGTTATTCTAACATGCTTGGAGATGTGGAAGTCATTTAGGTATGGCACTTCTTTTTTATGTCAATTTTACCATTAATGTTGCCTATGCGGTCTACCGGCGAGATGGTTTATCCGATGTTTCTCCTTTTATTATTTTACACAAAAATTTGCTTGGTATGTTGGTCTCTAAGTTGGAAATTAAACTTGGGTTTGAGAAGGTTCTGGCTGAGAGTCTGAGACAATTACCTCAATTCTGTAGCCCAATTCTGTCATATTAAATGTTTTTTGATCATATTCCATCTGGTTTCTGAATTCTTTTTGATTTACTTTCCTTCAATGCAGGAAGATTGTACGGCCTTGGTTTGGAATGAGCGTGGTTGATGTGGATCAATTACCTTATGAAATATGGGAAAAATTAAATATATCCCCTACAGGGCCATATGTTGTTGTCAATGAGGTAGGCATTCTAATAATGCCTTATTATTAGTATATTATTAGTTTTATTTCGATTATAATAATGCTTGAAGATGTAATACATCCATTTAATATTCAAGTTAAACTCGGTCTAATTAGTCACTGTAGCAATTAATAGAAAACAAGGAGAACTTAATTAAAACTTAAGAGGACCTGTGTTGGGTATACGTATTTTCACTGTTACGAGAGATATATTCTCTCCGTCCCAGCAGGAAGTTAACATTTGGAAGTTAACATTCGGAGATGCATATTTTAAATGCAAATTAAGTGTTAAATAATTGCTAATTTTTGTTGCAGATTTAATATTAGTGCAACTGTATTATCTCATGTTCAGGTGTCTAGAGGATCAGTTGCTGATAGAAATGGTGTATGTTCTGGCGACTCAGTTACTACTTGTAATGGAATTTGGATACGATCTGCCAAACAGGTAAGGATTCCAACACCAAGATGGTAATGCTACGTGTAAGTAATGTTAAAATCGTGATTCTGATGATATATGTGTGTAAGCTACTCCCTCCGTTTTGTTTTATATGACGTTTGACTTGGTTATAAATATGTTTTTATCTATGCTTGGCAGTATTACCAACTATTGTCTGCGAGATCGCAAGCAATGACTTGTGGAAATTCGGGTGGACAAAGTTTCACGGTGAGTGTAATTATTCCGTACTCGTATTGGTCTTTAGTTATTTGAGTTTTGCTTCGGTGATAATGATACAATTGAAAATGCACCAGGTTGTCATAAAACCATATGATTGTCGTACGGATATTATTAGCATTGAGGCTGACAAAGTTTCGGTTGATGACGAGAGATTTTATGAATGGTAATCCACTATATCTTAAAATTTTGTAGAATTATTATAATTTTTTATTGTGTTTTTCTGCCCTAGTATTCTTTTATATGTCAAGTGTCATGTTCTCACATTATATGTTTACAATAAATAAATATTAAATCGTCTAAGACAACATCAATTGTGACAAGTTCAGAAATTTTCAAAACAAAATAGGTGCAAAATAGTTTTTAAGAACATTTTGATAGAGGTACTGAACTAGTTCCCAAATTTTGGTATCGGATGTCATGTGTCTTATTCTCTGATAACCAATTGCAAGCAGACAAGTGTCATTTCGGACATTTTTTTTTGAAAATTTTGTTTGATTTTCTAGCATTTTTCATTACTAATATGTCAAATTTAGTTTTTTTTGCTTTGCTTTTGGCTCTTACAAGACAATTTTAAATCTTTGTTGTAACATTGGTTTTCATTATTGCTCTTAGTTGGCCTCGAGTAGCTGGAGAGTGGAACGACAAAAACAGATTGCTAAGAAATCCTGGGCAGAGGAATCAATATCCTAGATATCCGCAACCTTCATATTACCCGTGCTAGAATAAGATTATAAATTAAGACAAAGTGAACATATGCTTGGTCAAAGACAAATCTTTGATTCATTTTTCTTTGTTGTTATAAACTAAGTTGAAGAAATGAGTTTGTGGATTTTATTCTCATTTATAAAAATTAGGGGAAAATAGATTTTTTTAGCATTCAACTCTTTGGGTCTATTGGAAAGTAGCCGGTGAACATTCAAATTAACTCCTTATATATAATAAGCGTAAGGGAGATCTTATCCACCAAAACTTTGGTCGGTCACTGTACTACCAAAAGTATATAATCCGTTGGATTATAAAAATATAAATATTCAAATAGATGAGGACCGTTAGATATAATATTAAAAAATGTATTTGATTAATAATAGAATAGTATTTAAATACTAAAAGATATATTTTGATAATTTAAACCAATTATAAATAGGTTTTCTATATTGAATAGAAATCTTTATGTAAAAAATCGTAATTATCTTTTCTCTTTAGTTTATGGATAGTTCTAGTTAGATAATAATTATTAAACCATCATTAAATTAAAGATTTTTTTTTTTAGCTTCGCGTGGGCTGTAAAATTGTTAAAATCTGTTGTCTAAAACTCAAGATAGAGCCCAAACAGTAAAGTGATTATCTAAATTTTAATAATTTTTTTTAATTTAAACCAATTATAAATAGGTTTTCTATATTGAATAGAAATCTTTATGTAAAAAATCGTAATTATCTTTTATCTTTAGTTTATGGATAGCTTCAGTTAGATAATAATTATTAAACCATCATTAAATTAAAGATAATTTTGTTAGCTTCGCGTGGGCTGTAAAATTGTTAAAATCTGTTGTCTAAAACTCAAGATAGAGCCCAAACAGTAAAGTGATTATCTAAATTTTAATAATTTTTTTATTATTATTGTAGCACCAATTTAATTTTTTTTTCTAATTTTTTTAAATTTATTGATATGGACAGAAAAGTAATTATAGAAATATAATTGCTGATTCTTTGGAAAGGCCAAATATTTAAGGCCTAAAATCCTGATTATTTATTAATTACGAAATTAATAAATAAGAAAAATATACAGCTCATGAAAAGAGTCCAAAATATGGTAAATTTCTCAAAGAAGGATCCAGAATCCCAATTAATGAGTCATAGCCTTTATCAACAAGGAAAAGACTTCTCCAGCAAGAAATACGATGCTTATCCATTATCAATAAGGAGACTTATTCTCTAAGTCTCCTAAACATACCATAAATACCAGGCTCCAGACGCCTATATAAGGACCCTGATCCTACAATCAGAACTACGTTTTGAGCACAGCTCCATACGTCACAACGCCTCAAAAGCGCAACAAGCCACGAAGGCACCCCTAGAACTACGTTTTAGACTTCATCCTCGAATAAGGACATACAAGTCACTACGTCCTTGGTGTGCCCCTGCCGCCATAGCCCCGAGGGCAACACCAAGAACTGCGTCTTTGACTTGATTCTCAATAACTAATTGAGATACGTAGGCATCTTGTGAGGACCGATTTAGTCTCGAAACACAAGTGCAGCCATTAAAGCTCGAAGCTCATTAAACCTTAACATTAAATTCACAAGCACGTTTTTTAATCCACAACATTTGGCGCCGTCTGTGGGAAAACAACATCAACCATGGAAAACACACGAAGAACAATTCGCGATCCTCATACTTCTGATGAACTTCTTCTTACCTCTGCAACAGAGACTCATGGAAGCCAACCACCGCCAATCACTGGCGCTGAAGGGACAGATATCCCCATCACTACCACTCAAGGACCGGAAGTCCCAATTACTGCTGAAGGGACGAATCCCTTACAAATGGTCGTTCATGGGGCAAATCCACAAGAGACCGTTCACCAGCAACCAATCACAACCTCTTCACTGCTCGCAAACGCCCCACGTGGCCTCCAACTTCATACCACGGATCTTCTCCAATACACGACTCAAACTCTCGGTATGCCAACCTATGGTATGCCTCCTCGACCCCCGGTGGGCAGTAGTGGTGCAAACCCCATCTATCATGAGGCATATGTGCCCCTATATATTTAAGGTCTGGGACCCCAAAATCAGCGAACCCCTTTTCAAGACTACTCAGGTCCCTACACCGAGGATGAGAATTACTCAACAGGAGATGAGAGGGACGTTACCCCCAAGAAGGAGACGCTCCTCCCAAACCAATCGGGAACAACACCAAACTACTAAGGAAAAACTTGCGGCCCTTGAAGCCGAGACTGCAAGGCTAAAAAAGCTACTGGCCGAAGAAGAAGCCATAATGACACAAAACCAAGGAACGGGAGGAGTCCCGATAATCAACTTGGATCCAGCACCTAGAAGAAACAAAAGGGCCGAGGTCCCAAGAGGTGATCCCACCGTTTTGTTGCCCCTAGGAGATCCTGATGATCCAACACCGCCCTTCACTCAAGACATCATGAAAGCCAACATTTCTAGAAAATTCAAGATGCCGACAATCAAGGCTTATGATGGAACGGGAGATCCCGTTAACCATGTGAGAACCTTCTCCAACGCACTGCTGTTGCAGCCAACCAATGATGCGGTTAAGTGCCGAGCGTTTCCACAAACCCTGGCGGGCATGGCACAACGTTGGTACAGCCGTTTGCCTCCCAATTCTATTGGATCCTTCAAGGAGTTAAGCAAGGCGTTCATCAACCAATTCGTAAGTGGGAGGGTGCACGAGAAAAGCTCTGCATCCCTCATGGGAATTCAGCAAGGAAAGAATGAAGTCTTGAGAGATTACATTAATCGATTTACTAAAGAGGCTCTAAAAGTCCCAGACTTGGAGGACAAAGTGGCTATGATAGCCCTACAACAAGAAACTACTGATGATCACTTCAAAAGATCATTGGCAAAACATCCACCCGAGAGCATGTTAAAGCTCCAAGATAGAGCCGACAAATACATCAAGGCTGAAGAAAGCATGAGAAAGCATGAACCCACTACTGCTGGTAATGGAAACTCAAAGAAGAGGAAGGAAACCCAGGAATATGATGTTAAGGAGAAATTTCCTAGAACGTCAAAGGGCTCTGATTCTCCACCTAAGAGAAGCAATTTTGGGCCAAAGTTTACAGAGTATGCAAGATTGAATACTCCCAGGAGTCAAATTTTGATGGAGATAGCAAAGGAAGAGGATCTCAAATGGCCAAAGCCAATGAGGGCTGGCCTGTCCAAGCGAAATCAAAACCAATTTTGTCGGTTCCACAAAGAAGTTGGTCATGACACCGACGATTGTAGGCAACTGAAAGATGAGATTGAGTTTCTGATACGAAGAGGAAAACTCAGCAAATTTACCAAGGATGGAAATCAAGGAAGTCATAGGGGAAATTATGAAAGAAAGGATTACGACAGAAGGGACAACGACCAAGATCGTAACCCTAAGCCCCGCAGTCCAGTCATCAACATGATATTTGGAGGACCAACTGCTGCTGGGTCCTCCCGGAACTCAAGAAAAGCTTATGCCCGAGAGGTAATGTCTGTGGTTGGAGAAACACCAAAGCGTGCCAGAACAGAAGTGTCGATAGGTTTTGATGATTCCGACTTGGAAGGGGTGAAGTTCCCCCACGATGATCCTCTTGTCATCGTACCTGTGATAGGCAATTCTGAAACAAAGAGAGTCCTAGTTGACAATGGAGCTTCAGTGGATATCTTGTTCCACGATGCTTTTATCAAGATGGGTTACACTGATTCTCAGTGGACACCCTCGAATATGCCCATATATGGGTTCAATGGAGTGGAGTCAAAGGTGGAAGGAACTATCCAACTCCCAATGACCATGGGGCAAGGAATTAATACATCTACTCAAATGTTGAACTTTGTAGTTATAAAGGCAAATTCAACCTACAACGCGATCCTTGGAGGGACTGGACTTCATGCGTTTAAGGCCGTTGCCTCATCTTATCATCTGAAAAACAAGTTCCCAACGAGGAATGGGATTGGAGAAGAGCGGGGAGACCAAAAGATGGCTAGAAGCTGTTATGTAGCCGCTTTAAGGCCTGATGGAATCAGGGGGCAGGTTCTCCCAATTTGGGACATGAATACAAACGATAATGAGGACATAAGAGGGAAACCAGTCGAGGATTTGATCCCCATTCTCTTAGTCCTAGGTGAGCCAGAGAAGGTGACCTACGTTGGGGCTTTGTTACCTGAACCATTGAAAAGCAAACTCATATCTTTTCTTCAAGAGAACAATGACGTTTTTGATTGGACAGCGACCGACATGCCAGGGATTGATCCCCAATTGATAACTCACAAATTAAATGTGGATCCTGAAAGGAAGACGGTGAAACAAAAGAAGAGAAGTTTTGCTCCAGAGAGGCTTGAAGCCATAAAACAAGAGGTTGAAAAGCTTTTAGAAGCCGGGTTCATAGAGGAAATTCAATTCCCAGAATGGTTGGCTAACCCAGTGATGGTCAAAAAGGCCAACGGAAAATGGAGGATGTGCGTCGACTTCACCGACTTGAACGATGCATGTCCTAAGGATTATTTTCCCTTACCAAGGATTGATGCTCTAATAGATGCAACAGCTGGGCACAAGATGCTAAGTATCATGGATGGCTTCAGCGGATACAACCAAATCAAGATGCACAAAGATGACATCTCCAAGGTATCATTCATCACTGACTTTGGTGTTTCTGTTATCTAGTCATGGCATTTGGACTTAAGAATGCAGGGGCAACATACCAAAGGTTGGTGAACAAAATTTTTGAACACCTAATTGGAAAAACCATGGAGGTCTACGTAGATGACATGCTAGTCAAGAGCCTCGATAAGGCCAACCACATTGAGCACCTCCGAGAGGCATTTGAAGTGCTAAGGCACCACAAAATGATGTTGAATCCAGCTAAGTGTGCCTTTGGTGTAGGCTCGGGAAAGTTTTTAGGCCTAATGGTTTCCAAGAGAGGAATCAAGGCTAATCCCGACAAAATCAAAGCAATTCTAGACATGGAACCACCACAGACTATTAAGGAAGTCCAGAAGCTAACTGGAAGAGTGGCAGCATTGGGAAGATTCATCTTCAAGTCAGGAGAGAAGTGCTTACCTTTCTTCAAAGCACTTAAGAATGTGAAATTTTTTGAATGGACAACTGAAAGCCAAGAGGCCTTTGAAGCCTTGAAGAAGTACATGGCTGAGCCACCACTATTGGCCAAACCAAAACCAGTAGAGGTTCTTTATCTATACTTGGCAGTATCCAACACTGCCCTCGGAGCTGTTTTGGTAAAAGAAGAATTGAAGGTTCAGAAACCCATCTACTATGTGAGCAAGATCCTACATGGAGCAGAAATAAACTACTCTATGATTGAGAAGTTTGCCTTAGCCTTGATAATGGCCTCAAGAAAGCTACGCCCATACTTCCAGGCACACAAGATAGAGGTTTTGACCAATCAACCTCTAAGAAACATCTTGCACAGCCCTCAAGTTAGTGGAAGGTTGATCAAATGGGCCATTGAACTAGGGGAATTTGACATCATGTACAAGCCTCGAACGGCCATCAAAGCTCAAGCACTCACTGACTTCATGGTTGAATGCACCATTGACAACCAAGAAGTCGGGGGGCAGGAAGTATCAGTGGAAGACAAGGAAGATGAAGAAATGGTCTCCAAAGAATGTTGGGTGCTCTATTTTGATGGAGGATCAAAAACAAAATCAAGTGGAGCCGATTTAGTGCTACAAAGTCCTGATGGATTCCTCATAGAGTATGCACTAAAACTGGACTTCCCAACGACAAACAACGAAGCTGAATATGAAGCCCTGATAGCTGGCCTGGGGCTGGCTGGAGCCTTAAGAGTCAAAACTCTGAAAGTATGTGGAGATTCGAGGCTGGTGGTCTCCCAAGTAAATGGGGAGTTTGAGGCCAGAGATAAAGTCATGGCCAAACACTTAAAGCTTGTCAAGGCCATTATGACTCAGTTTGACGAATGCTATGTTGAGCACATTCTTAGGGAAGAAAACATGAAGGCCGATGCCTTGTCTAAGTTTGCTTCTTCAGAAATTGAAAACTATGCAGGAAGTGTATACTTCCAAGTCTTGAAGACCCCAAGCATCAACAGAAAGTTGGTAGCACCCATTGATGTTGCTAGTTGTTGGATGGATCCCATCAAAGCTCATCTGGAAACTGGGTGGCTACCCAACGATACTTCAGAAGCAAGAAAGCTATATGTGAGAGCACTAAGGTATGTCCTGATTGAGGGAATTCTATACAAGAAGTCTTTCATCATTCCTTATCTGAAATCTTGAGACCCCAAGAGGCAGAATTGGCCCTAAAGGAAGTACATGAAGGAATTTGTGAGCAACACTTGAGGGGCAGAGCCCTTGCTCATAAAATCACCCGTCTAGGTTTCTATTGGCCAAGCATACTTGTTGATGCTAAAAGTTATGTGAAGAAATGTGAACGGTGCCAGAAACATGCGCCAGTGGTTAGGCAACCACCAGAGATGTTGACATCCATAAACTCACCAATCCCATTTGCCATGTGGGGAATGGATATACTTGGACCATTTCCAATGGCAAGTGCGCAGAGAAAATTCTTGATAGTGGCAATCGACTACTTCACTAAGTGGACTGAGGCTAAACCTTTAGCCAAGATAACCACCAAACAAGTGATGCACTTCTTCTGGGAAAATGTAATATGCAGATATGGAATCCCACGAATCCTGGTTACGGATAATGGAACTCAGTTTAACAATGATGAGTTCAAGAAGTATTGTGAAGAGAATGATATCCAATTACGCTTCACTTCTGTTGCCCATCCTCAAGCAAATGGGCAAGCTGAAGTTGCAAATCGAATTATCCTAGATGGACTGAAGAAAAGAGTTGAACACTCCAGAAACACTTGGGTAGATGAGTTGCTCCCCATACTATAGGCATATCGTACTACCTGCAAAGTCACCACTGGAGCAACCCCATTTCTGCTGGCATATGGGGCAGAAGCAGTGGTTCCAGTGGAGATTACTCACACGTCTCCAAGAGTTGAGGCTTATGAACCAAAAACAAATGAGGAAGGCTTGAGGCTGGCCTTAGATCTAATTGACGAAGTTAGAGATGAGGCAAACGCCAAGATGGTTGAACATCAAAAGAAGGCATCTTTCTACTACAACCTAAGGGTTAAAGAAAGGTTCTTTCGACAAGAAGACTTGGTTCTACGAAAGATTGAGGCATCCGGAGTTGGACAAAAAGGCAAGCTGGCCCCAAATTGGGAAGGACCATATCGCGTTAAGAACGTATTTGGTCGAGGATCCTACAAATTGGAAACCCTCGAAGGGCATGAGGTGCCAAGGACTTGGCATACCTCAAATTTTAAAGTCTATTATGTTTAGTGCATCCTAAAAGGATCCGCTAGTAGGAGAAGTAGAAGTATGGTTCGATGAAATCATGAGCTTCCTGGAAAGAAGATGAAGGGTTGAACCCGTTTTGATTGGTAGAAACATCCTCAAAGCATTTCCAAGACAAACTACAAATGAATGTAAAGGAAAGCATACAAAATATGCATGTCAACTGCACAAATAGAGCTGAATACAACGAACCCCGACGGGTGAATGTTGCTAATAAACATACAAAAGAAAGCCTAAGATTCTTATTGTTAATTAGCAAAAATTTGAAGCTCAAGAGAAGTTTGATATGATAGACTTGAGATTGAATCACTACGAGTGGAGCCATCAGTAAGAACTCGTAAGGGTGAAGGGTTGAAACCCCAGAAACCTAAGACATTCAGTCCAAACCCCATCATTCGATATGCTCAATGAAAGGCTTGAAGCCAAAACAAGACGGTATAAGACATAAAAGGCTTATGCAAATGTCAAGTTAGCCTCGAATAAGGAAAAATCGTCGTAAATGTGTAGGTCGCTCCACACTTTACACCAAGACGATACTCGTGAAACACTAGTATATTAAAATCCCCAAAAAGGGGAGTAAGTCCCAGGTAAGGGATAAAAAGACCCTAAGTCTCGAAAAAGACCGGTATAACTTCTATGAAATCTTCAAAGGATGAAGATTGTACCCCGAAAATCTTCAAAGGATGAAGATTGAACCCAGAAAATCAAAGAATACAACCGCGGAAACTTCGCCGGAAATCGACTTACTACGGAATAAGAAGAGAGAAATTTTTAGAAAGTGAAAGTATGAAATGAAGAGTGATAGTGGAAATCCCACTCTTTTATAATCGAGACAACCGGTCACCCAACCGGTTAAGGGAAGGGCAACCGTCTATGGCCAGTTAAGGCCCATAAATCCATTTATGGATTACAAAAATCAAAGCCCAAACAAATTGAAACTCAGGCGAATTCAAAGCTTAAACAATTTAAGGCCCAATAAGGCCCAAGGCTGGAATAAATTGAAATCCAGTTAAAATTTGGGCTAGTTAAGGCCCAAGAAAGAACGAAAAATAATGAAACTAAGGTCGAAAACACCTTAGATCGACATCGAAGGCTCGAAGTCGAAAATACACGAGAAATCAAGGTCGAATCCATCGACCTCACTCCCAAATAAAATCGAAAAATTAAAATTTTGAGGTCGAAAAGACCTTAGACCGAGTTCGAAGACTCGAAGTCGAAAAACACCTGAGAATTGAGCTCGAACCCTTCGACCTCACACCAAATTGAGGTCGAAAATGTATAGGTTCGAGGTCGAAGACATGAGGTCGAAAACATACTAATAATTGAGGTCGAAGCATTCGACCTCGCACCAAAACGAGGTCGAAAGTATATGTGATCGAGGTCGAACGATCGAGGTCGAAAAAGACTGGGAAATCGAGGTTGAAACCTTCGACCTCACACCAGTTGAGGTCGAAAACGAGATCGAAAATGACCGAAATCCTGGTTGAAAATGAGGTCGAAAATGACCTAAATCCTGGTCGAAAATGACCTATTTTGAGGTCGAAAATACCCTTAAAATAGAAAATTTTGAGGAAAAACACGCTATAACTTCTACGAAAACCCCAAGGAGATTTTCCCAGAAGTTGGGGGGCAAATGATATGGACAGAAAAGTAATTATAGAAATATAATTGCTGATTCTTTGGAAAGGCCAAATATTTAAGGCCTAAAATCCTGATTATTTATTAATTACAAAATTAATAAATAAGGAAAATATACAGCTCATGAAAAGAGTCCAAAATATGGTAAATTTCTCAAAGAAGGATCCAGAATCCCAATTAAAGAGTCATAGCCTTTATCAACAAGGAAAAGACTTCTCCGGTAAGAAATACGATGTTTATCCATTATCAATAAGGAGACTTATTCGCTAAGTCTCCTAAACATACCATAAATACCAGGCTCCAGACGCCTTTATAAGGACCCTGATCCTACAATCAGAACTACGTTTTGGGCACAGCTCCATACGTCACAACGCCTCAAAAGCGCAACAAGCCACGAAGGTACCCCTAGAACTACGTTTTAGACTTCATCCTCGAATAAGGATATACAAGTCACTACGTCCTTGGTGTGCCCCTGTCGCCATAGCCCCGAGGGCAACACCAAGAACTACGTCTTTGGCTTGATTCTCAATAACTAATTGAGATACGTAGGCATCTTGTGAGGACCGATTTAGTCTCGAAACACAAGTGCAGCCATTAAAGCTCGAAGCTCATTAAACCTTAACATTAAATTCACAAGCACGTATTTTAATCCACAAAATTATAAATTCTATGTTTATTTCAATAATATATTAAAATCAATTTAAGAAAAAATTAAAATCGATCTGGTCCGTGTACGACCACTATACAACCAAATTAATTATTACAGTTAGATCTTAAATAGATCGATGAGAATTGTTATATCTAATATTAAAAAGTGTATCTGATTAATAATAGAATTATATTTAAATACAAAAAAGTGTATTTTGATAATTTAAAATTTTTCTATGTAAAAATTCTTAAATATCCTTTCTCTTTAATTTATGTATAGTTCGAGTTAGATAATAATTGTTAAACCAAATATCAGATAACAATTCATATCGATTACAATATTAAAATTATCAATATAATGCTCATGTATATCATATAGCAATGATACATGTGGACCCTGCGTTATAAGAGACTTAGAAGAACTCATGTACATGAATAAATTTAAACATTTTTTTTTTCTGAAGGAACATAACAATTTGTTTAATCCAAATTATAATTATATTACTTTACATATAACAAACATAAAAGGATAATATCAAAATATTATTAAAATATTGAGGGTTTCATATTCATAAACAATAATTTTGAATATAATACTTAACCATCTTTTCTTTTCGGTTTATGGGTAGGTCAAGTTAGATAATAATTATTAAATCATCATTAAATTAAAGATAATTTCGTTAGTTTCACATGGGTTGTAAAATCGTCAAAATTCAATTTCTAAAACTCAGGATAGAACCCAAATAGTAAAGTAAGTATCTAAATTTTAATAAATATTTTTTTATAATTGTAGCACCAATTTATTTATTTTTCCACTAATTCTTTTAAATATAAAATTTTTATCTTTCTTTCAATAAAGTATTAAAATAAATTAAGAACAAATTCAAATCGATAAAGACTATAATAATATGAGAATAAAATTTTATATAATCATAACATAATTTTTATTTTATTTATTAATTTTAAAATAATAATGTATTTTAAAATTTTATATACACTATAAATAAAACCGAAACATTAAAAATAAAAGCAGTTAGTAAGATACTTATATCAGTATGTACTTGATATCCTTATTATATTAAACTCTTTTATATAATAAGCATAATAGGGATTTATCCAAAATTTTGATCGTGACAACCAAATAAGGACTATTAGATCTTAACTAGATAAATGAAAATCGTTTGATCAAAGATTAAAAAAGTGTATTTTATTTATAATAGGATTATATTTAAATTCTAAAAAGTGTATTTTGATAATTTAAACCAAATATACCAAATATAAATAAGTTTTCTATATTGAATAGAATTCTCCATATAAAAAATTCATGACTTTCTTTTCTGGGACAATTCTAGTTAGATAAAAATTGTTAAACCATCTTTTAATTAAAAATAATTTAATTATGGTGTAAAATCGTCAAAATCTGATTTTTAAAACACAAGATAAAGCCCAAATCAGTAAAGTGAGTATTTAAATTCTAATAATGATTATTATGTCATCATTATTTTAACGCCAATTTAATTAATTTTTTCTAACTATTTTAAATCTAGAAATTTATGTTCAAAAATTAAAATCAATCTAAGAAAAATTCAAATCAACAAAGAATATAATAATACGAGGATAAAATTTTATAAAATTGTGCACATTTTTTATCCTATTTTATTAAGTTATAGATCATAACTAATCAAATATAATTTATTATTAAATAATAAATTATACGCAAATGATGATTTTGTTTTATAAGCACTTATAGAGATCTAATTTCATTGTTAGCAGGACTATATTCATATTAAAAAAACCGTATTTTGAAATTGTAGACTCAGTTACAGAACAAACCTAACTTTTTTAACCTATATACATTGTAAATTATTAAATTCGAAACTTTAAAAGTTTGTTAATCAATTAGTATAGTACTTTTCTGAAAAATCGTACTTTACAAAAAATATTATCAAATAACCTATGTTTGAAAGAAAAAAAATGAAAAAAATTCTTTTTTTTCAAAAAAAAACCCTGTAAATTTTAATATGTTGTTGGTAGATTCAAATCTTAGATCATTCTACATGATAATTTTACTGTTATATGTAACGTTTCTCAACAATTTAATTTGAAAGATCAAACGATTATGGATTGATCAAACAAAGCGACCACACTTATAAGAAAACTTTCATTATTTAGTCTTTAATATAATAACATAGATATTTACGGGATATACTATAAAAAAAATGAATTTTATACAGAATTTTGATCGTCACGGTGTACTACTTTAAAAGAAGAACTATTACAAAAAAATATATATTTTAATTGATAATTTATTTTCTCAAAAGTTCAAAGTTCCCGCATCATTAACATATTACAAAAAAGAGTATATTATATTTTAGCAATAAATATTTAAAAAATTAAAAATTAAAAAATTATAAATATTAAGAAAAATTAATGATGTTATCCTGGTAGTTTAGTCCTAAATACCGCCACAACATTCTCAACCGTTAGATCCAATACTTTTAAAAATAGATGATCAAGATTATATCATATAAAAAGAAATTATTATCTAAAAATGATATAAGTTAAAAGATATTATATTAGGATTGGATTTTCCAAAAAGTTAAAACATAAAAATAGTTGTAATTAAATAAGGAAACCCACTTATAACCAAAATAATAAAAATCTTTTAATCTTAAATAGATAGGTGAAAACCGTTAGATTTAACATTAAAACCTGTATTTGGTTAATAAAGGTTATTCTAATAATCTAAACTACATATAAGTTAAGTAGATTTCCTAAATCGAATAGAATTCTCAATATTAAATTTCGTCACTTTATTCTCTTTTTAGTTTTATAATAGTTTTTAATTGAAAAAAAACTATTAAACCACAACTAAATTAAAGATTATTTTGTGAATTTCATGTGAACCGTAAAATTGGCCAAATCTAACTTTTATAACTCAATATAAACAAATATTAAATTGAGCGTGTAAAATGTAATAAATATCAAATTTTTAACTATAATTTTTTTTGGCTAATTTTTTTTAACAATAATTTAATCATGTAAACTAATAACTTTTAAATATTAAAATATTCATAAATAAATAAAATTATAAATATTAAAAAAACAATCGTGTGTTGCATCGTCATAAAAATATAATTATAAACAGAATAATTATAAATAAAATTTAAGTAACCGTGCATCCCACGAGCTATAAACTAATAATTAAAAATAACCATCAATGTTACATGTGCTTTTGTTTTTAGTCATTCCTTTAAATATGAATGACATGGCAGTTAGAATAATATTACGTGAACTTATTTTTTTTAAGGGAACATTAAGTGGACTTAATCATTAGGTGAGATGATAAATAAAAGTTTAGAATATATTATAATATAATCACTAAAAATAATTTTTTTAAATACGTACATCATTAACGTCCCACTTAACGGAATACCTGAAAACAAAAGTAAAGGTAACATTAATGGTTTTAAATAATTATTTGAGAGTTAAGTGGTTACTTTCAAAAAAAGACAATAGTTGAGTGATAAAAAACATACATTTTCCCTATTATTAATTAATAATAATAATTAATTTTGAAAGAGATTTACCATTATCACCAACCTAATAAAATTTATATGAATGTGTTTGACATGATCTTCGTCTACAAATTAACTAGTTTACTAAGCCGCGCTTCGCAGCGGCTTTATAATATTATCTCTAAATTTTCTCAAAAAATATTATACAAAATACGTTTTTAAATAAATTAATATTTCTAATATAAAATTAAGTTTTGTTTTGAATTATATATTTTCTCCTAAATTTCCTTTTTTATGTGATATATTATCTATTAATATTATATATAAATAAATTAAGTTGTATTTCTATTGTATCAAAAATATTATAATTGAATATTTAGTTTCCTTCATTAGTGATATTTAATTTCCTTCATTAGTAAAGATCTATTGTATATTTACTTTCTCTATTAGTAGAGATTTAAATGCAAGAATATTATATGTTTCCTCTATTAGTAAGTATTTAAAAAGTAATTGAGATTTAAATGCAAGAATATTATATGTTTCCTCTATTAATAAGTATTTAAAAGGTAATTGAGATTTTTTTCGATTTTTTAATATTATTAATTCAAAAAATTGAGAAAATTAGAAAAATAGAACGAAGCGATCTGAGAGCGCCACCTCACCGCCCCCGTCTTCTCCTTTATATTTGAGATTTAAATGCAAGAATATTATATGTTTCCTCTATTAGTAAGTATTTAAAAGGTAATTGAGATTTTTTCGAATTTTTAATATTATTAATTCAAAAAATTGAGAAAATTAGAAAAATAGAACGAAGCGATCTGAGAGCGCCACCTCACCGCCCCCGTCTTCTCCTTTATATAAGTATATTGATTGCATATAATTGTGTACATTAATCTATATTCAAATTTAGTTGATGCCAAACTATAATTTGTAATTATGTCAATCTTTTTTAATGTACTATCAATACTAATATATAATAGACGAAATATTAAAAATTTGGTTGGTCGGTATGGTATGTTGTGATTTTATTTAATTACCTTTAATTAACTGTATTTCGTGTTTTTAGTTAATTAACCTTACTTATTTATAGAAATATATTATTAAATAATAATATTGCCTATTTATAACCAATTACCTTTTTCACCTAAAATACATTATTTTTTTATGTTTTCAAACAAATTACCCTACATTTTCAAATATATCACGGGCAATTACCTTTTTTAACTAAAACATGTTTGTTTTTCTATTTTTCTTTACTAAAACCTCTCATTTTTTCCAAAAATATCACGGACAAACCTTTAATTATTTATTTTTAAACCTATTTTAATATTATAATTATTTTTTTAAAAAGTTTACCTATTTTAACATGTCTACTTATTTTTTTTAACAAATGCAATTACTAAAAATGTTAAATATAAATAATCAAATACCTATTTATAACCAATTATCTTTTCAGCTAAAACACATTATATATTTTTTCTAACAAAGTACATCCTTTTCTAAATATATCACGGCAAATTGCCTTTTACAATTTACTTTTTCTATTTTTCTCACTAAAATCTATTTTTATTCCAAAAATATCACAGGAAACCCTTTACTTATTTATTTTAAAACGTATTTCAATACTTTTAATTATTAAATTTTAAAACCTCATTTTCCAAAAATATCACGGGCATTTACCTTTTTAAACTAAATATATGTTACATTTTTTTTATTTTTTCTTACTAAAACCCCTCATTTTCCAAAAATATAACGGGCAAATCCATACTTATTTATTTTAAAATCTGTTTTAATGTTTTTAATCAATTAAAAGTGTTTAGCTATTTTAACATGTCTACTTATTTTTTGCACAATTACAATTAATAAAATATTAAAAATAAAAATAAAATAACAATTAACAATCCGTGCATCGCACGGGTTTTAAGCTAGTATATATTAAATGAGAACATCGCATTTTTAATGAGCAAATATATTTAGCTTGGAATTACGTAATTATCCTTTATAAATCTAAGATTTCATTGTTTTTTTTTTGAAACAAAGATTTCATTGTTTTTCTCATCCACCAAAAGACAACTATTACAAACGCCTCTTCGGCCCTTGGTGTTATAAATTTTAATCTGAAACGTAATAAGGTAACAACATCAATTTGTTCGTTGGTTTAATCTCCACAATGACGTTTCGTGTACGCATACAATTTATATTTTCTTGTCCCATAACTTTTATAAAGAATAATTTTTCTGAGATTACCTTAAGCACAATTCCCTTAAGGTAGACTCAGAATAACATTATCAAATTAACCATCCCAATATCTAGAATATATTTCTTTAAAGTAAAGAGGAAAGTTAGAATTAAATATTAATGATTAGCATTTAGATAAGCATTAGATTCAAAATTTAACTTAAATTTAAACAAAAGACTAATTTATAATCCTAAGATCACACTTTTTCTCATACAACAAAAGACTAATTTTACAAACGCATCCTCTGCTTTTGGTGCTACAATTGTTTATAAGAAATGCGACAAGGCGACAACATCAAATTTTGTGTGTTGGCTTATTCTTATAACGGCGTTTCATTTCACGTTTTGTTCATTGGCTTATTCTAATGAGAAAATTTATTCATTTTGAAATTACGAGATTACCCTTAATAATCCAAAGATCACCCTTTTTCTCATCTACCAAAAAATTACCGTTACAAACACCTCTTCTGCCATTGGTTCTCTATATGTTTATTTGAAATAGGGCCGAGCATTCGGGCGGTTCGGTCCAGAACCGGGACCGAACCGAAAAAACCGAAAACCGAAATGTTGTTTTTCTTGGAACCGAACCGGACCGAAATTGCTATATGGACCGGGACCGGACCGAACCGAAATAATTCGGTTTATTCGGTTCGGTTCTTAAAGACCGAATTATTTTTGAATACCTTATTACCTGTATAATGTTCATCAGTTCATGTGTATTGATATTTGATATCTGCAGCTAAATTATGAATAGCCAAACGAATTAATTCAAAGTCTATTGAAAGTCAAAACGAAACACAAGGTTGAAAACACATAATTTGTAGCCAGAAACTAGTACAAGTACTCAATAGTTTAACTGAAATGAAAAAGAAAAAATGTTCAACTCTTAAATTCAAGAATATGCGCTTCAGCTATTGTGCGTTGAAAATGAAATGCATCAGTGCATCACTCCTTAACATATCAGATTCTCAGGTCAACGGTCAGGGAAGTCTCGCTGTCTCGGATGCGCGCAGCGCGCACCAATAAAGAAAAAATTGTTAAATAGAATCTATGATTCTCCAATAAACAATTAACATTTAAGAATTTATGATTTTTGAATCTAGAGACTAGAATTGGTACCTTGAACTTGAAGAAGTGAGAAGTGATTAAGTGAATCGGTATCTAGATCGGTCACTGAGCGGCGGGATCGTGGTGGTCTGGTGGGGCGGCGGCCGGTGGAATTAGGTTTTTAGGTCTCGGGGGTGGGGTGGGGGTGGGGTGGTGAATGAGTACTGAGTGACTAAACGCGTAAGTAAGTAAATAATATATTATTATATTATCATAATATATTATATATATTATATATATAATGTAAATATATATTGTTTATTTCGGTTTTTTCGGTCCAAAACCGAATTGTTTTTGTAAAAACCGAACCGAACCGAATTATATTTCGGTCCGGTCCGAAAAACCGAAATGACCGGAAAGTTAAAAAAATTAGGACCGAACCGAACCGAATTAACATATTTCGGTTCGGTTTTTACGGTTTGGATCGGTTTTGCTCAGCCCTAATCTGAAACGTGACAAGGCAACAACATCAAATTGTTCATTGGCTTAATCTCATAATGACGTTTCGTGCCTGCAGGTAATTTGTATTTCATTCTCCCAACATTTTAATATACGAATATATACTTTTGTGATTGCGCACGCACATGCTTACGTTGATTTTGAATATAGTTTTTGGGTGGTATTTGTGTGAGTTAATTTGAATGAAAATGATTAATAACTTCTTTGTTGTGATTGCACACAAACATGCTTACTATGATCTTAGTTAAATACTCCCTCTGTCCCTATTTAGTTGTCCCTTTTGGAAATTTTTTTGTCCGAAATTAGTTGTCCATCTCCTCATCCAACATGTTATGCCATATTTTGGCATAGTCCAAATTTCTCCGTTTAATAATTATTAATTCAGATTAATAATTAATTGCTTAACCAATAAGCAATATCCTCTCTCTGAAACGAGGAAAGAATCAATCTCAATCAACGAATAACGAAAAATATCTTCAAATCATGGAAAGAAATGCGGAGATGCCGCGAGATTATAGGAAAACGTGTGAAGACCGGACTATTTATGGGAACATGAGGTGGATTGATAATCCTTGAACTATTTATGGGAACGTGAGGCGGATTGATAATCCTTGAACTATTATGTGAACATTGGATGGATAAACTTTGACTATTTATGGGTTTGGACTGAATGGACTTATCTAATGACTTGTTTTCCAAGAACTACGTGAGGCTTGATCCCTATATAAATGGGTACGTAGGCACCTTGTATGGTACAGTGGTACAGTGGTACACGACAATTGACACTCAGGAAAGAGGTAGAGAAAGAACTCATTCTCTATTCAATTTCTGAGGAGTCATCATACGAGCTCAGCCCCAAACATCCAAAAATCTCAAATCCCCCTATTTTCATTATTCGTTATTCCAGCAACCTCCGATTTGTGTTGTTACGAAATTCCTCCAACAACAATTGGCGCTAGAAGGAGGGGATTATTTTTTGATTGTGGAGGACAATCAAATCATCTACATCATACGCAAGGGGGTTATTATGGATCTGGAGCGGCTTTAATGGAGGAGCAGAACGATGGAGGCGGTGATTCATGATTCTTTTCGAAATTAAGATAAGTTTTCTTATGCTTTTGTCTGTATACATAAGTTATCTTATAAAATTCGTAGTAAATTGAATACATGTCAGATTTTGATGATTTTTTATGATCCGGAAAGCTTTTGTGATTTCCTACAAATTTCGTTCTTGGTGTTTTCTGAGATTATGTTCAGGTCTATTCTCGAAATCACAAAACATAATCAGATCCCGTTTTTCAGTATTGAGAAGTTAATCAGCAGATGTTTTATTTGATTCCCGATTCGTTATAAGTCCGTTTCTGACGAGCCATATATCATCGGAAAGCTCTTTTCGTTTTCTACAACTTTCATGTTTTGTGTTTTCCAAGAAAACATCGTTTACAGGGTCAGAAAGGTAAAAAACAGATCTGGACAGAATCTGAATCATGGAGATGTTAAAGAATTGTGATGCAATATTCGTAGCGCGTGATTTGATTACTTCACTAGCTCGTGCATGGACAAAAATAATTGTGGAAGGTCCTTATTTTATAAGGGTAATGTTTTCGAAAGCTCTCTTTTCCAAGGAGGATTAATATCGAAGACCCTACTCTCAGAGGAGAGTCCATGAATAAAATTATATTATTGAAGGTCCATTGTAGATGGATATTTCTTGGTTGGCACGAGACATTCCTACAATCATGGGAAGAAATGCGGAGATGCCGCGAGATTGCAGGAAAACGTGTGGGACCGGACGTGATATGGTTGACATGCGACATTCCTACAATCATGAGAAGAAATGCGGAGATGCCGCAGGATTGCAGGAAAACATGTGGGACCGGACGTGATATGGTTGGCACGCGACATTCCTACAATCACGAGAAGAAATGCGGAGATGCCGCGAGATTGCAGGAAAACGTGTGGGACCGGACGTGATATGATTGTCACGAGACATTCCTACAATCACGGGAAGAAATGCAGAGATACCGCGAGATTGTAGGAAAACGTGTGGGACTGGATGTGATATGGGCTGAAAGCCTGATATTTGAAATTGGGTATCTTATTAAAGCCTCGGCTCGGGGGCTCGCGAATGAATGAAAACACATCCTTATGTGGGCAATGACACTTGAAAAGTGTGTACGCCAATTCGGACTATATACAAAACGCCAAACGATCGAAGAAATTTGGAAGCTCGAAGATTTTTAGTTCTCCACTGCAGCAAGCTACACTGAAGAACTGGGGGCTTGTTGTTATGCCATATTTTGGCATAGTCCAAATTTCTCCGTTTAATAATTATTAATTCATATTAATAATTAATTGCTTAACCAATAAGCAATATCCTCTCTCTAAAACGAGGAAAGAATCAATCTCAATCAACGAATAACGGCAAATATCTTCAAATCATGGAAAGAAATGCGGAGATGCCGCGAGATTATAGGAAAACGTGTGAAGACCGGACTATTTATGGGAACGTGAGGTGGATTGATAATCCTTGAACTATTTATGGGAACGTGAGGCGGATTGATAATCCTTGAACTATTTATGGGAACATTGAATGGATAAACTTTGACTATTTATGGGTTTGGACTGAATGGACTTATCTAATGACTTGTTTTCCAAGAACTACGTGAGGCTTGATCCCTATATAAATGGGTACGTAGGCATCTTGTATGGTACAGTGGTATAGTGGTACACGACAATTGACACTCGGGAAAGAGGTAGAGAAAGAACTCATTCTCTATTCAATTTCTGAGGAGTCATCATACGAGCTCAGCCCCAAACATCCAAAAATCTCAAATCCCCCTATTTTCTTTATTCGTTATTCCAGCAACCTCCGATTTGGGTTGTTACGAAATTCCTCCAAAAACACAACACAAAATTTTGATCATTTTTCTACTATTACACTTATTTATTGTCATTTCCAATATTGACTTTTCTTCCTCTACTCATAGAAGTATAGAACTAGTGTATTAATTATGGGTATTAAGGGAAAATAAGCATAACATTTAAAATTTCTTAATATGCGTAAAATTTTCAAAGAGGACAACTAAAAAGGGACGGAGGTAGTACATTTTTTAGGTGGTATTTGTGCGAGTTTAATTGCATGAAAACAATTATTAAGTTCTTTATTGGGTTCTGTGTCTAAATGTAGTCCTGGGACCTAATTGTTATTTTCAAAAGTTCAATAACTACTCATTTAGTTTTTGAAAACTTTTTGAATAAATATAGAGTCAATGTTTATTGATCTCTTCCCAAACTTATATATGTTTAGTGCACGTAGTTTTTGTCAATGGAGTACTTTGCTATTTTTCTGGAATAAAAAAATTGTTTAAATATTTATGTTAAATTTAAGAAAATTTTCAATGGAAGTAAAATTGATTATGAGGGGTCAAATTAACAAACTCCACTGACAATGGTCAAATTTATTTTCAAATATTTTAGTTGAGATTTGGCAGGAATTTTGCCACCAAAATGTAAATCTGGCCGTGTATAAATTTGATTGTTGTCGGTCAAATTTATGGTTAGCAAATTTTGGCTACATAAGCGGGAAATTTCCGTTTTTCTGGCGGGAACTGTTTTTCTGGTGGGAACTGAGTAACAAAAATGACCGACTAAATATGAACGACCTTAAATTTGACCCCTCTTCTCAACAAATTTTGACCCATTGGGGGCAAATTTGCCACCAAAACATTAGTAGGTCAATTTTACGTTTGTTTTCTTTTAGTGATGACTTTGATTAATAAATTCACGAATAAACTATATGAAGGTCAACTAAGCACGATATGTTTACATTGCGGGAATTGAATATTGTGGTATAGTACTTCTTGAATTTCAATTATCGATTTAAGTATGTTTATTTTTTTATTTTTTTTATTAAAGGCCTTGTTCGGCATTGCTGACAGCAACAACAACCGAAAAGTAGTTGAAAACGTGTTTGGTAAATTTTGAATGCCGCTTTTCTTAAAAGCACTTTTTGTTCAATTATATCAACATGACTCTCTTTATCATAAAAAAGGGACAACATAAGCACAGAAGGATCATAAACATCTATATTTTCCTTGCTGAGAAAAAAAACTTCTATAAAAGTTGTTTTGTGTAACTTGAACACGTGTTAATTCTTGTGAACTCGCAAAATTTTGATCAGGTGTATTTGTGATTCACAAAATGTACACTATATCGTTGTCTGATGTGATTATTACCCTTTTTCAATCAGATTCACAAAAAATGATAAACTCAAACAATTATTTTTACACATCATTCATCTATCGCAAATAGATCAAGTTCAAACGTATTTCTGACAACAAATAGTTTGTAGCTTATTTACACAGGCCCGTGCCTTGCACGAGTTGTTACGCTAGTTTCTTATAATGGAAGATAACACAAAAAGGAATCTGATTAACTATTTTTTTCAAAAAAAAAATTATTTATATTATTTTTGACGAGTGAACTAAATTTTTTAGAAAATTCTTTTAATTTGTGAATTTAATTAATAATTCCTACATTGATACATGATTTATAGAAATCTAGGTGTTAATATAGTTTATAAAAATTCACAAGTTTTCTTATTAATTACATTAATGATTATTTCAATATTAATATTACAAAAATACTTTCTGAAAATTTAAACTTATGAACCTATGAACAATTAAACTATTAGCCGAAAAGATAATTTACTAATAACCTCAACCATTAATATTTGTTTTCAACTCGGTGTAATCAATATACTTATATAAAGGAGAAGACGGGGGCAGTGAGGTGGCGCCTCTAGAATCGCTCCGTTCTATTTTTCTATTTTTCTCAATTTTTCACAATTTTTAATTTTAATAATTAAAACTTCCTTTATTATTTTCGATTTTGTAGGAAGAAAATTGAAAATTACACTTTTATTATTTTCAAACTTAATAGAACTTTCTTTTATTATTTTCAAACTTGATAGAACTTTCTTTGGTTTAGAAAATTACAACTTCCTTATTATTTTCGAATTTGTAGAACTTGATAGAACTTTTTTTTATTTAGAAAATTATAACTTCCTTATTATTTTCGAATTTGTAGGCTTGATAGAACTTTCTTTTATTATTTTCAAACTTGATAGAACTTTCTTTGATTTAGAAAATTTCTTTGATTTAGAAAATTACAAATTCTTTATTATTTTCGAATTTGTAGGACTTGATAGAACTTTTTTTATTTAGAAAATTACAACTTCCTTATTATTTTCGAATTTGTAGGCTTGATAGAACTTTCTTTTATTATTTTTAAACTTGATAGAACTTTCTTTGATTTAGAAAATTACAACTTCGTTATTATTTTTGAATTTTTAGGACTTGATATAACTTTCTTTTATTTAAAAAATTACAACTTCCTTATTATTTTCGAATTTGTAGGCTCTTATGTTACAACTTCCTTATTATTTTCGAATTTGTAGGCTTGATATAACTTTCTTTTATTATTTTTAAACTTGATAGAACTTTCTTTGATTTAGAAAATTACAATTTCCTTATTATTTTCGAATTTGTAGGACTTGATATAACTTTCTTTTATTTAGAAAATTACAACTTCCTTATTATTTTCGAATTTGTAGGCTCTTATGTTAATAATTGTTCTTTTATTATTTTTAAACTTGATAGAACTTTCTTTGATTTAGAAAATTACAACTTCCTTATTATTTTCGAATTTGTAGGACTTGATATAACTTTCTTTTATTTAGAAAATTACAACTTCCTTATTATTTTCGAATTTGTAGGCTCTTATGTTAATAATTGTTCTTTTATTATTTTCAAACTTGATAGAACTTTCTTTGATTTAGAAAATTACAACTTCCTTATTATTTTCGAATTTGTAGGACTTGATATAACTTTCTTTTATTTAGAAAATTACAACTTCCTTATTATTTTCGAATTTGTAGGCTCTTATGTTAATAATTGCAATTTTCTTTTTTATTATTTTCAATCTTAATAGAACTTTCTTTTATTATTTTCAAACTTGATAGAACTTTCTTTGATTTAGAAAATTACAACTTCCTTATTATTTTTGAATTTTTAGGATCTTATGTTAATAATTGCAATTTTCTCTTTTATTATTTTCAATCTTGATAGAACTTTCTTTTATTATTTTCAAACTTGATAAAACTTTCTTTTATTATTTTCAAACTTGATAGAACTTTCTTTTATTATTTTCAAACTTTATAGAACTTTTCTTTTATAATACTTATTGATTTTTAAACATAATGGATTTCCATGTTATTCACCTTACAAACACCTATAAATTAAAGGTCATTCATAACAAAAAATCTACACCGAAACTTTTTTACATAGCTTCAAATTTTTACAACCATATTTACAATCAATACAATTATGGCCTACACCATGTTGGATGCTTTGAACGACAGCAACTATACCAACTATACCTGGATGATAAGAGTACGAGTGTGTAGAATGTGGGAATCTGTCAATCCAAATACTGAAGAACTGATCAGTCTTGACATGATTTTGATCGATGAAGACCACTATCACATGGGTCTAAATTGCTCTTCATACGCATAACGTGCCTAACAGATTGGAAGAAGACATCGTCAACATATCACTGCATGGATTTCAGTTCATATGTCCGGATATGATTGATGCACGTATTAATGACACCAACATACTCTCAGGTTTTTGATGCAGTAATATATTAGAGTAATATATAAGTAATATTATTATATAAGTTATAATTCAAACTATCATGTTATAATATAATTTTTTCTATGTTGATTTAGATGTTGTGGGCTGTTTGACCTACTTGGGTGGCATTGAAGTTGTCAAAGACGGTTGAAAAAAAAATTCTCAAAATTGTCACAAATTAGTAAGTTATGCATTATATTAATTTTAATATAACTGTTAATTCTTTTTTATTGTTCTTGTAATTTTATATTACTTCTTTGGTTACCCCAATTTATTTGTTTTACTTATTTAATTTGTATAGTCAACTTCATTATTTTAAAACTCTAATATCATGCATTATTATCTATATAAAAATATTGTACATGAATATTTTTCTAAGCACTCACTGTATTGCAGGATTCTAAAAGTTCTCCTTCGCCCGAGACTGTGCATGACAAAAAGAAAAGGAAAGTATCAATTGAGGACAATGAAAAGGACAACATAGTTGGTGATGAATACAGTGGAGCTGGTGACGGAGTCAATGGAACATGTATTTAGCATTATGCTACAGCCTAATTACACATGTGTTTCCAATCTTACTTTTTAGTATTAAATAATATGTATTAAAGATTTTGCATTATACTTTTAAACTACATTGATAACTTGTCCGATTTTAATATATTTTGAATATGCACTAAAGGTATATTGAGATTGAAAATTACTGTCATTTTCTTAGCTATTTTTAATTATTATGTTTGTTTCAATAAGGATGGAATTTTGCTAAGATTTGAAATATTACAAACTATAAGATTTATAATATATAATATAAATTATATATTATCTTTTCTAATAATACTATATAAATATAAGTTATATTATATGTTTATATTGATTTTGTCAATATAATATATATATATGGCAATGATATCGGTCCAACAAAATAAAAAATCAAACTATATAAACAAACAAAATATGTAAATATTTTATTATAGTACCTACCCAAATGCAAATTTTATAGAATATATTTTATTTGATAATTTAAATAATTTTGTAGATATTAATTTCACAATTTTTATTCTAATATTCTTTTTCTTAACAAATATATTCTAATACCGCTGCGAAGCGCGGCTTAATAACCTAGTTTTATATCAAAGTCATATGATTATTTTAAATAAATTGGAAGAGTATAAATTAAATACATAAATAATTTTAAATATGAAAGCATTTTTAAAGTTTATTACTTTGACCTTATATAACCAACCTAGGTTAACAACGTCTTGACTGGCCGTCTCTTTCCTTTTGCTGCATTGTTTTCAGGTATTTTAATCGATGTAACATGTACCATGTATGTATGTTTTCTTTGATTGTTCATCGATAGTGGTGTACCGGTATGATTTATTCACCAGTTGTGATATGTTTTGGTGTGGTTTGATTTATTCACTAATTGTGGTTATATGAAACAGGGTTCACTTATGGACTTCACTTCTCCCTCCTACTCCTACTCCCCCACCTCCCCCTCCTATTTCCCAGGCTGCCCCTCCTACTCCCCCGGCGGCCCCGCCTACTCCCCCGGCAGCCCCGCCTACTCTCCCACTAGCCCCTCTTACTCCCCCGCCAGCCCCTCCTACTCCCCCACTGCCTTCATTTACTCTCCCTCAGTCTACGGCCACCCCTACCAACCCTCTCTTCCTGAATTCTGTCTTCGGTTTCCTGAGGAAAGAGAGACCAGATCATTAGATGCTAGATTCGATCAATCTCCTAATTTGAAAAGTTAGTAAATCGCATCTGTTAAATAATTTAATTTGCAAGTAATATTTATTATGTTATCTTCAATTATCAATAAAATGTTGTAAGGACGATATGTTGTAATTCTGTTCAGAAATTTTGGATCACTATGTTGATGCTAACCCTTCTGTTAAGATAGCCTCACAATTGTCTACTCAAGGTAACTTTTACTAGATTATAATACTTTCCATCATCATTCGTTCTGTTTGTTCATTTGAATTTTAATCTTATAATTTTCTAGTCACAGATATCAAGCATGTCGATACTAGTATCAACAACAAAGAAATGTGGGGTGTTTATTCCAAGATCACACCTTCAGTTGTATCCGTTTCTTCTTTTCTTGGTAACCAATTAGCATTAACTCTACTATAGTTGTATGGTAGCTAAACATAGGGTTTGAAGGAGGTTTCTTAATATATATGTTCTTTCTGACGATGTTTTACCAAGTCATTTGATGTTTCTTTTACTCCTATACCTGATAGTTATAGTTGTATTAAAATTTAATGAGAAACTTTATTTTTATTTTAGGTGTGGAAAGGAAAATTGATTGTTCGGGTCTCATAATAGATTGGAATTCAAGTGAGAACGAGGCAACCATATTGACTTCTGCAAAACTGCTTTGGAATGAAAAGGACTCCCCTTTGGAATTTCATGTAAGTTCTCTTTAAATGATTCTTTTGATTGTCTAATCTGCTTCAATTTTAGTAATTATATATTTGAAGTTAATAAGTGTTACTTTCTTCCAGCTAATTGTAAGGATGCTAGATGGAACATTGCTTCTTGCTAAAGAAGACTACGTGGACTATTATCACAATCTTCTTACTCTGAAAGTTAATTCAACAGTAGAACTGAAAGTATTAGATTTGAGATCCAGACAAGCAGACATTGTTGAAGGGATGAATGTCATTGCTTTGGGTCGTAACTTTGATACCCGCTCCTTGCTTGATTTCAGTGGAAAAATATATTTGGAATACCCACATTGTGGTTGTGATGAGATTTTGAGGTCTACTTTTCAGAAAACTAAGGTATTCTCTTTCTCCCGTTTTTCTTATATAAAAAAGGTTCTGTGGAGTGAAATAGTCATTAAGTTCGTTATTAGATATTCCCTAAATGATTTTTGAAGACAACTTTATGGTGATTAGTTTATAACTTCAATGGCTTAAGTGATTAGAATCGATTGATTGGGGTACGTGTTAACCTGTTACCGGAACAAACTACTACTTTCATCCCGAAATGATAAGTTCTAAAAGTCAAACACTCATTGTGCGGACTATTTGATGCAGGACAATAATTTAAAATATAGGTCCCCATTTTAGTGGGATTTGGTTCCCGGTCACCGATGGATGCCAACCACCTGCCGCTATATTTTATAGCGACTACTGCTATGTTTCATTGCGGGAGGTGGTTGCTATCCAACGGTGGCTGTGGAAGAGCACCCATTTTTAGTTATTCCATTATATTCCTTATATATATTTATAGGCTGCGAACCTGGCTGGTTTGATTTTACTATTTTAGTCACATTAACTTATCCCTATATAGTTGAGTTGTATATGATAATTTTAACCTTTTTTCCGATTAGCATTTGACCACAAAGGGTTTTTTAATCAGGATTGCGAAGGTGGACCAGTTGTCACCGATACCGGATATGTAGTTGGGATCAACTTGAATTCTGGTCATCCACTTCCTACTCCTGTTATTCTAACATGCTTGGAGATGTGGAAGTCATTTAGGTTTGACACTTTTACCATTAACGTTGCCTATGGGGTCTATGAAATGGCTTATCTGATGTTTCTCCTTTCTCCTTTTTTATTTTGCACAAGAGTACTTTTCTTGGTATGTTGGTCTTTAAGTCGGAAATTAAACTTGGGTTTGAGAAGGTTCTGGCTGAGACAATGACAACAGTTCTAGCTGTAGTAGCCCAATTCTGTCACTATTGTAATTTTTTTTAAATCAGATTCCTTCTTGATTCGAAATTCTTTTGGATTTATTTTCTCAATGCAGGTCAGTTTTACGGCCTTGGTTTGGAATGAGCGTGGTTGATGTGGATCAATTATCTTATCAAATGTGGGAAAAATTAAATTTATCCCCTACAGGGTCACATGTTGTTGTCAAAGAGGTGAGGTATTCTAATGCCTTATTATTAGTAAATTTTGTATGTTTCAGTTTTATTTCGATTTTTATAATGCTTGAAGATGTAATTTATCCGTTTATTATTCAAGTTAAATTTCACTGTAGCAATAGAAAGTAGGGAGAACTTAATAGGGACAACACTGTTGGTATTTTCACTGTTACAAGAGATATATGTAATATAAGGCTAAATGCACTTGAGGCCATAAGGATTACTTCCACCCTATATTAAAGTCTGGTGAAAAAAATGTTCTATAGCTGGGTGTGCCTCCACACAACCGCGCAGCCATGACCAAGATAAATTAGAAGGCACATGTCCCTTGTTGCCTTGTGCTTTAACACCTCAAGGAAGAAGTATGTGGAGTGAGGCATAAATAAATCTAACTAATAAATTAGTTCTATCAGGTAAATCATCAGAGATGCATATTTATGAGTGCAAATTAAGTGTTAAATTTTGGTAAACTTTTTGCAGATTTACCATTAGTGCAACTATATTTTCTCATGATCAGGTATCTAAAGGATCAGTTGCTGATAGAAATGATGTACGTGTTGGCGACTTAGTTGCTACTTGTAATGGAATTTTGATACGATCTGCCAAGCAGGTAAGGATTTCAATACCAAGCTGGTATTCTATGTGTAGGTAATGTTAAATCGTGATTCTGATGACATTGTGTGTAAGCTATTAATTAATAATTTAAGACACGATTTTTTATTCCTGGAAAAATTTAGGTCGTCATTGCATGTAATATGAGTAAGGCAAAATTTATTAATATTTATATAAGAATCAACCCAACCTAATAAATCAGCTCATGTTGATAATTAAACATACTATTAGCCTTGTATTATATGATTTTTAACTAGTATTACAGTTAATATGAGATTACTTTCAGCCTCTGACCCCTTAAATTGACTTGACATGAAACTGCTCTCAACATTTCACTCCTTATATTTTGTAGTTTTGTTTAAATAATTATTGTTGGGTTTGTGCAGTTTTAAGATTGGATGTCTGGTTATAAATATGTTTTATCTATCCTTGGCAGTATTACCAATTATTGTCTGAGACATCGCATGCAATGACTTGTGGTAATTCGGGCGGACAAAGTTTCACAGTGAGTATAATAATTCTGTAATCGTGATCGATCTTCTTTAGTTCTTTGAGTTTTTCCTATCAGCAAGTGATAAATGATACAATTGAACATGCATCAGGTTGTCATAAAACCATATGATCGTCGTACTGATAATATCAGCATTGAGCCTGACAAAGTTTCGGTTGATGACAAGAGGTTTAATGAATGGTAATACACTATAACTTAATGTTTTGTAAGAACCATTATCATTGCTAATTGTGTTTTTCTTCCCTAGCTTCTTTGTTCTCATTACACTTTTGTTTGATTTAACTATTCTGAACCTATTTTGTTTAAATATTTCTGATTTAATATTTATTTATTGTGAACAAGATTGTTTTCTAACATTTTTTGGTCGAACTCAACACGGCTTCACTAACGTGTTATTATCTTAAATTTTTTTCTAAATATCACATATTGTGATACCGTCTTTACGTCTTTCATGATAAATGTGTTTGTTCATGATAATGTAAGATCAACCATAAATTTCTATTGTATCTCATATTTAGATTTTGTTTCACTTTTGGCCCATTACAACACATTTTAAATTTCTGTCCTAACATTTATTCATGTTTGCTATTAGTTGGCCTCAAGTTGCAGCTAATGAATGGAACAAAAAGGGGTTGCTGAGAAATCCTTGAACCAGCCCTCCCTCGGCCTCTTGGGGAGCAGCACTCTGCCTGAACATTATGTAGGGACTCTGCATATCCTACACTTTCCCCAAGCTATAGCTTGAATAGGATTATAAACTAAGAGATAGTGAACAAATGGTTATATTAGTTAATGAATATCAATCCTTTTTTGTCCACTCAAGTATCTTTTTATTTACGAGATTAGTTGAAGAGGAAGTGAATACATGAGATTTTACATTTTTTGGTTATAAATACCTACAATTTTGTTTTTCATACAATAATAATGAATTTTGCTGTGGACTTCTGGAAATTATTAATATAATTAATTTTGTCAATTTTTAATTACCATGTTTAAGTCAAAAAATTTTTTATAAAAGGAAATCTTAGAGATTATAAAGATTTGCTTTTCTAAATTAGCCGAAAGCTTTTTAACATGAATATGATAAATAAAAGATTGGATTAAACATGGTAATTACAAATTTACAAAATTAAGTATGTTGATAATTTCGAAAAGTCCTTAGCAAAATTCACTTTTACAAGGTGTGTCACATGTGCACTTAATAGCTTCTTAATAATAAAATATGATCCAACAATAATTTATTTGCACTCACAAATTAAAAAAATTCATATATCATGCCATGTTTTGTAAATCGAAAGAGGTAGATGAAACATTGAAAATCGTCCTCTTTATTTTAGGACCGTAAACGAACAGAGTCGAGCTGAATTTTGTTCGAATCAAGCCGAGCTTGATTTTTTTTAAAATGAACCGAGTCGAGCCGAGCTTTCTAATCGAACGAAAAGTGATGTTCAAGATCAGCTCGTTAATAAACGGGCCGAACACGAATTTGTTCACGAACATTTCGAGTCGAGCCGAACACAAACCGAACTCGAGTCGAGTTGAATTCTTCACTTATAGTTCGTACTTTTATACTCAACCAAATCCAAATTTTAAAATTACTTACTAAATTTACAATCTCATGCCTAAAATCACATCTTAAGAATACACGATTATGTTTGAATTTTAATACTGAAAGTTAATTTATTTTCTTCTAATAATCATATTAGGTTAATAGTTGTATTTATGAGTAATCAAACCTTACTCACTTCACCTAATAACAATAGTTAAAATAAAATAATTTTATCACTAACTTAGAGCCTCTCTAAGGGTCTCTTTATCTTGGCTCTTAACTTGAAATTTGAGGAGTTTTACCAACAATTTTTTCTCCAAGATACTCTTATTAACCTTAAATTCACTAAAAGTCTCATCTTTCTTCTCAATTTTAAAAGGTACGAGCCACTTTTAAATAATATTATATAATAAATTAATAAGACAAACTTTCTTTCTCTATTCACTTTTTTTTTTGTAATTTTATGAATGCAACTTATAAATTTTAATAATGAAAAACTAATTTGGATTGGATATAAAGAGTTTAACTTTTGGCAGTACGTTGATGTTATACCTTTTAGATATGACAAATACAATTCCCTATTCAACCATAAAATAACTAAAATAGATCGCAATTAAGTTTTATTTAACATATTCAAATTGTTAAGGATATTATGAAATTCACAAATTTGTAATTAGTTAAACGAATCGAGTCGAGTTTAACGAATTTGAGACGAGCTCGAGCCGATCCCGAGCAAAACGAGCCGAGTTCGAGCCAAACAGGTGTAAAACTCGGCTTGAGCTCATTTACTAACCGAACACATTTTCATGTTCAAGCTCGTGTTCATTTAATAAATGAACCGAGCCGAGTCCATCTAAAACGAGTCGAGCTCGAGTTTTGTTCACGAACGGCTCTGTTTACTTACAACACTACTTTATTTAAGGTTGAATAGAACATCTATGGATTGATCTTAGATGTTTTAATTTAAAATACAAATAATAATAGGTATTGCATATAATTGTGCACAAATTTTATCCAAATTATATTGATGTCAAACTATGCGATATGTAAATATTTAACACTGAAACTTTTTTTGGAAAGAAAAAAAAAATAAAGTTGTGGATTTTATTTCTTTAACTTGTTCCCAAAAAAATTTTAAGAAGAAAAGAAAGAATATGTGAAAATTTGGGAAGAAGATCTTTATATATTTGTCTTCAAAATCTTCTTTCTGCTTTTGGAATGATTTAGAGAGAAAAAAAAATCTATTTCTCTATTTTTCTTTTTTTTTTGATTGATTCGGGAACACGGCGTAAGTAGAATATATAACTTATTTTCTCTTCTCTTATTTTATTTTATTTTTTTTCATTGATTCGGGAACACAACGTAAGTAGAATATGTGAATATCGATAGAAATCACCAAACGAATCGAATCATCCTTGATGGACTGAAGAAACAGGTTGAACGCTCTAGGAACACTTGGGTGGACGAATTGCTCCCCATACTATGGGCATATCGTACTACTTGTAAAGTCACCACTGGAGCAACCCCGTTTCTGTTAGCATATGGAGCAGAAGCAGTGGTTCCAGTGGAGATTACTCACATATCTCCAAGAGTTGAAGCTTACGAACCAGAGATAAATGAAGAAGGCTTGAGGCTAGCTTTAGATCTAATTGACGAAGTTAGAGATGAGACAAATGCTAAGATAGTCGAACATCAGAAGAAGGCATCTTTCTAATATAACTTAAGGGTTACAAAAAGATTCTTTCATCAAGGAGACTTGGTTCTCGGAAAAGATTGAAGCATCCAGAGTTGGACAGAAAGGATAATTGGCCCCAAACTGGGAAGGGCCGTATCATGTCAAGAACGTGTTTGGACGAGGCTCATATAAGTTGAAAACCCTCGAAGGGATCGAAGTGCCAAGAACTTGGCATGCTGCAAACTTAAAAGTTTACTATGTTTAGTGTTTCCTAACTAGACTCACTATTAGGACAAGTAGAAATAAGGTCGATGAAAATCAATCCGAGTTTTTAACTCGAGGTAGAAAGTAGAGTATTATGTAAGGGTTGAACCCATTTTCAGAGTTACGATTTTATTCAACATTCTCCTGTTTTTATGATATTTTATATGCATCAAGTGTTGACAAACATGAAAGAAAGGATGATAGATTAAAACTTACAAAAAGTTAAGTTATGCCCGAAGGCAGAGATTACATAAATAAAATCCATGTACGGCTATAAAAGAAAAACTACATAAAGTAATCTTCTCCTCCTTTGTCACCGATATCAGCCTCCTCTTCTGAGCTAGAGCCAGAATCAGAGTGAGTGGCTGCAGAATCAATGCCAGCTATCTGACCAAGAGGAGAAGAGTGCCCGGGATCCAGAATCTTGTCATCCTCTCCAGCCAAAGCCCTCTCTAAGGGAGTAGAAGCATAAGGGCTTGGAAAGTCAAAAAGGCTAAGCGACCCAGGAATCTTCTCCAAGACATCTGCCAAAGCACCATCCCATCCCTTAGTAAACTGAACTGGGAAGAGAAGCTCGTCATGCTTACTAATTAAGTCCTTGTACTCCTAAGAGTCAAGGTACTCATTGATAAAGTCATCATTGCTCTTCCTAAGCGCAACCAGCTCAGCTTGGGAATCAGCCAACTCCTTCTCCTTCCTAGCCAGGATAGCCTTGAGGTAGCCAACTTCCTCCCGAGACTTCTCAAACTTGCCTTGGTTGGCTTCAGAAGATGAACGCCAAGCCTTGGCTTGAAAGAGAGCCCCTTGGAAGTTAGCATTAGTCTGCAAGTAAAGCATAAGTTAAATAAGAGATTTATAACATATTAAGTAAAACACAAAAAGAAAAGGAAGAGAAAGGTTACCGCAGCCATGGCATGAGAACCTGCATACTCAACTCCCTCGATAGTAGAGTTGGTCACAAAGTCCTTGTAGTCACAAGGAGTAAGTGAATGATAGGACCACTCAGTAGCGTGCTTGGACACCCCAACAACAGTGTCTTTCTTTCTGATACCCCAGTTGGGGCGCCAAACAGAGGCCTTGGATGAGGGAGGAGCCTCAACCTCCTCCACAGAATCCTCACGCGGCCTTAGAAATGCTGGGCCATCAAAAGCACCCCGAGGATCTTTGCCTCCCAAACGAGCCCTCTTCATCCTAACAGTTTCTCCATCTGCGGGCTCGTTGGTCTTATTTATAAAGGCCGCAGCTGTAAAAACAAATAAGAAAGAAACAATGGGTATAAGAAAATATTAGATAAATAAAAGAAACTAAGGAAATAGAGTTACCCTTGTCTGATACGCTCGATAAGCCCAGAGACTTTAGGAGAAACTCGTCCAGGAGCTCCCAAGCCATAGTGGCATAGTTGTCCTTGGTTAGCTCAGCATAGGCATGAGCTTCCTCATCAGTCAAGACTATATCATTGGGGCTACCATCCGAGACCCTACTAAACGACCTACGGAACAGGGTACCCCAATCCCCTCCTTCCCAAACTAGATACATAAACTCATTCTTCCATTTCGGGTTATTATCAAGGATGGATTTTGGGTGAAATATTGGAGGTGTGGAAGCCCTATGGTTGATATAAACCCAACCTGGGGAAATTGCAGAACTATTCTTAAATTGAAAGATTTGTCTAAATAATGAAACAGAAAGGGGAAAATTGTTCTTTAAACAAAGAACTATAAAACTCATTATAATTCTCCAAGCATTAGGAGGAAGTTGGAAAGGATTAATCCTAACATCTGCTAATAACTTGGGAATAAAGTCATGAAAAGGAAACCTAAGTCCTGCAACAATGGCGTCCTTGTAAATGCAGAGAGCATCAGGACGCCAATGGCAGGAACGATCTCCTGGGCCAGCTGGGATAAGCCTAAGGGGGGATTTAACTCTATACATTTTGTTATAATCCCTAATTTTATCAACTTCGTGAAATTTATTACTACAATCAAAGGAATCTAAGTGAGACACAGAGGGGTAATCATCGCCACGTTCACTAATCTTATCTTGCAAAGACATATATGAAGAGTGAATAGTGACGGTACCTCTCTTGGAAGCTTGGTTCATCTTTTGAAGGCGTTGAGCAGTACGATCAGCCATTGATAATTCAAATCTTCAAAACAAAATCCCAGAAATCTTCAAATCTTCAAGAAGAATTTCCAGAAAACTTCAAATCTTCAAGAAGAATTTCCAGAAAACTTCATATCTTCAAGATCAAACCCAGAAATCTTCAAATGTTGAAGAAAAATGCCCAGAAAATGATGAATATGGTTGAAGAAAACTCGCCGGAAATCGCCTCACCACGGAGAAACTAGAGAGAAAACTGAGAGAAATTTTTAGAAATTGGAAGTGAGAAGTGAAGAGTGAAATAGAAATCTCACTTTTTTATAACCAAAATAGCCGGTCACCCAACCAGTAAAAGGAAAGGCAACCGTTTATAGCCAGTTGAGGCCCATAATTATTCTTTGGGCTCCAAAATAAATTGAGGCCCAAAAGAATTTGAGGCCCAAAAGAAATCGAGGCCCAAAAGAAATCAAGGCCCAAAAGAATTTGAGGCCCTAAAGAGATAAAATGAAACCCAAGAAAACTAAGACCAATTTGAGGTCGAAAAAGTACTAGATTTGAGGTCGAAAGGCTGAAATCGAAAATATATATGAAATTGAAGTCGATTTGTTCGACCTAAGACCAATTTGAGGTCGAAAAAGTACTAGATTTGAGGTCGAAAGGCTGAAATCGAAAATGTATATGAAATTGAATTCGATTTGTTCGACCTAAGACCAATTTGAGGTTGAAAAAGTACTAGATTTGAGGTCGAAAGGCTGAAATCGAAAATGTATATGAAATTGAAGTCGATTTGTTCGACCTAAGAACAATTTGAGGTCGAAAAAGTACTAGATTTGAGGTCGAAAGGCTGCAATCGAAAATGTATATGAAATTGAAGTCGATTTATTCGACCTAAGACCAATTTAAGGTCGAAGAAACCCTGATTTGAGGTCGAATGACTAAGGTTGAAAACATATGGGAAACCGAGGTTGAAACCTTCGACCTAGGACTAAGTGAGGTCGAAATCGAGGTCGAAGGAACCCAGGATCGAGGTCGAACGACTGAGGTCGAATGCGTATGGGAAACCGAGGTCGAAACCTTCGAGATAGGACCAAGTGAGGTCAAAATCGAGGTCGAAGGAACCCAGGATCGAGGTCGAACGACTGAGGTCGAAAACGTATGGGAAACTGAGGTCGAAACCTTCGACCTAGGACCAAGTGAGGTCGAAATCGAGGTCGAAGGAACCCTGGATCGAGGTCGAACGACTGAGGTCGAAAACGTATGGGAAACTGAGGTCGAAACCTTCGACCTCGACCCAAATGAGGTCGAAAAATGAGGTCGAAAATACCCTTAAAAAAAATTAATAAATAAATATGTTTATTTATTTATTTATTGACATGCAAAAATTCCTAAAAAAGGAAAAAGTCAAGGAAAAATACACAGATTATAATAACTTCTGGGAAAAACTTAGAAAGATTTTTCTCAGAAGTTAGGGGGCAAATGATTTGGACAGAAAAGTAATCCTAGAAATGTAATTAATGATGTATTAATTAGACTTAGATTGGTCCAAGAGTACGGCCCGACAAATAAGGCCAAAAACCCTAATTATTTATTAATTTCGTAATTAATTAATAGGGAAAATATACAGCTCATGAAAGGAGTCCAAAATATGATAAATACTTCAAAGAAAGATCTAGAATCCCGATGGAAGGAAATAACTAATCACAGTCCTTATCCTACAAGAAGGAAAAGACTTGTCCACCAAGGAATACAATACTTAATTATCCACTGTCAAGAAGGAGACTTATTGGCTAAGTCTCCCAAACATACCCTAAATACAAGGCTCCTGACGCCTATATAAGGACCCTAATCCTTCAACAACAACTACGTCTTTGGCTTGATTCTCAATTACGACTTGAGATACGTAGGCATCTTGTGAGGACAGACTTAGTCACGAAACACGAGAACAACCATAAAAGCTCGAAGCTCTCTAACCCTAGCAATCAATTTACAAGTATGTATTTTATTCCACAACAATAACAATTATTAAAATCAATCCGTGTATCGCACGGGTATTATAGTATAGATATACTATTTATCTATACTATCTATACTATATTATTAAAGACGAAATATTAAAAGTTTGGTTGATCGGTACAGTTGTTTGGTACATTGTGTTTTTACTTAATTGCCCTTAATTAACTGTACTTCGTGTTTTTACTTAATTACCCTTACTTATTATATATAAAAAATTGTTAAAAAAAATAATATTACGTATTTCTAACCAATTTTTTAGTACTTTGTGTTTATACTTAATCATCCTTACTTAAAAGGATTGACTTTTTTATATATTTATTTTTTCCCAGAAAATTCGAATTGAATTAAAATAGTGAAACTCAAGAAAAATAGATTAAAACTTAAATAGGATTTAAGTTAGTTAAGAAAAAAAGTAATATTTTTTTAATTAAATTTTAAATATGATTGATTTTTATATATTTATTGTCTTTCCTGAAAATTCGAGTGTAAATAAGGAATGTTTTACCTAAAAATTCGAATGAAGATTTAATTCTAAAAAATATTGATTTTAATATATTTATTGTCTTCCTATAAATTCGAATCTAAGTTAGATACTTTAATTTTATTGAATAAAAATAAAGAAACTCTAGAAAAATATATTAAACTTAAATATGATTTAATTTAGTTAGGAAAATAAGTTAATTTTGTTTAATTAAATTTTAAATAGGATTGACTTTTTATATATTTACTTTCTTTCCTGAAAATTCGAATTGAATTAAAATAGTGAAACTCAAGAAAAATAGATTAAAACTTAAATAGGATTTAAGTTAGTTGAAAAAAAGAAGATAATATTTGTTTAATTAAATTTTAAATAGGATTGACTTTCATATATTTATTGTCTTTCCTGAAAATTTGAGTGTAAATAAAGAATGTTTTACCTAAAAATTCGAATGTAAATATGAAAATTTAATTTTATTGAATTAAAATTGATGAGCTCTAGAAAATAGATAAATATGAATCGAAGTTTCCTTTATATATATAAAAAGATATTGATTGATGATTCAAAGAGAAACCTAAGAATTCTATGTCTAATCAACAAAACAAAAACCCTAGGCGTTCAAAAGATGCCCGTTTCGACATGCTCGCATGGCTTCCAAAAGAAATTACCTACGACGTACTCTCAGGGTTTTCGGTGAAGGAGCTTTCGCACTACAAGTCAGTTTCAAAGTCATGGTTGTCTCTGATCGGAAGTGCTGATTTCATCAAAACTCATCTCGCTAAAACAAGGAACTATGACATACTTTCATGGCTTCCAAAAGAAGTGATGTACTACGTTCTTTCAAGATTTACGGTAAAGGAACTTTTGCAATTAAGATCGGTTTGTAAGTCATGGTTATCTATAATATCTAGTCGTGATTTTGTTAGAACTCATCTCCGTATATCAACTAATGACCCTAGCTTTACTCGCCATCATCTGCTGTTACGTTTGGTGCCTAGCGATAGCTGGGTGGGTACCCGCATCGAACTCAGGCGTCTGTCCATTAATTCTCTGCTCAACGAGCCCGTTACTGAGGCTGTTAGGCTTCCCTATCCTACGGGAGAATTACGTTGTGCATTGGGTTCTGTAGAAGGTTATTGTCATGGGTTGATTTGTTTGGCGGGTCATATTAATGTACTTTTGTGGAACCCGTCCACTAGAAAATCAAGAACCCTACCGAAACTCGAAATGGTTGAGAAATGTGTGCGTGTACAATACAGGTTAGGCTATGATGAATCAACGGATGATTATAAAGTATTTTCTATATGTACTTTCCATCCTATTGCCAAATTTAAATATAGAATATCAGTTTATAGCTTAAAATCTGATTGTTGGAGAATAATCGGAGATTATTCGTGTGGGGGGAAACTATATTGTTCAGGAAAGTTTGCAAATAATGCTATGAACTGGGGATTTGGCAGACCCACAATAGAGCTAGATAAACCAGAACGGAAGGTTATTCTTTCACTTGATATAAAATCGGAGACGTTTCGAGAAGTTTTACCACCAAAATCTACTGAAGATGCGCACTGTTGGACCTTAGCCACTTTTGCTGAAAGTATTTCCGTACTTTGTAAATTTAGTGCCTATGCTGACTTCTGGGTAATGAAGGAATTTGGTGTAGAAGAACCTTGGACAAAATTGTTAACCATCAAATATACGGTTGGAATGTCAAGGTACTCGGATCTAATACCTGTCTCCGATATTTCTGTGAATGGTGATATTATTTTGAATTTGGGCTCCGGAATAAAACTATACAATTCTGAAGACAACACATTCAAGGATTTGGATTGCGGTTTTAGTACAAGTCATTACAGTCTCACTACTGTGGATACTTATGTCGAGAGCCTAAGTTCACCCTATCTCTGAACAGAGCTTGCAAATATCGTATAAGCTTTTTCTGGTGGCATGTAATATTTTCTCTTGTTACTAGTTGGGAGTTCTGGGATCTAATCAGCTTTGTCCACATTGTTTTGTTTCTTTATTTAGTATCTTCAGAGTCATTGGGATTGCTCATTGCAGCTTTTGGAAGCTATTAGTTCCCTTGTTTACCCTGTTGTCTTTCATCCACATATAGCGTAGCAGAGAGCTGTGAAAAAGCATTTTGTTGTTCTATATTTTCTTTTGCACTACAAGTCAGTCTCAAAGTCATGGTTGTCTCTGATTGGAAGTGCCGATTTCATCAGAACTCATCTCGCTGAAACAAGTAAAGACATACTTTCATGGCTTCCAAAAGAAATAATCTACCACGTCCTTTCAAGATTTATGGTAAAGGAACTTTTGCGATTAAGATCGGTTTGTAAGTCATGGTTGTCTAAAATATCTAGTCGTGATTTTGTTAAATCTCAGCTCTCTATAGCAACTAATGACCCTAGCTTTACTCGCCATTATCTGCTGTTACATGTTGTAGTGCAATGATAAACTAAAATTCTGCAGAAAAGAAAATCTTAAAAAAAACTTTTTACTAAATGATGCTTCTGTTTCTTGATCATTATAGGAAGGCTTTTTATAGCCTAAACTCTTAACTCATTTACTACATACTTTTAATCATCAGACTATTCACTTTCCAGGCTTTTCATTTTTCTGGTTTAGTAACACATAATTAACTCCAGTGCTCATAGTTAATACTAATGTGCAAGTTAATTTAGTCATATGCCAACAATGCCTCCCCTAAATTAAACTTGCTCACTACTCCCAAACTTTTAACATTCTATCTGAACACTTCATGTCCTGTAAGCAGTTTCGTGAAAATATCCGCCCTTTGATCTTCGGTTGTACAATACTCAACATGAATATCCCCTTCACTAACAAGTTCCCTTAAGAAATGATATCGTAAGCGTATATGCTTTGTCCTTCCGTGAAGGACAGAATCCTTTGTGATAGCAATGGTCGAATTATTTTCACAGATTAAGGTAGTTGGCTTGGTCTGTTTTTGCTCAAGGCTTTCCATAATTCCACGCAACCAGATTAACCGACATCCTGCATAACATGCAGCAATATATTCTGCTTCAGTACTTGAGAGCGCCACAATTGCTTGTTTCTTCGAGCTCCACGAAACCACACTTCTACCAAGATAAAATACATACCCGGAAGTGCTTCTGCTATCATCTATACTTCCTGCTAAGTCGCTATCAGTATAACTAATGAGATTAACAGGAGCGTTTGCCTCGTAAAAAATTCCATGATCTATAGTTCCCTTAACATATCTCAAAGTTCTTTTGGCAGCCTCCCAGTGATTTGAATAAGGTTTCTCCATAAATCTACTCACTAAACTAACAGCATACATGATATCTGCCCTTGTGGAAGTTAGGTACATCAAGTTTCCAACAAGACTTTTATACATTGTAGAATTGATTAGTTTACCTTCACCTTCTTTAGATAGCTTTAAACCTGAAATGCATGGATTGGAGTCTGGATTCGCCTTATCCAACCGGAATTTCTTCAAAACTTCCTTTGCATAGCTCTCTTGAGAAATGAAAATTCCTTTATTTGACTGATGTACTTCAATGCCAAGGAAGTGATGAAGCTCTCCCACATCTGCCATTTTGAACTCAGCCATCATTGAGTTTCTGAATTCATTCAACATTTCCAAGTCATTTCCAGTAAAATAAGGTCATCAACATAAAGACTGACTATCATGAATCTTCCCTGAGAATCTTCTTTGATGTAGAGAGTGTGCTTATAAGGACATTTACGAAAACCACATTTTTCAAAATAAGAATTTATGCGGTTGTACCAAGCCCGGGGTGATTGCCTCAATTCGTACAAAGCCTTTTTTAACTTGTAAACTTTATTCTCTTCTCCCCTTTTAACAAACCCCAGTGGTTGATCAACGTAGACTTCTTCTTTTAGAACTCCATTTAGAAACGCAGATTTTACGTCCATTTGGAATATCTTCCACTTATTTTGAGCAACTAGTGAAATTAATAATCGAACTGTTTCAAGTGTTGATACATGAGAAAACACTTCTTTAAAGTCTTCTCCTTCCTTTTGCTTATAACCTTTCGCGACAAGCCTTGCTTTGTGTTTATGGATAGAACCGTCTGCATTCATTTTAGTCTTGTATATCCATTTCACTCCAACAAACTTTTTGTGTGGAGGCAAATCTGTAAGTTCCCACGTTTCATTTTCTTCGATCGACTTGATTTCATCGTTCATGGCTTGCCTCCAGACTTCTTTTTGATATGCATCATCGAAAGAAATTGGATCTTCCCCTGCAAAAAAGGCGAAGTATACAGCTTCATCTAGCTCAGCCTCATCAGTTACATCATATAATTCATGGAGACTCTTCTTGTTTTTCTGATTGGGCTTTCATACGAACTTGATGAGGAACTTGGGGAAGTAAGATTACTTCCTACTTCACACTACTAGAAAAACAGGATTAGACATCACACTTAAGACATCGCTTAGAAAAACGTCATGGGTTGATTTGTTTGGTAACTATATTAGCGTGTGATTTTCGTGTACTTTTGTGGAACCCATCCACCAGAAAATCAAGAACACTACCAAAACTTGAAATTGTTGAAACATATGGGGGTATGTAGAGTACAGGTTTGGCTATGATGAATCGACTGATGATTATAAAGTATTTGCTATATGTTATTTCCATCCTTTAGACAATTTTAAAAACAAACTATCAGTTTATAGCTTAAAATCTGATTGTTGGAGAATGAATGAATTTGGTTTAGAAGAACCTTGGACAAAATTGTTAACCATCTCCTCTACGGTTGGAATGTCACAGTACTCGGATTAACACCAGTCACCATTATTTCTGTGAATGGTGATATTATTTTGAATTTGGGCTCTGGAATAAAACTATACAATTCTAAAGACAACACATTCAAGGATTTGTTTCGCGGTTTTGATCCAAGTCGTTACCATCTCAGAACTGTGGATTGTCTGATGCGGATTCATAAAAGTTCAGTTCAAGACAGGGCCATAAAGGCTTCTGAATATCATTGTAATTGTAGAGTTAAGTTCTATGGAGACCATCTTTTTGTAGAGACCTGGAGACCATTCTGCAATCTAAATTTAGCCACATAAAAGATGGTCTCCATATAACTTAACTCTGTAATTGTAATATTAATTAAAATCACAAAATTTCCGAATATTATATCCACCTTGTCTTACTATGTTCTATCCTCTCTAGGACGAGATCTTTCATTCCAAGATGGATAAACAACAGGCTGGCATAAGTATCCAAATAAATATTTGAATTATGTTTGTTTTAGGAATTGTAAACGGGGACAAATACACCTCCTTTATTTTTAATTTTTGAAAACGCACTGTGCAGGATTTCTTCCTTGAAAGAGATACCTAAGAATTCCATGGCTAATAATAAAAAGGTAACACCTAGCCTTTCAGAAGACACCAGTTACGACATGCTTGCATGGCTTCCAAAAGAAATCATCTACGACATGCTCTTAAGCTTTTCAGTGAAGGATCTTTTACGATTAAGCTTCGTTTGTAAGTCATGGATGTCTTTTATATCTAGTCTTGATTTCATCGAAACTCATCTCTCTGTGTCAACTAATGACCCTCGCTTTGCTCACCATCATCTCCTAGACTACGACTCCAACCGCGGAATTATTAGGAGTTTATCTCTATATTCTCTGCTTAGCGAGCAAGTAACCGAGGCTATTGAGCTTCCCTACCCCGTGGAAGAATCGGAATTTACACCCGGTTTTGTAGTAGGTTATTGTCATGGTTTGGTTTGTTTGGTAACTATAACTAATGATGATCTTTACGTACTGTTGTGGAACCCGTCCACTAGAAAATCAAGAACTCTACCGAAACTTACCATGATAAATGATGATTGCGATAGTGCAGTGTACGAGTTTTGCTATGATGAATTGAATGATGATCTCAAAGTATTTGTTAACTTTTCTGGTGGTCCTTCTAATCACCGTAAATATAAAGTTTCGGTTTATAGCTCAAGGTCTGATTCTTGGCGAATGATCGGAGACTTTCCTTACAGGGGAACGCTAGATTGTAACCGGGGTTTGTTTGCAAATAATGCTGTACACTGGGTTTTTAAAAGACCAACTACACATTTTAATCATCCAGTACAGAAGATTATTGTTTCACTTGATATAAACACCGAGACGTATCGAGAAATTTTACAACCAAAATGTACACAAGATGCGTTGGAATGGACCTTGGCCACTTTCGAGAAAAGCCTTTCAATACTTTGTAAATTTCATACGCATGCTGATTTCTGGGTAATGAAGGAATTTGGTGTAGAAGAACCTTGGACAAAATTGTTAACCATCTCGTTTTCGGATGGAATATCACATTACTCGTATCTAAGAGCAGTCTGCAATATTTCTGTGAATGGTGATCATATTATTTTGAATTTGGGTTCAGGAATTAAACTATACGATACAAAAGACGACACAATCAAGGATTTGTTTCACAGTCCCGGTCGTCATTTTCATCTTAGTATTGTGGATACTTATGTCGAGAGCCTAATTTCACCCCATCTCTGAACAGAGCTTGCAACTATCGAGTAAGAAGTTTCATTTAGGTTATAATTATTCTTTGTTGTTTTATTTTACTCCTAGAGTTTTCAGTTTTTTCAAAGCTTATTAAAGTCTATTCCGCAATTGATTCTGAATCCGGATATCAGTTAACTTCAAATTTGCTGGTTGTTGAAGATCAAACATTGATTATATGAAACTATCATGATAGTAAGTCTTTGCTATATTTGTCTATTTACTTGCTCCTGTATATGTTTGTGGTTGTATCTTGTTCATTCTTTTTATGCAAAATTTTCTCTTTTAGTTATGTTATTTTATAGCTGGTACTTGGTATGGCATATGTAAGTTATCAAGATACAGTACTCCAATTAAGTTCATATTATCAGAAAACAATACAATATGGGCTCGTAGGCAACGTCCGCAAATGCAACACCAAGTTTTGGCTAAGTGTTACATAAAACTCTATTGTAACAGATATGGGGTCTAATGATACACTTTTGGAATGCTATGTACATCCATCTTATATTTGGTAATACCTGCTAGTCTACAACCTGGAGCTTCTAACAAGCAGTTCAGACATTTTAGGATCCTTTTTTGGCATATAATACACATGTCTGCATAAATCTATTATGATTTTGGTTGATCTAGAAACTAAAAATCACAGAAAGAACATGTATGATTAGCCTACATGTTGACGTGAAGAGAAGAAAGTATGTTCAAGAAACTTGCACAAAGAGTTAAATAAGATGTATATCGAGTTCTCAACCTCTTCTACACACTAATTTTATTGTTGGTAGAGATGGATATCAGAGGACACTATACACACCTGACAACACTGAAACAGATCGATTACTATGAGTGACAGTGATATCACTTATTCCAGAAAATTTTCATATACTATTATATCCGCGTAGTGATCATCTTAAAGTTCTCCATCCCAGAGCTCCTCGATTGACTTAATAGGACCAGTTTCAAAGACAAAAAACTCCCCACGGTTTGCCCTGCTCTGCGGGATCTCAGCAATCTTTTTGGACTCTTCAGGGCTCAACTCCCAGTCAAAAATTTCTTTATTCTGCTTAAGCCTGTCTTTGTTGAAGCTCTTCATCGCCACGACAACTCCTTGTTCATAAGCCCATCTCAGAGCCACCTGGGCTACAGATTTTCCTTTAGACTTTGCGATTTCATTTAAAACCTCAGATTCCAATACTCCTTTGGTCCCCCAAAAGGCTCCTGCTGCTCCAAGAGGAGAAAATGCAGCTATCTTGATTCCCTTTGCCTGACAGAACTCCTTGAGCTTCCCTTGCTGCCATGCTGGGTTCATCTCCACCTTTCGACACAAACAGATCAGGATTCTAGAATACTCAAGTGCAAGATTGGACTACGTGTTTGTGCCCATATTTTTGTTTTTGTTTCTTTAAGTATGATGTAAACAATTACTCTAGAGAAAGGGTAAGATAAAGAGACAACCTCAAGGATGTAACCAGCCACTTAATATTGCTTAGTTCGTGAAATTGAACCTACCTGATTGATTGCTGGAGGAATCTTAGCAAAAGCCAAAATATCAGCAAGCTTCTTAGAAGAGAAATTACTGACACCAATCGATTTTGTAAGACCAAGTGTTTGGCACTCTTCCATGGCTGTCCAAACAGATTTGATGTCCATTGGAACAACATCTTCTGGCTTTAGTTGGAAAGTGTTTGCATCGGGCTTCAGGCTCACTGGCCAATGTATAAGATACTGATCAAGATACTCCAACTTCATATTCCTGTAAACAAAAAAAAATTCCAAGATTTCCATCAACAAATTGACATAAAATTGAAAATGAATAAGTTGTCAATTTATATTACTGCAACGTCTTTCGGAGGGCAGGGAGGATACGATCACCATGATTATCAGTGCACCAGAGCTTAGAGGTGAGGAAGACTTCATCGCGAGACTTGATCAAACCAAGACTAATTGCTTGAGATATAGCTTCACCAACAGCTTCCTCTGTTTGGTAGAAAGAAGCAGTATCAAACATCCTATAACCAAGCTCAATTGCTTCAAGCACTGCCTTTATCACTGCTTCTGGTGGTGCAGGAGGGTAACCAGCTGTGCCTAGTCCCAAAACTGGCATAGGTTTCGTGTCGACAGAGCTCAAAGTAACGGATGGAATACTTTGTGGAGCCATCTCTTGGTATAATAAAATTTACAAGTTAAAATAACTCTTTTAAATTGCTTTTCTTATCTGATCCAGATTGTCACAAACATATATAGCAGACGTGTGCCTGACTTTTACTAATAACATCAGCACTGACGCCATAAGAAAAATTGTTTTAACCAAAGGCATTGACCAAGCAATTATAAAAAGTATGGAGCCTGACTAATTAAGCACCAAGTAGAGATGATCAAGCCTTGCGTGTATCATACAAAATTCATGGACATAAATCAGTGAAGCCAAAATTGACCGATTTTCATGGTTAAGATTCGACAAAAAGTAAAGAAGAAAGATTAAGTTAGTGTTATAAGTAGCCTTGGATCAAAATCACTCGCCGATGAGTATTTATTGGAGTATTGGAGACAATTTTTCAGTTATTTTTTGTAAAAAAGTTTACATCCCGCCTAATCCTGATTTTCTAAGCCTACTTCTGTTTTTTGTGACATCAATTTTCATAATTTTTAAGCCAATATTGTGCAAGTGCACGTGCATTGTAAACTACCTGCGATAAGTTTACATAAATTTGTTGCTTTTAGCGATTTGTCAGAACCGGAGTGTTTGAAGTCACTACTGGTGCTATTAGTAGTAGTACTTTTGCCTTATAAACTGATCTAAGGTCCCAAATCTCCTCGATGTGAGACTCGGGTGTTACAAATGGCATGTCTATGTAGATAGGAATGCAGCCATCAATCCATCATGGTGAAAATATGTGGAACGAAGCTTCAAATAACTGGCTTGTAGTGCTGTGCGCAGCCATCTTTCATCTCTAAATACCTGATACACGTACACGGTACACCTGTGGCTTAACTAAGTAATTATAGTGATAGAATCTTGCAGGTGAGAACTAGCCATCTCTTTCTTGTTTGTTTGTCATTTTAATGTTATGAGTAACTAGCATTTTAGACAAAAATTTAATATCTATGCATACAAATAATACACGTATTCATAAAATATGTTTTGGTTCTTGCTTATTCAGCAACTATTTATTACAAAGAAGATAGCTGAAACACTAGCATTAACAAAAACAGGAAAGACGTAATGGAAGCATGTCCTAATTCCAGTAATGGGGATAGTCACCTGTGCCTAGTCCCAAAACTGGCATAGCTTTCGCGTTCCCGGAGCTCAGAGTAACTTCTGGAATACGTTGTTGAGCCATCTTTTAATTGGTATAACCTGCTGGTGTATGGATAGAATTTTTATGTGAACTTAACATTTCCTTTGTTTACTTTCTTATAAGAAGTAGGTGTCTGGACATTATGAATAAGCTTAATGACCTTTTAGCTCTAAATATTTACTATAGTATATTTATCGGTCCATGTGTTTCAAAGTTGTACCTTTTAGCTTCTAAGGTACTAAAATCATACCTTTTAATCCTTATATTGGTTCAGAATAAAAAACCGGTGTAATTCGGATGGACAAAACAAGCTTAAATCCATGTTTTAAAGACTGTTTTAAAGATGAAAGTCATCCAAACCAATAACCTTTCTAAAACCAAGCTTAAATCCATGTTTTAAAGACTGTTTTGTCCATCCGAGTTATACCGTTTTTTTATTTTGAATCGGTATAAGGGTCAAAATGTATGATTTCAGTACCTCAAGGACTAAAAAATACAATTTTGAAACACATGAACTGATGGATATATAGTAATAAACTTTTAGGGCTAAAGCCTTATGAATTTGATATTGTCTTCTCTTTGTCAGCAATTTGACTCCAGCAAATGGTCAATTTGCGGAAACTCAAATCTTCAACCTCTTATTTCCGAGCCAATGGATTACTTGAAGGGAAGAACTATCCGCTAGGATATCGACACACTATCAGTTATGATTTTTGATTTATTTCTTGGTAAGCATTGTGATTTAAAGGAACTGTGTTGTTACAAGAAAAATCAAGGACTCCGTAAGAATAATGATTTAAACCAGAGGAATTGGCCTGACAACTCTCACTCTCTTCATGATTTAACATCCATTAATAATTTTGTACATCACTTGCATAAACAAGAGGTTCAGTTGCATTATACAAAGAAAGAGGCCAACATGCAAAATAGTTTGTAGGAGCTTCTGAATTCAACCAAACCAGTTGGCTAATTCAGCAACTACAAATTACACAAAGAAAATATATGATACACTAGCATTAGAAAAAACAGGAATGACATACTGGCAGCTGAGCCTTATTTCAGATGGTTCGTAGGTACTATTATATTTATGTTATAATCGCTTTAAAGTTCTCCATCCCAGAGCTCCTCAACTGACTTGAAAGGTCCAGTTTCAGAGATAAAAATCTTGGCAAGGTTTGCCCTCCTTTGCGGCATTTCAGCAATCTTCTTCGACTCTTCATCACTCAACTCCCACCCGAAAATTTCAAGATTCTGCTTTAGTCTCTCTTTGTTAAAGCTCTTTACCACAATGACAATCCCTTGCTCATAAGCCCATCTCAGAGCAATCTGTGCTACAGACTTCCCTTTCGACTTTGCAATTTCCATCAGAACCTCAGATTCCAACACTCCTTTAGTTCCCCAATGAGCTCCTGCTGCTCCTAGAGGAGAATAAGCCGCTATTTTGATTCCATTTCTGTGACAGAACTCCCTTAGTTTCCCCTGTTGCCATGCTGGGTTCAATTCTACCTACATACATGAATAAATTAGGAACACTTACGTGCATGCATGATCGTACGTTGTATGATACATATTTTTAATACCAATGCAGACTACTATGTAAAGTACACAATTACTGAAAAGGAAGGGTGTGGTAAAGAGACTGGCTCAACAGCCCAAGAATGAAATCGACCAGTATTTCGTAAATTCGAACATACTTGATTGATTGCAGGAGGAATCTTGGCAAAAGCCAAAATATCAGCAAGCTTCTTGCAAGAGAAATTACTGACACCGATTGATTTTGTAAGTCCGAGTCCTTGGCACTCTTCCATAGTTGTCCAAACAGATTCGATGTCCATTGCAACACAATTCTCAGGGTTTAGTCGAAACGGGTTTGATCCAGCCTTCATGGTCAGGGGAAAATGTATAAGATACTGATCAAGATAGTCCAACTTCATATCCCTGTCCAACAATGAATTAAAACAATAATGAACTCGGAGATTTTCATCAGCAAAGTGAAATAAAATCTTTGTTTAAAAAAAATTAAATGAATGGTGTGTGAGTGTATTACTGCAAACTCTTTTGAAGGGCAGGAAGGACTCGATCGCCATAATTATCAGTCAACCAAAGCTTAGAGGTTATAAATAATTCGTCCCGAGACTTGATCAAACCACAACTAATAGCTTGAGATATTGCTTCACCAAGAGCTTCTTCTGTTTGGTAAAAAAAAGCAGCATCAAACATCCTGTAACCAAGCTCAATTGCTTCAAGAACTGCTTTTATCGTATTAGTTATAACTTCTGGTGTTGGATCAGAAGCTCCTAATCCAAGTCCCAACACTGGCATAGATTTCGCATTTCCGGAGCTCAAGGAAATTTCTGGAATTGCCATCTTTTTAGTTGAATTTTCTGGCCAACTTAGTATGTACGTGAATTTTGTTTGATTGTTTTAAATGATCAATAGAACTATGTTTATACATGACATAAAGAGAATTTGATTTCGATTTAGCCACATCTCTTGACAGGATACTTGTGGAAAAAGAAATAATGAATAAGAGACGAGGGCCTTCTTCGACGTCATGGATGATGTTCAAGATAGAGAAATCAAAACATACATGGAACGGATGAAACAAATTATGAGTAAGTTATCGTTTTTGACCCGGCAATAATTTTCTCTGTTTATGAGATAGTGACCAAACATGCATCGTTAGCTAATTTTCTGCGTTAGCAAATTGATAAAATTAGTCTCATATGAGTGACTTTTCTTCGTCTATTTGATGTGTTGTGATGACAAATTTTTCAAAATTTTGAACTTCATCTATTGAGTGTGACAAAGAAGTCTTAGATGATTTGCATCGGTCCGCGTAGGAGTTGAAGCATGATTCCACGTTAGCTGATGAATATATTGAAGGCGGGTTATAATTTGAACCCGCCTTCAATATATAACCCTTTGTTGAAGCTCTTACACACAATGACAATCCCTTGGTCATAAGCCCACCTCAAAGCCACCTGAGCTACAGTTTTTCCTTTCGACTTTGCACTTTCTATTAGAACCTCAGACTCCAATACTCCTTTGGTTCTCCAAATGGCTCCTGCTGCTCCAAGAGGAGAATAAGCAGCTATCATGATTCCATTTGCCCGACAGAATTTCATCAGCTTCTCTTGTTGCCATGCTGGGTTCATCTCCACCTGTTAACATAATCAGGAGGGGAAATTACAAAATTTTGTGCCTTGTACTTGTGCTCGTGGTACAATTTTCCGTTTTGCCTTTTTAACAGTTATACAGACTACAATATGTTAAAGTTCTAAATTACAAAAGAGAAATGTATGTTAAAGCCTAAAGAGACAAGCTCAAGAAGAAACCGACCACTTAATATCATTTAGTTTGTAAAAGTAAACATACTTGATTGATTGCTGGAGGAATCTTAGCGAAAGCCAGAATATCAGCAAGCTTCTTGCAAGAGAAATTGCTGACACCAATTGATTTTGTAAGACCAAGTGTTTGGCACTCTTCCATGGCTGTCCAAACAGATTTGATGTCCATTGAAACAAATCTTCAGGGTTTGGTGGAAAAGGCTTTGCCCCGGGCTTCATGCTTACTGGAAAATGTATAAGATACAGATCAAGATACTCTAACTTCAATTTCTGCAAAAAAATAAACAAAAACAATAATGAACTCCGAGATTTTCAACAGCGAAGTGAAATGAGTGGTGTATGTATTACTACAGAGTCTTTTTAAGGGCAGGGAGGACACGATCGGAGTGGTTATTAGTGCACCACAACTTATGTGAATAATGTTTATTTTTTACTTTCTGAAAATGGTCAATTTGCGGAAACTTAAATCTTCAACCTCTTATTTCGGAGAGTAAAGAGTATCCTATGCGCTATATTTTTAATGGCATGGAGGACACGATCGGAGTGGTTATTAGTGCACCACAACTTAGAGGTGATGAAGAGATCAGCGAGTGACTTAATTAATCCAAGACTAATAGCTTGCGATATGGCTTCACCTAGAGCTTCCTCTGTTCCATAAAGGGTTGCACTATCAGACATACTATAACTAAGCTCAATTGCTTCGAGCACCTTTTTTGACAGCTTCTGCTGTTGGAGAGGGAGCAGCTGATGTGCCCAGTCCCAAAACTGGCATATTTTTCACATTTCCGGAACTCAGAGTGACTCCTGGAAACCTTGGTAGAGTCATCTTTCTGTTGGTATCACCTCCCAGGAATCTTTGGCAAGGATTAGTATTTGCTGATGTAATAAATATGCTGAGGATACTTGTACATCCTTGGTAGAGTTTGTAACTTTGATTATTCAATATAAATCATCGTTGCAGCATCTTTGTTTGTGTTATTACAATTCCGCATATTTATTATTCTGTTTATCAAACAAGAAAACACAAAAATAAACATATTAGTACTACTTGTATTCAAACCCCCCTTTCTACAAGTAGTTTTGGTTTAACAAACTCCAAATTGACAATCTCAAGGATGCAGTTGGAAGGAGAATTGCTGATGTAATTATAGTGATAGAATCTTGCAGGTGAGAACTAGCAATCTCTTTCTTGTTTGTTTGTCATTTTAATGTTATGAGTAACTAGCATTTTAGACAAAAATTTAATATCTATGCATACAAATAATACACGTATTCATAAAATATGTTTTGGTTCTTGCTTATTCAGCAACTATTTATTACAAAGATGATAGCTGAAACACCAGCATTAACAAAAACAGGAAAGACGTAATGGCAGCATGTCCTGATTCCAGAAGGTTTTGCATATGTTAAATTTCTCCATCCCAGAGCTCCTCAAGAGACTTGAAAGGTCCAGTTTCAAAGATAAACATGTTCCCAAGGCATGCTCTGCTCTGCGGGATTTTAGCAATCTTCTTTGAGTCTTCATCACTCAACTCCCAGTCAAAAATTTTAAGATTCTGCTCCAGTCTCTCTTTATTGAAGCTCTTCATTACAATGATAACCCCTTGCTCAAAAGCCCATCTCAAAGCCACCTGAGCAACAGATTTTCCTTTCGACTTGGCAATTTCCATCAGAACCGGAGATTCCAAGACTCCTTTGGTTCCCCAGTATGTTCCTGCTGCTCCAAGAGGGGAATAAGCAGCTATCATGATCCCATTTCTCTGACAGAACTCTCTCAGTTTTCCTTGTTGCCAATTTGGGTTCATCTCCACCTTTAAAAATAAATACATTAGGAAGATCAAAGTGCAAGATTGTACCTTGTACACAAATGCTAAAGAGGATGGGTAAGGTAAAGAGACAAGCTGAAAGACGAAAATGACTACATAAATCAAAACATACTTGATTGATTGCTGGAGGAATCTTGGCATAAGCCAGAATATCCGCGAGCTTCTTGCAAGTGAAATTACTGACACCAATTGATTTTGTAAGGCCAAGTGTTTGGCACTCTTCCATGGCTGTCCAGACAGATTTGATGTCCATTGGAACAACATCTTCTTGGTTTAGATGGAAAATGTCTGCTCCAGGCTTTAGGCTCACTGGCCAATGTATAAGATACTGATCAAGATACTCCAATTTCATGTTCCTGTAAACAACAAAAAATATATATCGAAAACTAAGATTTTCATCGACAAGGTAAACCTAATATCCTTATTCTTTTAAATAAAAATGAATGAGTAGGGCATCAAAATTACTGCAGAGTCTTTTGAAGGGCAGGGAGGACACGATCGCCATGATTATCATTGCACCAGATCTTTGAGGTGATGAAGACGTCATCACGAGACTTAATTAAACCAAGATTAAGTGCTTGAGATATAGCTTCACCAAGAGCTTCCTCTGTTTTGTAAGCGGAAGAAGTATCAAACATCCTGTAACCAAGCTCAATTGCTTCAAGCACTGCTTTTATGACTACTTCTGGTGCTGGAGGGGGATAGTCAGCTGTGCCTAGACCCAAAACTGGCATAGCTTTCGCATTGCTGGAGCTCAGAGTAATTTCTGGAATACGTTGGAAAGCCATCTTTTGATTGGTATAACCTGCTAGTGTATGGATAGAACTTTTATGTGAACTTAGCATTTCCTTTGTTTACTTTCTTATAAGAACAGGTAGGTGTCTAGACATTATGATACCATGGATGTCACACTCACAAGCGTATGCAAGTAGAAAATTAGAATTTGATTTTTTTTCTCTTCTTCGTCAGCAATTTGACTCTAGCAGTTGGCCGGCACAGGGATGAAAATTAGAATTTGATTTTTTTTCTCTTCTTCTTCTGGAATTGCCATCTTTTTAGTTGAATTTTCTGGTTAACTTAGTTGAATTTCGATTTAGCCACATCTCTTGACAGGATACTTGTGGAAAAAGAAATAATGAAGAAGAGACGAGGGCCTTCTTCGACGTCATGGATGATGTTCAAGATAGAGAAATCAAACTTACATGGAACGGATCAAACAAATTATGAGTAAGTTATCGTTTTTGACCCGGCAATAATTTTCTCTGTTTATGAGATAGTCTCATATGAGTGACTTTTCTTCGTCTATTTGATATGTTGTGAAGACAAATTTTTCAATGATTTGCATCCTCCGAGCACGAGTTTGGACCATTGTTAGGCTAGACAATTACATTGAAGGATAATTAGCAGTCCAAGTACAACAGAACCTCGACAAATGAACTCAACAATCGATTGCTAATTCAGCAACAATGAAGTTAGCAGTTGGACTAAAATTTATTAACGGATAATTGAAGGAATGATCGACTGATAATCACAACAGTCGAAGTTAGCATGGTTGATCGTCTAGCATTAAATCATAGCAGTTAAAGATTTTCAATGAATTCAATGGACAAATCATTCATCTATGGACTGTGCACTTGATCAGGTTCTAACACTCCTTTGGTTTCCCAGAAAGCTCCTGCTGCTCCTAGAGGAGAGTAAGAAGCTATTTTGATTCCGTTTGCCTGACAGAACTCAAAATTTTCACTTCATCTATTGAGTGTGACAAAGAAGTCTTAGATGATTTGCCTCGGTCCGCGTAGGAGTTGAAGCATGATTCCACATTAGCTGATGAATATATTGAAGGCGGGTTATAATTTGAACCAAACTGGCTCAAACTCGTTTCTGAGCACAACCCTAAATAAGTATATTCGTTTGATATAAAATAGGTCATGGAGTCAGATCGAGTTTTGGAAACTGTCTTACTTAGCATGCAGTCGAGTCAGATTCGAGTTTTATAGGTTCTGCATGCCAAGTATATGGCTTGTTTAGCAACTAAAAATTACAAAAAAGATTATCAATGAAACACAAGAACCTAAAAACAGAGGCAACATAGTGAGGAGCACCATAAACCTGTTGGCCAATGAAGGAAATTACAATATAAATGAGTATCCTCAGTGTTGAAATGAATACAACTTTGATTATCATCCCCTTCCATGTGTTGAATAAAAACAGGAGTGACACATTGACAGTCATGCATTATTATATTCATGCTAGTATTATCTTAAAGTTCTCCATCCCAAAGCTCCTCAACTGGGGGATTTCGGCAATCTTCTTGGAATCTTCAGCACTCAACTCCCAGTCAAAAATTTCGAGATTCTGCTTTAGTCTCTCTTTGTTGAAGCTCTTACACACAATGACAATCCCTTGCTCATAAGCCCACCTCAAAGCCACCTGAGCTACAGTTTTTCCTTTCGACTTTGCAATTTCTATTAGAACCTCAGACTCCAATACTCCTTTGGTTCCCTAACTGGCTCCTGCTGCTCCAAGAGGAGAATAAGCAGCTATCATGATTCCATAAAGAGTTGCAGTATCAAACATCCTATAACCAAGCTCAATTGCTTCGAGCACTGCTTTTTTGACAGCTTCTGCTGATGTAATGTCTTGAGATGTAATCTCGAGCACTGCCCAGTCCCAAAACTGGCATATTTTTCGCATTGCCGGAACTCAGAGTGACTCCTGGAATACTTGGTAGAGCCATCTTTCTGTTGGTATCACCTCCCAGGAATCTTTGGCAAGGATTAGTATTTGACTATTTGTAGATATAATAAGTATGTGATTTTAACCCTTTTTTTTTCGGATGTTGTTTAACTATATTTTCACCTGCTCCTTAATTTTAAAACAGATGGAGATGAAAGTAAAGTCAAACATGTACCACTCCAATTATTTTAGAAAAAAACAGACAAAAGTATGTGATAAATATAGGGTTAAATACCAACACCTCTAGGTGCATGGTATACTGGTATCTCTCTCGCTTCCTTTACTGGATGTAGAAAGTTATAACCTTGTCAAAAACAAAAATGATGTGTGAGTGTGTTCTAATTAGCAAAAAAAATAAAATAATATGGATTAAATGGCAAAGAAATCACTCAACTCAAGTTCAACTTGAAGGTATGTCATTCAACTCAAAAATCTTGCACTTAAATCACTAAATTATGTAAAACTTTCAATCAGGTCCATGCTGTTAAAAATCAAATGAAAATGTGACAGTGAAATGTTGATGTGGTTCCTCAATAGCTAAAATATTATTCAATTCATACGTAACTTACAATTGTGTCATCCCAATCAAAAAACTTACAGTCAAGTCATTAAAATACTGCAATATGAATATAATGTATGTGACATAAATAAATAAAAACATTTTGACGACAGTAGTAAAAATTAAATTATTTCATACATGAAACTACATTTTTAAGTTATCTACCGGGGAATTAAAATATTTTTTTTGTATTTTTTTCTGTATTTAATATAAAAATTTTAACTACACATTTTTTATTCATCAATTTTTTTAAATTTAATTTGTTATGAAAATAAATAAATAAGACAATGTTTTTATAACTATGCTATGATGTATTTGTAATTTGGTTGATGTTTATGAAAAAAAATTTATGTTTGATGATTAAATTGTAAATAATGTTTGTGGCATATCTGCAAGTTGAGTATAAGTTGAGTGATCTTTTTGATATTTAATCCTTTAATTTACACATCATTTTCTTACGTGACAAGTGAGATGGACTGACAAAATAATATTTAACGGACATCCGTTAAAGTCAAACTCAACTTAACGGACGTGAATTTTTTTTATATGTTTAGTGATTAGATTGCAAGGTTTAATTGGTTAAGTCATGCATTTGAAAGTGCTTTAAGTTTGATGATTCGCTTGCAAGTTGGATGTCAGTTGAGTGATGAAAAATGTCATTCAACCCGATAAATGAATTCGGAAAATGTCATTTAACCCGATAAATAAATTCAGAAAATATCATTTAACCCGATAAATAAATTCAGAAAATGTATAAGATACTTTAACTTCATATTCATGTACAACAAAAAAAGGCTAAGTGAAAGAAGAGCTTACTTTTCTAAAATGTAAATAAACCGAAGATGTATATATCGCTATAAAGTCTTCAGAAGGTAGGGAGGACACAGTCTCCATATTTATCAATGCAATAGAGCTTAGTGACGATGAGGGCATCGTCGCAAGACTAATAACTCTTAACAATTTGAAATATAGGTAGGGTATTTTTTATAACAATGCGTCGATTTAGTAAAGAAACAAACTTAGCTAAAGTGATTAGGGTTTAATTTTTTTGACAAGAAATACAATTCGAACGCTACCTAACTATGGCCAAGATTTGTAACTCTATGTATATCGATGATAGAAACGTATTAGTGACACAACAATCCTCAATACGGATGAAATATTTCTTTGTGATTGTTGGTCAAGTGAAAAAAATTCATGTTCATCTAGCCAGGAACGAAAGATGTTTTATGATGAGAACACTCTTGTCCATTTAATTCCGTTCTGATTAAGAGTTCAATGTTGTTACAAAGGCTCCCAAGAAAGTTCATGAGAAATCGATAAATATGAATAACGGAGTCCAAGATCTAGTGAGGGAAATGAGGGTTTCAGTAAACTTGAAGACTTCATTATGTTGAAAATAATGATCGTGCTGGTTAATGAAAGAAAAACACTTTTATCCATTTAGCTCCGAGTTTGACGTTGTTAAAAAGGTTTCTAAAAAAGTTTATAGGGAAATCGATAATTATAAACAACGGAGTCCCCCATTATCTAGCAAAGGAAATAAGGCTTACAGTAAAGTTGAAAACTTCATCATGTTGAAAATAATGATCGGGGCTAATGAATCTGGAAGTTTCATCATTGGGGTTAATGAAGTAAAAACACTTTTCTCCATTTAGTTCCACTACGAAGAGTTTGACACTGTTATCCAAAAAAGAAAATGGAGAAATGAATAACTATTAACAAATGAATCCAGAATGTCTGGACTCTACCAACAAATTACAGCATTGTGTGGCTAACAAATATCCATGTAAACATTCAAAAGTGAAATTAATAGGAATAGTAAAGGGATCAACGTCAATCTTATGTCAAGCATCCCCTCGTATAAATAGACCTCGCCAAAGATCGTTGAAATAATTGCATCAATTTTATATTTTTGAACAATTCTAAAAAAATTTAAATCACCATCAGTTGCTTATAACCAAAACCTAAAACCATTTTTCTATGTTCAGGATCAATAGTAAGCGGGGCAATAAGTTATGAGCAAAGGAGGGGAGGTGTTGAGCATATACGAGGGGTGCGATTGCGGCAAGGTAGGACACATTTTATTTTTAAAGTATTATATTTACATATTATATAATTGAAAAATAAAAATATATAAATTTTACTGTTGCATTCATATAAAAAATAATTTATTTATTGCAAATTATTGTTTCATGTGAAAATGTGAACTTTATTAAAATATCTAAAATTAAAACATTGCAAAAAATCAAATGAAATATTGTAATCAAAACCAACCAAAATAGGGTTTAGGTAAAAATGGGAGACTAGCCTTAGGAGTAAGGAAACATAAGATTAGAAGTAATGACAAAAACCAAGTTGGAATAGTGTAATTGTTTGATCATTTTCATCATGTTAATTGATGTGTGCTATGATGGTGATATCATTATTAGCCCTTTTGATTACACTTTACACAATCTAGATGTGATTGGCGAAACGAGGGGATGATATTATGGACAAAATAATTTGAAAGGACACCTGAATTCACGGGAAGGCGTACCAGTATCTTGGTTCATTTTCCTTTCAAATATTTATCAAATGTTTCTTTCATCATGTTGTTCTTTTCGCTCGTCATCTCCATATCTTTTTCGATGAGTAAGAAAATCCCACGCATAAAGTGAAAAATATTATAAATACAGTAGAAATATATAATTCAGCTTAACATAAAGATTATATAAATTCAAATTAACACAAACAGAAGTATGTCAATTCAAGTTAATAAACACATTTGTTAGGCCCGAAATAATTGTAGAGGGGTAATGAATACAACTATGTCCATTTTTCCAAAACTCAATACACATTATAGATTATAAAAATGAGTACAAGTAATGAAAATAACGAACTAAAGTAAACACAAGAATTCTGGGTTCAATAACTTTTATTCAAATTTAAATAACTCAAAGTTCTTATACCAACAATCATGAAGATCACTGCAACAAATATACTAATACAAAAGTATTTATCTGACTATATCAAAGAGAGAAACAATAAGTCTATGAATAAACAATACAAATCACTCAATGATTCTACCCAATATATCAACTAGAATGTGAGATTAATACTAGATGTTATAAAAATTGATTCTTTCAAATATGAAATTGACAAGATCCTGACTCTTCAATCAATATTCAGACGATGAAAACATTTCAATCAATATATGGGCGTTTAACTGTTACAAAGTTTTCCAAGCTTAAAAAATATTTCTGAGGGTAATTTGTGTTATAGGGTGATTTGCCTAAGGACCTAGTACTTTTACTTATTAAATTTCACTCAATGAAAGCTTAAGGCGTGCTTCTCTACATGACATGTTAAAGAGCGATGTATATAGTGCTCTATAGTACAAGTACTTAGTCAAAATCCAATCTTTAGAGATGCTGAAGGTTGATTTACATGTAAGACGAATGCAGTAGAGGGCTACTTGGACTTAGCATTTACAGGCTCAAGGAATGAAAGGCAAAATCCTTGAGGGGCAATTTGACTCTATGGCATTTTGTACTTAGCAACTTTTCATTTTTTTACTTCCAATATTCCCCTCAAACCTTTTACGTTGCTCTTGTACCTGTAAGATAAACATTTCTTTCATGATATCATTTTCCATTTAATAATCTTTATATACTTGATACTCTGATTCTTTTGTAAGTTGTTGACGCCTAGTATAACTGGTCTGTTTCACATACGACTAACATTTACTCATGGTCTTCATATCTTGACTTTATGTCCATTGTTAAGTTTGCATCCATGAAAGAACATTTCCATTGAAATCTTTGGGTCTTCACCTGAATCAAAGTAACTGTTTCGAATATCTTCAAACACTAATTCCATTGATACCTGGACATATTAATGAATTTCACTCAGCGCTCTGTTAAAGGCTTCTTCCCTGCAGTTAACCCTGATTCTTGTATATACCAAATCTCGACATGGATAGATTTTTGTGAACGTTGTATTACTAACTAACGTGTATTGTTCTAGTGTTGGGTTATTAGTTCTTGGCAAGTTAACTTCTTCGTATAGCTTCAGCCTTCCCCAACAATCTCCCCATGAATATTGTTAACTTAACAAATACATTTTTAATTTTCCTCCAGATCATTACAGCAATCATTACTCACGTATAGAGCAGTCTATATACATATATGTTTTACACAACTTATTTTGGAATCAGGTGCTACCTTTAACACTTAACCAAACTATGCCGAGCTCGCAACTTTTCTCCCAAGGTCCCTTCGTTCCCTAGGCCGAAGTTGTAATTATGGTAGGGGCATCATTGGGATCGGGTTGGGTTCGTCAATATTTTTTATTTTAAAATTATCAGATTAAAGTCCAAAGAGTATTTTTTTTTATGAGTTAATTCAGCCGAAATTCATATTTTTTCAGCAAATATATCACGGATAGAGTGATATGACCCCCTGCATTCACACCAGTTTCCCGTATTAAACTTATTCGCGATAATTTTCCTCGAACAGTATGGTTCAAGCAATCGATTTTCAGGAAGAAGGACCCATATCTATTATCTATTATATATATAATAGAGCAAGTAAGGGGTTGCTTGAGACAATTTATTCATAGTGAAATTACCAAATTACCCCTACATATTACATAATAATTTTGTATTTAAAGCATATATTAATTACATATAATTCATTAATACCTCTATATTCATTATTCCATTATTATTTAATATAGTAGTTTATAATTACATTCCAACTAATAGTTAAATGATTGGATAATTAATATCTATAATTATATCTAACTCATCATTACTTAATAATATTTCAAAATTAATATGTTAATACATACATGTGTGTGTGTATATAACTATATTGTTAAATCCGAAATTTTAAAAAATTATCGATCATCTCGGATTTTTAGTTTCGAATGTATCGTATGTCAAACTTTTAATAACAAAAATGATTTCAATTTGCACATAAACAGATAAAAATGAATATTTACTTAAATTATAACACTTAAACAAATTAATTGATGACTACACATACTTTTGTCAACATTCGAATAACTCATTTATCACACTTACAGAAGACAATAAAAACTTTCATAAAATCTAAACCGCTAGTTCCTACTCTTAATGATGAGGCAGTTTCAAGAAAAAAAAAATAAAAGATCGCTTGAAACGAAAAGTAACACCCAATCAATATGGTCAAAGGACAGCAATTACCAAAATTATCTCCCTAATTAGAATTATATTCACAATATATAGGACTCAAAAGCAAATTTTAAGACATTGTCTAAATTTACAACTTTGGTTCACCGTTTGTAAGTGTGATTATCGGATTAAGCGTGCGGTCATGTGTTCATGCCCATCAACATCTATATAGTTTTGTCGTGTATATACTTTGGCTCTTCGTTACACCTTATTTAATAGTAGATCTCACTCCCCTTCCCATGTCCCTTCCCCCCAAACATTGTGAAGCCTACCGTGCCCTTGTTTAATGAAAATTAAGGTTCATAGCTTTAGTTCTATAACATGTTGAATTCTGGAACGTTTCAGTGTGGAATTACACAATTAGTTTCTGCTGCACTGAACAACTATAATGCTGTAAATGTCCTGATCATGGATCCTGTACATTGATCATGTAAACAAGAGGTTCAGTTGCATTACGTTGCTCAAGAATTATTTGTTGCTCATTGTATTGTTAATCGGGTTAGGATGGGCTGAACTTGGAGTGATATTCTGATCAACAAATTGTTTTAAAGGTCATTACTGGCATTTCTACGTGGACTGGAATGCAGCCATCAATCTATCCTGCTGAAAATATGTGGAACGAAGCTTCAAATAACAGGCTTGTAGTGCTATGCGCAGCCATCTTATAGTGATAGAAACTCGCAGGTGAAAACTAGCCATATCTTTCTTGTTTGTTTGTTTGTCATTTTTATGTTATGACTAACTAGCATTTTAGACAAAAATTTATGCATACAAATAGTTACATGTATGCCTCAAATCTGTTCTGATTCTTTCTTATTCAGCAACTATTTATTACAAAGAAGATATCTAAAACACTAGAATTAGCAAAAACAGGAAAGACGTAATGGCAGCAAATCCCTTATTCCAAAAGGTTTGCGTATATTATTGAATCCTATTGAGACGGACTTATTGAGATCAACCAATACTACAACTAACATAGCCTTACATTCTTTACATACTAATATTAGTAATATATCTAAGTCAAGATAGAAAAGTATGAGCTGTCATTAGAATGTATATAAACTAGAGGCTAGAAGTTAGTTAGAACAACTTGTCATTTTATTCTTTTTTGTCATCTTCTCTCTGTAACAAACACTCTGCAACATTATGTGAATATCAGTTTTATCTTCTTTCCTTCATTGTTGTTCATCTGAAGAATGCTTGATTTAGAAATTATCATGGTATCAGAGATAGTTCTTGCGATCTCGCCGTGATTTTTTTTTTCGGAATTTCACCGTTCTCAGTCGGAATTTCAACGTTTATAAGGTGTTTTCTGTTCTGATTCTTCGAGATTGTTCTTCTTGTTCTGATTAATTGCTTCGATCTGTGCATTTCATTGTTGATCTGTGTTATCGTCTATACGTAATTGTTGACTGTGAAACGTAAGACTTCTGTGTGATTTCTGTGTTTTAATGGCGAATACTATCGATGTTTCGAGTGTTTACTATATTCATCCTTCAGACGCAAATACTACACAACTAGTTTCTGTAAAGTTCAATGGAACGAATTATAATAACTGGAAAAGATCGATGTTGTTGATTTTATCTGCAAAGAACAAGTTAGGGCTTGTAAATGGAACCCTAGCTATGCCTGCAACAACTTCATCTGATCATAGTGCTTGGGAACGCTGTAATTCTCTTGTCATATCTTGGATTCTATTCAATCTTGATGAAACTATTGCTCGAAGTGTTTTATTTCTGAAAACTGCAAGAGCCATCTGGAAAGATTTAGAGGAGCGTTTTGGTTGTTCTTCAATCACTGAACTGTATTCTTTGGAGCAACAATTGATTGAAATTACTCAGGGTACACAGTCAGTTTCAGAATTTTATACTAAAATCAAGACAGTTTGGGACAGTATTGATGATGTTAATCCTTTGCCAAGCTGTACCTGTACTACCTGCACATGTGATTTGGGACAGAAATTCTTGCAGAAACAGCAAGAGCAACGTTTATTACAGTTTTTGTTGAAACTGAATGACAAGTTCAGTGCTGTTAGAGGTCATATTATGTTGATGGTTCCTCTTCCTACAGTTTCTCAAGCTTATAGGCTAATAGCACAGGAAGAAAGTCACAAGGATATTTCTCAGATTTCGTTAAGCACTGAGAATTTGGCATTTGTAGCAGCTGATAGAGGAGCTTATGTTACTCAGAATCAGAGACCATATTTTTACAATAATTCTCAGAAATTTGGTGGGATGAATGTTCCTCGGGCTCAGATGAATCAATTTCCTGGAATGCATAGTCCACGGCCTGCTCAGATGAATCAATTTCCTGGAATGCATAGTCCATGGCCTCCGATCAATCAATTTTCTGCACCAAAACGACCATCTAAACCTGGTGCTAACTACTTTTGCACACATTGTAAAGTACAGGGACATAGTATAGACAGATGTTTTCAAATTAATGGTTTTCCACCTGGCTTCAAAGGCTTTAAAGATAAAAGAGTAGCTGCAGCTGTCACTTCTCAAAATCTTGATGATAACTCTCATTCACAGTCACAGCCTCAAGATGATATGTCGTCAGCAATAACTACTGGTTCTTTTAACAACATTACAGAGGAACAATATGCTCAATTGGTTAATCTTCTCAATAACAGTCATGTTTCTTCTACTCAACAGTCTGAATCTTCTAGTCATGCCCTTCTGGCAGGTAATATATGTCTGTTAAGCTCTTCCAAGTCCAAATGGTTATTGGACAGTGGTGCTACAGACCACATTTGTCCCAGTCTTGACCAATTCATGGATTATGAACCTGTTCATTCAGATAATTGTATTACCATTCCTGATGGTAGTAAAATTCCTGTTTTACATAAAGGGACTGTTTTGCTCAATGATCATATTACTCTTAGGAATGTTCTGCATGTACCTGACTTCCAATTCTATTTGATCTCTGTCACCAAGCTTTGCAAGGATCTTAACTGTAACTTGATTTTCTCTGATTCCAAGTGCTTTCTACAGGACCATTTTCAGAAAGAGCAGCTGATGCTTCTTGGTAATATGAGTGATGGACTCTATTCTGTTCAACCTACTATTCCTCTTCAAGCTATTACTTCTGCACCTGGTTCTAGTGTTGGATTATTTTCTCAGTCTCAGAAAGAAGTTCAACTATGGCATCTACGCTTCGGTCACTTACCTTTTCCTCAGTTAAAACTTGTTAAGCCACTACTTAATATTTCAGATTGTATTGATTCTACGATTTGTCAAATTTGTCCTGCTGCTAGACAATGTCGACAATCATTTTCACATAGTTCTATCAAGACTACTACTCCTCTAGAAATGCTTCATGTGGATATTTGGGGTCCATATCGGACAAAAACTTATACCAATTGTACTTCGTTTTTAACGATTGTTGACGATTATACTCGATTCACTTGGGTTCATTTACTTCGACAGAAATCTGAGGTTGCTGACATACTTGAGAAGTTTGTTTTGTATGCTGAGAATCAATTTAAACATAAAGTTTTATGCATTCGTTCTGATAATGCTTTGGAATTCACTCAGGGTGCTCTCAAAGCCTTTTATCTGCGTCATGGTATTGTTAATCAAACTAGCTGTGTTCATACGCCTCAACAGAACGGTGTTGTTGAACGTAAACATCGCCATCTCCTCGAAACAGCTCGTTCTCTATTCTTTCAATCTAAGATTCCAGATTCGTATTGGGGGGAATGTGTTCTTTGTGCAACATATCTCATTAACCGAATGCCTTTGTCTAGTATTGGTAATGTTTCACCATACTTTCGTTTATATAATTCCATGCCTGACCTTGATTTGCTTAAACCATTTGGATGCCTCTGTTACATTTCTACTCAGCCAGTTAATCGTTCAAAATTTTATCCTCGTGCTGAACCTGGTGTTTTTCTGGGTTATCCATCTCATCAAAAAGGTTACAAGATTCTAAATTTAACGACTCATCAGGTGTCTATCTCTCGTGATGTTGTTTTTCATGAACTTCATTTTCCCTACCATATTGTCCAACATAGTTCTACTGAACCTTCTTTTTCCATATTTTTACCTCGTACTACTTCCCTTCCTACTGATTATTCAGACATTCCTCCACAATCACAATCACACTTACATACGAATGCATCATCATCTTCTTCTCGCACTTCTACAGAATCTGATCCTAGTTCATTCACCACCAACATTGGTACGAATACTACTATTTCAACCAGTATTCCAAACAGTATTCCAAACAGTATTCCTTCCCGTGTTTCCAATCGATCTCGTCAAGTTCCTTCATATCTTACAGATTATGTCTGTAACATTGCTACTTTGTCTACACCTACTCATCAATGTAATTTTGTCTCTGCTACCAATTTTCACAATGTTCACAAAAATCACATTGTGGCTCTTTCTACTCTTACTGAACCTACTTCTTACAAAGAAGCTGCAGCTCATCCTCTCTGGAAAGAAGCCATGGACAAAGAACTCCAGGCCCTTGCTTTGAATCACACTTGGGAGCTTGTCTCGTTACCACCTGGTAAACACACGATTGGTTGTCGCTGGGTTTTTAAAGTTAAACTTCACTCTGATGGTTCTTTAGAACGCTGCAAAGCACGTCTTGTTGCGAAAGGTTATAATCAAAAACTAGGGATTGATTATGAGGAGACTTTCTCTCCTGTCATTAAGATGAACACAGTTCGTTGCCTTGTTGCTTTGGCTGCAAGTCGTCGTTGGCAATTATTTCAGTTGGACGTGAATAATGCGTTTCTTCACGGTGATCTTAAACAAGAGGTTTATATGAAACCTCCACCTGGTCTTTCTGTTGGTCCAAATATAGTCTGCAAGTTAGGAAAATCTATCTACGGCCTTAAACAAGCTTCACGTGAGTGGTTTGCTAAACTTGTTCTGGAACTGATTTCTCAAGGATATGTTCAATCCAAAAACGACTACAGTCTCTTTATCAAACGTTCTACTTTCAAAATCACTATAATGGCTGTCTACGTCGATGACATAATTGTTACAGGTGATGATATCGACTCTATTCTTTCTATTAAACAGCATCTTCACACTGTTTTTGGGATAAAGGATCTGGGTCTTCTTCATTACTTCTTAGGAATTGAAGTTGGGTATTATTCAAATGGTATTACTCTTAGCCAAACTAAGTTTACCAAGGATCTTCTTGCTGCTTGTCCGTTTGATCTTCCTTCTAAGGCAACTACACCATTACCTTTACATCTTAAGTTGACTGCGACTGAAGGTGCTTTATTGTCCAACCCAGAAATCTATCGTACTTTAGTTGGCAAGATTAATTATTTGACAAATACAAGACCAGACTTGAGTTACACAGTTCAAGTGCTGAGTTAGTTTATGCAACTTCCTCGTACTACACATCTTGCTGCCTTACTGCATACTTTAAAGTACATTGCTTCTTCTCCTAATGATGGCATTTTACTTCAAGCATCTGATTCATTAACACTACAAGCCTATTCAGACTCCGACTGGGCTGCGTGTCCAACCTCCCGTCGTTCTGTCACAGGTTATATACTACTATTTGGCCAATCTCCAGTTTCCTGGAAATCTAAAAAACAACCTACGGTTTCACGTTCGTCTTCTGAATCCGAATACAGGGCAATGGCTTCTGCTGCTGCAGAAGTTACTTGGACAGTTCGACTCCTGGAGGAACTTGGTGTTACTTCTCTTAAGCCGGTCACACTTCATTGTGACAATCAATCCGCTCTCCATATTGCTAAGAATCCTGTCTTCCACGAACGTACCAAACATATCGACATCGATTGTCATTTTACACGGGATAAAGTGCTAGAAGGTCTTCTTCAACTTACGTATTTACCTACTTCTCATCAGTTGGCCGATGCTTTCACTAAAATCCTCCCTTCTGCTCAATTTCAGCTGTTGCTTTCCAAGTTAGGCATGTTTTCACCACTCCCTAACTTGAGGGGGGGTATTGAGACGGACTTATTGAGATCAACCAATACTACAACTAACATAGCCTTACATTCTTTACATACTAATATTAGTAATATATCTAAGTCAAGATAGAAAAGTATGAGCTGTCATTAGAATGTATATAAACTAGAGGCTAGAAGTTAGTTAGAACAACTTGTCATTTTATTCTTTTTTGTCATCTTCTCTCTGTAACAAACACTCTGCAACATTATGTGAATATCAGTTTTATCTTCTTTCCTTCATTGTTGTTCATCTGAAGAATGCTTGATTTAGAAATTATCAAATCCATGTATTACTCTTCTAACAGTTCTCCATCCCAGAGCTCCTCAAGAGACTTAACAGGTCCAGTTTCAAAGATAAACATGTTCCCAAGGCATGCTCTGCTCTGCGGGATTTTAGCAATCTTCTTTGAGTCTTCATCACTCAACTCCCAGTCAAAAATTTTAAGATTCTGCTCTAGTCTCTCTTTATTGAAGCTCTTCATTACAATGATAACCCCTTGCTCAAAAGCCCATCTCAAAGCCACCTGAGCAACAGATTTTCCTTTCGACTTGGCAATTTCCATCAGAACCGGAGATTCCAAGACTCCTTTGGTTCCCCAGACTGCTCCTGCTGCTCCAAGAGGCGAATAAGCAGCTATCATGATCCCCTTTCTCTGACAGAACTCTCTCAGTTTTCCTTGTTGCCAAGTTGGGTTCATCTCCACCTTTAAAAATAAATAAATTAGAAAGATTAAAGTGCAAGATTGTACCTTGTATTTGTACCTCTCCTTGTGTTGTTCCACAGATATACCAATTATGGTATAAAGTAAACAAATGCTGAAAGACGAAAATGACCACATAAATCAAACCTTACTTGATTGATTGCTGGAGGAATCTTGGCATAAGCCAGAATATCCGCGAGCTTCTTGCAAGTGAAATTACTGACACCAATTGATTTTGTAAGGCCAAGTGTTTGGCACTCTTCCATGGCTGTCCAGACAGATTTGATGTCCATTGGAACAACATCTTCTTGGTTTAGATGGAAAATGTCTGCTCCAGGCTTTAGGCTCACTGGCCAATGTATAAGATACTGATCAAGATACTCCAATTTCATGTTCCTGTAAACAACAAAAAATATATATCGAAAACTAAGATTTTCATCAACAAGGTAACCTTATATCCTTATTCTTTTAAATAAAAATGAATAAGTAGGGCATCAATATTACTGCAGAGTCTTTTGAAGGGCAGGGAGGACACGATCGCCATGATTATCAGTGCACCAGATCTTAGAGGTGATGAAGACGTCATCACGAGACTTAATTAAACCAAGATTAAGTGCTTGAGATATAGCTTCACCAAGAGCTTCCTCTGTTTTGTAAGCGGAAGAAGTATCAAACATCCTGTAACCAAGCTCAATTGCTTCAAGCACTGCTTTTATGACTACTTCTGGTGCTGGACGGGGATAGTCAGCTGTGCCTAGACCCAAAACTGGCATAGCTTTCGCATTGCTGGAGCTCAGAGTAATTTCTGGAATACGTTGGAAAGCCATCTTTTGATTGGTATAACCTGCTAGTGTATGGATAGAACTTTTATGTCAACTTAGCATTTCCTTTGTTTACTTTCTTATAAGAACAGGTAGGTGTCTACACATTATGATACCATGGATGTCACACTCAAAAGCGTATGCAAGTAGAAAATTAGAATTTGAATTTTTTTCTCTTCTTCTTCGTCCGCAATTTGACTCTAGCAGTTGGCCAACAATGAATTAAAACAATAATGAACTCTGCACAGGGATGAAAATGTATAAGATACTGATCAAGATAGTCCAACTTCATATCCCTGTCCAACAATGAATTAAAACAATAATGAACTCGGAGATTTTCATCAGCAAAGTGAAATAAAATCTTTGTTTAAAAAAAATTAAATGAATGGTGTGTGAGTGTATTACTGCAAACTCTTTTGAAGGGCAGGAAGGACTCGATCGCCATAATTATCAGTCAACCAAAGCTTAGAGGTTATAAATAATTCGTCCCGAGACTTGATCAAACCACAACTAATAGCTTGAGATATTGCTTCACCAAGAGCTTCTTCTGTTTGCTAAAAAAAAGCAGTATCAAACATCCTGTAACCAAGCTCAATTGCTTCAAGAACTGCTTTTATCGTATTAGTTATAACTTCTGGTGTTGGATCAGAAGCTCCTAATCCAAGTCCCAACACTGGCATAGATTTCGCATTTCCGGAGCTCAAGGAAATTTCTGGAACTGCCATCTTTTTAGTTGAATTTTCTGGCCAACTTAGTTGAATTTCGATTTAGCCACATCTCTTGACAGGATACTTGTGGAAAAAGAAATAATGAAGAAGAGACGAGGGCCTTCTTCGACGTCATGGATGATGTTCAAGATAGAGAAATCAAACTTACATGGAACGGATGAAACAAATTATGAGTAAGTTATCGTTTTTGACCCGGCAATAATTTTCTCTGTTTATGAGATAGTCTCATATGAGTGACTTTTCTTCGTCTATTTGATATGTTGTGAAGACAAATTTTTCAATGATTTGCATCCTCCGAGAACGAGTTTGGACCATTGTTAGGCTAGACAATTACATTGAAGGATAATTAGCAGTCCAAGTACAACAGAACCTCGACAAATGAACTCAACAATCGATTGCTAATTCAGCAACAATGAAGTTAGCAGTTGGACTAAAATTTATTAACGGATAATTGAAGGAATGATCAACTGATAATCACAACAGTCGAAGGTAAACCATTTATTTTTGGGCATTCAAGGTAGATTGCTTCCAAGTCCAAATTCTAGGTGCCTGAATGATCATAGCATGGTTGATCGTCTAGAGCTTCACCTAGAGCTTCCGCTGTTCCATAAAGAGTTGCAGTATCAAACATCCTATAACCAAGCCATATTGCTTCGAGCACTGCTTTTTTGACATCTTCTGCTGTTGGAGAGGGAACAGCTGATGTGCCCAGTCCCAAAACTGGCATATTTTTTGCATTGCCGGAACTCAGAGTGACTCCTGGAATACTTGGTAGAGCCATCTTTCTGATGGTATCACCTCCCAGGAATCTCTGGCAAGGATTAGTATTTGACTATTTGTAGATATAATAAGTATGTGATTTTAACCTTTTTTTTTTCGGATGTTGTTTAACTATATTTTCACCTGCTCCTTAATTTTAAAACAGATGGAGCTGAAAGTAAAGTCAAACATGTATGTACCACTCCAATTATTTTAGAAAAAAACAGACAAAAGTATGTGATAAATATAGGGTTAAATACCAACACCTCTAGGTGCATGGTGTAGTGGTATCTCTTTTGCTTCTTTTACCGAATGTAGAAGGTTATAACTTTGTCAAAAACAAAAATGATGTGTGAGTGTGTTCTAATTAGCAAATAAAATAAAATAATAAGGATTAAATGGCAAAGAAATCACTTAACTCAAGTTAAACTTGAAGGTATGTCATTCAACTCAAAAATCTTATAGTCAAATCACTAAATTATGTAAAACTTTCAATCATGTCCTTGCCGTTAAAAATCAAATGAAAATGTGACGTGAAATGTTGATGTGGCTCCTTAATAGCTAAAATATTATTCAATTCATACGTAACTTACAATTGTGTCATCCCAATCAAAAAACTTGCAATCAAGTCATTAAAATACTGCAATATGAATATAATGTATGTGACATAAATAATAAAAAAACATTTTGACGACATGAAGTAAAAATTAAATTATTTCATACATGAAACTACATTTGTAAGTTATATACCGGGTAATTAAAATATTTTTTTTGTATTTGTTTTTTGTATTTAAAATAAAAATTTAAACGAAACATTTTTTATTCATCAATTTTTTTAAATTTAATTTGTTATGAAAATAAATAAATAAGACAATGTTTTTATAACTATGCTATGATGTATTTGTAACTTGGTTGATGTTTATGAAAAAAAAATTATGTTTTATGATTAAATTGCAAATAAAGTTTGTGGCATATTTGCAAGTTGAGTGATCTTTTTGATATTTAATCCTTTAATTTACACATCATTTTCTTACGTGACAAGTGAGATGGACTGACAAAATAATATTTAACGGACATCCGTTAAAGTCAAACTCAACTTAACGGACGTGATTTTTTTTTATATGTTTAGTGATTAGATTGCAAGGTTTAATTGGTTAAGTCATGCATTTGAAAGTGTTTTAAGTTTGATGATTCGCTTGCAAGTTGGATGTCAGTTGAGTGATGAAAATGTCATTTAACCCGATAAATAAATTCAGAAAATGTCATTTAAACCGATAAATAAATTCAGAAAATGTATAAGATACTTTAACTTCATATTCATGTACAACAAGAAAGGCTAAGTGAAAGAAGAGCTTACTTTTCTAAAATGTAAATAAACTAAAGGTGTTTATATCGGTATAGAGTCTTCAGAAGGCAGGGAGGACACAGTCTCCATATTTATCAATGCAATAGAGCTTAGTGACGATGAGGGCATCGTCGCAAGGCTAATAACTCTTAACAATTTGAAATATAGGTAGGGTATTTTTTATTTAATAATGCATCGGTTTAGTAAAGAAACAAACTTAGCTAAAGTGATTAGGGTTTAATTTTTTTGACAAGAAATACAATTCGAACGCTACCTAACTATGGCCAAGATTTGTAACTCTATGCATATCGATGATAGAAACGTATTAGTGACACAACAATCCTCAATACGGATGAAACATTTCTTTGTGATTGTTGGTCAAGTGAAAAACATTCATGTTCATCTAGCCAGGAACGAAAGATGTTTTATGATGAGAACACTATTCTCCATTTAATTTTGTTCTGATTAAGAGTTCAATGTTGTTATAAAGGCTCCCAAGAAAGTTCATGAGAAATCGATAACTATGAACAACGGAGTCCAAGATCTAGCGAGGGAAATGAGGGTTTCAGTAAACTTGAAGACTTCATTATGTTGAAAATAATGATCGTGTTGGTTAATGAAAGAAAAACACTTTTCTCCATTTAGCTCCGAGTTTGACGTTGTTAAAAAGGTTTCTAAAAAAGTTTATAGGGAAATCGATAATTATAAACAACGGAGTCCCCATTATCTAGCAAGGGAAATAAGGCTTACAGTAAAGTTGAAAACTTCATCATGTTGAAAATAATGATCGGGGCTAACGAATCTGGAAGTTTCATCATTGGGGTTAATGAAGTAAAAACACTTTTCTCCATTTAGTTCCACTACGAAGAGTTTGACATTGTTATCCAAAAAAGAAAATGGAGAAATGAATAACTATGAACAAATGAATCCAGAATGTCTGGACTCTACCAACAAATTACAGCATTGTGTGGCTAACAAATATCCATGTAAACATTCAAAAGTGAAATTAATAGGAATAGTAAAGGGATCAGCGTCAATCTTATGTCAAGCATCCCCTCGTAAAAATAGATCTTGCCAAAGATCGTTGAAATAATTGCATCATTTTTATATTTTTGAACAGTCCTAAAAAAATTTAAATCACCATTAGTTGCTTATAACCAAAACCTAAAGCCATTTTTCTGTGTTCAGGATCAATAGTAAGCGGGGGAATAAGTTATTAGCAAAGGAAGGGAGGTGTTGAGCATATACGAGGGGTGCGATTGCGGCAAGTTAGGACACATTTTATTTTTAAAGTATTATATTTACATATTCTATAATTGAAAAATAAAAAAATATAAATTTTACTGTTGCATTCATATAAAAAAATAATTTATTTATTGCAAATTATTGTTTCATGTGAAAATGTGAACTTTATTAAAATATCTAAAATTAAAATATTGCAAAAAATCAAATGAAATATTGTAATCAAAACCAACGAAAATAGGGTTTAGGTAAGAATGGGAGACTAACCTTGGGAGTAAGGAAACATAAGATTAGAAGTAATGGCATGAACCAAGTTGGAATAGTGTAATTGTTTGATCATTTTCATCATGTTCATTGATGCGTGCTATGATGGTGATATCATTATTAGCCCTTTTGATTACACTTTACACAATTTAGATGTGATTGGAGAAACGAGGGGATGATATTATGGACAAAATAATTTGAAAGGACACCGTTACGCTGTGCTCCAGAGTTTTTTTGGTGTAGAAGAGAAGAGAAGAGAAAAGAATGTGAAAGAAGAGAACAAAAAAAATATTCTCTCATGTGTTCCCAAGTTTTTGAAGAAAGAAGAGAAAATTTTGAAAAAAAGGACAAGGAGGGAATTATTTGAAAAGTTGTATAAAAGCTTCTCTCCTAATCATCCCACTTTTGGGAAGAAAATTATGGAGAGAAAGTTGGTAGAATTTGCTTTCTAGATCTTTTCTCTTCTCTTCCAAAAAAACTCGGGAGCACGACTTGGGAAGAAAATTTTAAAATTTTCTTTTCTCTTCTCTTCTCTTCTCTCAACAAACTAACTCGGGAGCACAGCGTAAATTCACAGGAAGGCTTACCAATATCTCGGTCCATTTCCCTTTCAAATATTTATCAAACGTTTCTTTCATCAAGTTGTTCTTTTCGCTCGTCATCTCCATATCTTTTTCGATGAGTAAGAAAATCCCACGCAGAAAGTGAAAAATATTATAAATACAGTAGAAATATATAATTCAACTTAACATAAAGATTATATAAATTCAAATTAACAGAAACAGAAGTATGTCAATTCAAGTTAATAAAGACATTTGTTAGGCCCGAAATAATTGTAGAGGGGCAATGAATACAACTATGTCCATTTTTCCAAAACTTATAAAAATGAGTACAAGTAATGAAAATAACGAACTAAAGTAAACACAAGAATTCTGGGTTAAATAACTTTTATTCAAATTTAAATAACTCAAAGTTCTTATACCAACAATCATGAAGATCACTGCAACAAAGATACTAATACAAAAGTATGTATCTGACTATATCAAAGAGAGAAACAACAAGTCTATGAATAAACATTACAAATCACTTAATGATTCTACCCAATATATCAACTAGAATGTGAGATTAATACTAGATGTTATAAAAATTGATTCCTTCAAATTTGAAATTGACAAAATCCTGACTCTTCAATCAATATTCAGACGATGAAAACATTTCAATCAATATATGGGCCTTTAACTGTTATAAAGTTTTCCAAGCTTAAAATATATTTCTGAGGGTAATTTGTGTTATAGGGCGATTTGCCTAAGGACCTAGTACTTTTACTTATAAATTTCACTCAATGAAAGCTTAAGGTGTGCTTCTCTACATGACATGTTGAAGGGCGATGTATATAGTGCTCTATAGTAGAAGTACTTAGTCAAAATCCAATCTTTAGCGATGATGAAGGTTGATTTACATGTAAGACGAATGCAGTAGAGGGCTACTTGGACTTAGCATTTACAAGCTCAAGGAATGAAAGGCAAAATCCTTGAGGGGCCATTTGACTCTATGGCATTTTGTACTTAGAAACTTTTCATTCTTTTACTTCCAATCCCCTCAAACCTTTTACGTTGCTCTTGTACCTGTAAGATAAACATTTTTATAATGATATCATTTTCCATTTAATAATCTTTATATACTTGATACTCTGATTCTTTTGTAAGTTGTTGACGCCTAGTATAACTAGTCTGTTTCACAGACGACTAACATTTACTCATGGTCTTCATATCTTGACTTTATGTCCATTGTTAAGTTTGCATCCATGAAAGAACATTTCCATTGACATCTTTGGGTCTTCACCTGAATCAAAGTAACTGTTTCGAATATCTTCAAACACTAATTCCACTGATGTCTGGACATATTAATGAATTTCACTCAGTGCTCTGTTAAAGGCTTCTTCCCTGCAGTTAACCCTGATTCTTGTATATACCAAATCTCGACATGGATAGATTTTTGTGAACGTTGTATTACTAACTAACGTGTATTGTTCTAGTGTTGGGTTATTAGTTCTTGGAAAGTTAACTTCTTCGTATAGATTCAGCCTTCCTCAACAATCTCCCCATGAATATTGTTGACTTAACAAATACATTTTTAATTTTCCTCCAGATCATTACAGCAATCAATACTCACGTATAGAGCAGTCTATATACATATATATTTTACACAACTTATTTTGGAATCAGGTGGTACCTTTAACACTTAACCAAACTATGCCGAGCTCGCAACTTTTCTCCCAAGGTCCCTTCGTTCCCTAGGCCGAAGTTGTAATTATGGTAGGGGCATCATTAGGTCGCACTACTAGAAAAACTGGAATAGACATCACCCCTTTAACATCGATTCAAGAAACCGCCGATGTTAAAAATCTTTTTAACATCAGTATTTCTAAAATTGATGTTAAATGTCTTTTAAGACATCAAATGTTAAAGCAACTGATGTCTTTATGATTCTTTTAAAAATATGAAAACATGCGGCCATGTATTCCCTCTCTTTAACAAAAACATTTCCCCCTTAGAATTTATATTTCCCTGCTCTCCCCCAAAATACACTCCCCGCTTCCCCCAAAATACATCTCACAGCCTCCCCCAAAATCCATCTTTCTCTCTCTCTCACACACACACACACTCTCTCTCTCTCTCTCTCTCAATCAAGCTCTCACACGACCCTCTCGCACAATCCTCTCATTCGACCCGATTTAACATCTTCAAACCCTAGCTTCAGTTACACGAACCCGACTTTCAATTTCACGAACTCTAATTTTAATTTGTGCATAAATCGGTCGATTTTTATTAATTAAGCGAAGAGGAAACATGAATAGGTGGATTCTTTTCAATATCTAGCTTGAATCAGCTTGAATTTGTAAGTGGGTTTTCAATTACTTTTCATATTTCAGTTTTTGATATTTAATTGAACCTCTTTTTACAGATTAGTTGATTCTTCAGTTTGGGTCATGTGGAAAGTAAGTGATTCTTTAGTTTATGTGTTATGTATACATTTATATTGTTCGTATATATTTATTCTTGTTTGTAAGCTTGGTTATATATATATCAAGTGTGTAATTTTTTTATATTTCATTGTCGATATTCAGATTAGTGTTTATATTTTATAGATAAAAATGCCATGTTCATGTAATTATATTTGTTTATATTTTTAATTTTGTTGATTGATGAATATAGCTGCTTAATTGTTTTTAATTGATTAGTTAGTTTATATAAGTGATTCGTGGTTAACTAGAGTTGTTAGTGTCCATTGTTGTGTTCGTAATCATGTTAGTCCACAAACAGGTAATTGTAAATTGTAAATACAATCAAAGAAATAGATTTACATATATTTATGTTGACTGGTAAATCAGAGGGGTGTTTTCATCATCAACAAAGGACTTGATAGCATGGGCTTCCAGTTACCACAGTGTGTTCACCAAGATAGCTTTGGCCTCCCATAACCTTCGGGCTATACCAACAACGAAAGCAGACCCATCCTTAGTAAGCATCAGGGAAGGCAAAACCTTAACAGGTACCGGGTTGATGAAACCAGGAAGAGAGAAGTCAGCTTCTGAATCCTTGTACTCAAAAATTTCCTTGCTTTCGTTGTCTTTGAGATTTTGAATGTAAAAACATGAGGGAAAGAAAAGCAGCACCAGAAGTGAAGAATACATATACTGGGACATTGAATTCATTCTCCACGTCAATCATTGAGGTACAGAACATATCAATAACGAATCCACCAAGCTTACCACACTCGGACTATTTCAAAATTTTTGTAACTAAATCTCTAAATCTCTTACCAGTGCTCGCTAGCTCTCAATGAAGGAAGTGTAGAATGATATCGGTGGTAAAGACATGAGCTCTGTCATTGTGGTCTCATCTAAATCAGGTATGTCTATAAAGGCTATTTGTTCAGGAGCCTCTTTTTTAAGGTTCTGAGCTAATGCTCCTTTGTTGGAGTCAAAAGGAAACTTCATAATCAAGATGCTGATGGAAATATGCTCATCTCGACAAGCAAGGAGCTTATAAAACTCAACGGTAGATACCAGATGACCAACTCCAGGTGAAGGGAATAATATTACCCCTGCTCTCATATTTTTACTTGTAAATATTGGTCGAATAAGATTACCAAAGATAAAGAAAATGAGATGCAACTCAAGAATTACTTTCCTAGTAATAAAGCTGTAGACTCACTGCCAATCTACTCTAGGATAAATGTAACACCTCCAGATCTGGGGTAAGGAATCTAGGTTGTCACGTCACCATCCATTATGGATTGAGGAATCTATGGTCCAAATTTGGTGATTTTATCATGAGTAGATATTTAGTTATGAATTTTTATTTCTCCCCTGGTCCTGTTGAGCCGAATTTTGAAGAAATAGGGTGGGAGAGTTTCTTAAAGGGGGGTGGGGGAGAATACTTCCACTTTTCTTTTTGTGTTATGTGTTTGTGTGTATAATTGTTATATGGATGAGACTAATAATTCAAAAGTTAATCCAAGGCCATACTCCTAGGACATAGGTTAGTACAAAGTGGGTTTACTTTACCCTAATTCATGGAAGTATTGTCTCCAACACTATTCATAGTTGGTTGGCTTTTGTACTTCTAGTTAGCTTTTCTAAATAGCTAGTTTGCATGGAATCTTGCATGACATCTTATATGGCATCTTGCATGCATTAATACTTAGCTTATTAATTACCCAATACTTGTCACTTAATCCTTTATGCAAGTTCGATAATTTTCCTATAAAAGCGTTTTGTCGCGTAGAGATTTCTATTGTCATCCTTAAGCACTTGATTTTGATAATATCTTTAAATTCCATAATTTCCTTGCCGTGGGATTTAATTTAACCTAGTGCTTCCATTATCCTCAATGTCCCACGTTTTTATAAATGTTCAGTGGAAGTGAAAATCTTCGCATTCTGACGACTTTTGCATTCTCTTAATTCCTTTGTACAATAATACTACGTTCTCAAAAATATAAATATTCCATCATTCATATAATGTGATATCAAAAGTTTTCCACAATTCCCAAAATCACTATTCATAATAATTTTTAAAATGTTACAAAAATCAGGGTTCTTATAGCCTCCCCTCCTTAAAAGGATTTCGTCCCGGAATCTAAAGAAATAACTGAGGTATCTTTCCGAGATCATAATCTCCATTCCACAGGTTGACCCTCCACCCCTCTGGTTCTCTCACAGCACTCTTACTAGTGCTACATTATGTTCTTTCAACGCGTTCTCTTCCTGGTTTACGATCTCTACCGGTTGTTCCACGTAAGGCAATTACGGTCGCACTATTATACGTTTATTTTCTATCGCATTCTCAACATCCGTGTTGAATCTTCGTATCGTAGGCACGTGAAATACGTTATGGACACGTTCGAATTCGGAGGTAACACTATCGTCTTCTTTGTTCGTTGAACTCACGCGGTTCCCGATATCCTTCTCTTCGTGATAAGATCCATAGGTCGGCATCCCTATGTTCGTGTGGTAACTACCTTTATATGAAATTCTATCGACGATAAGTAGTCACTGCAACTGCTCCCGGAAATTCGACGCACAAACGCGCAATATAACTTTAATGGTCTAGGCATTCGCTTCCTCGATTCACTGGCCTGCGGGCCGTAATTAGTGCTCGTACTTGATCTCGTCGTCAACATTGTTGAAAACTCTTCTAGCATTCGGGATTTGATCTTAGGTCACTATATGACATAATCGTCATGGGAACTCCGTGTGCATCACTATATCGTTCGTACGCCTTAATAACTTCCTGATTGGAGATCTCTCGTTGATAAGTCGACTTGGTTAGTCTATCGATTATAACCCCAAATAGTCGTCATCGTTTGGCTTAACTTATATTCTCATTTAGGAATCTCTACGGTTGTAGTAGCCTATTAGGTTTTTGCGGTTCTGCTTCCATTTTTCGCGTGTCAATCATTTACTTAATAACTACCAATGTAACTCTTCACACTCAGTCCCCAATAATAATTACTTAATTTCTATTCATCGTCGTACCCTCGGGTGGATACGATATCTATACTCTGGGCTCCTCTCATGATCTCGTATTTAAATTCTTAAATGCTGGGGATCCGCACTCTGTGAGCATGAAACTCTGAAAAATATAAATATTCCATCATAGAATAAGTAGGAGCAGTATGATACCACTCCATAAGGTCTGGCATAGAATAAGTAGTCTGTGCTAACATGTGGGCTATCTTATTCGCAGACCTATGGTTAAACACCACTAACACCTCCTCAAAGTATTTAAGAATCTCAACACAACCTTCGACTATGGTGTGGAAATTTGAATTCCCTCCACCAGCATGAATTGCGTCTACTACCTTGGCATCAGTTTCAAATATGCATTTTGTTGTCCACCACTGACTAGTCCATATCATCGCTTCTCTAAGACTATAAGCTTCTGCTTCTCTTGGTGGCATACTTCCCCTCACTCTATTCATTCGTGCCCTCATAAACTGACCATGCTCATTCCGTATTACACATCCCACGCCTATAAAATCCTGACCCCCTTACAAGCTGCATCAACATTAATCTGAACCCACCCTTGTGGAGGTTTACTCCATTTATCCTGCTGAATGCCCATGCTGTCGTTACTATTTTTTGCCTGAGCCCGTCGCCAGTCCTGCACCAAGTTAGAAACCATAGCAGTCACTCCAAATACTGATAAAGATTTCTTGTTCCAAACCCACTCATTCCGTCGAACCCACAATCCCCAACACATCAACCCTATCTTTTCTCTATGTTCGTTATTGCAGGTACTGAACAAGTGCTTAAGAATCTGTAACACTGTAAGTCCGTCAAATACCAACATCACCCCTTGTAATCCCACAGAGCTCCACAGGTCCTTGGCAAAACAGCACTGAAATAGAGTATGCACTGCATCTTCATTACAAACATGACACCACGAACAACTCTGTTGTACATTAACTTGTTTAATACTCAGCTCCACTGCTGTAGGCAAAACGTTTCTACATGCCCTCCATATAAAGTTAACCACTTTGCCTGGTAACTTCAGTCCCCACATTTGTTTCCAAAACACGTGATCATAGCACTCCTCTTCACCCCGTATTTTTATGTAACAGCTCCTAACAGTAAAATCACCTTTGTTATCTGGCATCCAATACCAGGAGTCTTTTCTAGTTCGACGAGGTAAGGGGATTTGTTGAATGATAAGTCCAGTAACACATCCATGTCCCAATTCCTACACCCATCCTGCATTAACTGATTTGCGGTCACATTCTCAAGCCCATGTTATAATTCAGTTGTAAGGTATCCATTCTCCTGGCAAGGCAGCCACGGAATTTTCCAAATTCTTGTATCACGACCATCACCAATTTTTCTCCTTCATCCTTGCTTCAACACAGATTGGGACGCCATTATACTCCTCCATACAAAACTCGGATTATCACCCACCCGAGCATCTAAAAACTCACTATTAGCATAATACCTCGCTTTCATAAGTGCAGTCACCAATGGGTTTGCGCTAGTCAAAAGTCTCCAAGCTTGCTTAGCCAACATTGTTATATTGAACTTTCGTAATTTTTTAAAACCTAATCCCCCCTTCCTTCACATCACATAAACGCCCCCAAGACATCCATTTAATCCCTTTCTGATTCTCCTTACCTCCCCACCAATATGCATTCATCTTCTTCTCCATCGTATCACAAACATCCAGTGGAAGTAAAAACAAGTTCATCCAAAAGTTCGGTATGGCTTGAGTTGCAGTTTTTAAGAGAGTTACCTTACCAGCCTTAGATATAACCTGCATATTCCATGTCTGCAACTTGTGCTCTACTCGATCAATCAATGATCCAAACACTGTTTTCTTTTTTCTTCCAATTTGCATCGGCATACCTAAATACTTTCTGGGACTTTTACTCTCATTTACCTTCAACTGTGTACACACCTCAGCCTGATCCTCCTCTTTAGTATTCGGAGAAAATTTTACCACAGATTTATTATAGTTAATCAGTTGCCCTGAGATACTAGCATATTTGTCCAGAATTCATTTCACAGCCCCTGCTTCCGTCTTCGTTGCCCTGAAAAACATATAACAATCATCCGCGAATAGTAAATGTGAGATTACTGGGGCTCCTTTTGCAATCCGACATCCATGTAACAAACCTGCCTCCTCATTTCTACGAATAATTGAACTCAGTCCTTCAGCACACATGATATATATATATACACGGTGAGATCGGATCACCCTGTCTCACTCCACGCCTTGGCACCACGCACCCAAACTCCTCTCCATTATGTAAAAAGCTATATGACACTGAACTGATGAACATCATAATTCATTGAATCCATATTTGATTAAAACCAAACTTCTTCATCATATTAGCAATGAATCCCCATTCCAACCGATCATATATACGCTTTAGATACATCTAATTTCAGCCCCACAATCTCATTAGTTCCTTGAGTTCTTCGTTTCATATAATGGTTAATTTCAAACGCTATTAACGCATTATCCGTAAGGAGTCTACCCTGAATAAAAGCACTTTGTTTATCAGAAATTATGGATCCCAAACAATTCTTCAGTCTATTAGCCATTAATTTTGACAAAATTCTGACTAGAACATTACATAATGAAATCGGTCTCAGATCACCCATTGTTTGTGGTACCTTAATTTTTGGGATCAAGCACACTAAAGATTTATTAACTCCATCCGGTAAGACACCCATACTCATAAAATCACGACAAAAACTCACCACATCTGCCTCTACTACATTCCAGAAAACCTGAAAAAATGTTGGGTTTAACCCATCGGGGCCAAACGCTTTATCTGGGTGCATAGAGAACACAGCTTGTTTAACTTCCTCGCATGTTACTTCAGCAATCAACTCCTCGTTTTCCAAGTCTGATACTTGCTTAACATTCTCCATATCTGAGAGTTTACCATCCAGGTTCGAGGCTGTGAACAATTGTGAAAAGTACTTCTCGATAACCTCATGTATTTCCTCTGGTGACTCCCTCCAGTTCCCATGTTCATCTTTGATTCTATCCATTTGATTATTTTTTCTACGAGTCGATGCATACCTGTGAAAGAATCGTGTATTCTTATCCCCTTCTTGGAGCCAGAACTGTTTAGCTCTTTGTTTCCAGTAAGTTTCTTGTTTATCCAAAAGGTTTAAGTACTCCCACTGAGTCTCATTGTATTTCTGAATACCTCGCACGTCCCTTCTCGATCTCAGCTTCCTTAACGCCTTTCTGCAACTCTGAATTTTTTCTTTGTACTCATTGCTGATCCCACCTCCCCACTCCTGTAATTTCACTCCACATAATCGAATCTTTTCCATGATAGACAGCCCCGCAACTATTTCCCATCCATTATGCACCACATTCCTGCACTCTTTCTCTCGCAACCATACATTTTCAAATCCAAACCTCTTTTCTTTAGGTATAAATACTTGTCTATTTAGCTGAAGAAATAATGGTAGATGGTCTGATGAGGCTACTTCAATGACCTGTACCTCCGCTAGTGGGAATATTTGTTGCTAATCCTGGTTTAACAATCCTCTATCCAGCTGCTCTTGAATCCAATAATGCTGACCCCGTGATTTCTCCCAGGTAAACTTCTCTCCAATAAATCCAAGGTCCTGCAATCCACATTCATGAACAGTTGCATTAAAGCCTGCCAACAAATTTTGGGGATGCTCCTTACCACCCCGCTTCTTGTTAGGATTTATGGGTGACAGCTTAGAAGACAACTTAACTTTATGTTTTGTAATACTTAATTTTATTAAGTAGAACATATTGTCACAGCCAGAGTATGTTCTTGTAGCCATTTCATTTGCTGTAATAAACTTGTTTATAAATCTTGGAAGAAGTTCATTCGTTTGTTCAAGCCTCAAGAAGTATATCATGATAATGGAAAGAATAAATGTTACTGTCATCTCACTGACAGTAAGGTTACAAGAAGACAACATGTTGCAAGTCATGACAGCATATTTTCTCTAACAGCAACATTGGCGAAAGCCTTGAGACAGCAACTCTTTATTCTCCTGACAGCAAGTTTAGAACTCCTGACAGCATCTATTGCGGGGATTTCTTACTATCACCAAAAGTGCATTCTTGTGACAGCAAACTTGGAAATGCAGGATACTGTCTCAAAGGGATAAACCTTGAATTGGGGATCTACCCAGTCAAACATGTGACAGTTTGGATGTTCAAGAAATAGACGTGCTGCAGTATCCCAACACTACATCAGGTCTGCAAGACTATGACAGAAGCTTAAGAGATCACATGACAAAGCTCACCAATTCAAGAGTATGACAAATCAACATCTACTGAATTGTGTTAGCTAAATATAGAATGTGTCTAGATGCTTTTTCTAGTAATGATAAACTTGTTTGTATAGCAATTTAGGTAAGACACACGGGTAGGCAAATTGTAAGAAACTGCCACATGAAAATGACAACAACTTCACAAACCCGTGATGATAGAGATATGATTAGTTTACTTAGACTATCTCTCACTTCATTCCATGTATCACTCGAGAAACCGAAGCTTGTGAAAAATACAGTTTTCTCTCAAGGTTGTAGCAACACTTTCTCAAGATAAATAAAATATTTATTTTGTGAGAAAACTACTTGTGATTGCATTTCTTCTACTGATAGGATTTAATCTTAGTTTTAGTTGTTGAAGCAAAGATTGAATTTTATCATTATTGCATTCAACCCCCCTTCTGCAATACTCAAGGACCAACAACTGGTATCAGAGCAACATATTGATATATAAATCTGAGATCATGACGAGTATACAGAAGTCGAGTAGTATCAAGATCCCAGCTTTTGATAAAGAGAACTACAATGTTTGGAAAAGAAAAATCTCACTGTTTATCAAAGTTGCGAATCCATTGTACGTTGGAATCCTCGAGAATGGTCCCTTTATTCCACAGAAAGAAATTACAGCCTCGACCGTTGATGGTGTTGTCATTCCAGCACACTGGGTTCCCAAGAAGCCATCCGAGTTCTTAGAGCCAGAAAAGGAAAAAAATTGTTCTAGATGACTACTTGCAACTCATTCTGCTTGACTCTCTCACTTTGGATAAAGCCATGTGTGGGAATGTCATTGGATGCTCATCAGCCAAGGAAATATGGAACAAAATCGAGCTGTTATGCGAAGGAAGTGAAGAGGTCAGGGAGAACCAAAGACAGATTCTTGTCTCCCAGTATGAAGCCTTCATGGCAAAGGCCAGTGAAGAACTTACTCAAATGTTTGAGAGATTTAGTAAACTTATCACAGAACTCCAGATTCATGGCAAGTTCTATGAGAAGAAGGAACTCAACCTTAAGTTCTTACTCACACTTCCTGAGCATCTTGAATACAAGGTCACTGCAATTAGAGAAGGAATAGACTTGAAAAATGTCTCTCTTGAAACATTGTATGGTGTGCTCAAGTCATATGAGCTAGAACTCTTTTAGAAGAGAGCCATACAAAGTGGATCGAAAGGAAAGATGGCCAATATGTCTGGTGCTCTTATGGCTCATGAGCAAAAGGTTACTCTGCCTAGTGAAGCAGTTCAAATCATTCATCCAACTCAAGTATCTTCCTTGCAGATTGAAGAGGTGGTGGATGAAGAGGAGAAAGTTGTGCTGCAACTGGATGATGTTGAAGATGAGGAATTCTACTCTATAGAGGAGATGGAGAAGATGGATAATCCAACCATGGCTTATATGGCAAAGAAGTTTAAAAATATAAGATTCAGAAGAAACAAGCCATATAAGCCTCAGGGTCAAACATCAAGGTTCAGCAAAGGAAATTTCTCCAAGACTGTTGGCAATGCTACAAGAGGGGGATACAAAACTGGAATGGTGGATAGATCTAGATTCAGATGCTATAACTGCAATGAGCTTGGTCATTTTGCTACTGAATGCAGAAGGCCAAATCAAAATCAGAAAATGGACAAAGGGTCAAGTGGACAGTACAAAAGAGGACAAGGAAGAGCCTATGTGGCTAAAGGCGACTGTTGGGATGAGTCTGATGAGGAAGAGGAAGAAGAATATGTGAAATTAGCCCTCATGGCTAAATCTGAAGAAGAATCATCAAGTTCTACAACTCAGGTACCTTCACTTGTCTTGCTTGATATGTCTAATACTGAATATAAGCAAACTCTTGAGGAATTGAGTGCAGAAATGTTCAATATCCATACTAGTTTAACTGCTACTAATGAAGAAATAGCTAGGTTAACTAAGTTAAATGAATCACTCAGTTCTGAAAATGATTTGCTTTTACTTAAGACCAGTACATTGGACTCATTAGCTCAGGAAAACACAAGACTTAAAAATGATCTAGTATGTGCTAAGGAGGTAGAAGAGTTCTTGAGAAAGGAAATAACTGAAAATGAATTTAAGTTCAAGGCATACAGAAACTCCTCTAGGTTGCTTCAGGATCTTAATGAAAAGAACACTGAGAATCGGAAAGTAGGGGGTAGGTTTTGATTATGGTAAAAGACCAGGAAAGGAATCTGTAAATCCTGATTGTATAACTATTGTTGTTGTCAAACCCCAAATCCTCAAAAAGGTTCATTCACCAAAATTCAAGATTTCTGAAGTTGATTTTGATGAGGAAGCAATGTTCATCAAACAACAGCTCCTTGATGAGGATGAAGATGTTGACAGCACAATTGTTGAAGGAAAAGATACTGTCACCATTCCCAAGACAGTAATTTTGCCTAGAAATTTGACAGAATGTTCTGAAGATGCTGTCAACAATGACAAGGCAGAATCTTCTAAAGATGCTGTCAAGAGAGTATCTAAGACAGTAACTTCGAAACCTACTGTCAAGATAGTGGATGTAAAAGGTACTATCAAGAAAGACTCGACAGCAACTTCAGGACATGTTGTCAACACAGATACTTTCAGGTCTAAGAACAGGAATGGCAAAGTAGGATTTAACAAGCGTAATGGCTATGCTCATGTCAAGAATGCACCTAGGAAACTATGCAATAACTGTGGCTCCTCACATCATTTAACAAATGTTTGTAAGAAACCAACTGAGACTAAAGTCAATGTGACTGAGGTCAAAGGTAACTTACACAGAACCCCCATTATGCATAGATCCATGGATGTCTGTAATAACACTGATTGCATGCCATGTAAAATTACTGCTATGAGTACCTGCTTCAATTTGCCTATTCTGTCAACTGATAAATGCTCTTACATGAATTCTGGTGAGACTTCTGAGCCTACTGTTAACAGTAAAAAGGCAACCCCCACTAAGAAAAAGACTAAGTCTTATTCTAAACCTAAGTGGGTGGCAAGGGAAGTTGAACAGAAATTTTCTGATTGTCATATTGATGTTGAAAATGATGGAAACTCAGGTGTTACTAAGTCTGCAGGACCTAACAAAGATTGGGTACCAAATGCAACCTAAAAACAATTTGTTTTGCAGGGCAAGAAAAAGAAGCAGGTTGTGTGGATCATTGACAGTGGTTGCTCAAGACACATGACTGGTGATAAAGCCCTACTATCACATTTTGTGGAGAAAGCTGGCCCAATCATAACCTTTGGAGACAACAACAAAGGTTACATAGTGGGATATGGTTGTTTGGAATTTGGGAATGTTGTCATAAATGATATTGCTCTTGTGGATGGATTGAAGCATAATCTACTCATTGTCAGCCAATTCAGTGACAGAGGATTCAAGGTTGACTTTGATATGATGGTATGTAACATCTATCACAAGAAGGAAGGAAGCCTTTCACTGAATGGAGTAAGAAAAGGAAGCCTGTTTGTTGCAGACCTAAGCTCAACAAAGAAGGATAAAGTTTACTGTTTTTACAGTAAAGCTACTGTTGCTGACAACATGTTTTGGCATAGGAAGCTCTCCCATCTCAACTTCAAGACAATGAATATGCTGATGAAGAAGGAACTGGTGAGAGGACTACCTCAACAGGAATTCTACCAAGGACTATGTGAGGATTGTCAAATGGGAAAACTCAGAAGATCTGTGAACAAGTCAAAGCAAGTCAACACCAACACTGAACCACTTAAGCTAATTCACATGGATCTTTTTGGCCCATTAAATGTTCTATCCTTAGCCATAAAGAGATATGCTTTAGTTATGGTGGATGACTACTCTAGATACACTTGGGTGAAGTTTCTAGAATCCAAAGATGAAGCTGCTCAAGTCATCATTGATCACATGAGAGTTCTTGACAGAACTCCAAATGCAAAAGTTCAAATACTGAGGAGTGACAATGGTACTGAGTTCAGAAATGCCTTACTTGGAAACTTCTGCAAGGATAAAGGCATTATTCAACAATTGTCTGCTACAAGGACACCTCAGCAGAATGGTGTTGTAGAAAGGAAGAACAGAACTTTGATTGAAGCTGCTAGGACTATGTTGCATGATGCTAAATTACCAACATACTTCTGGGCAGAAGCAATCAACACAGCTTGTTATACACAGAACAGAACCATAATCAACAAAACTCATGGAAGCACACCTTACCATATGTTGATTGAGAAGAAACCTACTGTAAAATATTTTCATGTATTTGGAAGTCAGTGTTTCATGATGAAAGACAGCCATGAAAAGAAAGGAAAATTTGATACCAAAGCTCTTGAAAGCATTTTCATGGGATATGGATTGGAAAGGACTGCTTATAGAGTCTATGTCATAGAACACAGAACAATTGAAGAAAGTGTGAATATTACATTTGATGAAACCAAGTTTCCAGGGCTGCATGAAGATGGCCAAATGTAGGCACTTAGATTTGAGAATCAAGGATACTTGGAAGAAGAAGAATTTGTTAATGAAGAACCAAGTCTCACTCAAACTATTGGTACTGAGAGAGATGCTGTCAATAAAAATGATGTTGATCAAACTCCAGCTCAATCACAAACTATCACATCCAATCCTCAAATTGAAGGTGATTCTGGAGATATTGAAGAGCATGGTGGAGACAACTGCATTGGTGAAGATTCATCTCCCCAAAATGGAGCCAATCCACCAGATCAACAAAGAAGCTTACCCAGAGCCACAAAATGGAATAAGGATCACACTAATGATCTAATCATTGGAAATCCTTCTTCTGGGGTGAGGACAAGGAACAATGTCTCTGCTGACAGCATGTTCTCATGTTTCCTGTCTCAAATGGAACCAAAGACAATTGATGAAGCATTGTTGGATTCTGACTGGGTGATTGCTATGCAAGAAGAACTTAACCAGTTTGAAAGGAACAATGTATGGAAGTTGGTTCCAAGACCAAAAGGGAAATCAGTCATTGAGACAAAGTGGGTCTTCAGGAACAAGTTGGATGAAAATGGAATGGTAACAAGAAACAAAGCAAGGCTAGTAGCAAAATGTTACTGTCAACAGGAAGGAATAGACTATGATGAGACATTTGCACCTATTGCCAGACTTGAGGCTATAAGAATTTTTCTAGCCTTTGCTGCACACTGTAACTTCAAGGTGTTCCAAATGGATGTCAAGAGTGCTTTTTCTAAATAGAGAGTTGGAAGAAGAGGTATATGTTGAACAACCACCTGGCTTTGAAGATGCTGAAATGTATAATTTTGTTTACAAACTGTTCAAAGCTCTGTATAGATTGAAACAAGCTCCCAGAGCTTGGTATGATACACTCTCCACCTTTCTATTAGAAAATCAGTTTACAAGAGGTGTGGTAGATAAAACATTGTTCTACAAACATCATGGCAATGACATCATTCTGGTACAAATCTATGTGGATGACATCATTTTTGGTTCCTCAAATGAAAAGTTGTGTGAAAAGTTCTCATCTCTAATGAGAAACAGGTATGAGATGAGCATGATGGGAGAACTGTCATTCTTCCTTGGTCTACAAGTTCTTCAAAAGGATGATGGAATCTTCATTTGTCAAGCCAAATATGTCAAGGAACTTCTCAAAAAGTTCAACTTAGAAGATTCATCACCTTCCAAGACTCCTATCTCTACATCAACAAACCTGGATCTTGACCCCAAGGGAAAGAAAGTGGACTCTAGTGCTTATAGAGGCATGGTAGGATCACTTCTCTATCTAACTGCTAGCAGACCAGACATAATGTTTGCTACATGTCTATGTGCAAGATTTCAAGCTGATCCAAAGGAGTCACACTTAGTTGCCATCAAGAGAATTTTTATATATCTAAAAGGCACTCCTAATCTAGGCCTTTGGTATATACTAGATTTAAGTTTATCGGGTACTCTGATTCAAATTATGCTGGATGTAGAATTGACAGAAAGAGTACAACAGGTAGCTGTCAATTTCTTGGTGGAAGATTGGTGTCATGGTTTAGCAAGAAGCAACATTCAGTTTCTACATCAACTGCAGAAGCTGAATATATTGCAGCTGGAAGTTGTTGTGCACAAATTCTATGGATGAAGAATCAGCTATTGGATTATGGACTAGTGTTGAGCAACATTCCTATCTACTACGATAACACTAGTGCCATAGCCATCTCAGACAATCCTGTTCAACACTCTAGGACAAAGCACATTGATATCAGACATCATTTCATTAGAGAGCATATTGAAAGGGGAACTGTGAAATTGATCTATGTCCCAACAGAAAAGCAACTTGCAGACATCTTCACTAAACCATTGGATGAAGCCACATTTAACAGGTTGGTAAGTGAATTGGGAATGTTTAATCTGGTGTGTTAACTTACTAGTTTTTACATTTTTCAATTTCTGAATGCAGCTTGTGACAGTAACCTCCAAGTTACTGTCATGAGAAGTTACTGTCACATAAGTTTTTATTCTTTTCGACAGCATGTTTGCTATGACTTTGCTAAATTAAATTTTGTGCTAGTCGTATTGTCAGTAATAAAACTTTGTGTCATTAACTTGGATAACCTCAAAGTTTGAGATCTTTGGTCAAAGACTTTGCGTTGATTGGCTGTTGTGTGTTAATTATTGGATTAGTGGAGGACATGAATCTTAATTGCTATATGTGGTAGTTGTATGGGTATTCCAAACTGTTTATTGTTTACCTTACCATTCCCCTAATACGCCTATAAAATGAACACTAGGTCATATTAGTTGTCACTATCAGAAAAAGGTTAAATGGAAAATAAAGTAGGAATCGAGTACGGGCCTAAGATTCAGAGTGTTTCTCCACACAAGGAAGAGGTTGAGAAACTGTTCGATGAATTAGAAGACAGTCTCGATGAGGAACAAGAGAGAGGGGCTACTGCCAAGGCCATTGGAGAGGCTAAATGGCAGGAGCAAGAAGTTGAATTTCAAAAGCTCCTCAAGGAGGAAGGGAGCACTGAAGAAGGAACCCGTTTAGAAGTTTTAGGAATAGTTAATAAAATAGTGAAATCATAAGTTGTAATCTCCTGTTTCAAAAGATGATTTTATTAATAAAACCTATTCCATTAACTTCCATGTTTCTTTCTTTATGTGAATTATCTCTGTGTTGATTATCTGATTCATTTATTGTGCATGATACTTAGCTCTTAATTGAATATTTGTGAATGGTGTTTATTGAGTTAAGTAAATTAATGACAACATCCATTAAAATTCATGACAGTTACTGTTTTCCTCAAACGTTAGTGTCATCAAGAAAAGCAACTGTCACGGAATTTCATGACAGTTAGTTTCTTGACAACAGTGAATAACATTCTGTCAAGAGTTTTAAAAGATACTGTCATTGAAGTACTTAACGATGACAGTAAGTTTTTCGCGACAATGTTACTGTCAAGACAAACCTACTGTCATCACCTAAATGTCCCTGACAGCTTGTTTCCGCGCACAGGTTACTGTCAAAAGTAGTGGACCATTATAATTGTTAATTCAACCTCCACGTTGACAGAAAATAAAGGGAGTAACCCACATGGTGGAGTTACTGGGCAAAACGCACGATTCCAAATAACCTATTTTTCAGCATAACGCTTGAACTACCCTTTTATACATCAGTTAATCACATAATATCAAACCTGACACAGAACAACCAAAAAGCAAAACGACTTTCAGCTCTATTTCTCTCTCTACTCATTCAACTCATTCATTTTCTCTCTCATACCAACAATGACACCCAAACAATCAATTTCTCAGACTAACTTTGCTGGCATCTATTCTCCAAATGATGTTGGTGAAGAATTCAAAGGGCTTGTTTCTTTCCTGAATAAGTCCTATCTTGGTTATGCTATTACTTCAACTCCTGGTCTAGACCTAGACAGGATTGAAAACTTCTGGGAGTCGGTTGTTGCTCAGGAAGATGGAGACCACACCACCATCAAGTTCAAAATCAAAGAGCACAATTACACTCTCAGTATTCAAGGCATCAATGCAGCTCTAGAAATTGTGCTTGAACCAGGAAAGACCTACACAGAGCTAGCCAGTGATGAGACCTTGAAGAAGCTTTTCTTGAAAATTGGGTATTCTGGACCCATTCTTGAAGAGGAAACAACAAAGTGGTACCCTTCTGCTGAAATGGACAAGAAGTATTTGAGAAAAGAATGGAGCATGATTCTTGATGTCATGGTGAAGGTGTTTTCCAGAAAGACTACTGGTTGGAATGGAATTCCCACTTACATCAAGAAGCTAACCCACTCTCTTGTTCATGGGTACAAGGTGGATGTTGGAAAGCTACTCATGGCACACCTCAAGGCTGCCATAGGTAAGAAGGTAAATCTCTATCCTCTCTTTCTAATGCTGTGTATTAATTCCTTCTGTGATTTTGATGAAAATGCCCCTCGTACAGAGGTTTGCAGTATTTTGAAAAGGAACACACACACAACTCTCACTTCACAAAATTTAAATGCACACATTCCACTCTGTTTCACTAAACACATGGTTGATCAAGTGCCTAACCTTGATTTTCCATTGCCCTCTGGGTATGAAACCTTCACTCTTGAGGATGAGGCTGGATTAGACCCAAATTCAGTTAACCCCCATTCTACACCATACATTCAGCCTAGGTTCTCTAGACTTCCCAAAGTATAGAGACAAGCCTTGCAAGAATCCAGAAAAAGATCCCTAGAAACTGATGTTGGTGGTAGTGCTGAGAGTCAAGAGGGAGTTCCTGCACCTAGTGCAACAAATAAGGAAGGTAGTCAAACAGAACCCACAGTGGTTCCTCTTGAGCCTAAGAAGAAGAGAGCTAAGAGGGCCAAAACCACTGTCAGCCACCCTGCAGTCTCCCAAAAGACTGTAGAGGAAAACAGGGCACTAAACAGCAAGAACAAGGTGCAACTCTGCCAGAAAGTGAAACAGTAAGTGCCTTGTTCAATCTCCAAGGAGCATCTTACCTTAGGGAAGATGTTGTCACAGCCTCAGTTGTTGTCAAGGACACTGTGAATGTTGTTGTCAAGGACAACCCTGCTGTCAAGGATGCCGTCAAAGTTGCTGTCCTAACAAAACCTCCTGTCTCGGCTGTAGTGGAACCTACTGTCAACCCATCAGCTGACAGTAACATTCATGAACAAGCTGTTGTCACCTCTTCACAGCCCAACTATGATGAAGTTCTCATTGAGGATACCTCTGATGATGATGTGACACTCTCTCAGCTTCTAAAGGTACATTCTAAACCATCTATTTCAATGGATGTAAGTACTGCTCATATCCATGCATCTAGGATGAGTGAGGGTGTGCAAAAGAAAAGAGAGGCGAGTCTAAAAATGAGAGGCAGCCAAATGAGCTGGCAAAAGGAGAGGAACTTGAGCATGTCCAGAGTGACTTTGAGGGAGCCCACACAGTTCAGGCATTAGGCCTTGAGAGTTCTTCTGTGAGGAGTGATGAGATCACTCAGAAAAACACTGAGAGTGTGAGAACCCCCACAGCCTCCAAACCCCTTTATTTTCCTTCCCCTCCAAGAAGGTTGAGAACTGGTGGCCCCTCTATTCAAACTTCTTTCAGATTGCAGGCCCTGGAGAATCAATGTCTATCCCTGGACACCAAGCTTGACAGTCTGTCTACCATGGTGGCCAGTGGATTTGCTAGCATTCAGCAGTCCATTCAGCTTTTAACTTCCAGTCTTGATGCTACCAACTTACCTAAGGGGGAGAAAAGTGTAAGATCAGAATCTGTCCCAGAGCAAGGTGTTAAAGCACAAGAAGTACATGACGCTGCAACTCAGGGGGAGCCTGTATCTAAGGGGAAGTCAAGGAGTAAGGGGGAGTCTGCATCTAAGGGGGAGTTAGGAGGAATGGGTGAGAAACCTGTAGAACACCAAGGAAGTGAAGCTGGAAATCTTTTTGAATATGAAATTGATGGAGAGACAATATTGATGTCCAAAGAAGTATTGGAGGAAATGCAAGGAAAGTCAAAATCAAAGAGGCCAATACTCCCTCCTGTATCAATTAGGGAACCAACTTCACTACCTCAGGAATCTGCTTTACAGAAGATGTTGAGAGAAAAGGAGGAGAAAAATAAGTTGGGGAAAGGCAAATGGAAGTTGCCTGAATACTGCAATGCACCATCCCTTTGGACTGAAGGAACTGAAATTGATCAGGAAGAGGCAAATACCATAATGGTGGATTACAGGGAGAGTACACTGCACAATCATGATGAGCAACTCTACAGAGTAATTGAGGAGGTAATAAGGAGGCCAAGTGTAACTCCAGCTCAAATCTCAACAACTCTGTTGGATATAATTGTGAGTGTATGTGTGAAGATTAATGAAAAAAGAAGATGGGCAATTGATGTGTACTTGAACACAGGAATCTCAATGTTCATCGCCATGCAGTTGCTACAAAACTTACAAGTGAGAGTGTTGATTGTGATGAAGGCTAATATTAAAGCAAACAACTCAACCTTCAATGAGATATTACAAGTGCAACTTCAGGATCTAATGAAAGAGAGACTTCCAGAGGTGTATTTAGATCCATTCTGTGTCTGTTATGGAGCAGTCTCAAGAGATGGTGTCAAGAGGTATGCATTTTTAGATTTGCAAGGCACTTCAAGAATGGAGACAAAGACAGTAATGAAAGTGCTAAATGTAATCCTCAACTCCAAAATCAACAAAGAAAGAGTCCTGGCTGTCAAAGCAATATACAAGCTACTAGCAAGGAGAAATGCTAAGCTAAGCACCAAAGTGAATAAGTTAATTTCCAAAGCTAATGCTAACAGAGCTGAGCAAGGTGAAAGCTATGCATTTGATGACTCTTTTGATGATGATGAATTGGATGGAAGTGGAGGTTCAGGAGTTGCTAAAAATGTTGGTGGATCAACTGCTGGGAACACTGAAAATCAAGCCCAGGATTCAAGCAAGCAAGAAGCCCCTAAACAAGGAAAACAAGATGCTGGTGCTACAGAAGAAGGGGAAAGTGAGATAATTGAACCTTTAGAGGCAAGCATCCTAAGGTGTGCTATTGACAGTATCAATGCTGAGAAGGATGTTGTCACCAAAGATGATGTCAAGGAAAATGAAGACACTGTAATGGAAGACCCTGTGAAAGAAGACATTGTCATGAAAGATGTTGTCAAGGATGAAACCAAGAAAGCAGATAAGCCTAAAAGGACAAAATCCTTAGCAAGGGCTTGGCTTTCTAGACAGGAACCTGAAACTGAGAAGACTTCTAAGCCAAAGAAAGGAAAAACAAAGTACTCAGGGAAGGAGAAAGCTATAGGGCTTGGCAGGAAACCGAAGAGGCCAATCCAAACAAGATTATACAGCTCTTTTGATCTTCTGGAAAAAGAAGCTCAAGGAATCAAGAATGTTGAGGTAAAGTTGGATGTCAACAAGGAAGCAACCCAGTATGTTCTCTGGTTTGATCAGTCAAGGTCAGTAATTGTTGATATGGACTTTATCATGGAGGTGGTTTCACAGTAATTGTTGATCAGTCTTTGTTTCCAGTAAGTTTCTTGTTTATCCAAAAGGTTTAAGTACTCCCACCGAGTCTCATTGTATTGTTGAATACCTCGCACGTCCCTTCTCGATCTCAGCTTCCTTAACGCCTTTCTGCAACTCTGAATTTTTTCTTTATACTCATTGTTAATCCCACCTCCCCACTCCTGTAATTTCACTCCACATAATCGAATCTTTTCCATGATAGACAGCCCCGCAGCTATTTCCCATCCATTCTGCACCACATTACTGCACTCTTTCTCTCGCAACCATACATTTTCAAATCTAAACCTCTTTTCTTTAGGTACAAATACTTTTCTATTCAGCTGAAGAAATAATGGTAGATGGTCTGATGAGGCTACTTCAATGACCTGTACCTCCGCTAGTGGGAATATTTGTTGCCAATCCTGGTTTGCCAATCCTCTATCCAGCTGCTCTTGAATCCAATTATGATGACCCCGTGATTTCTCCCAGGTAAACTTCTCTCCAAAAAATCCAAGGTCCTGCAATCCACATTCATGAACAGTTGCATTAAAGCCTGCCAACAAATTTTGGGGATGCTCCTTACCACCCCGCTTCTTGTTAGGATTTATGGGTGATAGCTTAGAAGACAACTTAACTTTATGTTTTGTAATACTTAATTTTATTAAGTAGAACATACTGTCATAGCCAGAGTATGTTCTTGTAGCCATTTCATTTGTTGTAATAAACTTTTTTATAAATCTTGGAAGAAGTTCATTCGTTTGTTCAAGCCTCAAGAAGTATATCAGGATAATGGCAAGAATAAATGTTACTGTCATCTCACTGACAGTAAGGTTACAAGAAGACAGCATGTTGCAAGTCATGACAACATATTTTATGTGACAGCAACATTGGCGGAAGCCTTGAGACAACAACTCTTTATTCTCCTGACAGCAAGTTTGGAACTCCTGACAGCATCTATTGCGGGGATTTCTTACTGTCACCAAAAGCGCATTCTTGTGACAGCAAACTTGGAAATGCAGGATACTGTCTCAAAGGGATAAACCTTGAATTGGGGATCTACCCAGTCAAACATGTGACAGTTTGGATGTTCAAGAAACAGGCGTGCTGCAGTATCCTGTTCGCACAAAATCACGCAAGCGTATGCGGTCACAAGTAATATATTAATAAGTAAAGTTCGTTCCCACAGAGACTGGTTTACCACAGTTATGCACTTATGCAACAATGTATGGCTATTGTTCAATGCTAACATAAATATCAAGGTTGTGTTTTGATTATCTAAATTAATTAAACAAATTATCAAGACTATAATTAACTAAGGAGTTGCTGTTGAATTACTTATGAGAATAAAACATGGGATCCTAACTTCATTAAATACTTCATTCAGAGTCTTATGTCTTTAATCAATGTATGTGACGGTTGTGATAACTAATCGGATAACACGAAATCAGTTCACGCTACCTTTCAGTATACGTATACCAAACCACTCAAACATCCACAAAAGAGATAGAAGTTGAGCAGACACCAATTATGCTTAGACCCTATATGTCTATAAGATTTGAAAACATAACGGTTTAATGAGCAAGTTATCCATTCAGATTACATAGGGCAGGTAAGATGGTTAAAATCACCTACGAATCATGCATGACAAACATACATAAACCTATGCTAGCATGGCAAGTTCTAAACCTCTATATCCACTTTCGCAATCAATAGAGATTAACAAACAACTTAGATGTTAGCTACGCATCCAAGAAGAATAAGCACAACCAAACTAGGTTATCAATAATTCATCACACACAAATCTTTAAAACAATTAACTACTAAAATCCATAGATATATCCGTTAGAATCCCACGATAACGATTAGTTCATAATCGAACCGTTCGTCATCATGGGTTCTGATGTAAACATGATAATAAATATGTCTGGAATACTAAATAAAAGTACTAGGGTTTATGAAGAAACAAACGAGAATCCAAAGTATCGCCTAATTAGAATAATACAAAGATAAGTTGAAAACTAGATCTTCGTAATCAGCCGTCTTCTTGTTCTCCTTGCCGGTGGATAGATATGTATGTATGTATATCAATGTATATCTCTGAAATCGTCCACCAATTGTTTATATAGGCTCTTCTGTTGACTGGTCTTCACTGGTTTCCTTATTAGAACAGAATTTGACTTCTTCAGCATTCCATCAGGCGCGGGCGCGCTTGTGTAGGGCGCGGGCGCGCTTCAACAGGATTCAACCAAGCGCGGGCGCGCTTCCTAGGGTGCGGGCACGCTCAAGCCTCTGTCAGATTTCTTCATTTCTCATTTTCTTGATTTTTCCTCGCACTCTCACGTCTCGTAACTCCTAGGCTTTCACAAAGATGCTCAATCACCACCGTATAATCAAGATAGCTCCGAAACTCTGCTAATTACTAAGCTCTGCACATTCCAACTCAAAACACATTAAAAACACCAAGTACTTGAACACAAACAGTCAATTTAAGCCGATTTGAAGCATTCCAAGTAGATATAAAATCCACTTATCATATCCCAACACTGCATCAGGTATGCAAGACTACGACAGAAGCTTAAGAGATCACATGACAAAACTCACCAATTCAAGAGTATGACAAATCAACATCTACTGAATTGTGTTAGCTAAATATAGAATGTATCTAGATTGCTTTTTCTAGTAATGATAAACTTGTTTGAATAACAATTTAGGTAAGACACACGGGTAGGCAAATTGTAAGAAGCTGTCACATGAAAATGACAGCAGCTTCACAAACCCGTGATGATAGAGATATGATTAGTTTACTTAGACTATCTCTCACTTCATTCCATGTATCACTCGAGAAACCGAAGCTTGAGAAAAATACAGTTTTCTCTCAAGGTTGTAGCAACAATTTCTCAAGATAAATAAAATATTTATTTTGTGAGAAAACTACTTGTGATTGCATTTCTTCTACTGATAGGATTTAATCTTAGTTTTAGTTGTTGAAACAAAGATTGAATTTTATCAGTTTTGCATTCAACCCCCTTCTGCAATACTCAAGGACCAGCACTTCTCATGTATATACATCATATCATTGAAGTCTCCAATCACACACCACGGTAAATCTGACTTTCCAGCTAGATTCTTCAACATACTCCAGGAATCTCTTCTTCTATTACGTTCCGGACATCCATAAAAACCAGTATAACGCCATCTTCCCCTTGGTCGTTAGCAACCTCGAAATCTATGAAATGCTTGTTCGATTCAGTTACCTAACACCCGCCTTCGTTTCTCCAAAGTAATGTTAATCCTCCACTATGACCTTGTACATCAACGCTCCAATATTCAGCAAAGTTCAATTGCTTGCACAGTTCTTTTATTCTATTTTCTTTAACTAACGTCTCAAATAAAAATATAATATTAAGTTTTTTTTGTTGGGTAATTTCTTTTAGGAATCGAATTGTCCGTGATTTACCAAGCCCACGACAATTCCACGCTAAGATACTCATTGTTCTAGGTGGGCCTGGACTCCCGTACCCGCCTCTGATCCGTTTTTTGGCTCCTTAATATTGTTACCCAGCTCACTTTAATTTTCCTGATTGTCCGTAATTTCCGCAGTAGTCTCTCTTTGTTGAAGCTCTTGCACACAATAACAATCCCTTGCTCATAAGCCCACCTCAAAATATGTTTTATTGACATTTATGTAATACTCACGAATAAATTTTAGTATTTTTATTTTATTGTTTATATTTTGATTTATATGATTTTCTTAAGTAGAAAAATAAATTATAAAATATATAATAAAATATAATAATATATGTACGATGTTATTAATATGTTGTTGACGAGATTCGAACCTGGAACCTGCGAGAATATTTTAGATATTAAGAAAAAAATTATTTTTTTAATATTAAATATAACGGTTTTAAATCTAACGTTATAGTTTTCTTATATGATAATATAATACAGATTCGAATACTCTTTTCGAATCGGACTGGAAATTCTTCGGATTAGGGATTTTAGATATAAATAAATCGAGGGATAAAGAAAAAGCGCGCACACCCAATTACAACCCAGGGCGAAAAGAGAAGGCGAAGAAAATTTGCGATCGATAGGGTTTGATTAAGACTTAAAAGGTACGTCTTGATTTCAAAACAAATCCTGTATATATGCGCATATAGATCGCTGTTTTTGTTATATAATTGTGTATATAGATTGCTTTAGATGTGAATAACTGTGTATATAGCTAGGTTGCTCTATATGTGAACAATTGTGTATATAGATTGCTGTATATTTGAATAAATGTGTTTGTTGCTTGTTTTTATACTTGATTAATCTCAAGTTGATCGATCGATCGTTTTTAAGGTTCTCATTATGCTTTCTGTTGTTAGGTTATAAATATTGGTTGAGTTACCGGAGGTGAATTCGATGGCAACTCTCGAAACTCCAAACCCTGACGACAGACTCTTAAGCCAGCCGCATGAAATTATTTACAACATATTGTTACGACTTCCGGTGAAGACTCTTTTGATATTAAAATCAGTTTGTAAATCATTGTTGTCTCTTGTTTCGAGTAAGGATTTTGTCGAAACACAACTTTCTGTATGGACTAATGACCCTCACTTTACGCACCGCTGTCTTATGCTGGGTGACTGGACTTATGAGCTCCCCTGTGATGTCCCATGTCTCGACTTCAGTTCTTGTTCCGTTTATTCTCTGCTTCATGATCCCTTTATCGAGTATTCGTCACTTAAGGGTCTTTATTTTAGAACTATAGTGGGCAGTTGTAATGGGTTGCTTGTTGGAAAGGATTGTGTCAAAAGCAATGAATTATTCTTGTGGAATCCATCTACCCGAAAAATAAGACAACTTCCCAAATTTCATTGGATTTGCTTCATGCCGAGCACGAAGTACGGGTTTTGCTACGATAAATTGAATGATGATTATAAAGTATTTGCTATCTCTCCTGCTCATCCCGATTATGATATATATGATTTCTCTCGTACTCACTGTGAATATAAAGTCTTCGTTTATAGCTTAAAATGTGATTGTTGGAGAATGATCGGGGATTTTCCTTATAAGTTACTACTAATTGCTGATGAATATACGCCTGGTTTTGCTGATGGGAAGTTTGCAAATGGATCTTTACATTGGACTTTTATTCCCGTGCAGATGAAAAAGGACATAATTGTTTCTCTTGATATAACAACAGAAACGTTCAGGGAAGTTTTGCGTCCAAATTTCGGGAATGGTGCATATAAATTGACCTTGGGCACTTTTGGCGAAAATCTTTCAGCACTTTGTCAATTTGAACATACCCGGACTGATTTCTGGGTAATGAAGGGATGTGGAGTGAAAGTGTCTTGGACAAAATTATTCACCATCCCATATACGAATGAACTAATAACACGGAGTTCGTATCTAAATCCGATCTGCATTACTGTTAATGGTGATATTATGCTTCATTTAGATTCGACAATAGTATTATACAACTCCGAGGATGACAGGATCATGGATTTGACAACACCTGGTGAATTTGCAAAGCTTTATGTGTATCCTTATGTCGAGAGTCTTGTTTCTCCCCATCTCTACAGTGACAGCGAGTGAAGAATATTTTCCGATATCACAGTTATTCTTTAATTTATTTGATGTTTTATGTTACTGCATTCCAGATTTCAGTTCTCATTTTTAGAGAAGGATAAGACTGATTTTTCTGTTTGGGAGATTGCTCTTCTTATTTCATCTTCAAAGAAATTCCAAGTTGTTGTATTGAATGCATGAGTTTATAGTCAAGATACTCCTACTGACTGTCCGCACCACATAATGCAACTAATGAAAGCTGATGGACCATTATTGGAAGATCTCGTATTCATAATTCTAATCTATAAATACAGGTTGTATAGGTCTTTTTTTATTATTATTCCACTGCTATAAATACAAATTTGACCTTATTACAAAGTCACTATCCCTTTTTTAGGATCGGTTAGAACCCTACTCTCACCTATTTATTTGTTATTTTTTGCTGTTATTTGCACTCTGTTATTAGAGCATCTCCGATAGGGGTGCTCACACTCGGACTGATGTCTGGTGCATAAATATACTAATGAAAAATCTTTAGAAAAAGATAAGAAACTAGAACCGGTTGTGACGTTGAAGGATATAATTTAAAGATCACGAATTTCTGAAGGGATGATGTAAGTAACAATTGATGATCGTGTTAAAGTTTTATTTTATGCTCTGTTCCACTCATATTTTCCCTCAAGTAGGTATAGTACATGAATAGCCCGGAAAGTAATCGTCCATATTAACCACGTTTAACCAATTAGCAATGCAGCAACACAGCTTTATGCAGAAGGCATTTCCATATGTAGAAAACAAATTATAAAAGATGAAGCTAGAATCTAAGAGCATTTCCAATCATGAGAAACCCTTAGCTAAAATTCTATGTGATATGTCTTAAATAAGAAATATAGAGATTATGTAAATATGTAGTCTCTCCAATGAGTCATAACTGTTAGCAAAAAATTTAGTCAACCTCTTCATATTGGTTATATTTGGTCAACCTCTAGGACCTGTAACAAAATTCAACGTCATCTATTACCATATTGAAATGATAAATTCTATTTATAACAACTTGAAATAATAATAACATACTATTTTTAAAATATAGTCAATCAGTATAGTCAACCCCATCTTACAGGTTCAACAAATTTTACATAATCAGTATTTTATATCATTTTAGCTAAACATTATAGTCAACCCCATTGAAGATGCTAAATAATGAGCAACATTTGATTTAATATTACAGAAATGTGTCTTTCAGAAAGAAAGAAGCCGCATATTGACAGAACAAGTTTATGTCAATATAAACTCTTTTCTTCCTCCTTTTGCTACATCACTCTGATACTAACCTATAACCCGTGTTATGTACGGATGAATTTTAGTATTTTTGATTTATTATTTTAGTATTTTTTATATGATTTTTTAGTATTTTTTATCTTATTTTATTAGCATTTATTTGTATTTTGATCTTAAAAATTCTTAATATGTTATTGACGGAATAATATCTTGAACTTTTGAATGTAACTTAGAAAAATAGATGATATAAATATTTAATGATAATATGTTGTTGACGGGATTCGAACCTTGAACCTGTGGGAGCATTTTAGATATCAAGAAAAGAATATTATTTTAATATTACATCCAATGATTCTCATTTATCTATCTTTACATCTAACGGTTATTATTTTGATGACCAAATTACTAAACAACCAAACAGAGTTATAAGCAAACTACCCTATATTTGGTTATATATGTACAATGTTATTAATATGTTGTTGACATGATTCGAACCTGGAATCTGTGACAGTATTTTAGATATTAAAAAAAAATCTTTTAATATTAGATCTAACGGTTCTCCACCTGTTAAATCTAAGTACCAAACTACCGATCAAATAGAGGATAGTTATCTTATAATAATATAGACTAAATTGCATATTGCATCCCCTAGGTTTTAGCTTATTTCAGTTTAGGTAAAGTACTTTGCCATAAAACACTTTGCACCCTGTAACTTCAAGTCCCGCTACATTTTAAACCTCTTTGACAGTTTTCCCGTCTATTTTAACCGCTAACATTAATTTTGACAAGGGTAAATGTGTAAATTATAAAACTTAAAAATTAATTTATTTAAAACTAAATTTATTAAATATTATTAGCAAAACTTAAAGAATTTGTTACTATAATTCAAATCATACGGGATAAAACGAGATTCTTAACATAAATTTTAAGTAACCGATTTTCATTTTTCTAAAATTATATTAAAAATTGAAATATTTTTTATAGAAAACTTTAAAACAATAAATTTTAAATTTTAAATCATATTAATAATTAAAAATTCAGTTTAAATTAAATAATATTAATTCTCAAATTTTATAGTTTACAAATAAATTTAAATTATGGATACAAATTAATTATGTTTTACTAATAATATTCAATAAGTTCAATTTTAAATAAATTAATTTTTAAGTTTTATAGTTTATTAGTTTATCCATGCCAAAATTAATGTTAACGGTCAATATAGACAAAAAAAACCGTCAAAATGATCTAAAATATAACGGTATTTGAAATTACGGGGTGCAAAATATTTTATGATAAATACTTTACCCAAACTGCAATAAACTAAAACGAAAGGAATGTAATATGCAATTTAGTCTACAATAACACAAATTCGAATACTCTTTTCGAATCGGATCGGACTCGTCGGATTAGGGATTTTAGATATAAATAAATCGAGGGATAAAGAAAAAGCGCGTACGCCCAATTACAATTTACAACCCAGGGCGAAAAGAGAAGGCGAAGAAAATTTGCAATCGATAGGGTTTGATCAAGACTTAAAAGGTACGTCTTGATTTCAAAACAAATCCTGTATAATTACGCATATAGATTTCTGTATACGTGGATAATTGAATGCTCTATATGTGAATTCACTACGCCATAAGTGCTCATATGCAATGCTTTTTGTGAGGGTTGCAAGCAAAGCGTTGCAAAAGCTATGCTTAGTTTTGATCTTCTGCAACACTACTCAAAAAGCATTGCATTTCATGTGAATGCACCGTTGCAGAGTGAATGCTAGTGTTATGACGTGCAACACCATTAAAAAGCGTTGCATTATACTACATTATTTTTAGAATTATGAAAAATATACATATTATCAAAATATATACAATGTCTTCAAATTTAAATATTTTTTTTACTTTAAATTTTGAAAAATAATATATTTTAAAATCGAAACTATTTTATATAAGTATCTATCATGTTCTTATATTTTCTGATTAAATTTTATACATTTAAAAATTAAAAAATTAAAAAAAAGAAATTTATAGAAAATCATATTATAGTACACATCAATCTAGGTCTAATTAATACATTATTAATACTCTATAAATTTAAGATTAGTATTAAAACTATTTTTACTTATATTTTACCTAAGTATCTTCCATGTTTTAATCTTCTTAATACTCTATAAATTTAAGATTAGTATTTAACAAAAAAATAAATAAATTTAAGATTAAAAAAATAAATTTAAGATTATAAATTAGTATTGGACATCACAACCTACAGCAACACTGGTTACCAAGCAAAAAATTTAGGCGGATAATTTCCCCCTCAAACGAAATAATTTGCACTCTACTTTTCCCCCCAATTCCCAAACCACAACTCCCTCCTTCCTCCTTCCTTCCTCCTTCCAGACTACTCCCTCTATACAACCTTATCCACAAACACTCCACACACCACATACTCTCTCGAGAAACACACTCGGCAAACTCAATTTACAACCTCTATACTCAACTCAACAAACACAATTTATAAACCCACATCGATTTACAAACTCTTATAGCTCCAACAGGTAGTTGAGTATACATTTTATTCTCTATGAATATTTACTCTCGACTCACTTTTAATTCATTTTATTTTGCAGGTAATTAGGGTTTGAACTTGGGGCTTTAATTTTAGGGCTTTTCATTTAGAGCTTAAATCTAGGTAATGAAATTTAATTGATTTGGGTTTTATATTTGACTGATTTGGGTTTTGTACGTATTTAATTAGTTGTGTTTTGTTTTGTTTGATTTGGATATATTTATGTGTAGACGCACAGAGCTTTGTGTACAATAACTTTGTGTGGAATATGTACTTGTCGGTTCCTTTTTTTTGTGTATTAGTATTATCTATGTATATGGTTGATGCTGGTTAATGGGTTCAGGCTCAAAGAGTATGAACACACTAAAGGTAGCTCAAGCTAAACTTGCTCTTGCAATACTATATCTGAATAAAGCTGAAGCTAAAAACAATATATGTAGGACTATATAATATGAATCGGAGTTGGTGAGTAATGAGGAGCCTGGCACATGCCAAAATGTTAATAAAACCACTAGCCACACAAATAAATTTTACGTTCTTAATAATTTATTTATTTTCTATCACTTCATATTCAGCAAGGTGCTCTCTTTCTCTTTTATCTCTTTATATTCAACTAATTGTTCAGGAGCTATATAATTTAGCTGTAGAGCTTATACGAAAGGGTCATGTTTATGTTGATTAACAGGTTCCTCTTAATTTATTGCCATAATTTCCTGAAAATCGTATTCCTAAAAAAATGAGGCATTTCATATTAGGTGTCTCTGATATTTTTCCTATTTGCTACACCTCAAAAGTACAGTGTCTAAAATTACTATTAATTAAATCAATCTTTCCTTCTCCAAGGATTCCACTCATAGACTTTATTGGATTGAATAATTAGTTGGTATTCTTTATGTAAATTACAGTTTCTTCTACACCACTTGCATTGTTTCACGATATTAGACTTATGGTTTGGTTCAGTTTATTGAATACTATTTGGTAGCTATTATCACATTTTTGCATCTTTTTATGAATATTTCTCTGAATTATTATGTTGCCTTTTCTTTTAAATATGTTATCTCATTTTCTGATTCATCTTTATATTAACGGGAATTACAACTAGAAAGTTGAATAATTGATTAAGCCATTTCTCTCATGATATTTTTCTCTGAAGTGAGAGACTAATCTAATCTTTTGACTTGTAATCCTTCTTGTTTTGCTTTGTTTTGCTTGACAAATATCACATAAAACTAAATATTTGATGCCTCTCTGTTCACTTGAGTCTGAGAATGGTCGTGCTTCTTATTATTGGTTGTTAGATGCTCTTGGCCTTTACCAGCCATTTGTATAGGAGTATTCTCGCTTAAATGTAACAAATGCAGTAATGGCTAAGCGCAAGGTAAGCTGGAATATTATTATATTAACAGTTACACTGTTATTAAGTTATTTTTTCTCATCGGTAACACAAGCATGCGTCCTCTGTTGCAGTTAAAATGCCTTGTGACAGAAACATGGGTTGATGGTTGGGATGATCCTCGTTTAATGACATTAGTTGGAAGAGGAGGTGCAGATTGCTTCCTGGTTTAAGATGCATCTTTTTGTTCCAACCTAGTAATGGCTGATGCACTGGACCTCGAACCATATCGATGCCTACAGCGGAAAGGCTTGCTGCCCGTATTGCTGAAGTGGTTGTTGCGGAAGAAGTCGTGGATTTGCATTTGGGACTATGTCAACAGTTCAAGAAGTAGAGGCAGTTGCTCAGCAGTTCAGTGATTATGTAAGTTATATTGTTACACCACAAACTGTGTATATTTTCTATTTGGTTTTGTAATTTGCCATCAGTCAAACTGAGAACAGGCTTTATGTTGGAAACCTATCTTGGGATGTGGATAATGTGGCACTTGAAACCTTGTTCAGTGAGCAAGGGAAGGTTGTGGATGCAAAGGTGGTTTACCATAGAGAGACTCGTAAATCGAGGGGATTTAGATTTGTGACTTATGGTTCATCTAACGAGGTTGTGTCAAACTTTGATACAAGGTTAAGACCTTTGTTGCGGGCTCTGAATTGTAATTACTGGTTTGATGTTGTGGCAGTGTCAGCTGAAGTGATGTCTATTCCTTTAAAGAGGTAGTTGTAAATTCATATTTCTCGTTCAGTTCATTGTCAGGTAATGCATTGTTATGGTGTCAGACAATCTGTTGACTAATATAGGATTCTGATATTTGCCTGAGGTAGTCACGTAAAATCTCAGAGTTTCTTCTTAAATTGTTTTACATATGTAGTGGTGTGTAGGAATCTATAGAAGTGATTCCAAACTCCGACAAAGGGTAAAAACTTGCATTTTTATTCTAACTGCATCTTTTCGTCTTAATATCAAGGAATGCACTTGAAATTTAAGAACACTGGATCAACAATCCTTTCTAGTTATATGATTTTTTTAACCTTTCTAGTTATAGTCATTTCTAGTTATAGTCACTGGATGTACACTAAGTTTCATAGACATGGCACCTTTTGTGTTTCTAAATTGCATCAACAAGCCTAGCATCTTTGCACATTAGGACTGTACCTGTTGCTCAATTTTATAAATGATATGCTCACTTTATTTAAAAGTAATTTGTTTGGTACTTATTGTCTTCGCTTTATACACATAATAAATATCAAACTAATATTTTGACCTTTATTAAATTGTAGAGAATCAAAACCGCTAAGTCAAAGAAACCTCTACCTGGATCGAGAACTCGTTCGCAAGCCAATGCACCCATTGAAATTGAGAAGGAACCGACACGTGCTGCCACGACAACCGAGAAACGACCTAAGAAAGCTGGAACTAACAGGGAAGCGACAAGTTCGTATTATCCACGAGTACTGATAATCTTACGTGCTTGGTGTTGGCACTTACATTTGAAGAATTTGTAATAATCTTTTAGGTATTTTGTTATGTTGTTTGGATGTGCCTTGGTTGCATGGTTCGGTTGATATGTAGAATATTTGGGATTTTTTTTAGGATGGTTTCGATGGGATGATGAATGTTTTGGATGGATTCTTTTATGTGCAAAATTGTTATGGCCAAAATTTTAATTAAAGCGTTGCATTTGTCTTTTTATTAATGTTGAATTTTCAAAAAAATGGTGTTGCATTAGTAAATATATTGTTGCATTACATGACAATTACTGTTTAAGAAGCTACTGCAAAGCGTTGCATTACTGATGGCATGTGGACCCCACTGTTGACGTGGCACGAGGCCCCTACTGACGTGGCATGAGGCCCCTATTGACGTGGCATGTGGGACCCACTGCTGACGTGGCATGCAAGTGGGACCAGGTACTGACGTGGCCATTGAGTGGGCCCCATTGCTGACGTGGCATACAAAGTGGCGCTGTGTTTAAGGCAACACTCATCGGTGTTGCATTTCCTTGATTTTGGTGTTGCATTATACTTATAATGCAATACTTTCACGCCGTTGCAGTAGATGACCAAAAGTGTTGCATTATATATCAAAGGCCACGCCCGCGGATGCAACGCCAATTTCGTGTTGCATTTTTGAAAAAGAAGCTGAATGCAACGCTTTTTTGGTCTACAGCCACATTAAAAAAGCGTTGCATATGAGCACTTATGGCGTAGTGATTATTGTGTATATAGATTGCTGTTTTTGTTTTATAATTGTGTATATAGATTGCTTTAGATGTGAATAACTGTGTATATAGGTTGCTCTATATGTGATCAATTATGTATATAGAGATTGCTTTAGATGTGAATAATTGTGTATATAGGTTGCTATGTGTTAGGGGCTTGATTCTGATGGCTACTGGGCCGATCGAAGCAGCCCATTTTCGGTAGCCCGTATGAAGAGGCCCAATACCTTTAACGACCGAAGAGTCCGCTTTCCATTCTTCATTGATTGGGCCGATCCACAGTGGGAGGACCAGGTCGTGGGAGGACCCCGAGTTCCACGTTCGGAACGTGGGGATCGGAGCGAACTGGTAAAAGAGAATGGTCAGGTTTATTCTTGATATACACAATTCATTATACACAGATATTCTCTGTACGTTCAAGTTACCTACTTTGGGCTACCAGTTACTGATTCTCACACCGGAGGTGAATCGGGGGGCCCAACCCTCGCATTCTTCTTCTTTGCAGGTCCGACCGGACGTTGTGGACGAAAACTGGTTCCAACATTTGGCGCCGTCTGTGGGAACGTACAGATTAATTGTGGGTTTTGATTTATGTCTTCTGAACGACCGCCTGGATTTGATGGAACTCCGCATCCCGGAGGCTCAACCATCACGCCCTTGATAAATCGGCGATTGAGTTTTGAATCTGAGGGAGATGAAGGACCCCTACCGACCCCCGAAGAACAGAGGGAATTGCTCCTAAGATGGAGAGAGGAGCAGGCGGCTAAGAAGGGGAAACAAAAAGTAACTGATCAAGCTGATAAGGAATCCCAGATGCGGGCTAAGAAGAAAGAGGCGGACAGGCTCAAACTCGAGGCCATCAAGCTCCGTAGAGAAGAATTAGAGTTGAAAGAGAAGGCACTGAGGAGGTCTCTCGAAGAGGTCGAAGAAACACTTGTATCGTCGGAATACAGAAGGGATAAAAGGCCGCATGACGATGAAGACGGGTCTTCGGACTCCGAGTCGCATCCTAGACAAACACGCTCCAAAACTACGATAACGATGACTGATTCTGAGGAGGAAGATGACTCGCATGTGCGAGATCGTATAAGGCGAATGGAAAAAGCCATGTTTGGAGAACGGAAAGTCAGTCATGAACCTATTGTCTCTGAAGAAATTGAGCAGTATCGACCTCCGTCAGGGGGCCAATTTCCGAAAATGAACGAGTTTAACGGAAAAGGAGACCCAGAAGATCACTGCGAAAAATACGAGTCTTTAATGACAGGTATGGGACATTGTGACGTCATGTTGTGCAAGATGTTCAAAACCTACCTAAAGGGACCAGCAACGATGTGGTATCGTTCGCAAAGACCCCGATCGGTGCACTCGTATGAGCAGTTAAAAAGAAGATTCCTGAGGCACTACTCCCACCTGTGCCGGAGGGAGAAAGACACTGAAGCACTGATTCATTGTCGTCAGAGACCGAACGAAGAGCTGGGAGATTACCTAGCCCGATTTAAGGAAGAAGCAGGGATGGTCACTAACCTAGACAAAGTTAAGGCTGCAGGGTTTCTAGCTGCTGGATTGGACCCCATAAAAGGTAAAAAACTTCGGTCCTCTCTCTATGATATTCCCCCTAAATCTTTAAATGATATATATGTAAGAGGAGAGGCTATCCGAAGAAAGCTGGAATCTATTGGGGGATATAAGGAGAGTCGCAGGAATGAAGGCTCTGGGAGAGACGACCGAAGGGGTCGAGGAGATATCAAAAGCAGATTGACAGATAACAGGCCCGACCGAGGGGCAGAAAGGAGGAGAGATAGAGATAGTACAGTGTTCACCCCGTTGAACGCACCTATCTCAAAGATTCTCCACGAGATAAAGGGGAAGCCGGGATTCGTCCGGCCAGCAAGAATGAAAACCCCAGATTACAAGAAGAACGGGGATAAGTATTGCGAATACCACAAGGATAAGGGGCATAACACAGATGAATGCTACCATTTGAAGAAGCTTATTGAAAAAATGGTAAAGAAGGGAGATTTGGAACATTACAAAGGCGATCTGAGGGACAAGCTAGAACCCAAGGAACCTAGAAGAGAAAAAGGGCCTGAAAGGGAAGAAAAATACAGAGGTGAAGTGCGAACTATCTCAGGGGGCACGGTGTTAGAACGGTGCAGTAAGACCGCCCGAAAGAAATATGCCCGACAGGTCTACAACTTGTATCAGACCAATCCGGCCAGGCAGCCCCTGCCTATCACCTTCACGGAAGATGATTTTGAAGACGTGATATGGCCGCACGAAGATCCACTCATCATAAATCCCGTTATAGGGGAAAACAAAATTTGGAGAGTCCTAGTTGATGGTGGTAGTTCGGTCAATATCTTATATCACAGAACGTATTGCAAGATGAACTTAGGGGGCGAGCAGTTGGAGCCGTGTCATGAGGCACCCCTGTACGGCTTCGGGAATCAGCCCGTACCGATCGAAGGGACGATTACCCTACCCATCTTGTTGGGCAAAGCTCCTTACACCTTGGAAAAGGAGGCCAAGTTCTACGTGGTGAAAGTGGACAGTCCGTACAACGGAATCCTAGGAAGGCCGATACTCGGTGCTTTCCAGGCGGTAGCTTCTATCCCCCATCTGAAGTTGAAATTTCCAACAGAAAATGGTGTGGGAGAAATGAGAGGGGATCAGAAGGCTGCTCGAATCATCATGTTAGAGGATATAGAGAAGGATAAAGATGTCGAGATGACTGAAGGTGGGAAAAGAAAGAGAAACGAAGACGAAGGAAGCGGTCGTCAGATGATGAACATCGAATTAGAAAAATTCGGAGCTGATTTGTCAAACCCTATTGCTGAACCGGCAACAGAAACAGAGGAGGTAGAACTGTACGTCGGGCAATCGGGCAAAATGATCCAAATAGGCAAAAACATGGAGCCTGAATTAAAGAAAAAAGTGATTGAAGTGATCAGACAGTACCACGATGTGTTCGCATGGGGACCGGAAGACATGCCAGGTTTAGACCCTTCGGTGGCAAAACATTGCCTTAGCGTTAACCCCGATGCAAGGCCGGTTAAGCAGAAGAAGAGGAATTTCGCAATGGAAAGGCAACAAGTAATCCAGGCCGAAGTAGAAAAATTGCTGGAAGCTAGATTCATTGAAGAAATTGAGTATCCAGACTGGTTGGCAAATGTGGTGGTAGTCAAGAAGTCGAACAACAAATGGAGAATGTGTGTCGACTATACCGACCTGAACAAGGCCTGTCCGAAGGATCACTATCCTCTACCTAATATTGATCAGTTGATAGATGCAACCTCAGGCCACCAGGTACTTAGCTTTTTAGATGCTTTTTCCGGGTATCACCAAATTGCAATGAATGCCGAGGATATTCCAAAGACAGCATTCATCACCCCCAAAGGTACATATGCATACATCAAGATGCCCTTCGGGTTGAAGAATGCAGGGGCAACCTTCCAGAAAATGATCAACAAAGTTTTCAAGCATCAGATCGGTCGGAACATGGAATGCTATGTGGACGATATGATCGTGAAATCCATGTTTAAAGACCATGCAGAGGACCTGAAAGAGTGTTTTGAAACACTCAGGAGAAATAATATGAAAATTAATCCAAGCAAGTGCACGTTCGGGGTTGCCAGTGGCAAGTTTCTGGGGTACATGGTAAGTGCCAGAGGAATAGAAGCCAATCCTGAGAAGATCAAGGCAGTGATTGATATGGAGGCGCCGAAGACGATCAGGGACATTCAGAAACTAACTGGGCGATTAGCAGCCCTGAGAAGGTTCATTTCCCGATCGGCCGAGAAAGCCCTACCGTTCTTCGAAGTTCTCCGGGGGTCAAAAAATTTTGAATGGGGATCGGACTGTCAGAAGGCATTTGAAGAAGTTAAAGAATATCTGGTCAAGGCACCACTCCTAATGAGGCCCGACCCCAAAGAGACACTGCAACTCTACTTAGCAGTGAGTGACCGAACAGTAGGGGCTGTGTTAGTCAAGGAATACGAAAAGAATCAACACCCAGTGTTCTATGTCTCACACATACTCAAGGACGCGGAAACAAGATACCCCAATGCCGAAAAGTTCGCCTTTGGATTGGTGGTAGCATCAAGGAAACTACGCCATTATTTTCAAGGAAGAACTGTGCAAGTGGTTACCGATCAGCCCCTGAAAAAGATCCTTCAAAGACCGGAAGCTTCGGGCAGAGTTGTGGCCTGGTCAGTAGAGCTGGGAGAATATGACTTAGAATTTGTGCCCAGAACTGCGATCAAAGCTCAAGCACTGGCTGACTTCTTGGTAGAATGTTCATTCTCAGGACTGAAGGACTTGGCGCCCGAGGAACAGCTCATTCAGTCACCTGGGAAATGGAAGCTTTTTGTAGACGGTTCGGTCACAAAAACGAAGTATGGGGCCGGTATGATCCTGATCAGCCCAGATGGTTTTGAGATTTGTCAGGCTATTAGGTTCACTTTCCCCTTGACTAACAATGAGGCTGAATATGAAGCATTACTAGCAGGGCTCTCCTTGGCACGGAGCCTAGAGGTAAAGCATGTAAGGGTATTTAGTGATTCCATGTTAGTGGTGAAGCAATTCTCTGGGGAGTATGGCCAAAAAGATCCCCGAACGAAGGCATACACGGCCAAGGTACGTGAAAATTCACTTCATTTTGAGTCGTTTGAATTAAGCCAGGTAGCCAGAGAAAACAACAGCAGGGCGGATGCGTTGTCTAGGCTTGCCTCGGCAGAGACCCAGAACCTGAAGGGGTCGATATATCTGACCGAAGTAAAGGTTCCCTCGATCGACAAAAAGCAATGCATGGAAATACATCAAGGAATCAATTGGATGACCCCCATCAGAGCCTTCCTGGAGAAAGGGATATTGCCATTAGAAAAAAAAAGAAGCCCAAAAGGTGAAGTATCGTTCAGCTAGCTACGCCTTAGTAGGGGGACAATTGTTCAGACGATCGGCTACACAACCCCTCCTCAAATGTCTGGACCCCGAAGATCAAAGGTTAGCATTGGAAACAGTGCACGAAGGAATTTGTGGAGAGCATTTGGCGGGACGATCACTAGCCTTCAAAATTCTCAGGCAAGGATTCTTTTGGCCGACCGTAAGGGAAGACGCCAAGAACTACTCGAAGAAGTGCAAGCAATGCCAGCTGTTCAGTACTGTGCCGAAGCAACCCCCAGAAGAGATGTCATCGGTCCTCAGTCCCATCCCCTTTGCCATGTGGGCTGTGGACATTGTGGGAATCCTACCCACCAGCACCAAGCAGGCCAAGTATTGTATCGTGGCCATTGACTACATGACCAAATGGGTAGAAGCCCGACCCTTGTCGACTATAACTGAAGAAGCAGCCAAAAAGTTCATGCTAGAACAGGTAATCCTAAGGTTCGGTATCCCGATGATCTGCGTATCAGATAATGGAACTCAATTCATCGGCAGTAAGTTCAGGAAGTTTCTGGCCAAATTTGGAATACAACAGAAGTTTAGTTCAGTCGGTCACCCGTAGGGAAATGGAGCCATTGAAGCGGCAAACAAGATTATCTTTGATGGTATAAAGAAGCGGCTCGGAGATTCTAAAGGTATGTGGGCTGAAGAGTTACCTTATGTTCTTTGGGCTTACCGAACAACTCCCAGGTCCTCGACCGGGGAAACCCCATTTAGATTGGCTTTTGGGACAGATGCATTGATGCCAGCCGAAGTTGGAATGGAATCATACCGAACGCAGGTATTCAATGTGGAAAGCAATGAGTTCGGCCTGCGAGCTAATGTAGACATGGTCGTCGAAGAAAGAGAAGCAGCCCATCAGCGAAATGTCCGATACCAGCTTCAGGCAGCTCAGTACTACGATGCTGGTATAAAGAAAAGATCATTCCAAGTTGGAGATCTCGTCCTCAGAGAGCTAGCAACATCCATGTCGACCAAGCAAGGAAAGCTGATGCCCAATTGGGAAGGCCCCTACACAGTGGCTGAAGTGGTCCGACCAGGGACATACAAACTATCCACAATGGACGGCTCCAGCATAAAAAACACTTGGCATGCTTCACGCCTCCGTAGGTTCTACCAGTAAGCCTATCGAAAATCTTCGTTATTTTATGGTTTTGCTTTAAGACAACTTCGATTCAGCAGATTTTCCTTCAGTATGAATAAAAACAGAAAGTTTATTTCCAAACTTGTTTACTCGAATTCCTTTATGTCAACTTAAGCATATTTACTTCAGCATATTCATTTTAAACACAATGGATAGTAAATGCAAAATTTGAATAGAATAAACGTAGGAGCTATGCTAGCATAAAAATTCCAAGCCCATACTTCAGGGCATTCGAAAGGGAATTGTGAGCTTGCAATTTCCGATTAATATCCTTATTAGCCCCGTACTGTTAATATTTTAAGATATATGTTCACTTTCTCAAAATATCAAAGGGACAAGCTGGCCGAAGAGGTATGACGAATGGACGTTCATCCCAAAGGCAAACCTCAACAAAAAACACTAAGGCAAAACACAAAGCCGAAGAGGTGTTACAAATAAAAAACACTAAGGCAAAGCATTAAGCCGAAGAGGTGTTACAAAGAAAAATACCAAGGCAAAACATTAAGCCGAAGAAGTATTGTAAAGAAAAGGCCAAGGCAATCAAATAAGACCTAGAGCAACTACGATCGAAAGCCAAATACAAAACGTGAATGAAAATTTACGTAAAGGCATGGTAGATTATAAAAATTAAAATAAAGATAAGCCCGAAGGCAAAAGTTGAAACAGACCCGAAGGCCAAATGTTAAATTACAAGGATAATAAAGAAGAGGCTAAAGCTAATCGGACATCTCCGACTCAGGGTCCGAGCTAACGACGGGAGGGACGTCAGGCTCCTCAGGACGCCCGATGGGATCTTCCATACCCTCCTCCAAGAGAAGCTTATGGTCGAACCCAGCAGCGTGAGCCTTGCGGATCACCTCCTCGAAGCCGGCCATAAAACCCCTGTCTTCAGACAGCAGAACAAGCTTCTGGGCTTTCTTCTCGGCTTTCTTGGAGGCCCTCAAATTGGACTTGACCCGGTTGAGACGAACAAAGGCGGCATCAAGGTCGATCTTGACGCCATCTCGATCAGTCACCACCTGAGTTAGCCTCTGCTGCAAAGAGACCACCTCTTTCTGCAAAGAGTCAAGTTGTGCCTCAGCAGCCTCCGCTCTTTCCTCGGTCAGCTTTAGCCCGCGCAGCTGTCCGTCCAAGTCTTTCATTTTCTGTTCCACAGCAGCGGCCCAAGGGACAACCTGAAAGGAATAAAAGAATAAGAAAGAAACCAACTTATCAACGAAAACTGCTAAGTACAAGGTGGAGAACACTTACTGAAGCTACGTGCCCGATCAACTCTGAACAGGCACCCAGGCCATCAGTGTTGTCATATACCGGACGATCCTGGGGAAGGATGAACGCCCGACACAGATCAACGCCAATCTCCTTAGCCGCAGTGGGAGCTGGAGTGCCAAAACTGTCCGTGGTCATAATAGACCATTCCGGTCGGTAGGTCAAAATAGCCTCCCCATCCGCGCTGCGAGGACGCTTCTGTGCAGAGGTCTGACCGATGTCGGATATGTTGAGGATCTCCACATCCACAACAGTGGTATCAATGATGTTTTCCTCAGCCACGGCCACCCGAGACTTAGCTTGGTCATTAAGGGCCGGCCCGGTAGGAGCATCAGAGAGATTCTCGGCACTCTTCTTCTTGGCCAACTCAGCAAGCCTTAGGGCATTCTTAACTTGAGCCCTTTTAAGCATTTCCGACCGAGAAGACACTGCAACAAGAAAAATGAGTGTCAGTAAATAGCATAAATCAGCGATGCATAATCAAAAAGGACGAAGAAAGCAAATAGAAAGACAGTCTAATATGTTACCGGTACCCCATAGCGCACGAAGCCAAGTTTTGTCTCTGCTAACGGTTAACGAGATACGGTTTGGTTCCTGGGGACGGCAAAGCCGGGCGTAATCTGCCCTATCCTCGTCATTCAGTTCAGGAGCCGTGATGAGGGCAGGATCGATTTCTCGCCATACCGAATACTTCCTCAACTTATGACCACTGATATAGAACCAATGGTCGTGTGTGCCCCTATTACTGGAATTGGTGACGCCCCATTCTGGTCGGCCAGTCCTACGAGATAGCTGGTAGAACCCAACGCTCTTCCCGTTCTTTCGGAAGTCGAAATGATGTAGCAGAAGGGACAACCGAGGCCTCACTCCCGCCTTCAAACATCTGTCTTGGAAAGTGTTTATGTGAATGAAGGTGTTAGGGTCTAGCTGGCCTAAGGCTACGGAGGTGTCCCTTAAAAGCATCTTCAGAACGGGAAGGAGGGGTAGGCGGAGCCCGCAGAAAAATGCTCGTTCAGACACACCCAAAGCGACCCCCCCAAACACCTCGTCTACGGCCGGGGTGTGGTAAATCAGGTCGGTCTCATCTGCTGCCCATGTTCGGAAAAGAGAGCTTCCAATGTCGTATTTCTCCGCCATCTTGTGGACTTCGGCCTCCGTCATCACGGAATTGAGATTGGCCGAAGCGAACCGCGAAGCACCGAAGTGCGCCATAGCCGAATAGAATGGTCCGTATTCTACGGGTTGATCCATAACCTGCAGAGAATGCAAAGGAAGGAGGTTAGCCTTGTACTCGGGGGAGGTATAGGACAGAACGATCTAAGAGAAAAGATGAAGGAAAGACCGAGTACAGAGGGCCAAACTCGAAAGAAAGAAATTCAGAAGGGTGCGAAGAGGAAAATCTTGAGTTCAGGAAAAAGTAAGAAGGGTGTTCTAGGAGTATGACGACTGACCGAAGGGTGTTCATGTTCAACGAAATACCCAGGTATACATCTACTGTTAAAAACACTCGCCACTCTCGGGTTTTCTTCTTAATCACAATATAAAGGGACAGCACACTAAAGTAGTCACCGTAAAGCACTAAGGTGACTTAGGGAATGCTGGGGGTATACTAAAGTCGCAATATATATGCAATATATGTACACGCATGCATAAAAGGCTATATTGCAAATAAGTAACCATCAAAGGAAAAGGGAAAGTTCTATGCAAATTACGAAAAGGAACAGTAAAGGAAGAAATTACTTACTGGTAATAAGTGTTGGAGAAATTGGTTGATTCCTGGGTATAGATACTTGCGCTCCTATGTTTTGCTCGCCGGAAATCGCAAAATGAGAGTGTTTGAGAGAGAAAAGCTTTGGATTTTCTATTAGAAACGGTAAGAAGATACAGAAAAGGGCGGTTATACGTGTATATACAATGTCGTTTTGAAATGGATGGCCCGGATGAGAGCCATTAGAATTCACGGCTGAGATCCACCTGGAGAACCGTGTAACTCCCTTGTGTAATTATTACAACAGCTGTCTGTTGCTGACATGGAATGGACTTTTGACATATCCGGCTGACATTTTGATCGCTCTGACAGAGACCGGTCCTAGAAGTTATTCGAAGATGGAACGAATCTTTGGGCCTCCGACCGAATATTCTTCGCACGGAGTCCAGGGACATGTTAGGGGCTTGATTCTGATGGCTACTGGGCCGATCGAAGCAGCCCATTTTCGGTAGCCCGTATGAAGAGGCCCAATACCTTTAACGACCGAAGAGTCCGCTTTCCATTCTTCATTGATTGGGCCGATCCACAGTGGGAGGACCAGGTCGTGGGAGGACCCCGAGTTCCACGTTCGGAACGTGGGGATCGGAGCGAACTGGTAAAAGAGAATGGTCAGGTTTATTCTTGATATACACAATTCATTATACACAGATATTCTCTGTACGTTCAAGTTACCTACTTTGGGCTACCAGTTACTGATTCTCACACCGGAGGTGAATCGGGGGGCCCAACCCTCGCATTCTTCTTCTTTGCAGGTCCGACCGGACGTTGTGGACGAAAACTGGTTCCAACACTATGTATGTGAACAATTGTGTATATAGGTTGCTCTATATGTGAACAATTGCGTATATAGATTGCTGTATATTTGAATAAATGTGTTTGTAGCTTGATTTTATACTTGATTAATCTCAAGTTGATTGATCGATCGTTTTTAAGGTTCTCATAATGCTTTCTGTTGTTAGGTTATAAATATTGGTTGAGTTATATTTCTATTTTTTTTTATAGGATGGCTGAAATTAGGAGGATAAAACCTAGGTGTGCAAGAATGCTGCTTCCCATAACCATCACTTGCACGACATGTAGAACAAATATCTACAAGGGCACCAAGTTCAGTATTCACAAAGAAAATGTCTCTGGCCAGGTAATGTCTCTGTCCGGGTAATGTTTTTGTAAAGATTACAATTAATTGGATCTTATTTTTACACAATTGTTTGTTGTAGGCATATCTCGAAACGGAAGCATTCAGGTTCTATTTTAAGTGCCCTTGCTGTTCATCGGAGATTTCTATTAAAACAGATCCACAGAATGCAGATTACGTTGTGGAGTATGGGGCCTTCCGGAACGATGAACCTCTGCAGCATTAAGCTGAGGTGACAATCTAGCTTCCCAGAGTTTCAATTCTCCATGTTTTGATATCCGTTTACTCTTATTATTACTTAGTATAAAGTTGTTGAAGAATTGAGGGATGTAAAGAAACCTCTTGAGAGTTGCAAGGCGTTTCTGTACACTGTCATACAAAATTTACAAAATGCCTATGTACCTATTTTTTTTGCCAGTTCTAGTGTCTATGCTTTCGCTATCAATAATGGAACATAATATTTCTTTTATTATATCTACATATATCTATAATCCATTTCACCCTGTAGTATTGAAGCAACAATTGATTCTACTCTAGTCATGTTTTTCCGCTTTTCAGATAGCTATTTTAGTCATTGTTTCAGCCTAACAATGGTTCTGTTATGCTGCCCTTTAACTGTTCTGTCCGTGTTGGAGCTACTCAATTAAACTGAATCGAGAAATTTGAGCTCCAGATTCTTCTGACCTTTACAACAAGAATTCACAGATTGACCTTGATAATTGCAATTGACATCAAATCCAAGTCCTTGAGATCTAAAATCTAAACTTAAGTAATGAACTCAATGTCCTAGGTCCAATTATAATTCTGTGTATTTATAATTGCTGGTCAACCTAGTACCATATGGTAAATCTGTTAAGGTTGAAGGGCTGGGTCAGGTCCATCACTCTGTTTCTTGTGATGTACGTGTCTTGACAACTAGGAAGCAGTCATTTGTTGCTTACCTGAATGAGTATTGTTAAATTCAATATCGCGTAACGAAACTAAGCAGAATTCAACCCAAGTCTAAAAATATTGTCACTCATAATTTATGCTAGGACATTAATAACAATAAAAATAGCGGCTTATATCCAGTAGTTGGGAAGAATGTTAGAGGACACTTAAATATGAAGATGTAAAAGATTTTATGTTATAGTGGTTAGCACACTAGACTCCAAATCCGGCACCCAGTCTGGTATATCCTTGTTTTATGCGGGAAAATCCCAAATAATTAACCTTAAAATTGTCCTACATCACATTGTGTAGAAGTGTTTGGATGTGTAAAAGTGTCATGTTGATTCCATGAAAATTGTCCTATTTACAAAACTTGTTCAAGGATACGGTTTTGTTCCAACTTTATTCCGAAATGGGATGTACAGTTGTGGAATTGAGGGTGTAATATTAAACAGAAAAGGAAAGTATGATTTGGAAATTTGAGGGAAATATTTATATTGCAGTCCTTATGCCCTTCCATAACTCTGCTAATCAATCCAATTCGAGGGTGTATATTATTTCAGAGGTTCAAGTTTTGTTGGTATAGTAACTTATTACTGAAAAATTCTTAAATTTGATATGCAGATCCAACAAGGAGCAGCATCTAAAAGTTAAGGAGGCTGGGATAAGTGGAACTTCTATGCAAGCACTGTAACCTCTTTAAAAACTTGTAGATACTTCAGCAGTAGCATATCCTATTTTCTGTTAAATACAATGCAAGATGTTTTCCTTACTTTCCGCATTCAGTTCAAGCTAACTACATACCTTTTTTCCAGTCAGGTTGACCCCCAACCATATTAGATGTAGATGCCATTCGAAACTCAAATCAAATTTCCTATAGAAAAGCGGAATATTCTTATAACACAGCCGGTGATACTCGCAGGGGTTATTTCATTGAAGTTGGAAAATGAACCAAAAACATCACGGTTCTTTCAGTCTTTGTACAGTTCCAGAATAAAGACCATACACCCATGAGTCACCATTCATCTTGTACCTGAAGGTGTAGCAAGTAATAATTCAAGGTTAAATTTTATGATTCTGTCTTCTAAGATTCCATATATGTCTAGTTCTTAACGAACAATAAAAATTAATATGATGAATCAACATAAGATTTAGAAAAACACCAAAAAAGGAAACATGCGATTTAGAATGTGTACTAGGCAATTATCTGCTGTTGAGGCCGCTTATAAATTTTTACTATTAAACACTAAAGTTAGTAGAAGTTAATTTTTATTATTTTAAAAAAATTGAAAGCTATTTTAATTGTTTTTTTTGAAAAAATTATTTCAAAATGATTTACATGAACTTTAGTTGGGAAAATACTTTCATTATAAATCTAAAATTTTAATAATCTTAAGGAAAAATCATAAACATGAAATATAATAATCAATATACTTATATAAAGGAGAAGACGGGGGCGGTGAGGTGGCGCTCTAGAATCGCTCCGTTCTATTTTTCTAATTTTCTCAAATTTTCACAATTTTTTAATATTAATAATTACAACTTCCTTAAATATTTTCAATTTTGTAAGAGGGAAAATAAATTGAGAAATTTTCGAATTTGTAAATTGAGAAATTTTCGAATTTTGTAAGAATGAAAATAAATTGAGAAATTTTCGAATTTGTAGGCTCTTATGTTGATAGATCTTTCTTTTATTATTTTCAAACTTGATAGAACTTTCTTTGATTTAGAAAATTATAACTTCCTTATTATTTTCGTTCCCTTTTATTATTTTTAAACTTGATAGAACTTTCTTTTATTATTTTCAAACTTGATATAACTTTCTTTTATTATTTTCAATCTTTCTTTTACTCTTTTTTTTCAAACTTGATAGATCTTTCTTTTATTATTTTCAAACTTGATAGAACTTTATTTGATTTAGAAAATTATAACTTCCTTATTATTTTCGTTCCCTTTTATTATTTTTAATCTTAATAGAACTTTCTTTTATTATTTTCAAACTTGATAGAACTTTCTTTTATTGTTTTTATTATTTTCAAACTTGATAGAACTTTCTTTGATTTAGAAAATTACAACTTCCTTATTATTTTCGTTGATTTAGAAAATTATAACTTCCTTATTATTTTCGTTCCCTTTTATTATTTTTAAACTTGATAGAACTTTATTTTATTATTTTCAAACTTGATAGAACTTTCTTTTATTATTTTTATTATTTTCAAACTTGATAGAACTTTCTTTGGTTTAGAAAATTACAACTTCCTTATTATTTTCGAATTTGTAGGTTTGATAGAACTTTCTTTTATTATTTTCAAACTTGATAGAACTTTCTTTGATTTAGAAAATTTCTTTGATTTAGAAAATTACAACTTCTTTATTATTTTCGAATTTGTAGGACTTGATAGAACTTTCTTTGATTTAGAAAATTACAACTTTCTTATTATTTTCGAATTTGTAGGCTTGATAGAACTTTCTTTTATTATTTTTAAACTTGATAGAACTTTCTTTGATTTAGAAAATTATAACTTTCTTATTATTTTCGAATTTGTAGGCTTGATAGAACTTTCTTTTATTATTTTCAAACTTGATAGAACTTTCTTTGATTTAGAAAATTACAATTTCCTTATTATTTTCGAATTTGTAGGACTTGATAGAACTTTCTTTTATTTAGAAAATTATAACTTTCTTATTATTTTCGAATTTGTAGACTCTTATGTTAATAATTGCAATTTTATTTTTTATTATTTTCAATCTTAATAGAACTTTCTTTTATTATTTTCAAACTTGATAGAACTTTCTTTTATTATTTTCAAAATTTTAGAAAATTTCTTTGATTTAGAAAATTACAACTTCTTTATTATTTTTGAATTTGTAGGACTTGATAGAACTTTATTTGATTTAGAAAATTACAACTTCCTTATTATTTTCGAATTTTTAGGCTTGATAGAACTTTCTTTTATTATTTTTAAACTTGATAGAACTTTCTTTGATTTAGAAAATTATAACTTCCTTATTATTTTCGAATTTCAAGGCTTGATAGAACTTTCTTTTATTATTTTCAAACTTGATAGAACTTTCTTTGATTTAGAAAATTACAATTTCCTTATTATTTTCGAATTTATAGGACTTGATAGAACTTTCTTTTATTTAGAAAATTACAACTTCCTTATTATTTTCGAATTTGTAGGCTCTTATGTTAATAATTGCAATTTTCTTTTTTATTATTTTCAATCTTAATAGAACTTTCTTTTATTATTTTCAAACTTGATAGAACTTTCTTTTATTATTTTCAAACTTTATAGAACTTTTCTTTTATAATACTTCTTGACTTTTAAACATAATGGATTTCCATGTTATTCACCTTACAAACATCTATAAATTAAAGGTCATTCATAACAAAAAATCTACACCGAAACTTTTTTACATAGCTTCAAATTTGTACAACCATATTTACAATCAATACAACTATGGCCTACACCATGTTGGATGCTTTGAACGACAACAACTATACCTGATAAGAGTACGAGTGTGTAGAATGTGGGAATCTGTCAATCCAAATACTGAAGAACTGATCAGTCTTGACATGATTTTGATCGATGAAGACCACTGTCACATGGGTCTAAATTGCTCTTCATACGCATAACGTTGCCTAACAGATTGGAAGAAGACATCGTCACTGCATGGATTTCAGTTCATATGTCCGGATATGATTGATGCACGTATTAATGACACCAACATACTCTCAGATTTTTGATGTAGTAATATATTAGAGTAATATATAAGTAATACTATTATATAAGTTATAATTCAAACTATCATGTTCTAATATTATTTTTTCTATGTTGATTTAGATGTTGTGGGCTGCTTGACCTACTTGGGTGGCATTGAAGTTGTCAAAGGCGGTTGAAAAAAAAGAGATCTCAAATTTGTCACAAATTAGTAAGTTATGCATTATATTAATTTTAATATAACTGTTAATTGTTTTTTATTTTTCTTGTAATTTTATATTACTTCTTTGGTTACCCCAATTTATTTGTTTTACTTATTTAATTTGTATAGTCAACTTCATTAGTTTAAAACTCTAATATCATGCACTATTATCTATATAAAAATATTGTACATGAATATTTTTCTAAGCACTCACTGTGTATTGCAGTATTCTAAAAGTTCTTCTACGCCCAAGACTGTGCATGACAAAAAGAAAAGGAAAGTATCAATTGAGGACAATGAAAAAGACAACGGAGTTGGTGATGGATACAGTGGAGCTGGTGACGGAGGCAATGGAACATGTATTTAGCATTATGCTACCGTCTAATTACATATGTGTTTCCAATCTTACTTTTTAGTATTAAATAATATGTACTAAAGGTTTCGCATTATACTTTTAAACTACATTGATAACTTGTCCGATTTTAATATATTTTGAATATGCATTAAAGGTATATTGAGATTGATAATTACTGTCATTTTCTTAGTTATTTTTAATTATTATGTTTGTTTCAATAAGGATGAAATTTTGCTAAGATTTGAAATATTACAAACTATAAGATTTATAATATATAATATAAATTATATATTATCTTTTCTAATAATACTATATAAATATAAGTAATATTATATGTTTATATTGATTTTTGTCAATATAATATATATATATATATATATATATATATATATATATATATATATATAGCAATGGTATCGGTCCAACAAAATAAAAAATACTATATAAACAAACAAAATATGTAAATATTTTATTATAGTACCTATCCAAATGCAAATTTTATAGAATATATTTTTTTCGATAATTTAAATAATTTTGTAGATATTAATTTCACAATTTTTATTCTAATATTCTTTTTTTAATAAATATATTCTAATGCCGCTGCGAAGCGCGGCTTAATAACCTAGTTACAATGTAAAAGTAATCTTTACAATCAAAAATTATAAATATTAAATATACTCAAAATAACATTCTTAAAAGTCAATACCACTCTCATAAGTCATAATATAAATGCTAAGTACTTAATTCTGGCAATGTGTACAAAATAACGGGTTAAAATATTAATTTATTATGGTACGATATATAATGGAATAATGAGTGTATTATTTATTTAATCGATTTAATTGTTAGAGAAAAGGATCCGGATCAAATCAATTTAATCGGATTGAATCAATTTTATCAGATCAAAATCCGATAAATGCCTGGGCTTGGCCTAATTTTTTGAAAAATCCAGTCCGGCATGGATAAAAGCCAAATTTAGACACGTGGAAAAATCCGATTGTGTTTGTAATTAACACATATATTCACTTATTATAAATTAAAAAGTACTTTCAACAAATATATATTTACATATTTATGACTAAATACATTATTTATATACTTAAATTTATCATAAATGAATTAAATGTATATCAAGTAAACGGCAGAAAATAATTTATTTAGTTGTGGATGGACAGTTTTTTAATATAATTTGGAAGCCAAAAATGGCCGAAAACCAGAAAATTATCACAAAATGGCTTCCGGACAGATCAACTTACGACGACTGTTCATCATTCATATTTGTCGTAATTTAGTATTTTGTCGTAATTCAAACAGATGGGTCCACCCAATATATGACAACAATTTGCGTCGTTAGTTCGGTTATGATATTACTGATGGTGGGTCATGTTCATAAGTTGTTCATAAGTTGGGAGGGAATTTCGGTCGTAAGAAACTAACATACAACAATTTATTCCGTCGTAAGTTTGTTAACATTTTATTAAAAATATGGAGCCCATTACTCATATTTACGACGAAATTATAACTTGTAACGAAATCTGAACTTTCTACTTAAGCAAAAGCGACGAAATAATTCAGTTGTAAATGGTGGCATTTACGACGAATTAAGTGCAAAAATTCCGTCGTAAATGCCCCTCTTTATCGTAGTGCCTGGCCAGGAACCTTTTCTTTGTGAGTACTAATTACTAAACCTGGCGCCCTCATGGATATTTCTTCCACATGTCTTGCAAGTGATGGTTATGACTTATGGGAAGCAGCATGCGGACACAATACCTATGTTTTGTATACTTAGTTCGTGTCATCGTTGTAATCTTCTCTGGATCAAGGTCCGGGGGATAGAATTTGCTGATAACACACCTACTCTCAGCCATTCTGGAAAAGCAATAGCACTTGTACTGAGTGAATGAAAAAAATTTAACAATTACAGTAAATTTTATGAAATAAACAAGTGAAAGATTTAAGGAAACTACATGCAGAAATATAACTCAACCAATTAATATAACCTAACAAAAATAAAGGTAGTATATAATTCGACTTAGAGTATATGAATTGAAACTAACATAAACAGAAGTATATTAGTTAAGCAAAAAATGCTTCTCAATACGTAATCGCCGACCCATCAATCAATTAACTTGAGAGAATATTGACGTATGCAAAAATTAATTATTCACGTACAGAGCAATCGACGTACCTTAAACTCTTATTCAAACCCTGTCGAATGCAACTTTTCTCCGCCTATCCTTTTTGCCCGAGGTAGTAGTTGGGTGTAGTAGGGCTGAGCAACGGTCGGTTCGGTCGGTTTTTAACGATTAAACCGGACCGGACCGTATCTGGCGGTTTCGTAAATTACTAGACCGGACCGGACCATTTAAAAATTGAGACCAAACCGAACCAGACCTGAATTAAACGGTTTGATTTGGGCGGTTCGGTTTTAAACCTAACTAGACATTCGAAGATAAATGAACTAAAAAATTAATGATATTACTAAAATTTGATAGGTAGTTGCTACACAAAAATATATTGATATTAATAATTAAAGCATAAATAACATCCTTTCTGAATAAAATTGCAAAGTGCAAGATATGAGGTATAAAAAATATGTATTTTTTACTTAGGATTTTAAGATAGAAATACATTTAATAAAGTGTAAGATGTGAGATATCAATAAAATGAATAAATATATTATTTTATAATATAATAAAATGGAACGGTCTGGTTCGGTCTTAACGGTCTGGTTTGAATATAAAAACCGAATCGAACCATTAAATAACGGTTTTTATTTATATCAAACCTAAACCAAACCGAACCGCCAAAAAAACCGTAAAATGCGGTTTGGTCGGTTCGACCCGGTCCGATTCGACCGGTTTGGGTTTTTTTTGCTCAGCCCTAGGTGTAGGCGCTTTTTATCCGTGTCCCCTGTTCATATTCTGTCCCATCCAATTGTATACGTAACGGGGACTCGACACGCATTTTCCTCGACACGCTTTTTAATTCTCCTATAAAGTATTCTTTCATAAATTATTTTTAATTTTTTTTTCTTCTCAGTCAAAATTTAACGTTTAAATTTTTATTCAGAAAAAAAATAATTTAAAAATAAATTATACAAGTATACTTTATATACACCTTAAAATGTGTGTCAAGTAGAGAAAAAAAACTGTATAAAAATGAGTGGGACGGAGGGAGTATATAACAACGGGTTCTGTTTGTCAAATTGTATGATGTTATTAACTTTTCTAAGATATGTTGTATGATAGGAAAATTTGATCCATGCTACGATCCCGAAGATTCTGGTCTCTCGGTTCAAAAATCTTTTAGAGGAAGGTTTCGTGTACATCATCAAAAATCTGAAAATTGTTTCAAGTAAAGGAGGATACACAAGAGGTGAGGTGGCGTCTCTATAATCGTCTCAATCTATTTTAATTCGAATTTATAAAGAAGACATATAAATAAAGTTTTATTTGAAGTAGAGTATGTGTTCGAATTTATAAAGAAGAATAGTTCGAATTTATAAGTAAGTCGTAGAATTAAGAGTTCGGCTGAAAGTAGAATATATGTTCGAATTTATAGAGTAGAAAAGTTCGAATTTATAAAAAATACATACAATTAAAAGTTTTATTAGAAGTAAAATATGTGTTTGTAAAAATAATTAAAAGTTCTATTCGAAGTAGAATATGTGTGCGAATTTATAAAGGATAATAGTTCGAATTATAGGAAGATATATAGTTAAAAGTTAAATTGAAAGTAAAATAGGATTTTGAATTTATATAGATATTTTTTTAACGAAAGAGTGGCTCATTAGAAAATAGTATGTTAACATGAAAATTAATATATATACGACAAGTATTCAATATATTAAATTTGAGATTTTGATCTTAAAAAAGAAAGCGCGTATTCCATGGGAGGACGGTTATTAAGGAGGAACGACTAATTTTTGTAATTTAATTGATAGGAGTATTTTTTTCAACATGAGAGCGACTCATTAGAAAAAGAAGTATGTTAACATGAAAATTAATATATAACACAAGTATTTAATATATTAAATTTGAGATTTTGATATTAAAAAGAAAAGCGTGTTTTAAGGGAGAACGGCTTATTGGAGAGGACGAAATAATTTTTGTAATTTAATTGATAAAGTTTTTAAAAAAATTATGACGCCGCCGCGAAGCGCGACTTTTTCTACTAATTTTAAGTTATAAATAACTTTTTTGTGATATCTCAAACACGCACTAAACGTGCACGGCCCGTCCAACTTGCCTTACAAAAGTCAATTCCGGCCCGCGAATTTAAATCAAACATATTTTTTTGACAAAAGTCGGGTATGAAAAGTCCGTTGGATTCGGTCCAACCCGATATAAACCGTGGACTTTTTGAAAATCGGGATAAAAACCTGGATAAACTCGTATGTTATCCTAGGATTTTTTTTAATAAACTTGAATAAAATGTTGAAAATTTTAAAATTTTCAATAAAATACAGGAAAAATAATAAAATTAAAAATTTCAACAAATTTTTTGTGCATCTCTAGATATAATTGGTTTAAACTATCCGTATATAATCTTTAAAGTGTTTTTTTTAATTTATATTTTACTACTCAAAAAATTTGTTCAAAAAATTATGTACGATCCTGCCCAATGCAATATTTATTTTCTTACATAACTTGTTTTTAATTATCATAATGAGATATTGAGATGTGTCCTTTATTTAAGTGTATACTTTGTAGTTGAATGAGGAATAGCCAGGATCTCACTTGGGGGAAAAATCGGATAGGATCTTCTGATTTGAGATAAATATCATCGTGAAACTAGTTTTGGTCGACCACATGAATCATTTAGCTCGTCTAGCATAATAATTAATAAATGATTATATACGTGTTTGAAATATCACAAAAAATCGGTCATTTATATAAGCACGAGAAGAAAACAGGAGTGACATATTGAGAATCAGGGATCATCACCGCGTTCCTTGTATTTTAAAAAAAAATTACATCCATGCCAATATCATCTTAGAGTTCTCCGTCCCAGATGTCCTCAAGTGACTGGATCAGACCTGTATTAGAGATATACATCTTACAAAGATTTGCCCTGCTCTGCGGGATTGCAGCAATCTTCTTGGACTCTTGTAATGAATTGGAGAGTTGAATTAAGATAATAACGGTTCAATCGGATTTAATAACTCAAATACCCAGAGATCTAGGGTTTACAATATATGACTTACAGAAAATTAACAATAACACTGCCTTTCGAGAGGACAGCCTCTCCCAGTACAATAATGTAAAGAAACAGAATAATACTCAGCATCCTCGCCCTACCCCCTCCTGCCTCCCCCTTATCCCTACTACTATTTAGTTGTTTCCTTTTTTACCCCTTACAAGATGAGACATTTCCCATTACACCCTTGAAAGATGAGACATTTCCCATTACACCCTTAACTCTATGGATTGGCCCTTTTCTTTTGTCTTGAATATGTTATCAACAGTTTTGGCACTGGCCCATGTATGACATTACCATCCCCCCAAAGTTTCACCTTGTCCTCAAGGTGGAATGCTGGGAAACCAGCGTGTATGGACATTGCATCCTCCCAAGTTGCTTCAAACGCTGGTAAATTTTTCCATTGTATCAACACCTCCATGTCGTCTGGGGAAATAGTAGAAGAAGGTCGTACATCCAACACAGCCTCAGGTTCCACTAGTAATTCCAGGTCTGCATTTAGCTGCTTTGGGAGAGTCGGTACTGTAGGCAGTGGTCCAACCGCCCGCTTGAGTTGGGAGATATGAAACACAGGGTGAATTTTACTATACTCCGGTAGCTGCAACTGGTATGCCACTTGTCCAATCGGCTTCAACACCTCAAAGGGACCATAAAACCGGGCTGCTAATTTCTCATAAGGGCGTTTAGCAAGGGAACGTTGCCGGTACGGTTGTAACTTAATATAAACCATTTCGCCGACTTTAAAAGAGTCATCTCGACGCTTTGCATCTGCGTAAGCTTTCATTCGCTGCTGGGCTTTCAACAAATTGAAATGTAATTCATCTAATATACCATCCCTTTCTTGTAGCAAAATCTCCACACTGTCAACCGGAGATTGCCCTTTCCCCAATTTTCGAAGCACTGGTGGATCCCTTCCATATACAATTTTGAATGGTGTGAATTTGGTTGAGAGATGTGGGGCAGTGTTATAGGAATACTCAGCCCAATGCAGCCATTTTGACCAAGATTTGGGATGTCCCCCTGCAAAACACCGCAAGTATGACTCCAATGCCTTGTTGACTATCTCACTTTGGCCATCCGTTTGCGGATGGTAGGAAGTACTTCGCTTGAGATCTGTCCCTTGTGACTTGAATAACTTCTTCCAAAAAATGCTTAAAAAAATCCGGTCACGATCAGAAATAATTGACGATGGAAACCCATGTAGCCGAACTACATCTTTGATAAAAATGGAGGCAACTGTCAGAGCACTAAAGGGGTGACGCAGAGGCACGAAGTGTGCGTACTTGGATAGGCGGTCCACCACAACAAGTATGGTGTCCACACCATGAGATAACGGGAGACCCTCAATGAAGTCCATTGAAATGTCATCCCACACTTTTGTTGGTATTGGCAGCGGTTGCAATAGCCCAGCAGGAGACTGTTGGGAGACTTTTTGTTGCTGGCAAGTAGTGCAATGTTGGACATATGTCGCGACATCCTTTCGCATACCCACCCAAAACCATTCTGCAGCAAGCCGTAAGTAAGTTTTCACATCACCCCCATGGCCACCAATGGGTGAATCATGGTACATAGATAAAAGCTTCGGTATGAATGCCGATGCCCGAGGAATGACAAACCGTCCTTTATACAGCAACTTGTCCCCCTGCAAGGTAAAACCCCCATGTTCCCTCTGGTGTGTTACAAAGTCTGTTTTGATTTGCTGTAGCAGCGAATCCTGCTGCACTTCTGCATCCAGACTTGACCAATCAATACTTGCTTCAGTTGTCAAAGATCCCAACACCACATCCCCAACTGTCTTCCTTGAAAGTGCATCGGCAACTCTATTCGAACTGCCTGGTTTATACTGTATATCAAAGGAGAATCCCATTAATTTGCTGACCCATTTTTGGTAGTCATTGCCAATTTCCCTTTGTTGTGTTATATGCCTCAGGCTTTGTTGATCTGTTCGTATCAAAAAGTGTCGTCCCAAAAGATAAAAACGCCATTTCTGAACAGCCAAACATATGGCCATTAGCTCCTTCTCGTACACAGACTTTTGCTGAGCTCGTGGGCCCAGTAACTTACTGAAAAATGCGATGGGTCGACCCTCCTGCATTAGGACTGCCCCCACACCAAACCCAGATGCATCCGTTTCCACCACGAACGGAGTTTTGAAGTTTGGCATTGCTAACACTGGTGGCTGAACCATGGCTTGTTTGAGGTTGTCAAAAGCAGTCGTAGCTTTGGTTGTCCACCCAAAAGAATCCTTTTTGAGTTGCTCAGTTAAGGGCTGCGCGATTTGAGCATAGTGCCGCACATATTTTCGATAATAACCGGTGAGGCCAAGGAAACCCCTCAATTCTTTTAAATTACGCGGACATGGCCATTCCATAATGGCCTTGACTTTGTCCAAGTCGACTGCTACCCCTTCGCCTGAAATCACATGGCCCAAGTACGCCACCTCCTTTTCTCCAAAATTGCATTTCTTGCGGTTGACTACTAGACTGTGCTTGGCCAAGGTAGATAAGACCAGCTGCAAGTGTTGCCTATGTTCATCCTCGGAGGGGCTGTAAACAAGAATATCATCGAAAAAGACTAGCACAAATTTTCGTAGGAATGGTCGGAATACATCATTCATCAGTGATTGAAACGTGGATGGAGCGTTCATTAGCCCAAACGGCATGACCAAGAACTCGTAGTGGCCATCATGAGTGCGGAAAGCCGTCTTAGGAGTATCTTGTGGCCTTACCAAGATTTGATGATATCCCGACTTCAAATCTAACTTGGAAAACACCCGTGCCCCATACAATTCATCCAAAAGCTCCTCTATGACCGGGATGGGATATTTATTCGGGATTGTCTATTTATTTAGAGCCCTATAGTCTATACAAAACCGCCACGACCCATCCCTTTTCTTGACCAACAACACTGGGCTTGAGTAAGGACTAGTGGAGGGTTTTATGATGCTAGCCAACAACATCTCACGGATCAACCGTTCTATTTCATCTTTTTGAACTTGTGGGTATCGATAAGGACGAATCCCAATGGGATTAGAGCCCTCTTTCAAAATTATCGTGTGTTCATGGCCTCTAGACGGTGGTAAACCTACATGTGCTGTAAAGACAGATGCATACTGCTCGACCGTGGATATCAAAAACTCTGGCACACTAGGTGCTTGTACCTTGATGCTATCTTCACTGTCATTACTGGTCTGCTGCCCCCTGTCCCTTTCCACTTGATTTAACTCAACACAGAATCCACCTCCCTCTTTGCGAAGAGTTTTCAACATGGCCTTTAAAGAAATTTGAGAACGTACCAGAGTTGGATCGCCCACTAGCGTTACTGTTCTCCCATCAACCTCATATTGCATTATTTGAGTCTTCCAATTACTCACGACATTGCCCAAAGTCTCTAACCATTGCACGCCCAGAATTATATCCGAATTTCCCAATTCCAGAGGCAAAAAATCGTCCCTGATCTCTACAGCTCCTTCCAACTGCAGTCCCACTCCCCGACATAACCCCTTACCTCGAACAGATTCCCCATTTCCCAGAGCTACTCCAAAACCCCCAGAATCCGACACCATGATCCCCAACTCCTCAATTTTGGAAAGAGATATAAAGTTGTGCGTTGCACCGGGGTCTATCATAACAATCACCTCTTTTCCCCTAATTGTTCCTCGTAATTTCATCGTCTTGGGGTTGGAAAGTCCAATAACCGAATTCAGTGACACTTCCGGGTGGATGGGAACCTCGGTAACCGTCTCTTCTATCGGAGAAGGTGGTGTATCCACGACCCCATACTCCGTCCCATCTTCCTCCTCCTCATCAATTAATAGCACACTCAATTCGCGCTTCTTGCAGCGATGCCCCATCATCCACTTCTCATCACACTTAAAACACAAGCCCTTGGCTCGTTTGTCCTGTAACTCTTTATCAGACAAACGACGTAACTCCCCTCCTGATTTGGCTGTATACTGGGATGTCGAATACTTGGGAGAGCTAACAGAAGACTGAGACTCCCCCGCCTGGGACGCCCAACTGCGTATGGAGGTAGGGCTTTGCTGGGAACTATAGACAGTAGAACCACCGTGACTAGGCCCCTTGAAAGACACCGAATAAGGGCCTGTTTTCTGCATACTGCCTCCCGCCTTCTTGCTCCCTGTCACTTGATTTCGTTCCTCCACTCGCAAGGCTAGTTCCATAGCCTGTTCTAGACTCACTGGATTCATCACCCGAACCTCCACCTTAATTTCCTCCTTCAACCCATTCAGGAATTGACCCAAAAGTATAGTTTCCGGAACCCTCTCCAATGGCGCTGCCGTTTCAATAAATTTACGACGATACTCCGTCACTGTAGTCAATTGGATTGTAGCGAGCCACTCTCACAGGTCAACCTAAATAGGTTTTCTACAAGAAAGAACCTAAGCTCTGATACCATCTTTGTAACACCCCCATTTATAATTAAATGAGGGGCTACTTATTAAACCATAAACCTATATACAAAACACTAAAATCTCTAAAATAACAATTAAACAATCTAAATAATTCTACAAGTCCATAATCTTAATCAATGAAATAAAGGGTAGCTCTCCTTCACACAGTCCCAGATCCCCCTAAGCACCTGCCAGAAAAAAAGAATACGGCATGAGCCAAACGCCCAGTACGGATTTGGAATACATTTTATAAAACAGAAAACAGATATTAATATTTGACAGTTTATAATAAAACATTTATTTAAAAATAATTATGGCTGAAGCAACGAGGGGTTATGATATTTCATACCGAGATCAGAACAGAACAAATACAAATACACACATCATAGGGTACCTAATGTGTGCAACAAATCAGATAACGTGTACGGCATATACAACGTCACCGTCAAATCAAATAACAAATCACAAATCATAAACTCTGGGTGCACCCACGTATCCTGAAACAAATATCAAATGCGCAAAAGCTCGCCTCCTGAGCTATCAGAAGGATACGCCGTGACCAATCACACTGTCACGGAAGTGTCATGTCACTGGTGCCGCAATGACATGGTTGTAGTACCCCTACAGCTGGTTAACTCGGTATACCCTATATCACTAAGGGTTCAAATATAATATTTCGTAAAATATTTGAAATTCTCACATAACAGATATTCTCAATATTTCCAACAGACGCAATATCAGAAAATTGCAGAAACAAATATTTAAGTATTTCGAAACAGATTTAAATATACTTTTCAGAATCAAAACAATTTTCACATTTCAAAATGATTCAAAATCAAACGAACAGATTTGAGGTCAAAACGAATTTAATTTAAATATTTCTAAGAGGAGTAGCGCTGAATAAAATAGGAGAGAATCCGTACCTCAAAATGACAAATGTCAAATACTAATAAAACCCGTGAATGAGCTTAAACTTCCGGCTCCCAATCTAATTACAAAAAGATAATTTATAATTAAAGTAATTTGCTTTCCACATTGATTAGTAGTACAATTAAGTTAATAATGTTTAAATTTATAACCTGGTGCAATAACTTTTATCAGAACTAAAACTATTAATACTAATCCTACAATTTTGACAACATAAGATGCCCGGCCACTGGACCTTGATTTGACCTCGTGTAAACACTAATTTAGGGACTTCTTGTAAACCTTGCAACACCACCTAATCTATGAAATCTTTATAACTTAATACTAAGCCTTTTATTAATTAGAAAATCCTAACAACCAACTACCTGACTAGGTTTGGCCAATGGTCAATTACAGGAGACCAACAAAATATAGTACTATAATTTATATTTTAATTCACGTACATTACACCTAATTAAAACAAAAACTCAACATCTAATTTTTAAATACCAAAATCACGCATCTCGGATATCAAAGCATTCTTCATATTTTTATACCATACCTTTAAACTCAAATTCCAGAATTAATCTAATTGATATGTATAACATATTTGAAATATGCCACTACTTAATTATTAAAGAATAGATAACTAATGATGACACAGAAGCTTGGGACCTTGAAACACACAATAGAGTACACAAAATAAGATTGTATGAATTACACTTAATTATAAATTAATTTAAAAGATGAAGCAATACCTCATATAACTCCATAAATTTCAAAGGCATGTGTCCTCTACCGTTAGTCTCCTTCTCGCCCCTCTTTGTTTTTCTTTTTCTTCCCTTCCGCTGCGGTCTTAAATTTGCTTTTAGGGTTTTGTAAAACAGCTCACGTTTATACCGAAACTTATAATAATTAGTGTTTTCTTCTTATTTTAATTACTTGTATTTGAAACTCTTTTTTTACAATCAAATTATAATATAAACAAATATTACTACTAAAATTAATCGTACCAAATCTAAATTTAGTTTAAATCAGATTTCTCTAAAAATTATTATTGTTATTATTATTATCAAAATTTATGAATATTACACCAACGACTTTCATATTAATTTAAAAGATCCAACGATTGAGAATTGAAGGACCAAACTTTAATTTGAAGGACCGGACTACAAAAATTTTCAATGTTCCCTCTTTAATATAATAGTATAGATTATTAAATTTGGAGTCATAAATATTAGATAACAATAAATTGTTGATGTGATTCAAAATTTTAATCTATGTTAGTATGTTTCATTTTTAGATATTTGATTTAAATATATTGGTGATTAATATCGTAAACCTTTAAATATCTCTTCTATATATAATAGAAGAACAGGTGGATAATTTAAGGGCATTTTGAGCCAATAAAACCCCTGTGAAATTACCATTTTACCCTTATATATTAAGAAATTACATGTCATGCCACTACTCTCTTATCTGGAAGAAAAAATTGAGTAAATAATGTTTTAGTCAAGAATCGAACCCCTGACATTCGCTAAAGAAGTCATCCTTCTAACCATTGAGCTACATGATTCTTTTTGATTTTGAACTAAAATTCATATAACATAAACCTCACATCTTTCTTATCCTATATTTATTATTATTTAAATTTTTGAGTAAAAATTAAGGTGATTTATAATATTTATTAAACTTTATTTTTTTAATACTTAAAATATCATACAAAATCATATATACTACCAGTCTTATAAAATATTAATATTACGTTTTAAAAACAATATTATGTGTGGTGCTTTTTATCTTTCTTTTAACTAAACAAATATTTTGTATATGTATCGATAACTATAATATATTCTATTTTCTTGCATCAGAGTCGAACTTTTCTTGTACTACGCAATATATTTGAATTATTCAAATATTTAATATATAAAATGTATTATTAAACATTGATATAACATAAATAACATATTACAAGTAGTTTATTTACATATTTATGACTTATTTATTTTTAAATGAATGAAATTAGTGTTAAAACATGTGTAAAAATTAGACAATAATTTAGGCATGGACGATCGGTCACTTCGGGGAGACTCCGAACATGAACTCATTCGTCGAACCCGTCTCAATCCTCGAACGAGAATTACTTTATTTATCGCACAATAATCATTGTTAAATAACACATATTGATAACATGTATACATGATATTTATAATTATTTGTTATGATCTATACTACAAGTATAAAGTCAGTGTGATGCATACAACATTCATATTCTTCTTATTTTACATTTATATTTACTTTGTTTGAAGTTCATCTTAAATTTGAAAAGTTTTATGCGATTGTTGAACTTAATGTTGAATTAACGTGTGTGTTTCTGTTTGAGCGTGATTAAATTGTGTTTTAAGAGTTTTGTGTTTAACAATATTTTAAAAATATATTTAATTAAAATTGTTGTTTTTAATAAATTAAGGTCAAATTGAAAAAGAAAAGGGACTAAAGTGCAAATAGCAGTATATGAATGTCGTATTGACCGACCGACTACCAAACTATATTTTGAATAAAATTGTTGTTTTTAATAAATTAAATAATTAGTAAATAAATAAATAAATATATGTGTGTGTGTGTAAAATAACTAAAAACATAAATAAAACATATGAAAAACTATTTGTTTTGAGTAAAAATATTGTAAAAGGCTAGATAATAAAAATAAATAGATAGTACAACAAAAAAATTAAATGAATTATATATTCTAAAATTTTGATAATAATTTGTGTAAACAATAAACAGATTAAAATATATAGTCCATAACAAATTTAAAAAAACATGATATTGCATATCGTACATTATGATTAGATCAAATCACATTATACAGCCCGGGTTATTTAAAATTATAGTCCCCAATCAATCAAATTATCTATATAAATTAAAGTAAGTACATTGTAACAGACGAAAAAAATGTGCAACCATACCTAGAAAAAAAAAATTAACCGCAAAAAATAGAAATTAATGTTAATTGCTAGAAAAATGACCCGTGTTTTAATTATTACAGATATGTATTTTGAAAAAAATAAAGGATGAATTCATTGTCAAAACACGGATAGAACTCAGAAGGCATATGAGCAATTTTAACTTACGATGATATAAGCAAAAAATATTTATCCATCCATAATTGATCAATTCTCAAGTTCAGAGTTAAAAAAAAGTCTGTTTGTTTGAAAGAATTGAAACACATCGAAATGGTACCAAACGTACTTAATAATAGAATGATTTGGCACAAGGTAGTTCCACTTAAGTCAATTAGCTACATTGTCCTATGTTCTGAAAGTTAGGTAGACAGGGGAAGAGAAATAAAGATAAAATAATGCTTAAAATCAAGAGGTAAGAAGAAAAGACATAAAAGAGTTACAAAGAAAGTTTTAAGAACTGAAAACGCAAGGCCTAAGTAGAGTATTAGAAGATTTAGGAAAGCTTTTGAGTAAAATCAGTACTAAAACCTACAATCTCATACTGCATCATCTTGAAGGCTATTTAGTTTCTACATTGAATATTGTCGGAGATGAACTAAATGAATGCAACATTTTTGAAGAACTGGAAATATTTTAGGATTATAATTTTAAAAATGTCTTCTTAATTAGAAAACATCCATAGAACACTCTAATTCTATTATATGATCCACAACAAAATTAAAAACAGACATGATTTATCAAAACTACTCGTATTAGTTTTCACATTATAAACTTCAACATATTTAAGCAAGTACATCATAGTCACAACATTAACAATAAAAACTCTGTGAACATCAAAAATATACAATTATATATATCAAATGACATTGATAATGCGTAGTTTAGTTTAAAATCACAATCTAAGCTAGCGGCCCATGCCTTGCACGGGTTTTTATGCTAGTTTAAATAAAACTCTTACACCTATTATTAGGCGTAATAAACTGTATACCATATAGAGTATATTATATTTTAATATGTTAGTGAAAATAAATTATAGTATCGTTCAAGAGGCGAATCACCATTCACATACGCGTGTAATAGAAATTTTTTAGGCCTTATGTCAATGTGGGCGTTTGGGGTATCAAGAATAAGTTGACTTATAGCTTAAAATGAGTAAGTGCTTTATAAGTGATAAGTAGAGCTGAGCTTATAAATCCCTATAGTGTTTGGTAAATCAGAACTTATAAGCAGTAGAGTGTTTGGGTAAATCAGAACTTATAAGTTAACTTCTTTTTTTTTAAAATATTAATTTTTTAATATATATATAAATGGATATCAATGGATAGATCTCGATGAGTAGAGAAATTTGATATATACATATCAATTTTTTAATGAACGGATCAAAAGATATATGATTTTGAAGATTTGAAGAATATTATATATTGCGTGTATCGAGAATAAGTTATAAGTTATAAGTTGAATGTTAAGGATTCTTAACATTCAACTTATCCATTTTAAGTAGCTATAAGTTGGTTTCACTTATTTTGGCAAACACCCCACATAAGCTGAAATGGGTTTATAAGCTATTGTTCATTCACACCACATCCGAGGGAAAGATTAAGTTCTCGCCCTTTATTATTTTCTTTCACGCCACTTAATAGGATCTTTTTTAATATACTGATATATTGATTCTCAATTTTTTATAACATTATAATTTTTTTAACATTTATATATTGTTATTATTTTTAATTACAATAATAGAATTATTTATTTTTAATGTATTGTTGATAGAGTTTTGGATTTGTGAAGAAGATTTTATCTATTAAATATAGTGTTCTTTTATATTAAAAAATTAATTATATTAAAGCTAATAATTAAATAAAATAATTAATATTTATTAGGAATTAAACGCTCACTTTACTTTGGGATTTCTCTGAATTCTAAAAGTTAAATTTGAATAATTTTACAGACGTAAAATTTATAAAATAATATATAATTTAGTGACATGTTACCAATTCATTATCTAATCGGAAGTATTTGGACTCAAAACCCGAAGAAATAAAAAGATTGTGATTTTTTATATTAGAAATTCTTTGCAACTTTTACTTGTATTTGGTTTAATTATTATATCAGTTATTAGATTCAATGATTCTTATCTACGTGTATCCTAAAATTTAACATTCTTACTTTGGTGGTATATAACCAAAATTTTGGATTAGAACACTCGTACGCTTATTAAATAATTATATATAATGTGCGCAATAGAGAGATCTTACTCATAATTTTGGTCATTTACTGTCAAATTGGTAAAGGATCATTAGATTATAAATAAATTGAAAAGAAAAGTCTAATGTTACATCAAAACTGTATTTGATTGTTAATCAAATATTGTTTAAATACTAAAAATTTTATTTTAATCAAATATAAGTAGATTTACTAAAATAAATAGATTTTTTATTGTAAAATTCCGTGACTTTCTTTTCTCTCTAGTTTCCGCATAGTTTCAGTTAAGTAATATTGTTAACTCTTCGGTGAATTACATATTATTTTGTAAATTTTGCATTGATCGTAAAATCATTCAAATATTTTATATAATTTTATTCTCATATTAATTATATTTTGTATTGAATTGGATTGGATTCTCTTTGATAAATTTTAATATTTTATTAAAAAAGTAAAGAATCCCTAAAATTTCATAAACTAAGAGAAAGAAATAACCAAATTTGAGTTAAACGTAATAAAAAAATATTTATTATATTTGGAGAATCACTTTACTATTGTGAATTCTAAAAAATATATTTGAATGAATTCACGGCCTTCACGAAACTCACAAAATAATTTTTAATATAGTGATGATTTAACAGTTATTATTCAACTGAAACTAATCTAAAACTGAACAGAAACGAAAATTACAATTTTTTACATTGAGAATTCTATTCAACTTAAATAACTTACCCTTTTTTGTTTAAATTATTTTTAGTATTTGAATATAATATTACTAAAAATCAAATACACTTTTTTATATTAAATTTAATTGTTCTCACTCATCTATTCTAAAATTAACAATGTATATAGGGACCAAAGTTTTAGAAAATATTACTCTTACCCTTATTATATATTAGGATATAATTGTCCAAAAGTATCCAAACTAATAGATCTTGGGACATGGATCTCAAATTCTCAATGTTCTAATAGAGTTTGTTCACCGCATTAATATGACCTGACTTCGTAGTTTGAAATTTGAATCATACAAAATTTATTATTGTTATTTTAATACGATCTCTCGACTTAAGTACTTTTTTATTATATTATTTTTACTATCACTATATGCTGTAGGTTAAGTGACGCCTCTAAATGTTATATTTTGACTTTTTTTTGACGCAAAAGTAGCTTTCATTAATTCGCAAACTCTGCTACTACATAGTGTAAAAGTTCAGCCGGGATATCCCCCTACCTGAAAATACGATCAGGATATAAAATAGAGGCACGAGCAAACTCATGTGCCACTACATTAGCTGACCGTTTAATAAAAATGATAGAAACATCACTTAATTCTCTTAACAGGACCTTGCATTCTTGGATAATATCACCAAACAAAGACTCTAACTCAATGTTACTCCGGATAGCTTGAACTGCAACCAAACAATCTGTCTCCACTGTTGCAGTGCCACCTGGATAAGCTTTTAACCAGCTCAATGCCTCTCGAATTCCCACCGCTTCTGCTATCCCTGGTTCAGTCCTTCCATGAAGTAATTTTGTGCGACTCTCTCTGAGATAGCCTCTCTCACCTCTGACTACTAACCCCACTCCAAACTTACCTTCTTCCTCGAATAAGGCTGCATCTACATTGACCTTGATGCTTCCCAAACATGGTGCCGTCCAGTGCTCCATCCCATCACCTTTCTGACCCAAGAAGCTTGGTGATACATTGCTTAATTTCCGAGCACTTTGCCATTGATCAAGGTAACCTATAGCAGATGATACTATACTCGAAGTCTGTGTTCTCCTCTTTTGCCAAACCAGATCATTCCTGGCCCCCCAAATTGCCCAGCAAGTAATCACTAACACACATTTTTGTCGATCCTTAAGACTCCCGAATTTTGAAGCACACCAGTCAAGAAACCCCATGTCCTGATCAACTTGTGTACCTATTCCCACTCTATTCCAAACCTGTTGAATTTCCTGGCATGTAACAAGGTTGTGCAGTATTGTTTCTTCTCCAATGCCACACACCGGGCAGTTTATCTCCACAGCAACTTGTTTTCCACGAAGTTGGCTTCTCGTAGGAAGGCAACATGTTCCTGCTCGCCACATAAGATTCTTAGCTTTCGGGGGAACTTTTAAATTCCACAACCCTTTCCAAAAACTCACATACCTTCCGTGCATATGGCCCGATTTCGACTTCTGAATTAATTGGTATGCACTTTTTACTGAATACAATCCTGTAGACTCCATGCGCCAGCATAGTCTATCTTGATTCTGACTAATCCTAATGGGAAGCTGCAGAATCAAATTTCTTTCACGATCATTAAACACATCCCTCAGAATGTCATCATCCCAATCCTGCTCATCCATCTTCATTAAGCTACTGACTTTAGCCCACTGAAGCGCCGGGTTCTCAGAATGGACAAAGGGATCTTCCGGATCTGGAAGCCAAGGATCCCCTAAAACGTTGATAGATGCTCCATTCCCTACACACCAGTATGCCCCTTTACGAACTAAGTCCTGAGCCTCATGAATACTCCTCCACACAAAGCTAGGACTATTACCAATCCTAGCATTTAAATAGTTTCCTTTAGGGTAGTATCTGGCTTTAAAAACCCTAGCGACCAGCGAATTCGGTTTAGATAACAAACTCCATGCTTGTTTGCCCAGAAGAGCCAAATTGAAATCTCGCAAGTTTCGAAACCCCAAACCTCCCTCATCCTTATGTCTACACATTCGATCCCAAGCCATCCAATGAATCCCTCTCTTCTCAGTATTCGATGTCTTCCACCAGAAATTGCACATAAGCCTCTCCATATCCTTACTAATCTCTATAGGTAAAAGAAATACGCTCATCGCGTAGGTTGGAAGTGCCTGAGCCACCGTCTTCAACATGATTTCTTTACCTGGCTTCGAGAGGCATTTAAGGTCCCATGCTTGAAGTCTACCTCTTATGCGATCTTTCAAATAGCCCAAAACAGCAGTTTTATTCCTACCCATATTATTAGGGAGCCCCAGGTACAAACATCTATCATCAGCTGGACTCATCTGAAGCAACTGATTAATACTTAACCTTTGGTGCTCCGCTGTATTCGGACTATAAAAAATCGAAGACTTGCTTAAATTAACCTGCTGTCCCGACGCCATTTCAAACTTTTGTAGCACCTCTTGTATTTTCGCTGCCTCCTGTATCGTTGCTTTACAGTAAAGGTAAGAATCATCAGCGAACAACATATGTGTAATCCTCGGGGCACCATTCGCTACCTTACAGCTATGTATCCATCCTCTATTCTCATATTTCCGCAAAATAGCTGATAAACCTTCCGCACATAAAATAAAAATGTAAGGAGATAGCGGATCTCCTTGCCGAATCCCCCTACTTGGTGTAATTGGGCCCATTTCCTTTCCTCCATGCACCACCATATACCTGGCTGAAGTAACACACTTAATAACTAATCTGATCCACTGCTCAGCAAAACCAAATTTCATTAACATATCTTCCAAGAATTTCCACTCAATTCGGTCATACGCTTTGCTCATGTCTAATTTTAGTGCCATATACCCGTCCTTTCCTTTCCGTTTTCTTTTCATGTAATGAAGCACTTCAAAAGAAACTAAAATATTATCCGTTATGCTGCGACCTGGTATGAAAGCACTCTGCGTATCTGCTACAATCTCATTCATCATAGGCTTCATCCTATTTGCCATTACCTTCGTAACTGCTTTGTACAAAACGTTACATAATGCGATTGGTCTCAAATCACCCATACAACTTGGAGCTTTCTTTTTTGGGATCAACACGACATTCGCCTCGCTACACCCCGCCTGGAACTCCCCATCCCTGAAAAAAGACTGAACCTCTGCTACTACATCTTTGCCCACTATCCCCCAGCACTTTTGATAGAATGCAGGGGTCATCCCATCCGGCCCCGGGCTTTTATCCGGGTGCATTCCGAAAATTGCCTGTTTAACCTCCTCCTCCTTGATTGGCTGCAATAAAGTATCATTCATTTGTTGCGTTACCCGACTTTGAACACACCCAATAATCTCCAAACTGCTCGTGCCAGAAGTTGAAAACAGCGAGTTAAAATAATCAACAATAACATCCGCCAATCCACCCTCCCAGTCCACCCAATCTCCTTCATTATTCTTCAAAGATTTAATCTGATTATTGCTTCTCCTCTTGGACGCTGCTCGATGGAAATATTTGCTATTCTGGTCCCCTTCTTTTAACCAAACCTGTTTTGCCCTTTGTTTCCAGAATATTTCTTTTTGCTCTAAAATTTCAAACAGTTTTTTCTTGGCCTCCCCATACCTTCGAACAGATTCTGTATCTCTGCTATATCTAAACGACTTCATCTCTTTTTTGCATCTCCTTAAGCGACTTGCGAAATTACCAGTAATTTCTCTCCCCCATTTTGACAACTTTGCAGCACAGAGGTTAATCTTTGATATAATAGCTCCTTTTTCCTCAATTCTCCAACAATCCTTAACGATCTCAAAACATAATGGATCCTTCAGCCATGCATTTTCAAAATGAAAACGCTTCGAATGACCCACATCAGCTCTCATAAAAGGCTCCAACATGATGGGACAGTGATCCGAAGCCGTGTACTCCAGATTCGTTAGCTTCGTGTCAGGAAAATAATTACTCCAATTCATCGAGACCAAAGCTCGATCTAGACGTACTTCAATCCAGGACCTCGTTCCTCTACCTCTTTCCCAAGTAAAAGGGTACCCCGATAATTCAACGTCCATCAAACCACATTCTGTGATCGTGTGCTGGAAACCCTCAATCAACCATCCCGGATACATATTGCCTCATTTTTTATCACTTTGGCTTAGGACATTATTCAGATCACCTATAACACACCATCTCTCCTCTGAGTTATTAGCCAGACTGCGTAAAAGCTCCCAAGATCCTTGTCTATGTTCTCTCCTAGGTTCCCCATAAAATCCCGTCAAACGCCACCTCATGCTACCCTCTACGACAACTTCCAAGTCTATGTGATTTCTAGAGAATCCCATAATGCTCCCTTCCTCCCTGTCTTTCCATAACATGGCTAAACCTTCACTCCTCCCTTGGGCTTCGACTGCAAATACTCCTTCATAGCCCACTACTCGGCCCACATACTCTACTCTACTTTTATCACATTTAGTTTCACAAAGAAATATGAAACTGGGTCTCTTTTGAGTTATCAACTCTTTATATTTTGACTTAATTTGTCAAAAGGGAAATAACTTAAAGATGATATATTTTTATTGTGTATTAATTATGTAAGTTACATTTTGTGATATTGATGAATATTAATGTGTAAGTAATGGGCGGTTATTTTTTGGAGTGGAGGTGGTGAAAGAAATGACCTATATTTTGTTTTCCCTTTTTCTTTTAATTATTTATTTCATGATTGTCTAATTGTTTTAAGATTTTGTATATATTGCCAGGATTAATGTTGGTGTAGTTTGCGTTCATTATTGCAGTATGTACGTATTTTGTGCTAGCTAGTTTAGTATGTGTCACAACTCACAACTTGTAATATTTTGTCCATAAATTATTTTTGTGGTGTTAAGTTTTATTAATCAGATCAATTTGTTCACGTTGCCCGGTCACGTGCATGTTTGAAGAGTATGACATAAGCTGTTTCAATTTACTTAATTTTTTAGTTAGTATTATTATTTGGCATGACATATGTTTTCTTTGGTGGTTGTTCTGCTTTTCATAGTCTATAGTCTGGACCTGGCAAATCGGATAATCGGTTCGGTTTCGGATCGGATCAATCTCGGATCGGATTAATCTTCGGTTATGATATATTTTTGGTATAGTTCGAATCGGATCGGATTTGATTCGGTTCGGGTCTTATTCGGATTAAAATCGGATGAAATTTGGATTAAAATCGGATGAATTTGGTTCGGATCTTTTTGGATCATTACTCATTCATTTTTTTTAATTTGTAATACTTTAAAAATATCTTATTATTAAATATATTATTTTTTATATAAAATAAAGTACTTTTTCAAAAGTATTGATTAAATATCTATGATATTTTTGACATGAAATTATTCTAATTAAGAATTTTGCTTATAAATAGATTAATTTATTGAATTAAAAGTGGCATAATATATGTGGATTATGATCTGTAAATATTATAACTCAACTAAAACTGAATTCACCATTTTTTTAGTTCGGATTTAAATCGGATCTCGTATTTCGAATCATATTCGGTTCGGATAATTTATTATTCGGTTATGATCGATTCAGATTATAATCGGATCGGATAATTTTCGGTTAAATTTTCGGTTCGGATAATTTTTGGATCGGTTCAAATCGGTTTTCGGATAATTATCGGTTTAACTAATTCGGATACAAAATCGGATTCGGTTCTATGAATTTCGGTTCGGTTCTTCGGATCCGGACCCATTTTGCCAGGTCTCTATACATATATTTTGATGCATCTCGTATTTTTGTGCATGGATTCTTATTTTCTTTCATTTATTTCTTTTCATGGCCTATTTGTTTTAATTAGAGTATTTTTCATTATTTTTTAAAAAAAGTGTAATAAATATAGGCTATTGTCAATGTCATGGTTCTCTCTTAAATGCCTTTTCAGCTTTTTTTAAACTTTGTTGTTACGTATGCATGTGCTGTTGTATTTATTTTGCTATTTAATTGCCACTCATTAATTCTCCGACTAATGTAATTGTAGTCATTTGAACTATTGTATAACAAAGATTATATTGAGTTGTTTATATATTTTGATATATCATAAATATTGTGTTAAACCATGCTAGTGTATGATTGTCAAAGTTTTGAAAACTTTTCTGCGTGCGGCTAAGTTACTGAGTTTCTTGAAATTACTTTATATGATGATTTTTTCACAATGCGGAGATGAAATATTATTTTTGAGAAATTTTTTGTGGCTCTCATAATATAGAGAGCGGAATGAAAAGAAAGTTTGTGTTTGGTGTTTGAGATAAGAAAATTTGTGTTTGATTAAAATTGTTTGTTTGGTTGGAACCGAAAAAAAGAGGAAAAGATGTTGAATTAAAAAAAAGTGAACGATGTGAAATTGATTAATATTTTCAGGAAATGTATTGAATTATATTCGATCAAGTATAACGGACCGATTATGGATATTAGGAATGAAGCATTAGAGGTGGTTGAAAATAAGATATCACGAATTTTGCTAAAATGGGCAAATGATAATTACATACTTAGTAGGGTTTTTTTTAGGGTTGATCCAATCAAGAATAATGAATCGGATCCGAATATCAGTTAGTTACTTATTAATAATTATATAAAATTATGTTACATTTATATATATGTTGTCCATGTTACTTTTAGAAAATTAGTTGTTTAAATTAGAAAATATAAAATTATATTACCTTTTTACATATATGTTGTTCGTGTTACTTTTAGAAAATTAGTTGTTTAATTTAGAAAAAAATAAAAAAGGTTATATGTTTAGCTGAAAAAGTTAAGTGATTATTTATTAATAATTATATATAACAATATTACCATTACATATTTATTTTCCATGTGTTATGTTTAGAAGATGAGTTGTTTTAGTTAGAAAATGTAGAACAGATAATGTGTTTATGTTGAAAAAGGTAATCAGTTATAAATATGTAATAATATTACCATTATATATATATATATATTTATATATATATATATATATATATATTACCTATTTTATTTTTAGAAGATTAGTTGTTTTGGTTAGAAAAATAAATAAAATAGGTAATGTGTTTTAGCTGAAAAAATATAAAATTATATTACCTTTTTATATATATGTTGCTCGTATTACTTTTAGAAAATTAGTTGTTTAAGTTAGAAAAAATAAAAAAGATTACGTGTTTAGCTGAAAATGGTAAGTGGTTATTTATTAATAATTATATATAATAATATTACGATTACATATTTATTTTCCATGAGTTATGTTTAGAAGATGAGTTGTTTTAGTTAGAAAATTTAGAGCAAATAATGTGTGTTTTTGCTGAAAAAGGTAATCAGTTATAAATATGTAATAATATTATCATTTTATATATGTGTTACCTATTTTATTTTTAGAATTTGAGTTGTTTTGTTTAGAAAAATATATAAAATAGGTAATGTGTTTTAGCTGAAAAAAATAATTGGTTATAAATAAATTGATTATAATTAGGCCCGACCCAAATTATAGATAGGTCCAGCCCAAATATCGACCGACCAAAACTTTTAATGTTTCGTCTTTAATAATATAGTATAGATAATAGTGAAATATCATATTTGTGGACATCGTGACTGTGTAAAATTGGATCCATAATTTATGTAAGTAATGAAATTGTAAGAAACTGGCTCACGGTTAGAAGTCATAAAAAATGCAATTGAGTTTGTAGTACAGAAACAAATGTGGGAGTTTTTTGTGTCCTTTCTGAATATAGAAAATTCACAGGTTGTAAGTGAATTTTGGAAAGAAAATATAAGACTAATGGGTCTGTTTTTTTTTTCATTTGAGATTTTCCAAGTTGAAAAAGTTCAAGACAAGAAATACAAAAATATTTTGTCAAGAGTGAATTAGACAATTATGTCTGTATTTTAATGGTATGTCGTAAATTTATAACTAAGTTGAAACTTAGTAGTAAACTTGAGATTGAATACATGGGTGAATTAACGTTTATTAAGGAAATCCAAATTAAGGGATAAGAATAATAGAATGTTGAGTTTGAATTCTTAGAGGGATTCTGTTTTTTTTTTGAAGTAAAATTGCTTAATCATTTTAGGATGCAAAATTGCAGTCCGGCGCCAACCCTATTGATAATGGGAAACGATTAATGCAGAAAAGGAATCACTGAATGTATTATGTGCAAGTAGTCAGAAGTTCGATGTATTTTATGTTGTGTGATCGATTGACTTGACTTGACATTTTTAGTTAATATTTGTAAGTGAATTTTGAAGCAACTTTGCTTGAGCCTAATGAGATGCTGTAAAGAAGATCATGATCATGTACTTGTAAAGTACGTTGTGTAATAAATTGGTATATCAGGCAGCCTAGAGTTATTGTTATTATAATGTGAATATCGAAAGTAATGTTAAAAATCAGAATTCAATTTCGGAACACTTATTTATTTTTGGTAAAGTTAAAGTTCGAAAAGTGAGAAATATGAATGTGTTGCCAGAAGTGAAAGTGTCAATGTGACATATATATTTTTTAATAGTGATGACATTGGTTTGATTTATATTGATATGATTGCAAGTTTTTTTAAAAAGGTATTTGTGTAAAATTGTTTGTCAAAAAATGTTGACTTGATGGGACTAAGGATGTTAAGGTTATACTCTGACGAATAGTGATAATGTGCACTCATATGAATTTGATAAATATAGACTCTTAAGATTGTGGGAGCTATAAAAGGTATTTTACAAATACGTCAAGTGGGAGATGTTGTATTTTGACTTAATTTGTCAAAAGGGAAACCGGAAATAACTTAAAGATGATACATTTTTATTGTGTATTAATTATGTAAGTTACATTTCATGATATTGATGAATATTAATGTGTAATTAATGAGCGGTTACTTTTTGGAGTGGAGGTGGTGAAAGAAATGGCCTATATATAGTGAATTATATTCAAGGAAAGAGGCACTGAAGTAGAGAAGAAGCAGCCTGTTCAATTCACACCCGGAACTCCCAAACTATATAATTTATTCTTACACTTATTTTAATTTTAATATTTATATTTTTAGGTTAAATTCTACATTATGATTTTCTCAATTTTTTTTTCTAATTTTCTAGAATTTTTGAATTTTAAATACTAATAAATAAAAAAAATATCATTTAACATATTAGAAGTAGAATATGTGTTCGAATTTATTGAGGAGAAGAGTTCGAATTTATAGGGAAGACATATAAATAAAATTTTGATTTGAAGTAGAATAGGTATTCGAATTTGTAATGGAGAATAATTAATTTATAGAAGAGAAGAGTTCAAATTTATATAGACTTTATAGGTTAGACATATAATTAAAAGTTCTATGAGAAGAAGAACAGATTTTCAAAATTATAGAGTAGAAGAATTCAAATTTATAAGAAATACATTAAAAAAAAAGTTATATTGGAAGTAGAATAGGTGTTTCTAAGACATATATATAATTAAAAATTCTATTGGAAATAAATAGGAGTGTGAATTTATATTAACGTTTTTTCAACGAGAGAGCGGCTCATTAGAAAGGAGTATGTTAACAAGAAAATTAATATATAAGACAAGTATTCAATGTATAAAATTTGCGATTTCGATCTTAACAAGTAAGAAAACTTGTTTAATGGGAGGACGGTTTATTAGGGAGAAATGAGTGATTGTTATAATTTTATATATAAAGTTTTTTCTAAAAAAATTATAACGCCATCGCGAAGCTCAACTATGTCAATTTATAGGTTAGACATATAATTAAATGTTATATCGGTAGAATAGATTTTCGAATATATAGAGTAAAAGAGTTCGAATTTATAAGAAATACATATAAAAAAAAGTTCTATCAAAAGTAGAATAAGTATTTTTAAGGCATACATAATTAAAGTTCTATTAAAAGTAAAAGAGGAGTGCGAATTTCTATATGTGTTTTTTCAACGAGAAGACGACTCATTAGAAAGGAGCATGTTAACATGAAAATTAATATGTAAGACAAGTATTCAATGTATAAAATTTGGGAGTTCGATTTTAACAAGGAAAATGTGTTTAAAGGGAGGACGACTTATAGGGAGAAATAAGTAATTTTTAAAATTTTATAGATAATTTTTTTAAAAATAAACTTAAAACACCGCCGCGAATCGCGGCTTTGTCAACTAGTTTTTATTATTCAATAGGATATAATATATAGCTCAAAAAGTAAATATTTACTATGTTATATGTGAATCTATGTACTCTCTTATTATCCTTTTTACTCTTATGATATAATAGATACTAGCTTAAAACCCGTGCGATGCACGGATTGTTATAATTGTTATTTTATTATTAATTTTTAATTGTATTTGTTAAAAAAATAAGTAGGCATGTTAAAATAGCTAAACACTTTTAATTAATCAAAAACATTAAAACATATTTTAAAATAAAGAAGTAAGCGTTTGCTCGTTATATTTTTGGAAAAAAGGGGTTTTAGTATGGAAAAATAAAAAATGTAACATATATTTAGTTTAAAAAGGTAAATGCCCGTGATATTTTTGGAAAATGAGGTTTTAAAATTTTAAATTATTAAATACGTTTTAAAATAAATAAGTAAAGGGTTTGTCCGTGATATTAGGTCGGTGTAGTCGACACACATTCTCCATTTGTTGTTCGACTTCTTAACTACTACCACATTCGCTAGCCAGTCCGGATACTCAATTTCTTCAATAAACTTGGCTTCCAGCAACTTTTCTACTTCGGCCTGGATCACTTGCTGTCTTTCCATGGCGAAGTTTCTTTTCTTCTGCTTGACTGGCTTTGCGTCAGGGTTAACACTAAGACAATGCTTTGTGACCGAAGGGTCTAGCCCTGGCATGTCCTCAGGTCCCCATGCGAATACATCGTGGTATTGTCTGATAACTTCAATAACTTTCTTTTTTAATTCAGGCTCCATGTTTTTGCCTATTTGAATCATTTTCCCTGACTGTCCGACATAAAGTTCTACTTCTTCGGTCTCAGCTGCCGGTTCGGCTATGGGGTTAGACAAGTCTGCTCCAAACTTTTCCAACTCGATATTCATCATCTGATGACTGCCCCCTTCATCTTCTTTTCTCTTTCTCTTTCCTCCTTCAGTCATCTCGACGTCTCTATCCTTTTCGATGTCTTCCAACATTATAATTCTAGCAGCTTTCTAATCACCTCTCATTTCTCCTATACCATTCTCTGTTGGAAATTTCAGCTTTAGGTGGGGAACAGAAGCTACCGCCTGGAAAGCACTAAGTATCGGCCTTCCTAGGATGCCGTTGTATGGGCTATCCACTCTCACTACATAGAATTTGGCCTCTTTTTCCATGGTGTAAGGGGCCTTGCCTAGCACGATGGGAAGGGTGATTGTCCCTTCGATCGGTACGGGCTGATTTCTGAAACCATACATCGGGGCTTCATGACATGGCTCCAATTGCTCACCTCCTAAATTCATCTTACAGTATGTTCTGTGGTATAAGATATTGACCGAACTACCACCATCAACTAGAACTTTCCAGATTTTGTTCTCGCCTATGATGGGATTTATGATGAGTGGATCTTCGTGCGGCCATATCACATCCTCGAAATCATCTTCTGTGAAAGTGATAGGCAGGGGCTGCCTGGCAGGGTTGGTCTGATACAAGCTGTAGACATGTCTGGCATATTTCTTTCGGGTGGTTTTACTCCATCGTTCTAACACCGTGCCCCCGAGATCGTTCGAACTTCACCTCTATATTTTTCTTCCTTTTCCGGCCCCTTTTCTCTTCTAGGTTCTTTGGACTCTAATTTGTCCCTCAAGTCGCCCTTGTACTGTTCAAGTTCACCCCCTTTTACCATTTTCTCGATCAGCTTCTTCAAATGATAACATTCATCTGTATTGTGCCCTTTATCCTTGTGGTATTCGCAGTATTTATCCCCATTCTTCTTGTAGTCCGGGGTTTTCATTCTTGCTGGCCGGACAAATCCTGGCTTTCCCTTTATCTCGTGGAGAATCTTTGAGATGGGTGCATTCAATGGGGTGAACACCGTACTATCTCTATCTCTCCTCCTTTCTGCCCCTCGGTCGTGCCTATTATCTGTCGGTCTACTTTTAATGTCTCCTCGACTCCTTCGGTCGTCTCTTATAGAGCTTTCATTCCTGCGACTCTCCTTATAACCCCCAATAGATTCAAGTTTCATTCGGATAGCTTCTCCTCTCACATATATATCATTTAAAGACTTAGGAGGAATATCATAGAGAGAGGAGCGAAGCTTTTTACCTTTCACGGGGTATAATCCAGCAGCCAGAAAACCTGCAGCCTTCACTTTGTCCAAATTCGTGACCATCCCTGCTTCTTCTTTGAACCGGGCTAGGTAGTCTCCCAACTCTTCGTTCGGTCTTTGACGACAGTGAATCAGTGCCTCAGTGTCTTTCTCTCTCCGGCACAGGTGGGAGTAGTGCCTCAGGAATCTCCTTTTCAACTGTTCGTATGAATGTACTGATCGGGGTCTTTGCGAACGATACCACATAGTTGCTGGTCCCTTCAGGTAGGTTTTGAACATCTTGCACAACATGATATCACAGTGTCCCATACCTGTCATTAAAGATTCATATTTCTCGCAATGGTCTTCTGGGTCTCCTTTCCCATTAAACTCATTCATTTTCGGGAACTGTCCCCCAGAAGGAGGTCGGTATTGCTCGATTTCCTCAGAAACAACAGGCTCGTGGCTAACTTTTCGTTCTCCAAACATAGCCTTTTCCATTCGCCGTATGCGATCTCACACATGTGAATCGTCCTCTTCGTCGGAATCGGTCATCGTAACTTTGGAGCGTGTTCGTCTGGGATACGATTCGGAGTCCGAAGACCCGTCTTCATCGTCATATGGCCTTTTATCACTTCGGTGTTCGGACGACACGAGTGTTACCTCGACCTCTTCGAGTGACTCTCTTAATGCCTTCTCTTCCAACTCCAATTCCTCCCTACGGAGTTTGATGGCCTTGAGTCTGAGCATATCTGCTTCTTTCTTCTTAGCCCGTATTTGGGCTTCCTTATAGGCCTGCTCATTTACTTTCTGTTTTCCCTTCTTAGCCGCCTGCTCCTCTCTCCATCTAAGGATCAATTCCCTTTGTTCTTCGGGGGTCGACAAAGGTCCTACATCCCCCTCAGAATCAAAGTTCAGTTGCCGATTTACCAACGGCTTGATGGTCGAACCTCCGGGATGTGGAGTTCCATCAAATCCAGGCGGTCGTTCAGAAGACATAATCGCAATAAATCGCAATTCACAATTGATCTGTACGTTCCCACAGACGGCACCAAATGTTGGAACCAGTTTTCAACTGCCACGTGTTCGGTCAGACCGGCAATGAAGAAGAATGCGAGGGTTGAGCCCCCTGATTCACCTCCGGTGTGAGAATCAGTAACTGGTCATAAGTAGGTAAATTAGAACGCACAGTAATTGTATCGAAATTGTGTACGAATGTTCTCTAACCTGGTTTACCCCCATTTACCAGCTAATTCTGATCCTTACATTCGGAACGTGGACTTCGTGCAATCCTCCATGACCCAGTCATCATGCCGTTAGGCGCATGGGCCAAGATATGGACTCTTCAATCGGGCTAGGGATTGTGGACTTCTTCAGTCGGTCCAATAGCTATCGGACCTGGGCCTCTAACAGAGAGTGACCCTAAAAGTTATTCCAACTGCCTTGGTGATGGCTTATTCTCCATAACTGAAACTGAAACAGAAGAAAAGATATCGACGAAAGAGATAATAGAGGCAGCATTCACCGTTGCTGAAGCCTTCTTGGTGGTGTCTGGTATAGTTGCACGGGGTTTTTCTATATATAACTCTTTTGGATCATCAGAAAACAGGAAAGTCATGAAAGCTCCTGGTAAGAGTGGTAAAATTTTCAGAGATGACTTTGAGAGTGACCCCAAAAGTTATTTCAAAAGCCTTCGTAAGCCTTAATAAGCTCCTAGTTGTTAAGTCATATATTCTCGTTAAATATTTTAAATTATTGTGATGATCTCTACTCGTGAAACTCTTCTACAGGTGTTTTGGACTATGATTAAGAACTGAAGAAGACTATGTAATCAGTTCCTTAATTATATAAATAATTGTCTATGTAATGTTTATGTTAGTTCTCTGCGCATATTCGTTAACTTAAGGTTGAAAATTTCTATGTTTAATTATTTTCCTAACATTTTTGATTTTCTAGATGACCAAACCATTGCAAAAAAAATTCGGTATACATTTAAAAAAAACGGGAAAAGCAGAATACATTGCACGAATTAGGGTAAAATCCAATATTATGCAACTTGCAAAATGTAACATAAATTTGCAAAACCATGGTCACACGAGTTGATGAGCAAAATATCATATTCCAACAACTCTTGTCACCAACTCCGTCAAGTTTGGATCATATTAATTCAATTTTATTGTATTTTGCAAAAGTACAAAGTTAGATACGATTATACTTGCAGGAACATGATCTTTTTTATCTGCATAATCTACTTTTTTGTATGTCATGCAGTTGTTGAATGCATCTTGTGATTAAATATGGCATGTCAGTTTGAATTTTTTCAATTAATAATATTGGTGTTGATGGTTGTCTCGGTAAATTACCGAAGGTCTCTCCTCAAAACGAACCCGTAGCCGAATTTAATTCATGTTCGTAATCCAAGCGCCTGATCAGATGTAGTACATGCAGAGACCCAGTCGCCCCTCCTTAATTTTTCACACATTCTTCCGCTTGTTCTCATAGACTATCTTAGTCATCCACCCTACACATGAATATATTGACATACAACCACCGCAAACAGGCCTCATCACCTAGTCTATTCCTGATGTTCAGAATAATCTCAAGTTGAATATTTATTTTAATTATGTTAATAAAGCTGGTATATCAGTATATCAGTTTGTTTGTTTACGTTAGTGCATGACTTGGTAAAACAAGTAGTGGATACTTTTTAGGAGTTTGTTTGAATCATTGGGCTGGGCTTCCTGGTTTGTAGGAGTTCAGTTCCTCGTACTGTTATTTATGCTTTGTATCGTAGGATGAATAAAACAGCTTTTGGGGTTTTCACTCTATTTCTGAGAACTGCTAATATACACAGAATCACAAGAACACACGAGTGCACGCTTGTTTTTTCTTACAATTGGTATCAGAGCATCAGGAACAGGAGAGTGAACTGCGATGTCAGGAGCTGAAACAAACAAAAACAAAGGAGGCACGTTCGGGTTGAGTTACCCAATGTTAGCCAGAGGAAATTACACAGCATGGTCTCTCAAGATGAAAGTCTTTATGCAGGCTCAAGGAGTCTGGACTGCCATTGAATCGACTGATCCGAAAGCTGTGGTCGAGGACAAGACGGACAAAGTTGCCTTGGCCATGGTTTATCAGGCTATACCAGAAGATGTGCTTCTCTCAGTGGCAGAAAAGAAAACAGCTAAGGATGCTTGGGACGCTATAAAAACACTTTGTCAGGGAGCTGAGAAGGTGAAGAAGGCGAGGGTACAGACCCTCAAGTCTGAGTTTGAGACATTGTGCATGAAAGACTCAGAACAGATTGATGATTTCTTTGTGAAACTCAATGGACTCGTGACTAACATACGAGCCCTGGGTGAGGAAATGAAAGAATCGTACGTGGTAAAGAAGTTACTACGAGCCATGCCAACCAGATTCCTACAGATCACATCCGCAATGGAACAGTTTAGTGATCTCGAGGCAATGACAGTAGAGGAGGCAATTGGCTCCTTGAAAGCTCACGAGGAGCGAACCAAAGTTAAGGTTGAAGCCCATGAAGGGAAATTGATGCTCACAACAGAAGAATGGCAGAAGAGAGAGGTTTCAGAAGGAAAGCTTCTACTCACAAGGGAGGAATGGTTGAAACGCAACAAAACGGGAGATGGTCCGACTCCAAGTATCAAGGTCAGGGACAAAAGTCGTATACGGTGTTTCAACTGCAGCTCATATGGCCACTTTGCTGTAGAATGTCGAAAACCAAAGCGATTCAAGGAGCAAAAACAGGAGTCAAACCTAGCTCAGGTGGATGATGACGAACCAGCTTTGTTATTGGCAAAACTGGAAAATGGAGAGCCCAAGCTCTTAATGGTAAATGAAGGTAATGTGAAACCGAGGTTGATAGTGAACGGAGGTGAAGGGGATCAAGAGTCGAACTTGTGGTATATGGACAATGGGGCGAGCAATCACATGTCCGGGTTCAAGAACAAATTTGATGTACTGGATGAAAGCATCACGGGGAAGGTTAAGTTCGGGGATGGCTCGACGGTGGAGATAAAGGGAAGAGGCTCTATTAATCTGAAGTGCAAGGATGGGCAAGAAAGAATGTTACAAGAGGTATTTTTCATTCCTTCACTTCGTACAAATATCATAAGTGTAGGTCAACTCACGGAGGGAGGTTATAATGTTATAATACGGGGTGAATTTATGTGGGTATATGATGAGAATGAAAGCCTGTTGATGAAGATAAAACGTACACAGAATCGCTTGTATAAATTGATAATTGAAACAAGTACTGCTAAGTGTTTTCTGTCAAAAATGGATGAGGTATCAAGACTTTGGCACGACCGAATGGGTCATGTAAATTATCAGGCGTTGAGTTTAATGTCTCAAGAAAATATGGTGAAAGGAATGCCCAGGATTGCACAACCAAAGGAGACTTGCACTGGTTGTTTGATGGCCAAGCAAACTAGAAAAGGAATCCCTGTTCGATCGAACTTCAGTGCCAGTAAACCACTTGAGTTGGTTCACGCTGATTTGTGTGGGCCTATTACTCCAGATACTGCATCGGGGAATAAATTCTTCTTTCTTATCGTGGACGACTATAGCAGGGTTATGTGGGTGTATTTACTGAAGCACAAGAATGATGCTCTTGGAGCATTCAAAAAATTCAAGTCTTTGGTCGAAGATGGACCTCAACGAAGAGTTAAAATGCTAAGAACGGACAGGGGTGGAGAGTTCATGTCCACAGAATTCTTGAAGTACTGTGAAGATGAGGGAATTGGAAGGCAATTCACAAATCCGTACACTCCGCAGCAGAATGGAGTTGTCGAACGGAGAAACAGAACTGTGATGGGAATGACTAGAAGCCTCCTAAAAGGGAAACAGCTACCTGCAATGCTTTGGGGAGAAGCAGTAAGACACGCCATCTATGTATTGAACAGGTTACCTACAAGGTCACTAACGGGAATGACACCTTATGAAGCTTGGTCGAACAGAAAACCGGACGTAACTCATATACGGGTGTTTGGTTGTGTGAGTCATATGAAAGTTCCTAGTCCAGGTTTAAAAAAATTAGATGATCGCAGCATTCCTGTTGTGAATCTAGGGCGAGAACCTGGCACTAAAGGTTACAGGCTGTATGATCCCATCAATAAGCGAGTGTATGTCAGCAAAGATGTGATTTTTGAGGAAGCAAAGTCCTGGAACTGGGAGGAAGTCAGTGATCAAATCGAGTCTCAAATAGAACTGGTGTTTCCTGATCTGCCCGAAAATAGCGAAGAAAATGAGGAAGCTAAGGAGGATGGGACTGTGAACAGTTCTGGACCACAAACTCCTGGGAACGAAGGACGAAATTTGGACTCTGCATCACCAACCTCGCATCAGTCTACACATTTGAGACCAGAGAATTATGATGACAGCATTGAGCCCAAGAAGACTCGGATGTTGAGTGAGGTATATAATGATACGGAGGAAGTAGTTATGGACGAAGAATTGTATCTCATGGGGACAGTGGAACCAGCAAACTACAGAGAAGCCTCGGGAAATAAGTGCTGGAAAAGAGCTATGGAGAATGAAATAGAATCAATTGAGCGTAATGGCACTTGGAGATTGACAGAACTCCCAGCTGGACAGAAAATGATAGGTTTAAAATGGATCTTTAAGTTGAAAAGGGATGCATCAGGAAATATTACAAAACACAAGGCGCGACTTGTCGCTAAAGGGTATGCACAAGAACATGGTATAGACTACCAAGAAGTATTCGCACCCGTCACAAGGCTAGAGACTGTGAGGCTGTTACTCGCATTAGCAGCTAAACATCGTTGGGAAGTCCATCATATGGATGTCAAGACGGCATTTCTTAATGGGGAGATAAATGAAGATGTCTATGTTGCTCAACCCGAAGGATATGAAAAACAAGGGTGTGAGCACACGGTGTACAAATTGATAAAGGCTCTCTATGGTTTGAGACAAGCTCCAAGAGCTTGGTACTCAAAACTGAACAAGTGTTTGCTTAAGTTGGGTTTTGAAAGGTGCCCATATGAAAATGCAGTCTACTCGAAAGGGAAAGGTGATGAATGCCTGATGGTAGCAGTTTACGTGGACGATTTATTGATCACTGGTGCAAATAAAAGAAAGATTGAAGAGTTTAAGCAGCAAATGGAGGAGAGTTTTGAAATGACAGACTTGGGGAAGCTCTGTTATTATTTGGGGATTGAGGTCAGTCAAGGAGAAGGTTCTATTGAACTCAAACAGAGTGGATATGCTGTGAAACTGCTCGAGCGTGCTGGTCTGAAGGATTGCAACTCTGTAAAATTTCCAATGGATCCTAAAGAACAAGTTGGAAGGGATGAAACAGGCAAAGAAGTAGATGCAACGATGTACCGGAGTCTGATAGGAGGGTTAAGATATTTGGTGAACACACGACCCGACATAGCGTTTTCAGTAGGGGTTGCTAGCAGGTACATGGAGAAACCCACAGTATTGCATTTGAACTTGGTTAAGCGAATTCTCAGATATATCAAAGGCATCTTGCAGTACGGTTTAGTGTATAATTCAAGTAGTGGCAACAACGTGATCTCAGGTTTCTCAGATAGTGATTTAGGTGGTGTAGTTGATGATAGGCGAAGCACTGGAGGGGTTGTTTATTACTTGAATGACAACATAGTATCCTGGGTTTCTCAAAAGCAGAGGGTGGTGGCTTTATCGTCATGTGAGGCTGAGTTCATGGCAGCCACAGTTGCAGCGTGTCAGGGCATTTGGCTTAGAAATGTTCTATGTAACATTACTGGTGAAAAGGTTGGACCAGTGGTACTATATATAGATAATAAATCTGCCATCGACTTAGCAAAGAACCCGGTGTTCCATGGCAGAAGCAAACATATTGATATTCGTTTCCACTTCATTAGGGAGTGTGTTGAACGGGGAGAAGTGATCGTGAAGCATATAAGAACTGATTTGCAGCGAGCAGATAGCTTGACCAAGGCATTGGCGATGGTGAAATTCGAGAAGATGCGGAATCTATTGGGTGTGCAGGAGCTCATGAAGCATACTTGAGATTAAAGGGGGGAGTGTTCAGAATAATCTCAAGTTGAATATTTATTTTAATTATGTTAATAAAGCTGGTATATCAGTATATCAGTTTGTTTGTTTACGTTAGTGCATGACTTGGTAAAACAAGTAGTGGATGCTTTTTAGGAGTTTGTTTGAATCATTGGGCTGGGCTTCCTGGTTTGTAGGAGTTCAGTTCCTCGTACTGTTATTTATGCTTTGTATCGTAGGATGAATAAAACAGCTTTTGGGGTTTTCACTCTATTTCTGAGAACTGCTAATATACACAGAATCACAAGAACACACGAGTGCACGCTTGTTTTTTCTTACACCTGATAGATTAACACAGAAAACATACACAAAATCTGATGATCTCTACGAATTATCATTAAAATCCCTACGATCATCATTCGTCAAGATCATATATATGGTGCCGCCGCCGAGGACAAATACTTCCCTACATACACACCTACATGTCCACGGGAAAAGAGGTGTTTGGATTAGCCTCTGATTCAAGCCGGTTCTTTGACCGGCTATGTAATTCATTCTTCATTTGAAGCAAGCACAATCGATCGTTGTTACGGTTGTCTAGAAATTGATGGAGAAAGCTTGTTTTCTAAGAGCTCGGAAAATGAAAATCCAGATTATTCCTTCATGGATTTAGTATCTCCTCTTATCATTAAAAAAAATTGTAACTTTGACGTGATTCCAAAAACGTGCCACTTGGCGCTTAATTATTATTATAGAAAACTCATTTATTATTACAATAAATTAGGATCTGCCGTGTGTATTTCGAAAAATAAATTAAGAATTGTCCTGGCATTTTTCCTATTAAAATGATGGCTAAAGTTTTTCCTAAGAGGAATGTACTATCGTCGATATACTAATTAATTCTTTATAATTTTTTATTTAGAAAATACTAGAGGCATCAAATTTATTTTTAAATTTTGTTCCGAAATACACATGACATGTTCTGATTGGTTGTAATAATAAATGGACCCTGCATTCACAACAATCCACATCATACTATGTCATTTAATAACAATTTTTTGTATCAAATTTTGTGCCTCTAGAACTACTCCTTTTAATTTGGTATGTCACATTAATATTTTGGCTAATATGTTTTAATTTTTGGAGATGCTCTTGTTAGTTTTTTTAGTGCATCTATTGATTTGTCCAAAAGGAGAAAAACAAATAGAAGTTATATAATTTTAAAAGTTAAAATAATATTTGTATATTAATTTTGATTTTTTTTCTATTTTCAGTTAAAAAATAAATTCCAAATCAATTTTCATATTAAAATTTAATTTTTGTATTAATCTCATTTTTTGAAATAAACATGTTTATTTTTATTTATAAAAAAATTAATTCCATTATGAGGCTACGCTAAGACAAAAAACTTCATTTGGTAATCTTATACCCATTTTAGATCGATCCAAACAAATTGGTAAAATCTTTCACATTCCTATTTCTCTCGATTTTCATTCCCATCAGCAAAAGGGATGACACTTACCAAATACAACTTAAACCCTACAAAAAGTTCACACAAAAAATAGTAGTGATTCCAGTCGCACTAAATAAAGATAAGGCCAGCATGCACTACTAAAAAAAATAGATATAACATCGGTGCTTTAACATCGGTTAAAAATGTCACCGATGTTAAAAAGTGTTTCAACATCACTATTTTTTAAAACGATGTTAAAGCTATTTTCATACATCGGTTTGTAAATTACCTGTTGTTGATTCTCATTTTTAAAAAATTAAAAAAAAATCCCGCGATATACTTCCCCCTTTATTACACCAAATAATTTCCCCCTGTTACCAAAAATATTTCCCCCCTTAACGAAATTTCTATTCCCCCAATTTTTCCCCTTTCCCCACACACACTCCCTCTCCCTCTCTTCATTCACTCTCTCTCTCTCTCCCGTCTCTCTCTCCATCTCACCGTCTCTGTAACTAAAACCCTAATTTCATCATCTCACCATCTTTGTAATTAAAACTCTAATTTCATCATCTTTGTACAAATCTGAACCCTAATTGAGTTTCTTTTTCTTTCGTTTGTTCTTTAATTTGTAAGTTAGGATCGAATTCAATTTCAATTTTTGACTTTTGACTCTACCTTTTTCAACAGATCTGGAGCTTGAAGTTGGCTTTGACTTTCGATGTAAGCTTACATCTCTGTTTCTCTTTACCTTTTGTTTCCCCTTTTACTTGTATTTGATTTGTATTTGCTTTTTTGTTTTACAAGTATATATCTATATACTTTTTATGTTTTGTATGCTTGTTTGTATATATATATATATCTATATCTATATACTTGTATGTATTGCAAATGGTTGATAAAATCTGAGTTTTTGGTGTTATAAAATGTTAGTTTTTGATTAATTGGATTATTATTTGCAAACGTGAATTTGTATTCCTCGAGGAATAAGCTAAAGCGATGATGAATTTGTATCCCTGGAACATATTCGTTTCCTAAAAAGTTGAGACAAAAAATGGTAGTGATTCCAGTCGCATTAAATAAAGATAAGGCCAGCATGCGAAACAGCCTCATATATAGGATGCCTTGGTAGATTCTTGATAGTTGCTATTTTCTTGTCGCTTAAATATGTTTGATTAAACTGCTGGTTTATTTAAAATCTGGAAAATTTTACAGTAGAATCGCATAAATAGTTTCTGCAGCATTGCATAAAGACGTGGCTGTGAAAAAGTTCTTATCACGTGTAATTTACATCGTAATGTAATGTTACTGAATTGTTGAAGACCAAAAAGTTCAGGCAACAAAAAAAAAAGAAGAATTGATTCCAGTTGCACCAGATAAAGACAAGGCCAGCATGCGAAACAGCCTCATAACCCATAGGATCTCCTGATCTGAGATAAAAATCGACATGAAACTAGTTTTGGTCGAACATGAATCACTTAGCTCGTCAACAGGAGTGACATTTTGAGAATCAGGGATCATCACCACCTTCCTTGTATTTAAAAAAAAATACGTAACATATTAATTTGTGGCCATGCCTTATTACATCCATGCCATTATCATCTTAGAGTTCTCCGTCCCACATGTCCTCAAGTGACCGGAATAGAGCGGTGTTGGCTAAAATCGTTGATTAAAATCATATAAAATACTGATTATGTAAAATTTGTTGAACTTGGTTGTTGTGTTCCAATGGAGTTGATTATACGAGTTGATTATATTTTAAAAATAGAATGTTATTATTATTTGAAGTTGTTAAAAATAGGACATTTTGTTGAAATATGAAAATAGGTGACATGGCTTTGGCGCGCGGTACTAAAAAGTACCAAAGTACCAAATTTAGTTATCAGTTCGATTCCTCGCAACTACATAATTATACAAGATTTATTTACTTTGAATTCTTTAGTTTCATCCTTATACAAGATTTATTTATTTACTTTAAATTCAATAGTTTCATCTAGCGTTAGATTCTTTGCAGCTACGTAATCATACAAGATTTATTTATTTACTTTAATTTCTTTAGTTTTATGCACAGTTCGAGTGTTTATAACTACATAATTAAATAATTATTTATTTATTATATATTTTTATCATTCAATTCTCGAGAAATACATTTTTAAATAATATTTATTAATAATTTATTAATACTAATATTTTAATATCAACCTCGAAGCTAGTATGTATAAATTAACTAAAATTTTAGATAACAGGAACAATCCATCCGAGATGCTCTAAAGCATAACATGCTTCACCTTTACTTTAAAAAAGCTTCAACTTTACTTTAGAAAAGCTTTAACTTTATGATAAATTCTGTCCAGCACTAATGAATGTTTTTCCTTAAAATATTTGGGCACTAAAACATATTATGATGTACTATCTTCCTACATTAACCAACCATCTTTTTTAGGAAACTCATCTCCAACCTAAAGAGTAATTGTAGGACGGTCGGAGTATTAATTTCTAGCTAGCACAAAAAATGGTTAATGTGATAGTAGTTACTGGTGCCTTGGTGGTGGTGGCTGGTATAGTTGCAAGGGGATGGGGTGTTGTTTCTAGTTTTTTCTCTTCTGGATCATCAGAAAACAAGAAAGTTATGAAAGTTCCTGGTAAGAATGGTTACATCTTCATGGAGAGTGACCCTAAAAGTTATTCCAACTGCCTTGGTGATGATGGCTTGTTCTCCATAACTGAAACTGAAATAGAAGAAAAGAGATCGACGAAAGAGATGATAGAGGAAGCATTCACCGTTGATGAAGCCTCCTTGGAGGAGGTATCTGGTACAGTTGCACAGGATTTTTCTATATATAACTCTTTTGGATCATCAGAAAACAGGAAAGTCATGAAAGTTCCTGGTAAGAATGGTTACATCTTCAAGGAGAGTGACCCTAAAAGTTATTCCAACTGCCTAGGTGATGATGGCTTGTTCTCCATAACTGAAACTGAAATAGAAGAAAAGAGATCGACGAAAGAGATGATAGAGGAAGCATTCACCGTTGATGAAGCCTCCTTGGAGGAGGTGTCTGGTACAGTTGCACAGGATTTTTCTATATATAACTCTTTAGGATCATCAGAAAACAGGAAAGTCATGAAAGTTCCTGGTAAGAATGGTTACATCTTCAAGGAGAGTGACCCTAAAAGTTATTCCAACTGCCTAGGTGATGATGGCTTGTTCTCCATAACTGAAACTGAAATAGAAGAAAAGAGATCGACGAAAGAGATGATAGAGGAAGCAGTCACCGTTGATGAAGCCTTCTTGGAGGAGGTGTCTGGTACAGTTGCACGGGATTTTTCTATATATAACTCTTTTGGATCATCAGAAAACTGGAAAGTCATGAAAGTTCCTGGTAAGAATAGTTACATCTTCAAGGAGAGTGACCCTAAAAGTTATTCCAACTGCCTTGGTGATGATGGCTTGTTCTCCATAACTGAAACTGAAATAGAAGAAAAGAGATCTACGAAAGAGATGATAGAGGAAGCAGTCACCGTTGCTGAAGCTTTCTTGGAGGTGTCTGGTAAAGATGCACGGGGTTTTTCTATATATAACTTTTTTGGATCATCAGAAAACAGGAAACTCATGAAAGCTCCTGGTAAGAATGGTTACATCTTCAAGGAGAGTGACCCTAAAAGTTATTCCAACTGCCTTGGTGATGGCTTGTGCTCCATAACTAAAACTAAAATGGAAGAAAAGATATCGACGAAAGAGATGATAGAGGAAGCATTCACCGTTGCTGAAGCCTTCTTGGAGGTGTCTTGTAAAGTTGCAAGGGGATGGGGTGTTGTTTCTAGTTTTTTCTCTTCTGGATCATCAGAATTAAACAAGAAAGTTATGGAAGTTCCTGGTAAGAATGGTTACATCTTCAAGGAGAGTGACCCTAAAAGTTATTCCAACTGCCTTGGTGATGATGGCTTGTTCTCCAGAATGAGATCGACCACAGAGATGATAGAGGCAGCATTCACCGTTGCTGATGCCCTCTCGGCGGTGTCTGGTATAGTTGCACGGGGTTTTTCTATATATAACTCTTTTCGATGATCAGAAAACAGGAAATTCATGAAAGCTCCGGGTAAGAGTGGTAAACTTTTCAGAGATGCCTTTGAGAGTGACCCCAAAAGTTATTTCAAAAGCCTTCGTAAGCCTTAACAAGCTCCTAGTTTTTAAGTCCTATATTCTCGCTAAATATTTAAAATTATTGTGATGATCTCTGCTCGTGAAACTCTTCTACATGTGTTTTGGACTATGATTAAGAACTGAAGAAGACTATGTAATCAGTTCCTTAATTATATAAATAATTTATATAATGTTTTTGTTATTTCTCTGCGCATATTGGTTAACTTAAGGTTGAAAATTTCTATGTTTAATTAATTTCTTAACAGTTTTGATTTTCTAGATGACCAAACCATTGCAAAAAAATTCGGTATACATTATATCCTATATATAATTAATATAAAAGAGTTTTTGTGGTTTGATCGTCAGGGTATAATAGTCATTTTATAAGAAGTGTTATTAAATAATGGATACAAGGTTCGATTCGTGACAATTGCAAACATTTTTAAAAGTTAAAAATTAGCAAATAACTTACATTTACTTCAATAAATTTTTAAAAACAAAAAAGAAATTGATAATTATATTTGTAAATTATATTTTTATAAATAATTTATAAAGTTTCCTTGTGCATTGCACGGGTATAAAGCTAGTAAAAAAAAAAAAAAAAGCAGAATACATTGCACGAATTAGGGTAAAATCAAATCTATACTATTTATTAATAAGCTAAACAGTGTGTAAATGACGTTGTACAGAGTACTAAAAAGTATCTAATTTGGTTATCATTAATTAATTTTTTATTATGATTTAATTAGTTTGTTTCCTTTTAAAACTGAAACACAACTACTAATATTTAAACTTAAGTATCTAATTTGGTTATCATTAATTAATTTTTTATTATGATATAATTAGTTTGTTTCCTTTTAATACTGAAACACAACTACTAATATTTAAACTTTTTGTCCCGGTGAACTCTGTTTTCTATTAGTTAATAGTGATATAAATTGAAACAACAACTATTTTGATTTTTTATAAACAGATTTCCTTTTTAATTAATTTTCTCATAAAAAATATTAGTTTTCAATAAAAGAACGTATTTGTATTTTAGCCCATTAACATTCCGAAAGTATTGCAGATTAACTACAATTTTAAAATATTAATCAGACTATATTAGCACTCCAAAAATATTGGAAAATAATTACAATTTTAATAATTAATCCGCTATAATAAATGGAATATTCATGAATAACTAAAAAGCAAAGCAGTTCACATCAACAATAACAACTTCCTAACCTAGGAAAACCTCTGCATTGTTTTAGCATGTAATAGTATTAAAATTCACAAGCCTCAAGTGAACCCCATACGCAACCTATCAACTACTAGTAACAAAAGAACTTGCCAAATGTACGTGCACCACAAGAAACCTGGGCTAAAAACGAATTTAGCTAAATTCGACCGAATTTTTATGATCGAATTTAACCGTTTTTTTGTAGTGCTAATTAGTGATGCAATACAAGAAACATACAAGTATTTAGCATCTGCTAGACTAATATCCAATCATTCACCAATGCAATCCACAAAAATCATCGGTGCCTTTCAGATTCCTAAATAATAAATGAATTACTATTTAAATTTTCAAGATTAAAAGAAACTACGTCATTAAGTACGTTTCATGTGTAAAAGAAACTACGTTACTAATTAGTAGACCACATTAAAAGAGTGCATTCCTACGTAAGGTGCTGCGAAAATTAAAGTTACAAGTTAGTTATTAAAAGTTTTTGTCCAAATTCTTTCGATTTTTTTTTTATTTTGACAATGTCATGCAAGCAAAGATTTAACTCAATTGTTCCTTAAAAGTAGAAAATCTTTTGCAACTATCTCAAGCAGAGAAAAAAAGAGATAAACGTAACAAGCGAAGACGTGAAAAGTACACAGAAAGAAAGTCATTGTGTGGTTCATGTTTATATATTTTTTTATTTCGAATATTCCATTTTTAATTTTTTAACATGCATTCGTGGTGTGTTTATGCAAATTTTAATCATGTCGTATAGTGCATATATTCAAAATATTATGTTATGCTAAAATTTAACAACAAAAAATCAATTAACTTCGACGCAAAATGCTACCCCATTGGTTTCCGATGAATATACATGTTTGTATATTTAATTTATGTTACTTAGCTATTAATTTTGTGATTTATGATTAATTCAACCATAAATCATTAATGTTATAAATGTTAATTAAACAAGATCATTCCTTTATCAAATCAGAAAATCTTTCACAAGTGACTGAAGACGAGAAAGCCAAGGATTAACGTAACAAACGAAGGCGTGAAAAGTATAAAGAAAGAAAGTTACAAGATGGTTTGTTTTCGTAATTTTCTTTTTTAGGATGACTTCTCCTTCCAGATTTTATTGCATAAATTTGTAATTCTAATGATATTAAATATTTATATGTTAATACTTATATATTATGAAAAACTTTAATGACAGAGAATCAATTCACTCCACCACAAACTTGCTAGCTATTATTTTTTTATGATCTTTGATTAAACTGGACAGTAGATGATTAATGTTAGTATCAATATATATATATATATATATATATATATATATATATATATATATATATATAAAGGAGGATATGCGGGAGGTGAGGTGGCACCTCTAAGATTGTTTCAATCTATTTTTTTCTAATTTTCTAGAATTTTTTAATTTTAAATAATAATAAATGAAAAATATCCTTCAACATATTAGAAATAGAATAGGTGTTCGAATTTATTAAGGAGAAGAGTTCGAATTAATACGGAAGATATATAAATAAAAAGTTCTATTAGAAGTAGAATATGTGTTTGAATTTGTAGAGAGGAAGAGTTCAAATATAAAGAAGTACTTGCAAAGTTCTATTTGAAGTAGAATAGGTGTTTCAATTTATAGAGGAGAAGAGTTCGGATATAAAAGAAGTACTTGCAATTAAAAGTTCTATTGGAAGTTGAATAAACGTTTGTAATACATAACTAAAAGTTTTATTTGAAGTAGAATATGTGAAGTTATATTGGTGTTTTTTCAACGAAAGAGTGGCTCATTAGAAAGAAGTATGGTAAAATAAAAATTAATACATAAGATAAGTATATATATATATATATATATATATATATATATATATATATATATATATATATATATATAAAGGAGGATACGCGGCAAGTGAGGTGACGCCTCTAAGATTGTATCAATCGAATTTTCTAATTTTTTAGAATTTTTGAATTTTAAGTAATAATAAATGAAAAGTATCCTTCAACCTATTAGAAGTAGAATATGTGTTCGAATTTATTGAGGAGAAGAGTTCGAATTAACAGGGAAAACATATAAATAAAAAGTTTGATTTGAAGTAGAATAGGTGTTCGAATTTATAAAGGAGAATAATTTGAATTTATATGTAAGACATAGAATTAAAAGTTCTATTTATTTAAAGTAGACTATGTGTTCGAATATAAAGAGAAGAAGAGTTCGAATATATAAGAGATACTTGCAATCAAAAGTTCTATTGGATGTAGAATAGGTGTTCGAATGTATAGAGGAGAAGAGTTGGATTTTATAGAGACATTATACGTTAGACATATAATTAAAAGTTCTACAGGAAGTAGAATAAGTTTTTGAATTTATAGAGTAGAAAAATTCGATTTTATAAGAAATACATATTAAAAAAAATCTATTAGAAGTAGAATAGGTGTTTATGAATTGTAAAACATGTATAATTAAAAAATTTATTGAAAGTAAAATAGGAGTGTGAATTTATATAAGTTTTTTTTCAACGAGAGCGGTTCATTAGAAATGAGTATGTAAATAAGAAAATTAATATATGAGACAAGTATTCAATATATAAAATTTACGATTTCGATCTTAACAAGGAAAATGTATTTAATGGGAGGACGGCTTATTAGGGAGAAATGACTGATTGTTGTAATTTTATAGACAGAGTTTTTCTAAAAAATTATAACGCCACCGCGAAGCGCGGCTTTATCAACTAGTTAACTTTAAATCGTTCATTTTTTAAAGCTCAAGATCTCCCACGACAGACTCAAGCCGAGAAAGTCGGTAAACGCAACGAACAAAGGCGTGAAAAGTACAACAAAACAATAGAAGCTGGTTTGTATTTCTTAAATGCTTATTTAAGTTTTTTGGATCACTCCCAACCCCCCAATTTATTACACATCTCGTAGTTGCAAGGAATCGAATCCTAGATGAAGTTAAAGAATTTAAAGTAAATAAATCTTGTATAGTCACGTAGTTGTATGGAATCGAACCCGGATTTAGTGATAACCAAATTTGGTATTTTGGTACGTTGGTATCGCGCGCCATTTAAACATTGTTTTGCTTATTAATAAAGAGTAAGAGTATACAACTCGCAAAATGTAACATAAATTTGCAAAACCATGGTCACACGAGTTGATGCGCAGAATATCATATTCCAACAACTCTTGTCACCAACTCCGCCAAGTTTGGATCATATTAATTCAATTTTATTGTATTTTGCAAAAGTACAAAGTTAGATACGATTATACGTTCAGGAACATGATCTTTTTTATCTGCATAATTGTGACAACCCGGGTCAAATCCCGAGCCTTTTTTGAAAATCGGGTCAAGTCCCGATCACGAGTCCGAATAAGTCAAAGCATACTAGCCCAAACGCAGCCAACTTGGGTAACGACTAGCCCACCACAGGCCCCCAAAAGATCATGATTTGTTGGTGCTAATTAGTAGTAGTACTTTGCCTTATAAACTGAACAGAAATCCCAAATCTCCTCGATGTGGGACTGGGGTGTTACAAACCCCCCCACTTAAACTTTTGACGTCCTCGTCAAGCCTGAACGGATAGCCCATAGGTTCCAAGATCGTTCCTCCCTAGCCATTGTGGGATAATACCGGCTGACTTTGTGTCCCCACCTCCGGACCTCTGTCCATTGTGGGATAATACCACCAGCCTTCGTGTCCCCACCTCCGGCAACTTGTCTCGACAAGCTTTCGAGAGTCGGCTCTGATACCATATGTGACAACCCGGGTCAAATCCCGAGCCTTTTTCGAAAATCGGGTCAAGTCCCGATCACGAGTCCGAATAAGTCAAAGCATACTGGCCCAAACGCAGCCAACTTGGGTAACGACTAGCCCACCACAGGCCCCCAAAAGATCATGATTTGTTGGTGCTAATTAGTAGTAGTACTTTGCCTTATAAACTGAACAGAAATCCCAAATCTCCTCGATGTGGGACTGGGGTGTTACAATAATCTACTTTTTTTTGTATGTCATGCAGTTGTTGAATGCATCTTGTGATTAAATATGGCATGGCAGTTTGAATTTTTTCAATTAATAATATTGGTGTTGATGGATGTCTCGGTAAATTATCGAAGGTCTCTCCTCAAAACAAACCCGTAGCCGAATTTAATTCATGTTCGTAATCCAAGCGCCTGACCAGATGTAGTACATACAGAGACCCAGTCGCTCCTCCTTTCTCACACATTCTTCCACCTGTTCTCAGAGACTATCTTAGTCATCCACCCTACATAGGGATAGATTGACATACAACCACCGCAAACAAGCCTCATCACTTAGTCTATTCCTGATAGACCGACACCGAAAACATACACAAAATCTGATGATCTCTACGAATTATCATTAAAATCCCTACGATCATCATTAGTCAAGATCATATATATGGTGCTTCCGCCGGGGACAAATACTTCCCTACATACACACATACATGTCCACGGGAAAAGAGGTGTTTGGATTAGCCTCTGATTCAAGCTGGTTCTTTGACCGGCTATGCAATTCATTCTTCATTTGAAGCAAGCACAATCGATTGTTGTTACGGTTGTCCAGAAATTTTATTATATTTTGCAAAAGTACAAAGTTAGATACGATTATACTTGCAGGAACATGACCTTTTTTATCTGCATAATCTACTTTTTTTGTATGGCATGCAGTTGTTGAATTCATATTGTGATTAAATATGGCATGGAAGTTTGAATTTTTTTCAATTAATAATATTGGTCTCGGTAAATTACCAAAGGTCTCTCCTCCCTACGAACCTGTAGCCAAATTTAATTCATCTTCGTAACCCAAGCGCTTGAACAGATTGTTGGATTTAATCTAAACTGATTAGCTATTTATTTGTTTAGTTTTATTACTTGTTTTAATAATGTCATTTGTTCGCCATGTTTTAGTTTCAGAATGAGTCATGGGTTTGGTTCAGATTATTTAGGAGAGTCATGGGGTAGTTTAGAAGTGTAGGAGTCTTTCTAAGAGAACGTTGCTAGTTTGTAGTAAGTTGTTTTCAAGTGTTTTTTTAAATTGCATTGCTTGTACTAACTTATTCTCAGTAAGAGAAATAACATATCAGTTTTTCTTCTTTCATTTCAAAGCAAACAGGTGTGGGTGTGTGTGTTGTGTATACCAGGTCTGATTCTCAACATTTGGTATCAGAGCTTGGTTGTGTATGCCCAAGTATATGACCAAGTCGGGAGCTATGGATGTGTCAAAACCAAAGGAGGGATCGATTGGACTCAGTTATCCTATGATGGCAAGGAATAACTATACGACGTAGTCATTAAAAATGAAATTGTTCATGAAAACACAAGGGGTGTGAGACGCAGTGGAATCTGACGATAAGAAATCAGAGGTTGAGGCACGAAACGAACAGATAAAATGGCGTTGGCAGTAATTTATCAAGGAATCTCATAGGACATTTTGTTGTCTGTGGCAGAAAAAAAAATTGACAAAGGAGGCCGGGAATGCCATTAAAACTATGTGTGTAGAGGCTGACAAGGTGAAGTAGGCAAAGGTATAGACCTTAAGAGCCGGACTGGAGTCCTTAAGCATGAAAGAAACGAAGCAGATTGACAATTTTTGTATGAAGTTGTGTGGCATTGTAACGAACATATGAGTTCTGGGTGAGACGATGGAAGAATCTTATGTTGTTAAGAAGCTTCTCAGAGCAGTACCATCTAAGTACCTTCAAATTGCTTCAACAATTGAACAATTTGGAAATCTTGAGGAGATGACGGTTGAAGAAACAGTTGGAAGACTAAAAGCTCATGAAGAACGAATTTGTGGGCCAACACAGAACTCGGGAAACCAATTTATGTTGATAGAGGAGGAGTGGTCGAAAAGAGAAGCACAAGACGGGTAACTTTTGCTGACAAGGGATGAATGGTTGAAGAAAAAGTCACCAAACCAGAAGGGCAGGCGTGACAATGAGTATCGAAAAAAAGATGGAAATCGAGGAGGTCGAGATAAGAGTAAAGTCAGATTTTTCAATTGCAATATCTTGGGACATTTTGCTTCTGAGTGCCGTAGACCAAAACGTGAAAAAGAACAAAAGCAGGAAGCTAATTTGACTCAAGTCGAAGATGACGAGCCATCATTTCTCTTAACAGAGTGTTGTGAAACAGAAAACAACATGTTTTTGTTGGACGAGAAGAATGTGACACCTAGATTGAGACAGGAGGTTGATACGAAAATGGAGTCCAACCTATGGTACCTTGATAATGGAGCTAGCAACCATATGACAGGGTTACGATCGAAGTTTGTTGAGCTAGATGAAAGTGTGACTGGGGAAGTTAGGTTTGGCGATGGATCGACTATGACAATAAAAGGAAAGGGGACCGTGATCCTCAGTTGTCGGAATGGTGAGGAGCATATGCTACATGAGGTATACTTTATCCCTAGTCTATGCACTAACATCATAAGCTTAGGTCAATTAGTAGAGGAAGGTTGTGAAGTAGTCTTGGCTGGGAATTATTTGTGGGTTAAAGATAAATTTGGAAGGTTGTTGATGAAAGTAAAATGCTCACAAAATAGGCTGTATAAATTGATCATAGAAGGGAGAAAGTCTGTATGTTTGATGGCAAAAGGAGAAGAAGAATCATGGTAGTGGCACTGCAGGCTCGGACATGTAAAATTCAAGGCCATGACCCTTATGTCGAAAAAGGAAATGGCACATGGTTTGCCTAAGTTCATCCAGCCTAAGGAAGTGTGTAGAGGGTGTTTAATGTCGAAACAGGCCAGAAAGCCGTTTCCACAGCAGACAATTTTTAATGCTTCAAAAATCCTTGAATTGGTGCACGGAGATATCTGTGGTCCTATATCACCACCAACTCCTGGAGGTAAGAGATTTTTCTTTTTACTGGTGGATGACTTTAGCAGATTAATGTAGGTCTATTTTTTGAAAACAAAAGATGAGGCATTTGAAGCATTCCAAAAATTTAAAGCTCTAGTTGAAGACCGGCCAAAACGAAAGATCAAGGTGTTTAGGACAGATAGAGGCGGGGAATTCTGTTCCAACGATTTTACATCTTATTGTGAGAAAGTTGGGATTCAAAGACTTTTAGGAATTATGTTGATTCTTGATGATAACTAAAACTAACTTAGTAAAATCATTATAAGTAAAAATGTAGCCTTCAACGGATAACATGTATATACAGTATCCGTTGAAGGTAGCTTATCTACGGATAAGACTCAATATAACATGCTTTTGTATTTCTGAGATAGCGGTTGAAGTATTAGTTTTAAGCTGAGTAAGTCTTGTTGACTATGAACGGATATGTAGAATAGGGAGGCTAATTGTAAATAGTCTATGCCTTGTAATTTTGCATAAGTGAAATTGAGTTTCAACGGATAGTCATTCAGCTTTCAATGGATGAAGCCACAATATTTCAACGGATGCCTCTCAAACAACCTCAAAGGATGCCATCTCTATTATTTGTACCTGACATTGTGAAAATGACAGTTCAAACAGAACACGTGGGTCGAAAGAATACAAAGAGCATGAAAACCAGTATTTTTGGTAAACACGAAAGAAAAAGAAGCATTCTGTTTTCTTTGGTCGGGTGTGGCAATACCATAAAAAGACAACCAACCAAAAGGGCAAGCCACCAACAATGGACCACTACTCAGAATGGAGAAACAAGTATTTTGGACTCTATCAAATCTTGTATTATTAGCTGTTCAATTTGACTTGTAAACTTGGGATATATAACCAAGTGTAGCACTGTTTTAGGAGCAAGAAATCAGTTAGGTTTTCAAGAGCAAAAAGCAATATCCTTTGTAAATTGCTAAACCTAAAATAGTGTATGCAACTGTGTGTTTATTCATAAACATCACAGAGATTTCTTCAATAAAATCACTCAGGTGGAACAATCAATCCACCTGAATTTTTATATCTTGTGTTTTTAGTTTAACTGCAATTATTTACTTTCTATTCTTGGTTTCATTTGTTTGGTTTATTTGTTTGAAGAAATGGAAAATTTAAGGATTGTATTCAATCCCCCCCCCCCTTCTACAATCTTGATTCACTGTATGGGAATAAAAATTGGTATTAGAACAAGCTTCTAAAATACAAGAAGTTTAAAGATCAAAGACATTAAGATAATCATGGGTCAGAAGGATTTTGGAGTAAAGATACCAGTTCTTGATAGAGACAATTACTTTCACTAGAAAGCAAAGATGCGTTTACACCTTATGTCTATGGATGAAGGATAAGTAGACTGCATTGATCATGGTCCTCATGTACCAATGAAGCCAAACACTTCAATAGCTCAAACAACTGCAGGAACTCCAGACTCCATTCCAAAGTTACCTTCAGAATGGACTCCAGAGGACATCATTGCCATACACAAAGAGAAAAAGACTTTGAACATTATGTTCAATGGTCTTGAATCTGATATGTTTGACAAGGTTATCAACTGTTCTACAGCCAAGAAAGTTTGGGACACAATCCAAACCCTGTGTGAAGGAACAGAATAGGTTAGAAAAAACAAGATACAGCTTCTCATACAACAGTATGAACACTTTCACTTTAAAAGTGGAGAATCTTTGAATGATACTTTTAGTAGATTTCAAAAATTGTTGAATGGATTAAAGTTGTATGGGAGAATGTATCAAACTAATGATTCAAATCTCAAGTTTCTGAGAGCTTTGCCCAAAGAATAGAAGCCTATGATTATTTCCTTGAGAAACACTCAAGAGTATAAGGATTTTACTCTTGAAAGGCTGTATGGAACTTTAAAGACATATGAGCTAGAAATAGAGCAAGATGAAGAAATTGAGAAGGTCCGGAAGAAAAATGGATATGTTGCCTTAGTTTCAAGTGTTAACCAAGCTGAGGACATGAAGGAAGAAACTGCTAGAGCTACACCAAGCCCAAGTACTTGTGAAGGTAGGATTGAATCAAGCAAAGGCAAGGGAAAAATGATTGAAGACAGTGAGCCCTCAAACCAAGATTAAATGGATGAGCTAGATGAACATTTAGCTTTTCTGTCAAGAATATTCTCAAAGCTCAAGTTCAAGAGAAACCCTGAAGTGACCAAGCCATTCAGAAAGGACTTTCAATCAAACAAGAACTATGTTGAAAGGTCCAAATTCAAATGTTTCAATTGTGGAATGGGAGGACACTTTTCCAGTGAATACAAAAGACCTAAAACTGATAAGAAGGACAGGAATTTTGAGCTTGTTGATTACAAGAAGAAATATTTTGAACTTCTCAAGCAAAAGGAAAGGGCATTCATAACTCAGGACTATGACTGGGCTGATAATGGGAATGACTCTGAAAAGGACACTGAATTTGTAAACCTTGCATTGATGGCTTATTCAAATGAGTAGGAAGTTAGTTCATCAACAAATCAGGTAATCACTACCAACCTCACTGAGCTTTCTAAAGAGGAATGCAATAGTGCAATTAATGATATATCTACTGAATTGTACCATATACGTGTATCTCTTAAGTCACTTACAAAATAAAACACCAGGATTAAAGATGTAATCTATTTTTTAAGTGATTGAAATGTTGTCTTGGAAACTCAGTTCATTGAGTTGGAGAAAATGAGGGTGGAGTGTCAAATTGCTAAGGATGAACTGCTAGTTGTACTAAAAAGAGAAGAAATTCTCAAAGTGCAGTTAGCAAAAGAATAGGAAGTAATTGCTAGATGGAATGATTCCAGGAATGCTGCCACTAACATAATCAAAGTTCAAGGTGTGGATACATTCTACAAGGAATTAATGAAAAAGGAAAAAGAGAAACTAGATTTCATTTCTGAGGATCTAGAAGCTGATGATGCTTCAACGGATAGTGATCATCCGTTAAGAGATAACTCTTCAACGGATGAAAGCCATCCGTTGAAACATACAGCAAGTGTTAGTAAAGAAAAATTGGAGAAACTGAACAAAAAGTATGGTCCAGCCAGCAAAAAATTTGTTCAGAGAGAAAGTAGCAAAACCAAGAATGTTGAAAAGGTAAACATAGGCCACTTGTCCAACAAGAAATTGAAAGACAAGTTAGAAAACGTAGAGATCAAGGTTGAGGTTAAAAAGAAAAGAAACAGAAATGGTAAGGTAAGGATTAACAAGCATAACAATTACACATCTGATAAATATGCTTCAAGAAAGACATGTGTTAATTGTGGAAGTGTTAATCATTTGTCTACCAACTGTAAAGCTGTTAAGAATGCAAATGTTCAAATGCCAATGTTTATAAGGTATAAACTTCACTTCAAATGGAGGACCGTCATTTACATGATACTTTCTTCTAGATAATAGTGGAAAATGTTATACAATATGATAAAATTTGAGTCTGGGGGTGGGTGGGGAAGAAGGTTTTGCACAGGCTGAACATTTTTGTCAAATGAAGCGCTCTGTTCACAGGCTGCTCATGTTTTATGATTGAGAAAATTGGATGATAGTCTAAGGAAACTTTTATTTTACATTCCATATATGTAGCACAGAGTAAATTTTATAAAATTAACATTATTATGTAGTGCATTTTTTGAGGCTCTTGGTTGTTTTAGGATGGTTTGCATTACATGGGTTCAACTTCTCTCTAAATATTGTATTATGTTAGAGACATCTGCTTGATGGGCGGGCTAATGTGGCTGCAAGCGTGGAATCAGCTAGGCAAAACCTGGCAGCAACTTTTGTTAATGCATTTGTGAATGCTGGATTTGGTCAGGTAAATAATTTGCCCCAGATCTATCTGCTTTAAATATTTTGCGATTCTTCTGTCACAATTGTTGCTCTTGTTGCAGGACAAGCTAATGACAGTAGACGGCTCTTCTGGGAATTGGGTTTTTAAGAACAAATTGTCGACATGGGAAGGCTAGTGCATGCGCAAGTCTGGTACGCCGAACTTTACTGGCAGCTAGGGGTGTAATTCGAGCCGAGCCGGGCGAGTTCGAGCCGGGTATTAATTCGAGCCGAGCTTTTTTTCACGAGCCGAGCCGGCTCGTTTAATTAACCGAGCCGGCTCGTTTAATTAAACGAGCCTAATCTTCTGCCCGAACTCGGCTCGTTTAATTTCACGAGCCGAGCCGGCTCGTTTAGTTAAACGAGCCTATTTAAACGAGTCGGGCGAGCCGGCTCGTATAAAATTACAATTAAACGAGCCTAATCTTCTACCGAACTCGGCTCGTTTAATTTCACGAGTCGAGTCGAGCCGACTCGTTTAGTTAAACGAGCCCGATCTTATGTTCGAGCTCGGCTCGTTAACGAGTTCGAGCCGAGTCTTAATAAACGAGCCGAGTCGGGTCGGGCTCGCGAGCCGCCCGACCCGAATTACAGCACTACTGGCAGCCCTAGTGGGGAATATTTTAATCATTTTTGTTGATTGTGAATTTCTTTATTAAATAGGGGATGATCATGCTTTGGGATTTTGAAAAAGGATTTACCCAGATTGATAAGTTTCTAGGCATTGGTGTTAGGGGTTGGAATAATGAACCGCGGCATCAAAAATGATTATGAACCTGTGAGTTTCCTTGTACTTTAGTGCAATGTTCTGCCTCTAGTTGCAAAAGTCGCGCTTCGCGGCTGCGTAATAATTTTTTTAAAAAAAATCTATCAGTTAAATTACGAAAATTACTCGATCTCAAATTTAATAAATAAAGTTAAAATAAATAAATTCTAGTTGAAAAAGCCACGTTTCGTGGCGGCGTCATATTTTTTTTAAAAAAACTTAATCAATTAAATTACAAAAATTACTCGGCACTCTCTAATAAGCCGTCCTCCCGTAAAACGCCTTTCCTTTTTAATATCAATATCTCAAATTTAATATATTGAATACTTGTGTTATATATTAATTATCATGTTAACATACTACTTTTTTTAATGAGTCGCTCTCTCGTTAGAAAAAATACATCTATCAATTAAATTACAAAAATTACTTGTTACTCTCTAATAGTCGTTGTCCCGTGAAACACACTTTCCTTTTTAAGATCAAATTTCAAATTTAATATATTGAATATATACTTGTCTTATATATTAATTTTTATCTTTCCTTTAGTTTTAAATAAATATTTCGGTTGTGTAACTTTAACTTTAACTATAATATACTCTATTTTCTTATATAAGGGTCTAACTTTTCTTGTACTATACTATATATTTAAATTATTAAATCATATTTATTAATTTCTATAAAATTTCTTTAAAAAATCTCGTTAAAATTTTATAATAGAATTAGTTTGATAAATCATGATATATAATTTATATTTTGAATTCAATGTAATATTTTAAATAATGATATTTAAAATAAGAGATAAAATAAATATTATTATAATTTAACTATATTCTACATGTGAAAATTTTGAATTAGAAAAATGGATTGAAAGTTTAAACTATAAGAATATATACAAATCATATTTATTCATAATAATTTATTTAATATACATGAAAATATATAATATTTTTGTTAAAAATATAGAAATTGGGGATCGGGAAGCGTGGCGGGGACTAATCCCTGACCCCATCCCGATCCCCAAATTTTTTACATATTTCTTCCCGATCGCCAGAAAAGTTCTCAATTCCCCGCCCGAAACGGGGCAGAGAATGGATCGGGGTTGGGTGGGAAGGGGGTGAATGTCTATCTACAATAAGCATTATTATATAGCACATATCGATAAAATGTATACATGATATTTATGATTATTCTTCTTATATATACAAGCATAGAGTCACTGCAATGCACATATGACTTTTAAATTTGTTATCTTATACGTACTTTAATAATTTATTTTATATTTATACTTTTTTTTAATGAAGATGAACTTAAATTTGAATAGTTTCATGTGATTGTTGAACTCGATGTTGAATTGACGTATGTGTTTGTGTTTGAGCGTGATTAAATTATGTTTCAAGAATTTTGTGTTTAACAGTATTTAAAAAATATATTTTAATTAAAATTGTTGTTTTTAATAAATCAAGGTCAATTTGCAAAGGTAAAGGGATTAAAGTGCAAATATCAAAATATGAGTATCATTCTAACCGACCGACTACATTATATTTTGATCAAAATTGTTGTTTTTAATAAATTAAGGTCAAGTTGTAAAAACAAAAGAACTAAAGTGCAAATACCAAAATACGAGTACCGTACCGACCGACTACAAAACTTTTAATATTTCGGTATTAATAATACAATATAAATAGATAAATATAATAAAAGTGACTAGATTTATTATTATGTTGGATGCATTGTGTATATAAGACATTTTTAATTATGATCACATGAATTTTAATGTCATTTTATGGAAGAAAATAATTAGTTATTTGGAATTGAATTAATATATACATATATATAACATATAAAAACTATTTGTTTTGAATGAAAACAATTTAAAAGATGAGATAATAAAAATAAATAGGTAGTACAAAAAAAATTAAACGAATTTTATGGCCATGTTGAGAAAGTTAGACAATATAAACACATAAATTTTGGTTGAAAAAATATTTGGTGATACTAATTTGTGTAAAAAATAAATAAAGAAAAATATATAGTCCAGTTAACAAATTTTAGAAAATAAGATATTATATAGCATAAAAAATATTATGATTGGATCGATCATATTATACACCCCGAGTTATTTAAAATCATAGGCTCCGATCAATCAAATTATCTATATAAATTAAAGTAAGTATATTATAACGAGACGAACAAAAAATGTACAAATATAACTAAATAAAATCTTTAAACCACAAAGAATAAAATTTTATTTTAATCACTAAAAAATGACCCGTGCCTTTCACGGTTTCATGCAACAAAACATGATAATTGAAGTTATAATAGCAAATAATATTTCACGAATGTTAATATTATTATCGGTTAGACAAACCTATGTCATTTAAACATAATTATGTTTTAAAATTTTAGTAGTAAAATAAAAACATTTATTGTATATGAAAATTATTTTAATATATATATATATAAAGAATTAATATTGACAATAGATTGAAATATTATTAAATTAAAACATATTGTAACACCTGAGTCTCACATCGAGAAATGTGGGGGCTTTAGTCCAGTTTATAAGACAAAGTACAACTACTAAGTGAACCAACAATCATGATTTTTTGGAGACCCGTGGTGGGTTTGTGGATTACCCACATTATTGCATTTGGGCCAATTGGCCTGCTTATTCGGTTGATTCGTGAAGTTGCTAGAGGTGGGGACACGAAAGCTGGTGGTATTATTCCACAATAGACTGAGGTCCAGAGGTGGGGACATGAACTAACCAGTATTATTTCACAATCGCTAGAAATGTACGATCTTGGACCTATGGGCTATCCGTTCAGAACTAACGATGAATTCAAGAGTACCACTCGAGTCTCAAAATCGAGAAGATCTTGGGATGTCCCTCTCATTTCTATACATTCCAAAAATAGTAACTTTTAATAATATAAAACACTATTACACCCACTACTTTCTCCACTATCTCTATTCTATAATAATATAAAACACTATTACACCCACTATTTTTCTCCACTATCTCAAATCTATTATTAAATATTGATAGGTCCCACCACTTTACCCACTTTTCATCTAATTTTACTCATTTTTTATATCTTTTCTTGGTCTTCGTGCCCAGTCCCAGTGTATAGAATTCACTGGGACAGAGGGAGTATAATAATATATGTATGAATTTATTCTAATTTTTTTTTTTGTATTTTGATTTTAAAAATTCTTAATATGTTGTTGACGGAATAATATCTTGAACTTTTGAATGTAGCTTAGAAAAATAGATGATATAAATATTTAATAATAATATGTTGTTGACCGGATTCGAACCTTGAGCCCATGAGAGCATTTTATATATCAAGAAAAGAATATTATTTTAATATAACATCCAACGGTTCTCATTTACCTATATTTACATCTAACGACTATTATTTAGAGGACCAAACTACCAAACAACCAAATAAACCAAACTACCAACCAATTAGAGGTGGTTTGCTTATAATAGTATAGTATAGATAAATAAGGTAGAGAAAGCCTAAATGGGGAGGAGGAGGAGAACAACTAATTGAATGCCACAGGTTTTTTTAATATAATAAAATATTTCTTTTATAGTAAAAAAATTTATAATATTTTTTTTGTATTAACAATAGAAATATATAGAAAATGGTATAATTGAAATTTTTATTAAGAAGATATATTGTTTGATATTTTTTGGAGTTAGTAATTGAAAGATATATAGTATTAAGAGGATATATAATTAAAAAAAAGCAATATTTATGATTAAAAGATATATTATACTGATTTTTATTTTTAGTCGTGTTTATAAAAGGTATTTTTTGAAATATATTAATAATTGAAAGATTATGTAGTATTAAGAAGATATATAATTAAAAAAGACAATATTAATGATTGAAAAAAATAATATACTAATTTTTAGTTTTAGGTGTGTTTATAAAAGGTAATATATTTTTATTAAAAGATAATATGTTTTAATTATAAAAGATATTGGCTAGTTACTATATTTTATATTATTTTATTATTTATTATATTGAATAAATGACCAAAAACCGAAAACCGTAAACCGAAAACCAAAACTTTCAATGTTTCGCCTTTAATAATATAGTATAGATGTGTATGAGTCGGTTTTAGCCCTTTCTCGATGCTGGAATAACATATCTTTTATTACTCCCTCCGTCCCACCCATTATGTTTGGGCTGGGCACGGATATTAAGAAAAAATAATATGGTAGTGAAAAAAAGTGAAAAAGTGAGTTAAGTGGGGTCTAATCAATTTTTAATGTATAAAGTGAGGATAGTGGAGGAGAGTAGTGGAAGTAGTTGATTTTAATATTGTTAAAAGTTTATTACTTTTGGAAAATTTAGAAATATAAAAAATTGGATGGGACTTGCCAAAAAAAAATGTAAAAAAATGGTTGGGACAGAGGGAGTATTAAAAACTAGTCTACAACTTTTTTTCATATGATAAATAATTGAAAATTTGAAATATATAACGTGTTATATTTTTTGTTGTGTATTAATGAGTTGTATAAATTTTAGATTTAAATTGCATTTTAATGGCTCGAACTACAATTTTTTGGAAGAAAAATGACCGAATTATTAATTTAGCCACTTTAGTGTCCGAACAATTTATTTTTTAACACTTTTTGAGTCGGCCTCTTTATACAAATGTTTTCATGGATTTTCGCATTGAAGGAATTTATAGAATTTGTATGATTTTGGGAAGAAATTACTTGATTAAAGATGATATGGAGTTATATATAGGCAGCTGTATGTCTACATAACCGTTGAAAATTAAATTGACGTAAATACCCTTTCAAAATGTAACGCCGTCCAACTGAGATAACAGAATGCAATAAAGTTTTAAAAAATAAATTGTTCGGACACTAAAGTGGCTAAATTAATAATTTGGCCATTTTTCCGCCAAAACATTATAGTTCGAGCCATTAAAGTGTAATTAAGTCTAAATTTTATTAATTATAGGAAATTATAGTGTATGTTATTGTAAGGATAAATTAATAATTGAAAACTATATTATTGATAATTGAAAAATTACAAAAAAGCCACGCTTCGCGGTTTTATTCTAAAAATATAAATAAAATTAAAATTAGTTAAATATTGTATTTTATTTTATAAACAAAAAAATCATGTTAAAAATTAAAATATTTAAAAGATCTCGTTTTAAAAAAACTAAATAGGACAGAACATGACAAGCACACATAAAGGCTCTTTACTAGTAAACTAAATACAAGTAGGTTACTAAGCCGCGTTTCGTAGCAGCATTAGAATGTATTTGTTAAGAAAAAAAATATTATAATAAAAATTGTGAAATAATTATCTTCAAAATTATTTAAATTATCATATAAAATATATTCTATAAAATTTGCATTTGGGTAGGTAATATTATAAAGTATTTACATAATCCTTTTGTTTATATAGTTTGATTTTTTATTTTCTTAACCGATACTATTGCCATATATATATAAGGAAATTTATATTAATAAATACATAAATATAAATTTTTTTAGTCATTTCATCTTTAATATGAAGATTTATTATTTATGTTAAAAGAATATGTTTAACCCCAAAATTTTGGATTTTGAAATAAAGTTTTTGGGGGCTTAAAGTAATTTTTTTTTGTTTGTGTAATAACTTAGAAAATGATTTAAAGTTAAAAAAAACAGTTTAAAATCAGAAGTTGATAGGAGATACTTTTTTGAATGACTTATTTTAATTTAATGTTTTTATTTGATAAAAATTAATATCATCATTCAAATGCAATATTTATCACATTTAATTTGATTGTTACAATTTTAATAACTCCTTAGTTTATCATAATACAAAATTACCCAAACAAATATATTAACTTCAAATTTGAATCTCAATAGCATACACTTCCAAAAGCTGGGTACCTTTCTTCTGATCATCACTACCATCTGGCTTTCGGCATGATTTATGGAGTTCCTTCATTATTTGTTGGCAAGCTTTAGTATGTTGACATTACAAAATTAGATGAACCAACTAAAGAATACATTAAGGTTGTCCCATACCTTGTTCATTCGACCATACTCACCCATGTCAAACCAAATCTTGCAAAGCTTCATATTTGTCTTCAACCACAACCTCTACATAAAAGCAAGAAATACTTTGTCAAAGATTATGAGATGAGTAATTTAATGAAACAACCATACTCAAGTAGTTTCGTACTTCACTTTTAGCCTCTTCCAGTGCCTTTAGAGTAGTCTGATAGAATTCTTGCAAAAGCCCAAAGTTCTGGCTAGCTGACCCAGAAACGAAATCCATAATACTGTTTAAACATTTTTCACTATAGTTTCTAGTCACTGCTGACTTGATGTACGTCAACATCACTCTATAAGATTCCATCATCTCTTTATACCTCCCTAAGCGATATTGAAGCTTGACGGTCTGTTTAAGTGCTTTAAATCACCTAAAAACAAAACAAAATTTTCAATAAAAGACACATAATTTCATCTCATCGTGACTGACTTTGCAGATATGGATAAGTAAAACTTAGGGGCCGTTTTGGTTCATAGAATTTCAAACCGTATAATGAGAATAGGATTCTAATAAACTTGCCAAACATAGTTATATGGTTTACATTGCATGTACTAAACGGCAAAAACAGCGAAGAAGTTTGAAACAACTGAAAGCTACTATTGCAGGCATATGAAAAGATTCAAGTTCTACCCATTATACCTTAAAGCCATGTAGTTCGGAAAAAATGAAGTAAAGATGTGGAAAACGATATCAAAAATTATATATTATGAGTATGAGCTAAATGGATGACAAACTAAGTATGATCTTAAAGTATTCCAAATCTTTATGGAACACCAAGAGATATCTGATCCCAATAATTTTGCCAGAAAATCTGATAAAAAGGAAATTACCGAGTATATCAGGGGAAGGAGACACTTATTATTTATTATTATAAAAATAATAAAGTATTTTAAATTATCTAATTTAAAAATAATAAAGTAATTAAGTATTTTAGGGGAAGGATAAAGTATTATTATTTATTAATTGAGTATACTTAGGAGTACATTGATAATTTATTATTATCAATGGAACAAATATTTGTATAATATCTAATGATATTCGTTCAATCGAGATAAGATAAATTTATATATGTGCAATTTCTAAATCTATATATATATTATAAAAAAATTAATAAATATAATTACTTTTAAATTTTTTAATCTGGGTAGATGTGACAATTATTATATAGGGTCCACCATCCTCCTTGTATAAATTTGTATCAACCATCTCGACCAACTTTTCCCACAAAGTTATGATACTCGTGATGGAGCTGTTTAAGGAAAAAATTAAAACAAATTAAATAATTAAAACAAATAAATTGGGGTAACCAAAGAAGTAATATAAAATTACAAGAACAATAAAAATCAATTAACAGTTATATTAAAATAAATATAATGCATAACTTACTAATTTGTGACAATTTTGAGATCTCTTTTTTTCCAACCGCCTTTGACAACTTCAATGCCACCCAAGTAGGTCAAGCAGCCCACAACATCTAAATGAACATAGAAAAGATAATATTAGAACATGATAGTTTGAATTATAACTTATATAATAATATTAATTATATATTACTCTAATATATTTCTGCATAAAAAATCTGAGAGTATGTTGGTGTCATTAATACGTGCATCAATCATATCCGGACATATGAACTGAAATCCATGCAGTGATATATTGACGATGCCTTCTTCCAATCTCTTAGGCGACGGTATGCGTATGAAGAGTAATTTAGACCCATGTGATAGTGGTCTATATTTCCCTGTACTTGAAACAACTTTCAAATTTTTGATGCTGTACACGGAGCCTTCCTCTAAAAGATTTTTAAATCGAGAGACCAGAATCTTCGGGATCGTAGCATGGATCAAATTTTCCTGTCATACAACATATCTTAGAAAAGTTAATAACATCATACAATTTGACAAACTAATAAGTTATAAGTATATATATTGATTTATTAACCTTTTCATCGATCAAAATCATGTCAAGACTGATCAGTTCTTCAGTATTTGGATTGACAGATTCCCACATTCTACACACCCGTACTCTTATCATCCAGGTATAGTTGTTGTCGTTCAAAGCATCCAACATGGTGTAGGCCATAGTTGTATTGATTGTAAATATGGTTGTAAAAATTTGAAGCTATGAAAAAAAGTTTCGGTGTAGATTTTTTTTGTTATGAATGGTCTTTAATTTATAGGTGTTTGTAAGGTGAATAACATGGAAATCCATTCTATTTAAAAGTCAAGAAGTATTATAAAAGAAAAGTGAAAATGCACACCTAGAGGGAGTGAATAGGTGTATATGGCAAACTATGACCAATTTTAATGTTTTACCAGAAATGGCTTACTGAGTTCAATTTATGCAGACTTAAATGGCATGTTGACTGTTACCAATGCAGACACAAATGGCACGCTGATTGTAAATAAATGCAGTACGGTAAGTAAGGCATGAAAGTAAAGAACACAATAAACTTTTAGCCAGGTTCGACCCCTAATCCTATGGTCTACGTCCTGGTCCATTACCAACCCGGTAAGAGAATATAATATTGATCAACGAAATAAACCAATTACAAGATACAATAATATACCACACCCTTCTTCCCGGTTGCTAACAAATGGCTTGCTGAACACCTGTTCCAGGACTTGCTCTCTAAGCTATACTTCCCAAGTACACTTCTATAGCAACGTTCACCAAACCCTTGTTCACTAGCCAATATATCCAGCAACTAATAGTTACAAATCGAACAATACAAATCAAGGATATGAATACAACTCAAAACCTATGAACTCTCTAAGATATAACACATATATGATATATTAAGAGCTCGAGAGAATTTGTTTGGATAAAGCAAAGTAAAACTGAGTTGTGTGTGTTCTTGTTGTGCTTGAATCTCTTAAAACGAATTGAATACAAGAACATGTTTATAAAGCCTCACAACCAACGTCCAAAAATCAATCCAATCAATTACCAACGGCTAGAATCCAATTCTAACGTTCAATTGGTTAGAGAGATTTCTTCAACGTTATTGTACCCGTTTGACAGAAGGTTTGGAGAAGATAGAGCGAATAAGAACTCATCCCTTCTGTTTATATGTATATAAAACGTGTATAGGAGATTTTGAAAGAGAGAATCTTTTGAAAACAATAAACTCCAATAATTTAGGAAAATAATATCAAAACGGATTTTGATAAAAGATTTGAGCTCTATAATATATTATGTACGAATTATATCATAAAGAGCCCTCACAATATATTTCCTGAAATAAATCCATGAGTATCAAACTTGATCTTTATCTTTAGAAAATCTGGACAGTTGGAATTGGCTTGCTGTTTGCGTACTGATTGTGTACAACTGGCTTGCCAGACTGTCTCGGTGTAGCACCAAATGGCTTGCTGTTTAGATAAACTGACATACATATCAGTAAGCTATTTTGCCCTGCAAAACCAAGTTAGTACATATGATAATGGCGTGCTATTTTATATGCACTGATATTTCATATCAGTAAGCCATCTTTCCCTGCAACAACAAGTTAGGATAGAGCATATAGCTTGCTGCTTTACATCTATAAATACAAACATCTTTGCCACTATGTGATCATCAAAATTCATAGAGTTTCAATCTCCCCCTTTTTGATGATAATATATCCATATGTGATTGAGCTAAAAGCTCCCCCTCAATTAAAGCATCAAGCAAAACAAGTTAACAAAATAACAAGCTAATATATTCAATGACAAGCAATCAACTTGCTGTTATGTGTCATCATCAAAACCAATAGGGTTTCAATCTCCCCCTTTTTGATGATTACACACCAATATTCAGGAGCTAAAAACTCCCCCTAAATTTATGCTTCTCCTGCAAAAATATTAGCAATGTAGACAAGGAGATAAACAATATCTTGGTTTGGTGTCACATGAACATTTAGAATTATCAAACCAAACAAAGTAAATGAAATAGAGAATCAATACTTTCTCCCCCTTAATCAGTAATCAATACTTCCTGCAAAACAAGATTAGATAATAAAGCATGAAATATTCATAAACAACATTTGTATTCATCATCAAAACATCACGCCAACAAAAAGTTCTATCAAGTTTGAATATAATAAAAGAAAGTTCTATAAAGTTTGAAAATAATAAAAGTGTAAATTACAATTATTAACATAAGATCCTACAAATTTGAAAATAATAAGGAAGTTGTAATTTTCTAAATCAAAGAAAGTGTTAGGCCGATTACACAATATATAATCAATATTAATATGATAATAACACTTAAGAACACTGTTTATGAATCAACAACTGAATTATATAAAATAACTCTTCTCTTTGTGATGTTAAAGAATCATAGAGAGCTGCTAGGTTACAAGAATAATGTATTCAGTATTCGCATTCCTTTTAGGGTTAACCTATCTGTGTTTATATAATACACAGCTACATAGAATCAATCTCTAATTGATATTCCTATAAATTAGCTATACAAATTATATCAATTTAGGATTGCTTCTGTCTTCTGTTCCGTTTCCTTAACTGTCTCAATATATCTTGCTTCTTTCCATCTTCAAGATATATTGCTTCTAGAATCTTCATATTAGCACCGACAGTTAATAAACTCTTCACCTCGTCAGACTTTATCAAACTCTGACTGGCTTCTATTAAACTCTGTTGAGTACCTGGTACTTAAACACTGATGAACAAACGTCAGCAATTATATCTAACAATCTCCCCCAACTTGTGCATAATAAAGATGTACAAGTTAATAAATAATTGATGATGTCAAAACATATACCAAATGCAGTGTTTAAATATAATCAGAGTTTAACTTTAACTTAGAACAGAAAACTTTAAAAACTTACAGTCAGACTTTACTTAATCTCTTCAATATCAGGCACTGTCCTGAGATAATCGATAAGAAGTCTTCTTTCAGCCTTTTCAAGTTCTTCTACCATGATTTCTTTCAGTTCCTTGAGCTCTGGATCACTTTCTCCAGTCTGGTAGATAGCTGCCCTTAGTGAATAAATGCTGTTTTTCCTCATATCATTTCCTAGCTTTATTATGAAAGATTTATCTGATTCCAGATTAAATTCCAACACTTTTATGCCAAAATCTGTTCTGAGTCTTGCACTGTTTCTTTGCATCTCAACAAGCTTTCCATTGTAATCTCTGTACCTTGGTATGTAAGAGCCAGCAGACTTTAAACCAGAAAGAATTCTAGCTTTCATCATCCTGCTTCTTAACACTTCGGCTGCTTGATGAGTTCTTTGATTTTTAACTTTCAACAGATACATCACATATTCCAGTTCTTCTTTCATCTTTAAACCAATATCATCTTCACTAACTCTGTATACTCTGCCATCAGATTTGAAGTATAACAGAAAATCCTTCTTCAACCCTATGTGGTATATTAACTGAACTGATTCTAAAGGTTATAAAATATCTAAATTGTCTTTTAAATCTTCAGTAAAGTAATCGAAATTTTAATTACCTTATATTCTCATAAACTTTTTTTATTAAGTAAAATTACTATCTTAATATTCTCCTAAAATTTCCTAAAATTTCTTATGTACTCAAAATTACCATCTTAATTTTCTCATATTTTTTTTCAAGTTCTAAAATTGGGTCAGACTCAAATAATACTAACATATATAATGTAAAATTGTAACCACATTGCATACATCGATTTTCTTTTTAAAGTTATCTCCACAATCACAACTTAGGTATCATGTTCATTTTTTTTGGAAACTATCTTTCTACCATGTAACATTACCATGTAACATGTAACATAATTAGGAAAGTTTGGAAAAGAAAATCAAGATTAACAGAAAATTAAGGATAAGTAAGAATGTAGTCCTAAAATTAAAGTAATGAAAAAATCCATCAGATTGCTCATGCAAATCAATTACATATTATGACTCCTAATTATACGGAACGTTTTGCATATAAATATAACAACAACCGTCTATGTAATTCACATCCATTACAATGGCTAGCTATGCAACTGCGGCCCTCTCTTTCCTGCTAGTAGTAGTTGTTTTTACCACTCTCAAAGTTGAGGCTAGAGAGAGCAAATTCTTTTCCAACTTCAATCCAGAAGTAGACCAACCACCACTTAAACCATCATCAGAAATCAATAATTTTAATGGCTTCAACTTTGAAAATAGCGAGGGTGATATCCCAGTAGAAGACTTGACCGAAAACATTAAAGAAGATTCTTCGGAGACTAATGGATTCCCTCGCGATTTTGATGAACGTTCCGTGCCACAAGACAGCAATGAAAAGGAGAGTAACGATTTTTACTATCCTGACAAGTCCAAACCCTCAGAAGGCGTGGACAAGCAAAACATGGATGCATCAGCGAATAATGGATTTGACTTAACCGCTGAAGAAGATAAGTTCTTTGACGTAAAGCAGGGGATGAACGGATTCGCTACCGGTTACAAGAACGATGATGAGAATGCTCATGCCAACGAGGCACAAGGGATGAGTGATACCAGGACTCTGGAGAATACCAAGTACATGTCTAAATATGATGAGTTTCGACCTTTGAAAGACTTCGAATATAATCCTCAAAATCAAGTTGGATTTGTTCCTTGATCAAGTTGATTAGCAATAATTTAGATGAATCACGAGTGGTTCTTGGTTTAATTCTATTATATAAATACATGTACCCTATTTATTTACCCTGGTTGTTGTATTTCTTTTTGTTATAATAAAACGTGGATGAATTAAAGTTCATGAAAGCGCATTGTTTTCAAGAAGCGATTTGTTCCTTATGAATTTAATATATTGAATATATACTTGTCTTATATATTAATTTTTATCTTTCCTTTAGTTTTAAATAAATATTTCGGTTGTGTAACTTTAACTATAATATACTCTATTTTATTGTATAAGGGTCTAATTTTTCTTGTACTATACAATATATTTAAATTATTAAATCACATTTATTAATTTCTATAAAATTTCTTTAAAAAATCTCTTTAAAATTTTATAATAGAATTAGTTTAATAAATCATGATATATAATTTATATTTTGAATTTAATGTAATATTTTAAATAATGATATTTAAAATAAGAGATAAAATAAATATTATTATAATTTAACTGTATTCTACATGTGAAAACTTTGAATAAGAAAAATGGATTGAAAGTTTAAACTATAAGAATATATACAAATCATATTTATTCATAATAATTTATTTAATATAAATGAAAATATATAATATTTTTGTTAAATATAGAAATTGGGGATCGGGAAGCGTGGCGGGGAGACACTAATCCCTGACCCCATCCCGATCCCCAAATTTTTGACATATTTCTTCCCGATCGCCAGAAAAGTTCTCAATTCCCCGCCCGAAACGGGGCAGAGAATGAATCGGGGTTGGACGGGAAGGGGTGAATGTCTATCTAGAATAAGCATTATTATATAGCACATATCGATAAAATGTATACATGATATTTATGATTATTATTCTTATATATACAAGCATAGAGTCGCTGCAATGCACATATGACTTTTAAATTTGTTATCTTATATGTACTTTAATAATTTATTTTACATTTATACTTTTTTTTAATGAAGATGAACTTAAATTTGAATAGTTTCATGTGATTGTTGAACTCGATGTTGAATTGACGTATGTGTTTGTGTTTGAGCGTGATTAAATTATGTTTCAAGAATTTTGTGTTTAACAGTATTTAAAAAATATATTTTAATTAAAATTGTTGTTTTTAATAAATCAAGGTCAATTTGCAAAGGTAAAGGGATTAAAGTGCAAATATCAAAATATGAGTATCATTCTAACCGTCCGACTACATTATATTTTGATCAAAATTGTTGCTTTTAATAAATTAAGGTCAAGTTGTAAAAGCAAAAGAACTAAAGTGCAAATACCAAAATACGAGTACCGTACTGACCGACTACAAAACTTTAAATGTTTCGGTATTAATAATACAATATAAATAGATAAATATAATAAAAGTGACTAGATTTATTATTAGGTTGGATGCATTGTGTATATCAGACATTTTTAATTATTATCACATGAATTTTATTGTCATTTTATGGAAGAAAATAATTAGTTATTTGGAATTGAATTAATATATACATATATATAACATATAAAAACTATTTGTTTTGAATTAAAACAATTTAAAAGATGAGATAATAAAAATAAATAGGTAGTACAAAAAAAATTAAACGAATTTTATGGCCATGTTGAAAAAGTTAGACAATATAAACACATAAATTTGGGTTGAAAAAATATCTGGTGATACTAATTTGTGTAAAAAATAAATAGAGAAAAATATATAGTCCAGTTAACAAATTTTAGAAAATAAAATATTATATAGCATAAAAAAATATTATGATCGGATCGATCACATTATACAACCCGAGTTATTTAAAATCATTGGCCTCGATCAATCAAATTATCTATATAAATTAAAGTAAGTATATTATAACGAGACGAACAAAAAATGTACAAATATAACTAAATAAAATCTTTAAACCGCAAAGAATAAAATTTTATTTTAATCACTAGAAAATGACCCGTGCCTTGCACGGGTTCATGCAACAAAACATGAGAATTGAAGTTATAATAGCAAATAATATTTCACGAATGTTAATATTATTATCGGTTAGACAAACCTATGTCATTTAAACATAATTATGTTTTAAAATTTTAGTAGTAAAATAAAAACATTTATTGTATATGAAAATTATTTTAATATATATATATAAAGAATTAATATTGACAATAGATTGAAATATTATTAAATTAAAACATATTGTAACACCTGAGTCTCACATCGAGAAATGTGGGGGCTTTAGTCCAGTTTATAAGACAAAGTACAACTACTATGTGCACCAACAATCATGATTTTTTGGAGACCCGTGAAGTTGCTAGAGATGGGGACACGAAGGCTGGTGGTATTATTCCACAATAGACTGAGGTTCAGAGGTGGGGACATGAACTAACCAGTAAAGTCAGTACCCCCAGGAGCCGTAGAAGAGGCGGGATATAGCATTATAGTCAGCGGGATAAATTCAAAACAAGAGACAAGGACCAAGCTGAAAGACGGAGCAATGCTGATAGAAGAAAATAGGTTCAGAATTCCGTTCACATATTGCTTTGATATGCAGCTGAATGACGGGATTCAAATGATGATTGGATGTAACTTCATAAGGGCCATGCAAGGAGGTTTGAGGCTGGAAGGGAACAATATCACGTTCTATAAAAATGTGACCAGTATTAATACCCAGCAGGAAGTTATTGCCAAGGCAATTCCAGAAATTGACATGGATTATGAAGAACTCCAGGAACTACAGGAAGTGGTGTATTTCAACCTGGACAAAGGAAGCAAGAATTTCAGAGCCAAATGTGGGCCTCTTCTGACAAAGCTTGAAGAAAAAGGATTTATAGGAGAAGAACCTCTGAAGCATTGGCAGAGAAACAAGGTGAAATGCAGGTTGGATATCATTAATCCAGATATTTGCATACAGGATAAGCCATTAAAACACGTCACGCCTGCCATGGAAAAATCGTTCGATCAACACATACAAGCTCTGTTGGAACTTGGAGTAATTCGAAAAAGCTCGAGTAGGCATAGAACAATGGCAATGATCGTACAATCAGGCACAAGCATTGACCCGAAGACAGGAAAAGAAACAAGGGGAAAAGAGAGAATGGTATTCAATTATCGCACTCTTAACGATAATACTCATAAGGATCAATACAGCCTCCCAGGAATTAACACGATCATAAAAAAGGTTGGCAGCAGCCAAATTTTCTCAAAATTTGACTTAAAGAGCGGATTTCATCAAGTTGCAATGGCTGAAGGAAGTATACCATGGACAGCGTTTATAGTCCCAGGAGGACTATATGAATGGCTGGTAATGCCATTTGGGTTGAAGAACGCACCTGCGATATTCCAGAGAAAAATGGATGAATGTTTTAAAGGAACAGAAGAATTCATAGCAGTCTACATAGACGACATCCTGGTCTTCTCAAGGAATGAGGAAGAACATGCACGGCATGTGGAAATCATGCTGCAAAGATGTGAGCAAAATGGTCTGGTACTGTCTCCAACAAAGATGAAAATAGCAGTACGGGAAGTAGATTTCCTAGGAGCAGTCATTGGAAACCAAAAGATCAAGCTGCAACCCCATATTATCAAAAAGATAGCCAACTTTGAAGAGAAGCAGCTGATGGATAAAAAGGGCCTCAGATCTTGGCTAGGAATCCTCAACTACGCTAGAAGCTATGTTCCAAACATTGGTACATTACTAGGCCCCCTTTACAGTAAAACAAGCCCCAACGGAGACAAAAGGATGAAGCCATCAGATTGGGATATTGTGAGAAAAATTAAGAAGGTAGTCCAGGAATTACCGGATCTGGAAATCCCCCCCAGAGATAGTTACATCATCATTGAGACAGACGGATGTATGGAAGGTTGGGGAGGGGTGTGCAAATGGAAGAAACAGAAAAATGATCCGAAATCCTCAGAAAAAATATGCGCTTATGCAAGTGGAAAATTCCCAGTCATAAAATCCACGATTGATGCAGAAATATACGCCTGTATGGAAAGTCTACAGTCCTTCAAAATTCATTATTTGGATAAAAGGGAGATAACTATCCGAACAGACTGCCAGGCGATAATCTCATTTTACAATAAGTCCAATCAAAACAAACCTTCAAGGGTTAGATGGATTGGATTTACGGATTTTATTACAGGAATTGGCATCTCAGTCCACTTTGAACACATAGAAGGGAAAAACAATGTTCTGGCAGATTCATTATCTAGACTAACTATGTTTCTTTGTGCAGACACAGAGCCCGAATGGCAGACGGACCAAGCTATGAAACGGAATTTGATTCTACTAGAAGAAACACTGGAGGAATCACAGGCCCTAATTGGAACCCCATCTTCGCAGGTCCATTCAGAAGAAACGTTGAAAGCAATCCAGAAATTGTTTATGACCCAATTGCAAATGCCCACCTCGAATGTCTTAGGAAGTCACTTCAAAGCCCAATACAATTCCACAGGAATTCAAAACTACAAGCCCAAGCCATCAAAGAGGAACAGCAAGCAGCCCAACGTGCATATCAAGCCTTGGCCCAATGGTATGCAATACTGAACCATAAAGAACAGTTCACTTGGTACAAATCAGGAGGAAGCAATAATGCAGCCAGAGATGCTTTGACAACCAGGACTGACCACGTCAACAGACTCAGTTTCATTATTGACCAAACAAGTATTCTCAAGGATAATACCAAAAACTGGTAGAAAGCGTGTAGACCCTACCTTATCAGAACGAGTGAATAAAGCAGCTGTCCATCATAGGGTATCGGCCATGTGTGTTTTGGAATTATTCCTCTTTTTCAAAAGAGAGAATAATCTTTTGTTTGTAGGGATGGCATTGTCGGCCATCTTTATTAAAGTAGTTTGTATCTTGTGTGAGTCATAAGATAAGTCTGTTAGTGGGAATCTACCCATTGACATATGTCGGCCATTAAGTTTGTTTGTATCTACCCACTAAGGCAGAATTATTGGCGTCCATAATTGATCTTATACTGATCAATTAGCTAGTTGCCGCCTATATATATGTGTGTTCAAAACTACAAGCCCAAGCCATCAAAGAGGAACAGCAAGCAGCCCAACGTGCATATCAAGCCTTGGCCCAATGGTATGCAATACTGAACCATAAAGAAACGATCTTGGACCTATGGGCTATCCGTTCAGACCTAACGATGAATTCAAGAGTACCACTCGAGTCTCAAAATCGAGAAGAGCTGGGACTTTAGTTCAGTTTATAACACAAAGTATTACTACAAATTGCACCAACAAATCATGATCTTTTGGGAACCACAAAGTATTACTACAAATTGCACCAACAAATCATGATCTTTTGGGAACCTGGGGTGGGTTTGTGGATTACCCAAGTTGTTGCGTTTGGGCAAATTACTTAGCACTGAATTGTTTGATGTTTTGAAAGTCTGAAAGATAGAGGAAGCGAAACAAAGGAAAAAAATGCTTAAAATCAAAAAATTGCAAGAAAAGATATGAACGAGTTAAAACGAAAGTTTTAAGAACTGAAAGCGTAAGACCTAAGCAGAATATTAGAAGATTTAAGAAGGATTTTGATCAAAATCAGTAATAAAACCTACTCTCCGAAATGTAACATCTTGAAAAATTGGAAGAAAATTTAGGATTGTAATGTTCTAAAACTCATCTAGAACACTCGGTATCTATTCTATCCCGCAAAAAAATTGTAAACTAACATGACATCTATCAGTAATACTCATATTAATTTCTAAATTAAAAACTTGAACATACTTAAGTAAGCACCGAATAACCACATATACCATTAATAAGAATATCAATCATATATTTGAAACGATAATGATCATGCATAGGATAATTTATAAACACAATTTAAGCTAGCGGTCCGTGCCTTGCACGAGCTTTTATGCTAGTTACAATATATAAGTTACTCCAAAAAATTATTATTTTATTGGACCCAACCGAATCTAAAAGCCCAAACATAAATTTAACTCGTACCGGTCCAATAGCGCTCAAATGGTCTGATTCATGACAATCATCTCTCTAATCATCTCAAACAAGGCTTTGAGTTCATTGTCAGTTTTAAGTACTTGGAATTCTTCAGAACCCAGCTCGTCTTGTTCATGGCTTATTAGTATCAAATGCTTGAATTGCCAAATATGAATGGTAGCGACTTTGAAGCTAAACTTTCCCCAGTCTCCTCACAAGGGCAAGAAAAAAGAGAAACAACGTCATGGATAGACGGATCACTAGCTTGATGTTATATATTAGTAAGAGGAAAGGGGTAACGCTAATGCGTATGCTAAACAGCTATAGTCATTGCTATATTTTGCACTAGAACGTGACATTTGGTGTTAAAATAGAACTTGTGCTCCAATCCTAATGCTAAAAATGCCTATGTCAGCAATGCACTAGAAGTGGTATTTATAACCAACTAATCTACTTTTCTGTTTTGAATAAAATTCTTAGAAATTCAACTAGAATAAGATCATGGCTACTTACCAGTCTTAACATACGATTTGGGATTTGCATGAGTTTTTTATCTGTCTTGTCACCATTGGGTTATGCAGTTTTTAGCTTGGATTTCAGTCAGTAACATGCTTTTCTTTATTTTGGGCAGTATTCCCCATTGTTGTCGAGGCATCAGGAGCAGCGACTGCCTGTGATTGCAATTTGGATCATCATTTTAGGGTGAGCATAAATAATAAATAGTAATTTTTTCTTTGAGTTAACCGTACGTTGTAGTACATTTTGAGGCGATATCATGGAATTTGCATCAGGCTGTCATAAATCCATTTGATCATCCTGCTGATGATGTAGCTATTGAGGATGACTACATTTCGGTTGATGACAAGAAGTTCTCAAACTGGTAATCTACTATAACTTAATGTTTTGTAATCCCCGTTATCTTTAAGTGATCAAATGGATGGTACGGTGAAAAAGTGTATCCTAAACTAATAGTATTGTGATAATTTATTAGTTTATTCAAACATATTTTTTGAGCTTATCTTGTTCAAACAAAACATTCCTTTAGTTGTTTTGGCAAACAATTTCCTAATCCTTGTTGTAACATTTCCTTTAATTATTGCTCTTAGTTGGCCGCAGCTTGAAGTTGATTTTGTTCTATCTCCCTTGTTTCTTGAAGTAAATTAATGTTGTAGAGTAGCTACAGTGCCTCAGTTTTTTGTATTTGGCTGAAAGTTGGAAACTTAATTATCAATGACTGCAACAATATGAACTGTATAAATAGCATTAAGATGTCGTATATTATGTTTTTAATTATGTCCACTTCCTACATATCTGCAACAACTTCTCCCAGTAACATGAATTTGGTACCTCGTTCTTTGTAAGTCGGTATATTTTTTAACTTCAATGTCTAGATTTTTGTAAGGTTAATTAAAATACAAAATTAAAAACAAGTTTCGGATTGAATGTCTATCTTCGAGGATGTGAATGCTAATTTAGTTATAAAATATAATGAAGGTCGCATTTGAGTATGCTTATTAAAATTATATAATCACACTGAAAGTCTCTTGTTCTAAGGACAGTGACATACTTATAATATAGGGTTAATGATCTAGTTGGTCACTGAAGTCGGCTTAATGTATCAAGTTGGTCACTGAACTGAAATTGGACTCAAACAGGTCACTAACTCGAATCAATTGTTAACTCCGTTAAATGGGTTCACTTTTTTACAAGAAAATTGCTGACCTTTAACATTACAACTAAATTGGTAGCTCGGTTTGATAATGTCTAAAAAACCATGATGATGTACATAAACATTAACCATTGTTGACATCCCGTAAAATTGAAAGAACTAATTGATATATACACTACAATCAATATGTAATACACAATAAATATGATTCATATGTTTTATTTTTGTTCGTATGTTTTATTCAATTGCTTAAACTTAGTTAACTAACTATAGTTAAGTTAATAGGCGTTAGTCACGTGAATAACAGGCTTACCATGTAGCAATTTTTGTTTAAAAAATTCAACCCATTTAATTGAGTTGACAATTAATTCGAGTTAGTGACCTGTTTGAGTTCAATTTGAGTTCAGTGACCAACTTGATACATTAAGCTGACTTTAGTGACCAACTAGATCATTAACCCTTATAATATATAATATCCTAATCTTGCATTACCAAAATAGTACACAGTAAGTAAGATGCTACTTGCTAGAGAGGCCAACTGGACCTAAGTGAGCAAGTGTAATGACAAAGTCACACCCTATCTGGCGGATTAGTACATATGCCAGAGAAATCAGTTACCAAGCTGCTGATTGAGCAACATTAGTTTTAATTATTTCTAAGTTCATGTCAGGAGGACTAATGCCAACAACCTTAATTAAAAGTGCGCTGTCTTAATGCCAAAAGATAAGTTACAAATTCTATAGGAAAGGTATATTTGCCTGCTGATGAGATGCTCAACAGTGACCAGGAAAGGCATAATTGTCTGCAGGGGACATATTCATTCTCTCCATTTCAGAGTACTCTTTCGGCAATGGCACTGTTGATGATAGCTAAGTTTGCCTAAACGCAGAGTTTCAAGTCTACTTAATGATATAATTAACTGGGAGTTACTAGAAGTGATTACTATTCATATGAAATTACTCGTTTCTGTTTGTGTCTTTCTTAATCTACACTTAAAACTTAGTCAAAGATTATGATGATTGCATATTGTGGACACTTCTAGCAACCTTTTGCAACCTGGATTAGAAACCAAGATTTGATTTAGCACTTTTTTCATCATGGTTTTCAGCGTGGACCAAACATATTTGTACACGAAGACGAAAATTAGGAAAGGTTAGGTTTTACCAGATAATAAAACTAAGAAGAATGTTATCATTATCAGTAATGACCTCAGCATCAAGAATAAAAATTTAAATGTCTCCTAAAGTTCCCGCTCAATGGCTTCCTCTTAGTTATAAAATTGTTAAGTTTGAACAAAAGCTTAAAAGTAAAGTAAGTGCAGCTATATAAAATTCAACTTAGCCTAACTTACATCCCCCTTGTTACTAATTACTTAATTACGAATAACTTTAGATGTCTTGCTTTAGAATCATGTACGAATAACTTAATTACTTTATGATGATCCCTCCAAAAGGTATAAAACAATGTCTTGGTCGAATTACTTCTTCTGTATATGTTTAAACCTCCACTCTGAGGCATGAATATAGGTTATTAAGTCATATAAATTTTTAAAATATAATTCACATCTCTGTCAAGATAGAACATAATTTACTCAGTAAGGTCTAAGAGTACATATTTTTGGATGTTGCATTGAAAGTAACCCCATGAACTTGTAACCCTTTAGTAAAGACTTTAAGTGTGTTTTTGTCTTTTTGAGATGGAACTCATAATTTAGAACTGCATTTTCTACTCGTGCTAATGAACGATATACATTGAGTATGCCTGGCTTGGTGCTTGAAGGTAGTATCAAATAAGGAGGTTGAAAATGAAACACCATAAAAGTTTTCATATGATACTGCAAACTGTTGAGAAGGACCAATTTTGCTTTAGTTTTGGAACCTTGGATCATTTACATCATGGGAGAATAATCCACACAAACTATATAAGTATTGCTGCGAGAATAATCCACACAAACTTTCTCCTGGAGAGTATTCAAATATAGACCAAGTTATTCTACCAATTAAAGATTTATAAATCAAAATCAACGCGGTGTTTGAAAATTTGAAAATATAGACCAAGTTATTCTACCTTCAAGTTTTAAATCTTAATTAGCCTTATTACCATCAAATTACTTATTAGACAACATTTATCAGACCTCTCATAGATGTGCATGTTATGAAACTTTAAAATGAGAACTTTGAAAAAGTAAAGTTTATAGTCATCATTTCTCTCTTCACTTTCAGATACAACACAAACTAAAAGTAATTCTTTTTCATCATCTGTAGAGAAGTACAAAACCATTCAAGTTAACCCAAAAATGTTTTATGACAACTTAAAAGCAAGGCAGATATGTCTTTTATGAGAAAGGAACCCATATTTGCCAGACCTTTACATCACAATCTAAGCTGCCACTGTATACTAAATAAGGTATACCAATAGCTGAACTATTATTAGCACTGCTAATATCTGCAGTAGCAGTTAGACACTTAACTGGTCTTTTGTGTCCTTCCAACACTGCCAAACAAGAATGAGTTTTTCCGAATTCTTTTCTCCAAATCCTTACTGTTTTATCGGCTGATCCACTGCATACTAAATCCGATACAACAGCCAAACACAGAATTGCGTTTGTATGCCCTCTAAGTGCACCAGCCACCACCATATTTCCATCACTAGATGTTTTCTCCCACACAATAATAGACCGATCACATGCACCGGAATACAACACAGATCCATCAGTGCTAAGGGCCAGAGCATTAACAGCCGACTTGTGTTTCTCTAGTACACCAACTAAAATATGCTTCTTATCTGCTTCCTTCTTCCTCCATACCTTAATCTTCCTATCAGCTGAACCAGTATAAACAAATCCATCGCTAGACGATATTATGGCATTTATAGCATCATCATGAGCATTCCAGACAGACTCTAAACACTTAAAATCTGAAGTCCTCCACACTTTAAACGTTCGATCCCATGAAGCTGAGTATATGAAAGAACCATCTTTTGATAGGGCCAGAGCTGATATAGTGTCCACATGATGCACCCAAGTGCACTTCTTGTGTCGCCTGATTTGGACGTAGTTTTTTGCTAGAAAGAGTCTCGTGACACGATCATTAAGGGTTGGTAATGTGGCTATGCACTTGTGTTTCTTGTATGGTGTTCGGTCTTCTATTTTCCATACACGAATTTTGTGATCTTGATGAGCGCTAAACAGTTTGTCCTTCAATATTATTAAGGACTTAACTGCACTCTTGCACGAGAAAACTACATTCTCCGCTGAATATTCATGGTTTGAAGGGCTTCCGCTCCACATGCATAATTCACCATTCAAAGAGCCACTATAGAGGTATTTTCCGGAGAGAACAAGCGAAAATACATCTGAAGGGTGACCCTTTAAGGTGGATATACAGAGGTGATGGATGTTTGGAATTTCTTTTGAAATCGAGTTTAGGGATGGAACTGATGGTAAACTTGATTGAGAGGAGATGGAGCTGCTCGAGGAATCCGAGTGAAGGTGGTTCAAAAAATCAGGTTCTTCATGTGGTTGCAAAGGCTGAGGAGAAGTAAGGAATCCCATTTGGTGAAAGAGAAGAGAAGTGTTTGTGTATGAACTGGTTGGGGGAAGTTGGACAGATATAGAACATGCTAGTGTTTTTAAGAGTATTAATATGAGGACTGTGTGCTATTTATAGAATAAGATAGAATAAATGACAAGTTTAGCTTTGAAAAAAGGGAAAAAGTTAAACTGATGAATGGGATTGGGATAGGAAAAGAGACTTGCAACTTGGTTATTTGATGATTGTAAACAGTTGAACCATGCTGTGGGTGCTGAACAAGTTTTTCAGTGGTTCAAGACTGGGGCTTCAGAACCACCAGACAGAGAAATGAATAGCATTTGATTTCAACCTGTTGTGAACTTTAAGAAAATTGTATTAATAGATTTCTAATTTCCTCCACCAAGTTACCAATATCTAGATTGTTTCAGAACATTATGAGTTATTTAGTCTGGTTCCTAACTTCCTGCAAGTTTCTGAATTTGTTTGAGTAGTGAAACAATGAACTACTAAATTTTCTAATGCGGAATGACAAATTAAACTGCGATTAATCCACAATTATCTATGTTTCTTGTGTAATACTTCTTGCCCTGCATCACTTTTTTTTTAAGAAACTATGTACATTCGAATAACTGAGTCATAGGTTTCCATTCCCCAAAATATGAGTTAAGAAGGTCATGGTCTTCTTTTTGAGACTACAATCTCCTTTCTGAAATTGCCTTTTTGTCTAAATGAGACTCACATTAGTATTTACATATTAGCAAATCTGGTTGTTGTGAACAGAGTTGTCACCAAGTAATTACAGACTTACAGTATACTAAACCAACTTGAGACTACAATCTCCTTTCTGAAATTGAGTTTTTGTTCCAAAATAAGACTCATATTAGCAAAATCCGGTAAAATAAACAAAACAAATAACTGGAGAAGCGAGGAGTCAAACCTCGAACCTTGTTTCAACATGAAACGATCCTTGTTTTAATGCAAGAGTTTTTGCTCTACCAATTGAGCTACTTCCCCGATGAAATTCAAGTTAAACTAAATTATTATGCAAACCAAAGTATTTATCTTGTGTTTCATTTCTTGTTCATTCCATATAAGCATTACATTGCAGCTGCTACTTGGTAAAATAAAAGGAGAGATGATCATGTAACATGATACACAAGTGTGACAACTGACAACCACATGAATTTAGTGTTACTCAGCGTTTGAATTGAACTGAGAATAAAATTTGATTTAAGAAGGCCATGGTCTTCTTTCGAGACTACAATCTCCTTTCTGAAATTGGGTTTTTGCTCCAAAATAAGACTCATATTAGCAAAATCCGGTTTTTGTAGACCTAATTAAAATGAACAAAACAGACATGGAGAAGCGAGGAATCGAACCTCGAACCTTGTTTCAACATGAAACGAAACTCGTTCTAATATAGGAGTTTTTGCTCTACCAATTGAGCTACTTCCCCGATGAAGTTTTAGTAAAAATTAAATTAAAAGTAAAAAAGAATAGGCGGGGTGTAAATTCCTTATATTCGTAAGGAAAACCAAAGTATTAATACAAAAGTTTGACAACCAAATGAATCTAGTGTTACTCAGCGTGTGAACTGAGAATAAAAATCGAGTACTTATTAGTGCGAGCAATAATTTGTTAGGGAATTGAAGCTTCTTCTAAGAAAGTAACATGTGATGCAGACACAGATCTTGTATTCTGTCCTAAGACATGGACTAGCAAACAATTACATCCTTGTTTGCCTGCTGGAATCCTTGAGCTTAGTGGAATGCTCCTTTGTAACCCACACGCGGTCTCGTTCTCTGTCGAGGTTCCATGGTTTTGTTTTTAGCTTATTGTTCATGCTAAATCTTCAACTCCAGAGTGAAGATCTTTTTTACCATGTATTGTTCACTTGTTGGCCTAAAAATAGCGCGTGTATTTTAATTTAAGGAACTGATATATGCACACCCTTTGTTGATATTTAGATCAAAATATCCCTATGCACATCTTCGACTCCATACTGTTCTTAGATATGTTAGGGATAATATAATCTCAATTTCAACTAAGTGTATGTACTTATAAATTAAAAATGTGCACGTATCAGCTTTCTTTAAATTTTTTATTCTTTTTATTCACTTGTGCAAAATGCGGATTTTGTGCATGAAAGAAATTGTGATTTACTCGATGCGCAAGAGTAGACATACATCTTCACATGAAACATGTTGTGCGAAATTCTTGATTCATAAATTAATTGTGCATTACTGCATGAAATATTGTTGTTTGTTGGAACTTGGAATCGATTATTAGTCTAGTAGTTTAAGAAGCTGCTAGGCTTGTATGAAAAAAATGTAGCATGATGCTGGGCCTGAATCCTGATAATTTGGGCTAATAATTGTTACACTCACGGGCTTGTTTACCATGGTTTGCACAATTGCACACCATTCAAGCTAGGCTTATCCGCTTATGCCATTGCAATATGACAAGTATTATCTATCTGAAAAATAAACTAATGCAATCAGCCAATTATGCAAACCGTTTTAATAATTTATTTCTGGAACGATTCGAATCATTAATTTAAATTCCTTCAACCAAAAAATATATATTTTATCTGATATTAACTTTATTTTACTATAACTTGAATTTTCTTTAAGAATATAGATTTTTACATTAATTTTAAATGATCGAGAATCGAACAACAAAGAACAAACATTTATTATTTTTTCTGATTAAAAGTAGTGGGATTTATAACAATATCAATCAAACTCCGTAAGTGATATATACATACAACTATACAACGAATATAACACCTAATTAGCTAACCTCCTCATCAATATGTGGGGATCCATTTGTATACCGAAAACAAAACGATAAAGAACAAAATTAAAATAAAATATATATGAGGGGCTACAATATATTTATTTACAAAATAAATAAAACTAATGCCGCAACTAAACCTAACATCTCACCCCACACGGGTCCCACAACATTACCGTAACTAGCTTCTCTCTCTTGCGAACCCGGATTCGTAGATGCCACGTAAGTAGGGTTGGACCCATACAACGATTGAATACCATCCACGTCATCACCGGCAAGTTGAACTTTCCTTGCACCGGAAGGAATTGACGGATACATAACGGCTTCTTCAACGGAAGAATGCCCTAACCCTAATAAATGTCCAATCTCATGCACAACTACACTCTCCAAATCTACGGCCGAAACTGACTTTAAATCATCACCGTTGATCACCCAATTCTCGGAACCGTCTAAATGTAACCGTCCACTTGGCGGTGAAAATGCGTGTGCTAGGGTTCCCAAAACACCGTCAAACGGTTCTCCGTCACCGTGATCGCCGCTATAAAACCCTATTTTTATATCCGCACTTCGATAAGAATCGGTTTGTAGAAAAGTCAACGTTGTCACGGCTGACCACCGGTCAAATGCAGTACGGAACACTGATTTAAAAGTGTCATCTAGTTGATTTTCGGTTGCGAAAGAATATGTTAGCTCATTTTGTCCATTAGGCCAACGAGGCGATCCCGGGAAGTACGAATAATGAGCCACCACGTGAAACGGTGATGATTTCGACTTCCCGGAATTCATAGTGCTAGTGCCGTTGACTATGTCAGCGACACCGCATCTAGGTCTTTGAATTAGGTCAAGTGTAGTTTGATCAAGTTCTCCGGTGGAATTTAAATTGAAGTTGCGTTGATAAGTCTTGAGAGCCGATTCCAAAGATTGATCAAAATCATTAGTATAATTTTGGTTATCAAGATACCCGAATTGTTGAAAGTATTGCTTAAGTTTCGCTAGCCCTTCTCGGCTCTCACCGGATCGACAACCGGTGAGATTTCGAAAGGAATCCCATGCAGCACTTAAGTTTGTTGGTGGTGGTAGAGATGAAATATTAGGAAAAAACTTTGGAATAAAATCATCAGGGAATGCATGGATTCCGAAAATCAAGGAAGATAGGGTTGCAAGAAATAATGAAGATGTAATGAAGTTTAAAGACATGTTTAGCATGTTAATGATTGTTGATTATGTTAATCTTTGTTTGGTTGGTAAAGTAATGGAAATGAAATATAGGTTTGGGGTTTGAGAGGGTTATAATTAAAGAAGTTGGAGAAGTTGAGTTTCTTATATGTAGTTGGAGAAAATGATTGGTGAAGGGCGGCATTTGTAACTTGTAAAATTGGAAGTATCGATTTTTTGTTGGTAGACGAATGTCCTTACGTGTTGAATATTATTAATTAGGCCTAGAAGAAAATAAAACAAAGAGCTTGAATTTTTCAACGTTTGCGATTTTCTGTATGTGTAAAAATGAAAAAGTCAGATATTTCGGTACGTAGATGAATTACTTTTTCTTTGTTTTCTACGTAATCCAATTTATACCGGCTTAACTAGATTTTTAATCTTATATTATTTTTTAAATGTCGTATTCCTTTTCATTAATGAATTAATTTCCGTTTTAAAAAAGAATAAAAAAATCTTATACTCCCTCCGTCCCCCTCAATTTTTTAAATTAAGAAAAAGTATAAATTAATAGGGAAAAGTAAAAAAATTGAGTAAAAAAATCTAATCGATGTTTATTAAACTAAATTAAAATTGAGAGAAATTTAAATGCTCATTTTTTTTAATTACTTGGCTTTATAAAGAATCTACTTTACATGTTAATTGTGTATTATATTATTATATTATTATATAGCATTATTGATGAATATGAGTGGAACTGTATTAAAAAATAAAAAGTGACGCAGGGTCCCCGCTGAATAGCTTAAACATTGGATTATTTTTTGTTAGGCACTAATCACACGCCAAACAAGAGAGAGCAATTTGACTAAATCCAAAAGGCATAACAGTCAAACGCGTATAATAACAGTTTTAACTTGAGGGAGTTGTAACTTTTTTAAATTGTTATGATGCTCTCTCTCATAGCTCACGGCATATATCATCATTTGTACAAAATAATTTAAATTGAATATCGGTTTGTTCGAGATTAATTCTAAGTGCAATATCTAATCTAAAATTAGATATAATATTCGTTAGTATTAATTTAGTTGATCTACTATTAGATAGTTTTTCTTCGTGACTAAGCTTAGGTTTAAGCGATTATGATTGATATTTGTAGTTAATTTTTAACATTTTGGGAAGAAATTTTTTCTTAATCAACAATGCATTAACAAAAAATATCGTAAAACCTTACATCTTTAGTCCGAAAGAAATACTTCCTCTCTCTCTCTCTCTCCCTCCCTCTTTAGTCTGTTATCCCTCTTTAGTCCGTTCATAACAGCGGGTTTTCATCGATTTTTCATTCATAAAAAAACTCTGAATTAGTTAATTTCTTTGCTTTGTTCTTATTTTTTCAAAAATCCTCTTTCGTGAGTATGAATTTTTGTCTTTTTAAATTGTTTTGTTTGTTTAATTAAACTCATCTTGGTGAGTTTTGTTCCCAATTTATTTGATTTTTGTTTATTTTCTTCTTGTGAGAGCTTGGTGTGCTTTTAATGTCCAGAATGTTAGAATGTTAGATCTGTGGGATTTTATGGGATCGCAATTACGGTCGATAGCTTAAAATGGTTGTGATAAATAGTGCAGTACAATATTAACTTCAACAAATCGTTTAATTGTCTCTCTATAAGAACTTGATTAATAAATAATATGATATGTTTTATATTTGTTTGACTCGATTGTTTTTATAGATACCATATAACCTTTCATTATTGAATTAATTTTCCTTAAAAAAACATTTTGAAAAAAAAAATAGATCTGACGGTACGGTGCAATTTAATTTTGAACTTTTACTTACCGTGAAAAAAAAATTAAAGCTTGATAATCAGTACCAAGTACCAATGATCTAATGGATGCAATAATAAAATTAAATTAGGTCATTTATTTGTTTTTAGTTCACTTGTTTGTACTCTATTTAGCAACTATTTTTCTAATTTCATAGGATGCACATTTAATTTTTCCTTTTAATTAGACACATTTCACGCATTCGTCTTTTTTCGTTTTATAGGTAATTAAAGGTCATGCAACATTTACAAAAATAATCAATTTAAACAAACACGTAATAAAGTAGATTAAATAAAAAAAAATTATTTGAGCTACGATCGTTGAGTAGATCATTCATTGTGGTACATCTCTCGCTCATATTGCTGAACTTTGCAGCTTTTTTGAAGAGACGGTCTAACAATCTATCATAGTCATGATGAAGAAAATATATATACAATTCGTCAAAACGTATTTGAAACACTGACTGTGACTGCGATCCCATACAATCCAAATCAACGAACAAATATGATAAACCCTGCAGATCTGCGATCTCGGATATTAAAACAAACCAAACTCTTATAAAAAGAGAGAACAAACCCAAAATATGGGTAGAGAAAAACGAGAGAAATTTATTAAATTTTAAAGTAAAAGCGAGATAAAAAACTAAAATGGGAGCTTATCATCAACCAAAAAGCCGATGACATCCCCTGAACTAAAATAAAGATTAAGATTTTCTGGGAAAGGGGAGGGAGTGCGGCTGATGGAGACTTCAGATTCTTTTTTTTTTTTTTGTCAAGAGTAAATTATTTCCATTGATAAATAGTATCAAAGATACAATGTCCGGAGAAACAAGTTTCCTTCATTCAAAAAAGTATATCATCTAGCCAAAAAGTAAGCAAGTACTCTCGGAAATTTAGACAATATCGTCTTTAATGTTTGAAAAAATAACCCACCAAAAGAATGCCTCGTTAAAACCTCGCAAGAGTAAAACCCTATGGGAAAAAACTCAAGTAGGAAAAAGAGTGTTCTACATCGTTTACAAAAGACTAAAAATAAAGACTAATTAGAGCTTCTTGTTACTTTTTGATTCCACATTGTCATCCGTTATTATAGCAGCCTTGCCTTTTATTTTGCTCTATACCTTTGTGCTCATTTACTATATCGAACATCCCAAGTATCCTGAAATTAAGATAAGTAAATGAACAGAACATAAGTGTATAAGTAATTAAATACTACAAAAAAATCTAACTTTATTCTAACTCGTATAAAATATAACGATTTAAAAGTAAAATAACTCGTATAAAAATATAAGTTAATAAAATAAAGAGATCTAACCAAATGAATCTCTGTGGTTAGACATCTATTTTAAGACACAATACTCTCAAATTATAAAAATAAGAGTCAACCCGTATGACACAAAGATATCCAAATGATACATAACAACCACCATATATGATCCAAAAAGCCATCAAATATGGCACCTCCGTATAGTTACAAAAGTCACCAAATGTGACACAAATTTCATTTAATCAGATAAATACATATATTTAAATACATTTAAAAACATCTATTTAAATTTTTTTAGCTTTTGAATTTAAAACTTCAATTAAATTTGAATCTAATAAAATTTGAAAAGAGTAATGCTAAAGAATCATAAATTTTGAAAACATATAACATCCTAAAATTAATGCTACAAACATGGCATAATTATATATATAATAAAAGGACTATTAAAAGCTACAGTTATATGCACCAAATGGATGGTTTGTTTCCTAAAATAGATGATTTGTTTTTTTGGAAAATAGTGTTATTATTTATGCAAATTGATAGTAATTAATGGCATTGATGACAACCCAAATCAATTAGTCATCAGTCATTAAATCTATCATAAATCATGTAAAGTTACATAAAAAAAATAATTGATGAATTAAATGCCATTAATAAGAAAGCTAAATTCATGCATAAATCATGTTGTAAACGAAAAACATTGAAAATCACTAAAATTTAGTAATTAATTTCAAAAAACATAATTGCAACACAATCAGAGGATCTCTATGTCTTGACAGATGATGTACTAACATACCATGGACGTGCAAAAACCAACCAAGACTCAAGCTAAATAGATACCGTTACAAACAAAGCTAAGACAGAACTTAACAATTAACATGAACATGCATGAATCAATTCTTATAGTGAGACTACAAGAATGAAGAGAGTTATATGACTCCTAAGACCAAAATACACAAGTGTGGAGTGACTGAGAACTCCAAACAAAAACCAGATGACAAAAGTAAAAAGATATGCAAATATAGCACACCTGACTCAATACAGGGCTAGTAATCAAGACTTCATCTTAATCAACATAAGAAAAAATGACTAATCAATACAGAACAACAATTATCAGGAACATTATCAAGTATCACTAGTCAAACTCAACTCTCATTAACCAAAGTGTCACATAAGTAATCACATTTCATCAAGTATTCAACAATATCACATACTAATTCAATCAAACAGTAATAGATACAAAAGAGGGACGAGTGCACTTGGACGTGGTGGTTATTCACACGGTATTATCATCCAAAATCACAAAACAAATACAAAAAAATGAGTGATAAGCGTCAAAACCTTCAGAATTGAGCAACTTAGAAAGAAGGTGATGACTTCAGAATCTGCATAGCTATGCTAACAAATCTCCGTCTTGACTTGAGGAAATCTACCTACAATTTGGAAAAAATTTGACTCTCACAATGTAGATAAGTTGGTAAAAAATTATCTTTTATTGTTCCATAAACTGGATTTAATTTTCGCTTATTCCAAAATTTTTGAGAACAAATATTCAATTATAAAGGACATAAAATTAAGTATATAAAAAAAACTCCAAAGTGAAAAGAACGTTGATTTTGGGCAGACTTCTAACTTCTTCACTTGTTTAACAAATCAAATCCCTCACGGCCTCACCCCAAAAACAAAAGCCCAGGAGGGGACTTCAAATTGGCCCACCAAATTTTGCAAGACATACTACAAGTAAGCCCAGGGAATGATTTTTAAGTAAATAAGAAAAGTTGAAATAATGTCTTCTAAAGAAATGTGATCTCTTATGTTTGCAAAGAACTACTCCCTTTGTCCATACTCCCTTTGTCCAGTTAAATTATATACGTTGGGTTTGGACACCGATATCAAAAAAATGTATAAACAATGAGTAAAGTTAGATGAAAAGTGGTGAGATTTATCAATATTTAATAATAGATTTGAGTTATGGGAGGAAAGTAGTAGGTGTAATAGTGTTTTAAATTATTATAGAATAGAGATAATGGAGAAAAGTATTGGGTGTAATGTGTTTTATATTATTAAAAGTTATTATTTTTGAAATGTATAGAAATGAGAGGGACATCCCAAAATGGAAACGGTATAGAAATGAAAGCGACAGATGGAGTACTATATAGTTGACCTGATGTCATGTTTTTTTTTAAGAACAATGGAATCAATTCATTAATAAAAAGTCATACAGGATTTATAAAGATAGTCGAGTCGAACAAACATAAAATAGAAATAATTGTCTATCCTCGTGAAGAGATAGTCTAGCAATTTGTTGAAAATGATGTATTTACATATACCCGTCTTCATCGTAACCTGTTTGAGCTATGAACCATGATTGCAATTCCATACAAACTTTTATCACTAAATTAAAACCAGCACTCACAACAAAGGAGAGAAAACGACATCCACTCACGATGGAGAGAAAAACAATAGTGAAATTGCAAACTAAAAATTCAAATAAAAATATCTTAGATCTGAAAAAACGAACACACGATAAAAGATAATCGATCCACTCTCGAATTCAATAAACTCGCTTGAATCAAAGAAGAAAGAAAACCGAAAATTACAAAGATTTAGATCTAAAAAAACAAACTAAATGGGTAGAAAATCTTACCCAAAAAAAAGAAGATTATTAAAAAATAAACTAAAAAAGGAAAAAAATTAGGATTTTTCACTGAAGATAAACCAATGAAAGCCCCGCTAATTACGTTAAAGAAGAAAATGAGAAAGGGAAAGGGCGGCGGCTTTTACATAGAGGAAGAACATGATTTATTTCAGTAGGGCAGCACTTCCATTTGTTTGTTAATCCCCTATTATTAATGAAGTCATTTTATCGTAGGACTGAGATATTAATGAAGTCATTCGTACTTAAATAAAATCCATCTGGATAAATTTAAAATTATTGTTTATAACTTAAATCAATATACTTATATAAAGGAGAAGACGGGGGCGGTGAGGTGGCGCTTCTAGAATCGATCCGTTCTATTTTTCTAATTTTCTCAATTTTTCACAATTTTTAATTTTAATAATTATAACTTCCTTTATTATTTTTGATTTTGTAGGAAGGAAATTGAAAATTACACTTTTATTATTTTCAAAAAAATTTAATTTTAATAATTATAACTTCCTTTATTATTTTTGATTTTGTAGGAAGGAAATTGAAAATTACACTTTTATTATTTTCAAACTTGATAGAACTTTCTTTTATTATTTTCAAAGTTGATAAAACTTTCTTTGATTTAGAAAATTACAACTTCCTTATTATTTTCGAATTTGTAGGATTTAATAGAACTTTCTTTAATTTAGAAAATTACAACTTCCTTATTATTTTCGAATTTGTAGACTTGATAGAACTTTCTTTTATTATTTTCAAACTTTATAGAACTTTCTTTGATTTAGAAAATTACAACTTCCTTATTATTTTCGAATTTGTAGGACTTGATAAAACTTTCTTTGATTTAGAAAATTACAACTTCCTTATTATTTTCGAATTTGTAGAACTTGATAGAACTTTCTTTGATTTAGAAAATTGCAACTTCCTTATTATTTTCGAATTTGTAGGCTTGATAGAACTTTCTTTTATTATTTTCAAACTTGATAGAACTTTCTTTGATTTAGAAAATTAAAACTTCCTTATTATTTTCGAATTTGTAGGTTTGATAGAACTTTCTTTTATTATTTTCAAACTTGATAGAACTTTCTTTGATTTAGAAAATTACAACTTCCTTATTATTTTCGAATTTGTAGAACTTCATAGAACTTTCTTTGATTTAGAAAATTACAACTTTCCTTATTATTTTCGAATTTGTAGGCTCTTATGTTAATAATTGCAATTTTCTCTTTTATTATTTTCAATCTTGATAGAACTTTCTTTTATTATTTTCAAACTTGATAAAACTTTCTTTTATTATTTTCAAACTTGATAGAACTTTCTTTTATTATTTTCAAACTTTATAGAACTTTTCTTTTATAATATTTCTTGACTTTTAAACATAATGGATTTCCATGTTATTCACCTTACAAACACCTATAAATTAAAGGCCCTTCATAACAAAAAATCTACACCGAAACTTTTTTACATAGTTTCAAATTTTTACAATCATATTACGATCAATACAACTATGGCCTACACCATGTTGGATCCAAATACTGAATAACTGATCAGTCTTGATATGATTTTGATCGATGAAAAGGTTAATAAATCAATATACTTATAACTTATTAGTTTGTTAAATTGTATGATGTTATTAACTTTTCTAATATATGTTGTATGACGGGAAAATTTGATCCATGCTACGATCCCGAAGATTCTGGTCTCTCGGTTCAAAAATCTTTTAGAAGAAGGCTCCGTGTACAGCATCAAAAATATGAAAGTTGTTTTAAGTACAGGGAAATATAGACCACTATCACATGGGTCTAAATTGCTCTTCATACGCATAACGTTGCCTAAGAGATTGGAAGAAGGCATCGTCAACATATCACTGATTTAGATGTTGTGGGCTGTTTGACATACTTGGGTGACATTGAAGTTGTCAAAGGCGGTTGGGAAAAAAAAAGATCTCAAAATTGTCACAAATTAGTAAGTTATGCATTATATTAATTTTAATATAAATGTTAATTGTTTTTTATTGTTCTTGTAATTTTATATTACTTTTTTGGTTACCCCAATTTATTTATTTTACTTATTTAATTTGTTCTAATTTTTTTCTTTAACAGCTCCATCACTAGTACCATAACTTTGTGGGAAAAGTTGGCTGAGATGGTTGATACAAATTTATACAAGGAGGATGGTGGACCCTATATAATAATTGTCACATCTACCCAGATTAAAAAATTTAAAAGTAATTATCTTTATTAATGTTTTTTATAATATATAGTTTTAGAAATTGCAAATATATAAATCTATCTTATCTCGATTGAACGAATATCATTAGATATTATACAAATATTTGTTTCATTGATATTATTTATTTAATTCTTATATTAGTTTTTTAACTATTTATTTACTCTTATATGCAGATACAATTAGCTTTTCTACCACAAGAAATAGTAAAATTTATACAAATCTGGATACATCGTATGTGTCATCCCTGGGAGATTTGTTCACCTCTCTACTAAATTGCAAATCAGTGGAGACTCCCTCCCCATAATGTCGCCTGAGGAAAAAAAGTTTATTAATAGGATGAAAATAACTAATAAAATAATATAAAAATAGTAATTAGATGATTGCCTTTTATCTTTAAAACACTTTTTTATAACAAAATCTACTCATTTTTTCAAAAATATCACGGACAATTACCTTTAATTTAAAACATATTACCATTAATAATAAATAATATAAAAATATTAACTAGCTTATTACCTTTTACCATTAAAACACTTTTTTTAACAAAATCTACTCTTTTTCCAAAAATATCACGGGATGCTTTAATTTAAAGGTAATTGCCCGTGATATTTTTTAAAGATTAGTAGAATTTGTTAGAAAAAAGTGTTTTAATTATAGAATATATTTTATTTGATAATTTAAATAATTTTATAGATATTAATTTCACAATTTTTATTCTAATATTCTTTTTCTTAACAAATATATTATAATGCCGCTGCGAAGCGCGACTCAGTAACCTAGTTTACTTAAAACTGAAAACAAAAAGAAAAAATTATTTATTTGAGTAATTTTGTATTATTGATAAGTTATGAATTATTTAAAATATAAAATAAAAAAAAATTGATAAATAGTATATTTGAATGGTAATATTAAATTTATTTAAATAAAATCATAAAAATAAAAAAAACTGTTCAAAATATTACCTCATACCAACTTTTTTATTTTAAACAGTTTTTTTTTATTAAAATTTAAGTTGTTTTTTTAACTTATTTTAACTTAGTACACAAATATACAATTTTCAATTTAAAGTCATAAACGATTTTAAGCCGCAACTTAAAGCTTAGAAAACTGAAAACAAAAAAGTAAAAATTATTTATTTGGGTAATAAGTTACGAGTTATTTAAAATGTAAAAATAAAAATAAATCGATAAATAGTATATTTGAATGATAATATTAAATTTATTTAAATAAAATCACAAAAATAAAAAAAGCTGTTCAAAAAATTACCTCATACCAACTTTTTTATTTTAAAAAATTTGTTTTTAATTTAAGTCATTTTTTAATTTATTTTAACTTAGTACACAAACATACATTTTTCAACTTAAAGTCATAAACGATTTTAAGCCGCAGCTTAAAGTTTAGCGCTCATAATTGCATACATCTTTAAAAAAATTATTGGATAGTTAAATTATTATTTTTTTGTCGTACGCAAAAAAAATCAAATTCCTTTATTTATTAAAGAATCATCTTTCTTCTTTTTGCTAATTTGGAGTATCATTTTCGGTAATGGTGGGATGCTACGAGCATATATATCACAAATTTTGTGACATGGTCAATTGACAACGAAAGATCTTGCTTTTTTATTTCTTGGATTAACGTTGGTTGATTAAATGTGCACTACCAACATTTATTTGATCTTGATTTACATTGCCATGAGCCATTACTGTTCTTTCAAAATTCAGATATGTTGGTAAAAATTGATTTAAATATCATTATCATCCATTTTGCATCTTAGATATATTCGAAATTTTTTGTCAATTGTTCATGGTCGTTAATCCATTCGTGTTTATTTCGCTAAAACAGACCATACCGATAACTAAACTATTAATTTCTAGGGCCTATTATTTTTTATCCTCCTAAGCTTCAAAAAAGTGTCATCAATGACGTTCTTAATAACTAATTGCACCTGGTTAACATTATAATCTCGAAATAACCATGATTAAGTTGAAAATACAGCCAGGCAAATTCAATTATGGCTGGCTGGCTAGCTAGCTGCTGCATATTTTATTGGAACGCTTCATGTTCAAGTCAACTTCCCAAGTCAACTACATGTATATAAATGCATGTGAACATCTAGCTCCAAAATAAAACAAAAACAAGAAGAAGAAATTATAAAAAAAAGGAGGAAGAAAGAAACAGAGAGATGGGGATTACAGAAGTTGCATTGAACAATGGGAAGAAGATGCCAGTATTGGGAGTAGGCACAGCTGACTTTCCTCCTCCAGCAGCAGAAGTTGTGACAAAAGCAGTTCTTGAGGCAATTGAGCTTGGTTACAGAATGTTTGACACTGCTTCTTTGTACCAGACAGAGCAAGCACTTGGTGAAGCTATATCTCAGGCTCTTGATCTTGGCTTGATCACGTCTCGAGACGAAGTTTTTATTGTTTCTAAGCTCTTCTGCAGTGATAATCATGCTGATCGTGTCCTCCCGGCTCTTCAGAAGACTCTACAGTACTCATTTATACTTTGTTTTTTTGTGATAACATAGATTTTTTAAAATTGATTTATTGATTTTTTGTTGTTGTGCAGGAACTTGAAGTTGGAGTATCTTGATCAGTATCTTGTACATTGGCCAGTGAGCATGAAGCCGGACGCAATCCCTTTTCCAACAAACCCTGCAGATGTTGTTCCATTGGATATCAGAGGTGTTTGGACAGCCATGGAAGAGTGCCAAACACTTGGCCTTACAAAATCAATTGGTGTCAGTAATTTCAGTTGCAAGAAGCTTGCTGACATTCTGGCTTTTGCTAAGATTCCTCCCGCAATCAATCAAGTAAGTTCGAGTTTTTAAGTTGAACTTCTATGTAGTAAATTTTTTTGTCCCTTTAGGTTGTTATACAAAGTACACAAGTCTCCTGCATCACGGTTTCAGTTGGTCCTCCTTAGTGTACCTATTAATTAAAATCTTGCCTTGACTAATTTCGAAGTGCACGTATTCATAATTATTTTTTCGATCTTTGTGTGTTTTAAGGTGGAGATGAACCCAGCATGGCAACAAGGGAAGCTAAGGGAGTTCTGCAAGTCCCACGGAATCATGGTGTCTATTTACTCTCCTCTAGGAGCAGCAGGAGCCATATGGGGAACCAAAAGTGTATTGGAATCAAAGGTTCTCAAAGAAATTGCAGAGTCCAATGGAAAATCTGTAGCTCAGGTCGCCTTGAGATGGGCTTATGAGCAAGGAGTTGTTATTGTAACCAAGAGCTTCAACAAGGGCAGACTACAACAGAATCTTGATATTTTTGACTGGAAACTTAGCGACGAAGATATTAAGAAGATTGCTGCAATCCCACAGGTCAGGGCAAATGAAGGAAACATATTCATCTCTGAAACCGGTCACATAAAGTCAGTTGAAGAGCTCTGGGATGGGGAAATTTGAGTTGTTTTCCCCACACAAAGTTATAGTGGCAAATAAACCCTCCTGGTCTGCTGGTCAGCTGGTCTGGAGTTAAATTTAACAAATGTCTTTGAAATGAGGCTTCTGTTCTTCATATATGCTTTTGCTAGAGTTACTTTGCTTAGATTTATAAATCATCTACAGTTGTTCTCTCTGAATTCAATAATATTTGCAGGTGAAGGAACATTTATATGTTATAAATTGGAGTTTTATCAAATCTACCATATTTTTCATATCAAAATTTCGACATACTATAAAAATCAGACTTACACAAGCTCAATTTCTGAAACATTCGAAGTCTGATATACATGTGTTCACCTGTCTGTAATCACTCATATAGACATGCACAACTACATTGATCAAATGCACCAGAATTTCTATGCATGCTCATCTAAAACCTTAAGGTGTTAGAGGAAGGCCCCAAATGGATCTTATGCTATATTTCAACACTCCCCCTCACTCGAAATCCCATTTTTGGGTTGAAGAGTGGATCACGGGCGCCCATCTTTGGGGCATTAATTTGCCTTCGTGTCCCTCATAAATTGTGAGAATATTGGGGGTGGCAGGGAGTCGAACTCGTGACCCCCGCCGACCAGAGCTCTGATACCATGAACACTAAAATAATTGCAGTAATGTTCAAACAACTGCAAATATACAAACTAGATCCAGAGATATATCTGAGGAAGAAAGATCTTGATTCAAGTAATCATCCTACCTTGTAAACTGATAGGTTGTCTTCACTTATACAAATGATCAGCTAGAGACAAAACATAGTATGCCAACTTAGTGCTGCATCAGTCTAACAACCTAGGACCACACAGATTTGGAAATAACAAACTAGTGACTGCTACTGTAATAGTTACAAGACAGCAGTACATTTTAGGGAATGAAAATAAATGAGGTAAATGGTAAATACTACATCTCAATAGTAATGTTGGATGCTTCAATCTACGTTGCCCTTCTTATATTGTTGCTGATTGTCTAGTTCACTCAACGGATTTTCCAACCTATTACATCGCTTTTGTCGAATGTTCCCTGACGTAGCATGCCTGCATTATTTAGTGAGGACGGCTAATTCTAATGTTTTGCAAAATGATGAATTATTGGAGATAACTTTAGTAAAAACAAGTGATCCTAAACATCACTCATGACATCAGATGAGGTCCTGGTCCTGGTCTTATAATTTGCTTGTAACTGCTAGTTGTAGCTTCTCTTGTTTGGTCAATTCCTCTTGTTTAAACCACTTTTTTAAAACCTTGTGCAGTCATTGCTGATGTTTATAGTAACAGACAGCCACAATGATGTAATCCAGATACAAAATTAAATTTATTTTTTTGAAACTGTGGCTCGTTATATGACAGATACTCAGTGTTGTAATTAAAAAACGGGAATCGGAGTTAATCGGTGAAAACACCGGGATTAATCGGAATAAATTTAATAATATTTTTTATATACAATTATATTAATATATATAATTGTTTCGTTATTTCAACTAAACATATGTTATTATCATATATTTATGCAAATATGTTAAAAATGTTATATAATTGTAATAAATAAAATTTTGAAGGTTTAACTTTTCAATTAGAGATCAATTTAAGAGAAAAAATAAAGAAAATTTATGATTTAGGCATCTAAAATTATAATTATATGTAAAAAATAATATTTTTTCCTATTGTTTAATCAAGTTTCTACCTTTTAAATTTTTAAGTATTTTTTTTTTAATTTTAAGTATTTTTTACTATTTTTAAATAATTAGCCCGATTTTGACCGATTAATCCGATTTTTGACCGTTTTTCTGAAAAAACGATTAATTGAACGATTTTCGCTTAATCAGTTCGGTGGTCCGCTGTCTAGCGATTAATCCCGATTAATCGGCGATTAATCCCGATTAATCGCCGATTTTTAGAACAATATACTCCTCTTTTCCCATTTTCGCGACATGCAAGTAAAAAAAAAAAATTCCTTTTTCTTGATGAATCGTAATATAACCCGTGTTCTAAAAGTCGGCGATTAATCGGGATTAATCGTTAGACGGCGGGCCACCGAATTGATTAAGCGAAAATCGGTCAATTAATCGTTTTTTCAGAAAAAACGGTAAAAAATCGGCTGAATCGGTCAAAAATCGGGCTAATTATAAAAAAATAGTAAAAAATATTTAAAATTAAAAAAAATAATTAGAAATTTAAAATGTAGAAACTTGATTAAATGATAGGAAAAAACATTATTTTTGTACATGTAATTATAATTTTAGATGCCTAAATTGTAAATTCTCTTAATATTTGCTCTTAAATTGATCTCTAATTAAAAAGTTAAACCTTCAAAATTTTATTTATTAAAATTATATAGTATTTTTAACATATTTGCATAAATATATGATAATGACATATGTTTAGTTGAAATAACGAAACAATTATATATATGAATATAATTGTATATAAAAAATATTATTAAATTTATTCCGATTAATGACCCGATTAATCATTCTTATTAATTCCCGATTACCCGATTAATACCTGAACGGTGCCTTCACCGATTAACTCCGATTCCCGCTTTTTACAACACTGAATATAAGTAAGCCGATAATCTCTTCTCCACACAATAAAAGTATAAATGTTTTAAATAAGTAAAAAGTAGACGCGGGTTTTGAATCTGTGTTGTGGATCACTTTGAAAATAAATTGATCTTTGACTTAGTCCATGATTATAATTCCAGCTTATTGGCTGATCTTAATAGAAAATCAAACAAAAAGGTTATCCTGTGAACTTTAGTACACACTAAGCTTGGCAGGTCATAGCAACTGAAAGATGGCTGTACAAGGTATTCCAGAAGTTACTCTGAACTCCAGCAATGCGAAAAATATGCCAGTTTTGGGACTTGGGACGGGAAGTTCTCCCTTTCTAGCACCAGAATCAGTCATGAAAGCAGTGCTTGAAGCCATTGAGCTTGGTTACAGGATGTTTGATACTGCTACTTTTTACCAAACAGAGGAAGCTCTTGGTGAAGCTATATCTCAAGCTCTTAGTCTTGGTTTGATCAAGTCTCGTGATGAAGTCTTCATCACCTCTAAACTCTGGTGCACTGATAACCATGGTGACCGTGTCCTCCCTGCCCTTCGAAACACTCTGCAGTAATACACAGAAACCATATGTTTATTCACATTTAATTTAATTATTGTCTTATTTTACTTTCCTGATGAAAATCTTGGAGTTCAAGAGTGTGCTTATTTTTTCTGTGCAGGATTATGAAGTTGGAGTATCTTGATCAGTATCTTATACATTTTCCAGCGAGCGTAAAGCCTGGGGTATTATTTCCACCAAAACTTGAGGATGTTGTTCCGATGGACACTAAATCTGTTTGGACAGCCATGGAAGAGTGCCAAACACTTGGCCTTACAAAATCGATCGGTGTCAGTAATTTCACTTGCAAAAAGCTTGCTGATCTTGTCTCTTTACCATACCCTTCCGTTTCAGTGATTGTACTCTTTATAGATTAGCGTAATCAGAAACTTATAACTGTGCGGCCTAGTTTGAAAACTGGCATTGTGGAGGCTACATATTATAGATGTTAAGTAGCCAAATGTTATTGTTTTTAGTTGTCGTAGTAGACGCCATAACCCCGCTAGTTCCTGTGTTACCCCTTGCTCGACTTCATATCATATAGTCTGTAATGCTGTTGAAAATACGAAGGGAACAAATGCTCAGAAACGAAAGGCACACTCTTGCACTTTAGTCATCCTGATCTATTTGTGGTCATAGGTGGAGATGAACCCAACATGGCAACAAGGGAAGCTGAGAGAATTCTGTCAGGCAAATGGAATGAAGATAGCGGCTTATTCTCCTCTTGGTGCAGCGGGAGCCTTCTGGGGAACCAAAGGAGTCCTTGAATCTGTGATCCTAATGGAAATTGCAAAGTCGAAAGGAAAATCTGTAGCTCAGGTTGCTTTGAGATGGGCTTATGAGCAAGGGATTGTCATTGTGTTCAGGAGCTTCAACAAAGAGAGACTAAAGCAGTATCTACAAATTTTTGACTGGGAGTTGAGCGACGAAGAGTCCAAAAAAATTGCAGAAATCCCTCAGAGCAGGGCAAACCTTTGTAAGATGTTTATCTTTGAAACTGGTCCTGTAAAGTCACTTGAGGAGCTCTGGGATGGAGAAGTATAATATGTATTTTCACAAAGTATATCCGTTTCACGTGGTACTTCAAGAACATCAATTATGTAACCTTCCTTTTAATGATTAGTAATATTCAACCCTGCAATTAGATTCCTTTAAAGCCTCTGCAAGTTCTTCCATCCCTTGGCGTAGATTTGTAATCTGTCGGAAAGAGGCAAAGCTAAAAGTGTCAAGTGTCATGTTTTAGATGTCCTCTTTTTGTCATTTATAGTTTGCAATGTCTAGCCAAGTGATACATGTTTACGGTTCAAGCAATACCAGTTTAAGGCTTACATACTTGGTATTTAGGACTAATGACTAAATTAAATCTCCCAAATTTAATTTTGGATATTCGACGCTGACTGGATGATACCTAAACGAAAAATAAGAATATTTTGTGAAACTCGTCGTGGTGACATCCCCTTCATTGATAAGTCTCTTATGTTAGGTGTGTTTAGTAGTTGAATACTGTTGGCAAAGAAAACACTGGCAGCCCTGATGAAAGCAATATCAGTGGAGTTAGTAGATAGGATTGAAAATGTAATGTGATTATGTGACACATGACACATTCTGTCTAATGTGGATCAAAGAAGAAGAGGTTCAGGGGCTATAGGATTTAAAAAAAGGGAGATAAGACATACGAGACAGAACAATAACACTGGATCTTAAGCGAAGATGTTGACAAATGTCAGAGTGATTTATTTTTCTTTTTTTACTTTGTCAATGATTCTAGTAGCCAAAAACGTGACATTATTTCTCACTGCTTTTAAGTTTAGAGCAGGTGATAATATAATAAAAAAACCAGACAACGAAAGAGTTAAGTTTCTGTATAAATTATATCCAGGTTGGCTGGAGGTGCTTGTCAGGTAATACAAACTCACAGATGGGTCTGCAAAGTATTCCAAAAGTTATTCTGAGCTGCGGCGATGCAAAAAGTATGCCTGTTTTGGGACTGGGAACATCAACAGCCCCCCTTCCGAAACCAGAAGTAGTCATAAAAGCAGTGCTTGAAGCAATTGAGCTTGGTTATAGGATGTTTGATACTGCTTCCGCTTACAAAACAGAGGAAGCTCTTGGTGAAGCTATATCTCAAGCTCTTACTCTTGGCTTAATCAAGTCTCGTGATGATCTTTTCATCACCTCTAAGCTCTGGTGCACTGATAACCACGGGGATCGTGTCCTCCCTGCCCTTCAAAAGACTTTACAGTAATACACACCACTCGGTTATCAACATTTTAAAATACAAAGATCTTATTTTAGTTCATGATTGTTCTTGTTCATTGTTGTGCAGGAATATGAAGTTGGAGTATATTGATCAGTATCTTATTCATTTTCCAGCAAGCCTAAAGCTTGGGGCAAAACCTTTTCCACCAAACCCTGATGATGTTGTTCACATGGACATCAAATCAGTTTGGACAGCTATGGAAGAGTGCCAAACACTTGGCCTGGCTAAAACAATTGGCGTTAGTAACTTCTCTTGCAAGAAACTTTCTGATATCCTGGCTTTTGCTAAGATTCCTCCAGCACTTAATCAAGTAAGTTCAAATGCACAGGCTGACCAATATAAAGTGGTCAGTTTCATCATTGAGCTTGTCAGTTGTCTCTTTACCATAGCCTCCTCTGGGCCGTGACCAAGCCCGCACGGATTTGTTTTTGGGTTCCTCTCAAAAGGCCTCACTAATGGAGTTGTTTTTGGCCGCTTATATTCAAGATAATTCTTCTTTATCTTATCGATGTGGGACTTGGGTTGACACCCACTCTACGTTAAGCTCATGTTTACTGATATTTTAAAATAAGAAATTCGAAACTTGAATATTAGCCGAAGGGTTGGGCTCCTAGCGATCCACTCTTTGATAATGAGCGAGGGAGAGTGTTCAAAATAAATGATGACGCAGTCAAGTGTCTCTACTAGCAAATCAAATGCCGTACAAAAGTTAGCATCTTAACACTATTGAAAAGACTAAAAGATACGCTCAACCACTAACACAAGGTTGTAATCTTGCACTTATATCTTTCTGATATATTTTATGTTCAAAGGTGGAAATGAACCCAGCATGGCAACAAGGGAAGCTGAAGGAGTTTTGCAAGGCAAATGGAATCATGATTGCCGCTTATTCTCCTCTTGGAGCAGCAGGAGCCTTTTGGGGAACCAAAGAAGTGTTGGAATCTGAGGTTCTAATAGAAATTGCCAAGTCCAAAGGAAAATCTGTAGCTCAGGTGGCTTTGAGATGGGCTTATGAGCAAGGGGTTGTCATTGTGATGAAGAGCTTCAATAAAGAGAGACTAAAGCAGAATCTTGAAATTTTTGACTGGAAATTGAGCGATGTAGAGTCCAAGAAGATTGCTGCAATCCCGCAGAGCAGGGCAAATCTTTGTAAGATGTATATCTCTAATACAGGTCCTATCCAGTCACTTGAGGACATTTGGGACGGAGAACTCTAAAATGATTATGGCAGGGATGTAATAAGGCATGGCCACAAATTAGTATGTTACGTATTTTATTTTAAAATACAAGGAAGGTGGTGATGATCCCTGATTCTCAATATGTCACTCCTGTTGACGAGCTAAATGATTCATGTTCGACCAAAACTAGTTTCATGTTGATTTTGATCTCAGATCAGGAGATCCTATGAGGCTGTTTCTCATGCTGGCATTGTATTTATATTTGGTGCAAGTGGAATCAATTCTTCTGTTTCTTGTCTCAACTTTTTGGTTTTCAATAATCCAGTAACATACATTACCGACCAATGTAAATTACACATGATAAGAACTTTTTCACAGCCACGTCTTTATGCAATGCTGCAGAAACTATTTCTGGGATTCTACTGTAGAATTTTCCAGATTTAAATAAACCAGCAGTTTAATCAAACGTATTTAAGCGACAAGAATATAGCAACTATCAAGAATCTACCAAGGCTGAGGCTGTTTCGCATGCTGGCCTTATCTTTATTTAGTGCGACTGGAATCACTACCATTTTTTGTCTGAACTTTTTGGTCTTGATCAATAATCAGCAACATACGTTACCGACCAATGTAAATTACCGACAAATGTAGGGTTTAAGTTGTATTTTGGTAAGGCTAGCATTGTCATTACCGACCCATGTAGGGTTTAAGTTGTATTTTGGTAAGTGTCATCCCTTTTGCATATGGGAATGAAAATGGGAATGCGAATGATTTTACCAATTTGTTTGGATCGATCTGAAATGGGTATAAGATTACTCTATAAATGAAGTTGTTTGTATTAGCGTCAGAATGGAATTAATTTTTTTTTTATAAATAAAAATAAACATGTTTATTTCAAAAATTGAGATTAATACAAAAATTAAATTTTAATATGAAAATTGATTTGGAATTTATTTTTTAACTGAAAATAGAAAAATATCAAAAATTAATATACAAATATTATTTTAACTTTTAAAATTATATAACTTCTTTTTTTTTGCCTTTGGACAAATCAATAGATGCACTCAACCAAGATGCACTCAAAAAAAAACTAACAAGAGCATCTCCAAAAACTAAAATCTATTAGCCAAAATATTAGTGTGCCATATCAAAATAAAAATAAAAAGAGTAGCGCTATAAGCACAAAATTTGGTACAAAAAATTGTTACCTGTTATGGCTGATGTGGCAGTTTGGAATGTTTTGATTGGTGTTGTTGGTATGAATGCAGAGATCCATTTATTATTACAACCAATTAGAATCTGCCATGTGTATTTAAAAACAAAATTTGGGAATAAATTTGGTGTCTCTAACATTTTTCAAATAAAAAATTATAAAGAATCAAGTAGTATCTCGACGATAGTACATTCCTTTTAGTAAAAAATTTAGCCGTCATTTTAATATGGAAAATGGCGGGGGTAATTCTCAATTTTTTTTTCAAATACACATGGCAAATTCTAATTTATTGTAAGAATAAATGAGTTTCCTGTAATAATAATTAAGCGCCAAGGAGCACGTTTTTGGAATCACATCAAAGTTACAAAAAAGTTTTAAAGATAAGAGGAGAGGGTCATGTTCCTGGTAGAACCCTTAACCTAAGAACTCTTAGAACTATATCTTATATTTTAAAATAATATATATTTATTATATGTAGGTCATGGGTAAAGTTGTCCAAAAATACAAAATACATTATTTAGAGCTAATTAATATTTGATTAACGATAATAATCGTACATCGATATCGCGCGATCACAAAATTCTCCATCATCGTCATAAAATTCCCCCAATTATTTTTATCAATTTTTGTGAAAATATTCAAGTTATGGTATAAACACAATATCAAATAACAGTGTTCAGCAACTGAACATTTAAATACAAGTAAGTTGAGTTGCAGAACTTTAAAATTTATGTGTTTGATTTCAAATTCGATTGCATGACTTTTATGTTCAGCGGTAGAACACGAAAGTTATGGTATGAAAATAATGTGAATAACATTGTTCAACAGCTGAACATTATAAAAATAATCAAGTTCACTTGTAGAACTTCGTTAGAAAAAAGTAAGTTCAGTTGTAGAATTTTGAAGTTCATATGCATAACTTTTAAAATTCAGTTGCAGAACACTGTATTTATACTATGAAACAAAATAGGTTCGGCAGTAGAATCATTTTATTCCAACAATACCCTTATAAGATTTTGTATATAAAAATGAGTTGAATCTGAACAGTTGATCTAGTAATAATCCAACGGCTTATAACAGTTCTAAAGTTCTTTTTTAGTGATTGGTTCTCTCTTGATTCTAACCCTAAGAGGAGATACTAAATTCATATTGGAATAATCTGGATTTTCATTTTTCGAGCTCTTAGAAAACAAGCTTTCTCCATCAATTTCCGGACAACCGTAACAACGATCGATTCTTCTTGCTTCAAATGAAGAATGAATTGCATAGCCAGTCAAAGAACCGGCTTGAATTAGAGGTTAATCCAAACACCTCTTTTCCCGTGGACAGGTATGATCTCAACGAATGATGACCGTAGGAATTTTAATGATAATCCGTAGAGATCAGAGTGTATGTTTTCGGTCTTAAATTGGCATTAGTCTTCTGAGGCCTGTTTGTGGTGGTTGTGTGTCAATCTATCCCTACGTAGGGCGGATGACTAAGATAGTCTATGAGAACAGGTGGAAAAATGTGGAAGAATGTCTGAGAAAGGAGGGGTGACCGGGTCTTTGCATGTACTATATCTGTGTTGAGAATCAGACCTGGTATACACAACCCACACACACACACACATGTTTTCTTTGAAACGAAAGAAGAAAAACTGATATGTTATTTCTCTTACTGATAATAAGTGAGTACAAGCAATGCAATTTAAAAAACACTTGAAAACAACTTCCTACAAACTAGTAACGTTCTCCTAAAAAGACTCCTACACTTCTAAACTACCCCACGACTCTCCTAAATAATCTGAACCAAACCCAAGACTCATTCTGATACTAAAACGTGGCTAACAAATGCCATTATTAAAACAAGTAATAAAACTAAACAAATAAATAGCTAATAAGTTTATATTAAATCCAACAAAACACCCCTTAATCTAAACTTATACAGCCAGCTTCTTCATTCCCAGCATATCACGCATCCTTTCAAATTTTACAGCTTCCAGCGCCTTTGTTAAAACATCTGCCCTCTGCTCACCAGTACTAACATGCTTGATTTCAATCTCCCATCTCTCAACACACTCACGAATAAAATGGTAACAAATATCTATATGCTTGCTACGACCATGAATAACCGGATTTTTTGCCAAGTCTATGGCGGACTTATTATCTACATAAATTGTCACAGGACCTGGTTTGATATCAATAATTTGACTAAGCAATTTCCGCAACCAAACTCCTTGACATGCTGCGGCAATGGTAGCCATGAACTCAGCCTCGCATGATGAAAGCACAACACACATCTGTTTTTGTAACACCCAAGTTATTAAGCTAACATCAAGATAAAAAGCCATCCCTCCAGGACTCTTCTTATCTTTTATGTTCCCTGCCAAATCACTATCCAAAAAACCTGATAATATATAATTTCCTGAACCCCTTTATAGTTTAAACTGTAGTCCAGCATTCCCTTCACATATCTTAATATACTGTGGGTCTCTCCATATAACGACTTACAATAACCACAGCAAAAGCTATGTCCGGACGCGTATGCACCAAGTATCGAAGGCCTCCTAGCACACTTTTGAATTGAGTAGGGTCAACTGGCTTCCCATCTTCATCTTTGTGCAGCTGCACTCTTTTTTCCATTGGATATTTTAATGGATTGCACTAAGATAAGTAAAAGAAATTACTTGATTGGTGCAAAAAGTGGTCGTTTGAAAAATAATGTATGAGAAAATAAGGCCACAAATTAACTGCAGTTACATACATACAGCTGTATGCATATAGCGGCGGATAAGAAAGTGACTTTCAACGGTTGAGATTAGATCTAAAGTTTCAACGGATGAGATAAAACCTTTTGAGATTCAATGTATCCGTTGAAGAATAAAAAGAAAAAAAAAATCCAGTGTCATGAATGACTTTCAACCGATAAGCGTATCCGTTGAAAGAGTAATTTTGACTTAGACCAAATTCTTACTTTTTCTGAGAATGTTAATTCTCAGCAAAATCATTGTGACACTAGCTGCATTTCATACCAACAAATATTTAAAATGATTAAGAGTAGTTTAGCATACCTAGCTCACTTACTAACCTTGTGAATTTTGATTCATCAAGTGGCTTGGTAAAAATGTCTACAAGCTGCTTTTCACTTGGAACAAAATGTAGTTCCACAGTACCATTCATCACATGTTCCCTGATAAAATGATACTTGATGTCAATGTGCTTGATCCTTGAGTGTTGCACTGGATTCTCAGTTATTGCAATTGCACTTGTGTTGTCATAGAAAATTGGAATTTTATCAACTCTTAAACCATAGTCAAGTAGTTGATTTTTCATCCAAAGAATCCGTGCACAACAACTTCCAGCTGCAATGTATTCAGCCTCAGCAGTAGAAGTAGAGACTAAATTTTGTTTTTTACTGAACCATGAGACAAGCTTATCTCCTAGAATTTGACAGGTGCCTATTGTACTTTTTCTGTCAATTTTGCAACCTGCATAGTCTGCATCTGAATAACCAATTAGATCAAAACCAGATTATCTAGGGTACCAAATGCTAAGGTTTAGTGTTCCCTTGAGATACCTGAAAATTCTCTTAATAACAATTAAATGAGACTCTCTAGGATCAGCCTGAAATCTAGCACATAGACATGTAGCAAACATAATATCAGCTCTACTAGCTGTCAAATATAAAAGTGAGCCTACCATGCCTCTATAGCTTGTGATGTCCACAAATTTTTCCTTAGTATTCAATTCAAGCTTAGTGGCAGTTGGCATAGGGGTTTTTGCAGGTGAACAATCCATTAAGTCAAATTTCTTTAAAAGATCATAAATATATTTTGTTTGACTTAAAAAGATTCCATCTTTCACTTGTTTAACTTGTAAGCCAAGGAAATAGGTTAGTTCACCTATCATGCTTATTTCATATTTGTTTTGCATAAGTTTGGCAAATCTTTTGCAAAGTTTCTCATCTGTAGACCCAAATATTATGTCATCTACATAAATTTGAACAAGTATACTAGAGCCATTAACATTTCTGAAGAAAAGAGTTTTATCAACAATACCTCTAGTGAAGTGATTCTCTAAAAGAAACTATGATAGTGTGTCATAACAGGCTCTAGGTGCTTGCTTCAGTCCATAAAGTGCCTTGAGTAGGAAATAGACAAATTCCGGATAATTTGGATCTTCAAAACCAGGAGGTTGATTGACATATACCTCCTCTTCTAGTTCCCCATTCAAAAATGCACTTTTGACATCCATTTGATAGACTTTGAAATTGACATGGGCTGCATGGGCTAGGAATATTCTTATTGCTTCTAATCTAGCAACATGGGCAAATGTTTTATCATAATCAATTCCTTCTTCTTGAGAATAGCCTTTAGCAACCAATCTTGCTTTGTTTCTTGTTACTATGCCATTTTCATCCATCTTGTTTCTGAATACCCACTTTGTTCCTATAACACTTCTGTCTTTAGGTCCGGGCACCATCTTCCATACTTTGTTCCTTTCAAATTGGTTTAGCTCTTCCTGCATAGTTAATACCCAATCTGGATTTAGAAGAGCATCCTCAACTTTCTTTGGTTCATCCTGTGAAAGAAAGCTACTGTATAAACATTCATCTTGAGTGGCTCTTCTAGTTTGGACTTTTGAATTTGGATCACCAATTATTAGTTCAAATGGGTGATCTTTAGTCCATTTTCTTTGAGATGTAAGTGCAGGCCTTGAAGATGTTGTCTCATTGTCATGAGTGCGATCATGTAGGTTTGAAGTTGAACCTTGACTCAGAGAAACTCCCCCTGAGTTTATTGGGTTAGTCATTTTGTTTTGTGATCTTTCAACGGATGCTTCAAAATGACTTTCAACGGATGCATCACGTTGACTTTCAACGGATGATGTATGATGCATTTCAACGGATGCTCCATTCATCCCTTCAAGAGATGACTCAATTGTTCTTTCATTAATTGAGTTGTTCATTGTTGAAGCAGTCACTCTTGGTAGAACTTCTCCATCATCTTGATCATCATCTTCATCATTGTACATTCGGCCTTCCACCTCATTCTCAAATCTGAGAGTTTCATGAAAACCCTCATCTGTAAGTCCTTGAATTCTGGCATCATCAAAAACAACATGTACAAATTCCATAACAATGTTGATTTTGTGATTGTAAACCCTATAGGCTTTTCCAACTGCATATCCAACAAAGGTGGCTTCATCTGCCTTTGGCTCAAAATTTCCAAGATTTTCACCTTGATTTCTTAATAAAAAGCACTTGCAACCAAAGACATGTAGAAAGTCCAATGATGGTTTCCTTCCTTTGAGCAGATGATAAAGAGTCATTCCTTTTTCTTGATTGATCAAAGAAATATTTTGAGTGAAACATACAGTGTTAACTGCTTCAGCCCAGAAATATGTAGGAAGTTTTGATTCATCTAGCATTGTCCTAGTAGTTTCAATAAGTGTTCTATTTTTCCTTTCTACCACTCCATTATGTTGTGGTATCCTAGCTACAGAAAATTCATGAATGATTCCATTCTCGTCACAAAACAACCTCATTGTTGAATTTTTGAACTCAGTACCATTGTCAATCCTGATTCTTCTAACCTTGTACACATGATGATTGTTAGCAACCTTGATGTGATTGATTATGATTTCACTAGCCTCATCCTTAGAGTGCAGAAAGTAAGTCCATATAAATTTAGAGAAATCATCCACAATCACAAGGCAGTATCTTTTCTTTGAGGTTGACATCACATTTACTAGTCCAAATAAATCCATATGAAGGAGCTGTAGTGGTTGCTCGATTGATGATTCTATCTTGCTTCTGAAAGAGAGGCCTTCTTTTGCTTTCCTTTCTGGCATGCATCACACAGTCCATCCCTGGAAAATTTCAATTGTGGAATGCCTCTTACAAGATCTTTTCTCACCAAGTCATTCATTGACTTGAAGTTCAAATGTGACATTCTTTTATGCCACAACCAACTTTCATCCTTACTTGCTTTACTGAAAAGACAAGTGATTGAATTTGCACTTGTTGAGTTGAAGTCGGCTATGTACACATTACCTTTTCTGTAGCCTGTCAACACCACATTGTTGTCCTTTTTTCTTGAGACAACACAAACTTCTTGGTTGAATAAAACTGAAAAACCTTTGTCACGTAGTTGACTGATACTCAACAAATTATGCTTAAGTCCATCAACTAGTGCTACTTCATCAATGATGACATTTTCTTTTGAAATCTAGCCATATTCCTTAGTATATCCTTTGTTGTCATCTCCAAAGGTAATGCTAGGGCCATCTCTCTCCTTGAATTCTGTGAGCAGGGTGAAATCTCTAGTCATGTGCCTAGAACAACCACTATCTAAGTCCCATAGATTCCTCCTATTTCCCTGCACATAACAAAACCAGATCAAGTTGATTTTGGTACCCAAGTTTCCTTGGGTCCTATCTTGTTAGCCCTCACTTTATTTCCCTTGTCAGTTTGCACCTTCATCACAGGTTGAGTTAAATCAACCTTGACCCTTGGTGTTGGCCTTTGAGACACAACATTTTGAAAATGTTCAGATGCATAAATGTTTGTGTTGGCATTTGTGAGTGTTGTGCATACATAGTGCTCATGTGTGGCATGCTCCATGACATTTGAGGCATAGTAAATGCACTCATATAAGGATTTAGAATGAATGGCATGTTAGCATACACGTTAGATGCATGAGCTTTATTTGCAGGCATAATAGGCATAACAGACATAGGCACATTAGGTACAAACGTCCTCAGGAGATTTGGGCTCCATAACTTCTATATCACGAGCAAGCATAAGGTAGCCTTCAGTTAATTTTGTATTGTTTGACGATTTCTTGCATTGCCTCTTTCTCTTCATCATCAGCACACATATCATCATCTAGCTCAAAAGTAAACCCCTGCATAGAAGAATTCTGTAAGAACAGATTTGTAAGAAAATATAAATTCATTAACCATACCCCACTGTGGGATATTCTAACGATATTATTATGAATATTGTACAAGACCAATGGTTAGAAGAAGAAGAAGAATAATATCTGATTGGCTTTTCAATGTGCCTTAAAATTCAGATATTCAATCACCACAGAAAAAAATGTGACGGAGGAAATATGAACATTAGTAGCAGGAAAATTATGTGAACTGGGACACAAACAGTTTACAAGCCATATGGTAAATCTGTAGATGGAAACCAGTAACTGTGTCCTACAATTTCCATCGTAAATAAAACTACGCAAGGTCTCACAGACAAATTTACAATAGAGTTCTTGCTAGAGATATGTACTCTACATTTGTGGAAAAACACATATGAAGCAGACAGACAGAACAGAAGAGGCTATTACGAAAGAAAGAAATGAACATTAATGCTTTATGGATACAGATATCAAAAGAACAAAGGAGAAGGCATTCGAATGTTGCACACTTACATGTCGGGCAAGAATGAAACAAAATTGCTTCTTCTGCAGCGTATCATTGCAAGAGATAAAAACCTGCTTCACATACTGTCGAGAAAAATACAGTACTTCAGGGAAAGAAAAGATAAGGATGTAGGGAAAACTCTTAAAGTGCTCTATTACACTGGCTACAGATCTATCAGATAAACCGAGAATATGAATTCAGTTTATAGTTATATTTTTTGAATTCACTAATTTATGTTTCAACTTGATAAGAGAAAGAAAAAGTAATTACAGAAATTCTGTACTGAATAACCTGCATGTTATCCCAAAACATTGCAATTTGAAGTGCCCTTGGATAATCTTTAAATTTCATGTACATCATATATCCAATATCAATGACTTGCAAATCCTCTGGTTCAGGAAGGTATCTGCAAGATAAAGAAATAAGCACAGGCACGAAATATCCTCTTAAGACATAGTGACAAAAACTAACAGTTATGGCGAATATCTATCACCAATAAGTAAGTAACGAATTGGAAAGAAATAGCGTAAATGATACGAGAACAGTTTTCAGAAAACGGTTAGAATTCTACAAAATTTATTTTTAGCTTACTTCTAGTACATGTGCCGATTCAATCTTAGCAACGTATCAAAAATGTATTCAAAAGTAGCATATTATTCAACTATATATAATGAGTCCCTGTACTCATGGTTCATGATAGTATTCAACTAGTCATAAACTCCGTATAAGATTCCAATTATAATCAATCTGCAAACTTGACAGATCATGCAGTTTAGTATCTCTATAACCAAATCATAGATACAAGAACATTTGCCTCAACAACTAAGATAACCGGATGTACGTTAAAAATAAGAACTCCCCCAGACAACGCAGCAGATGATCAAACTAAAGCTTCAGTTGGGTTATTTAACGGTTCAACTCCCTTCTGTTTAATTATTTTGTTGAAATTCAAATTGACAACTAAGATAAGAAGAAGCATTGACAAACTAGTCAACTCCCAACAACAATCAGAACGCACGTGCTAGGGAGTATAATGGAAGAATTCAAGAAGAGACCCAGGCTTCTTGAAAACAATGCTCTTTCATGAACTTTAATTCATCCATGTTTTATTATAACAAAAAGAAATACAACAACCAGGGTAAATAAATAGGGTACATGTATTTATATAATAGAATTAAACCAAGAACCACTCGTGATTCATCTAAATTATTGCTAATAAACTTGATCAAGGAACAAATCCAACTTGATTTTGAGGATTATATTCGAAGTCTTTCAAAGGTCGAAACTCATCATATTTAGACTTGTACTCGCTATTATCCCTCGTAGGATTATAGTAGTACTTATTCTCCAAAGTCCTGGTATCACTCATCCCTTGTGCCTCGTTGGCATGAGCATTCTCATCATCGTTCTTGTAACCGGTAGCGAATCCGTTCATCCCCTGCTTTACGTCAAAGAACTTATCTTCTTCAGCGGTTAAGTCAAATCCATTATTCGCTGATGCATCCATGTTTTGCTTGTCCACGCCTTCTGAGGGTTTGGACTTGTCAGGATAGTAAAAATCGTTACTCTCCTTTTCATTGCTGTCTTGTGGCACGAAACGTTCATCAAAATCACGAGGGAATCCATTAGTCTCCGAAGAATCTTCTTTAATGTTTTCGGTCAAGTCTTCTACTGGGATATCACCCTCGCTATTTTCAAAGTTGTAGCCATTAAAATTATTGATTTCTGATGATGGTTTAAGTGGTGGTTGGTCTACTTCTGGATTGAAGTTGGAAAAGAATTTGCTCTCTCTAGCCTCAACTTTGAGAGTGGTAAAAAGAACTACTACTAGCAGGAAAGAGAGGGCCGCAGTTGCATAGCTAGCCATTGTAATGGATGTGAATTACATAGACGGTTGATAATCTTTGAGTATGAACTTAACGAAACAAGTAAGATGAAGAACTGTGTTTATAATTGATACAAGATGGTTAACAGAAAAGAGAAGAAAAGCACTTAGTAAAACTGAAAACTTAAACCACTATATCTCTATACAATCGTTTATATAGGGAAAGCATTGTAACAAACTTTGTAACAGAATGTAACAAACTTGTTTGTGTGTCACTTGACAGCTGGTGCCAACTCATGCTCTTCTGGAATGTATGCTGAGTTGGCAATGGTAACAGACATCTCATTACCCCCCCTCAAGTTGGGAGGGAGCACTGGAACAGAGGTTAATCCCAACTTGGACAACAAAGAACTGAAATGTGGAGAGGGAGCAACCTTAGTAAAGACATCAGCTAGCTGAGACTTGGTGGGCAAGTATGTCAATTGAATCAAACCTTCCAACACCTTGTCTCTGGTGAAGTGACAGTCAAGTTCTATGTGTTTGGTCCGTTCATGAAAAACGGGGTTCTTTGCAATATACAAAGCAGACTGATTATCACAGTGCAATGTAACAGGAGTTAAGTTGGGAACATCAAGATCTTCAAGTAAGCGAACTATCCAAGCTACTTCAGAAGCAGCAGATGCCATGGACCTATACTCAGCCTCAGAAGAAGACTTAGAAACTGTAGGCTGCTTTTTAGATTTCCAGGTAATAGGTGAATTACCAAGCAAAAGAATGTACCCAGTGATCGAGCGTCTAGAATCAGGACAAGATGCCCAATCCGCATCAGAAAAAGCTTGGAGCTTAATATCAGAAGAAGCATTAAGCAAAATACCCTGATTGACTGTAGAAGCAATGTATCTCAGAGTGTGATGCAAGGCAGACCAATGAGAAGTCCTTGGCTCAGTCATGAACTGACTAAGAGTTTGCACAGTATAGGCAAGATCAGGTCTAGTGTTTGTTAAGTAATTAAGTTTGCCAACAATAGATCTATAATCAGCAGGATTAGAAATGACATCCCCACCTGTTTTGGAGAGTTTGAGGTGTAGAGGAAGTGGGGTAGTAGCAGGTTTGGTAACATCAAAAAAACCAGCAGACAACAATTCCTTAGCAAATTTTCTTTGGCTTAAGAGAATACCAGAATCCAAATAAGTCACCTCCAAGCCAAGAAAATAGTGAAGCTTGCCTAAGTCCTTGATACTGAAAAGATGATGTAAATGAGTTTTTAAAGAATCCATACCTTCAATATCAGTACCAGTCAAAAGAATATCATCAACATATACTGCAGCAATGCAGATCTTGCCAGCATGTTTCTTAACAAATAAACTGTAGTCATTTTTAGATTGACTAAAACCCTGGCAAAGCAGCTCTGCAACAAGCTTGGCATTCCATACTCTAGAAGCCTGTTTAAGCCCATAGATGGATTTTCTGAGTAGACAAACAAGATTATGAGGATTTGGTATACCTTCAGGAACTCTCATGTAGACTTCCTCAATTAATTCACCATGTAAGAAAGCATTATTCACATCTAGTTGAAACAGAGGCCATTTCTTATGAGCAGCAACATCTATAAGTGTTCTGACTGTCCCCATTTTCACAACTGGAGAAAAGGTCTCTTCATAATCCACACCAAACTTTTGGTTGAATCCCTTGGCCACTAACCTAGCCTTACATCTGTCAAGACTCCCATCTGATTTCAATTTGACCTTAAATACCCATTTACTACCTATAGGTTTCTTGCCAGGAGGGAGGGGTACCAAGTCCCAAGTATGATTGTCATGTAATGCTTTGACCTCATTTTGCATAGCTGTAACCCATAAAGGATTGACAGAAGCTTGAGCATAAGAAGAAGGCTCAACAATGTCACAGACTGGTAATGGAGGATTATGTTGAACAAGATTGCACCAGTGAGAAGAAGAGGAACTAGTAAGACAATGATAAGATTGTAGATAAGAAGGAACTACATGATTTCTATTAGATCTGCGTAGGGTAGGTTGAGGAACAGAATTAGAAACAAGTTGACTAATGTCAATGACATCAGACTGAGAAGTATCAGACTGAATAGTATCAGTCTGAGTAGCAGCAAGAGGAATACTGTCAATAGAATGATTAAGCTGAATGGGTGATGTAGAATTGTGAACAGCCGTGGGAACAGTAGGTGATGTAGGAGTAGGTGATGTAGTATTAGCAGAAATTGCAGTATCTACAACAGTAGTGTCAAAAATAAAAGGAGTATGTGTAGGTAAGTAAAAATCAGAAAGAACATCAGACTTTTGAGGCAAATGATGAAAAGGAAAATGTGTTTCATGAAAAACAACATTCCTAGAAATGGAGATTTGATTAGTAGAAAGGTCCAAAATCTTGTACCCTTTCTTGAAAGGAGAATATCCCAGAAAAACACAACTAGTAGCTCTAGGATCAAATTTATGCCTATTAACTGGTGGAGTAGAAACAAAACACAAGCATCCAAAGGCTCTCAAAAGTTGGAAATCAGGATTTTCTTTATAAAGTTTGAAATAAGGAGTATCATTAGCAATACTTTGTAGAGGAACTCTATTAATCAAGTATGTAGCACATAGGATGCAATCACCCCAGTACTTGGATGGTACCTTAGACTGAAAAAATAAAGATCTAGCAGTTTCAAGAAGAAACCTATGCTTTCTCTCCACAACTCCATTCTGTTGTGGAGTGTAGCTGCAACTTGTTTGATGATGGATGCCTCTGTGCTGGAACAAAGTAGCCATAGGACCACCAGTTAGTTCCTTAGCATTATCAGACCTCACAGTGACCACCTTAGCATGAAACTGAGTTTCAATGTATTGAAAAAAATTATTAAGAACTGTAACACAATCAGACTTATGTTTGAGTAAATGAACCCAAGTAAAACGGCTAAAATCATCAACAATAGTCAAGAATTGATTACAGCCAGACTGAGTCTTCACATGGTAAGGGCCCCAAACATCTATGTGTATCAACTGAAAAGCACAAGTGGACTTAATAGCACTTAAAGGAAAACTAGCCCTAGTCTGTTTGGCCATTGGGCAAATTTTGCAGATAACTGACTGTGTAGAATCCTGAAGAAAACCTTGAGGTAATGCCAACTTTAATCTGTTGAAAGGAATATGCCCTAATCTGAGATGCCATACATCTGCAGTGGCAACAGCAGTAAAACAAGTCTTGGATGTGGAGGAAACTGGTGTCATAGAAGTAGTAACTGATTCCCTTGAAACCTTATTTAAGCTGTATAAACTGCCATGTAGTTCACCAAGAAGAATCTGAGATACTCTCTGAGAAGGGTCCTGTATGAAGCACTTGTCAGATGTAAAAAGAATATGACACTTAAAATCATTACATAGCTGTTGAACAGAGATTAAGTTGAAGTGGAATTCTGGTACATGGAGAACATTTTGTAGAATTATATCCTTAGTTAGCTGAACAGTTCCAATGTGAAGAACTGCAACTTTCTTTCCATCAGGTATAGTAATGAACTCAGGATGATTTAGCTTAGTATAATGAGTAAAGAACTTCAAATCAGAACAGATGTGGTCAGTGGCTCCACTGTCAACAAGCCAATTATAAGACCTAGCAGAATCTGACATGAAGCAAAACTGACCAGCTAGCAAAGCATGATCAGTATCACCTTTGACTTGTGATGTAGAACAACCTTGAGTGGAAAGAAGAGACAGCAGCTGATTATATTGTGCCACAGTAATTGGAGAATTTGAAGGGATATTTTCAGGAGAAGCAGAAGAAACAGCAACAACTTTCTTATCCCTGTTACTCTTAAAACCAGGTGGATAGCCAATTATTTTGAAGCAACGTTCAAGACTGTGTCCACTCATATTACAGTGAGTACAATAGTACTTAGAGACTTTCTTAGGACCAATTGCTGACTTATGTGCAAGGAAATTTGTATTTCCAGGAGTTTGTCTCTGAGCACTGTGCCCTACAACTTTATAGTCAAAAGGCTTCTTAGTTTCTGCTATAAAGGCTAAAGATTCCTGATTAAGGTGACTCTGAGAAATTGCCTGATGTTTCTCTTCTTGAGAAAACATTCTGAAAACTATAGAAAGATTAGGTAAAGGTGATTGCATCAGCACATTTCCCCTTACAACTGAAAATTTTTCACTAAGTTTCATCATGAACTGGATAAGCCTATGATCCTGTTCTCTTTGATGAACTTTCTGAGTAAGATTGCAGGTGCAATGTTTACAAATACAGTATGGAAGTGGACTAGCATCATTCATTGCATCCCAAAGTATCTTAATCTCAGTAAAAAACTCAGAAACTGACTTAGAACCTTGACTTAGCTCTGTTAACTGTTGTTCTAGATTATATATCTGTGCAATTGAAGCATAGCCAAAACGATCTTCTAAGTCACTCCAAATTTCTCGAGCAGTTTCAAGAAACAAAACACTCTTTGCAATGGTCTCATCTAGGTTAGCTAAAATCCAAGAGCAAACCAAATCATTACATCTATCCCAAGCAGTTGCCTCAGCTACATTGTCATTTGGTCACAATAATGATCCATTCACGAATCCCAGTTTATTCTTAGCTGACAAACTCAAGGTCATAGCTCGTTTCCAATTCATGAAACCAACACCATTAAATTTCACAGAAACCAACTGAAATGAACTGGAATCCGATGGATGAATGTAGTAAATGCTATTTACATCCTGATTAGCATGAATAGTGGCTCTATTATTAATATTCCAAGCATTATTAACACTTCCAGTATTAGCTTGAGCCATTTTATACACTAAAACGCTAATCTGGCTATCTTAACATGAATCAATTGAAGGAATCAACGAAAACAACACGAATCTTCACAAAAATTGACAGATATGAATCAGCAAACCAGAAAGTCAAGAATTAGCAGATAACACCTTTGATTTCTGTGATGTTACCACGTATTCTGAATCACGTCAGGTTCACCACTTCAAAGATTGATCTTTGCGTCAAGAATGCGGAAAAGAAGAATCAAATCAAACCTACTCTGATACCATGATAATCTTTGAGTATAAACTTAACGAAACAAGTAAGATGAAGAACTGTGTTTATAATTGATACAAGATGGTTAACAGAAAAGAGAAGAAAAGCACTTAGTAAAACTGAAAACTTAAACCACTATATCTCTATACAATCGTTTATATAGGGAAAGCATTGTAACAAACTTTGTAACAGAATGTAACAAACTTGTTTGTGTGTCACTTGACAGCTGGTGTCAACTCATGCTCTTCTGGAATGTATGCTGAGTTGGCAATGGTAACAGACATCTCATATGTTACAAAGTTTGTTTGTGTGTCACTTGACAGCTGGTGCCAACTCATGCTCTTCTGGAATGTATGCTGAGTTGGCAATGGTAACAGACATCTCATTAACGGTTGTTGTTATATTTATATGCAAAACGTTCCGTATAATTAGGAGTCATAATATGTAATTGATTTGCATGAGCAATCTGATGGATTTTTTCATTACTTTAATTTTAGGACTACATTCTTACTTATCCTTAATTTTCTGTTAATCTTGATTTTCTTTTCCAAACTTTCCTAATTATGTTACATGTTACATGGTAATGTTACATGTTACATGGTAATCTGGTTACAACTTGCAACCCAAATTGTTCATTCTCATGCGCTAATGTATACAAAGCATCATTAACATATTTGTTAGGTGATGAAATTTGAGATTAAGATAAACTTTTTAAGTTTTTTACATTATATATGTTAGCATTATTTGAGTCTGACCCAATTTTAGAACTTGAAAAAAAAAATGAGAAAATTAAGATGGTAATTTTGAGTACATAAGAAATTTTAGGAGAATATTAAGATAGTAATTTTACTTAATAAGAAAAGTTTAAGATAATATAAGTTAATTAAAATTTCGATTACTTTACTGAAAATTTAAAAGACAATTTAGATATTTTATAACCTTTCGTATTATTAACTCAAAATTTTGAGAAAATTAGAAAAATAAATCAAGATAATTTGAGAAACGCCTCTCCAATTGTCTCGCACCTCTCATATCGGCTCCTTATTATTTTTCTCAATTCAAAGATAGTAAAAAAGAAATTACTAAATAAATTAGACTCGTAGAGTAAATTTAGGAGAATATTAATATAGTATACTTAGTTTTGACTTATATATAAATTGTTATAGAATAAAAACTGAGTTTGCGAAATTAATGCTAAGGTTGGAGAGCTTCGAGCTTTAATGGCTGCACTTGTGTTTCGAGACTAAATCGGTCCTCACAAGATGCCTACGTATCTCAATTCGTAATTGAGAATCAAGCCAAAGACGTAGTTCTGATTGTAGGATCAGGGACCTTATATTGGCGTCTGGAGCCTAGTATTTATGGTATGTTTTAGGAGTCTTAGCGAATAAGTCTCCTTTTTGATATTGGATAAGCATTGTATTGCTTGGCGGGCAAGTCTTTTCCTTGTTGATAAAGGATGTGACTCATTAATTGCCTTTAATTGGGATTCTAGATCCTTCTTTGACCAATTTTCCATAACTTGGGCTCTTTTCATGAGCTGTATAATTTCCCTATTTATTAATTACGAAATTAATAAATAATCAGGGATTTGGGCATTAAATATCGAGCCTTTTCATTGGACCGTCAATTATATTTCTATAATTATTTTTCTGTCCATATCATTTGCCCCCCAATTTCTAGGAAAACTTTTTAAGCTTTCGTAGAAATTATATTGACCTTTTTCGAGATTCGGGGTCTTTTTATCCTTTACCTAGGACTTTATTTACACTAGTGTTTCACAATTATCGCCTTATTGTAAAGTGTGGAGTGACCTACACATTTACGACGATTGCTGCCTTATTCGAGGCTAATTTGACATTTATATGAAATATTCCTAATATTTTAGGAATTTTCATGTACCCACGGGTATTTTTAATAATTATTCCTAATATTTTAGGAATTTTCATGTACCCACGGGTATTTTTAATAATTATTCCTAATATTTTAGGAATTTTCATGTACCCACAGGTATTTTTAATAATTATTCCTAATTTTTTAGGAATTTTCATGTACCCACAGGTATTTTTAATAATTATTCCTAATTGTTTAGGAATTTTCATGTACCCACAGGTATTTTCTGAAATATTTTTTGAAATATTTCAAAAGTGTATAAAATATTTTCCCAAAATTAAGAAAATTATTTTGAAAATTATTTTCTATTTTTTCAGGTATTTTCTGAATTTTTAGAAATTTTGTAAAAAATTTAAATAGCTTTTTGCTGTTTATTGACAATTTCTGAATTCTTCTTTTTCCTTGTCTCCTTTCTTACATAGCAACAATTGACATTGTTCCCCGTGGGGGAACATCCCTGTTTCCTGTGGGGGGGGCAGCAATACTTAGGTGCATTTGCTGTTGTAATTGAAGAGTGCGGGAGGCGGGGGTATCCCCGCGTACAAGGCAGCCGAATAAACCCCGCGTACAAGCCTGCTTCCTTGGCGTTGTTTGTTGATTATTTTTTTTTATTATTATTATTTTTTTTTTTTTGAAATCGTGGCCAGCTGCTATTGTCTTCTGGGCGTGGGTACCCCCGCCTAGGGGACGTTCTAGGTTGCCACGCCTAGGAACTATATCTCCTGGGCGTGGGTCTTTCAAAGTTGGCTCAAGGAGCTTCTGGGCGTGGGTACCCCCGCCTAGGAGACGTTCTAGGTTGCCACGCCTAGAAACTATGTCTCCTGGGCGTGGGTCTTTCAAAGTTGGCTCAAGGAGCTTCTGGGCGTGGGTACCCCCGCCTAGGAGACGTTCTAGGTTGCCACGCCTAGGAACTATATCTCCTGGGCGTGGGTCTTTCAAAGTTGGCTCAAGGAGCTTCTGGGCGTGGGTACCCCCGCCTAGGAGACGTTCTAGGTTGCCACGCCTAGGGACTATATCTCCTGGGCGTGGGTCTTTCAAAGCTGGCTCAAGGAGCTTCTGGGCGTGGGTACCCCCGCCTAGGAGACGTTCTAGGATTATGGGGTTTCAACCCTCACATAATACTCATGTTTTAAAAAACTTGGATTTGGTTTTATTAAACCTCATTTCTAGTAGTAAGTCCATTCAGGAAACATTTTAAACATAATAAACTTTCAAGTTTGCAGCACGCCAAGTTCTTGGCACCTCATGCCCTTCGAGGGTTTGTATGAGCCTCGACCAAATACGTTCTTAACGTGATATGGTCCTCCCCAATTTGAGGCTAACTTGCCTTTTTGTCCAATTCCGGATGCCTCAATCTTTCGAAGAACCAAGTCTCCTTGTCGAAAGAACCTTTCTTTAACCCTTAGGTTGTAGTAGAAAGATGCCTTCTTTTGATGCTCAACTATCTTAGCGTTTGTTTCATCTCTAACTTCGTCAATTAGATCTAAGGCTAGCTTCAAGCCTTCTTCATTTGTTTCTTTAATTTGAGCTTTCAGTATATCGAATCGAAGCTCGTTCTGAGCTCTACTTCCTCGAATTTTCGGGGGTTTCAACCCTTATATTAACCTTCTTCCAACAGGCCTCTTTAGGCTTTTAGTTGAGCTTGTAACATAACTCTTTGATCCTTCGGGATCTTCTATCCATGCATGTTATTTATGCATATTATGTTTCTTCGTTCTTGCATTCACTTATATTTATTTAGCTTTTCTTTTGTAAGGCAATTCCTAGTACTTGGCCTCATGAATGGGCTGGCACTTTGATCAAGTGTTATTGGTACAACTTGTTCTTTAGTAGAACAATAAGGAAATACTCAAACAAAGATAAGTAATAAAATAGTGAATGAGAACTTGAAATATTTCCTTATAAAAAGAGGGTTCGACCCTTACATAGTGCTTTACTTCCTACTAAGAGCTTAAGAGCTCATAATGGTTTCGTCGACCTTATTGCCACTTGTACTATTAGTGGATCCCTTAAGGAAACACTTAAACATAATAAACTTTTTAAATTTGAGGCATGCCAAGTTTTTGGCACCTCAGTCCCTTCAGGGGTTCAGGCAACAATGCTCCAATGTGAGTGACTTTGTCTGGTTCTCCATCGTTTCTCGAATCCATAACCTTGATTGGGAGAACCTGCCCCCCGACTCCATCAGGCCTTAACGCGGCTACATAGCAACTCCTAGCCATCTTTTGATCTCCTTGTTCTTCACCAACCCCGTTCCTTGTTGGGAACTTGATTTTCAAATGGTAAGTTGAGGCAACAGCCTTGAATGCATGAAGGCCTGTCCTCCCAAGGATTGCATTATAAGTCGAGGTTGCCTTTATCACCACGAAGTTCAGCATTCGAGTTGTTGTTTGTGAACCTTGCCCTATTGTCATAGGGAGCTGAATAGTTCCCTCTACTTTAGATTCAACCCCATTGAACCCGTATATGGGCATGTTTGAAGGAGTCAGTTGCGAATCGGTATATCCCATCTTGATAAAGGCATCATGGAACAAGATGTCCACGGAAGCTCCGTTATCAACCAGAACCCTCTTGGTTTTAGAGTTGCCTATTACAGGTATAATGACCAACGGGTCGTCATGGGGGAACTTCACCCCTTCAAGATCAGAATCATCAAAGGTAATATCCACTTCTGTCTTGGCACGTTTCGGTGCTTCTCCTACAATAGTCATTACCTCTCGGGCATAAGCTTTCCTTGAGTTTCGGGAGGACCCAGCAGCAGTCGGTCCTCCAAATATCATGTTGATGACAGGCCCTCGGGGCTTAGGAGTACGATCTTGGTCATTGTCCCTCCCATCATAGTCTTTCCTTTCATAGTTTTCTTGTTGATTTCCTCGATTCCCATCCTTAGTGAACTTATCGAGTTTTCCTCTTCGGATTAAGAACTCGATCTCATCTTTCAGTTGTCTACAATCGTCGGTATCATGACCAACATCTTTATGGAAACGGCAGAATTGATTCTTGTTCCGTTTCTCCAAGTCGGATCTTAGCGGCTTTGGCCATCGAAGATCTTCTTCCCTCTCAATTTCCATCATAATTTGACTTCTTGAGGTATTCAACCTTGCATATTCATTGAACCTGGGTCCGAAGTTGTTCCTTTTAGGTGGAGAGTCAGAATCTTTCGATGTCCTGGGATATTTGTCCCTAGCGTCATACTCTTGAGTCTCCTTTCTCTTTTTTCCGTTTTCACTTCCCTCAACAGTGGGATCATATTTCTTCATACTTTCCTCGGCCTTGATATACTTCCCGGCTCTATCTTGGAGTTTGAACATGTTTTCGGGTGGATGCTTTGCCAAGGATCTCTTGAAGTGATCATCAGTAGTTCCTTGTTGCAGGGCTATCATAGCTACTTTGTCCTCTAAGTCCGGGACTTTTAAAGCCTCCCTAGTGAATCGATTTATGTATTCCCTCAAGGATTCATTCTCTCCTTGCCTGATTACCATGAGTGATGCAGAACTTTTCTCATGCACCCTTCCACTAATGAACTGATTGATGAAAGCCTTGCTTAGTTCCTTGAATGACCCAATAGAGTTGGGTGGTAGATGGCTATACCAACGTTGGGCCATGCCTGCCAAGGTTTGTGGAAACGCCCTACACTTGACCGCGTCGTTGGTTGGCTGCAACAACAGTGAATTGGAGAAGGTCCTTACATGATTTGAGGGATCTCCCGTTCCATCATAGGCTTTGATCGAAGGCATCTTAAACTTTCTGGATATAGCCGTTTTCATGATGTCTTGAGTAAACGGTGGTGTAGGATCATCAGGATCTCCTAGGGGCAACAGAATATTAGGATCACCCCTTGGGGCTCCAGCCCTCTTGGTCCTTCTTGGTGGATCCAAGTTGATTATCAGGATTCCTTCAGTCGTTCGGCCCCGAGATTGAGCGGCCTCTTCTTCAGCAAGGAGTTTTTTGAGCCTTGCAGTCTCTGCCTCGTGGGCTGCAAGTTTCTCCCTAGTAGTTTGGGGTGGCTCCCGATTTGTCTGGGATGAACGTCTCCTTCTTGGGGCGACATCCTCCCCAGTTGTATAACCTTCATCCTCGGTGTATGGGCCAGAGTAATCTTGAATGAGAGGGGTCTGACGAGTTTGTTGATTTTGGGGTCCCATACCTTGAATATAAGGGGGCACATATGCCTCATGGTAGATTGGATTAGTTCCACTTCCACCCGCCATGGGTCGAGGGGGCATGCCATAGCTTGGCATCCCCAAAGTCTGATTCGCGTATTGAGGGAGATCAGTAGTATGGAGTTGAAGGCTCCTTGGTGCACTCATGAGCAGCGGGGAGGTCGTGATTGGTTGCTGGTGAACGGTCTCTTGTGGATTAGATCCATGAATGACCATCTGCAGGGGATTCGTCCCTTCAACCGAAATCGGGATTTCCGGTCCTTGAGTGTTGGTGGGGATATTCGCCCCTTGTGTGCCAGTAGTCGGTGGTGGCTGATCAGCCTCAGAAGTGATAGGGCGATCATCGGGAGTTTGAGTATCCCGAGCTGTTCTTCGTGTGTTTGCCATGGTTGATGTTGTCTTCCCACAGACGGCGCCAAATGTTATGGAATAAAAACTGAGCTTGCGAAATTAATGCTAAGGTTGGAGAGCTTCGAGCTTTAATGGCTGCACTTGTGTTTCGAGACTAAATCGGTCCTCACAAGATGCCTACGTATCTCAATTCGTAATTGAGAATCAAGCCAAAGACGTAGTTCTGATTGTAGGATCAGGGACCTTATATAGGCGTCTGGAGCCTAGTATTTATGGTATGTTTTAGGAGTCTTAGCGAATAAGTCTCCTTTTTGATATTGGATAAGCATTGTATTGCTTGGCGGGCAAGTCTTTTCCTTGTTGATAAAGGCTGTGACTCATTAATTGCCTTTAATTGGGATTCTAGATCCTTCTTTGACCAATTTTCCATAACTTGGGCTCTTTTCATGAGCTGTATAATTTCCATATTTATTAATTACGAAATTAATAAATAATCAGGGATTTGGGCATTAAATATCGAGCCTTTTCATTGGACCGTCAATTATATTTCTATAATTATTTTTCTGTCCATATCATAAATTTTGAAGAATATTGAGATAATATTTCCCATGTTACTAAGGATATTCATTAATAAAAATTTTAGGAGAATATTAAAATTGTATTTAGTTTACTATATTAGTAAAGATTTTTAAGGTAAGAATATTAAAATTGTTTATTTAATTTTTTTCATTAGCAAATATTTAAAAAATAATTGAGATATTTTTAATCAAAATATTAGGAAAATATTAAAAATGCATATTCAGGGAGGGAGTAGTAGTAGGGAAAGATTATCATAATTTTTGTTGGATGTGGGTGGTCAAATACAGGGAGTAGTAGTATGGAAAAAATTTTGAGTTGTTAAATTCGATCAAAAATAATTAAAATTAAGAGACCATTATTGTCATGGGTAAAAATAATCGAATTTAAAATTTGATTTAAAAAAATCGAATTAAATTTCAACAATCACGACGTTTTTTTGGTCAAATTTAGCATTCAACAAAAATTGATCGAATTTAATATTTGACCAAAATTTGTTGAAATTAATTTTTGACCAAAAGTAATTGACATTCGTTTTCAACGTATTTCGGTTGATTTTAACTTCCCACTGCATTTGGTCGATTTAGTATATGATAAAAAATGATCGTATTTAGTGTTTCGGGTGGGCTTTTCAAATTTGAAGCAAAATTTAAAATTTTAAGACAAAAAATCTGACCATGAAGAATACGACCAGTTTTGGCCGAAATAAGTTGGTCGAAATTAGCCGATCGAATTTAACAGGTCGAAATTAGATGGTCGAATTTAATTAATTACGACCAATTTGTTAAATTCGACGCCCTTATTTACAACTGCTTTGAAATCGGTCGAATATAGTTAAATTTGGTTGAATTCTAAATTCCACCAATTTTTTTTTTGTCATTTTTAGCCGAAAATCTTGTAGTGGTTTCTTCCATTAGCAAAGATTTTAAATGACTTGAAGATAAATTTTAGAAGAATATTAAGATAGTAATTTGACTTAAGAAGAAATTTAGGAAAATATAAGATAATTAAGATTTTCATTACTAAAGATATAAAAGACAATTTAGATATTTTATAACCTTTAATATTATTAATTCAAAATTTTTAGAAAATTATAAAATTAGATCAATACAATTTGAGAGGCGTCTCTCTAATCATCTCACACCTCTCATATCGTCTCCTTATTACTTTCGTCAATTAAAGATAGTATAAAAAGAAATTACAAAATAAATTGAAGGATATTTATCAAAAATACCACTTTTTAAAAAAAAATTGCGATTTTACCATCTTCTCAAAATATTTACAAAAATACCTTCTTTTTAAAAATAATTTGCGAAAATACCATCTTTTAAAAAGATTTTTGCAAAAATACGTTCTGCAACTAAATACAACCTACGTAGGTTGCATCCGGTTGCACGTGTGATTGCAACTAGATGCAACTGGATGCAACTTTCCAAATACAACCTACGTAGTTTGCATCCAGTTGCATATGTGGTTGAAACTAGATGCAACTAGATGCAACTTTTTAAAAAATAATTGAAAAAACAGTCAAGAATTCAAAAAAAAAAAATTAATAAAAGGGGTAAACTTGTGGTATTGGTTTACCCTGGGGGTTCAATAGTTAACTTTTGGGGTTCAATGTTTCTATTTTGGATTTTAGAAATATTAAGAATGACGAATAATTCGTATACGGACTTAGGGTTTAGGGTTCTAGACTCTAAACCCTAACCTACCCTGATTTTAGGGTTGTTTACAACCCTAAAATCAGGACGCCGGAAAAACACAATTATTAACAAGTTGCATCTGTGGTTGATTTTGGTTGCAGTTTGCAGAAGGTATTTTTGCAAATAAGATGGTATTTTCGCAATTTTTTTTTTTTGAAAAGGTATTTTTGCAAAAATATTTCTGGAATGGGATATTTATGAAAAAAGCCCTAAATTGAACTTGTAAAATAAGTTTAGAATAATCTTAATATAGTATACTTAGTTTTGACTTAAATAGAAAATTCAGGAAAATATTAAGATAATAATTTCTATATTATTAAGTATATTTCTAAAAAATTTAGAAAAATATTAAAATCAATATACTTATATAAAAGGAGAAGACGGGGGCGGTGAGGTGACGCTCTAGAATCGCTCCGTTCTATTTTTCTAATTTTCTCAATTTTTCACAATTTTTTAATATTAATAATTACAACTTCCTTAAATATTTTTCGAATTTGTAGGCTCTTATGTTAATAATTGCAATTTTCTCTTTTTTTATTTTCAAACTTGATAGATCTTTCTTTTATTATTTTCAAACTTGATAGAACTTTCTTTGATTTAGAAAATTACTACTTCCTTATTATTTTCGTTAATTTGTAGAATCTTATGTTAATAATTGTTATTTTTTCTTTTATTATTTCCAAACTTGATAGAAGTTTCTAAAACCTACCAAATTGATGCATATTGTGAGGCTGTGTGATCAGAGAGATTGAGTACGTGTCAGATTGTATGGATTGGTCACAAAAGTTCTGTACGCGTTGGTGTGTCACGTTGACGAGCTTTAAAATAGTAAGAAATTTGTTTTCACCCGTGACATTTACTGTTTCCTTTTTTCATTTTACTCAATGCATCAAAATAAAAGAAATTTACGAGTTTTCACGTTGAAAAACTATTTATATTTGTTTAAATTATATTTATTGATAGAACTTTCTTTGATTTAGAAAATTACAACTTCCTTATTATTTTCAAATTTGTAGGATCTTATGTTAATAATTGTAATTTACACTTTTATTATTTTCAAACTTTATAGAACTTTCTTTTATTATATTCAAACTTGATAGAACTTTTTGTTGGCGTGATATTTTGATGATGAATACAAATGTTGTTTATGAATATTTCATGCTTTATTATCTAATCTTGTTTTGCAGGAAGTATTGATTACTGATTAAGGGGGAGAAAGTATTGATTCTCTATTTCATTTACTTTGTTTGGTTTGATAATGCTAAATGTTCATGTGACACCAAACCAAGACATTGTTTATCTCTTTGTCTACATTGCTAATATTTTTGCAGGAGAAGCATAAATTTAGGGGGAGTTTTTAGCTCCTGAATATTGGTGTGTAATCATCAAAAAGGGGGAGATTGAAACCCTATTGGTTTTCATGATGACACATAACAGCAAGCTGATTGCTTGTCATTGAATATATTAGCTTGTTATTTTGTTAACTTGTTTTGCTTGATGCTTTAATTGAGGGGGAGCTTTTAGCTCAATCACATATGGATATATTATCATCAAAAAGGGGGAGATTGAAACTCTATGAATTTTGATGATCACATAGTGGCAAAGATGTTTGTATTTATAGATGTAAAGCAGCAAGCTATATGCTCTATCCTAACTTGTTGTTGCAGGGAAAGATGGCTTACTGATATGAAATATCATTGCATATAAAATAGCATGCCATTATCATATGTACTAACTTGGTTTTGCAGGGCAAAATAGCTTACTGATATGTATGTCAGTTTATCTAAACAGCAAGCCATTTGGTGCTACACCGAGACAGTCTGGCAAGCCAGTTGTACACAATCAGTACGCAAACAGCAAGCCAATTCCAACTGTCCAGATTTTCTAAAGATAAAGATCAAGTTTGATACTCATGGATTTATTTCAGGAAATATATTGCGAGGGCTCTTTATGATATAATTCGTACATAATATATTATAGAGCTCAAATCTTTTATCAAAATCCGTTTTGATATTATTTTCCTAAATTATTAGAGTTTATTGTTTTTAAAAGAGTCTCTCTTTCAAAATCTCATATAAACGTTTTATATACATATAAACAGAAGGGATGAGTTCTTATTCGCTCTATCTTCTCCAAACCTTCTGTCAAACGGTCACAATAACGTTGAAGAAATCTCTCTAACCAATTGAACGTTAGAATTGGATTCTAGCCGTTGGTAATTGATTGGATTGATTTTTGGACGTTGGTTGTGAGGCTTTATAAACATGTTCTTGTGTTCAATTTGTTTTAAGAGATTCAAGCACAACAAGAACACACACAACTCAGTTTTACTTTGATATATCCAAACAAATTCTCTCGAGCTCTTAATATATCAAATACGTGTTATATCTTAGAGAGTTCATAGGTTTTGAGTTGTATTCATATCCTTGATTTGTATTGTTCGATTTGTAACTATTAGTTGCTGGATATATTGGCTAGTGAACAAGGGTTTGGTGAACGTTGCTATAGAAGTGTACTTGGGAAGTATAGCTTAGAGAGCAAGTCCTGAAACAGGTGTTCAGCAAGCCATTTGTCAGCAACCGGGAAGAAGGGTGTGGTATATTATTGTATCTTGTAATTGGTTTATTTCGTTGATCAATAATATATTCTCTTACCGGGTTGGTAAAGGACCAGGACGTAGACCATAGGATTAGGGGTCGAACCTGGCTAAAAGTTTATTGTGTTCTTTACTTTCATGCCTTACTTACCGTACTGCATTTATTTACAATCAGCGTGCCATTTGTGTCTGCATTGGTAACAGTCAACATGCCATTTAAGTCTGCATAAATTGAACTCAGTAAGCCATTTCTGGTAAAACATTAAAATTGGTCATAGTTTGCCATATACACCTATTCACTCCCTCTAGGTGTGCATTTTCACTTTTCTTTTATAATACTTCTTGACTTTTAAATAGAATGGATTTCCATGTTATTCACCTTACAAACACCTATAAATTAAAGACCATTCATAACAAAAAAATCTACACCGAAACTTTTTTTCATAGCTTCAAATTTTTACAACCATATTTACAATCAATACAACTATGGCCTACACCATGTTGGATGCTTTGAACGACAACAACTATACCTAGATGGTAAGAGTACGGGTGTGTAGAATGTGGGAATCTGTCAATCCAAATACTGAAGAACTGATCAGTCTTGACATGATTTTGATCGGTGAAAAGGTTAATAAATCAATATATATACTTATAACTTATTAGTTTGTCAAATTGTATGATGTTATTAACTTTTCTAAGATATGTTGTATGACAGGAAAATTTGATCCATGCTACGATCCCGAAGATTCTGGTCTCTCGATTTAAAAATCTTTTAGAGGAAGGCTCCGTGTACAACATCAAAAATCTGAAAGTTGTTTCAAGTACAGGGAAATATAGACCACTATCACATGGGTCTAAATTACTCTTCATACGCATAACGTCGCCTAAGAGATTGGAAGAAGGCATCGTCAATATATCACTGCATAGATTTCAGTTCATATGTCCGGATATGATTGATGCACGTATTAATGACACCAACATACTCTCAGATTTTTTATGCAGAAATATATAATTAATCTTATTATATAAGTTATAATTCAAACTATCATGTTCTAATATTATCTTTTCTATGTTCATTTAGATGTTGTGGGCTGCTTGACCTACTTGGGTGGCATTGAAGTTGTCAAAGGCGGTTGGAAAAAAAGAGATCTCAAAATTGTCACAAATTAGTAAGTTATGCATTATATTAATTTTAATATAACTGTTAATTGATTTTTATTGTTCTTGTAATTTTATATTACTTCTTTGGTTACCCCAATTTATTTGTTTTAATTATTTAATTTGTTTTAATTTTTTCCTTAAACAGCTCCATCACGAGTATCATAACTTTGTGGGAAAAGTTGGCCGAGATGGTTGATACAAATTTATACAAGGAGGATGGTGGACCCTATATAATAATTGTCACATCTACCCTGATTAAAAAATTTAAAAGTAGTTATATTTATTAATTTTTTTATAATATATAGATTTAGAAATTGCACATATATAAATTTATGTTATCTCGATTGAACGAATATCATTAGATATTATACAAATATTTGTTACATTGATAATAATAAATTATCAATGTACTCCTAAGTATACTCAATTAATAAATAATAATACTTTATCCTTCCCCTAAAATACTTAATTACTTTATTATTTTTAAATTAGATAATTTAAAATACTTTATTATTTTTATAATAATAAATAATAAGTGTCTCCTTCCCCTGATATACTCGGTAATTTCTTTTTTATCTGATTTTCTGGCAAAATTATTGGGATCAGATATCTCTTGGTGTTCCATAAAGATTTGGAATACTTTAAGATCATACTTAGTTTGTCATCCATTTAGCTCATACTCATAATATATAATTTTTGATATCGTTTTCCACATCTTTACTTCATTTTTTCCGAACTACATGGCTTAAAGGTATAATGGGTAGAACTTGAATCTTTCCATATGCCTGCAATAGTAGCTTTCAGTTGTTTCAAACTTCTTCGCTGTTTTTGCCGTTCAGTACATGCAATGTAAACCATATAACTATGTTTGGCAAGTTTATTAGAATCCTATTCTCATTATACGGTTTGAAATTCTATGAACCAAAACGGCCCCTAAGTTTTACTTATCCATATCTGCAAAGTCAGTCACGATGAGATGAAATTATGTGTCTTTTATTGAAAATTTTGTTTTGTTTTTAGGGGATTTAAAGCACTTAAACAGACCGTCAAGCTTCAATATCGCTTAGGGAGGTATAAAGAGATGATGGAATCTTATAGAGTGATGTTGTACATCAAGTCAGCAGTGACCAGAAACTATAGTGAAAAGTGTTTAAACAGTATTATGGATTTCGTTTCTGGGTCAGCTAGCCAGAACTTTGGGCTTTTGCAAGAATTCTATCAGACTACTCTGAAGGCACTGGAAGAGGCTAAAAATGAAGTACGAAACTACTTGAGTATGGTTGTTTCATTAAATTACTCATCTCAGAATCTTTGACAAAGTATTTCTTGCTTTTATGTAGAGGTTGTGGTTGAAGACAAATATGAAGCTTTGCAAGATTTGGTTTGACATGGGTGAGTATGGTCGAATGAACAAGGTATGGGACAACCTTAATGTATTCTTTAGTTGGTTCATCTAATTTTGTAATGTCAACATACTAAAGCTTGCCAACAAATAATGAAGGAACTCCATAAATCATGCCGAAAGCTAGATGGTAGTGATGATCAGAAGAAAGGTACCCAGCTTTTGGAAGTGTATTCTATTGAGATTCAAATGTACACTGAAACAAAAAACAACAAGAAACGGAAATGTTATTACTTGGTTGCATGGTTTGCTAAATTGTTTTATATATAATTTTGAGCCTTTTTGGCTAAACTTAAAATTATTTCTTATGATTTAAAGTTACTTAAAGTTATTAGTAAAAAATAAAATTTTAAGTTAATATATTTGTTTGGGTAATTTTGTATTATGATAAACTAATGAGTTATTAAAATTGTAACAATCAAATTAAATGTGATAAATAATGCATTTGAATGATGATATTAATTTTTATCAAATAAAAACATTAAAATAAAATAAGTCATTCAAAAAAGTATCTCCTATCAACTTATGATTTTAAACTGTTTTTTTTAACTTTAAATCATTTTCTAAGTTATTACACAAACAAAAAAAAATTACTTTAAGCCCCCAAAAAATTTATTTCAAAATCCAAAATTTTGGGGTTAAACATATTCTTTTAACATAAATAATAAATCTTCATATTAAAGATGAAATGACTAAAAAAATATATATTTAAGTATTTATTAATTTAAATTTACTTATATATATATGGCAATAATATCAGTTAAGAAAATAAAAAATCAAACTATATAAACAAAAGGATTATGTAAATACTTTATAATATTACCTACCCAAATGCAAATTTTATAGAATATATTTTATTTGATAATTTAAATAATTTTGAAGATAATTATTTCACAATTTTTATTATAATATTTCTTTTCTTAACAAATATATTCTAATGCCGCTGCGAAACGCGGCTTAGTAACCTACTTGTATTTAGTTTACTAGTAAAGAGCCTTTATGTGTGCTTGTCATGTTCTGTCCTATTTAGTTTTTTTAAAACGGGATCTTTTAAATATTTTAATTTTTAACATGATTTTTTTTGTTTATAAAATAAAATACAATATTTAACTAATTTTAATTTTATTTATATTTTTAGAATAAAACCGCGAAGCGTGGCTTTTTGTAATTTTTCAATTATCAATAATATAGTTTTCAATTATTAATTTATCCTTACAATAACATACACTATAATTTCCTATAATTAATAAAATTTAGACTTAATTACACTTTAATGACTCGAACTATAATGTTTTGGCGGAAAAATGGCCAAATTATTAATTTAGCCACTTTAGTGTCCGAACAATTTATTTTTTAACACTTTATTGCATTCTGTTATCTCAGTTGCACGGCGTTACATTTTGAAAGGGTATTTACGTCAATTTAATTTTCAACGGTTATGTAGACATACAGCTGCTTATATATAACTCCATATCATCTTTAATCAAGTAATTTCTTCCCAAAATCATACAAATTCTCTAAATTCCTTCAATGCGAAAATCCATGAAAACATCTGTATAAAGAGGCTGACTCAAAAAAACCTCTACTTTTATTTTCCTTTTTATTATCGTGCTTCTTTCTCTGCTATGCAGTGTGCACCAATAATTTGTTTGATGTCTTTCACAACATTGTCTTGTTGTCAGATCTTAAAATATTATTTTCTTAGCACAAAAAGTGAAAGAGGTGGAAATCATAAATAAATGTCTAGTTGGGCCTGCTTATTAATCAGATTTGGATGATGTTCAGGCGCTTTGGAAGAGATGAAACATAAGCGCAAAAAAGTGAAGGCCAGTGAGAATCTGGACTTCCCTGGGGGCGCCAAGAAATAAAATTTGGAGAAGTGGTCAAAGCTCCACCAAAGGTGGTCACCATTCCAAAGGTAGCCTTAAATTTTGAATAATCTCATGATTACTCATTTTTGTCATACAGAACATACCTATCTACTAAGAAGAGTTGTTCACCTTGTACAGCCCAGCGGGGTAAAGGAAATTGCCACCCAAGCTGACAACTAACATTTGTTCTCAATTCATAGCTCTCAAAACTAATAGTGTTAATGTTTTTGCAACCAAGAGAAAGAAGTCACCCCAAGACGCTTTTAAGGTGTTGAAGGAATTAAAAGAATTTGTATGATTTTGGGAAGAAATTACTTGATTAAAGATGATATAAAGATGATATGGAATTATATATAGGCAGCTGTATGTCTACATAACCGTTGAAAACTAAACTACTTACGTAAATACACTTTCAAAATGTAACCCATCTAAATTGAGATGACGGAATGCAATAAAGTGTTAAAAAAAAAATTGTTCGGACACTAAAGTGGCTAAATTAATAATTCGGTCATTTTTCTTCCAAAAAATTGTAGTTCGAGCCATTAAAATGCAATTAAGTCTAAAATTTATACAACTCATTAATACACAACAAAAAATATAACACGTTATATATTTCAAATTTTCAATTATTTATCATATGAAAAAAAGTTGTAGACTAGTTTTTAATACTCCCTCTGTCCCAACCATTTTTTTACATTTTTTTTTGGCATGTCCCATCCAATTTTTTATATTTCTAAACTTTCCAAAAGTAATAAACTTTTAACAATATTAAAATCAACTACTTCCACTACTCTCCTCCACTATGCTCACTTTATACATTAAAAATTGATTAGACCCCACTTAACTCACTTTTTCACTTTTTTTCACTACCATATTAATTTTTCTTAATATCCGTGTCCAGCCCAAACATAATGGGTGGGACGGAGGGAGTAATAAAAGATATGTTATTCCAGCATCGAGAAAGGGCTAAAACCGTCTCATACACATATATACTATATTATTAAAGTCGAAACATTGAAAGTTTTGGTTTTCGGTTTACGGTTTTCGGTTTTCGGTCATTTATTCAATATAATAAATAATAAAATAATATAAAATATAGTAACTAGCCGATATCTTTTATAATTAAAACATATTATCTTTTAATAAAAATATATTACCTTTTATAAATACACCTAAAACTAAAAATTAGTATATTATTTTTTTCAATCATTAATACTGTCTTTTTTAATTATATATCTTCTTAATACTACATAATCTTTCAATTATTAATATATTTCAAAAAATACCTTTTATAAACACGACTAAAAATAAAAATCAGTATAATATATCTTTTAATCATTAATATTGCTTTTTTTTAATTATATATCCTCTTAATACTATATATCTTTCAATTACTAACTCCAAAAAATATCAAACAATATATCTTCTTAATAAAAATTTCAATTATACCATTTTCTATATATTTCTATTGTTAATACAAAAAAAATATTATAAATTTTTTTACTATAAAAGAAATATTTTATTATATTAAAAAAACCTATGGCATTCAATTGGTTGTTCTCCTCCTCCTCCCCATTTAGGCTTTCTCTACCTTATTTATCTATACTATACTATAAGCAAACCACCTCTAATTGGTTGGTAGTTTGGTTTATTTGGTTGTTTGGTAGTTTGGTCCTCTAAATAATAGTCGTTAGATGTAAATATAGATAAATGAGAACCGTTGGATGTTATATTAAAATAATATTCTTTTCTTGATATATAAAATGCTCTCATGGGTTCAAGTTTCGAATCTGGTCAACAACATATTATTATTAAATATTTATATCATCTATTTTTCTAAGCTACATTCAAAAGTTCAAGATATTATTCCGTCAACAACATATTAAGAATTTTTAAAATCAAAATACAAAAAAAAAACTTAGAATAACTTCATACATATATTATTATACTCCATCTGTCCCAGTGAATTCTATACACTGGGACTGGGCACGGAGACCAAGAAAAGATATAAAAAATGAGTAAAATTAGATGAAAAGTGGGTAAAGTGATGGGACCTATCAATATTTAATAATAGATTTGAGATAGTGGAGAAAAATAGTGGGTGTAATAGTATTTTATATTATTATAGAATAGAGATAGTGGAGAAAGTAGTGGGTGTAATAGTGTTTTATATTATTAAAAGTTACTATTTTTGAAATGTATAGAAATGAGAGGGACATCCCAAGATCTTCTCGATTTTAAGACTCGAGTGGTACTCTTGAATTCATCGTTAGTTCTGAACGGATAGCCCATAGGTCCAAGATCGTACATTTCTAGCGATTGTGAAATAATACTGGTTAGTTCATGTCCCCACCTCTGAACCTCAGTCTATTGTGGAATAATACCACCAGCCTTCGTGTCCCCACCTCTAGCAACTTCACGAATCAACCGAATAAGCGGCCCAAATGCAATAATGTGGGTAATCCACAAACCCACCACGGGTCTCCAAAAAATCATGATTGTTGGTGCACTTAGTAGTTGTACTTTGTCTGATAAATTGCACTAAAGCCCCCACATTTCTCGATGTGAGACTCAGGTGTTACAATATGTTTTAATTTAATAATATTTCAATCTATTGTTAATATTAATTCTTTATATATATATATATAGGCAAGTGATCAAATGAGACCCCATATTAGAATGAGAATTGAGACTGAATCTTGACCACTCAATTCTTTAAACAACTTTTGATCTGGACCACATATTAGTTATTTTTATTTTTCTCTCATCCTAATTAGTAAACACCCATTTCTTCCCCGATCTAATCTTTTTGTCACCCATTTTAAAAAACCCACTCTCTCTCTCCCCACATACATGATACATCTCCCGTTTCTCTCTCTTCATCTCAACGATCTATTCAATCTCTTCTTCTCAGCTAATTTAATTTTTCTTTATTGGTCTTCTCTTTTATTTCATGTGAACACTATTATGGAGACACTGCCTAAGATTCAAAGTGACATAATGGTTCGGATATTGAATCTGATCCACAGGAAGTCAAACAACTTTCGAGTTTGGTTTAGAGGTGACAAATAGATGTGTAGACGAGATGTGGAGGCATTAGAAGATGGTGTGGTGATCGAAACTTGTGGAGAATTGGTATTTATAATTTTAAAGTGTATATATATGAACAATTTTAGTGATTTGTCTTTAAAATTTCTGGTAATTCATGTTGAATTTTTAGTGATTTGTCTGAAATATTTGGTGATTTGCCAAAAGTTTCAGTGATTTGTATTAAACTTTTGGTGATTCTGTTAATTTTTGTAGCAGTGGTAGTATAGTGTGGAAGTTCTTATTTAAATTTTGGTAATTTTTGGTTTAAATATGGTAACTTTATAGATTGTAGTGGTGGTTTCGGTGCGGTGGCAGTGGTTATTGTATTGGTGGTGGTGGCCGTGTTGTTGATGGTAGTGACGGTGGTGGTGGTTGTATCAGGTTGAATTTTTAGTGATTCGCAAAGAATATTTGATGATTTGCCAAACGTTTCAGTGATTTGTATTGAATTTTTGGTGATTCTGTTGGTTTTGGTAGCGGTGGTAGTATAGTATGGCAGTAGAGATTTAAATTTTGATAACTTTTGGTTTAAATATGGTGACTTTATAGGTAATAGTGGTGGTTGCGGTGGCGGTGGCGATATTGATGATGACGGTGACAATAGTGATGGTTATAGATGATTTGCAGTCTTCAATCAGTTAGAAATCTTATAGATCTTTGCACGAATATGCTCTGTACTGTGTATCTATTGTATGTATATGTTGAGTATAGCAATGGAAAAAGGGTGAAAGTGGTTATGGGAACCGTGAAAAATTAATAGCGGGACTTTATGTATGATACCCTTTTTTGTCTGCTGCTTGTAATACATGTACAGTATATAGTTTTAGTTTTAGTTATTGGGCCTAATTTTGTGGCCCAATATGCAGTTCTCATAATAACAGGGTCTCACTAGAATAGCTCTATATATATATATATATTAAAATAATTTTCATATACAATAAATGTTTTTATTTTACTACTAAATTTTTAAAACATAATTATGTTTAAATGACATAGGTTTGTCTAACCGATAATAATATTAACATTCGTGAAATATTATTTGCTATTATAACTTCAATTCTCATGTTTTGTTGCATGAAACCGTGCAAGGCACGGGTCATTTTTTAGTGATTAAAATAAAATTTTATTCTTTGCGGTTTAAAGATTTTATTTAGTTATATTTGTACATTTTTTGTTCGTCTCGTTATAATATACTTACTTTAATTTATATAGATAATTTGATTGATCGGGGCCTATGATTTTAAATAACTCGGGGTGTATAATGTGATCGATCCAATCATAATATTTTTTTATGCTATATAATATCTTATTTTCTAAAATTTGTTAACTGGACTATATATTTTTCTTTATTTATTTTTTACACAAATTAGTATCACCAAATATTTTTTCAACCCAAATTTATGTGTTTATATTGTCTAACTTTTTCAACAGGGCCATAAAATTCGTTTAATTTTTTTTGTACTACCTATTTATTTTTATTATCTCATCTTTTAAATTGTTTTAATTCAAAACAAATAGTTTTTATATGTTATATATATGTATATATTAATTCAATTCCAAATAACTAATTATTTTCTTCCATAAAATGACATTAAAATTCATGTGATAATAATTAAAAATGTCTTATATACACAATGCATCCAATCTAATAATAAATCTAGTCACTTTTATTATATTTATCTATTTATATTGTATTATTAATACCGAAACATTAAAAGCTTTGTAGTCGGTCAGTACGGTACTCGTATTTTGGTATTTGCACTTTCGTTCTTTTGCTTTTACAACTTGACCTTAATTTATTAAAAACAACAATTTTGATCAAAATATAATGTAGTCGGTCGGTTAGAATGATACTCATATTTTGATATTTGCACTTTAATCCCTTTACCTTTGCAAATTGACCTTGATTTATTAAAAACAACAATTTTAATTAAAATATATTTTTTAAATATTGTTAAACACAAAATTCTTGAAACATAATTTAATCACGCTCAAACACAAACACATACGTCAATTCAACATCGAGTTCAACAATCACATGAAACTATTCAAATTTAAGTTCATCTTCATTAAAAAAAAGTATAAATATAAAATAAATTATTAAAGTACATATAAGATAACAAATTTAAAAGTCATATGTGCATTGCAGCGACTCTATGCTTGTATATATAAGAAGAATAATCATAAATATCATGTATACATTTTATCGATATGTGCTATATAATAATGCTTATTGTAGATAGACACTCACCCCTTCCCGCCCAACCCCGATTCATTCTCTGCCCCGTTTCGGGCGGGGAATTGAGAACTTTTCTGGCGATCGGGAAGAAATATGTAAAAAATTTGGGGATCGGGATGGGGTCAGGGATTAGTGTCTCCCAGCCACGCTTCCACATCCCCAATTTCTATATTTAACAAAAATATTATATATTTTCATATATATTAAATAAATTATTATGAATAAATATGATTTGTATATATTCTTATAGTTTAAACTTTCAATCCATTTTTCTAATTCAAAGTCTTCACATGTAGAATATAGTTAAATTATAATAATATTTATTTTATCTCTTATTTTAAATATCATTATTTAAAATATTACATTGAATTCAAAATATAAATTATATATCATGATTTATCAAACTAATTCTATTATAAAATTTTAAAGAGATTTTTTAAAGAAATTTTATAGAAATTAATAAATATGATTTAATAATTTAATATATATTGTATAGTACAAGAAAAGTTAGACTCTTATATAAGAAAATAAAGTATATTATAGTTAAAGTTACACAACCGAAATATTTATTTAAAACTAAAGGAAAGATAAAAATTAATATATAAGACAAGTGTATATTCAATATATTAAATTTGAAATTTTGATCTTAAAAAGGAAAGTGTGTTTCACGGGACAACGACTATTAGAGAATAACAAGTAATTTTTGTAATTTAATTGATAGATGTATTTTTTCTAACGAGAGAGCGACTCATTAAAAAAAGTAGTATGTTAAGATGATAATTAATATATAACACAAGTATTCAATATATTAAATTTGAGATAATGATATTAAAAAGGAAAGGCATTTTACGGGAGGACGGCTTATTAGAGAGTGCCGAGTAATTTTTGTAATTTAATTGATTAAGTTTTTTTTAAAAAAAATATGACGCCGCCACGAAACGTGGCTTTTTCAACTAGAATTTATTTATTTTAACTTTATTTATTAAATTTGAGATCGAGTAATTTTCGTAATTTAACTGATAGAATTTTTTAAAAAAATTATTACGCCGCCGCGAAGCGCGACTTTTGCAACTAGAGGCAAAACATTGCACTAAAGTACAAGGAAACTCACAGGTTCATAATCATTTTTGATGCCGCAGTTCATTATTCCAACCCCTAACACCAATGCCTAGAAACTTATCAATCTGGGTAAATCCTTTTTCAAAATCCCAAAGCATGATCATCCCCTATTTAATAAAGAAATTCACAATCAACAAAAATGATTAAAATATTCCCCAGTAGGGCTGCCAGTAAAGTTGGGCGTACCAGACTTGCGCAAGCACTAGCCTTCCCATGTCCTTTGTTCTTAAAAACCCAATTCCCAGAAGAGCCGTCTACTGTCATTAGCTTGTCCTGCAACAAGAGCAACAATTGTGACAGAAGAATCGCAAAATATTTAAAGCAGATAGATCTGGGGCAAATTATTTACCTGACCAAATCCAGCATTCACAAATGCATTAACAAAAGTTGCTGCCAGGTTTTGCCTAGCTGATTCCACGCTTGCAGCCACATTAGCCCGCCCATCAAGCAGATGTCTCTAACATAATACAATATTTAGAGAGAAGTTGAACCCATGTAATGCAAACCATCCTAAAACAACCAAGAGCCTCAAAAAATGCACTACATAATAATGTTAATTTTATAAAATTTACTCTGTGCTACATATATGGAATGTAAACCCCTGCATAGAAGAATTCTGTAAGAACAGATTTGTAAGAAAATATAAATTCATTAACCATACCCCACTGTGGGATATTCTAACGATATTATTATGAATATTGTACAAGACCAATGGTTAGAAGAAGAAGAATAATAATATCTGATTGGCTTTTCAATGTGCCTTAATATTCAGATATCCAATCACCACAGAAAAAAAATGTGACGGAGGAAATATGAACATTAGTAGCAGGAAAATTATGTGAACTGGGACACAAACAGTTTACAAGCCATATGGTAAATCTGTAGATGGAAACCAGTAACTGTGTCCTACAATTTCCATCGTAAATAAAACTACGCAAGGTCTCACAGACAAATTTACAATAGAGTTCTTGCTAGAGATATGTACTCTACATTTGTGGAAAAACACTTATGAAGCAGACAGACAGAACAGAAGAGGCTATTACAAAAGAAAGAAATGAACGTTAATGCTTTATGGATACAGATATCAAAAGAACAAAGGAGAAGACATTCGAATGTTGCACACTTACATGTCGGGCAAGAATGAAACAAAATTGCTTCTTCTGCAGCGTATCATTGCAAGAGATAAAAACTTGCTTCACATACTGTCGAGAAAAATACAGTACTTCAGGGAAAGAAAAGATAAGGATGTAGGGAAAACTCTTAAAGTGCTCTATTACACTGGCTACAGATCTATCATATAAACCGAGAATATGAATTCAGTTTATAGTTATATTTTTTGAATTCACTAATTTAAGAAAGAAAAAGTAATTACAGAAACTCTGTACTGAATAACCTGCATGTTATCCCGAAACATTGCAATTTGAAGTGCCCTTGGATAATCTTTAAATTTCATGTACATCATATATCCAATATCAATGACTTGCAAATCCTCTGGTTCAGGAAGGTATCTGCAAGATAAAGAAACTATATGTAAAGATAAATTGCATATTATTCAACTATATATAATGAGTCCCTGTACTCATGGTTCATGATAGTTGAACCTTTCCTAGTCATAAACTCCGTATAAAATTCCAACGGATGTACGTTAAAAATAAGAACTCCCCCAGACAACGCAGCAGAGGATCAAACTAAAGCTTCAGTTGGTTAATTAACGGTTCAACTCCCTTCTGTTTAATTATTTTGTTGAAATTCAAATTGACAACTAAGATAAGAAGAAGCATTGACAAACTTGTCAACTCCCAACAACAATCAGAACACACGTGCTAGGGAGTATAATGGAAGAATTCAAGAAGAGACCCAGGCTTCTTGAAAACAATGCGCTTTCATGAACTTTAATTCATCCACGTTTTATTATAACAAAAAGAAATACAACAACCAGGGTAAATAAATAGGGTACATGTATTTATATAATAGAATTAAACCAAGAACCACTCGTGATTCATCTAAATTATTGCTAATCAACTTGATCAAGGAACAAATCCAACTTGATTTTGAGGATTATATTCGAAGTCTTTCAAAGGTCGAAACTCATCATATTTAGACTTGTACTTGGTATTCTCCAGAGTCCTGGTATCACTCATCCCTTGTGCCTCGTTGGCATGAGCATTCTCATCATCGTTCTTGTAACCGGTAGCGAATCCGTTCATCCCCTGCTTTACGTCAAAGAACTTATCTTCTTCAGCGGTTAAGTCAAATCCATTATTCGCTGATGCATCCATGTTTTGCTTGTCCACGCCTTCTGAGGGTTTGGACTTGTCAGGATAGTAAAAATCGTTACTCTCCTTTTCATTGCTGTCTTGTGGCACGGAACGTTCATCAAAATCGCGAGGGAATCCATTAGTCTCCGAAGAATCTTCTTTAATGTTTTCGGTCAAGTCTTCTACTGGGATATCACCCTCGCTATTTTCAAAGTTGAAGCCATTAAAATTATTGATTTCTGATGATGGTTTAAGTGGTGGTTGGTCTACTTCTGGATTGAAGTTGGAAAAGAATTTGCTCTCTCTAGCCTCAACTTTGAGAGTGGTAAAAACAACTACTACTAGCAGGAAAGAGAGGGCCGCAGTTGCATAGCTAGCCATTGTAATGGATGTGAATTACATAGACGGTTGTTGTTATATTTATATGCAAAACGTTCCGTATAATTAGGAGTCATAATATGTAATTGATTTGCATGAGCAATCTCATGGATTTTTTCATTACTTTAATTTTAGGACTACATTCTTACTTATCCTTAATTTTCTGTTAATCTTGATTTTCTTTTCCAAACTTTCCTAATTATGTTACATGTTACATGGTAATGTTACATGGTAGAAAGATAGTTTCCAAAAAAAAATCGATGTATGCAATGTGGTTACAATTTTACATTATATATGTTAGCATTATTTGAGTCCGACCCAATTTTAGAACTTGAAAAAAAATATGAGAAAATTAAGATGGTAATTTTGAGTATATGAGAAATTTTAGGAGAATATTAAGATAGTAATTTGACTTAATAAGAAAAGTTAATATAAGGTAATTAAAAGACAATTTAGATATTTTATAACCTTTCATATTATTAACTCAAAATTTTGAGAAAATTAGAAAAATAAATCAAGATATATAATTTGAGAAACGCATCCCAACTTCACCTACAAAGCTTGGTTTCCTCTGATCCGCACACCGCGGCCTTGGCTTCATCCTTCCTCTGGTGTGGCCACTTTTTATCATCAACCTGGTTTACATGAATTTATCGTTATCTCCTTTACCAACAGAGTCATACGAGCCCAATATTTTGATACATATAATGACCCTGTGCAAGGCTACAAAGAAGTTTTTAGGCTTCCATCCTCCTCTAAATCTGTTGACGATGAACAAATGTCCGGTCATTTTGCTGATTTCGGAGATGGCATCTTCAGTCTTACTGCCTCTAAATTCGACGCCCTTATTTACAACTGCTTTGAAATCGGTCGAATTTAGTTAAATTTGGCTGAATTCTAAATTCCACCAATTTTTTTTTGTTGTCATTTTTAGCCGAAAATCTTGTAGTGGTTTCTTCCATTAGCAAAGATTTTAAATGACTTGAAGATAAATTTTAGAAGAATATTAAGATAGTAATTTGACTTAAGAAAAAATTTAGGAAAATATAAGATAATTAAGATTTTCATTACTGAAGATATAAAAGACAATTTAGACATTTTATAACCTTTAATATTATTAATTCAAAATTTTGAGAAAATTATAAAATTAGATCAATACAATTTGAGAGGCGTCTCTCTAATCATAGTATAAAAATAAATTACTAAATAAATTGAACTCGTAAAATAAGTAAAATAAGTTTAGAATAATCTTAATATAGTATACTTAGTTTTGACTTAAATAGAAAATTCAGGAAAATATTAAGATAATAATTTCTATATTAGTAAGTATATTTCTAAAACTTTTAGAAAAATATTAAAATCAATATACTTATATAAAAGGAGAAGACGGGGGCGGTGAGGTGGAGCTCTAGAATCGCTCCGTTCTAATTTTCTAATTTTCTCAATTTTTCACAATTTTTTAATATTAATAATTACAACTTCCTTAAATATTTTTCGAATTTGTAGGCTCTTATGTTAATAGTTGCAATTTTCTCTTTTTTTATTTTCAAACTTGATAGATCTTTCTTTTATTATTTTCAAACTTGATAGAACTTTCTTTGATTTAAAAAATTACAACGTCCTTATTATTTTCGTTAATTTGTAGAATCTTATGTTAATAATTGTTATTTTTTCTTTTATTATTTTCAAACTTGATAGAAGTTTCTAAAACCTACCAAATTGATGCATATTGTGAGGCTGTGTGATCGGAGAGATTGAGTACGTGTCCGATTGTATGGATTGGTCACAAAAGTTCTGTACGCGTTGGTGTGTCACGTTGACGAGCTTTAAAATAGTAAGAAATTTGTTTTCACCCGTGACATTTACTGTTTCCTTTTTTCATTTTACTCAATGCATCAAAATAAAAGAAATTTACGAGTTTTCAAGTTGAAAAACTATTTATATTTGTTTAAATTATATTTATTGATAGAACTTTCTTTGATTTAGAAAATTACAACTTCCTTATTATTTTCAAATTTGTAGGATCTTATGTTAATAATTATAATTTACACTTTTATTATTTTCAAACTTGATAGAACTTTCTTTTATTATATTCAAACTTGATAGAACTTTTCTTTTATAATACTTCTTGACTTTTAAATAGAATGGATTTCCATGTTATTCACCTTACAAACACCTATAAATTAAAGACCATTCATAACAAAAAAAATCTATACCGAAACTTTTTTTCATAGCTTCAAATTTTTACAACCATATTTACAATCAATACAACTATGGCCTACACCATGTTGGATGCTTTGAATGACAACAACTATACCTGGATGATAAGAGTACGGGTGTGTAGAATGTGGGAATCTGTCAATCCAAATACTGAAGAACTGATCAGTCTTGACATGATTTTGATCGATGAAAAGGTTAATAAATCAATATATATACTTATAACTTATTAGTTTGTCAAATTGTATGATGTTATTAACTTTTCTAAGATATGTTGTATGACAGGAAAATTTGATCCATGCTACGATCCCGAAGATTCTGGTCTCTCGATTTAAAAATCTTTTAGATGAAGGCTCCGTGTACAGCATCAAAAATCTGAAAGTTGTTTCAAGTACAGGGAAATATAGACCACTATCACATGGGTCTAAATTACTCTTCATACACATAACGTCGCCTAAGAGATTGGAAGAAGGCATCGTCAATATATCACTGCATGGATTTCAGTTCATATGTCCGAATATGATTGATGCACATATTAATGACACCAACATACTCTCAGGTTTTTTATGCAGTAATATATTAGAGTAATATATAATTAATATTATTATATAAGTTATAATTCAAATTATCATGTTCTAATATTATCTTTTCTATGTTCATTTAGATGTTGTGGGCTGCTTAACCTACTTGGGTGGCATTGAAGTTGTCAAAGGCGGTTGGAAAAAAAGAGTTCTCAAAATTGTCACAAATTAGTAAGTTATGCATTATATTAATTTTAATATAACTGTTAATTGATTTTTATTGTTCTTGTAATTGTATATTACTTCTTTGGTTACCCCAATTTATTTGTTTTAATTATTTAATTTGTTTTAATTTTTTCCTTAAACATCTCCATCACGAGTATCATAACTTTGTGGGAAAAGTTGGCCGAGATGGTTGATACAAATTTATACAAGGAGGATGGTGGACCCTATATAATAATTGTCACATCTACCCAGATTAAAAAATTTAAAAGTAATTATATTTATTAATTTTTTTATAATATATAGATTTAGAAATTGCACATATATAAATTTATCTTATCTCGATTGAACGAATATCATTAGATATTATACAAATATTTGTTCCATTGATAATAATAAATTATCAATGTACTCATAATTATACTCAATTAATAAATAATAATACTTTATCCTTCCCCTAAAATACTTAATTACTTTATTATTTTTAAATTAGATAATTTAAAATACTTTATTATTTTTATAATAATAAATAATAAGTGTCTCCTTCCCCTGATATACTCGGTAATTTCCTTTTTATCAGATTTTCTGGCAAAATTATTGGGATCAGATATCTCTTGGTGTTCCATAAAGATTTGGAATACTTTAAGATCATACTTAGTTTGTCATCCATTTAGCTCATACTCATAATATATAATTTTTGATATCGTTTTCCACATCTTTACTTCATTTTTTCCGAACTACATGGCTTTAAGGTATAATGGGTAGAACTTGAATCTTTCCATATGCCTGCAATAGTAGCTTTCAGTTGTTTCAAACTTCTTCGCTGTTTTTGCCGTTCAGTACATGCAATGTAAACCATATAACTATGTTTGGCAAGTTTATTAGAATCCTATTCTCATTATACGGTTTGAAATTCTATGAACCAAAATGACCCCTAAGTTTTACTTATCCATATCTGCAAAGTCGGTCACGATGAGATGAAATTATGTGTCTTTTATTGAAAATTTTGTTTTGTTTTTAGGGGATTTAAAGCACTTAAACAGACCGTCAAGCTTCAATATCGCTTCGGGAGGTATAAAGAGATGATGGAATCTTATGGAGTGATGTTGACGTACATTAAGTCAGCAGTGACTAGAAACTATAGTGAAAAGTGTTTAAACAGTATTATGGATTTCGTTTCTGGGTCAGCTAGCCAGAACTTTGGGCTTTTGCAAGAATTCTATCAGACTACTCTGAAGGCACTGGAAGAGGCTAAAAATGAAGTACGAAACTACTTGAGCATGGTTGTTTCATTAAATTACTCATCTCAGAATCTTTGACAAAGTATTTCTTGCTTTTATGTAGAGGTTGTGGTTCAAGACAAATACGAAGCTTTGCAAGATTTGGTTTGACATGGGTGAGTATGGTCGAATGAACAAGGTATGGGACAACCTTAATGTATTCTTTAGTTGGTTCATCTAATTTTGTAATGTCAACATACTAATGCTTGCCAACAAATAATGAAGGAACTCCATAAATCATGCCGAAAACCAGATGGTAGTGATGATCAGAAGAAAGGTACCCGGCTTTTGGAAGTGTATGCTATTGAGATTCAAATGTACACTGAAACAAAAAACAGAAATGTTATTACATGGTTGCATGGTTTGCTAAATTTTTTTTTATATAATTTTGAGCCTTTTTGGCTAAACTTAAAATTATTGCTTATGATTTAAAGTTACTTAAATTTATTAGTAAAAAATAAAATTTTAAGTTAATATATTTGTTTGGGTAATTTTGTATTATGATAAACTAATGAGTTATTAAAATTGTAACAATCAAATTAAATGTGATAAATAATGCATTTGAATGATGATATTAATTTTTATCAAATAAAAACATTAAAATAAAATAAGTCATTCAAAAAAGTATCTCCTATCAACTTCTGATTTTAAACTGTTTTTTTTAACTTTAAATCATTTTCTAAGTTATTACACAAACAAAAAAAATTACTTAAAGCCCCAAAAAATTTATTTCAAAATCCAAAATTTTGGGTTTAAACATATTCTTTTAACATAAATAATAAATCTTCATATTAAAGATGAAATGACTAAAAAAATTTATATTTAAGTATTTATTAATATAAATTTCCTTATATATATATGGCAATAGTATCGGTCCAAGAAAATAAAAAATCAAACTATATAAACAAAAGGATTATGTAAATACTTTATAATATTACCTACCCAAATGCAAATTTTATAGAATATATTTTATTTGATAATTTAAATAATTTTGAAGATAATTATTTCACAATTTTTATTATAATATTTTTTTCTTAACAAATATATTCTAAATCCGCTGCGAAACGTGGCTGAGTAACCTAGTTGTATTTAGTTTACTAGTAAAGAGCCTTTATGTGTGCTTGTCATGTTCTGTCCTATTTAGTTTTTTTAAAACGGGATCTTTTAAATATTTTAATTTTTAACATGATTTTTTTGTTTATAAAATAAAATACAATATTTAACTAATTTTAATTTTATTTATATTTTTAGAATAAAACCGCGAAGCGCGCGTGGCTTTTTTGTAATTTTTCAATTATCAATAATATAGTTTTCAATTATTAATTTATCCTTACAATAACATACACTATAATTTCCTATAATTAATAAAATTTAGACTTAATTACACTTTAATGGCTCGAACTATAATGTTTTGGCGGAAAAATGGCCAAATTATTAATTTAGCCACTTTAGTGTCCGAACAATTTATTTTTTTAACACTTTATTGCATTTTGTTATCTCAGTTGGACGGCGTTACATTTTGAAAGGGTATTTACATCAATTTAATTTTCAACGGTTATGTAGACATACAGCTCTAGCTGCCTATATATAACTCCATATCATCTTTAATCAAGTAATTTCTTCCCAAAATCATACAAATTCTCTAAATTCCTTCAATGCGAAAATCCATGAAAACATTTGTATAAAGAGGCTGACTCAAAAAAACCTCTAATTTTATTTTCCTTTTTATTATCGTGCTTCTTTCTCTGCTATGCAGTGTGCACCAATAATTTGTTTGATGTCTTTCACAACATTGTCTATACCAAAAAAAAAACTTAGAATAACTTCATACATATATTATTATACTCCCTCTGTCCCAGTGAATTCTATACACTGGGACTGGGCATGGAGACCAATAAAAGATATAAAAAATGAGTAAAATTAGATGAAAAGTGGGTAATGTGCTATATAATAATGCTTATTGTAGATAGACATTCACCCCTTCCCGCCCAACCCCGATTCATTCTCTGCCCCGTTTCGGGCGGGGAATTGAGAACTTTTCTGACGATCGGGAAGAAATATGTAAAAAATTTGGGGATCGGGATGGGGTCAGGGATTAGTGTCTCCCAGCCACGCTTCCCCATCCCCAATTTGTTGGGTTTTATACTATACTATTCATTTGTAGTATATAAACATTGTCCATTTTATTGAGAATCTTGATTGCATATTTTTACATTGTCTGTTTATTATATATTGTGGATAATTTAGTATCAAATGGGATAACAGAAGATTAAATTATCAGTGTCTATATATAATATAAAGGGTTCACAGTTTAAGTGGAATTAGACAAATCACTGGAATAACTGAAGTATTATTTGGGAATAGTTTATCTTGACTATTAAATAATACTTGTATACTTTGTGTATATTGAACAGGATCGAAATATTAGAATTGTTCTTCTATTCTGACAATAAAGAAGAACTAAGATTCTATGATATTATTAATGCTTAGGTTCTCAATCCAAGTGTAGTGATTGACACTTGTGTGCAATGCACATGCTTTGATTCATATGTGATGTAATTAATTGTTAATTATAATATTATGTATTGAGCAATGACATTGCATGCAGAGTGGGATATTAATTACATAAGGAAACCATGTCCTGATAATATTCGGGTTGATGATGTTCTCTTGAAAGCTCATAAAGATAATTATGCTTTAGTCCTGCAGGCAGATTTGTTCTTGCATAATTATAAGGTTGAGTGGATGATCAAGGATAAAAAGATATTAATTAAATTAATTATCAGAAATTAATTTAATTAATGGACATACGATATCTTAAACATGGGGAATTTAATAAGCAAATAATATAGGAGCCGAATTTAATAATAAAATAATTACGGTATTAGGAAAGGTAGTGCAAATATTAGGGGGGTGTATTCAATTGGGATTTTAAATGATTTTTATGAATTTATGCAATCTTGGTGTATTCATTCTAGATTTTAAAAAATGCTTTAAAATTTTGTGGTATTCAATAAAGATTTCAAAAAGTCTTTTAAAATCTGGGTGTATTCAATTTAGATTTTAAAAAGTCCTTTAAAATCTAGTGGTATTCAATATGGATTTTAAAAAATACATTAAAATCTTGTGGTATTCAAAAGTCCGTGGACTTTTTTTTATTTGATAAAGTTGTGGATTTTCAAGGATTTGCTAGTGTATTTTACATGTCTTGAAATCTTGTTAAAATCAATGAGATTTTGAAGGATTTGTAAGAAACTCCACTTTAAATCAGCAAGACTCTACAAAATTTTACACAAACTCTGCCAAAATCTACGTAAAATTAAAATCAACAACAATTTTTTAAAATCTACAGATTTTTATCAATCCATTAAAATCTAAATTTCTATATTTAACAAAAATATTATATATTTTTATTTATATTAAATAAATTATTATGAATAAATATGATTTGTATATATTCTTATAGTTTAAACTTTCAATCCATTTTTCTAAATCAAAGTTTTCACATGTAGAATATAGTTAAATTATAATAATATTTATTTTATCTCTTATTTTAAATATCATTATTTAAAATATTACATTGAATTCAAAATATAAATTATATATCATGATTTATCAAACTAATTCTATTATAAAATTTTAAAGAGATTTTTTAAAGAAATTTTATAGAAATTAATAAATATGATTTAATAATTTAAATATATTGTATAGTACAAGAAAAGTTAGACCCTTATATAAGAAAATAGAGTATATTATAGTTAAAGTTACACAACCGAAATATTTATTTAAAACTAAAGGAAAGATAAAAATTAATATATAAGACAAGTGTATATTCAATATATTAAATTTGAAATTTTGATCTTAAAAAGGAAAGTGTGTTTCACGGGACAACGACTATTAGAGAGTAACAAGTAATTTTTGTTATTTAATTGATAGATGTATTTTTTCTAACGAGAGAACGACTCATTAAAAAAAGTAGTATGTTAAGATGATAATTAATATATAACACAAGTATTCAATATATTAAATTTGAGATATTGATATTAAAAAGGAAAGACGTTTTACGGGAGGACGGCTTATTAGAGAGTGCCGAGTAATTTTTGTAATTTAATTGATTATGTTTTTTTAAAAAAAATATGACGCCGCCACGAAACGTATCTTTTTCAACTAGAATTTATTTATTTTAACTTTATTTATTAAATTTGAGATCGAGTAATTTTCGTAATTTAACTGATAGAATTTTTTTTAAAAATTATTACGCCGCCGCGAAGCGCGACTTTTGCAACTAGAGGCAAAACATTGCACTAAAGTACAAGGAAACTCACAGGTTCATAATCATTTTTGATGCCGCAGTTCATTATTCCAACCCCCAACACCAATGCCTAGAAACTTATCAATCTGGGTAAATCCTTTTTCAAAATCCCAAAGCATGATCATCCCCTATTTAATAAAGAAATTCACAATCAACAAAAATGATTAAAATATTCCCCACTAGGGCTGCCAGTAAAGTTGGGCGTACCAGACTTGCGCAAGCACTAGCCTTCCCATGTCGACAATTTGTTCTTAAAAACACAATTCCCAGAAGAGCCGTCTACTGTCATTAGCTTGTCCTGCAACAAGAGCAACAATTGTGACAGAAGAATCGCAAAATATTTAAAGCAGATAGATCTGGGGCAAATTATTTACCTGACCAAATCCAGCATTCACAAATGCATTAACAAAAGTTGCTGCCAGGTTTTGCCTAGCTGATTCCACGCTTGCAGCCACATTAGCCCGCCCATCAAGCAGATGTCTCTAACATAATACAATATTTAGAGAGAAGTTGAACCCATGTAATGCAAACCATCCTAAAACAACCAAGAGCCTCAAAAAATGCACTACATAATAATGTTAATTTTATAAAATTTACTCTGTGCTACATATATGGAATGTAAAATAAAAGTTTCCTTAGACTATCATCCAATTTTCTCAATCATAAAACATGAGCAGCCTGTGAACAGAGCGCTTCATTTGACAAAAATGTTCAGCCTGTGCAAAACCTTCTTCCCCACCCACCCCCAGACTCAAATTTTATCATATTGTATAACATTTTCCACTATTATCTAGAAGAAAGTATCATGTAAATGACGGTCCTCCATTTGAAGTGAAGTTTATACCTTATATACGTCCTCAGGAGATTTGGGCTCCATAACTTCTATATCACGAGCAAACATAAGGTAGCCTTCAGTTAATTTTGTATTGTTGACGATTTCTTGCATTGCCTCTTTCTCTTCATCATCAGCACACATATCATCATCTAGCTCAAAAGTAAACCCCTGCATAGAAGAATTCTGTAAGAACAGATTTGTAAGAAAATATAAATTCATTAACCATACCCCACTGTGGGATATTCTAACGATATTATTATGAATATTGTACAAACGGGCTCCTGACGATTTCGACCCATTCTGACGCTGTTTAGGCCTCCAAACGGGCTCCTGAAGATTTCGGGAAATTTTCAACGAAAGAATTCGAAGCTAATTTTCTGGGGCCATAATAGTGGATGTGTTTTATTATGTTTTACATAATTTCTGCTATTTATTTTAATTATTGCAATTTTATATGCCTTACGTGATTATCATGCCATGCAATACTAACCTTAGTATGCTAGAACGACATGGACATAGGGTTATATGCTATGCTTTAATTATGTTGATCGTCATGCCATGTTTTTCTATGTTATGTGTTCTTTGTCTTGTTATTATGATAACATGTGGACCTCGAAGAATTAATATAGGACGATGCATGTAGATATAAAAAAATCCTCAAAGTAAAATACTAAGTGGGAGAGGGAATTAATTTGATATTAGATCCCATGGTCATCCATTATTGGTTGTATGTAATTTAACACTAGGACGATTATGAATTGGATATATGTCACCCATCGTGGCGTATGATTTATGACGTCTGGGTAGTGTTAAGGATATTACTAGGACAATCTTCTTAAGTTAATCACGAATATTGAAAGGTAAGCTCACCCCATCGTGACATACCAAGTTTCATAGAATTCGAGAAAAAAGTTGGACATTCCTTGATTGATGTTGATAATGGATATTTCTGTCTTAGGGGTTGTGTTCTTAAGCGAGTCCGTCTGTGACTTCACCGAAAACACCTGGGATTTATCCATTGATACATCGAACGGATGGGTCTGACTAAAGGCAACTTAAGATCTAAATAATGGTATACACTTAGCTATGAAAGATAATATATAGTCCACCCTAACGTGGCGTATTATTTAGTAGTAGGACCGAAGTAATATTTAAATTTAAATGGTATATATGTCACCCATCATGGCGTACCAGGTATTTATAGAATTTAAATATTAGTGCATTAATTTTAATTAATTGTTAGAGAAAACAAATAGGTTTTAAGATATATATATATGCAATTTTCTGATTAAGTGTTATATGCATGATTCTCAGGATAGAATGGGCTTTAATCCACTTTTCACCATACTTAAGGATAACAAACTTACCGGACCTAACTATATTGAATGGAAACGCAATTTGGACATAGTGTTGACTGCTGAAGAGTTCAAATTTTGTACTATTGAACCCAAACCGGAACAGCCTGCTGCCGATGCTCCGGATGAGGATAAAGAGTATTTTAAGAAGTGGACTAAGGCAGATGAGATGTCGCGATGTTACATTCTGGCAGCAATGTCGGGTGTTTTACAACATCAGCATCAGGCCATGACCACTGCTGCAGATATGCTCTTTAATCTCAAGGAGCTTTTCGGAGATCAGAATAGGGCTGCTAGGCAAGTAGCAATGAAGTCTCTAATGAACACTCAGATGGTTGAAAAAACACCTGTAAGGGACCATGTTCTTCTGATGATGTCTCATATAAATGAACTAGAGGTCCTTGGTGCTGATATTGATGCGGAAACGCAGGTCGATGTCATACTTATGAGTTTGCCAAAAAGCTTTGAGCCGTTTCGCTTGAATTACAACATGAACAAGAAGTTGTATAGTCTTGCAGAACTTATGACAGAGCTTCAGGCCACGGAATCATTATTTCAGCAGCATGTTCAGGTAAATGTGGCTGAGAAAGTTTCTTCTTCAAAGCCGAAAGGAAAGAAGAAGAAGAAGGTTCAGACACTGAAAGTTGTGAAACCATTGGGAGTTCAGAATTCAGTGAAGAAGCCTAAGGGCAAGTGCTTCAAGTGCAAGCAGTCGGGTCACTGGAAAAAGGATTGTCCTCTTTCTAAGAAGAACAATGCTGGTATGTCTATTTCTCTTGTTACGGAAACATATATAGCGGCTATGTCTACGAGCACTTGGTGTGTAGACACAGGAGCCACTGATCATGTTTGTAATTCCATGCAGGGGTTCCAGAAAACCAGGCTGCTTAGAGATGGCGAGATATATGTGTTCATGGGAGATGCTACGAAAGTAGCAGTGGTTGCAGTTGGAGTTATTTCTTTATCTTTTGGTTATGATAGGATTTTGGTTTTGAATAATTGTCTTTGTACCTTCATTTAGAAGGAATTTAATTTCGGTTTCTAAACTTGTTATGGATGGTTATAATGTTTGTTTGGATCGTAATGTTTCCATTATGACGAATAAACGAGTTATATGTTCTGGTACATTGCAAGACAATTTATATATTATTAATCCTATAGAACCAATGCTGCAACCAAGTGCAATTAATAATACACTTTCTACCTCTAGTAAAAGAAAGGAACCTTCTGGATTGAACCAAACATATCTTTGGCACTTGAGATTAGGTCATATTAACTTGAGGAGGATTCAAAGATTGGTAGTAGATGGGCCTTTAGGCTCGTTGGCAGTGGAGCCATTTCCAGTCTGTGAATCTTGCTTGGAAGGAAAAATGACCAGTAGACCTTTTAAGGCAAAAGGAAATAGAGCCAAAGATGTGTTAGAATTGGTTCATACTGATTTATGTGGACCTATGAATATCCAAGCGAGAGGTGGGTATGAATATTTTGTCACTTTCATTGATGATTATTCGAGATATGGATACATTTATCTGTTGCACCGCAAGTCTGAGTGCTTTGAAAAATTCAAAGAGTACAAAGCAAGTGCGGAGAAACGACATTCAGGAAAATGTATCAAGTCACTACGATCAGATCGTGGGGGCGAATACCTGCTTGGAGAATTTAGAGAATATTTATCAGAACATGGGATTTCATCCCAGTTGACTGCACCTGGCACACCTCAGCAGAATGGTGTAGCAAAAAGAAGGAACTGGACTCTTTTAGAGAGTGTTAGATCGATGATGAGTTATTCGAATTTACCCAAGTCGTTTTGGGGACATGCTCTAGAAACAGCGGCTTATCTTCTAAACTTGGTACCTTCTAAGTCAGTTCCAAAAACTCCAAAAGAATTGTGGACTAGTACCAAACCTAGTTTCAAACACATTCGGATTTGGGGTTGTCCAGCACATGTGCTGAACAAGAACGTGACTAAGTTAGATTCTCGTACAGAAGTGAGGCTGTTTGTAGGTTATCCCAAGGGAACAAAAGGGTATTTGTTTTATAGTCCTAAGGATCGGGATATCATTGTAAGCACCAATGCTAGATTCTTAGAGGAAGACTATATAATGAATCACAAACCCATGAGTACTGTTGTTTTAGAGGAAATAGTGGGAGGACAAGATAATTCTAATATGCCACCGGTACAAGTAGAACAACCACAAGTAAATGAACAACCTATCACTAATACCACACCAATGCTTCGTCGTAGTGGGAGGGTTGTTAAACAACCTGAGAGGTTCATGTTTTTGGGAGAGTCTTCGGAATTAGTCTCTGGTGAACATGATGAGGATCCCAGGACATACGAAGAAGCAATGCAAGATAAGGATGCAGATCTTTGGCTAAAGGCTATGCAATCTGAGATGGAATCTATTTATTCCAATGAAGTCTGGGATCTCGTGGAACCACCCAATGGTGTAAAACCCATTGGATGCAAGTGGATCTACAAAAGAAAAAGAGGATCTGACAAAAAGGTGAAAGCCTGGAAAGCAAGACTTGTTGCGAAAGGGTATACTCAGAAACAAGGAATTGATTATGAGGAAACCTTTTCTCCGGTAGTCATGCTTAAGTCAATCCGGATTCTTTTATCTATAGCAGCTCATCTCGATTATGAGATTTGGCAAATGGATGTCAAGACAGCTTTCCTAAATGGAAGTCTTGATGAAAACATCCATATGCAGCAACCAGAGGGATTCATCAAAGAGGGCCAAGAGCATCTAGTGTGTAAGCTTAAGAAGTCCATTTATGGACTGAAACAAGCTTCCAGGGAATGGAACATTCGTTTTGATCAGGTCGTCCAGTCAAATGGTTATGATCAGAGTCCAAGCGAAGCATGTGTGTATAGGAAAAGTGAAGGAAATGCAGTGGTTTTTCTAGTACTATATGTAGATGACATTTTGCTCATTGGAAACAATGTAGAGATGTTGTCATCTATTAAGGCATGGTTGTTCAAACAATTTGAAATGAAAGACTTAGGTGAAGCCGCATACATTCTTGGGATCAAAGTTATAAGAGATCGCAAGAAAAGAACGTTGGCTTTATCTCAAGAACCGTCCATTGATGAGGTATTGGCTCGTTTTAACATGCAGGACTCTAATAAGGGTAATTTACCTTTTAGACATGGAGTCTCTCTATCAAAGGAGCAGTGTCCTAAGACACCTAAGGAGATAGAGAACATGAAAGCAGTTCCTTATGCTTCGGCATGTGGAAGCTTAATGTATGTTATGTTATGCACGAGTCCTGATATTTGCTTTGCCGTAGGCATGGTCAGTAGATATCAGTCCAATCCAGGTCAGGAACATTGGAGTGCAGTAAAAACGATACTTAAGTACCTGTGAAGGACTAAGAAGTATATGTTAATTTACAAGGCTTCAGACTTGTTTCCTGTGGGATATACCGATTCAGATTTCCAGACAGATAGGGATAAGAGGAAGTCAACCTCGGGGTGTGTTTTTACTTTAGGAGGTGGAGCTGTAATATGGAGGAGTGTGAAGCAGAAATGCATCGCAGACTCAACCATGGAAGCTGAATATGTGGCAGCCTCTGAGGAAGCCAAGGAGGCTATATGGTTCCGGAATTCCCTGCTGGATTTGAATGTAGTTCCTAATTTGCCACGGCAAATCACAATTTATTGTGATAATACTGGTGCTGTTGCAAATACAAAGGAACCACGAGAACATAAGGCAGCAAAACACATTGAGCGTAAGTATCACCTCATACGACAGTTCGTTAAGCGAGGAGATATTATTGTGACTAATATAGCATCAAAGGACAACCGGGCTGATCCTTTCACGAAGAGTTTACCAGCTAAGGTTTTTGAAGAACACGTGGAGGCGATAGGAGTCAGATGTCTGGTCACGGAATAGTTATTTAAACTGATAGCGGATTATATTAATAAACACTGATATACTCAAAGAATATCTTGAGTATAAGTGGGAGATTGTTGGGTTTTATACTATACTATTCATTTGTAGTATATAAACATTGTCCATTTTATTGAGAATCTTGATTGCATATTTTTACATTGTCTGTTTATTATATATTGTGGATAATTTAGTATCAAATGGGATAACAGAAGATTAAATTATCAGTGTCTATATATAATATAAAGGGTTCACAGTTTAAGTGGAATTAGACAAACCACTGGAATAACTGAAGTATTATTTGGGAATAGTTTATCTAGACTATTAAATAATACTTGTATACTTTGTGTATATTGAACAGGATCGAAATATTAGAATTGTTCTTCTATTCTGACAATAAAGAAGAACTAAGATTCTATGATATTATTAATGCTTAGGTTCTCAATCCAAGTGTAGTGATTGACACTTGTGTGCAATGCACATGCTTTGATTCATATGTGATGTAATTAATTGTTAATTATAATATTATGTATTGAGCAATGACATTGCATGCATAGTGGGATATTAATTACATAAGGAAACCATGTCCTGATAATATTCGGGTTGATGATGTCCTCTTGAAAGCTCATAAAGATAATTATGCTTTAGTCCTACAGGCAGATTTGTTCTTGCATAATTATAAGGTTGAGTGGATGATCAAGGATAAAAAGATATTAATTAAATTAATTATCAGAAATTAATTTAATTAATGGACATACGATATCTTAAACATGGGGAATTTAATAAGCAAATAATATAGGAGCCGAATTTAATAATAAAATAATTACGGTATTAGGAAAGGTAGTGCAAATATTAATTCGTTAGTGGATAGAATTAATATTTAATGACATTGGGCTTGACCCAGAATGTCATTGGGAGGCCCGACCTAATTGTCCATGATCCCTACTGGAGCCTATATATATTCTTGTTCTCCTAAAGCTGCAAAAAAGAAGAATTCGAGATTAAAAACCTAGGGCAGCCGCAAGGAGCTAGGGTTTTGGGATTTCAAGGCTTTAAGGAGAGGATATTTCGGGAGATCGAAGGCCACACTTCGCTCGAAGGGAATCAAGGAATTCAGTAGAAGACGTGGATCTGAATCGTAGCGATTAAGGTAAAGTTTTCTTTTCGAACTCGTAATCAATCATATAGTAAAACGCAGAACAGTAATCATTCGTCCCAACACAATTTCTATATTTAACAAACATATTATATATTTTCAATTATGTTAAATAAATTATTATGAATAAATATGATTTGTATATATTCTTATAGTTTAAACTTTCAATCCATTTTTCTAAATCAAAGTTTTCACATGTAGAATATAGTTAAATTATAATAATATTTATTTTATCTCTTATTTTAAATATCATTATTTAAAATATTACATTGAATTCAAAATATAAATTATATATCATGATTTATCAAACTAATTCTATTATAAAATTTTAAAGAGATTTTTTAAAGAACTTTTATAGAAATTAATAAATATGATTTAATAATTTAAATATATTGTATAGTACAAGAAAAGTTAGACCCTTATATAAGAAAATAGAGTATATTATAGTTAAAGTTACACAACCGGAATATTTATTTAAAACTAAAGAAAAGATAAAAATTAATATATAAGACAAGTGTATATTCAATATATTAAATTTGAAATTTTGATCTTAAAAAGGAAAGTGTGTTTCACGGGACAACGACTATTAGAGAGTAACAAGTAATTTTTGTTATTTAATTGATAGATGTATTTTTTCTAACGAGAGAACGACTCATTAAAAAAAGTAGTATGTTAACATGATAATTAATATATAACACAAGTATTCAATATATTAAATTTGAGATATTGATATTAAAAAGGAAAGGCGTTTTACGGGAGGACGGCTTATTAGAGAGTGCCGAGTGATTTTTGTAATTTAATTGATTAAGTTTTTTTTAAAAAAATATGACGCCGCCACGAAACGTGTCTTTTTCAACTAGAATTTATTTATTTTAACTTTATTTATTAAATTTGAGATCGAGTAATTTTCGTAATTTAACTGATAGAATTTTTTTTAAAAATTATTACGCCGACGCGAAGCGCGACTTTTGCAACTAGAGGCAAAACATTGCACTAAAGTACAAGGAAACTCACAGGTTCATAATCATTTTTGATGCCGCAGTTCATTATTCCAACCCCCAACACCAATGCCTAGAAACTTATCAATCTGGGTAAATCCTTTTTCAAAATCCCAAAGCATGATCATCCCCTATTTAATAAAGAAATTCACAATCAACAAAAATGATTAAAATATTCCCCACTAGGGCTGCCAGTAAAGTTGGGCGTACCAGACTTGCGCAAGCACTAGCCTTCCCATGTCGACAATTGTTTCTTAAAAACCCAATTCCCAGAAGAGCCGTCTACTGTCATTAGCTTGTCCTGCAACAAGAGCAACAATTGTGACAGAAGAATCGCAAAATTACACAAATTACATTCGAATGTTGCACACTTACATGTCGGGCAAGAATGAAACAAAATTGCTTCTTCTGCCGCGTATCATTGCAAGAGATATAAACCTGCTTCACATACTGTTGTGAGAGAAATTTGGTACAACACAATTGCGAGAATCTCGCTGGAATATTCGTAAGAAACGTCCTTGATTATCGGACGGAGCTGTAGGCTTACAGCTAGAAACCCGTAGCTCACGGTATGAACAGAATGATTGAAGTATGTCTCCGGGGGCTGAGTTGACAAAACCACCGGTCGAAATAAGTAGTGTAAATCCTACACCACCCGTAAATTCGCCGGAATATATATCACTGAGGTGCACGTGCCTTATGCTTCTCAAGAGTGAAAATCCGAATCCTTTAGTCAAGTGCCTACATATCCTATTTATAGGAATCAAGCCCCATGTAGTTCTATTAGGTTTATACTTCTTAATCCTGATGAATTCCACCACCCTAAGATCGTCCATCTTAGAGTTTTTATCCAATTAGGTAGCTCCAGCCGAGCTTCCTAGTCTCCTCATCCATGTCCAACTCGAAGTCCTATAAGTCCTCAAGCAAACGAAGTATATCCGAAATACTAATACAAGTCCTATACTGATTGTAATTATTCCATCCAGCGTGTTTAACCACGCTTAGAAGTCCTTTTATAAGTACGATTCCGTGCTCCTAAAGTATAGGTAGCTGAGTCCTTGTCCTACTAGCACTCTGTCTTCCTAAGACCTCGACTGCCCATCACCTGTAACCAGTCTTGAGGTTCAAACCACTTGAACCTCATCATCCCTTACCAAACCCTTGATACTGTGATCATGTTATTAGTCCCTGCACCTATCGTGGCACCATGAACCTGAACCATGACACCCTGAACCTACACCTTTGTTCCCTTAGCCTACACCTTGGTACTCTTAACCTGTACCTCAGTACACACAATACTAGCCCAATACATCCTTACTGGACTTTTGGCAAGTATGGGCCTTAAACTGAGCCTATGTGAGATTTTGGGCACAACAACTACCCCCCGGTTCCTTGCAGTATTAAATACAAAAGGAACCAAAACTTATTTCATCTTTGAACGATCAGCTCCTAACCTTATAACCAGCTGCAGGTCCTTTTCTGGACACCGGTCGCTCAAATAAGTTCCACGATATGTATTCTTTGGTGTTCTGGCAAATTAATCCCACGCTCCAATTCCAACAAAAACACCTGCTAGTTTACACATCATCTTCCTGAATAAAATTTAAATTTCAAATAATGCTCAACTAACCTCTCATATTTCTCCTAGAAAATTGAATCATGCACCTGCATTTATCCTTCCCATTTTCCCAAATTTCTTTCTGATTGATTTTTTTTTTTTTTTTTTTTTTACCAATCAGATGGCTCCACCTGGCACGCCTGTTCCTATTCACGCGTGCATTTAAATACACGCCCCTTCATCCCTTCTCTTCTTTTTCAATACAATCTTCACAGTTCTTTCCTCTCTCTCTCCTGACAAGAAGCTCCAGGGCGGTCCATATCTCCGGCGATTCCCAGATTTCCAGTGATTCTCTCCCTGCAACACATCGTAAGGTACCAATTTGTCTTTATCTTTTACTTTTAACCCCTATTTGTCGTTGCATGTAATCTTTGAACACACTCAACTTGTTTATACATGTACATATACATACATATGTAATCACATATGCACACCCACACACTTGTATTATCCGCATAATCAAATCGAAGTCCAGAATGCCATGCCTATACACTCTTTGCGAATTATGACTGCATGACGCTGCTCCTTTGCGCTACCATGTTAACCAATTATAAGCTGTGAACCCCTATTGCTTGTGTTTTTCCCTTTACCATGAATTGTATACGACACTGTGTCGATTCGCCTTCCTGACCGTTCTTGCTTGTATGTATAACTGATAATATACATCATAAACATCCCAGAATGTTAACATTGATAGGCCATCATATAAAAGGATTGAAACCCCGCCCTTTAGTTTTAGGTTTAAATTTCTATATACTGAGGCCTCCCTCGAGGTGAAGACCTCCATGGCCCCCTATCTGACCTTTAGGTGTGGAAACACCCTCGAGCTTTGTAACCACCTAAGTCCTTGGGTTTACCCGGGTCTCCATCTGTTCGACCCAAATCCCCTGTGACAACTTGCAAAGAACCCCAATGGAAAATCCTCGCAAATATTACAGTTTATCTGTCCTCTTGCTTGCCTGATTGAGAAGGAACCTGTTGGCCGTTAACTCACCCTGCTCCATCGTTTGCAGATGTCAGGGAGCTCAAGTGCGGCCAGCTCGCAGCAATCGGCTGCTCAGGAGGTGCAGAACCGTGTTGACCTTCTGGATTCCGATGACTCGCTAACCGGGACCCCTATGCCTAAACCACCTATTATTAAGCCAGTAAGCACCAGGACTCGTTCCAAGGTTAAGGCGTCGGTTCGTGACGCCGCCATCTCATCAGTTCGCAACAATCTCTTTCCTCTGAAGGTCAGAAACTCAAAGACAGAAACCATTAACCAGCTATCCTTTGAAAACAATCTAATTCCAGAAACTAAAAACTTGCCACTCTCCCGATATTATTCCTACGAAGAGGAAGTTTCATCTGCCAAACCTAGAACCCCTGACCCTGACTCCGAGGTTGAGGTAGAGACCTCGGTAGACGAAGAAACCCCTTGCGAATCCCAGGGCCTTATCCCAGCTTGCGAGGACCTTGACTCCTCAATGAATGCCAACAGATTAAAGCTCCTCCTCCAGAAACATCAACCTAACTGTCGCTTGGTAATACCTTCCCCTGGGGAAAGGTGTCATCGTTTTGACAACTTTGAACCAGACCAACAGACACCTTGTGCCGTTTTTTCAGCTACTTTTTTTAGAATGGGTTTGTCCATCCCTTTGCATCCTTTTATCCATGATATAATCACCTACTACGATATTGCTCCAATTCAAATGACCCCAAACGCCTATCGAATGGCGATGTGCATGTTCATCCTTTACGACCAACAGTTTGAGAAGAGATTGACTGCTCGTGAGCTGGGTTTTTTTTTACCAGCTGAAACAAACAGGAAAAAACTCCGGCCTCTTCTATCTCTCTGCCTGGAATGTCCATGATGGGCAGTGCATCAAAGGAAACCGGAAGGGAATGACTGACTGGTTACCTCAATTCTTATATTGTTACGATTGTCCATCATATAGAACTGATTTTAACAGAAGTCCTAGTAAGTATTTTACATATAACTCCAATGTTTCTGGCTCTTGGGTACTTTAGATGATAAGGTCTAACCCATACTTGAATCCTTGTATAGAGATTCCAAGCAAAACAGCCCTCAAGGGTCACTCCCTGGAGAGAGCCCAAGAAGCTCTGAAGCTGTCAGCAGTACTAGGAGATGGTGCTAGTCTGCTGACAAACCAAAACTTGATTAAGTGCGGTTTTTTGCCAAGTGACAGAACCATGAATTTGCTTTTGATGGAGGACTCTGAAGCTGGAGCCTCCAACAGATTAGGTCTCTTGTTGCATCTTTACATTTTACTGTGCATTTTATCGATCCATGCCATGCTTGCATATTTAATCGTTCATTTGATAATCCTTGATTTTTCTTGCAGATATGGCTTCTGGTGTGCCATCCTTTGTTAACAAGTCAGTCAGCTACGATGATCTCTTTGGTGATGAAGAGAAAGATCTTGTTCCCGTTGCAGCTACTCCCATTTCCCGTGTGAAATCAACTGCCGTATCTCAGGATAGGTCCACTACCTCCTCAAAAAGAAAATTGTCATCCACTGTTGTTATTGACCCTGTTAAAGGTTCAGGTTCCCGTTTTAATAAAAAGGTCAAGCCCTCTACCCCCCGAGCTTCTGATGAGGGTTCGAACCCCTTGGTTCATAAGTTTCTTACTATAACTGACAACCAAATTCCGGAAGAAACCATCGCTGAGTGGGACAAAATGAGCCTGTCCGAAGCTGCTAAGGCTATTACCTGGTGCGAAGCCCAAAGCTTTTTCCACACCCTGAAACGAGGTGAAGAAATCGTGGCAGCGGCACGGAGTGACCAACGGCTGTCAGAAGAATTAAAGCAACTAAAGAATTCCCTCAAAGAAAGTGAGATTGAAAGGAAGAAGTTGGCCGATGCCAGTAAGAAGCTTAAGGCTTCCGAGGCTAGGCTCCTGAAAGAACGAGACCAGCTAAATACCTCTATAATCAACCTTGATGCTGAGAAAGATAATCTGCAAGCCTCCTATACCAAGAAAGTTGGCGAGTTTAAGAAGAAACTGGATTCCCTCAATACCACCATTGCCATGGAGAGGTCCACCCGTGAAGTTGCCAAACGAGAGAAGTTCGAAGCCGGGTATAGCCGCGGGGTGACTGACTACATTGAATCTACATATGACCACTTCCCGACTTTGGACTGGACTCTGCTGGGCGATGATGCTGTGAAGCTGGTGGAGGAGATCAAGAAGAAAGAGGCTGAGGCAATGAAAGGTCAGGAGAAAGCTATCTCGTTAGAACCTGAAGGTGAGGCTCAGGGCGCAGACGGCACCGGCCTAGAGGTTCAGATGGAAGATGCGGAGAAAGCTGATCCAGCTCCTGGCCAAGATGTTCCTGATGCCTCCCCTGACAAGCCTGCGGCATGATCACCGGTTTCCAATTATAAGTACCTTTCCTTTTGAGAACATTCACACCCTTGAAAGGGTTAACTTTAATGGTTTTTTTTTTTTATCCTGATAACATTTCTGGCGTTCGTGCCATGGGTTTCAATCTTTGGATGAGGGTGCGGGTACCTCCGAATACCTCGCAAGATGTAACCTTTAACTCTTGGTTTTCATCTTTCTAATTTATCATGCTTTGATTGCCCTTATACCCGAAATCCATGTTTAGATTTGCCATGTCATTTTTTCTGGATGATCACTCGGTCACCATATTGATTCCGAATGCACAAGACCAAACTGTCCCGCATCGTTAGGTAACTGACATACCCGTATTTATAAATAATTATAGCCAATCCCAAGAATATCCATGATATGTACTAAATAGGATCTATACCATAAGATCACATTTCATATAAAGTTCACCAACACGCGTATTTGCGTTATGGCAGCCATAAACCTGAAGCTCACCCGAGCTTTTCCTTACCTCTTGACCAGAGATATAAACCGTATATGATAAGAGCCATTCACGACCACATTACTCCGATAATCTGATGTGTAAATAATCCATTTTTGCACCTAATATCCTTAAGTACATAATCTATTTTCCATATATTAGATCATCCATAAGCCATTTTATCCGATGCCTTCGAGAAAGCCCGATCATGCATATATATCCTTGCCTAGGGTAATGTGCCATTAAATTCCATGTACTTCACAAACCTGTGTGAAGCTTAACCCATGCTACAGCTTCAGGGGTTCGCCAGCCCTGAACCTCTCTAACGTAGTCTTGACCTTTTTAATGTTTCATCTTACAATCGTGCAAGGAGTTTTAAACCCGAGGGTGGCCTGTGTTGGCTCCCACACTTTACCATGATACTCATGCCTAGTGTTCTTAGGGCTTATATGAGTTGATATGTTTCTATATTTATCCATAAATATTAATCTTTACCTCATAATCCATGAGTGTTAACCTTTACCTCATAATCCATGAGCGTTAACCTTTACCTCATAATCCATGAGTGTTAACCTTTACCTCATAATCCATGAGTGTTAATCTTTACCTCATAATCCATGAGTGTTAATCTCCAATCCAATCCAATTCCATTAAATTTGATCCAATAATATTAAATCCAATCCAAATAATATTACATCCAATCCAATAATATTAACTCCAATCCGAGTAATATTAAATCCAATCCAAATAATATTAAATCCAATCCAAATAATATTAAATTCAATCCAAATAATATTAAATCCAATCCAAATAATATTAAATTCAATCCAAATAATATTAAATCCAATCCAAATAATATTAAGTCCAATCCAAATAATATTAAATTCAATCCAAATAATATTTCGAAATTTAACCATTTGAACCTGTATAGAGTATGTCCACTACCCCCCAGTTCTTTATCATATAATTGTCTATGGTGAAGAACTAAACAGAGGCAATCATACATTCAACCTTAATCCATATGTGATTCTTACAGCAAGCACATAAAGAGTGATAAAGCATTCAAACAAGAACAGCCATATAAACCAAAAATAGAGGTTTCATTAATATTGTAAAATTTATCGAAAGAAATCCAATAGGTAGGGTGTGCATACACTACCCCCCGAGTGCTCAAAGAACAAATGACAATGTCTTACTATGAACTTGAAACAAAGTGCTTCGAAGCTGAGCCAAGCAGCTATGAAGCTGAGGCTCACAACTATGAAGCTATACCTAAGCATGGCAGTTACAACTAATAAACTGCTTTTATTATTCCTATGCCTGAAAGAGGCCTACAGAAATAGTACCTGATGATTTACTGGTAGTATTTCTTGAGGTGCTCACCATTCCATGCCCTTGGAATGAGCTTTCCATCCAAATCCGTGAGATGGTAGGTACCTTCCCATAAGACAGTCTTTATGAGGTACGGACCTTCCCAATTTGCTCCAAACACGCCATGCCCATGAACCTTCATGTTGGGCATCATTTTCCTTAGGACCAAATCGCCAACCTTCAATGGGCGAGCACGGACCTTGCTGTCAAAGTACTTCCGAGTACGTTGTTGATAAGCAGCTAGCTTCAGCTGTGCAGTGGTTCGAACCTCTTCCACGAGATCTAAATACAATCGATGATTCACCTCGTTGTTTTCAGGATTGTAGTTATCCCTTCTGAACGATCCAGCCCCAATTTCCACGGGCACCATAGCTTCACAGCCATAGGTTAAGGTGAAAGGTGACTCTCCTGTAGTGGTCCGCGGCGTTGTGTTGTATGACCATAAAACCATAGGGAGCTCCTCGGGCCAACACCCCTTGCTTTCTTCCAATTTAGTTTTCAAAGTGTGCTTGATGATCTTGTTGACAGCTTCCGTCTGTCCATTACTTTGAGGGTGATAGACTGCCGTGAAGCCTTTCTGAATCCCGAGGTCATCACACAGCTTTCGCAACTCTTTGCTATCAAACTGCTTTCCATTATCTGAGATCAATTTATATGGAACTCCGAATCTGCACACGATTGCCCGAAAAACGAATTCCTTTATTTTTGTTGCAGTTATTGTAGCTAGAGGTTCAGCTTCAGCCCATTTGGTAAAGTAATCTACCGCCACAACAGCATATTTCACTCCTCCTTTACCTTTAGGGAGCTCCCCAATCAGGTCGATTCCCCACACAGCAAAAGGCCAAGGGCTAGTGAGTGGTTTCAAGGGAACAGCTGGATTACTATTGAAGTTTACGAACCTTTGGCAACGATCGCATGCCCGAGTGAACCTGTGAGTATCTTTCTGGATCGTCGGCCAATAGTATCCTTGGCGTAGTATTTTGTGTGCCAGAGAGGTTCCTCCTGAATGATTGCCACAAATTCCCTCATGAACTTCCCGCATAATATACTCGCATTCGTCTCCTGAGATGCACTTCAAAAGCGGTTTGTTAAATCCTCTTTTGTATAAACAACCATCATAGATGACATACCTTGCAGCCTGGTATTTTATTCTTCTTGCTTCCTCCTTTCTTTCTGGAACAATCCCTTTTGTGATGTAATTCATAATAGGTGCTGTCCACAATGCCTCAGTTACAGGTTCCAAGTTCATGACCTCAAGTCTAGGAATGCTAGGCTGAAGTTGAATCTCCAAAGGTATTACCCCTAGCATAGTAGCTTCCCTTTGTGAACCCAGTTTTGCAAGTGCATCCGCGTCAGTGTTTTGTGTTCTTGGGATTTGCTCGAGGTTCACTTCTTTGAACCTGCTAATCAGCTCTTGAGCGTACCTCATGTAAAGGTCAGTACGAGGACCTCTAGCTTGGAATCCTCCTCGAATATGCCATACCACCAGCATAGAATCACTGAAAACAGTCATGTTTTCTACCCTCATTTCCAAAGCAAGCTTCAAGCCAGCTATTAGAGCTTCATACTCTGCATCATTGTTTGTTGCGTTAAAAGCGAAGTGAATGGAGCTTTGAAGCTTGTGGCCTTCCGGGCTAATGAGAATAATTCCAGCTCCTGCCCCATTTCCATTTACCGCTCCATCTACATAGAGTGTCCACCATGGTGAGCAGTTTTCAACCGTCTCTTCGGGAGCTGTAGGTTCAGCTATACACTCATCGCCCTTAACCTCAAATGATGGGGGGAATTCCAACAAGAAGTCTGCCAGCACCTGCCCTTTTATAGCCGTTCTTGGCTTGAAGTCAATATCGAATTGTCCCAACTCCACAGCCCATTTCATAAGCCTTCCCGAAGCTTCAGGTTTGTGCAAAACCTGCCTTAGAGGGAATGAAGTACGTACCTCGATTCGGTGTGCTTGAAAATAAGGCCGAAGCTTCCTCGAAGCCAAGATTAAGGCATAAGACAACTTTTCCATGTTAGAATACCGTGTTTCGGCGTCCAGCAACCTTTTACTTACGTAGTAAACCGGGTGTTGAACTTGTAGCTCCTCCCGGACTAGTACAGCACTGATAGAATATTCTGAAACTGCCAAGTACAAGATGAGAACCTCTCCATCTAGAGGTTTAGACAGCAATGGAGGACTGCTCAACTGTTCCTTTATCTTTGTAAAAGCAGCTTCACATTCCGGGTTCCATTCGAAGTTCTTTCCTTTCTTGATTGCTGCAAAGAATTCTCTACATTTATCTGAAGATTTGGAGACAAACCTGTTTAGAGCTGCAATCCTACCAGTAAGACTCTGAACCTCCTTTATGTTTCGAGGAGATCGCATCTCGACTAAAGCTTTAATCTTGGCGGGGTTTGCTTCAATTCCCCGATGATTGACAATGAAGCCTAGAAACTTTCCTGATTCCACGCCGAAAACACATTTCTGAGGGTTGAGCTTCATTCTGAACCTACGTAGTATGTTGAACATTTCTGATAGATGTATCACATGGTCAGCTGCAGCTTTAGATTTGACCAGCATGTCATCAACATAAACTTCCATAGTTTTCCCTATCTGATCTTTGAACATCTTATTAACCAGCCCTTGGTAGGTAGCTCCAGCGTTCAACAATCCAAAAGGCATGCCAATATAACAGTAGAGACCTCTATCTGTGATGAAGGATGTATGCTCCTGATCAGGTTCATACATGGGAATCTGATTATATCCCGAGTAGGCATCCATGAAGCTTAAGAGAGCATGCCCAGCTGTAGCATCAACCAATTGATCAATCCGTGGGAGTGGAAAGCTGTCTTTAGGGCATGCCTTGTTCAAATCCGTAAAATCCACACATGTTCGCCATTTTCCGTTAGGCTTTTTGACAAGCACTGGATTTGCCAACCAATCCGGGTAGAATGATTCTCTTACCAGCCTAGCTTCTAGTAACCTGTCGACTTCTTCTTTGAGGGCTAAAGCTCTCTCACCACTTATTGCCCTTCGTTTTTGTCTCACGGTAACCCTTTCGGGGTCAATGTTAAGGTGATGACACATCACCCTGGGATCAATCCCCACCATGTCAGAGTGACACCAAGCGAAAACATCTAAGTTATTTTTTAAGAAACGAGCCAATGCTTCCCTAGTTTCAGGTTCCAACTGCTTTCCAATTTTCAGCTCCTTGGAAGGGTCGGTTGCATCCACTAGGATTGACAAAGTGTCACCAGCAGCACCTGTTGTTTCCCTAGCTTCAGGCATTCGGGGATCTAAGTCAACTTTCACCTGAGCCTCCGTATCAATTCTTCTAGATTGTGAAGAAACCTTGGGGGAGCTTTCCGCCTGGGCATCCTCAAAGTCGCTATCATTTACCTCTTCAACAATACCTTCGATAAGAGGTTCACTGTCCTCTTTGAGTTTCGGTGGGGGTGCCTCCAGCATCCGTACCTCATTCTGGGTATCCACCCCCGAAGAAAAGACAATATCCATGGAGCTTTCTTCACCTGGATGTTGGATAATCATAATTACATTGCACAAATTATGTACCTGTTGTGAAGGTTCATTCTTCGTTGATGCCTCCTGGTACCTATAGTAATTATCCGTGGTACCTCCATCAACCAACAACAAATGCTTGGAAGCTTGCTCAGCGGTGCGCAGGGCCTTACTATAGCATTCCCTTGAATCTACTTGACAGCCCTTTAGACATCCAATCCCGTTAGGAGTAGGAAACTTCATAGAGAGATGGTAGATAGAGGTTACTACTCTCATTTCCTTCAAGAGGGGTCTGCCCACGATACAATTATATGATATGTCTTCGTTCACCACCATGAACTCTGTCACCTGCGTAGCTCTCATAGGTTCAGCCCCCAACACCACAGGAAGCTTTACTCTACCCACAACTTGCACTGGTCCGCCAGTGAATCCGTATAAGTCATTGTAAGCAGGGGACATTTCCTTGTCCGCGAGTCCCATCTTTTGATAAGTGTCATAAGCCAATATGTTGCAAGAACTTCCATTATCCACCAAGACACGATGCACATTGAGCCCTCCAATTGTGATGGTCACCACCAATGCATCGTTGTGGGGGTGATGCACATGCCTTGCATCGTCTTCAGTGAAGGTGATGTCCGCAGCTTCACCTTTAAACAGCTTTGGGGGTCTATCTGCCAAATGATAAACATTTGTGAGAGGGTTTCCTCTAGCCTCGCGTGCATAATTCTTCATTGCATTCCTGCTGAAACCTCCAATGTATGGTCCGCCTATGATTGTGTGAATACTACCAGCCCTGGTAGCTCGATCAGGTGCAGACTTTTCTTCATCTCTCTTGGATCTATCATCCTTGTACTTTTTCGCCTCCTGGGCCACAAATTCTGTGAGGAAACCTTTCCTGATCAAGTCCTCAATATGATCTTTGAGGTGTCGGCAGTCGGCTGTTTCATGCCCATTAGCATCATGGAAAGCACAATATCTAGCCAAATCCTTCCTTCTGGGAGGTCCCGTCCTGGAGGGTTTTCTGAACATCCCCGACTTATCACCAATTTCAAAGATATGTTCCACAGGTGCTGCCAAAGGGGTGTATTCCGAGTACCTTCTACTACCCTTAGATGACGGATATTTGTACTCAACTGTTCTCTTCGACCCTGTGGTGTTCACTGACAGAGGTGCAGTCTTTGCCTCCTTGCTTACATCTCGGCCATCACCTGAAGCCGTGTTATAGGTTGTCCGCTTGCTATAATTCCTTTCCTTCGGGCTGTAAGACCTATTCCTCTTATTCCTGTTCCAATCTCGTGAAGCATTATCCTTTTTCAAATTCTCCAAGGACTGTTCCACAACTTTGTGTCTTTCTGCCTTAGCGTAGAAGTCAGCCAAAGTGGTAGGTTCCCTACTCTGCAGCTCCTTCCAGAATTCAGTTCCAGGCCTAACTCCAGCTATCAGAAAGTTTTTGTAAGTCTCGTCAGTAGTTTTCCTCACCCTTGGAACTTCAGCATTGAACCTCTTGAAATACTCGTTTAGTGTTTCGTTGTCACGTTGCTTGATGTTTGCCAGTGTGTTAGCCGGAGGTGCAAACGTGACTGAAGCTCTAAACTGAGTTACAAACATCTCACCCATCTGTCTCCATGACTTAATAGAATTGGGAGGGAGCCTCTTAAACCACTGATGAGCGCTATCCCTTAGAGTTGCAGCCAGCAACCGACATTTTGTGCGATCCTTGATTTGATAGACTTCCATCTCCGTGTTGAAACGACTGAGAAACTCTACGGGGTCTGTGGTCCCGTTGAATTTCAAGTCTCCCACTCCCCTGTAGCTACGGGGTAAGGGCGAATCCCGCACCTTCTTAGTGAAAGGTGATCCCACCGTCAATCCTGATTGGGAGCCTCTTTCTGCCATAATCTTCTCGAGGACTTTCCTGAGGTCTTCCTCCTTGTATTTTCCACCACCTTCGGCTGACCTAGAGGTATCATCAGTGTCACTCCCACCGTTGGAGCTCTCATCAGAACTGTCATCAGCTTTATAGGACGAGCCTGAGCTATGCTCCTCTTCAGGTTTAGAGTGGGACTTATCCTTATGACTCCCTGACGCCTTAGATAGTGATTTCTCACTTTGCACCTTCTTGGAACCCTTCTGTTTTACCTCCAATAGCTTAAGCCTCAAATCCTTACTCGTTAGCTTCTTTCCCATTCGGTCGAATACAGTGACACTCCTTGTAACCGAAGGTTCGGGATCCTCCTTATCCTTGGGCTCAGCTTCAGAGTTCCAGTCAGGATTACTCTGATCGGTTTCAACATCAGAAAAAGTCTTCTTAGTTCTCTCCTTCTCAGGCCCTTCTTCCTCACTACCAAAATCCAGCCGAGTAGGCGTAACCTTTGGAGCCTTAGGCCGTTTTTGCTTCTTTCGCCATCTCTTCATCTTTTCAGATTTTTTCTCCAAGGAATCTACCCTTTCACCAATTTTCTTGAGGTGATCGAAAATATCCTTGTTCGTAACCTCGCCATGAGGACCTGTTCCACGGCCTTCTTCATTGTTAGTTGGTGTTTGCGTTTTTCCGGAATCATCCGACATCTTTTTTCTCTTAAGATTTCTAATGGAGTTCCCCTCCTTCTAGCGCCACTTATGTTGTGAGAGAAATTTGGTACAACACAATTGCGAGAATCTCGCTGGAATATTCGTAAGAAACGTCCTTGATTATCGGACGGAGCTGTAGGCTTACAGCTAGAAACCCGTAGCTCACGGTATGAACAGAATGATTGAAGTATGTCTCCGGGGGCTGAGTTGACAAAACCACCGGTCGAAATAAGTAGTGTAAATCCTACACCACCCGTAAATTCGCCGGAATATATATCACTGAGGTGCACGTGCCTTATGCTTCTCAAGAGTGAAAATCCGAATCCTTTAGTCAAGTGCCTACATATCCTATTTATAGGAATCAAGCCCCATGTAGTTCTATTAGGTTTATACTTCTTAATCCTGATGAATTCCACCACCCTAAGATCGTCCATCTTAGAGTTTTTATCCAATTAGGTAGCTCCAGCCGAGCTTCCTAGTCTCCTCATCCATGTCCAACTCGAAGTCCTATAAGTCCTCAAGCAAACGAAGTATATCCGAAATACTAATACAAGTCCTATACTGATTGTAATTATTCCATCCAGCGTGTTTAACCACGCTTAGAAGTCCTTTTATAAGTACGATTCCGTGCTCCTAAAGTATAGGTAGCTGAGTCCTTGTCCTACTAGCACTCTGTCTTCCTAAGACCTCGACTGCCCATCACTTGTAACCAGTCTTGAGGTTCAAACCACTTGAACCTCATCATCCCTTACCAAACCCTTGATACTGTGATCATGTTATTAGTCCCTGCACCTATCGTGGCACCATGAACCTGAACCATGACACCCTGAACCTACACCTTTGTTCCCTTAGCCTACACCTTGGTACTCTTAACCTGTACCTCAGTACACACAATACTAGCCCAATACATCCTTACTGGACTTTTGGCAAGTATGGGCCTTAAACTGAGCCCATGTGAGATTTTGGGCACAACACATACTGTCGAGAAAAATATAGTACTTCAGGGAAAGAAAAGATAAGGATGTAGGGAAAACTCTTAAAGTGCTCTATTACACTGGCTACGGATCTATCATATAAACCGAGAATATGAATTCAGTTTATAGTTATATTTTTTGAATTCACTAATTTATGTTTCAACTTGATAAGAGAAAGAAAAAGTAATTACAGAAACTCTGTACTGAATAACCTGCATGTTATCCCGCGCAGGCACGAAATATCCTCTTAAGACATAGTGACAAAAACTAACAGTTATGGCGAATATCTATCACCAATAAGTAAGTAACGAATTGGAAAGAAATAGCGTAAATGATACGAGAACAGTTTTCAGAAAAAGGTTAGAATTCTACAAAATTTATTTTTAGCTTACTTCTAGTACATGTGCCGATTCAATCTTAGCAACGTATCAAAAATGTATTCAAAAGTAGCATATTATTCAACTATATATAATGAGTCCCTGTACTCATGGTTCATGATAGTTGAACCTTTCCTAGTCATAAACTCCGTGTAATATTCCAATTATAATCAATCTGCAAACTTGACGGATCATGCAGTTTAGTATCTCTAAACTAAAGCTTCAGTTGGGTTATTTAACGGTTCAACTCGCTTCTGTTTAATTATTTTGTTGAAATTCAAATTGACAACTAAGATAAGAAGAAGCATTGACAAACTAGTCAACTCCCAACATTCAAGAAGAGACCCAGGCTTCTTGAAAACAATGCTCTTTCATGAACTTTAATTCATCCACGTTTTATTATAACAAAAAGAAATACAACAACCAGGGTAAATAAATAGGGTACATGTATTTATATAATAGAATTAAACCAAGAACCACTCGTGATTCATCTAAATTATTGCTAATAAACTTGATCAAGGAACAAATCCAACTTGATTTTGAGGATTATATTCGAAGTCTTTCAAAGGTCGAAACTCATCATATTTAGACTTGTACTCGGTATTCTCCAGAGTCCTGGTATCACTCATCCCTTGTGCCTCGTTGGCATGAGCATTCTCATCATCGTTCTTGTAACCGGTAGCGAATCCGTTCATCCCCTGCTTTACGTCAAAGAACTTATCTTCTTCAGCGGTTAAGTCAAATCCATTATTCGCTGATGCATCCATGTTTTGCTTGTCCACGCCTTCTGAGGGTTTGGACTTGTCAGGATAGTAAAAATCGTTACTCTCCTTTTCATTGCTGTCTTGTGGCACGGAACGTTCATCAAAATCGCGAGGGAATCCATTAGTCTCCAAAGAATCTTCTTTAATGTTTTCGGTCAAGTCTTCTACTGGGATATCACCCTCGCTATTTTCAAAGTTGAAGCCATTAAAATTATTGATTTCTGATGATGGTTTAAGTGGTGGTTGGTCTACTTCTGGATTGAAGTTGGAAAAGAATTTGCTCTCTCTAGCCTCAACTTTGAGAGTGGTAAAAACAACTACTACTAGCAGGAAAGAGAGGGCCGCAGTTGCATAGCTAGCCATTGTAATGGATGTGAATTACATAGACGGTTGTTGTTATATTTATATGCAAAACGTTCCGTATAATTAGGAGTCATAATATGTAATTGATTTGCATGAGCAATCTCATGGATTTTTTCATTACTTTAATTTTAGGACTACATTCTTACTTATCCTTAATTTTCTGTTAATCTTGATTTTCTTTTCCAAACTTTCCTAATTATGTTACATGTTACATGGTAATGTTACATGGTAGAAAGATAGTTTCCAAAAAAAATCGATGTATGCAATGTGGTTACAATTTTACATTATATATGTTAGCATTATTTGAGTCCGACCCAATTTTAAAACTTGAAAAAAAATATGAGAAAATTAAGATGGTAATTTTGAGTATATGAGAAATTTTAGGAGAATATTAAGATAGTAATTTGACTTAATAAGAAAAGTTTAAGAGAATATAAGGTAATTAAAATTTCGATTACTTTACTGAAAATTTAAAAGACAATTTAGATATTTTATATCTTTCATATTATTAACTCAAAATTTTGAGAAAATTAGAAAAATAAATCAAGATAATTTGAGAAACGCCTCTCCAATTGTCTCCCACCTCTCATATCGTCCCCTTATTATTTTTCTCAATTCAAAGATAATTCAAAGATAGTAAAAAAGAAATTACTAAAAAAATTAGACTCGTAGAGTAAATTTAGGAGAATATTAATATAGTATACATAGTTTTGACTTATATATAAATTTTGAAGAATATTGAGATAATATTTCCCATGTTAGTAAGGATATTCATTAATAAAAAATTTAGGAGAATATTAAAATTGTATTTAGTTTACTATATTAGTAAAGATTTTTAAGGTAAGAATATTAAAATTGTCTATTTAATTTTTTTCATTAGCAAATATTTAAAAAATAATTGAGATATTTTTAATCAAAATATTAGGAAAATATTAAAAATGCATATTCAGGGAGGGAGGGAGTAGTAGTAGGGAAAGATTATCATAATTTTTGTTGGATGTGGGTGGTCAGATACAGGGAGTAGTAGTAGGGAAAAAATTTTGAGTTGTTAAATTCGATCAAAAATAATTAAAATTAAGAGACCATTATTGTCATGGGTAAAAATAATCGAATTTAAAATTTGATTTAAAAAATCGAATTAAATTTCAACAATCACGATGTTTTTTTGGTCAAATTTAGCATTCAACAAAAAATGATCGAATTTAATATTTGACCAAAAGTTGTTGAAATTAATTTTTGACCAAAAGTAATTGAAATTCGTTTTCAACGCATTTCGGTTGATTTTAACTTCCCACTACATTTGGTCGATTTAGTATATGATCAAAAATGATCGTATTTAGTGTTTCATGTGGGCTTTTCAAATTTGAAGCAAAATTTAAAATTTTAAGACAAAAAATCTGACCATGAAGAATACGACCAGTTTTGGCCGAATTAAGTTGGTCAAAATTAGCCGATCGAATTTAACAGGTCAAAATTAGATGGTCGAATTTAATTAATTTCGACCAATTTGTTAAATTCGACGCCCTTATTTACAACTGCTTTGAAATCGGTCGAATTTAGTTAAATTTGGCTGAATTCTAAATTCCACCAAAAAAATTTTTGTCATTTTTAGCCGAAAATCTTGTAGTGGTTTCTTCCATTAGCAAAGATTTTAAATGACTTGAAGATAAATTTTAGAAGAATATTAAGATAGTAATTTGACTTAAGAAGAAATTTTGGAAAATATAAGATAATTAAGATTTTCATTACTGAAGATATAAAAGACAATTTAGATATTTTATAACCTTTAATATTATTAATTCAAAATTTTGAGAAAATTATAAAATTAGATCAATACAATTTGAGAGGCGTCTATCTAATCATCTCACACCTCTCATATTGTCTCCTTATTACTTTCGTCAATTAAAGATAGTATAAAAAGAAATTACAAAATAAATTAAACTCGTAAAATAAGTTTAGAATAATCTTAATATAGCATACTTAGTTTTGACTTAAATAGAAAATTCAGGAAAATATTAAGATAATAATTTCTATATTAGTAAGTATATTTCTAAAACTTTTAGAAAAATATTAAAATCAATATACTTATATAAAAGGAGAAGACGGGGGCGGTGAGGTGACGCTCTAGAATCGCTCCGTTCTATTTTTCTAATTTTCTCAATTTTTCACAATTTTTTAATATTAATAATTACAACTTCCTTAAATATTTTTCGAATTTGTAGGCTCTTATGTTAATAATTGCAATTTTCTCTTTTTTTTTATTTTCAAACTTGATAGATCTTTCTTTTATTATTTTCAAACTTGATAGAACTTTCTTTGATTTAGAAAATTACAACTTCCTTATTATTTTCGTTAATTTGTAGAATCTTATGTTAATAATTGTTATTTTTTCTTTTATTATTTTAAAACTTGATAGAAGTTTCTAAAACCTACCAAATTGATGCATATTGTGATGCTGTGTGATCGGAGAGATCGAGTACGTGTCAGATTGTATGGATTGGTCACAAAAGTTCTGTACGCGTTGGTGTGTCACGTTGACGAGCTTTAAAATAGTAAGAAATTTGTTTTCACCCGTGACATTTACTGTTTCCTTTTTTCATTTTACTCAATGCATCAAAATAAAAGAAATTTACGAGTTTTCACGTTGAAAAACTATTTATATTTGTTTAAATTATATTTATTGATAGAACTTTCTTTGATTTAGAAAATTACAACTTCCTTATTATTTTCAAATTTGTAAGATCTTATGTTAATAATTGTAATTTACACTTTTATTATTTTCAAACTTTATATAACTTTCTTTTATTATATTCAAACTTGATAGAACTTTTCTTTTATAATACTTCTTGACTTTTAAATAGAATGGATTTCCATGTTATTCACCTTACAAACACCTATAAATTAAAGACCATTCATAAAAAAAACAAAATCTTCACCGAAACTTTTTTTCATAGCTTCAAATTTTTACAACCATATTTACAATCAATACAACTATGGCCTACACCATGTTGGATGCTTTGAACGACAACAACTATACCTGGATGATAAGAGTACGGATGTGTAGAATGTGGGAATCTGTCAATCCAAATACTGAAGAACTGATCAGTCTTGACATGATTTTGATCGATGAAAAGGTTAATAAGTCAATATATATACTTATAACTTATTAGTTTGTCAAATTGTATGATGTTATTAACATTTCTAAGATATGTTGTATGACAGGAAAATTTGATCCATGCTACGATCCCGAAGATTCTGGTCTCTTGATTTAAAAATCTTTTAGAGGAAGGCTCCGTGTACATCATCAAAAATCTGAAAGTTGTTTCAAGTACAGGGAAATATAGACCACTATCACGTGGGTCTAAATTACTCTTCATATGCATAACGTTGCCTAAGAGATTGGAAGAATGCATCGTCAATATATCACTGCATGGATTTCAGTTCATATGTCCGCATATGATTGATGTACGTATTAATGACACCAACATACTCTCAGGTTTTTTATGCAGAAATATATTAGAGTAATATATAATTAATATTATTATATAAGTTATAATTCAAACTATCATGTTCTAATATTATCTTTTCTATGTTCATTTAGATGTTGTGGGCTTCTTGACCTACTTGGGTGGCATTGAAGTTGTCAAAGGCGGTTGGAAAAAAAGAGATCTCAAAATTGTCACAAATTAGTAAGTTATGCATTATATTAATTTTAACATAACTGTTAATTGATTTTTATTGTTCTTGTAATTTTATATTACTTCTTTGGTTACCCCAATTTATTTGTTTTAATTATTTAATTTGTTTTAATTTTTTCCTTAAACAGCTCCATCACGAGTATCATAACTTTGTGGGAAAAGTTGGCCGAGATGGTTGATACAAATTTATACAAGGAGGATGGTGGACCCTATATAATAATTGTCACATCAACCCAGATTAAAAAATTTAAAAGTAATTATATTTATTAATTTTTTTATAATATATAGATTTAGAAATTGCACATATATAAATTTATCTTATCTCGATTGAACGAATATCATTAGATATTATACAAATATTTATTCCATTGATAATAATAAATTATCAATGTACTCCTAAGTATACTCAATTAATAAATAATAATACTTTATCCTTCCCCTAAAATACTTAATTATTTTATTATTTTTAAATTAGATAATTTAAAATACTTTATTATTTTTATAATAATAAATAATAAGTGTCTCCTTCCCCTGATATACTCGGTAATTTCCTTTTTATCAGATTTTCTGGCAAAATTATTGGGATCAGATATCTCTTGGTGTTCCATAAAGATTTGGAATACTTTAAGATCATACTTAGTTTGTCATCCATTTAGCTCATACTCATAATATATAATTTTTGATATCGTTTTCCATATCTTTACTTCATTTTTTCCGAACTACATGGCTTAAAGGTATAATGGGTAGAACTTGAATCTTTACATATGCCTGCAATAGTAGCTTTTAGTTGTTTCAAACTTCTTCGCTGTTTTTGCCGTTCAGTACATGCAATGTAAACCATATAACTATGTTTGGCAAGTTTATTAGGATCCTATTCTCATTATACGGTTTGAAATTCTATGAACCAAAACGGCCCCTAAGTTTTACTTATCCATATCTGCAAAGTCAGTCACGATGAGATGAAATTATGTGTCTTTTATTGAAAATTTTGTTTTGTTTTTAGGGGATTTAAAGCACTTCAACAGACCGTCAAGCTTCAATATCGCTTAGGGAGGTATAAAGAGATGATGGAATCTTATAGAGTGATGTTGACGTACATCAAGTCAGCAGTGACTAGAAACTATAGTGAAAAGTGTTTAAACAGTATTATGGATTTTGTTTCTGGGTCAGCTAGCCAGAACTTTGGGCTTTTGCAAGAATTCTATCAGACTACTCTGAAGGCACTGAAAAGGCTAAAAATGAAGTACGAAACTACTTGAGTATGGTTGTTTCATTAAATTACTCATCTCAGAATCTTTGACAAAGTATTTCTTGCTTTTATGTAGAGGTTGTGGTTGAAGACAAATATGAAGCTTTGCAAGATTTGGTTTGACATGGGTGAGTATGGTCGAATGAACAAGGTATGGGACAACCTTAATGTATTCTTTAGTTGGTTCATCTAATTTTGTAATGTCAACATACTAAAGCTTGCCAACAAATAATGAAGGAACTTCATAAATCATGCCGAAAGCCAGATGGTAGTGATGATCAGAAGAAAGGTACCCAGCTTTTGGAAGTGTATGCTATTGAGATTCAAATGTACACTGAAACAAAAAAACAACAAAAAACAGAAATGTTATTACTTGGTTGCATGGTTTGCTAAATTTTTTTTATATATAATTTTGAGCTTTTTTGGCTAAACTTAAAATTATTGCTTATGATTTAAAGTTACTTAAAGTTATTAGTAAAAAATAAAATTTTAAGTTAATATATTTGTTTGGGTAATTTTGTATTATGATAAACTAATGAGTTATTAAAATTGTAACAATCAAATTAAATGTGATAAATAATGCATTTGAATGATGATTTTAATTTTAATCAAATAAAAACATTAAAATAAAATAAGTCATTCAAAAAAGTATCTCCAATCAACTTCTGATTTTAAATTTTTTTTTTAACTTTAAATCATTTTCTAAGTTATTACACAAACAAAAAAAAATTACTTTAAGCCCCCAAAAAATTTATTTCAAAATCCAAAATTTTGGGGTTAAACATATTCTTTTAACATAAATAATAAATCTTCATATTAAAGATGAAATGACTAAAAAAATTTATATTTAAGTATTTATTAATATAAATTTCCTTATATATATATGGCAATAATATCGGTTAAGAAAATAAAAAATCAAACTATATAAACAAAAGGATTATGTAAATACTTTATAATATTACCTACCCAAATACAAATTTTATAGAATATATTTTATTGATAATTTAAATAATTTTGAAGATAATTATTTCACAATTTTTATTATAATATTTTTTTCTTAACAAATATATTTTAATGCCGCTGCGAAACACGGCTTAGTAACCTACTTGTATTTAGTTTACTAGTAAAGAGCCTTTATGTGTGCTTGTCATGTTCTGTCCTATTTAGTTTTTTTAAAACGGGATCTTTTAAATATTTTAATTTTTAACATGATTTTTTTGTTTATAAAATAAAATACAATATTTAACTAATTTTAATTTTATTTATATTTTTAGAATAAAACCGCGAAGCGTGGTTTTTTGTAATTTTTCAATTATCAATAATATAGTTTTCAATTATTAATTTATCCTTACAATAACATACACTATAATTTCCTATAATTAATAAAATTTAGACTTAATTACACTTTAATGGCTCGAACTATAATGTTTTGGCGAAAAAATGGCCAAATTATTAATTTAGCCACTTTAGTGTCCGAACAATTTATTTATTAACACTTTATTGCCTTCTGTTATCTCAGTTGGACGGCGTTACATTTTGAAAGGGTATTTACGTCAATTTAATTTTCAACGGTTATGTAGACATACAGCTGCCTATACATAACTCCATATCATCTTTAATCAAGTAATTTCTTCCCAAAATCATACAAATTCTCTAAATTCCTTCAATGCGAAAATCCATGAAAACATTTGTATAAAGAAGCTGACTCAAAAAACCTCTACTTTTATTTTCCTTTTTATTATCGTGCTTCTTTCTCTGCTATGCAGTGTGCACCAATAATTTGTTTGATGTCTTTCACAACATTGTCTTGTTGTCAGATCTTAAAATATTATTTTCTTAGCACAAAAAGTGAAAGAGGTGGAAATCATAAATAAATGTCTAGTTAGGCCTGCTTATTAATCAGATTTGGATGATGTTCAGGCGCTTTGGAAGAGATGAAACATAAGCGCAAAAAAGTGAAGGCCAGTGAGAATCTGGACTTCCCTGGGGGCGCCAAGAAATAAAATTTGGAGAAGTGGTCAAAGCTCCACCAAAGGTGGTCACCATTCCAAAGGTAGCCTTAAATTTTGAATAATCTCATGATTACTCATTTTTGTCATACAGAACATACCTATCTACTAAGAAGAGTTGTTCACCTTGTACAGCCCAGCGGGGTAAAGGAAATTGCCACCCAACTAACATTTGTTCTCAATTCATAGCTCTCAAAACTAATAGTGTTAATGTTTTTGCAACCAAGAGAAAGAAGTCACCCCAAGACGCTTTTAAGGTGTTGAAGGAATTAAAAGAATTTGTATGATTTTGGGAAAATTTTGGGAAGAAATTACTTGATTAAAGATGATATAAAGATGATATGGAATTATATATAGGCAGCTGTATGTCTACATAATCGTTGAAAACTAAACTACTGACGTAAATACACTTTCAAAATGTAACACATCTAAATTGAGATGACGGAATGCAATAAAGTGTTAAAAAATAAATTGTTCGGACACTAAAGTGGCTAAATTAATAATTGGGTCATTTTTCTTCCAAAAAATTGTACAATCAATGTTTGGTCATTTTTCTGCCAAAAAATTATAGTTCGAGCCATTAAAGTGCAATTAAGTCTAAAATTTATTCAACTCATTAATACACAACAAAAAATATAACACGTTATATATTTCAAATTTTCAATTATTTATAATTAACTCCTTATATATAATAAGCGTAAGAGAGATCTTATCCAAAACTTTGGTTGGTCACTACTACCAAAAGTATACGATCCGTTGGATTATAAACTATAAATCTTCAAATCGATGAGGACCGTCAGATATAATATTAAAAATTATATTTGATTATTAATAGGATAGTATTTAAATACTAAAAGATGTATTTTGATAATTTAAACCAATTATAAATAGGTTTTCTATATTGAATAGAAATCTTTATGTAAAAATTCGTAATTATCTATTCTCTTTAGTTTATGGATAGTTCCAGTTAGATAATAATTATTAAACCATCATTAAATTAAAGATAATTTTGTAAGCTTCGCGTGGGCTGTAAAATCGTTAAAATCTGTTGTCTAAAACTCAAGATAGAGCCCAAACAATAAAGTTATTATCTAAATTTTAATAAATATATTTTTATTATTGTAGCACCAATTTAATTTTTTTCCCTAATTCTTTTAAATTTATAAATTCTATGTTTATTTCAATAAAATATTAAAATCAATTTAAGAAAAAATTAAAATCGATCGTCCGTGTACGATTACGACCAAATTAATAATTATAGTTAGATTATTTTACATATAACAAACATAAAAGGATAATATCAAAATATTATTAAAATATTGAGTGTTTCATATTCATAAACGATAATTTTGAATATAATACTTATATTAAAATGTGTATTTGATTAAAGGTAGGATTATATTTAAATACTAAGAAGTGTGTTTTGATAATTTAAACCAATTATGAATTGATTTTCTATATTGAATTGAATTCTTTATGTAAAACTTCTTAACCATCTTTTCTTTTCAGTTTATTTTATGAGTAGGTCAACTGATCAAGTTAGATAATAATTATTAAACCATCATTAAATTAAAGATAATTTCGTTAGTTTCGCATGGGTTTTAAAATCGTCAAAATTCAATTTCTAAAACTCAGGATAGAACCCAATTTCTAAAATGCGTATCTAAATTGTAGCACTAATTTATTTATTTTTCCACTAATTCTTTTAAATATAGAGAAATTTTATGTTTCTTTCAAAAAAGTATCAAAATTAATTAAGAACAAATTCAAATTGATAAAGAATATAATAATATGAGAATAAAATTTTATATAATCATAACATAATTTTTATTATGTTTAATAATTTTAAATAATAATGTATTTTAAAATTTTATATACACTGTAAATAAAACCGAAACATTAAAAGTAAAAGCAGTTAGTAAGATACTTATATCAGTATATACTTGATATCCTTATTATATTAAATCTTTATATATAATAATCATAATAGGGATTTTATCCAAAATTTTGGTCGTAGACAACCAACTTAATAAGGACAGTTAGATGTTAACTAGATAAACGAAAATCGTTAGATCAAATATTTAAAAAGTGTATTTTATTAATAATAGGATTATATTTAAATTCTAAAAGGTGTATTTTGATAATTTAAACCAAATATACCAAATATAAATAAGTTTTCTATATTGAATAGAATTCTCCATGTAAAAAATTCGTGACTTTCTTTTCTCTTCCATGGACAATTTCAGTTAAATAAAAATTGTTAAACCATCATTTAATTAAATATAATTTAGTTATCTTCATGTGGGGTATAAAATCGTCAAAATCTGATTTAAAAAACACAAGATAAAGCCCAAATTAGTAAAGTGAATATTTAAATTCTAATAATAATTATTATGTCATCATTAGTTTAACACCAATTTAATTACTTTTTTCTAACTATTTTAAATTTAGAAATCTATGTTCAAAAATTAAAATCAATCTAAGAAAAATTCAAATCAACAAAGAATATAATAATACGAGGATAAAATTTTATAAAATTGTGCATATTTTTAATCCTATTTTATTAAGTTTTAGATCATAACTAATCAAATATTATTTATTATTAAATAATAAATTATACGTAAATGGTGATTTTGTTTTATAAGAACTCATGGATACCTAATTTCATTGTTAGCAGGACTATATTCATATTAAAAAAAACCGTATTTTGAAATTTTAGACTCAGCTACAGGCCAAACTTTTTTAACATATATACATTGTAAATTATTAAATTCGAAACTTTAAAAGTTTCTTAATCAATTAGTATAGTACTTTTCTGAAAAATCGTACTTTACAAAAAATATTATCAAATAACCTATGTCCGCAAGAAAAAAAATGAAAAAATTCTTTATTTAAAAAAAAACCTATAAATTTTAATATGTTGGAAGATTCAAACCTTAGATCATTCTACATGATAATTTTAATGTTATATCTAACGTTTTTCAACAATTTAATTTGAAACATCCAACGATTATGGACTGAGTGATCAAACAAAGCGACCAAACTTATAAGGAAACTTTCATTATTTAGTCTTTAATATAATAACATAGATATTTATAGGATATACTATAAAAAAAAATGAATTTTATACATAATTTTGATCGTCACGGTGTACTACTTTTAAAAGAAGAACTATTACAAAAAAATTATATTTTAATTGATAATTTATTTTCTCAACAGTTTAAAGTTCCCGCAAATTTAACATATTACAAAAAAAAGTATATTTTATTTTAGCAATAAATATTTAAAAAAATTTATAATTAAAAAAATTATAAAAATTAAGAAAAATTAATGATGTTATCATGGTAGTTTGTTTCTAAATACCGCCAAAACATTCTCAATGTTAGATCCAATACTTTAAAAAATAGATGATCAAGATTATATCATATAAAAAGAAGTTATTGTCTAAAAATGATATAAGTTAAAAGATATTATATTAGGATTGGATTTTCTAAAAAGTCAAAACATAAAAATAGTTGTAATTAAATAATGAAACTCATTTAATACCAAAATAATCAAAATCGTTTAATGTTAAATAGATAGGTGAAAACCGTTAAATTTAACATTAAAAACTGTATTTGGTTAATGAAGGGTATTCTAATAATCTAAACTACATATAAGTAGATTTCCTAAATCGAATAGAATTCTCAACATTAAATTTCGTCACTTTATTTTCTTTTTAGTTTTAGAATAGTTTAGCGTGTAAAATATAATAAATATCAAATTTTTAACTATAATTTTTTTGGCTAAATCTTTTTTAACAATAATTTAATCATGTAAACTAATAACTTTTAAATATTAAAATATTCATAAATATTTAAAAAACAATCGTGTGTTGCATGGATAATAAAAATATAATTATAAACAGAATAATTATAAATAAAATTTAAGTAACCGTGCATCGCACGGGCTATAAGCTAGTATAAAAAAAAGTTGTAGACTAGTTTTTAATATTCCCTCTGTCTCATCCAATTTTTTATATTTCTAAACTTTCCAAAAGTAATAAACTTTTAACAATATTAAAATCAACTACTTCCACTACTCTGCTCCACTATCCTCACTTTATACATTAAAAATTGATTAGACCCCACTTAACTCACTTTTTCACTTTTTTTCACTACCATATTAATTTTTCTTAATATCTGTGCCCAGCCCAAACATAATGGGTGGGACGGAGGGAGTAATAAAAGATATGTTATTCCAGCATCGAGAGAGGGCTAAAACCGACTCATACACATATATACTATATTATTAAAAAGTCGAAACATTGAAAGTTTTGGTTTTCGGTCATTTATTTAATATAATAAATAATAAAATAATATAAAATATAGTAACTAGCCAATATCTTTTATAATTAAAACATATTATCTTTTAATAAAAATATATTACCTTTTATAAACACACCTAAAACTAAAAATTAGTATAATATTTTTTTCAATCATTAATATTGTCTTTTTTAATTATATATCTTCTTAATACTACATAATCTTTCAATTATTAATATATTTCAAAAAATACCTTTTATAAACACGATTAAAAATAAAAATCAGTATAATATATATTTTAATCATTAATATTTCTTTTTTTTTAATTATATATCCTCTTAATACTATATATCTTTCAATTACTAACTCCAAAAAATATCAAACAATATATCTTCTTAATAAAAATTTCAATTATACCATTTTCTATATATTTCTATTGTTAATACAAAAAAAATATTATAAATTTTTTTACTATAAAAGAAATATTTTATTATATTAAAAAAACCTGTGGCATTCAATTGGTTGTTCTCCTCCTCCTCCCCATTTAGGTTTTCTCTACCTTATTTATCTATACTATACTATTATAAGCAAACCACCTCTATTTGGTTGTTTGGTAGTTTGGTCCTCTAAATAATAGTCGTTAGAGGTAAATATAGGTAAATGAGAACCGTTGGATGTTATATTAAAATAATATTCTATTCTTGATATATAAAATGCTCTCATGGGTTCAAGGTTCGAATCCGGTCAACAACATATTATTATTAAATATTTATATCATCTATTTTTCTAAGCTACATTCAAAAGTTCAAGATATTATTCCGTCAACAACATATTAAGAATTTTTAAAATCAAAATACAAAAAAAAAAACTTAGAATAACTTCATACATATATTATTATATTTGATTACTTTTTAAAATCATATAAATAAAGACATAGATAATAAAATAAAAAAATACTAAAATTCATCCGGTGTATTAATGAGTTTATCACATGCCCCGTCAATTTCTGCTCAAGCATAAATAAAACTTTTAAGTGGAAATTCTACTTTAATCGTTAGTTTTGAAGAAACTGTTCCCCTTCTCCGATTTGCCCTATTTGTAATGATAAGATTGAAGCTGTAGAGCGTATGATCTTCTAATGGGGTGTTACAAGGGTGTTATAAGCAAACTAGCATTTATTTGGTTGGTTTGTAGTTTCGTACTCCAAATAACAACCGTTAGATTTAAATATAGATAAACGAGAACCGTTAGATGTAATATTAAAAAAAAAAATTATATCTAAAATACTCTCACGCTCAAGGTTGGAAACCAGTAACTGTGTCCTACAAGCCATATGGTAAATCTGTAGATGGAAACCAGTAACTGTGTCCTACAATTACCATCGTAAATAAAACTACGCAAGGTCTCACAGACAAATTTACAATAGAGTTCTTGCTAGAGATATGTACTCTACATTTGTGGAAAAACACATATGAAGCAGACAGACAGAACAGAAGAGGATATTACAAAAGAAAGAAATGAACGTTAATGCTTTATGGATACAGATATCAAAGAACAAAGGAGAAGACATTCGAATGTTGCACACTTACATGTCGGGCAAGAATGAAACAAAATTGCTTCTTCTGCAGCGTATCATTGCAAGAGATAAAAACCTGCTTCACATACTGTCGAGAAAAATACAGTACTTCAGGGAAAGAAAAGATAAGGATGTAGGGAAAACTCTTAAAGTGCTCTATTACACTGGCTACAGATCTATCATATAAACCGAGAATATGAATTCAGTTTATAGTTATATTTTTTGAATTCACTAATTTATGTTTCAACTTGATAAGAGAAAGAAAAAGTAATTACAGAAACTCTGTACTGAATAACCTTCATGTTATCCCGAAACATTGCAATTTGAAGTGCCCTTGGATAATCTTTAAATTTCATGTACATCATATATCCAATATCAATGACTTGCAAATCCTCTGGTTCAGGAAGGTATCTGCAAGATAAAGAAATAAGCGCAGGCACGAAATATCCTCTTTAAGACATAGTGACAAAAACTAACAGTTATGGCGAATATCTATCACCAATAAGTAAGTAACGAATTGGAAAGAAATAACGTAAATGATACGAGAACAGTATTCAGAAAAAGGTTAGAATTCTACAAAATTTAATTTTAGCTTACTTCTAGTACATGTGCCGATTCAATCTTAGCAACGTATCAAAAATGTATTCAAAAGTAGCATATTATTCAACTATATATAATGAGTCCCTGTACTCATGGTTCATGATAGTTGAACCTTTCCTAGTCATAAACTCCGTATAATATTCCAATTATAATCAATCTGCAAACTTGACAGATCATGCAGTTTAGTATCTCTATAACCAAATCATAGATACAAGAACATTTGCCTCAACAACTAAGATAACCGGATGTACGTTAAAAATAAGAACTCCCCCAGACAACACAGCAGAGGATCAAACTAAAGCTTCAGTTGGTTATTTAACGGTTCAACTCCCTTCTGTTTAATTATTTTGTTGAAATTCAAATTGACAACTAAGATAAGAAGAAGCATTGACAAACTAGTCAACTCCCAACAACAATCAGAACGCACGTGCTAGGGAGTATAATGGAAGAATTCAAGAAGAGACCCAGGCTTCTTGAAAACAATGCGCTTTCATGAACTTTAATTCATCCACGTTTTATTATAACAAAAAGAAATACAACAACCAGGGTAAATAAATAGGGTACATGTATTTATATAATAGAATTAAACCAAGAACCACTCGTGATTCATCTAAATTATTGCTAATCAACTTGATCAAGGAACAAATCCAACTTGATTTTGAGGATTATATTCGAAGTCTTTCAAAGGTCGAAACTCATCATATTTAGACATGTACTTGGTATTCTCCAGAGTCCTGGTATCACTCATCCCTTGTGCCTCGTTGGCATGAGCATTCTCATCATCGTTCTTGTAACCGGTAGCGAATCCGTTCATCCCCTGCTTTACGTCAAAGAACTTATCTTCTTCAGCGGTTAAGTCAAATCCATTATTCGCTGATGCATCCATGTTTTGCTTGTCCACGCCTTCTGAGGGTTTGGACTTGTCAGGATAGTAAAAATCGTTACTCTCCTTTTCATTGCTGTCTTGTGGCACGGAACGTTCATCAAAATCGCGAGGGAATCCATTAGTCTCCGAAGAATCTTCTTTAATGTTTTCGGTCAAGTCTTCTACTGGGATATCACCCTCGCTATTTTCAAAGTTGAAGCCATTAAAATTATTGATTTCTGATGATGGTTTAAGTGGTGGTTGGTCTACTTCTGGATTGAAGTTGGAAAAGAATTTGCTCTCTCTAGCCTCAACTTTGAGAGTGGTAAAAACAACTACTACTAGCAGGAAAGAGAGGGCCGCAGTTGCATAGCTAGCCATTGTAATGGATGTGAATTACATAGACGGTTGTTGTTATATTTATATGCAAAACGTTCCGTATAATTAGGAGTCATAATATGTAATTGATTTGCATGAGCAATCTGTTGAGAATATAGAAGAAAATGATGATGACATCTAGCTGACTCAACACTCCACATCATCAACATTGCCAGCTCATTGCCAGCTTAGAGAGTTCGTTATAACAGATTTCATCTTGTATATATATTAGAACACAGCTTTCCCTCTTAGTTAGTTAGTTAGACTCTCCCTTTTACACACACTACTGTGTGTTGTCTTCCTTATCAAATAATGAAAATAACCAGTAGATAGAAGAGATACAATGGTGCTTGTAATTGTTTACAGTAATGCTGATTACTCTACTTTGCTCGTTATGTAATTTTCGACATTTTGACATGGTATCAGAGCGCGTGTTTTCGATCTTGGATTGCGTTCAATCGATTGCTGTTGTTGATTTGATCATCTTTGTTGATTAATTCTTGAAACTCATCTCATCGGTGAGTATCTTCTGAATTTGCTGTTATTTGTTGAAATTAGCATCAATCTAGTGAATGATTGTTGAAGAATTGATTGTTGATTTGCGATTTGTTCTTGATTTTTTTTCTTTTCTGCGATTGTTGTGCGATTTCTGCGATTTGACATCTCCTTATCAATTTTAGATCTTTGTTGTTGATCATTTAGTGTTCTTCATCTTCGAAACATTACAATCTTCTTGTTCAGTCTTGTTAATTTTTTTTTGAAATCATTTGATCATCTCTTGTTGAGATCTGATCGTTTCTTGTTGAGATCTGTTTTTTTTGTTTCTTGATCTTTTAGTCAAGTAAGATTTGTGTTGATCGTCATTTGAGTAATAAAATGGCCACTACTTCAACTAATTCGGTTGATCCTTCACAAAATCCCATTTCACCATATTATGTTCATCCGTCTGATAATCCCGGAATGAAATTGGTATCAACTACGTTTGATGGAAAAGGTTATGGTGACTGGAAACGTTCCATGTTAATCAGTCTGGCAGCTAAGAATAAGGTAGGGTTTGTGGATGGAACGATTGTTAAACCTGCCATTACTAATGAAGCTTACAAAGCATGGGATAGATGCAACAATATGATGATTTCATGGCTTTTGGGTGTTTTAAGTCAAGACATAGCTAGAAGTGTTCTGTACTTTGACACAGCTAGAGATATCTGGGTTAATCTTGAGGAAAGGTATGGACAGTCTTCAGGGACTATGTTGTATTCTCTACAACAGGAATTGTATGAGTTGAAGCAGGGGCAAGACAATGTATCTGGCTATTACACGAAAATGAAGATGATATGGGATCAACTTGATGGAATTGATCCAATTCCAAATTGCAAATGTACAACTTGTACATGTACTATAAGAAGTGAAATGGTAAAGTCACAAGAAAACAGAAGATTGGTGGAATTCTTGATGAAGCTAAATGATGGTTTTGAGATAATAAGGGGCAACATTTTGGTCATGAATCCTTTGCCAACTATCTCTCATGCTTACAGACTTCTACTACAAGAAGAAAATCACAAGAAGCTCTATCAGGGGGTAACAACTGATCAAGATTCTATGGCTTTTGCTGCTTATCATAAGAGGCCTTTTCAGGACAAATTCAAGCAAAGTGGCTATAACAAGCAAAATTTTAATCAGACAGCTAGACCTTCTTTCTTCTGTGATCATTGCAAAGTTCCAGGTCATAGCATTCAAAGATGCTACAAGATTCATGGATATCCAGCTCATTACAAGTTTGATAAGAAAGTAGCTGCAAATGTACATGTAGACAATGATGATGCAGAGTGCACAAGGGATGTCACCACTTCTGAAACTGTGCAGTTTACTCCAGCTCAGTATTCTCAGTTGCTTAAATTGTTAAACAAAGAGAAGTCAGACAACAATGATGCTAAATCTGCATTTGTAGCAGGTAAACTTTGTCTTTTTTCATCAACATCTAACTGGATCATGGACAGTGGAGCAACAGACCACATGTGTCATGATCTATCTATTTTCTCCACTCATAAGGTCATGCAAAATTCTGGGAATACAATCACAATTCCAAATGGTAAACAAGTTCAGATTACACATATAGGCACTGTACAATTACACAACAATATTGCTTTACAGGATGTATTGTTTGTTCCAGAATTCAAGTTCAACTTGATTTCTATTCCGAAGTTGTGTAAGGACTTAAACAGCAATGTTACATTTACTGATAACAAGTGTTTTCTTCAGAAGCCTTCAATGATTCCACAGCATCTTGGTGATCTCAGAAATGGTCTTTATTACCTTACTGAACATGAAGATCAACCTCAACACTCAATTGCAAGTACAGCATCAGTTGCTAATGATGAAAGTAAAATCAAGTTGTGGCATCTTCGAATGGGTCACCTTCCAGTTACTTTGTTGCATCATGTTCCAGACATCTTTACAAAACCTTGCAACCTTACTTCATTTTGTCAGATTTGTCCTGCAGCGAAGCAAAAGAGACGATCATTTCCATCCAGCACAACTAGTTCTACTAGACGTTTGGAACTTCTACATTTAGACATATGGGGACCTTTCAAGGAACCAACTTATAATAAATGTAGATATTTTGTCACAATAGTGGATGATTTCTCAAGGATGTGTTGGATATTTCTTTTACAATTTAAATCAGATGTGTACAAAGTCTTTCGTGACTTTGTGTTGTTTACTGAGAAACAGTATGAATGTGCTATTAAAATAGTACGGACTGACAATGCAGCAGAGTTATGTGAAGGAGATATGAAAACTTTTTATCAGACTAAAGGTATGATTCATCAAAAGACTTGTGCATACACACCCCAATAAAATGGGGTGGTAGAACGGAAACACAGTCACATTTTATCTACTGCAAGAGCATTATTTTTTCAATCTAGGGTGCCAATTCAATTCTGGGGGGAATGCGTATTATGTGCTGTTCATCTTATCAATCGAATGCCACTGCAAGGTTTGGATTATAAGAGTCCCTATGCTCAATTTTTCAATGAACCTCCAGATTTAACTCACATTCGAGTTTTTGGTTGCTTATGCTTCGTGTCTGATTTAACGCCATTTAGGAGCAAGTTTGATCCTAGAGGTGTTCCTCATGTGTTTCTTGGTTATCCAGCTGGACAAAAGGGATTTAAAGTACTTAATCCAGACACGCTTCAGGTAACTACTTCTCGAGATATAGTGTTCCATGAGCAGCATTTTCCTTTTCACGTTAGAACACAATCTCATAATGGTTTCACACCATTTTTCTTACCTGAAATTACAAATTCTTGCTCAGACAATTTTACAATACCAGATGTTTTCTTGCATAATTCGTCTGACATACACGAATCCTCAACTTCTTCTTTTGATCATTCCACACACTCATCTAGTGATTTATCACAGTCGTCTACTGATGATTCTATTGTACGAGATCTTTCAAGTACAAATGACACAGACTCGTCTTTACAATCCATACAACCTGTTCGTCGAAGTACGAGAACCCATAAACCTCCCATAATTCTTGATGATTATGTGTGTAATCTAAGCATAAATAACATTCCTGAGAAACATCACTGGTGTAATCTTGTTTCTTTCAATAATTTGTCACCCAACTCTCATGCACTGATAGCTAATAGTACCTCTTTAGTTGAACCTAAAAATTATGAGGAAGCCTCTAAGGATCCTCGTTGGGTATTAGCTATGGAACAAGAATTAAAGGTACTAGAGGTCAATCACACCTGGGAACTCACTGATCTACCTCCTGGCAAGAAACCAATTGACTGTAAATGGGTTTACAAAATAAAGCTCAAGTCAGATGGTAGTGTTGAACGTTTCAAAGCACGTCTCGTGGCAAAGGGTTATACACAACAGTGGGGGATTGATTACGAAGAAACATTTTCTCCAGTTGTAAAAATGACTACAGTTCGTTGTTTACTTGCTATAGCAGCGAATAGAAAATGGGAATTACATCAACTAGATGTAAACAATGCGTTCCTACATGGAGATCTGTTTGAAGAAGTTTACATGCTATCACCTCCAGGTTTTCCTAATCCTTTACATAAAGTATGCAAACTTATCAAATCTCTGTACGGTTTGAAGCAAGCATCCCGTCAGTGGTTTGCTAAGTTAGTGGGGGAATTGCATACTAGAGGTTTTGTACAATCTAAAAATGATTACTCGTTATTCATCAAACAGCATGGTCATCATATAACAGTAGCTGCAGTATATGTTGACGATATAATCCTAACAGGAGATGATGCTCGTGAGATTCAAGACCTCAAATTATATTTGGATAAAACTTTCAGTATCAAGGATTTAGGAAAGCTCAGTTATTTTCTAGGCATTGAAATTGGATATCTAGATACTGGAATCTCTATGTCTCAGAGAAAGTTTACTATGGAGTTATTGGAACAATCTGGGATTTCTGAATTCAAAACAGTGGTGACACCACTTCCTATAAACTTGAAATTGAGTGCTGAGGAAGGGGAACTATTTCATGATCCTAGCTTGTATAGATGTATAGTTGGAAAAATGAACTTTCTAACTCACACAAGACCAGATTTGTCTTACACAGTTCAGCATCTTAGTCAATTTATGCAAGCCCCTAGAGTGCCTCATTACCAGGCCTTACTGCATACGTTGAACTATATAGCAGGAACAGCAGGACAAGGTATTATCCTGAATGCTAATTCTCAGCTCACTTTACAAGCATTCTCAGATTCTGATTGGGGAGCATGCATGGATACTAGAAGGTCTATAACAGGTTACTTGATGAAGCTTGGAAAATCTCCAATCAGCTGGAAATCTAAGAAGCAAGGAGTAGTATCTAAAAGCTCAGCAGAAGCAGAGTATAGGGCAATGTCTGCAGCAGCTTCAGAGATAACATGGCTGGTAAGGCTATTGAAGGAATTGGAGGTCACAAATCTACAACCTGTCATACTGCATTGTGATAACCAAAGTGCAATTCATATTGCTAAGAATCCAGTGCAACATGAAAGAACGAAGCATATAGAGATTGATGTCCATTTTACCAGAGATAAGATCTTAGAAGGGCTGATTCAACTTACATACTTGCCAACTGCAAATCAGATTGCAGATGTATTCACTAAGGTCTTACCATCAGCTCAGTTCAAGGAGTTACTTAGCAAACTAGGGATGTCACAATGCCACTCTAGTTTGAGGGGGACTGTTGAGAATATAGAAGAAAATGATGATGACATCTAGCTGACTCAACACTCCACATCATCAACATTGCCAGCTCATTGCCAGCTTAGAGAGTTCGTTATAACAGATTTCATCTTGTATATATATTAGAACACAGCTTTCCCTCTTAGTTAGTTAGTTAGACTCTCCCTTTTACACACACTACTGTGTGTTGTCTTCCTTATCAAATAATGAAAATAACCAGTAGATAGAAGAGATACAATGGTGCTTGTAATTGTTTACAGTAATGCTGATCACTCTACTTTGCTCGTTATGTAATTTTCGACATTTTGACACAATCTGATGGATTTTTTCATTACTTTAATTTTAGGACTACATTCTTACTTATCCTTAATTTTCTGTTAATCTTGATTTTCTTTTCCAAACTTTCCTAATTATGTTACATGTTACATGGTAATCTGGTTACAACTTGCAACCCAAATTGTTCATTCTCATGCGCTAATGTATACAAAGCATCATTAACATATTTGTTAGGTGATGAAATTTGAGATTAAGATAAACTTTTTAAGTTTTTTACATTATATATGTTAGCATTATTTGAGTCTGACCCAATTTTAGAACTTGAAAAAAAATATGAGAAAATTAAGATGGTAATTTTGAGTATATAAGAAATTTTAGGAAATTTTAGGAGAATATTAAGATAGTAATTTTACTTAATAAGAAAAGTTTAAGAGAATATAAGATAATTAAAATTTCGATTACTTTACTGAAAATTTAAAAGACAATTTAGATATTTTATAACCTTTCATATTATTAACTCAAAATTTTGAGAAAATTAGAAAAAAAAATCAATATAATTTGAGAAACGCCTCTCCAATTGTCTCGCACCTCTCATATCGTCTCTTTATTATTTTTCTAAATTCAAAGATAGTAAAAAAAGAAATTACTAAATAAATTATACTCGTACAGTAAATTTAGGAGAATATTAATATAGTATACTTAGTTTTGACTTATATATAAATTTTGAAGAATATTGAGATAATATTTCCCATGTTAGTAATTTTTTTCATTAGCAAATATTTAAAAAATAATTGAGATATTTTTAATCAAAAAATTAGGAAAATATTAAAAATGCATATTCAGGGAGAGCAGTAGTAGTAGGGAAAGATTATCATAATTTTTGTTGGATGTGGGTGGGGGGGGGAGGGGATTTTTGGGTTGTTAAATTCGATCAAAAATAATTAAAATTAAGAGACCATTATTGTCAATTTGTCATGGGTAAAAATGATCGAATTTAATATTTGATTTATAAAAAAATCGAATTAAATTTCAACAATCACAGCGTTTTTTGGTCAAATTTAACATTCAACAAAAACTAGTTTACTAAGTCGCGCTTTGCAGCGGTTTTATAATAATATCTCTAAATTTTCTCAAAAAATATTCTACAAAATACGTTTTTAAATAAAATAATATTTCTAATATAAAATTATTAGAGATATTAATAATTAATTACTTGAACACTAAGTAATATCCTCTCCCTGAAACGAGGAAAGAATCAATCTCAATCAACGAATAACGGAAAATATCCCCAAACGATATCCTTGAAATCAGGAAGATATCACAACGCCAAGATAATGCAAGATAAAATTGGTAATTTATCACATTAACAAAGTTTATCCCTAAAGTCTCTCAGGGATAAACACAATTGCATAGAACTGCGTGGGCTTGATCCAATATAAATTGGTACGCAGGCATCTTGGCAAAGGGATCTGATATATGAGACAAATCGAGACACCTCCCAAGTCCAGCCCCAAACATCCAAAAATGCCAAATCCCCCTTATTTTTTTAATTCGTTATTCCAGCACAGCTCTGATTTGGGTTGTTACGAAATTGCTCCAACAACAATTGGCGCTAGAAGGAGGGGCAATTTTATTATTTGTGGAGGACAAATAATTCGTAAATTAAAATTACCGACTTTGGGTTTTGGATTTTAACAAACTCAAGCAGACAGGTTACGAAGGCAGGCAAGAGAACCGCGGCAGCGGAGCAATAAAAAAAAAAAAAAAAGGAATTCAAATCTTAAACATGGAGGTGCAAGACACAGATCATGGCAGAAGAAAAGAAAGAAGAAGGCAAAAGCGCAGCAACGTGGACAAAAAGAGGGTGAACACAAGCGGGGTCCACATTAAATGATGAACAACTAAACACACAGAACAAAGCACGTGAAGCACAAGCAGATCAAAATGGTAGCGCGTGGATACTTCGAACCAGCAGGAAAGGAAACAAAAAAAGAGATAAGTTTTATCTTTTCAATCTTTTATTTTCTGCAATTAAATTATATATTACTGTTATGCATGCATAAACTGTTTTTTAAATATTTTTACATAAAAAATATTTGTTATTCAAAAATTTGTGTGAGTAATATTTTTATGATTGTAAAATTATTGCGAGATTCGCACATATATTTTAGAAAATATTGTTCGGTATTTTTATTCTGGAGAATTGTGGATATTTTATAATATTGAACGAGCTGCATATTTTCAAAGAAGAAAAAATATTTATGCGAGATGCATAATTTTCGAATAAAATTCTTACAAAGGACATTATTTTTTTAAGAAAATAAATATAGCGACATTCTTAGATGGCATATTTATTTTATTTTTTGACTGTGTTCAAAATATTTTTCATATATCGTCGCGATAATACATATATGTCAAAAATATTTCAAACTTGTGAACTTAAATTGTCAAGTAGGACAGGTTGGGCAAGCTATAAGTCCCGCACTGCTACATGCTTATAGAAAGGAGTCAGCGACCCTCTGGATCGAAGACCCTACTACTCTCAGAGGAGAGTCCAGGGACAAAATTACATTATTGAAGGCCCATTGTTAAATGGATATTTCTTGGTTGGCACGAGACATTCCTACAATCACGGGAATAAATGCGGATATGCCGCAAGATTGTAGGAAAATGTGTGGGACCATACATGATATAGGCTGAAAGCATGACTTATTAACGCCTCGGCTCGGGGGCTCGCGGATGAACGAATACCCATCCTTATGTGGATAATGACTTTTGAAAAGCGTGTACGCCAATTCGGGCTATATACAGAACGCCAAGGTCCTAACTTGACAATGAGACCGCAACGGATTTCAAAATAATATTACATATACTCGCACTTTTGAAACCTTGGCAAAAATATATATCCTAATATGGTTCATCGCATGCTATAGTACTTGCATATGCAAAACGGGCACTGTAGTGCTCTGAAAGTTTTACTAATCTTCTATTTTTAGCTTTGTTTCAGCGACCGAAGAAATTTGGAAGCTAGAAGATTTTTAGTTCTCCACTGCAGCAAGCTACACTGAAGAACTGGGGGCTTGTTGTTATGCCACATTTTGGCATAGTCCAAATTTCTCCGTTTAATAATTATTAATTCAGATTAATAATTAATTACTTGAACACTAAGTAATATCCTCTCCCTGAAACGAGGAAAGAATCAATTTCAATCAACGAATAACGGAAAATATCCCCAAACGATATCCTTCAAATCAGGAAGATATCACAACGCCAAGATAATGCAAGATAAAATTGGTAATTTACCACATTAACAAAGTTTATCCCTAAAGTCTCTCAGGGATAAACACAATTGCATAGAACTGCGTGGGCTTGATCCAATATAAATTGGTACGCAGGCATCTTGGCAAAGGGATCCGATATATGAGACAAATCGAAACACCTCCCAAGTCCAGCCCCCAAACATCCAAAAATCCCAAATCCCCCTTATTTTTATAATTCGTTATTCCAGCACACCTCTGATTTGGGTTGTTACGAAATTCCTCCAACAACAGTAAGATACGAGTATTTTAACCATTCTTCACTCTTCTGATGTGTTTATAAAATATGAGTGTTTGAATCATGGCCTTGGACATATTACACCTTAATGTTTAGATATGTGTACACATAAAACCTCGGTATCTATTTATAAAATTTTAACCCTTATGCATGGATTAATGTACAATCAAACTTTTTGACCACATAATTGGCTGGAATTGAAATCAGTAATTTGTAGGTACAGCATATTAAGAGAACTGTCTTTTATTCAAAAAACAAGGATCGTTTCATGTTGAAACAAGGTTCGAGGTTCGATTCCTCGCTTCTCCAAGTATTTGTTTTGTTTATCCAGTTTAACTTTTTCTTGGCCGCTTCCTCACAACTTTTTCCCTTTTTTCAAAGCTAAACTTGTCATTTATTCTATCTTATTCTATAAATAGCACACAGTCCTCATATTAATTAACTCCTTATATATAATAAGCGTAAGGGAGATCTTATCCAAAACTTTGATTGGTCACTGAACTACCAAAAGTATACGATCCGTTGGATTATAAAACTATAAATATTCAAATAGATGAGGACCGTTAGATATAATATTAAAAATTGTATTTGATTAATAATAGGATGATATTTAAATACTAAAAGGTGTATTTTGATAATTTAAACCAATTATAAATGGGTTTTCTATATTGAATAGAAATCTTTATGTAAAAATTTGTAATTATCTTTTCTCTTTATTTTATGGATAGTTCCAGTTAGATAATAATTATTAAACCATCATTAAATTAAAGATAATTTTGTTGGCTTTGCGTGCGCCGTAAAATCGTTAAAATCTGTTGTCTAAAACTCAAGATAGAGCCCAAACAGTAAAGTGATTATCTAAATTTTAATAAATATTTTTTTATTATTGTAGCACCAAATTATTTTTTTTCCTAATTCTTTTAAATTTATAAATTCTATGTTTATTTTAATAAAATATTAAAACCAATTTAAGAAAAAATTAAAATCGATTTGGTCCGTGTACGATCACTATACGACCAAATTAATAATTACAGTTGGATCTTAAATGGATCGATGAGAATTGTTAGATCTAATATTAAAAGTGTATCTGATTAATAATATAATTATATTTAAATACTAAAACGTGTATTTTGATAATTTAAATTTTTTCTATGTAAAAATTCTTAAATATCTTTTGTCTTGAATTTATGTATAGTTCCAGTTAGATAATAATTGTTAAACCAAATATCAAGATAGCAATTCATATCGATTACTGTTGTGGATTAAAAACTGAGCTTGCGAATTTAATGCTAGGGTTAGAGAGCTTCGAGCTTTAATGGCTGCACTTGTGTTTCGAGACTAAATTGGTCCTCACAAGATGCCTACGTATCTCAATTCGTTATTGAGAATCAAGCCAAAGACGTAGTTCTGATTATAGGATCAGGGACCTTATATAGGCGTCTGGAACCTAGTATTTATGGTATGTTTGGGAGTCTTAGCGAATAAATCTCCTTTTTGATATTGGATAAACATTGTATTTCTTGCTGAATAAGTCTTTTCCTTGTTGATAAAGGCTATGACTCATTAATTGGGATTCTGGATTCTTCTTTGATAAATTTGCCATATTTCGGACTCTTTTCATGAGCTGTATATTTCCCTTATTTATTAATTACGAAATTAATAAATAATCAGGGTTTCGGGCCTTGTTTATTGGGCCGTATTCTTGGACCAATCTAGGTCTAATTAATACATCATTAATTACATATCTAGGGTTATTTTTAGCCCATATCAATTACAATATTAAAAATTATCAATATAATGCTCATGTATATCATACTAACAATGATACACGTGGACCCTACGTTATAAGAGACTTAGAAGAAATCCTGTATATGAATATATTTAAACACTTTTTTTTTCCTGAAGTAACATACCAATTTGATTAATCCAAATTATAATTATATTATTTTACATATAACAAACATAAAAGAATAATACCAAAATATTATTAAAATATTGAGGGTTTCATATTCATAAACGATAATTTTGAATATAATACTTATATTAAAATGTGTATTTGATTAAAGATAGGATTATATTTAAATACTAAGAAGTGTGCTTTGATAATTTAAACCAATTATAAATTGGTTTTCTATATTGAATTGAATTCTTAACCATCTTTTCTTTTCGGTTTATGGGTATGTCAACTGGTAAAGTTAGATAATAATTATTAAACCATCATTAAATTAAAGATAATTTCGTTAGTTTCGCATGGGTTGTAAAATCGTCAAAATTCAATTTCTAAAACTCAGGATAGAGCCCAAATAGTAAAGTGAGTATCTAAATTTTAATAAATATTTTTTTATTATTGTAGCACCAATTTATTTATTTATCCACTTATTCTTTTAAATATAGAAATTTTATGTTTCTTTCAATAAAGTATTAAAATTAATTAAGAACAAATTCAAATCGATAAAGAATATAATAATATGATAATAAAATTTTATATAATCATAACATAATTTTTATTCTGTTTAATAATTTTAAAGTAATAATGTATTTTAAAATTTTATATACACTGTAAATAAAACCGAAACATTAAAAGTAAAAGCAGTTAGTAAGATACTTATATCAGTATATACTTGATATCCTTATTATATCAAATCCTTATTAACACCTTATATATAATAAGCGTAAGGGAGATCTTATCCAAAACTTTGGTCGGTCACTGTACTACCAAAAGTATACGATCCGTTGGATTATAAAACTATAAATATTCAAATCGATGAGGACCGTCAGATATAATATTAAAAATTGTATTTGATTAATAATAGGATAGTATTTAAATACTAAAAGGTGTATTTTGATAATTTAAACCTATTATAAATGGGTTTTCTATTTTGAATAGAAATCATTATGTAAAAATTCGTAATTATCTTTTCTCTTTATTTTATGGATAGTTCCAGTTACATAATAATTATTAAACCATCATTAAATTAAAGATAATTTTGTAATCTTCGCGTGGGCTGTAAAATCGTTAAAATCTGTTGTCTAAAACTCAAGATAGAGCCCAAACAGTAAAGTTATTATCTAAATTTTAATAAATATTTTTTTATTATTGTAGCACCAATTTAATTTTTTTTTCCTAATTCTTTTAAATTTATAAAATTATATATTTATTTCAATAAAATATTAAAATCAATTTAAGAAAAATTAAAATCGATCTGGTCTGTGTACGATCAGTATACGACCAAATTAATAATTATATTTAGATCTTAAATAGATCGATGAGAATTGTTAGATCTAATATTAAAAACTGTATCTGATTAATAATAGAATTATATTTAAATACTAAAAAGTGTATTTTGATAATTTAAAATTTTTCTATGTAAAAATTCTTAAATATCTTTTCTCTTGAATTTATGTATAGTTCCAGTTATATAATAATTGTTAAACCAAATATCAAGATAACAATTCATATCGATTACAATGATAACCTAAGTTATAAGAGACTTGGGAGAACTCTTTAAACACTTTTTTTTTGAAGGAACGTAACAATTTGATTAATCCAAATTATAATTATATTATTTTACATATAACAAACATAAAAGGATAATATCAAAATATTATTAAAATGCTGAGGGTTTCCTATTCATAAACGATAATTTTGAATATAATACTTATATTAAAATGTGTATTTGATTAAAGGTAGGATTATATTTAAATACTAAGACGTGTGCTTTGATAATTTAAACCAATTATAAATTGGTTTTCTATATTGAATTGAATTCTTTGTGTAAAACTTCTTAACCATCTTTTCTTTTCAGTTTATTTTATTTTTATGGGTAGGTCAACTGTTCAAGTTAGATAATAAATATTAAAACATCATTAAATTAAAGATAATTTCGTTAGTTTCGCATGAGTTGTAAAATTATCAAAATTCAATTTCTAAAACTCAAGATAGAACCCCAAATATTAAAGTGAGTATCTAAATTTTAATAAATATTTTTTTATTATTTTAGCACCAATTTATTTATTTTTCCACTAATTCTTTTAAATATAGAAATTTTATGTTTCTTTCAATAAACTATCAAAATTAATTAAGAACAGATTCAAATCGATAAAGAATATAATAATATGAGAATAAATTTTTATATAATCTTAACATAATTTTTATTCTATTTAATAATTTTTAAGTAATAATGTATTTTAAAATTTTATTTACACCGTAATTAAAACCGAAACATTAAAAATAAAAGCAATTAGTAAGATACTTATATCAGTATATATTTGATATCCTTATTATATTAAATCCTTATATATAATAATCATAATAGGGATCTTATCCCAAATTTTGGTGGACCATTAGATCTTAAATAGATAAATGAAAATCGTTAGATCAAATATTAAAAAAGTTTATTTTATTAATAATAGGATTATATTTAAATTCTAAAAGGTGTATTTTGATAATTTAAACCAAATATAAATAAGTTTTCTATATTGAATAGAATTCTCCAAGTAAAAAATTCGTGACTTTCTTTTATCTTCCATAGACAATTCCACCTAGATAAAAATTGTTAAACCATCTTTTAATTAAAGATAATTTAGTTATCTTCATGTGGGGTGTAAAATCGTCAAAATCTGATTTTTAAAACACAAAATAAAGCCCAAATTAATAAAGTGAATATTTAAATTCTAATAATAATTATTATGTCATCATTATTTTAACACCAATTTAATTAATTTTTTCTAACCATTTTAAATTTAGAAATCTATGTTCAAAAATTAAAATAAATCTAAGAAAAATTCAAATCAACAAAGAATATAATAATACGATGATAAAATTTTATAAAATTGTGCATATTTTTAATACTATTTTATTAATTTTTATATCATAAATCAAATATTATTTATTATTAAATAATAAATTATACGTAAATAGTGATTTTGTTTTATAAAAACTATATTCATATTAAAAAAAACCTTATTTTGAAATTTTAGACTCAGCTAGGCCAAACTTTTTAAACCTATATACATTGTAAATTATTAAATTCGAAACTTTAAAAGTTTGTTAATCAATTAATATAGTACTTTTCTGAAAAATAGTACTTTACAAAAAATATTATCAAATAACATATGTGTGCAAGAAAAAATGAAAAAATTCTTATTTTTCAAAAAACCTATAAATTTTAATATGTTGTTGGTAGATTCAAACTTTAGATCATTCTACATGATAATTTTACTGTTATATCTAACGTTTTTCAACAATTTAATTTGAAAGATTCAATGATTATGGATTGAATGATCAAACAAAGCGACCAAACTTATAAGGAAGCTTTCATTAATTAGTCTTTAATATAATAACATAGATATTTACGGGATATACTATAAAAAAATGAAATTTATATAGAATTTTGATCACGGTGTACAACTTTAAAAGAACTATTACAAAAAAAATTATATTTTAATTGATAATTTATTTTCTCAAAAGTTCAAAGTTCCCGCATCTTTAACATATTACAAAAAAGAGTATATTATATTTTAGCAATAAATATTTAAAATTTTTATAAATTATAAATATTATAAATATTAAGAAAAACTAATGATGTTATTATGGTAGTTTGGTCCTAAATACCGCCAAAACATTCTCAACCATTAGATCCAATACTTTTAAAAATACATGATCAAGATTATATCATATAAAAAGAAGTTATTATCTAAAAATGATATAAGTTAAAAGATATTATATTATGATTGGATTTTCTAAAAAGTCAAAACATAAAAATAGTTGTAATTAAATATGGAAACTCATTTAATACCAAAATAATAAAAATCGTTTAATGTTAAATAAATAGGTGAAAACCGTTAGATTTAACATTAAAAACTATATTTGATTAATAAAGCGTATTCTAATAATCTAAACTACATATAAGTAGATTTCCTAAATCTAGAATTATCAACATTAAATTTCGTCACTTTATTCTCTTTTTAGTTTTAGAATAGTTTTTAATTGAAAAAGAACTATTAAACCACAACTAAATTAAAGATTATTTTGTGAATTTCATGTGGACTATAAAATTGGCAAAATCTAATTTTTATAACTCAATATAAACAAATATTAAATTGAGCGTGTAAAATATAATAAATATCAAATTTTTAACCATAATTTTTTTGGCTAAATCTTTTTTAATAATAATTTAATCATGTAAACTAATAACTTTTAAATATTAAAATATTCATAAATAAATATAATTATAAATATTAAAAAAACAATCGTGTGTTGCATGAGTAATAAAATTATAATTATAAAAAAATAATTATAAATAAAATTTAAGTAACCGTGAGCTAGTATATAATAAGTATAATATAGATCTTATCCAAAAATTTGGTCGTACGGTCCTTGGACAACCAAATTAATAAGGACCATCAGATCTTAACTAGATAAATGAAAATCGTTAGATCAAATATTAAAAAAGTGTATTTTATTAATAATAAGATTATATTTAAATTCTAAAAGTGTATTTTGATAATTTAAACCAAATATATCAAATATAAATAAGTTTTCTATATTGAATAGAATTCTCCATGTAAAAAATTCGTAACTTTCTTTTCTTTTCCATGGACAATTACAGTTAGATAAAAATTGTTAAACCATCTTTTAATTAAAGATAATTTAGTTATCTTCACGTGTGGTGTAAAATCGTCAAAATATAATTTTTAAAACACAAGATAAAGCCCAAATTAGTAAAGTGGGTATTTAAATTCTAATAATAATTATTATGTTGTCATTATTTTAACGCAATTTAATTACTTTTTTCTAACTATTTTAAATTTAGAAATCTATGTTCAAAAATTAAAATATATCTAAGAAAAATTCAAATCAACAAATAATATAATAATACGAGGATAAAATTTTATAAAATTGTGCATATTTTTTATCCTATTTTATTAAGTTTTAGATCATAACTAATCAAATATTATTTATTATTAAATAATAAATTATACGCAAATGGTGATTTTGTTTTATATGAACTCACAGAGACCTAATTTCATTGTTAGCACGACTATATTCATATTAAAAAAACCATATTTTAAAATTTTAGACTCAGCTACGACCAAACTTTTTTAAGCTATATACATCGTAAATTATTAAATTCAAAACTTTAAAATTTTGTTAATCAATTACTATACCACTTTTCTGAAAAAGCGTACTTTACAAAAAATATTATCAAATAACCTATGTCTGCAAGAAAAAAAATGATTTTTTTTTTATTTTTCAAAAAAAACCTGTAAATTTTAATATGTTGTTGGTAGATTCAAACCTTAGATCATTCTACATGATAATTTTACTGTTATATCTAACGTTTCTCAACAATTTAATTTGAAAGATCCAACGATTATAGATTGAGTGATCAAACAAAGCGACCATACTAAGGAAGCTTTCATTATTTAGTCTTTAATATAATAACATAAATATTTACGAGATATACTATAAAAAAATAAATTTTATACAGAATTTTGATCGTCAAGGTGTACTACTTTAAAAGAAGAACTATTACAAAAAATATATATTTTAATTGATAATTTATTTTCTCAAAAGTTCAAAGTTCCCGCATCATTAACATATTATAAAAAAGAGTATATTATATTTTAGCAATAAAAATTTAAAAAAATTAAATTTTTTTATAAATATTAAGAAAAATTAATGATACTATCCCGGTAGTTTGGTCCTAAATACCTCCAAAACATTCTCAACCGTTAGATCCAATACTTTTAAAAATAGACGATCATGATTATATCATATAAAAAGAAGTTATTATCTAAAAATGATATAAGTTAAAAGATATTATATTAGGATTGGATTTTCTAAAAAGTCAAAACATAAAATTAGTTGTAATTAAATAAGGAAACTCATTTAATAACAAAATAATAAAAAATCGTTTAATCTTAAATAGATAGGTGAAAACCGTTAGATTTAACATTAAAAACTGTATTTGGTTAATAAATGGTATTCTAATAATCTAAACTACATATAAGTAGATTTCCTAAATCGGATAGAATTTTCAACATTAAATTTCGTCATTTTATTCTATTTTTAGTTTTAGAATAGTTTTTAATTGAAAAAGAACTATTAAACCACAACTAAATTAAAGATTATTTTGTGAATTTTATGTGGACTATAAAATTGGTCAAATCTAACTTTTATAACTCAATATAAACAAATATTAAATTGAGCGTGTAAAATATAATAAATATCAAATTTTTAACTATAATTATTTTGGCTAAATCTTTTTTAACAATAATTTAATCATGTAAACTAATAACTTTTAAATATTAAAATATTCATAAATAAATATAATTATAAATATTAAAAAAAACAATCGTGTGTTGCATGGATAATAAAAATATAATTATAAATAAAATTTAAGTAACCGTCCAATGCATGGGTATAACTGTATAAGCTAGTACTCTTAGAAACACTAGCATGTTATATATATGTCCAACTTCCCCCAACCAGCTCATACACAAACACTTCTCTTCTCTTTCACCAAATGGGATTCCTTACTTCTCCTCGGCCTTTGCAACCACATGAAGAACCTGATTTTTTGAACCACCTTCACTCGGATTCCTCGAGCAGCTCCATCTCCTCTCAATCAAGTTTACCATCAGTTCCATCCCTAAACTCGATTTCAAAAGAAATTCCAAACATCCATCACCTCTGTATATCCACCTTAAAGGGTCACCCTTCAGATGTATTTTCGCTTGTTCTCTCCGGAAAATACCTCTATAGTGGCTCTTCGAATGGTGAATTATGCATGTGGAGCGGAAGCCCTTCAAACCATGAATATTCAGCGGAGAATGTAGTTTTCTCATAAAAGACATATTTGCCTTGCTTTTAAGTTGTCATAAAACAATTTGCCTTCGAGTAATTTCATATGAATGGTTTTGTACTTCTCTACAGATGATGAAAAAGAATTACTTTTAGTTTGTGTTGTATCTGAAAGTGAAGAGAGAAATGATGACTATAAACTTTACTTTTTCAAAGTTCTCATTTTAAAGTTTCATAACATGCACATCTATGAGAGGTCTGATAAATGTTGTCTAATATGATGGTAATAAGGCTAATTAAGATTTAAAACCTGAAGGTAAACCATCTATCCTCAAATTTTCAAACACCGCATTGTTTTTGATTTATAAATCTTTAAAAGGTAGAATAACTTGGTCTATATTTGAATACTCTCCAGGAGAAAGCAAAATTGGTCCTTCTCAACAGTTTGCAGTATCATATGAAAACTTTTATGGTGTTTCATTTTCAACCTTCTTATTTGATACTACCTTCAAGCACCAAGCCAGACATACTCAATGTATCTAGTTCATTAGCACGAGTAGGGGTAAAAAAAACTTTGATATTGACAGTACAGTAGTTTTAGATATTGCAGTTCTATGCCTGTCTTAAATTATAGGAGGAAATGCACAAAACCTCAGTCGAAAAATGGTAGTATGTAGGAATGTACCCTATTTTATGAGTTCAAGGCCATCAACATCTTCAAGCAAAACAAAATTCCTGACCCGTCTCAAAAAAACACTTCAAGTCTTTACTAAAGGGCTACAAGTTCATGAGGTTACTTCCAATGCAACATCCGACAATATGTACTCCTAGACCTTACTGAGTAACTTATGTTCAATCTTGACAGAGATGTGAATTATGTTTTATAAATTTATATGAATTAATAACCTATAATGCATGCATTAATGGAGGTTTAAACATATACAGAAGAAGGTCAATGACTTTATTCCCTGCCCTCCTCAAGTAATTCTATTTAGACATTGTTTTATACCTTTCAGGTAATAAGACATTGTTTTATAAATTAATTAAGTTATTCGTAAATGATTCTTAAGCAAGACATCTAAAGATCTGATCTGCCTAATTAGTAACAAGGGGGTTGTAAGTTAGGCTTAGATGAATTCTATACAGCTACCCTTACTTTACTTTTAAGCTTTTGTTCAAACTTAACAATTTTGTAACTAAGAGGAAGCCATTGAGCCGGAACTTTAGGAGACATTCTGATTTTTATTCTAAATGCTAAGGTCATTACTGATATTAATAACATTCTTTTTGGTTTTCTTATCTGGAAAAACCTAACCTCTCCTACTTTTCATCTTTGTGTACAAATATGTTTGGTCCACGGTAAAAGGCATGATGCAAAAAGTGCTAAAATCAAATCTTGATAATACTAGTTCAAAGACCAGAGATACTTCTAATCCAGGTTGCAAAAGGTTGCTAGAAGTGTCGACAATATGCATTCATCATAATCTTTGACTAAGTTTTAAGTGTAGATAAAGAAAGACACAAACAGAAACGTGTAATTTTATATGAATAGTTATCACTTCTAGTAATTCCCAGATAATTATATGATTATGTAGACTTGAAACTCCGTGTTTAAGCGAACTTAGCTATCATCTACAGTACCATTGCGGAAAGAATACTCTGAAATGCAGAGACTGGATATGTCCTCTGCAGACAAATATACCTTTTATAGTCATTGTTGAGAATCTCATCAGCAGGCAAATAGACCTTTCCTACAGAATTTGTAACTTATCATTTGACACTAAGGTTTGCATAATTGGCTGATTGCATTAGTTTATTTTTCAGATAGATCATACTTGTCATATTGCAATGGCATAAGCGGATAAGCTTTAGCTTGAATGGTGTGCAATTGTGCAAACCATGGTAAACAAGCCCGTGAGTGTAACAATTATTAGCCCAAATTATCAGGATTCAGGCCCAGCATCATGCTACATTTTTTTCATACAAGCCTAGCAGCTTCTTAAACTAGACTAAAAAAATCTCAACTCCATTTCCACATTAGACAAAGGATACACTAGTTTTATGAATCAAGAATTTCGTGTTGAATAATCAGCTCATCTAAAACCTTAAGATGTGGGTTGAAAAGTGGATCACGGGCGCCCATTTTTGAGGCATTAATTTGCCTTCGTGTCCCTCATAAATTGCGAGAATTTTGGGGGTGGCAGGGAGTAGAACTCGTGACCCCCGCCGACCAGAGCTCTGATACCATGTTGAGTAATCAGCTCATCTAAAACATTAAGGTGTTAACATTTCGCACAACATGTTTCATGTGAAGATGTATGTCTACTCTTGCGCATCGAGTAAATTACAATTTCTTTCATGCACAAAATCCGCATTTTGCACAAGTGAATAAAAAGAATAAAAAATTAAAGGGAGCTGATACGTGCACATCTTGAGACTATATTATCCCTAACATATCTAGGAACAGTATGGAGTCCAAGATGTGCACAGGGATATTTTGATCTAAATATCAACAAAGGGTGTGCATCTATCAACTCCCTAAATTAAAAAACAGGCGCTATTTTTAGGCCAACAAGTGAACAATACATGGTAAAAAAGACCTTCACTCTGGAGTTCAAGATTTAGCATGAACAAATAAGCTAAAAACAAAACCATGGAACCTCGACAGAGAACGAGACCGCGTGTGGGTAATTATGGAGCATTCCACTAACCTCAAGGATTCCAGCAGGCAAACAAGGATGTAATTGTTTGCTAGTCCATGTCTTAGGACAGAATACAAGATCTGTCTCTGCATCACATGTTACTTTCTTAGAAGAAGCTTCAATTCCCTAACAAATTATTGCTCGCACTAATAAGTACTCGAATTTTATTCTCAGTTCACACGCTGAGTAACACTAGATTCATTTGGTTGTCAAACTTTTGTATTACGTTACATGATCATCTCTCCTTTTTTCTGCAGTGTATTGCTTATATGGAATGAAGAAAAAATGCACAAGATTAATACTTTGGTTTGCCTTACGAATATAACGAATTTACACCCCGCCTATTCTTTTTTACTTTTAATTTAATTTGTACTCAAATTTTATCGGGGAAGTAGCTCAATTGGTAGAGCAAAAACTCCTATATTAGAACGAGTTTCGTTTCATGTTGAAACAAGGTTCGATGTTCAATTCCTCGCTTCTCCATGTATGTTTTGTTCATTTTAATTAGGTCTAGCTTATAGGTTTTTCATTTCTTCAAATCAATGCAGTAAAAAAGTACATCTGACAACTCTGTTCACAACTACAAAAAGATTCAGCGGAAGCCATCATAATCTTTGACTAAGTTTTAAGTGTAGATAAACAAAGACACAAACAGAAACGAGTAATTTTATATGAATAGTAATCACTTCTAGTAATTCCCAGTTAATTATATCATTAAGTAGACTTCAAACTCTGCGTTTAGGCAAACTTAGCTATCATCAACAGTACCATTGCCGAAAGAGCACTCTGAAATGGAGAGAATGAATATGTCCCCTGCTGACAATTATGCCTTTCCTGGTCACTGTTGAGCATCTCATCAGCAGGCAAATATACCTTTCCTATAGAATTTGTAACTTATCTTTTGGCATTAAGACAGCGCACTTTTAATTAAGGTTGTTGGCATTAGTCCTCCTGACATGAACTTAGACATAATTAAAACTAATGTTGCTCAATCAGCAGCTTGGAAACTGATTTCTCTGGCATATGTACTAATCCACCAGATAGGGTGTGACTTTGCCATTACACTTGCTCACTTACTTACTTACTTACTGTGTACTATTTTGGTAATGCAAGATTAGGATATTATATATTATAAGTACTAGAAGATAACCCGTCTAGTTAATTTATTTAAAATTTTAAATTATTTATTTAATATGCATTCATTGTAATCTTTGACTAAGTTTTTTAAGTGTAGATTAAGAAAGACACAAACAGAAACGTGTAATTTTATATAAATAGTTATCACTTCTAGTAAAAAAGTACATCTGACAACTCTGTTCACAACTACAAGAACCGGATTTGCTAATATGAGTTATTTTGGAGCAAAAAGCCAATTTCAGAAAGGAGATTGTAGTCTCGAAAAAAGACCATGACCTTCTTAACTCAAATTTTATTCTCAGTTCAAACGCTGAGTAACACTAAATTCGTGTGGTTTTCAGTTGTCATACTTGTGTTATGTATCATGTTACATGATCATCTGAGTAACACTAAATGCTTATATGGAATGAACATAAACTGAAACACAAGGTATATACTTTGGTTTGCCTACTAATATAATTTAACTTTAATTTTAATTGGTAGAGCAAAAACTCATGCTTTGCACAAGGATCGTTATGTGATATAACAAGGTTCGAGGTTCAAATACTCGTTTCAATGTCAGGTACCCTTAGAAAAGAATTGTATCTGACAACTCTGTAAATAATTACAAGAACTAGATCTGCTAATATGTAAATACTAATGTGAGTCGCATTTATTCAGAAAGGCATTTTCAGAAAGGAGATTGTAGTCTCAGTTATTCAAATGAGCATAGTTTTTTTTCTTCTCAAAATGTTGCAGTGCAAAAAGTCTTACAATGAAAAGATAGATAATTGTGGATTAACCGCAGTTTAATTTGTTGTTCCGCATCAAAAGATTTAGCAGTAAATTGTTCGACTACTCAAAACAAATTCTAAAACTTGCAGGAAGTTTGGAACTAGACTCAATAACTCATAATGTTCTGAAATCTAGATGTTGGTGACTAGGTAGAGGAAATTAGAAATCTATTAATATAATTTTCTTAAAGTTCACAACAGGCTGAAATCAAATGCCATTCATTTCTCTGTCTGGTGGTTCTGAAGCCCCAGTCTTGAACCACTGAAAAACTTGTTCAGTGCCCACAGCATGGTTCAACTGTTTACAATCATCGAAAGATACTTCTAATCCGGGATGCAAAAGGTTGCTAGAAGTGTCGACAATATGCATTCATCAAAATACTTTGCAGGAGCAGCAAGATAACTTGGGATTCGACTAAACAACCTTCAAGATCTGTCCACAAAATTTAATTTACTTTGCATCACGAACATAAAGAAAACTGAAGTACATATTACAAGAACATTAGTATAGTAAAAGACATTTAGAAAACAAGATTGACCAGGTTCCACAATAGGGAATTTGCAACCTGTATAATATATAACAATGTTGAGCATCTCATCAGCAGAAAAATATACCTTTCCTACAGAATTTGTAACTTATCATTTGGCACCAAGACAGAGCACTTTTAATTAAGGTCGTTACGGTGTCTCTTTCTCTGTGTAACATTATAGTCCTTTTGACTCATAACTTAGACATTAATTAAAAGTAATGTTCCTCAATCAGCAACTTCATAACTGATTTCTCAGAATAGGAAGTGACTTTGTCATTTCACTTGGGTCAAATTGGTCTCATATGCAAATCCAAATCCAAAAAATTGCAATTACCTCTGCATCAATACAAGCCCTGATAACTGATTTCTCCTGAACATTTGTCGTCTTCTTCCGGCAAAGGCGGCCAATGAAACCCGGGATTTCTTAGCCCAAATTTGTGGATCAACCACTCATCAACCTCAACCTGCGGCCAACTAAGAGCAATAATAGAAGAAAATGTTAGATTAGGAAATTGTTTGCCAAGTGCCAAATGTGAAAAAATAAAGATAATCTATAACTAACATTATAGTACTACTTGGTTTGATCTTATATTATTATGAAAAAAAACACATCTAATCATGCAAAAAAATATCACAGTAAGTGATACTAACAAAAAACTAAACGAATGGTTTGTTCGAACAAGATAAGCTCAAAAAAATATATTTGGATAAAATAAATATCACAATACTATTAATTCAGGATATACTTTTTCACCGTACCATCCATTTGATCACTTAAAGATAATGGGGATTACAAAACATTAAGTTGTAGATTACCAGTCAGAGAACTTCTTGTCATCAACCGAAATGTAGTCAGCCTCAATAGTTATATCATCAGCAGGACAATCAAATGGATTTATGACAGCCTGATGCAAATTCCATGATACCACCTCAAAACTTACTACAAAGGTTAACTCAAAGAAAAAATTACTGTTTATTATTTTATGCTCACCCTGAGATGATGATCCGAATTGCAATCACAGGCAGTCGCTGCTCGTGCTGCCTCAGACAATAACTGGGAATACTGCCAATGATAAAGAAAAGCATATTAATGACTGATATTCAAGCTAAAAACTGCATGAGCCCAATGGTGATAATACATACAAACACTCGTGCAAATTCTAGGTAGTAGGGGTCTTCCCATGTTAAAACGGGTAAGTAGTCATGATCTTATTTAGTTGAATATTATATTCAGAATTTTATTCTGGTTATAAATAGCACTTCTATTATGTTGACTGATTAGAGTTTACTATTAAGATTAATATATAATTGAAATTGGTTTTCTAAGAAAGTCCAATGCATAGCTATAATAGCTAAAATATATAGGACTAAATCTACAAAAACACAACCCCATTGCATAGCTATGATGGAATGAAAAAAAAATGGATAATTATTAATTAGTGTCATATATAAAACCAAAGATGGCAAGTCATCCTTGTCACATCACTTTGTAAAAGAAAAATTGGAAAAGAAGAGGAAAATATATTTTTGGTGGGTGAAACTACACATGGAAATAAAAATAGCTATAGGCATTTTAGCATTAGGACTGGAGCACAAGTTCTATTTAATACCAAATGTCACTTTCTAGTGCAAAATATAGTAATGACTAGCCATTGAGCATCCGCATTAGCGTTGGACTTGCTCTTACAAAGCAAGGCAACAAGTTGCTCATTCTGCCAATTCATTGTAGAAGACAGAAAAAATATGCAAGGCAACAAGTTGCTCATTCTGCCAATTCATTGTAGAAGGCAGAAGAAAAAACAATCGTAGGTGTAGTTGTGTGTGGGTAATAAATGACTAGTGACACAACAAGTAGGTGTAGTTGTGTGTGGGTAATGAAGGTTAAAATTGTAAAATTGGAACTTAGTGGAAAGAGTCAACATGCATTTCATACACAACATACCTGCTTGGCAGATTCTATTGGAGTTCCGTTCAAAGTAGCAACTGAAGCGCCTGACCTTATATTATGTTTACTAGCAACTGATCCTTCGTATACCTGCCCGATCATGGTTTGGCTCAATGTCATTTACCACACATACAATTGTCATAATAGTAAACATGCAAATTTTTTGCAAAAAGAACATTTTATGGCATCCAAAGAACGGAACTCAAGTAGAAGTAACTTTGTTTTCTCAAGTACTACCCACTTTCCACCCCACCAATTAGAACCTCTTTCAGTCCTCTTTCAGTCCCCACCAATATGACTAGCTCATATTGAACATTCAGTCCTCTTTCAGTAGTTGGGAAGCGTCCAATGTCGTCCAAAAGCCATGGATCAGACCATAAATTGATCTTTCTTCCATTAATCACTCTCCACAGGATTCCCACCTTCACCAAAGCTTTAGAGCTCCATATGCTGCGCCAAGAGTAACTCGAGCAAGGTCCCAAAGCAGCTTCTAGAACTGACGAGTGAGGGTAGTATTTTGCTTTTAAAACTCTAGCTACCAGTGAATTCTAATGGTATATAAGTATCCATATTTGCTTTCCCAACAGAGCATCATTAAACACTGCTAGATCGCGAACACCCAGACCACCTAAGCTCTTTGGTTGACACAACAGCTCCCAACTCTTCCAGTGGATTTTTTTCTGATTATCATTCGACCCCCACCAAAAACGTGCCATCATAGAGTGAAAATCATTGATCAGAGCCATCGGAAATTTATAGACGCTCATAATGTACGTAGGAGTAGCCTGTATGATAGCCTTAAGTAAAACTTCTTTTCCTCGTTTTGATAAAAGCTTCTCCTTCCAGCCTTGAATTTTCTTCCAGATTCCGTCTTTAACTACACCAAAAACTGCTTTCTTAGATCTTCCAATAATCTTCGGAAGTCCAAGGTATTTCAACAATATTCATTTCCAATATTGAATCGATCTCACTTTTTGTAGAATTGCAGACCCCTTCGCTAAAAGACACCTCCAACTTGTTGATATTAATTTTTTGACCGGAAGCTGCTTCGTATTTGTTGAGAATGTCAACAATGACTGAGCATTCCTGTCGGTTGGCTCTCGCGAACAAGAGGCTATCGTCTGCAAAAAATAAGTGAGTGATTTCTGGACCTCTTCTGCTGCAAAAAAAAGACATCATTGTATTATAAAAAGTATATAAGTTTATGTTCATTAGTTAAATTAGTAATTAATCATTTCTTAGATAAATTTTGTAGTAGTGGTCTATTTTATATATAGACATTCATGATTAAAATTTAAATCCCACCCGGTTTTTTTGACTCTATTTATGTTGTATCGATTTTATCGACTCTTCACCAACACATGTTTCTATGACATATTATTTATTTCTTCCAGTTCGTCTTCTCGGTCTTTTTCCTCATTTTCAAACGTATGACTTGATAATTTTTGTCGAGTTTTGTGATTTTTATGGTGATATTGGCTTGTATTTGGTTTTCAATCAAATAATGATGATGACCTGTAGATATTGGTGGTAGTGGTGGTGACGATGGTGGTGAAAAGGCCGGTGATAAATAATGGCAATGTGATTATTGTGGTTATTACAATATGTAGATGAAGATTTGTAGGTGGTTGTCGAAAGTGGTGGTTTGAGGTTTGGACAAAAGTTGGTGGTTGGATGCAGTAGTTGCTGGTGGTCGGAAATTGTGGTTGAAGTTAAAAGGAGATTGTGGGAGTGGATGTATGTGGATAACATTACTAGGTGGTAGAAGATGAAGATGAAGCATATATTGGGTGAGTAAGATTAGATCTCATATATTGACATGGGTAGCTAGAATTAAATTTGATAATTCATTTAAGAGGGGTTTTCATCAAAATATTACTCTATCTCTATTTATACATTTTTAAGCATTCAAATGATTAATATCTTTAGTTTTTATTTTGAATGTCGACTAAATATATAAAGTAACGACAAAAAAAGTTCTCAAATTAAGCAGAATAGGAAACTAATGGTAAGGGAAAAAAATTCAATTCATTTTTCATATTACTCTTAAAAGATGCATATCTGATTTTATTCTCAGATAGTAAAATGTTGAAGATTTTGTCTCTTTATTCTTTATAACATATCTTTTTTTGGTTGATTATATGTGTTGATTCCATGTTATTTACGTTCATACGACGATGATGGTCAATTATTAAGACTTCTGAATGGTGATCGATTTGTAGGATTTGTGTGACAATGCTAAAATTAGATTACAGTATCGACTTGATTATTACGATTGATCGCATTTCCCTTAACTATTACGCTATTACAAAAAAACACTTTTAAGTAAATTGTTGCAATATTATTGGTTTATGATAGATTTGAATATTTTCCGTTAGTTGAGTATCACTTTTTACATTTTACGATATTATTATTTTATTTTAAATTTATATAAATTAAAACTTGAACCGGTGTTATAAAATCACCGATTCCAGTGATTAATCGGCGGACATATCGAAAATTAGTCGATTTCCGATCTCATTTTCCAAAATCGGTATACTAATCGTTTTTCTTCATATCTGGTCAATTCGATGAATATCAGAGATGTGAAGAAAAATTATGAAAGAAATTTGTTACAACAAAGAAATATTAAATACGAAAAGTAATACAAAATCGATTGATATGTGTGATAAGTTGGTAACTAAATATTTGATAAGATTTAGATGAAATTTAATTTGTGATTCATAAGATAAAATTACTTTATATTATATAACCATAAATATAAAATTATTATATATATAAGTATATAGATGCGGTTCGGATTGCGAGCGAGTTGGTTCTTGTCAACTCGAAACCAACCCACAATCCGCGAATTTTTAAAGTAGTTGAACCGAAACTGCGAACCACACTTTGGTTTCGGTTCGGACCGATTTAAAATCGGATCGGATTTTGCAGATTATGTAGTTTAACCAGAACTGTGATCACCCCTACCTACAAGTGGTGTATTTCTATTTTGCTTATAAATTTTTTAGTTTTCTATTAACAATATTTGATTTGTTTTAGTATTTTCAGACATAGATATATTTATTTATAATAAAATATAAAGTATATATATATATGGGAAAGATCCAGAGAAACCCTATCTTTTTGAGAGAACCGAGAGAACTAATCAATCACCCTTAATTTCCCGCACCATCCAACGGCTGATATGTTTTAAAGATTTACTATAATACTTTTATTAGTACTTTAAGATTCTTTTAAGTGTTTTAAAAATTTTACAAGATTCTTTTAAGTGTTTTAATAATTATATTAAAATTAGGATTCTGTTAAGTATTCTATAAAGTGTTTTATAATATATTTCAATATAAAATTTATTTATAATAAATTTCTATTGATAATCAAGATTCTTTTAATTGTTTTATTAAAATTCATTACTTATATTATAGTATATCAATGGTCTTAGAAGGTTCTCTCGATAAAATGGTTCTCTCTAGAATTGTAGATAGATAATAAATAGTTTAATTTAATAGATATCATAAAATATATTATTAAATAAATGTATTTGATTAGAAGTGGTAGATGCAGGGTGGGTGAGATGATGTGTTATTTGATTGAAATTACTAATCTGCAACCCTGCAAGTGGTATATTTCTATTTTGTTTATTAAATTATTTGCATGTCTTACTTGTTAAGATATTGTCAAATTTTCCAAATTTTTAGTTATCTATTAACAATTTTTGATTTGTTTTAGTATTTTCATACATAGATATATTTGTTTTTATATATTTGTATATAGATAATAAATAGTCTAATTTAATAGATATTATAAAATATATTATTAAATTACATCCGATTAATTCCCGATTTATCGTTCCGATAAATTCCCGATTTTTGATAAATCTCAGATCGGTACCTCGATCGATTTATTTCGATTAGTGATTTTTGCAACACTGCTAAATTACGTTTTATAAATTTGCTAATGTAATCACAAATTTGCTAAAATTTGAGTACGTTTTATAAATTACGATTTGCAAAGTATCTTATGTATCGAATCAAACATAGACGATATCTTATTGAACTTCAGTAATTTCTTTTCGAACGAAACAATATTCGATAATATTGAAGCGAGCCCAAACTTGAAAGATAATCAAACTTTTCAATATTTCTTCAACCTTATTCACAACTAAACTATCTTTCGAACTCGAGCAATGATTTAACGAATTGAATATTGTTTGATAATTTTATTGTTTTTTCCCGAACTTGAGTTCGATAATATACCCAACCGAACTAATCGAGTTTGGACCAAGTCATACTCGAACGAACTTATTGGATATCTCAATTCGCATACAGCTCAAATTTTATGTTCATTATATTATTACAATTGGAATAACAAATAATTGAGTACCTATGGTTGTTCGAAAAGTAATGATCTATTTTTAGTTGCTTGAAAAATAATTTTAAAATTTTAATTGATAATTGTATTATAATAGTATTACAATAAAAGAGTTTTTTTGCTAATCCTATATTACACTTATTATATTTTATTGAATATAATAATAATAATATTCAACAATAATATTTGTAATGATAATATTATACTCTTATTATTGAGTATTATTATTATTATTCAATAATAAATTTTATTATAATTATTGAATATTATTATCATAAAAAAAAATTACTGAATATAAAGTTGTTAGATTTATATATCTCTATTATATTATTAAAGACGAAAAATTATATTATCCTTACTTATTTATAAAAAAATATTGAATAATAAAATTATCTATTTATAACGAATTAGCTCGGTTTATTTTAAATTAAAAAAATGAATTATTAATACTACTGTATTTAGATTGGAATTGTGTAATATATAGCAATGTTAAATTCAGTAAAAAATATATTTAGATTAAAATATGAACTAACCATAGTTTGTATAGTAGGATTAAAATAGTAAATAAAGAATTTTTTTTAATATAATATGATTGGTTTAAAATTTACAAATGGTTTGGTTCTATATTTTGTGATTTATATTTTACATTTTTTGATTGGTTAACTGAACTTTGGTAATTGAGGAAAATATTTAATTTATTATGATTGATCTAAAATTTAGGAATTGACTCTAATTGGTATTAAGATAATTTATATTTTCTAATAGATAATTTATATTTTTTTATTGGTTAACTGGACTTAGTAATGAGGAAAGTATTTTACTTATAATGACTGGTTTAAATTTTATGAATTAAAATTTAGAAATTGAATTTGATTGATCTTAAAATAATTTATATTTTCTTATTGGTTAACTGGACTTTTATAATGAGGAAAGTATTTGACTTAATATGATTGGTCTAAAATTTAGGAATTGACTATGATTGATCCTAAAATAATTCAAAATTTCTGATTGGTTAACCGCATACCTGAACCTTACTCGACTTTGATAATGAGAAAAATATTTAACTTATTGTTATTGGTCTAAATCAGTCTAAAATTTAGTAATTGACTGTGATTGATCCTAAAATAATTCAAAATTTCTAATTGATTAACCGCATACCCGGGTAGACTCAGGTATTATAATAAAGAATACTAAGATTTATGTGTATACATGTCTTAAAATTAAGGTTTAATATGCGTTAGGCCCTGATTCAAATACTCACAAAGGTTTAATATGTCGAAGGCCATTCAAATACTCACGTCTTATAAACATCAGTAGAGTAACGATTGATTTAAATACTCATATATTGCAAATATAACAATCTCTCGGATTGATAAACTTATTTAATATTTAAAAAGTTCTTTACAAGTCTTGCATGCAGTAAGCAGCCCAATTCTAACAAATGCCAGTCTCATCTGCAATTGCCTCTTCAACCTTTTACAGTTTCATCAACAAAAAGCCAACACCACAGATACTTCAACATACGTAGTCTTATTCCGGCACAGGCAGCCAGGGATTTCTTTACCCAGTTTAACCGTTGACCCAGTCATGACCATCAAATACCGGCCAACTAATAGCAATAATGAAAGCAAATTTTATAACACAGATTAGAAATCTGTTTGCCATAGTGCCAAAAGTTAAAAAATAAAATAAAATAATCAATAATTAACATCCTAGTACTCCGTTTGATCTCATATTATCATGAAACAAGCACATTTCCGTGCAAGAGGATATTACTCTGCGATACTAACAAACTAACAAAATACTGAAGGAATGTTTTGTTCGAACAAGGTAAGTTCAAAAAAAGGATGTTTCGACAAAATAATTATATTATCACAGTAATATTAGTTTAGGACACTTCTTTAACATATCATCCTTTTGATCACTTAAAGATATTTGTGATTATAGAACATTAAGTTATGGTGTACATTACCAGCTAGAGAATCTCTTGTCATCAACCGATAAGTAGTCAGCCTCAATAATTACATCATCAGTAGGACGATCAACTGGATTTATGACAGCCTGATTCAAATTCGATGATGTCACCTTCACATTTACTACAAAGGTAAACTCAAAGAAAAATTTATGCTCACCATTAAACGATGACCCGAATCACAAGCAGTCGCTGCTCGCGATGCCTCAGAAAACAATTGGGAGTACTGCCAAAGATAAAGAAAAGCATATTAATGACTGAAATTGAAGCTTAAAATTGCAGAAGCCCAAATAGTGATAATCCAGAGTTCCAGACAAAATTAGGGGGGAAAAAATGCACAATCCATTATATATATTAAAGGTGAACATGGGTTTTCAACTCATTTAATAATTTACTATTTTATCCCTCGTTCTCTATTATGAAACATAACTTTGACATTTCGTTCTCTATTATGAAACATAACTCATTAATGTCTCTCCATTAATGAACTATTTAATTTATATACTCATTTATTAGATTTTATTTAGCCTATGACTGTTTTAATTAAATATTTAATGTTTTTTAATTAAAATTTAGTTTTCAACTAGTTTAGCAAATTAAATAAAATTTAAAAATAAATTGACCGAGAGATGTATTTGCATTAGAATTTCATATTTATTTTAACTAAAATGTATTTTTATGTAATTGTCTAAATTAAAAAAGTTATTAGAATCGCTTTTGGTCGTTTTGATATGTTTTAAAGTGGATAGACATGTAAACTGGTTGTGACTAGGGTTGAGCAGAACCGAACCAGAACCGAAAAACCGAACCGAATAGTATAATTTCGGTTCGGTTCGGTTCTAATTTTCTGAAAATTCGGTCTTGTCGGTCCGGACCGAATAGACCGAAATAAATATCGGTTTAGTTTAGTTCTTTCAAAAAAAATTCGGTCTGAACCGAATAGACCGAATTTTTTTTTTTTATTTATATAATTTTTATAGATATAATATATTAATTTGATATGTATGTATATATTCAAAATTTTGCATGGCTTATTTTTGGTACAAGATTTGAAGTTTGAACTATTATATTTACATTTCATACTTGTATTTCATTAGCTAATATTTTTATTTTTAGAAAAATCATATTTTTTGGCTTTTTTTGAAATAAAAATTTTTTATTTGAAAAAATTTCGGTTCTTTTATGAAAGAACCGAACCGAATAGCATTATTTCGGTTCCGGTCCAAAATACAATTTCGGTTCGGTTCGGTTCGGTTCGGTTCGGTTCGGTTTGGTTCGGTTCGGTCCGGAAAAAAATGATAATTCGGTTCTCGGTCTATTCGGTTCGGTTCTGGACCGAACCAACCGAATGCTCAGCCCTAGTTGTGACCGCATAATTATGATCACATAACATGTTTCAATGAAAAATTCAAGTTATTATTAATTTCAGCTTGAATATATTATCCTTGTAATACACAGTGTGAGTATATTGTTATGATATTCTAACGAGATTCGAAACTCAAACCTTTATTTTAAATTGTACGCAAACTAACAATATAGATATTAAATTTTAGTAGAATTTTAATGTGGTTTGAATTGTGTATTTTTACTATTTTATTTTGTGCTATGGGCTGAATACGAATTATACTCTTTTTCAATGATGATTAAGGGGATGTTCAAACATACATAAGAGATGTCGTGATGAAGGCGGTGCATATCATCGGAGGTGGTGAAAAGGTCGTAGAAAATAAAGTGACAAGAGGGTGAATGTAGGTGAAGGTGTGGATCTGAATAAGAATTAAATGTGTTTCGATTAAATGTAAGTATAAAAGATAGAAGCTTTACATTACTACCGTTGTTCAATAATGACGAAGGGGATGTGCAGACGGAGAGACTGTAATAAAAGGCGATGCATTGTCGAATTTGGTGAAAAATGTCGTAGAAAATGAAGGGATTAAAACAGTGAACGTGGGTGAAAGTGTGGATGTAGATAAAAATTGAATGTGTGATTTTGATTAAATGTAATTGTAAAAGATAAAAGTTTTAAATCCATTATATCTATTATAGGTCAACAAGGCTATTTAGTAAATTTATTTTTCACCTTTCTTTCATATTTATGGTTAAAAAGAAGTTTGGCATGAAAATTGAACTCATGACCTCCACATTAGAATTTGGAAATGACTTATGTTCACATCTCCAACCACTATACGAAAGAAAATTTTAGCTTGTTCTAATAAATCATTAACTCCATGCACTAAAAACTAATTTGATATAGTTTATTAACATTTACTTTCACATTTAATCAAGATAAAACTTTCAAAATATTCACTACTTGCTAATAATTAAAATATTATTACAAATTCCTAATTATAAAATATATTATTAAAAATGAATTATGTTTTATGCATTATATATAGCTTATACCAATATGATTTTTTGACCAATGTGAAAAAACTGATATACTCGATTACACTCATTTACAAGCGAGTTTGAATAATCTAATTATTCATGAGTTACTCGAACTCCGCTCATAATATTCTAAATTAGGCTTGATATTATTCAAGTTGAGCTTAATCTCAAGTTATTTGAGTACTTTACCAAGCCGAGTTTGAGCTTCAAAGTTCAGATTAATCGGCTCAGATTAATCGGCTCGAGAGGATCGTGAACTTTATTGGAACTACTATTTTAATTTATTTATATATTAATATAAATATTCAATATTTTATATAATTCATATATTTTATCGAGTCAAACCCGAGCGGAACTCGAGTCGCACCCGAGCCTAATCATTCATTTTTAAACTTTTGTCGGGATAGGGTTAAATCAATTCGAGCTTTTAAGGTGAGCTCGAACGTATCAAATTTTTTATGATTCGATTTTTAAGCTTAAAATTTTAGGCTCGGTCAAACTCGAGTACGAGCTCGAACCCGAACTTTTTGGTCGAATTCAAACTCGAGCGTGATATAGTGTTCAATTCGTCTCATCTGATTACACCAAAATCAAAGCCAAATCACGAAAAATTTAACTCAAGTTACCAAAATTTAAACCCAAATCACTAAATATTTTGAACACAAATAACTAGAATATTCTAGATTTTTTTTTAATTTTTTTTTAGTGTTCGAAGGTTCTGGTGATGGTCTTGCTGATGGTGATAGAGTGGGTGAAAACGAGATTGAGATTGATGTTGAGGTGTGGTCGGGAATATGGATGGAATTCGATGACAAACATATTCATAAGTTATTGTCACAGTGGTGAACGATTTGGTGACAAGAAGATATTGTAGAATGGCGATGGTTTATAAACATTCACACAGTGTATCATAATCGATGATGACAAACGTAATGTATATGCTGGAAAGAGATAACGGCAATGTATAGTAAGAGATAGTGTAAAAGGTCACAGAAAATAGAGGGACAAAAAGGTGGAGGTGGAGATGTAATTAGATTTGAATGTGTGGTTACGATTAAATATAAATATAAAAATAAAAGTATGAAATTAGTTCGAAGTTCTCATTTCATTACATATTCTTATTTTAGCACTTGTATGTGTATATAAACATGAATTTACCAACTCAGGATTAGATTTTTGAAATTACGTATTTTTCAGTCATTTAAAGTTATGTTTTTGGAATTGTTAAGTGTGATTATTCTATTATGATCATATATGAAATTCGCGTAAGATATTTAGGTTATTGTGAATGTTCGTAAACTGATAACATATAATATTTCAAAAATTACGAGTCATCAATTTCAAAACTCAAAACAACCGAATTATCTTAATTTAAATGGTGCTCACGGGCTATCATGCTAGTTGGTTCTAAATTAAGAACCAAAGATGGCTAGTCATCCTTGTCACATCTTATAATAGAAAAAAAACTGGAAAGAAGATGAAAATATACTTGGTTGGTGAACTGAAACTTGGATATCTCTCTATACTATCTATACTATTATATAATAGACAAACCATTAAAAGTTTGGTCCGTCAGTACCAAAGTAATTTTACTTAATTAATCTTACTTATTTATAAAAAATACTAAATAATAACAATATCTATTTATAACCAATTACCTTTTCAACTAAAACACATTATAGATTTTTCTTAACAAAACCCCTTATTTTCCAAAAATATAACGAGCAATTACCTTTCTCAACTTACTTTTTTTATTTTTCTTACTAACATCCCTTCTTTTTCTTAAAAATATTACTTATTTATTTTAAAACCTATTTTAATACTTTTAATTATTAAATGTTAAAACCAATTTTAATTTTAATACTTTTAATTATTAAATTTTAAAACCTATTATAATGCTTTTAGTTATTAAAAAAGTTAACATATTTTAACATTCCTACTTATTTTTTTTTAACAAATGCAATTAATAAAATATTAAAACGTAAATAATATAATAACAATTATTAAAAATAATTTGTGCATTGCATGGGTTAAGCTAGTATTATTACAGACGAAACATTAAAAATTTTGGTCGGTCGGTATTTAGGCCGATTCACAGGCCTATTATACCCAATTTATTTATAACCAATTACCTTTTCCACCTAAAATACATTACCTAATTTATATTTTTTAAACTAAGAGAACTCATCTTCTAAAAATAAAACGGGCAACATATATATAAAATGATAATATTTACTCTACATTTATAACCAGTTACCTTTTTCAGCTAAAACACATTACTACCTCCGTTTCACAATACATGTCCACTTTCTATTTTTAGATTTGCATTTTGAAATGCTTTGACCGAATACCTATTCAAATTATTTTTTGTGAATAAAAATTTAAATATCAAAGTTTTATTCAAAAAAAGGAAATTTAAAAAATAATTTATGTAACTATCCGGTCAATGCACTTTAAAATACGTGTCGGAAGGTCAAAAGTGGACAAGTATTTTCAAATGGAGGGAGTATCTCTTTTATATTTTCTAACTAAAACAGCTCAGTGTCTAAACATAACACATGCAAAATAAATATAATGGTAGTATTGTTATATATAATTATTAATAAATAATCAGTTACCTTTTTCAGCTAAAACACATTACCTTTTTTTATATTTTCCAACTTAAACAACTAATTTTTTAAAAGTAACACAGACAACCTATATATAAAAAGGTAATATAATTTTATATAATTATTAATATGTAACTAATTATCTTTTTAAGGACATTACCTGTTTTATAATTTTTAACTAAAATAACTCATCTTCAAATTAAAAATAACACGGGCAAATATATTGATGATATTATATATTAAAGTTATAAAATTCATGTTTATTATAATTTTTATAACATACAATTTAAATAAGATAATTAATTAAAAAAATAAAAGTAATAGTATATTAATATTTTAATGTTTTAATATTTTCAGTTTAGTCCCTTTTAAGATTTTTTTAAGAGCAAATAAATACGAACCGTTAGATTTGTTTAAAAATATTTTATATTTTAATTTCTACAACACTACTAAAGGTTACATCAAAAATATATTAAATTTAAATATTTATATTGCTAGATATATAAATCTAATTTATTATCTATTTCATGAACATCACTACAAATTTTGGACTATTCAAGTTAAAAATAACAATCAAGCATGCAACTTACTTGAACACGATGGCAAGACTTGGTATATGCCATGTGTTACTCTATTACTTAGGCCCACATGGTGACATGGTACACAATGACAACTTATCAGCAAAATTTGGTCAACTCACATTCAGGAAAGTTGATAGGCAAGAAAACTAACAATTTGACTTTTTTTAAACAACCACAAGTGTGGAGCTGTACTGAAAAATGGTTGCTCACTCTGCCAAAAAATTTTAGAAGGTAAAAAAAACAATCGATAGAGCAGAAAAAAGTTTTGCTCTCTTGTTTTTGGAGAGACTCCAATGAGACCACCATCCATTATGTTAATGTTTTAAATAACACTTCCTCTCTTTTCCCCCAGAATGAGCTTTGACAAAAATTAAATTCTCCAAGACCAATGAACTTATTAAGTTCCTTTAAATAGATACTACTATCTCGCTTGATGCTTAAATTTGCGAAGGCAAAAACGGAGAGAATAAAATCTGGCAAGAGCCTGAAATTGGGCTAATTATAATTATTATGGATCACCTATTCCACTCCAATATATCAAGCGGGTCACCGGAAAATTAGCTCATATGACTCATATCAAGCGGGTCCACATATGACTCAGCAAGTAGGTGTGGGAAGTGGAGGTAAAAATTGTAAAAATGGAACAAAGTATATTTAAAAGAACAAAAGGGAATGTGTCAAACAAAATAGGCAAATCATATACGACATACCTGCTTGACAGTTTCTATTTTAGTTCGATTCAGAGTAGCAACTATGTCTCTTGACTTTATATTATTTTTATGAGCAACTGATCCTTCGTATACCTGATCACATTTAGCACGTTATTTAGCACACATACAATTGTGATAATAGTAAACATGCAATTTTTTTTGCAAAACGTAATACTTCATGGCAATCACAGCATGGAACTTAACTAGAATTACCCCAGTTTTCCTATGTACTACCCACTTCCCACCAAACTAATACGAACCTAAGTTACCCAAACTCGGATACGGGTGTCGGACACGGGGACAGATCCAAATGTCAGATTCTAAGTTTTATAAATTTTGGTTTCGTGTATATGTATCAGAACTGGACACGGGTATAATCTGAAAAAGTGAAAAGTATTTACGCACACCAATGTCATGTCTGGTTGACATGTGTACGAGGGAGAGTCCGGTTAGTGGGGATAAGAACCCTATCAGGAATAGCATTGACTAATAGTAATAGGCACTAGTTAGTAGTTTCTCAACATTTGTGTCTTAGTAGTACTATAGGCCAGTAAGGGCATTAGTGTCTTTTAAAGTGTTAGTTACAGGACTTAGCCTATAAATACCAAGTTAGTTGTAAAACTTCATTATGTTTGAACTATTATCAGAAAATGGAATTCATTTCCACCATCTCTTTCTCTCTCTAGATTCTGTTATTGCTTTCTCTCTCTATAACTGATTTCTATCTCTCTCTCTAGGGTTATTCTCTCTAAATTCTATCATTTCTTCTCTGATTCTCTACAAATATAGCCTTAATCTCTTGTTATCTTACTTGTTTTACTGCTCTAAACATACAAAGACACACAAAACACAAAAACATTCAAAAACTAGAAAATTACTTTGTCAAGGCATGACAAATTGGTATCAGAGCTACAAAGTGAGATCAACTACTGCTTCGATTGCGTTGTATACTCTATTCCGAGTGGTGCGAGCCTAGAATTACTGTAATCGCAGCTCAAAGATCAGAACTTAAGTTTTTCTGTTCAGGTGCTCTGTTTTTCAACTTCTACTTGCAGATCTGTTCTTAGTATGTTGAATTCAGTTGAGATTAGTGTTGTTATGGCCTGTTCAGTGGCGTTTCTATATAATTTGTGTTATCAATTGCTGTTATTGAAGAAAACACAAATGAATTGGGTCAAATTCTGTGTTTTAAGTTTTACAGATGATAGTACTCTGTTTTGGTGTGTAATTGTGGATAAGTTTGGAGTTCTGGAAGTATTGAGATTGAATACTGTCAAAGAGTGGTTATACTGTGTTGTTGATTGGAGGAGTTGTCATTGAGATATGTGGTGTTATAGAAGTGAGAAATTGGTGATTTGTTGTGTGTAAGTAGTTGAGCACTCTAGGTGTTTGAGCATTGTTGTGAAAGAGTGATTGTGTATTGTAGTGATTGTGGAGGATTGTGAAGTCATTGAGTTTGCGAATTGGTGTGTTATTGAAGGAGTGGAGAACTGGTGATTAATTGATTAGTTGACGGTTGAAAACACTGAAGAAGTTTGTGCATTTTAAGTGTTTGATGAATTGACTGTGAAAAATATTTGTTGTGAAATTGTTGATTTTTGGTCAGTGTTATGTGAATTGTTAGATTTGAGGTGTAGATCTGTTGTTGAGTTCCCTTGATGAAGCGCTGCGAATTCAGTTGTGAAGTTTGATGTTAACTGTTGAGATTGTTGCTCATAATCAGGTTGAATTAGTGGAATTGGAAGTTGTGTGAAGTGTTGCCTCTATAGACTCACTTCACTATTGTTAGAGGTCTTAGTTTTGGTCTTGGTGGATTGAAAGGAGATTTGAAGATAAACTGTAGAAGTTTAGAAGTTATCACTTGGAAATGGAGGTAGAAATGAATGAAGGAGACATGGCCTTCAATGAGGCAGTACTTAAGGTGCAGCAACAACTTCTTGCTCACAGGGAAAGAACTAGCCAAAAACTCCAGAAGTTAGAAGATACAATTGAGTTGGCTATACAAAAGATGCAGGAAATTCTAAGCATAAAAGCACAAAGGCAGGATGAAGGATTTATAGATCCTTTTGAATGGTGGAATAGGAGGAGTTGTCACAGTAAGTCAACCAGTAGGACAGAATCACTACCTCATCTCAAGATGAGTTTTCCCACATTTGAAGAAACTGGAATCATTGAATCCTTACAGGATTGTGAGCAACTGTTGACTTTTGAAACTATCTATGATGATGGACCTGTTTATAATGCGGAACCAGGAGAGGTTGTCTATAATGAGGAACCAGGAGAGGATGTCTATGATGAGGAACCAGGAGAGGAGAGCTGGCCTAAGCATGATTTTATCTTAGCAGCACTAAGAAGAGATAACTCAGATTCATTTAAGTCCTTACAATCTGAAATCTGCACAAGTGAAAAACCAGAGGAGTTGGCAAAATTTTCGAACATCCAAGACTTACAACAGATGAATGTGTCACCTAGTGACATGAACATTATTGCATACGATGTTATGGAGCCTAGTAGAGAAGAAAAATACTTGGAAATGTCTAGGTGGATCCTTACATCTTTCATTCTATGGAAACTTCAATTACTGCTCTTGGAAATTCCCTTACCTGATCAACAGAAGATGAAGATATGCCTCCGGTTGACAACAACTATAGTCAGAAGCTTAAATTGAAGGGACACTCCACATTCTTGAATGGAAATGACATCTACAATGATTTGAGAAACCTTCCTGAATCTGAAATCTAGTATGCCCACTAAGAAAGGTGTTCAAGATTTAAAGCCAGTGATTATGCCTGAAAATGCAATTATTTTGAAGCTTAATGATCTCAGCATCACATTGAGTTGTCCCAGTGAGCTTGAATGGATAGAGGGTGACATGAAGATGTGGTTCTTAAGGACTGTGTTAGGAATATGTTGTTCTTGATGATAAGCATAAAACACTTAGTAGAATTTGTGTAAAGTCAATTTTGTAGCTGTCAACGAAATAGCATGCTTAGCAGTGTTTCGTTGACAGGAAGCTCATCAACGAAATGAGTGTTGTAGCAATTGCATTGTACAATACTTCACAGTATGATAGGCATTCTATTCTATGTTTTAGATAGGTTTTCTAAGTCATGTTGACTATGTACTAGATAGGCAAAATAGGTTGGTTAATTGTAAATATGTTATGCCTTGTAATTCTGCCTAAGTGAAGACATGTCAACGGTATGAAGATTACTCTGTCAACGGTATGGAGTTTACCCATCAACGAAACGAGGGAAACACCATCAACGGAATGAAGAATGAAGCTATCAACGAAACACATCTCCTTGCTATCAACGAATCAATGTTGCTTTTTGAACAGTTGACAAAGTGATAGTGACAGTTTACTGAACAGATCTAAAAGGAGATATGGAAGTGTACTTTGCATTGGAAACCATCAAAGTGGTTACTGGAAATAAGGAAACATTCTAGATTTCCAATAAGGTTCTTGGGAATGATTATAATGAGCATAAAGACAAAAGCAAAGATCTCCAAGGACCATTGGACAAAAGGAATGAAAAGCAAGCTACTGATGGTTACTTCTATTATTCTTTAGTTTAACCAAATGTAGAATTGTAAACTTGGGATTTATAACCAAGTGTAGCAGTCACTTTAGAAACAGAGAAGAAAAACAAATAGATTGTATTAGCTATCTTTGAGAGCATTTTCTTCTCTACAACATTGTAACTGAGCAGCTGTGTACATTTGTATCACAGATTATTTCCGCAATAAAAACACTTCAGTTGGATCATCAAACAATCCAACTGAATTATTTATATCTTGTGTTTTTATTTATTCAGTTCAGTTTAATCTCATAAAGTGTTTAGTTTCAAGAAAATATCAAGAATTGTATTCAACCCCCCCTTCTACAATTCTGTTAGGTCATTTGGGAATAACAATTGGTATCAGAGCGAGCTTCTAACATACAAGAAGTTTAAAGATCAAGACCAAAAACAGAAACCATGGTGAAGAAGGATGCAGGTGTGAAGATACCAGTTCTTGATAAAGACAATTACTTTCACTGGAAAGTAAAGATGCATTTACATCTCATGTCTATGGATGAGAGGTATGTAGACTGCATTGAGAAAGGTCCACACGTTCCCATGAAGCTTGACTCTAGAGTTGGACTGCCAGATGATGCACCTGATGTAGAGATTCCAAAAACTGTCTCAGAATGGACTGTTGAAGATATTGCAGAAGTTCATAAAGACAAAAGGACCATGAACATTCTGTTTAATGGTTTGGAGCAAGAGATGTTTGACAATGTTATCAACTGTACAACCTCTAAGGAAGTATGGGATACTGTTAGAACACTCTGTGAAGGAACTGAGCAAGTCAGGGAAAATAAAATGCAACTCCTTATACAACAATATGAGCATTTTCATTTTAAAGCTGGTGAAACCCTAAATGACACGTTCAGTAGGTTTCAAAAGCTTTTGAATGGATTAAAGTTGTATGGGAGGATCTATCAAACCAAGGATTCAAACCTTAAATTTCTTAGAGCTCTTCCAAAAGAATGGAAGCCTATGACTGTTTCTCTCAGAAACACTCAAGAGTACAAAGACTACACTCTTGAAAGGCTTTATGGAACCTTGAAGACTTATGAGCTGGAAATGGAGCAAGATGAAGAAATTGAAAAGGTACAGAAGAAGGGTGGATCTATTGCATTGATTGCATCAGTGAACCAACTTGAAGATGACAATAAAGAAGCTGCAAAGGCCACAACTAGTCGATCTAGTTGTAGGAGTGATGTTAGCAAGGGTAAAGACAAGATGACAGAAGAAGAAGAATCAGAACCAGCCAACTTGGAGGACTTAGATGAGATTGATGAACACATTGCTTTTCTGTCTAGAAAATTCTCTAAGTTCAAGTTCAAAAGAAACTCAGAAGCAAGGCCACCAAGAAGAGACTTTCAACCTAGCAAAACAAACTGGATTGAAAAGTCTAAGTCAAAATGTTTCAATTGTGGAATGCTTGGTCACTTTGCTGGAGACTGCAGAAAGCCCAAGGTTGAGAAGGGCAACAGGAAATTTGAGCCTGTTGATTATAAAAAGAAATACTTTGAACTTCTCAAACAAAAAGAAAAGGCTTTCATGTCTCAGGAGTATGATTGGGCTGGTAATGGTGAAGATTCTGATGATGATGTTGAGTATGTCAACTTGGCTCTTATGGCTGACAATCATGAGCAGGAAGCAAGTTCCTCAAGCAACCAGGTAACAATTACTAATCTTTCTGAGCTTTCTAAAGAGGAATGCGACAATGCAGTAAATGAAATGTCTACTGTATTATATAATTTGCGTGTTACTCTTAAATCACTTACTAAAGAGAATTCAAGAATAAAAGAGACCAATCTGCTCTTAAGTGATAGGAATGCAATGTTAGAAGCACAGCTCATTGAATTTGAGAAAATGAGATGTGTTAGTAGGGATGCTAAGAAGGAACTTGAGAACGTGTTACAAAGGGAAGAAATTCTTAGAACACAACTTGAGATAGAACAAAGTGTGATTGCAAAATGGAAGGATGCCAGGAATGTTGCTACCAACATAATTAATGTTCAAGGCGTGGAATCCTTCTGTGAGCAATCATGGGAAAGGAACAAAGAGAAGCTAGGGTATGTTGGTGAAACCTTAGAATCAGGAACAGAGTCAACAAACAACAATGATCATTTGTTGAAGGTTGATATGTCAACGGAATGCAATGTTCCGTTGACACATGAACCATCAACCGATCAGGCTGTTTCGTTGACAGACAAAAGAAAAGATAAACTCACTAGACTTAATGACAAGTATGGTCCTGTCACCAAGAACTTTGTTCAAGGTGAGTCTAGTATTTTAAAGAAAATTGAGAAGCCTGTTGAGAGAGCTAATGTAGGTCACTTGTCTAACAAGCAATTGAAAGACAAGGTAGAGAAAGTTCATAATGAGGCTAAGGGAAATAAAAAGAATAACAGGAATGGCAAAGTAGGAATTAACAAACACAACAATTACACACCTGATAAATATGCTCCTAGAAAGACATGTGTTAATTGTGGAAGTGTTAGTCATTTGTCTACTAACTGCAAATCTGTTAAGAAAACTCCTAATATGAGAATGCCCAAGCCTGCAATGAACAGTTCCATGCCTACAATGCCTGTTATGTCTAACATGTTTGCTCCATATGCACAATTTCAGAATCCATATGCTAGCATGCCATTTGTGTCTAATCCTTACATGAATATGTTTAACATGCCACAAATGCCATGGAACATGAATAACATGATTGTTCCTCCAACTATGCATGCTATGAATGAAAATATGAGCAACCCTCAGAAATCAACACCAAGGGTAAAGATTGATTTGAATCAATCTGAGCCCAAAGTGAAAAATGGTACAAAAGGGAATGCAAAGGCTAACAAGACAGGACCCAAGGAAACTTGGGTACCAAAATCGACTTGATTTGGTTTTATTGTGTGCAGGGAGACAAAAGGAATCTTTGGTACTTGGATAGTGGTTGTTCAAGACACATGACTGGTGATTCTACCCTGCTCACAGAGTTTCAGGAAAGAGCTGGCCCTTGTATTGCTTTTGGAGATGACAGCAAAGGCTACACAAAGGGATATGGCTTGATTTCAAAAGAGAATGTCATCATAGATGAGGTTGCATTGGTGGATGGTCTTAAGCACAACTTGCTTAGTATCAGCCAACTTTGTGACAAAGGATTTTTAGTTACTTTTTTTAGAGAAGCCTGTGTTGTTTCTAAAGGAGGAAACAACAATGTGGTAATGACTGGATTCAGAAGGGGGAATGTGTACATTGCTGACTTTAGTAGCACAAGTTCAGACACCATCACTTGTCTTTTCAGCAAGGCAAGCAAGGATGAAAGTTGGTTATGGCACAAGAAGTTATCCCATCTGAATTTCAAAGTTATGAATGATTTGGTGAGGAAAGATCTTGCTAGAGGAATTCCACAGGTGGAGTTCTCCAAGGATGGTTTGTGTGATGCCTGTCAAAAGGGAAAACAGAAGAAGGCATCATTCAAAAGCAAGACAGAGTCATCAATTGTCCAGCAGCTTGAATTGCTTCATATGGACCTATTTGGCCCTGTAAATGTTATGTCCATCTCAAAGAAGAAATACTGTCTTGTGATTGTTGATGATTTTTCTAGATTTACATGGACTTTCTTTTTGCACTCTAAAGATGAGGCAAGTGAAATCATTATCAATCACATCAAGATGGTAAGCAATCATCCTGATTTCAAAGTAAGAAGGATTAGGAGTGACAATGGGACAGAATTCAAGAATTCAAGCATGAAGGTGTTCTGTGAAGAAAATGGTATTTTGCATGAGTTTTCAGCAGCAAGAACACCACAGCAAAATGGTGTAGTGGAAAGGAAAAACAGAACACTTATTGAAGCTGCAAGGACAATGCTAGATGAATCAAAGTTACCTACATATTTTTGGGCTGAGGCAGTTAACACAGCTTGCTTTACTCAAAATATTTCTTTGATTAATCAGGCCAAAGGAATGACCCCTTATCAGTTACTCAAAATAAAGAAGCCACTATTGGATTTTCTTCATGTCTTTGGATGCAAGTGCTTTGTTCTGAGAAATCAAGCTGAGCATTTGGGGAAATTTGAAGCAAAGGCAGATGAAGAAATATTTGTGGGATATGCAGCAGGGAAAGCTTACAGGGTCTATAATCTCAGAATCAACATTGTTATGGAATCTGTACATGTTGTTTTTGATGATCTCAAAATCCAAGGTCTCTGTGATGAAGGTTTCCATGAAAGTCTTTCTTTTGAAAATAAGGAAGGAGATCAAGTGAATCATGATAAGGCTACTGAGAAACAGCCTAAAGTTGTTGTATCTAGCACAGATGAAAGCAGCAGTGAAGATGAAATTGCTGCATTAAGGTTAAAAAGGATAGCAGCTAGCAGACCAAATGGTCATTTCGTTGACAGTCATGATGGTGGATTCGTTGACAGTCAGAATGAGCGTTTCGTTGACAGCCAAAACGGTTATACCGTTGATAGTCATAGGAATACTTCTAGAAGTGATCACTTAGGGACAACAAACTCAGGGGGAGTTTCTCAAGGACAAATATCCAATCAAGGCAATCATGATCATGAAGCTACGTCTTCAAGAGCAAATCTACCTCCCTCAAGGAAATGGACTAAAGATCATCCCTTTGAACTTATTATAGGGGATGTCTCTTCAAAAGTCCAAACTAGAAGAGCAACTCAAGAAGAATGTCTATATAGTAGCTTTCTGTCTCAAGATGAGCCAAAGAAAGTTGAGGATGCACTTCTAGATCCAGATTGGGTTTTAGCCATGCAAGAAGAGCTAAACCAATTTGAGAGAAACAATGTTTGGAAGCTGGTGCCCAGGCCTAATGACAGGAGTGTTATAGGCACAAAGTGGGTGTTCAGAAACAAGATGGATGAAAATGGCATAGTCACAAGGAACAAAGCTAGATTGGTTGCAAAAGGCTATTCACAGGAAGAAGGAATTGATTTTGATGAAACCTTTGCTCCTGTTGCAAGACTAGAAGCAATAAGGATTTTCCTAGCCTATGCAGCCCATGCCAATTTCAAGGTCTATCAAATGGATGTGAAGAGTGCTTTTCTGAATGGGGAATTGGAAGAGGAGGTGTATGTAAGTCAACCTCCTGGTTTTGAAGATGATGATTTTCCAGACTATGTGTACTTCCTTCTCAAAGCACTCTATGGTTTGAAACAAGCACCTAGAGCCTGGTATGACACTCTCTCACAGTTCCTCCTTGAGAATCATTTCACTAGAGGTACTGTAGATAAAACTCTTTTTCACAGGGTTGTAAATGGCTCTACTTTACTTGTTCAAATTTATGTAGATGATATAATCTTTGGGTCTACAGATGTGAAACTTTGTCAAAAGTTTGCCAAGCTTATGCAAAGTAAGTATGAAATGAGCATGATGGGAGAATTAACTTACTTTCTTGGTCTTCAAGTAAAGCAAGTTAATGAAGGCATTTTCATTAGTCAAACAAAATACATTCATGATTTATTAAAGAAGTTTAACCTAATGGAATGCTCTCCTGCCAAAACTCCCATGCCTACTGCCACCAAACTTGAATTGAATACTAAGGAAAAATCTGTGGACATTTCAAGTTACAGAGGCATGGTAGGCTCACTTTTATATTTAACAGCTAGTAGACCTGATATTATGTTTGCTACATGTCTATGTGCTAGATTTCAGGCTGATCCTAGAGAATCCCATTTAGTTGCTATTAAAAGAATTTTCAGATATCTCAAAGGAACACCAAACCTTGGCATTTGGTATCCTAGAGAATCTGGTTTTGAACTAATTGGTTATTCAGATGCAGATTTTGCAGGATGTAAAATTGACAGGAAAAGTACAACTGGAACCTGTCAATTCCTAGGAAACAAGCTTGTGTCATGGTTCAGCAAGAAACAAAACTCAGTTTCTACCTCCACAGCTGAGGCTGAGTATATTGCAGCTGGAAGTTGTTGTGCACAGATTTTATGGATGAAAAACCAACTACTTGATTATGGATTAAGAGTTGAGAAAATTCCTATTTTCTGTGACAACACTAGTGCCATTGCCATTACTGAGAATCCAGTGCAGCATTCAAGGACCAAGCACATTGACATCAAGTACCATTTCATTAGAGAACATGTTATGAATGGTACTGTGGAGTTACATTTTGTTCCAAGTGAACAACAACTTGCAGACATCTTTACCAAGCCACTTGATGAATCAACATTCTCAAGATTAGTAAGTGAGCTAGGTATGCTAAATTTCTCTTAATTATTTTTGAGATATTTGCAAGTCAAAATGCAGCCAGAAATTTGCTATGTTTTTCTGTGAATGAATTTTCTCAGGAAAAGGTAAAATTTTGTCTAAGTCAAAATTACTATGCCAACGGAATGCACCATTTCGTTGACAGTCTTAGCACTTTTTCTGGGTGTTTCGTTGATAGTTATTTTGTATCAACGAAACGCAGTTTTATCAACGAAATAGACAGGACCTTAAACGCCCAATTCTGATTCGTTGATATAAAGCGCTTTTAATCTGAACCGTTAAAAAATTGACACGTCTTTTACCACGATCTATGCATACACCCCTGTAAGTATAAATCATGGTAATACTTTAAGAGTAACGGTTATATTTTTAAGCCAATCCAGTAATTTACATTTAATATTGGATTCATTTTCTGAGAATTTTTGGGGGAGTATTTAAGAAATTTTATTTTCATTATTTCTTTTTACCTGTTCTCAAAAATTCCAAAGGCTTTTTCTCTCTTCTTCTCTCTAACAAGCAATTCAGTTCGAAGCTTTCCTTTAATCAACAATGGCACCTATAGTCAAGCTTATGTCTGCTGGAGGGTTCATCTATGAGAAGAACAACTCCATCCCTTTTGTTGTCAAGGAAAACCCGAACAGACTGTTCTTCAAAATGATGGATTTCATGAAGAATTGCAAGTTGAGCTATGCAATGTTTCACTCTACACCACTCTACAATGAGATAATCGAGGAAATTTGGACCTCATGTGAGTATAGTGGAACACACTGCACACTAAAATTCACTCTTCAAGGTAATGAGTACATAGTTAATTCTGATGTTTTGCAAGCATGTTTACATATTCCTGATAATAACTGTGATGCTTTGCCTACTAACACTGAAATAACTACCATGTTAAATTCTATAAACTACTCTTTGCCTACTGATAATCTGGGTAGAATAATTAGGAGAGGTTTGGTTAGGGAATACAGTTATTTAGCTGATGCATTCATTAAGGTCTTTTCTGGAAAGATTAGTAATTTTGATGCATTAACTAACTCTATGTTAATTCTCCTAACCATGCTTCTAAATGATAGATATCACAACTTTAGCACCCAACTTATGTATGAAATTGGTGCTAAGTTGGGTGACAAAGCAAATAGGAAGAAAAATATCTATTATGCTAGGTTTCTGATGATGTTGGCTAACCATGTTAGTCTAGCACCATTAGTTATCTCTAACCCTAATGCCAGGTTCGAGTGCTTTGTGCAAGAAAAGAGAGTATTGACAGACATACTGAGGCTGAACCACAATGGTGATGTTCCAGTGGTGTATCTGCCAATCATTGAGGTAACTACTACTATCCCTGTTAGTGTAGCTAACACCTCTACTGTTTTACCTTCCAATGTTGCTATGGAGTCTGTAGCTGTGACCCAACAGGCTCCTACCCTAGCAACAAAACCAAAAACAAAGAAATCCTCCAAGCCAACCTCAGGTGCTTCTCAAAAGGCACCTGTTGTAAAAACTACCACACAACCTAAGGGGAGTGGGTCTGGAGTTGTGAGAGGTGAGGGAAGGGGTGAACATCAAAGAAACCCCAAGGATAAGGAAGGACAGGTTAGTGTGTACCAGCCAAGCCCCATTGTGTCTTCCCAACAAGGCACAATGAGTAACATGGATTTAAACACAAGTCTAATTGCATCCTCCCAAAAGGATGTGATTATTGAAACAAGCTCTCCTCCTAGAGTACAGTCCAAAAGGGTAAGGGACACTTCAAGCCCAAAGTCTACATTTTCCCAATACTAAAGGAGAGTGAAGCAAAAGTCCAAGGGTACACAGGGTGCACACACACTGGAAGCAACACTTCCAGTTTCTCAAATTCAGTTTGATGTAACCCCTATCATTTCTCTGGGGTTACAGTCCTCTTCTCTAAACATCAATCTTGAATTATCTCCATCAAATTCACCAACTCAATCTTTGGATGTGGACATGATCCATACATCTATTCCTGATTCTCCAACTCTAATCTTGGAGAAGCCCCACTCTGAAGCTGGTGGCCATCACTTGCTAAGTGATTTGTTGGGCCATCAACCAATTTTTCCTGAAATTGCAAGGGGATCTGTGGACCAATCTCTAAAATCAATCACCACAGACTCTACTGTAATTTCTCATTCTCAAAGTGCTTTCTTGACTTCATCAACGAAACAGTCTATTTCGTTGACAAGTGTTTCTCCATCAACGGTATCCATACCGTTGACAGTTCAAACTACCATTCCGTTGATAGTTCACTCTGCACCTTTAATTGAAAATCAAGTTGTTCCCACAACTAGTGCAGATGATCTAGTGGTAGTTGAGACACTTCTAGGACTGAGAGGGAGTGAAACTGAGAGGCTGGCTTGCAGCCAGGCAAAAGGAGAGAATGTGAGTGAGAGGCTGGCTATTTCTTCCAGCCAGGCAAAAGGAGAGATTGAGAGTTCCACCTTAGAAGGTGAAGGTGAGGGTGTGAGAGGTGTGAGCCATGGGGAGCCCATGATGCAAGAACAGAGTGGAGAGAGAGAAGGGACTACAGGAGAAATAAGGATGGAAGCAGCCATTGCTAATGAGTTAATGGAGGTCAGTGAGGGAGAAAGGGAACTTACTTTCCAAGAGGTTTATCAGCAAACTCTGGATAGTATTTCCCTGGATCCTGAGACCTTTACTCATCCTGTGTCAGCCTATCAAATTTTGGCTCAACAGGGCAATGTGGAGGCAGAGAGGTCACTACAACTGATTCACACAACTGCATCAATGCAAAGAGCAAAGGATGCCTTGACCAATCTACCTCCAGGAGCTGAAGCAAGTGGAGACTTTGATTTTTCTGATAATGAGGATAGCTTTGGTGACACTCTACAGGTGGCCACTACTGCACAGACTGGGACTTCTGTGGTGCCTCCTACACCAAACTGGCTTTCTCAAGATATGCATGGTAGAAGCAATTTGGATGCTGCTATCACAAGGCAGTACAAAGAAGCATATCTAGCTCATGAGTCTGCAGAAGCAAGGGACAAGAAATTCTACAAAGCCATAATGGATTCTCTGGAAATTCAAAGGCTACAAATGTTGCAGACAAGGATTGAGGCTACAGAGATCAAGGATTCAATCAGCAACCTTAGGGCTGCTAATGATAGGAGGCTAGATGAAAAGCTTCCTCTTCTCACTGTGTCCAGGATGAACAGGTTTTTCTCTAAAGAACCTGAAGTGGATTCCTCCTTGAAGACTCTCTCTTCTAGAGTGGACAAGGTGGAAGCCACTCTATCACAGATGCAAAAGGAACAGGAGAAACAAACTCAACTATTGGCCCAGCTAGTGGCAGCTCAAGGACTCCCAGCCATCTCTTTTGATGATAACAAAAAGGGGGAGAAATCTAAGGAGCTAGACATTCAGATTACCAAGGTTATGGTCCCAGCCATTTCCCTACCAAAGGAGCCATTAGCAATGGGGGAGCTTGGAAAGCAGCAAAAGGATGGTATTGACCTTATACAAGAAGCTTCTATGAGGATGAGACTTGCAGAACAAATCAAAGAACATTGGTCCAACATAGAAGCAAAGTTCAAGAAGATTACTGAAGATAAGGACTCAAATCCATCAACGGAACAGCCATCAACGAATGCCATGGCACTAGCATCAACGGAATGGGAGCCACAGACAAATTCTTTCTATCACCAAGAGCCCCTTCTACATGGAGTCACTCAAGGACCAAGGAAGGAAAAAGGACAAACTTCATGCATTAGGGATGTGGTACAAGCTACAATTCAAAGAAGCCTATCTCCCAAGTCCCCTGCTAAACCAAAGGGCAAAAACATAGCAAGGACTTTCTATCCTGCACCTTATCCAGATGAGCACAAGCTTCTTGGTCTACTCATCACAAAAAGCAAGGAAAGTAATGATTATGAGATAAGGAAGCAAAGGGCAATTGTCTACAGGAATGGACAACAAATCTGTGTTTGGGCTGGTCATCCAAACTTTGCTGAAGCCAAGGCTGAGGAATCAGAAAGAGCAGCTATGCAAGCTCTTGCAGTAGCTCAAGCTCTAGATGAAGAAGAAAGGAAGCAAGAGGAAAGCACTAGAGAGGAAAGGAGTTCAAAGAAGAGCACAAGGCAACCCAAAGAGAGAGCTAGGAGAAACATAGACTTTGAGAGTGCTGATTCTCAGAGTACTGCATCAGACTCTTCTATACCTATTGCACCTCCAACAATTGCTAATCCAGTTTTTGAGGGAAAGTTGGCCTGTGATCCTGCACATCCTGTCAATTTTCATGATCAACCAATCATGCCAAAAGAGGAACCAATTGATTTTGATGAGGCATACTTTCCAAAGTTCCTGTTAGAAAAGGACCAACCAATGAAGACAAAGAAGAGGCCTGTCAAAGCAAAGCCTGTTTTTGTGAGAAAGCCACAATCTCAAAAACCCCCTGCAAACCCAGAGGACTGCATGTACATTGCTGACATCAGGGAAGAATCCAGTCTACATCTTGACTTAGACAACCTGGTGGAAGTAAGGGGAATTGCAGCTTCTCAAAAGTTGCCTGAAAGACTAGTGTTCACATTCAAGGGTGGTAGAGAACAAGTGTGGCCTCTCTACAGAATTTTAGGAGAAGACTATCAAACACTACTCTCAGTGTTTAGATGCTTGAAAAAGGACTTTGGTTTCACCAAAACAGCCAAGTCTGAGGTGGTCTCCAAAATCTGTCAGTTAAAGGCTAGCTGGAACAAGCCTGAGGCTCTTCCTAGGATACTTAGAGTTCCCTCAACAGGAAAGAAAATCCATCTTCAACCTTATTGGATGATGGAGTTTAAGGACAAGGACAATTGCAGAAGATTCTTCAGAATGGAAGACCAGCTGGAGAAGGCATCTAATCAAACTCTAAAGCTGATGCAATCCAAGCTTGGTGATCAAGATGAAGAGGAGAAAATCTTCTACAGAAGACTACAGGTCCAGATTGAGGAAAACAACTCCAAGAGAGGGAAGAAGACTATGCCACAAAGAAGTCACAGATGAAACATTTGCTCAGACTAGAGGAGCACTTGTGGGCATTAGTCTTGTAAGTCTTATATTTTGTCTATAAAGTTTTGAAGCTTAATACATTTTCTACTTTTGTAATTTATGATGTATCTGAGTGTTTTTGTTATCATCAAGTCTCTTGATTTATGGCTGTTATTCTATCAGTCATAAATTGGGGGAGATTGTTAGGAATATGTTGTTCTTGATGATAAGCATAAAACACTTAGTAGAATTTGTGTAAAGTCAATTTTGTAGCTGTCAACGAAATAGCATGCTTAGCAGTGTTTCGTTGACAGGAAGCTCATCAACGAAATGAGTGTTGTAGCAATTGCATTGTACAATACTTCACAGTATGATAGGCATTCTATTCTATGTTTTAGATAGGTTTTCTAAGTCATGTTGACTATGTACTAGATAGGCAAAATAGGTTGGTTAATTGTAAATATGTTATGCCTTGTAATTCTGCCTAAGTGAAGACATGTCAACGGTATGAAGATTACTCTGTCAACGGTATGGAGTTTACCCATCAACGAAACGAGGGAAACACCATCAACGGAATGAAGAATGAAGCTATCAACGAAACACATCTCCTTGCTATCAACGAATCAATGTTGCTTTTTGAACAGTTGACAAAGTGATAGTGACAGTTTACTGAACAGATCTAAAAGGAGATATGGAAGTGTACTTTGCATTGGAAACCATCAAAGTGGTTACTGGAAATAAGGAAACATTCTAGATTTCCAATAAGGTTCTTGGGAATGATTATAATGAGCATAAAGACAAAAGCAAAGATCTCCAAGGACCATTGGACAAAAGGAATGAAAAGCAAGCTACTGATGGTTACTTCTATTATTCTTTAGTTTAACCAAATGTAGAATTGTAAACTTGGGATTTATAACCAAGTGTAGCAGTCACTTTAGAAACAGAGAAGAAAAACAAATAGATTGTATTAGCTATCTTTGAGAGCATTTTCTTCTCTACAACATTGTAACTGAGCAGCTGTGTACATTTGTATCACAGATTATTTCCGCAATAAAAACACTTCAGTTGGATCATCAAACAATCCAACTGAATTATTTATATCTTGTGTTTTTATTTATTCAGTTCAGTTTAATCTCATAAAGTGTTTAGTTTCAAGAAAATATCAAGAATTGTATTCAACCCCCCCTTCTACAATTCTGTTAGGTCATTTGGGAATAACAGACTGCAAATTCTCACTGTTTGGGAAGTTTAGCAATTTCTTGTGAAGATAATGTGCTTATCTTTGATCCTGGTGGTGGTTGTTTGCAAAACACCAATCCAAAAGGTGTTACTAAAATGCTCACAAAAAAGGTCAGGCATAAAGTGACACCGGATGATGTTCCAGTAATAATCTCAATTTGTGGTCAACTTTAGCATTGCCTGAATAGTGGTTTGAATTTTAGGTATTGCCTGGATAGTAGTTTGAAATTTCTGGCTATAGAGCAACCATCAGGAGAACCTTCTCAGTTGCAGAGGAAGGTATTTATCATTCAGATTGGAAATTCAGATAGATTACAAAATCAGACTACTCAAAAAGTGAGTTATGGGATTGATGAAATTGTTCGTGAGTTCAATCAACAAAATATTAGTTCTGCTAGAGTTGGGATGATTGTATCAGCCTATAGGTACATTGTGCTGAGACAAGGCAACCCAGGCAAGATAACAAGCCTTGAAGTCAAGGAGGCCTGGAGAAAAAAGTGTACAATAACTATCTTTGATCCTCAGGATACTCAACTTGTTGGTAATGGGATTCTGTATATCAACAATTGCTGCAAGATGTCCTGAATGGAACAGATTTGTACCTGACAGGAACAGGAAACATAGCAGAGATGTACTTCATTCCGGTGGAAAGAAGTTCAGAAGTGCAAGAACCATGAGGACATGGTTAATTTTCAAGGGGGGGATATGTCAGGAATAACATTGACTAATAGTAATAGGCACTAGTTAGTAGTTTCTCAACATTTGTGTCTTAGTAGTACTATAGGCCAGTAAGGGTATTAGTGTCTTTTAAAGTGTTAGTTACAAGACTTCGCCTATAAATACCAAGTCAGTTGTAAAACTTCATTATGTTTGAATTATTATCAGAAAATGGAATACATTTCCACCATCTCTTTCTCTCTCTAGATTCTGTTATTGCTTTCTCTCTCTATAACTGATTTCTATCTCTCTCTCTAGGGTTATTCTCTCTAAATTCTATCATTTCTTCTCTGTTTCTCTGCAAATCTAGCCTTAATCTCTTGTTATCTTGCTTGTTTTACTGCTCTAAACATACAAAAACACACAACAACATTCAAAAACTAGAAAATTACTTTGTCAAGGCATGACAAACCCTTACATTTTTTTAATGTCTTATGACCTCTCCATTTTTTTATTAAGTGTACCAGATTTCAATAGGGCATAGTAGAGAAATCCCAATCGCGTCTCTAGCCTTTCTTATACTTAAATCTCCTATAGATGCAAGAAAAAACCACTACGAGGGTTATCCCTCTTGAGCTCTCGGAGTTCCTTGATTTCTACATGACTTTTAACTATATTATAATAACAAGGTTGTACAATGAATAATGGTGTAGATAAAAAAAAATGATCTAGAGCCTACAACTAACATATGGAATATGAGTGGATATATTGAATAAAGTACCTTTTGTACAAAAACATATAAATCTCGATTGGATGCATCTACTTCATTTCCTGGAACGGATAATTGTTTACACCTTTGTATCACATCAAACACTCTGATTCCAAACCAAGGTCGCACAACAGTACTACATTTAGAAAAATCGAAAACAAGTAAATAGTGATAAAAATCATTTACAAGCTGATAATAATTCATTGACATGTAAATATAGAAACATAGGACAGTCTTTTATTGGAGACTCCGCAGCGACAATGGTAGAAGTGACTTATAAGAGTGTCAATACCTAAAGGACTTCCACATCTCCAAACAAGACAAGATAGTCGGAGTAGGAAGGGGATGAACACATTGAGAATAACCAAAAAAGTTAATCCCAACCACGTATCTCGCATCAGTGACAAGTGGTCCACCTTCACCAATCTAACCAAAACGCTTGATTAGTTACTTATCAAAAAATAAGATAAAAATGAGAAAAAAGAGGCTAAAACTACCAAATATAACTACGACATATTTTATGTGAGAAAATATGATAAAAAGTTCACCACAACACTGAATACAACAAAGCCAAGAGCCCCAAGAGGCCCACCTAGAAATAATGATAAGGTATACAAGTAGAAATCATTCAATCATCTAAATGTCAAATAATCAAAAAAATTGAGCAACACATATGATAAAAGCTATTGGAAAAAAAATCACACTTAAATTCAATTCTACATCCGTGAGAATATATATATATATATATATGGGAAACATCTTAGGGAAGAATCTGAAAGTCCTATCTTCATACATTTTTTTTTTATTTTGTGTACAAGCAACTAAATTAAGTCTTGGGAATAAGCTTAAATTTGCCCACGATTTTTAATGTTTCGAGGGACATAATATAATAGAAGATGCAACAATGATCGTACCGAACAGGAAACAATATGCTAAGCATAACCGAAATCATAAAGCAAATTATTATAAATATATATTTTGTAGTCGCATGTGATAAATTTTATGGAGATAAAAAATAAAGCACTACAAGGTGCATGTGCATAGTTCGTCAAAATAAGACATACGTAGGTCGTAGAGTACATTTTTTAATATTTTCCTTAAGCAAGCACTTTCTTACTAATACCTCTCTCAACATACACATCAAAATGCATTACAATAAAGTAGTTTGTTTCCACATATCACCTAATTTGATTCTTATCACTTGAAGCACTGACATAATAAACTAACCCCCGGAAATGAACATCTTTATAAATTATTTAGGTGAATAACTAAATAACAGGTTACCGAAAAGCTAACGACAATTTTACTCAACAAAACCTTTTCTACATGGGACAAAAGGAACAACAAGATTACCTCTCGGATGCCACAATCAGCCGTCAAAAGCTCACAACATCCAAAATACGGAAGACACTCATTTAGCTTTCCACTAGAGTCATACAAGGTGGAGGTAAAAAAAGAACGTGCCAACGATATCACTTTCATCCCATCAACAGCGTCTGTTTGCCTAGATCTCAAATCTACTACTTCCGGTTCCACTATGGGCTTAACTTTCAGGGTAAGAAGATTATAATAATAGTCTACATGTTCTTCTTTAGCAAGAAGCAGAGTACCATCTGCCATCCTTACAATTAGCTGATAGAAAGTAAAACTTGTTATTTCATCAAGTGCGTAAAGAACAAAACTGGTATGGAAAAAATAAAAACAAAACATAAATTAAAAACTCACATGAAATTCAACTCCAGAATCCTTTGGATAATAAAGGAGTTTTGCAGAAGTTAGTATCGTTGCCTCTTTCTCACTTGAGCTCCAATGTATTACAAGACCCGAGCAATCAAATTTTTTTTTCGTGCCTAAATTGAAAGTAGGTTTCAAGACAAGAAAATGTACAATTTTTGGGTGTAGAGACGAAAAAAATAAATTGACTGGCTTAGTACTGTATGTTTAGACAAAAAATATATATATGTTCGCATAACCTCGAGATAATTCTGGATAGTAAATACTGATATAAACAAGCACATCTTTTGTTATAACATGGTTAAATTACACCAAGAAGGAACTTTCTAGAGAAGATATAAAAGAAGGGGGGGGGGGGGGGGGGTATATTGTTACCGAAGAAACTGGAAACAGCTACAACCGAAGGTGCAATCTTGGAAGATACGACCCCCAAATCTTTAGTGGTGGAAGGATCTGTGAGAAATCATGAAATTATAGGAATGACGATTGAAAGGGAATGAGGAAAGGAATGAAAAATGGAAGAGGTACAAATCTGACCTAGTCCAAAATTATCCATTTCGTCAGCAATATGTACCGGATAAGCTATAAAATCCTGATAACATAAAAGTTCTGCAGGAGAATAAAAATATACAGTTACAAACATATAGTCGAAGAAGCTAACTAAAAAAGACAAAGCAAGGGGAGTAGTATACAATACACCTTTTAAAACACGAGTTTGAGCAAATCCTGCGTCTAAAGATAAAGTCTCTCTTTGTTCAGGAAAACGAGGACATAGCTCCGGTTTATATCTAGCGATACAATCATTATATCCAATAACGCCGCTAGAGTGGGTGTAAAAACGTTGAGGATCATAATCATCAGTAGCTTTAGCCTTGTTCTAATTATCAGCAAGTAGAATGCTGAATTAGTATCAATAATTGAAAATTCAACTGCAAACAATAAATAAAATTACCACCTGAGCTTTCAAGCTTGCGTTTTCTTTGAGGAGGTTTTCATAATCAGATTTGAGTTTATCGTAAGATTCAGCCAACTTAGCTGCCTTGTTCTTCATCTTCTTCCTCTCAGACTTGGTTTTGCACATATCGAATGTTGAAAACCCTAGCCTGATTTCGAGAAAACAAATTGGATGAAACCTCTTTTTATAGGGGAGCCATTTTTTCTACTGTTACTACAATTTTATTCCACAAATTTACTTTAAGAAAGGAATGAAAGAAAAAACAATATTGGAAATTTTTATTCCAAATTTTTATTTTAAAAAAGGAATGAAAGTAAGTTGAGAAGAATTTAATTAAAAAAAGGTTATATTATTAAGTGAAATTTATATTATTATTATTATTATTATTATTTCAAGATATGTTTATAAAAAGTAATTAATTTTAATTAAAATATACATATTTTGATTAGAAAAAGTAATGTTATTTATACTAGCTTATATATTTTTTAATATTTATAATTATATTAATTTTATATTATTAGTTTTTAGATTTTATTTATGATATTTTATACGCTTAATATATTGTTTATATTGTATATCGAGTTCTAAAAATCAAGTTTATGAAAAGCAATACAACTTTCTGGTAACTATAAATTTATTTCATATTATATGATTGAATCTTACAATAAACTCAAATCTGATTACGAAAACCTCCTCAAAGAAAACGCAAGCTTGAAAGGTGAGGTTATCTCTTTGTTTAATTATTGTGCTCAATGAAATTTGAATTTTGGTTTTCAATTATTTCATAGTAACACTCAACATTATTTCTTAATTATAACGTGAAGAGCAAGACTAAAAATGCTGCCACCAAATCTTGCTACTCTAGTAGCGTTCCTACATACGATGCCAAATATGCCCACTCTAGCAGCGCATACGATGCCAAATATGCCCAATATTGCTACTCTAGCAGCGTTCTTACCTACAATACCAAATATGCCCAATATTGCTACTCTAGTAGCGTTCCTACATACGACGCCCAACGTTATTCCAGCATCGAGAGAGGGCCGAAACCGACTCATACACATCTATCTATAAATAAATAGATAAAGGCATTCAATTGGTTGTTCTCCTCCCCCTTCCCCTCATGTTAGGGTTTTTTCCACCTTATTTATATGTATATATTTATAACTTAATATTTCGTTGGTAATAATCTTAATAGTCGATTGGTGATCAATTTGCGAAACAGTTAAGCAATTGTGATCAATATAATGAGAACGAGGAACACGTGGATGACGAGGACTGGATAAATAAGCTTATATTTTGGTTTTTTTCGAATCTGTTTTTTTTTATAAAAATATTGTTATTCGAATCTTGTTTTTTTTTTAATTTTTGGACTATATTGGTTTTGGACTATGTTGGACTATTTACATATATGTTGTTAACTTTTTAATTGATGACATTATAAAATAAAAAATATTAAAAGATCAATCCCGTAGAATCTGTGGGATTTTGTTCAATCCACAAAAATCTTGATAAATCAATCCATCAAAATCCAACAAAATCAATATGGAACTAAAAAAATACGCATAGAGTCTATTACATGTTTTAAACAATCCGTGAATTTACAAAATCTTTTAAAATTCATAGATTATTATCTCTCCAATAAAATACTAGTTGAATACACCCCCTTAAAGCTAACTAGTCTAGCCTAACTAACTTTATACTTCTAAAATATATTCTTATATATTTTATTCATAATTTTGGTGTCACGATTTTGCATAGAGTAAACACAACACAAAATAATTTATCCAAAAATATATTTTATTCATAATTTTGGTCGGTACAATACCCTAAAATGTTAAACTTTAAAATAAATATATGAGAATCGTGAGATATTCCAACTCAATCAACAATGTATCAAAAATAAAAATTAATATTTTTTTTTACATATTTTAAAATATAATGTTCTTGTGCAAAACATCGAGTTTTCTTAATAAATTACATGTTATATTTGTAAAATAAATTAATTTTTAGCATGACACCATATTACTCTACCATATTACTCTCATTTTCATAAATATATAAATAAAATTTATAATCAAAAAATATAATTAATAATAAAATAGAGTAGTATGTTCTGTACAAGAACATACATAAAGAACATACACAAGTTCTAATTATAACCGGTTATATGTGAAACATGACCCTGTATATATATACAACTCATTAATACACAACAAAAAAATATAACACGTTATATTTTAATAATACCAAAGATATGTTATTCCAGCATCGAGAGAGGGCCGAAACCGACTCATATCTATCTATAAATAAATAGATAAAGGCATTCAATTGGTTGTTCTTCTCCTCATCCTCCTCCTCTTCCCTCTCCCCATCCCCATTCATGTTAGGGTGTAAAGCATAATGTAACATAAGATGTAAAAGAGATAACTACAACTCAACAAAGGACAAAACAGACAATAATATTAACAGAAGCACAGGAATCCAGAATCAAAGAAGAAAAGGTAAACTCAAAAAATCAAAATACGTTATGTATTCTTGAAGTCCGTAAACAGGTCACGGAAAGAAGTTCATGAAAATGTTCAAGCCTCAGTGACAGCAAAAGAAACAAGACTTTCAAGACGACAGAAGTATGTGAATGATTTAGGGTTAAGTACCATGGGATTCCAGTGATTTAAATGAAGCAACCAGAACGACAAAGGACTTATCAGCAGCATTGAATTGAAGACATAAAAGAAGAATTGATCAAGTGTTATTCATCTGTGAACCAGACCAGTTGCACTAGGTGACGGCACTAAGAAGATCAAGTTGTTTTATCGTCTCAAAAGAAATTGATACAATTTAAAACTTAAACACCCTGAAACTTTTCTAAAAGCTAACAAAAAGAAAAGGTTCGATGGTTTTTCTATTTAGAAAACCATCGAATGAAAAGTATTAAGGAAATGAAAACTATGATAAAGTAAATGTTCCATTCGATAGTTTTTATTTAAAAACCATCGAATAGAATATCTACTTTATTCATTCGATAGTTTTCAATTTAGAAAGTGGGTGAAAAGTTTTCTTTGTTGGACAGGTTGATGAGAATTGGACGGCCAAGATTGTTTTAACAATTAAGGTTCAATAGTTTTCTAAAAACTAAGACTACAATTACAACAGAGGAAGTGTGTCTTCTTCAGTCAGGTTCATTCACTACAGAAGCAATTACGGAGAGAGAGGAAAAGCCAGAGAGAAAATACTAAGAACATCAATTCTGCTGAAACTCTATCATTATATTGATTGTGAATAACCTAGAACTCATTGAAGCTAATCTACGGATTAGAATTTGTAGCACCCTCGAGGTTTATATTTATAAAAAGATATATTCCCCGAAACTTGATTTGGTTTGGTGTGTTTGATTTCATTATAGAACTGAATGATTAATCCGTGAACGAAATGGAATTATTTGTGAGTATCGTATTCAACCCCCCCCCCCCCTTCTACGATACTTTGGACCTAACAATTGGTATCAGAGCTACTTGATTGATATACAAATCAGATCCGGTGAATGAGACCAAAATCAAACGTAGCGTGAAAATTCGAAGCAAATTTTTTAACTTTCAAAATTTTTCATTTAATTGGAATTTCTTGAATTTTAAACAATTTGAAATTTTCAGAAACCATGAGTGCTCCAAAGACAACCGCTGGTATTAAAGTTCCCCCATTTACTAGAGATGATTTCGGTTTGTGGAAGATGAAGATGCTGTTATTTATCAAGGCATCTAATCCGTTGTATATTGGCATATTAGAGAACGGACCATTTGTACCAATGAAACCAGTTGGTGAATCTACAGCTCCTGATGGTAGCAGGATTCCTTCAGGCACCCAACCTAAGGATATTAGTGAATTTACAGATTCTGACAAAGAACTGATTCGATTGGACACCGGTTTAATGTTGATATTGGCAGACTCCGTAGACAAGGAAATGAGCTATCAGTTGATGAACTGTACAAGCGGGAAACATATGTGGGATACCATTAACTTGATAATGGAAGGAACTGAAGATGTGCAGGAAAACAGATTGGACATCCTGACTTCTCAATATGAAGCGTTTAGGTCCCTGCCAGGAGAAAGTATAACTCAGGTCTTTGAGAAATATACTAAGCTTCTCAATGAATTGGCAATGAAAGGAAAGACCTATCCACTGAGAGAATCAAACAGGAAGTTCATGATGACGCTGCCCCATCATGTAGAACACAAGTCATCATCCATAAGGGAAAGAATTAACTTCACAAAGATGTCATTAGAGATGATCTATGGCAAGTTGAAGACCTATGAGATGGAACAGGAACAAAAGTGATAATCTACGGATCAGGGACAGTGGACAGCAAGCACAATGCACTTGTGAGATCAGCAGCACTTGTAGTGGATGAACCAATAACTTCTGAGATTCAGGTTCAAACCCCTAGAGCTGGAAAGGAGGTGATAATAGAAGCTGAAATGGATTCTGTGAATCTGGATGTTGATGAAAGTGTTTACTACACCCTAGAAGAGCTTGAGCAAATGGAAGACAAAACCATGGCGTACTTAGCTGCAAAGTTTAGTCATATTCGTTTCAATAGAAACCCTAAGTATAAGTTCAAGGGCTCAACCAACAGATTCCAGAAGAGCAAGTATACACCTAGTACAGGCTTTAAGGGAGGCTACAAGACTGGCATGATTGATAGAAGCAAATCAAGATGCTACAACTGCAATGAGTTAGGGCATTACGCCACTGAATGCCGGAAGCCTCGTCAAGCAAGAGACATGAAAGATGTCTATGGAAAGAAGGATTCTTATGATGAGTTGAAGAAGGAGAATGCCAAGCTTAAACAGCAATTGGCGGCATTCTCTGGAAAGCAGAAAGGGAAAGCTTATATAGCAGAGGGAAAGCACTTTGATTCAAGAATGTGATTAATGCTAGTATGTCAAAAGTACTCGGGTTTTAGATAAACTTGATACTTGACGGGCCTCACATATATATACATGCAAGGAAAAGAGAAGCAGACTAAATTGTGAGCAAGTACCGCGTAGTTTTTTTAAAATAAACATGTTGTCTTCTCTATGGACTTGCATGTCTATTGACTACTGCTACGCCTCCTTCAATAATAATACTTCATCAATCATAGTCTTCTACACAAAGAACGGTCAAGAATCTAATTTATATTTGGTTGTGTTGATTTAACAATAATAATGTCACTTAAGTGTTAATCAAGTTCCCATTAGATAATGTACTAATGCGTAGGCGTCAGATAAGTTGCTGAGGTAGCATTCGGTACGCTCCAAATGAAGAGTTGTTACCTTGTTACTTAAATCAATTAACTTTCGTTTTCATCGAGTTGATTAAACAAATGTGTCCGTGAAACCGCACAAGGAAATCATTTCTACATGTTCTGCTTTATATAATGTAAAATCTGGATGTTCAACAGCGTGTAGGAAGCACTGACCGGACGATCCAGGCAACTGTCCCCTACACGCTGACTCAGGACGATCCAGGCAACTGTCCTGGGTTCACGGACGTCTAATATCAACTTTTTGAAAATATTTGCAAAAATACGGTCTGCAACTAGATGCAATCATATCTACAACTACAACCAAAATCAAACAGATGCAACTTATTAATAATGGTGTTTTTCGGCGTCAAACAACTCAGGGTAGGTTAAGGTTTAGAGTATAGGATTTAACCCTAAACCCGCGAATTATTCGTCATTCTTAATATTTCTAAAATCCAAAATAGAACATTGAATCCAAATGTTAACTATTGAACCCCGGATAAATCAAGACCAAGCTTACCCCTCCCATTAACAATTTTTTTGAATTCTCAGTTATTTTTTAATTATTTTTTAAAAAGTTGTATCTGGTTGCAGACCATATTTTTAGGTTGCATCTAGTTGCATGCCGTATTTTTGCAAATATTTTCAGGATATGGTAAAATTGCAAAAAAAAATTAGAAAAAAATAGTATTTTTGATAATTTTTCTTAATATTTTTGATAATTTCCTTAATATCATGATCGAAAATTCATTGTTGGAGATTTTATTTGGAAAATGTTATTTCCAGAGCATTTTTTTTATTTCCAGAGCTATATGTAGCATTTGATATTATAATATGCTACAAATTATAAATACATAAGGAATTTGTAACATATATTGCTCTAAAAATTAAAAAAGTGCTCTGGAAATAACATTTTCTTTTATTTTAGGTAAACAAAAATCTAAAATGAAAGTACTCAATAATTATGCACACAGTCACACACAATTGAAAAGGAAAGCAACCTTAAATATTTATGACTATATTAACATAGTGCCAGGTGCTTTGCTTCCACAGTTCCACTAATCAATCTTTCAGACAACCCCAACCCCAAACCAAACAAAATGGAAGGAGTGAGTTCACGACTCGGTCGAGCTTCATCTCGTTACGGCGGCTCAGCTCCTGTCTTCACAGGTCCTGTCCGAAAGTGGAAGAAATAGTGGGTCCATGTCTCCTAGTTAGGACTCGTGAATTTATTTTCTGGAGCAATTCTCGTAGTTAGGATTATTATACTAATTTTATGTCATAATTATGGATGATATATCTTCTGGCATTTAATTGATTATTAATTCTAAAAATTATTTAAGTGCTAATATTTGTTCTAAATATTCAAGCATTTATTTAATTTGAATTAATTTGCTTTGTTTTTAACATTGTAGATTAATGCAGCATAATTCATTAGATTTTAATTGGTTAATATCACTCAATGATATTTAATTGATTTTATTCTAAGAAAATTGTGAATTTTCTGTTAACAATTGATTTTGGTAAATTTTAAAAGGTTTATTAAAATTAAAACTTGACAGGAGATAAAAAAAATTTGAATTTTAGAACATGAACAGGTTCTGAAATTTGAAAAGAAGCAAAAAATATCGAATTTAGGAAATTCGATAGTTTTTCAAGTACATCGATAAATCCATCGAAATTTAATTTCGATAGTTTTTGAAAAGGAAAAAGAAAATCTATCGAAAACAATTCTCGATACTTTTTGAGAATACTTTTAAAAAATATATCGAAGTGAATTTATATTTCTTCTATATTTAATTCTCGATAGTTTTTATAAAGTTTTCTGAAAATATATCGAATGGAACTCAAGTTATTTAATATATGAATTCTCGATAGTTTTTGAGATTGAACCTCGATAGTTTTTGGTTTTTCAAAGAAAAACTTTCGATGGTTTTTCAAAAAGGTTGGTTTGTATTCTAATTCTTTAATACTTCGATAGATTTTTCAAAAACTATTGAAGAAAATTGACCTTTTTACCCCTACAAGAAAACCATCGATAGTTCATTTTAAAAACTATCGAACCTGAAAAGACCATTTTGCCCCTGTCAGTTTCAAACGTATATAACCGTGCCTTAGTTCTTTTCTTTTCATTTTTACAGATCTGAGAAAAGTGTTTTGGTTTAGTTTTATATGCTTACAAAGAGATACACAAAAACAAGAACACATTCGATAGATTTCTCCATTTTTAAGCAAGAAAACCTTAAAAATTTTACTGGTTGTCACTGTTGATTAACTTTTAACCGTGAGAACTTAAATTTTTTTTGTTTTTGGCACTTTCTGAGAAAGAAACCATCGAACTTGACATTTTGAATTGAATATTTGTTAGTATTCAAGGGTTCTAACGTTTACAAGTGTTCGAATTTTTGTGTTAGTGTTAAAAGGGGTTATTTTGTTTTTAGGGTGATTTTGACAAAAGTTTGATTAATTAAAATAATTAATTAAATTTTAGTGAAAATTAGTTATGGGTTAAAATTAAATTTTCTGGATATTTGAAAAACAATGGCTGGAGAATTTATTGTTACCAAAACTAATCATGTCTCGTTTCAAAATCTACAAACCATTACGAATCCTCAAATTCGTGCATGGGCAGAGTTTTTGAACACACGTTCGTTAGTGGCATACGCTGTGAGTACTCCCGTAGTCCTTTGTATTGATCAATTGACTGTGTTGTACACATCCGCCACGGACACAAGTGAGAATAATGTCAGGTCTTTCAGTTTTGTTGTGCCAGGGGGCAGAACAATAAGGGTGACTGGACATGATTTTAATAGGGTTTTACAATTTCCAACAGAAAACCTTGTTCCTGATCCCACAACTGAAGAAATACATGCTTTCTTCACTCTCATTAGAAGTCAACAACCTAACTTCTTTGTGGGAGAGTTTCTGAAGCATTACTTGCCAAAGCCATGGAACTTTTTCTTTCATACCCTAATTCATGTTTTTACTGCCAAGCTAACAAATCTGCATGGTATTCCCTTATTCCTTCAAAAGATAGGGTTTGCCATTGCTAACAATAGGCGTATTAACATAGGAAGGCTATTGATTGATCAAGTAATCGTGTGCATGGGACCACTGGATGAAAGAACGGGCATAGATGAAGATGTGCTTTGTTTCTATCCTAGGTTCCTACAGCTAATTCTCAATGATGTCTTAACAGATAATGAACGAGAAGGTTTTGAAGACGAGGACACACAGGAGTGTATGAAGATGAAGAGCAATGCCATAACCGCTCTGATAAGGAAGAACAACTATCTTCCAGGGGTACCCACTATTCTCACTGAATATCTAAGAACGGTGCCCCTACCACTTCTACCCCCAGGGGAACAGGTAAATGAAGGTAACATTCCTCAACCTGAACCTGAAATTGGTCCTGAACCAATGGATGTAGATCCAGAGCCCTCAGTGGCCATTTCTGACCAGGAGGTTGCAAACCCACAACCTCTAACCACGGTCGAAGAGCCTTTGGACGAGCCAAATGAAAACATAAACGAAGCTCCTTCCCCTACTATACCCAGTATACAGACATCCGTGAGTGTAGAGGGAGATAGTGCCTTAGCAGCACCACATAAGGAGATACACCCTTCAACAGCAGCTCTGCCTACCTCTAAAATGAGAAGAACGGAAACTGAGGCAACTGTTGATACTTCATTTCTCTCATCCAAAGAACCCTTCACAGATTTTTCTGATTTTGATTGGGCAATGCTAACTAAAGCCATATCTGAACCTATTGCTGAATCAAGTAAGGAAGAATTGACGGAAGCAACTGGTGTTCCGACCATATTACGGTCAGGTTCACTGGTTGAAGGTTCTAAGAACCAAGGGTCTTCACAGACGTCGAGAGAAGGCTTTGACCTAAATGCACAATCTAAAGGATCATTGTCTACCTCCCCAGATGGAACATATCTGGATCCTGCGGGTAAAGGGTCTGACGTAGGTGCAGATCGGCAACTCGGTGACTATGAATCAATTACTATTGAGGAGTCAACTGAGGTAAAGTCTTCACAGACTATCGGGGAAGATTCGGGATCTCTGCTGTTAAAAGAGCCTGTTTCTAACCCCCTAGAGATTCAAACTCTAGATCCTTCAAAGGATATATCATCTACGGATGATCAGCAACTTGGTTTAACCAAGGACGGGGACTTGCGAAGCCCCATTGCACCACCGATGACCTCCTTAAGGATGGCTATGGTGTTTTCTTCTGCAGGTACAACTAGCACAAAAGGATTGAGTGAAACACAAAGACTTACACCTGGCCTGAGTGGGAAAGGTAAAATGATTCAAACACCGACAGAAACGTTGAGTGTACACCCAGAGCCAAATGTGAGGAGTGACACCCTAACCCTTCCAAATATTGATGATCAGCTACTGCCTACAGAAAGAGAGTTACAAGTTCAATCTACCCTCAAGGAGATGACAGTTCGTGACAAAGAAGGAAATCCACTATTCAAGGTTCCACTGCGACCTTCCTTTGACCAAGGGATCTCCTCTAGTCAAGCCAATGCTTCTTTAAAATCTATTCAAGAGAAGGTTGACTTGGTTGCAGCTGATTCCAGAAGAATATTCAGGGTCATTGGCAGTGCATCTGGCACTATAACAGGTACGAAGCAGGCAGTGGACTCCTTAAAGAAGGAAGCTATGGACGAACTGATCGAGTTGAGGACGGACGTCAAGGAACTTAAAGATGGTTTCATGAATGAAGTAGATGCTTTGTCGCAAGGACAAGAAGCTTTGAGAGAAGACGTTCTGGTTATCCGGGATGGTCAAGCTAGGGTAAAAGATGCAATGAACACCCTTTCTAGAGTGGAGTCTAAGCTGAACCAGAGATTGGACAAGATTGAGAAGACTACCAACTCCAGATTGGATGACATTGACCTGAAGCTGGCTTCTATGCAAGAAAAGAATAAGGATCTATTAGATTTCATGGAAAATCAAAGTGATGGAGTACAGTCAATTTGGACTATGCTGAAGAACCAACAAACTGGCCAACCTGGTCCTTCAAATCAGCAACCTGATCCTTCTACTACCTTTTATGCTGAGGATGCTTTCGTCGAGGATTCCTCAACTAAGGGGGAGAAAGTTGGAGAAGGGGAGAAAGAGAAGCCTAAGGATGGATGGGGAGTTTGGGAAACAGTTGAAGCTATTCCAATAAGACAGTACTGGATAGAAGAACTTGTACAGGAAGATGAGAAGAGTGAAGAGGAATTTGAGGTCATGCAAGAGCAACCAATTGAGGAGGAGCATGAGCCATATTATCCAGAGCCCGTTGAACATCCAATATGGGAGGATATTATGGAAGAAGAAGCAAATTCTCTGTCACCTGAAGAAGAAGCTGTCGTGGAAGCAATAAGAGCTCAGAGAGCTGCAGTAGATGCCAGGCATGCTGAGAAAGAGAAACAACAAGCAATTCTGAGGAGTGAAAAATTGAAGAGATTCAAGGTGTATAATGAAGTGAGGAGGAAGAAGATGATAGATCTGGCAAAGAAAGAAGGTAATGAATGGGAGATGGCTTATAAAACCTTTTGCGGAGTTGAAGACGGATTAGAAGTCAACGACAATGCTGAGGTGGAAGTTATCATTCAGGACATCAGAAGTGCCAATCTTGAAGATCAGACTTACTTCAAAGCATTGAGAAACTCTATGATCTTTCTGAAAGCTGGGGTTAAAGCAAATGGTGCCTGGAGCTTATTGATAAATTTTCTGGAGAAAGGTACATTTGTGATTTCCACTAAGTTTTTAGAACAGAGGACATACACAGAGTTGCAGGTTATTCTCATCAAGATTCAAAGGACGACAAGGCTAAATGAACTGCTTCGTGAGCATGTTAAGGAGATATTGATGAAAGTCGGTCCAGAGATTACTGAAGATCCCCCAATGGTTAGATTCATAACGAATGACTTGTTCAGAATCTGCTATTTGGCTGAGGACAAACTGAGAGACTACCCAAGCAACTATCTAATCTCAGTTGAGAAGTATCTTAGATCCACTAGATTCTCATCAACGGAGAAGGACAAAGCAGTAGACACTCTTAGAAGATTTCTAATGGAGAATGTTCCTTACTATAGGAAAAGAGTGGAAAGAGGATTGGAAGTGCATACCAGACTGCCAAACATGCCAAAGCTAAACAAGAAAGATGTTAACATTGCATGGTTATGGGCTGGAGTGGGTCAAGAGGTTGAATATATTGGAAGACACATCCAAGGAGCAATCCTTAAACCTGGAGAACCACTGCACTATCTAGCAGTGATTGATTATCAAGCTGCTAACTCCGATCCAATGATTGAAGAAGGTGAGATTGGAATGGACTGAAGATTGAACCAAAGAACAAAAGAACTATCAGCTCAGACTAGAGGAGCAACTTCATTGTATAAAGTTTTATTGTTTTTTGATTTATGAAATCTGGAAATGTATATATATCTGATCCAGAATGCATTTAATATTATTACGATGTCTTACTTTAATTAGTTTCATGTTTCCTTAGTTAGTTGAGTTATCCTCGAAGTATTTGCTTGTCGAACTCTATCCAATCAAATAGGGGGAGATTGTAAAGCATAATGTAACATAAGATGTAAAAGAGATAACTACAACTCAACAAAGGACAAGACAGACAATAATATTAACAGAAGCACAGGAATCCAGAATCAAAGAAGAAAAGGTAAACTCAAAAAATCAAAATACGTTATGTATTCTTGAAGTCCGTAAACAGGTCACGGAAAGAAGTTCATGAAAATGTTCAAGCCTCAGTGACAGCAAAAGAAACAAGACTTTCAAGACGACAAAAGTATGTGAATGATTTAGGGTTAAGTACCATGGGATTCCAGTGATTTAAATGAAGCAACCAGAACGACAAAGGACTTATCAGCAGCATTGAATTGAAGACATAAAAGAAGAATTGATCAAGTGTTATTCATCTGTGAACCAGACCAGTTGCACTAGGTGACGGCACTAAGAAGATCAAGTTGTTTTATCGTCTCAAAAGAAATTGATACAGTTTAAAACTTAAACACCCTGAAACTTTTCTAAAAGCTAACAAAAAGAAAAGGTTCGATGGTTTTTCTATTTAGAAAACCATCGAATGAAAAGTATTAAGGAAATGAAAACTATGATAAAGTAAATGTTCCATTCGATAGTTTTTATTTAAAAACCATCGAATAGAATATCTACTTTATTCATTCGATAGTTTTCAATTTAGAAAGTGGGTGAAAAGTTTTCTTTGTTGGACAGGTTGATGAGAATTGGATGGCCAAGATTGTTTTAACAATTAAGGTTCGATAGTTTTCTAAAAACTAAGACTACAATTACAACAGAGGAAGTGTGTCTTCTTCAGTCAGGTTCATTCACTACAGAAGCAATTACGGAGAGAGAGGAAAAGCCAGAGAGAAAATACTAAGAACATCAATTCTGCTGAAACTCTATCATTGTATTGATTGTGAATAACCTAGAACTCATTGAAGCTAATCTACGGATTAGAAATTGTAGCACCCCTCGAGGTTTATATTTATAAAAAGATATATTCCCTGAAACTTGATTTGGTTTGGTGTGTTTGATTTCGTTATAGAACTGAATGATTAATCCGCGAACGAAATTGAATTATTTGTGAGTATCGTATTCAACCCTCCCCCCCCCCTTCTACGATACTTTGGACCTAACATAGGGTTTTCTCCACCTTATTTATATGTATATATTTATAACTTAATATTCCGTTGATAATAATCTTAATAGTTGATTGGTGATCAATTTGCGAAACAGTTAACCAATTGTGATCAATTTGTGAACCAGTTAAGAGTTGTTGAAATATGGGTAAAACGAAGTCTTTTAGGAACAAGGCTAAGTTGGTTGCGGCTGCTGAATCTTACAATAAACTCAAATCTGATTACGAAAACCTCCTCAAAGAAAACGCAAGCTTGAAAGATGAGGTTATCTCTTTGTTTAATTATTGTGCTCAATGAAATTTGAATTTTGGTTTTCGATTATTTCATAGTAACAATCAACATTATTTCTTAATTATAACATGAAGAGCAAGACTAAAGATGCTGCCACTAAATCTTGCTACTCCAGTAGCGTTCCTACATACGATGTCAAATATGCCCACTCTAGCAGCGCATACGATGTCAAATATGCCCAATATTGCTACTCTAGCAGCGTTCCTACATATAATACCAAATATGCCCAATATTGCTACTCTAGTAGCGTTCCTACATACGACTCCCAACGTTATTCCAGCATCGAGAGAGGGCCGAAACCGACTCATACGCCCAACGTTATTCCAGCATAGATAAAGGCATTCAATTGGTTGTTCTCCTCCCCCTTCCCCTCATGTTAGGGTTTTCTCCACCTTATTTATATGTATATATTTATAACTTAATATTCCGTTGGTAATAATCTTAATAGTCGATTGGTGATCAATTTACGAAACAGTTAAGCAATTGTGATCAATATAATGAGAATGAGGAACACGTGGATGACGAGCTTATATTTTGGTTTTTTTTTCGAATCTGTTTTTTTTATAAAAATATTGTTATTCGAATCTTTTTTTTAAAAAATTTTGGACTATATTGGTTTCGGACTATGTTGGACTATTTACATATATGTTGTTAACTTTTTAATTGATGACATTATAAAATAAAAAATATTAAAAGATCAATCCCGTAGAATCTGTGGGATTGTGTTCAATCCACAAAAATCTTGATAAATCAATCCATCAAAATCCAACAAAATCAATATGGAACTAAAAAAACACGCATAGAGTCTATTACAGGTTTTAAACAATCCGTGAATTTACAAAATCTTTTAAAATTCGTGGATTATTTTCCCTCCAATAAAATATCAGTTGAATACACCCCCTTAAAGCTAACTTGTAAGATCCGTGAATTTTATTGATAATATGAATTATATTTTGTGGAGAATAATTATTGTGGAGTATTTGTATATTAATAGTTGCGGTTATAGCAGGATTTTGTGCTAAATTAATGTTTCGGGAGTCCCTTTCGAATATATTGTCATTTGGAAATATCTTCAATTTTGAGCCCCGTTTTGAAAATTCAAGGGCCCCGTTGAAATTTTTTACATCATTATTATCCCTTCGTCTTTCGTATTCGAAACATTATCGAAAGAATTATTCGTATCATTTCATCCCTAGTTATTTGATCTAGTCAGTATAATTCGTTTTGTTCAAAAAGGGAAAAATTGTTCCAAACCCTAATTGCTTAGGGTGACGGATATATCGTTCATATCAATATTTCATCTGTTATAGCCCCAATATTCTTGAGCATTAGTTATATAATGATATGTATTGATTGGATAATTATCAGTTTTTGTAGATGATTATCTTCTCGTAAAACGTGTTTTTAACCTAATTAGGGTTTTTTAAACAATCCAGTGGATCTATATCGATCCAAAAATGTTGTTTGGGGTATTATTTTTCCAAAAGTATATAAAGACGAATCGTACCCTATATCTCTCATAATCTGCATTTCGTATAATCGAAAAGTAAAAATTCCCGAAACGTGTTCTTCGTGTTCTTGAATAATCAATTGATTCATTCAAGGTGTTATTGAATTCAGAAATCAAAGTTCAGGTACTCAAATCAAAGTCTTGATCTCTAGTTTTAGAATCTTCCAACCTCATCATCATCTGGTAATTTTTCGATTTAATATGAATTTTACAATTTTCGAATTAAATTAGGGTTCTTAATCGAATTGGGGATTTTCATTCTGTTGATTCTCCGTTCAATTGATTGCTTCTAACATGTTCCTAGGGTTCTAATTAGTAGGAATTTATGCTTTAATTTCATGTTTATGTTCAGATTTGAGAAATTCGATTTCTATGGTTTTGCCCAATTTTTATTTTGATTCGTCCGTTCATATGAATGATCTGACATGATTTCTGATAGAGTGCTTTCATTGTATGTGTTCTTAGCTTCGTTTTGATATAAAGAACAAAGAGTTTCATGTACAAAATTTACAGATCGGAAAATTGTTTAAGCTCGCCGGAAAATAGTCGGGTTTTTTATTCCGGTGATGATTTTGGTTTGTTTTTTATCGGAATGTATTGGTATGGTTATTAGGAGTGTTTTGATATAAAAAGCCCCAAATTCTGTTCAGTTTTTGGCTCGCCGGAATCTGGAAATTGCCACCGGATTCTGGAAAATTCCGGGTTGTTCTTGGCGACCCGTTTGTGTTCTTCCCGACAAGTTTACCCGATTTCCTGACCCGGTTTCAATCTTCGAAACCCTAAAATATTTTCACAAAACTGTTTTTGAATTTTATTTTTAAATTTAATTCGAAAATAGTTTAAAATCTTTAAAAATTCATATTTTTATTTTAAAAATTCATATTTTTAATTTCAGAAAATTCTGAAAAATTATATTTATTATTTTAAATTCGAAAATTAATTAAATTTAATTATTTTAATTATTTTAATTATTTTTAATTAATAAATAATTTATTTATTAATTGATTAATTCTTATAATCAATTAATTATTAAAAATTAATTATTAATTAGATTTAATTGATTTAAAATTCAGTTTAATTATTTTCAAGCCTGATTTATTATTTAAAAATAGTTTGAGCATTTAAAGAGTGTCAATTAATTTTATTTAATTGATTTAATTGCATTTAAATATTATAAGTGCAAATAAGCCTTATTTAAAAATTTTTGATTTAAAAATTTGTTTGTGTCTTATTTAAATTCAAATAAGCCTTGTGTGATGTTTTAAAAATATTTATAAGTGCTATATGGTTCGTATGAGTTGTGTAATGTGTTTTATAGTCCGTATATGCCCGTACTAGGGCTAGTGTCTGAGTTTTAAATATCATAAATTAGATCGGGCGTCCGATACGAAACCGGTTACTTGTTTAAATGTGTTATGTGAATAATGTGAATTATCTGGTTAGTGAGTCATAAATACGAATAATCGTTTTGAGACTTGTTTAAGTACTTTGGTCGTGTCTAGTATTATCACGAGGGGTAGTTGGGATAGAAATTTGTCAGTAATGTTAGAAAATGAGATTTGTGAGACTGTTGACCTAGATGTTGACTTTATAGTATGAAGATTTGTGTCAAGAGAGTTACGAGGATTACTTATTTAGTTAATCGTGATTATTCTCTCGATTGAAATATGGTTGTCTATGCAACAGAGGCTATTGGACGAGATGAGTCAGATTATCGAAGTATGTTAAATGAAAGACGTCGGAGAAGGATGAGATATTGGTTGCGACTGATTGAGTTATTTGTGAGGTGACGTAACACCAAGGGAACGTCAACACTCATAGAAGATATGTGCAAGTATTTTCTTCCAACAGAGATATCGGTAAGATTGGTAAGTACGTCGAAGTTAAGTTACAATCGTTTATGGAATGTGAGAATCATACGTTGAAGACTAAGTACCGTCTCATGTTTGACTATCGAGGCTGGCACGTGGATTCGAAATGGTAGGAGCAGACTAGTGTTATTCACAAGAGCGTTAAAGCAACGAAGGACGGAAGTAGAGAATCGTGCGATAAGACAGAATAAGGAGGGAATCGTATTATTTCAGCCTTGCGAGATAGCTAAGGACCAGAGGCAAGTGTTTATACCCTTGCTTATTAATTGAGTGATATTATCTTGAATTATTATTATGCATGTTGAATGCTTTTCACTGAATTTTCAAATGTTGATTTCTTTGCATTGAATTGCAAGTATGTTATTTAATCTCGTAAATTGACTAGTACTCTTTTATACCTTTTGAGTTTAGATTCATATTTTCATGTTGATCGGAGAAATATAATTATTATATTGAAATGGTTGAAAAGATAGTTATGGGCCGTATACTAAGGCTTTCTTTCAAAAATCTTGATTTAAAAATATTAGGTTGGACTATTGCCGGCCCTAGATGAGTGGGAACTTGTGAACCCTATGAGGGTAAAATGCTATTTGAAATTCTGAAGTTGTGTTACTTGTTCTATAAGTATTCTATTTTTCCATCTTGCGCTTATGCAAGCATTGTTATCCTTTCTTGTTAAAAGTGATTATCTGATTCAGTCCCTGATTCGAATTCAAATGTGTTGTGTATGATTTGGTTTACTTCCTTCAAATATAAGGCTTATCTATTATAAGTATATGTTCGAAGGACTTAAACTATTTCTGTCAAAAGTTAGTAAACCCTTGTTTTCCCTAATTATAAACTTACCTTGAATTTTCATTAAACTCAAACTTGACTTTCTTGTCACTTACCAAATTGGTGAATCTTAACTAATTCTTCCATGATGTAATAAATTATACTGTTGAGGCCATCTAGAGCATGTTCTTTGAACCCTACTCTATATTGAGCTGTTACAATTCCTGTTGATATCATAATGCATGTTTCATATCGGACTTGATCTTGTTGAGCATGTTATTGTTTATTCTTCATTATCATCCCAGTTGTTGCATCGATCTCGTCGATGTTTATTATGTTGTTACTTTTTCATGTGCACCCCCATTGTTGTGTCGATCTCGTCGATAATAGATTATATTGATATCCCTTATTGATTCTTCATAATTGAACTATTTCCTGGAACGTGAGTTTTCCAGCAATTGTTGTATAAAGGTTGTCGATTCTTCCGACACCTGATTGTCGAAGTAAGGTTGTCAATTGTACTGACACCTGAAGTATATAATATAGAATTGGAATGCTTTTAAAATGGGACCAGTAATTGGTCGGGCCATATTTATGGTCGGAATAAATTAGGGCCCAGATTGGCCTAGGATCCAGTAGAGGACTTTGCTATAAGCAAGTCCGGGGTTGATGTGTGGCTGGCCAGCAGCTCAGCCTTTGATTTGATAAATGTGAAAAATCCAATTCTAATATCAATTCTTATTTCTGAGATGAATTACATCCATGTGTTTTGTACTTGTGAGTTATGACCTGATACTCAGGTTTATTCGTTGCGTGAAGTCGTTGATTCGTTGATTAATAAATAGGGATTTCAATCTTGCTGAAATCACTTACTCTTAATACATTTGGATTCCAAATAGTCGAAATCCACTTCCTTGATTCCATTGGCAGTCGTGAGATATCTATCTTGATGAGTTTTATTCATACGCATACCCAGTCGGTACCATGTTGAAGTCTTGAAGTGCGTTCTTTATTCCATGACTGAGCGCGTTGGCTCATTCTTACTCCTTGATTATTCTACCCTTCCAGAGTTGTTGGTTTCAGAAAATGTTGTGAACAGATCTGTTATCTTCAAAACTAGTATTTTTGTACAAACTATGGTCTTGAAGACGTATGAGTTATATTTATTTCATATTTTCTACATACTATTGTAGTTATTGTTGATTCGGTCACCGTGACAACCAATATAAATCTTCTTGTGTTATAAACTATTCAGTTGCGAGAAGCTGAATGAGAAATTGTGGTAAATTACCAAACTCGATTTGAAAATTTTAGAGATTGCAATTGTATAAACCAAAAGTTTGTTTATTTGAAAATCCAAAGCTTATTTTGGAAAAATTTCATATTATACTTGATAATGCACTTGCTGAGCAATTCTTTCGCTCATACTTGTTTTATTTATATATTTTAGCCTTTCAGTAAGAAGGTATATTGGCGAGAGTTGTCCGTGTAGCCGGTCAGAGATGGGAAATGATAGTAGCATAAAGACGTTTTGATCCAGAGCATTTGGAGCTAGTGATAGGTTTTGTATATAGATATTTTCTATTGAATACTATATTGTATAAGATTAGTTGCCTGGTATACTTCTAATCGAAGTTATACTAGTGTTTTAGATTACATGTAAAGAGAATGGTTGTAAAGAAGAAAAATTGTATGTAATGGAATTTTGGATTCTTGTTTCTAGCACTATAACCTTTAAAGATTCTTGGTAGAGTTGGGGTCACAGATATTATTATTGTGTTGATTTAATATTGAACAGGTTGTTTGAATTGAGGATGCAGTGTGACGACCAAATCCTTTGACCCCGGATTTGGGGCGTTACGGTTGGTATCAGAGCAGGGTTATAGTAAAACTAGAAACGAGAGTGTGTAGGAGTGTGTATAGTTATATAAGGAACGTCAGAGCTCATTTAGAGTTCGTGTTGGACTATCGGATATAGTACCAATGAGTAAGTTAAGATAGGGGTATTCGATTAAGGTGATTGTGCTGAGATGGATAGAACTTCTTACAGTTGTAGATGTCTATGGCGGAATCTTTAAGGACTATTACGAGTCGACGACAACGTACGATATTGATAACTTTGCGACGCGGAAAAGAAGGGCTTAGAATCGAATAACGAGCTATCAAAGGAGTCGACAGAGAAGGCATAGGTGAAGACCTTGGTAATACCTTCCCATCCTAATGAAATATTTGACATTCCTTTAAGTGAAACCTGTGTTGGTGAATATATTCCACCTGTTGATCTTGTATTTGATACTCTTGATCAATCATGTTTTAAATTGCGTCAAAGAATATTGTTATGCCTATTTCAAATTTTAAGGCTTGTTGAAAAATATGTTATTTGAATTCCAACTCCTTCATTCTTCAGGGGTGGATAACTCTAATTGTAATGTAACACTATTTGTTGATACTTCCTTTCTGGTTGTTCTTCTTTTCTGAGATAACACCTTTGGAATCTATTCAATTTCAATCCAAGGTGTATATCCGAGAATATCTGGTCAAAAGGCCTCGATTGTTAATCTGATTTCAAAATTTCTTTCATATTTCTCTACTTTAACTGAGATGAACAACCCTATTTATAGGGGACACAAGGACTATCTGTCTGTGTGATAGAAGTTTGTTGGGACGCCATCACTTGTGTGTTGTGCTTCACAAGAGGATTGATTACCTTTAGTACTGTCTTGATTAAGACACACAACATTGAGTTCATGTGATCAAATTGATCCCTCAGTGATCTTTTTATTTCCAATAATGATCGCTTTAGAATATGTAAATTTGATAACCACAATTATGGGACATTTGCTGTGATACAGAACCTTTTGTCTTCAAATTATCATGAAGTTTGTTATCTCAAATAATCTGGAAGGTATGCCACCAGGTTGGAAGGAAATTACCTTACCATAATGAACGAAGAATTTGCGATTGAATTACCACGAGCGAAAGCGGATTACGATGCGATTAGAATACTAGTGACATATAACGGAGCCAGTTGTTCTCTCTCTATCGATTAACGTCACGATGAAGAAAAGTGGGTCAACTTTTATTTGACAGAAACGACAGTATTTGAATATGAAGAAATATTCGAAGAAACAACGATGTGCCATGAAGCCTCAGTAACCATTTATGTTAGTTAGATAATTCAAGAGTTGATTGGAAATTGGGGAAAATGTGAAATTGTGCTGATGTTATCCCAGGTTGTGGAAAACGGACATAATAAATTTTTGTCTCAATGAGAAGGACTTTTAAATTCGATGTTAGGCTAATAATGGAGAATGATTGGATCTTTGAGTATTTCAGAATTTCATGATATGGTTGCAAATCTTTTGCTCACTATAGCTAAGGTAGATCTTACCAGTCAATGTGGATGTATAGAATGAGAATCAAGATGATGTCGAGTTGATCAAATTATTTGGGAAATCAGATGGAGATTAATTAAGTTCTTAGGACTAAGTAGAACAATTTTAAAGATATGAGACTAAGTCACCAAGATTGATTAGGAGTATTCCTCGTAATTATGATTAGGAAAAGAAGATGAAGAGGCTTTAATAAGGATCTGAAGATAATGGACAAGGTAGTGAATGATTGATTAAATTGGATATTTATTTGGCACGAAAAGTATGTGATCATTGAAAACAGTTGTTAGCTAAATGGGAGGTAGGTAGAGTTGACCAAAGGATATGGATGGCTGATAGTATAAGCGGTAAAGTGAGATTTGGGATGTAAATATCTTCGGTACGAGAATTGGGAATGACGGAGCTTTAAGGTTATAATGACGAGAGATTAACTAGAAGAAATGACTGAAATTGGGATTCAACCAGAATTGATCAAAGAGAAAGAATTACATTAAGGAAAGAATTATGGAAAAAAAAGAAATGGAATCTGATTATAAGAGGGAGCGAGAAAGTATAATGGATAAGAAGGAAATGCAAGGATATATGAGAGGCTTAAAAAGAATATTAATGTTGGTGAGTATTTAAGTACTTGAGATGTTAGAAGATGAAGACAGAATAACAGAGATATAGTAGACAATTACAACTAAGAGATTCCTGAATGGAAGTGGAAACGTATTAAGACAGACTTTGTAGTAGAGTTGTCAGGGCCTAGAGCTTATTATGATGTTATTTGGACTGATTAACGAAAGATATTCATTGGGCGAGTTGGTTCGTCTCTATGTGAGCAAGATAATAGTACGACGTGGAATGACGGGTCCAATTGTAGTTGACTGAGATCCGCGACTTAATTAAAAGATTCAGACCGACTATGGTTGTGTACTAAATTTTGAAGGTAATTGGAAGGATCATATACCATTGGTTAGATTCCCATACGACAACAGTTACTATGACTATTTTAAAATGCTACCTTACGTCGATCTTCTGCGTGCTGGGAAAGTTGCGTATAAGTTTGCTTACCACTCCATGAGTGGTGTATTCATAGTGTATTTCATAGAATATGAACCTGCAAAAATTTAGTTAAATTGTTCTATGTTGAGTAGTATGAGGGGAAATCCTTAGGTTGAAGAGTCAACCTAGGAATTTGAAAGAGAGATGTTGGAAAAGTATCCACATATGTTTGCACAAGCTGATTCTGAGGACAGAATCCTATTAAGGGGGGAAGGATGTAAGATCCGTGAATTTTATTGATAATATGAATTATATTTTGTGGAGAATAATTATTGTGGAGTATTTGTATATTAATAGTTGCGGTTATAGCAGGATTATGTGCTAAATTAATGTTTCGGGAGTCCCTTTCGAATATATTGTCATTTGGAAATATCTTCAATTTTGAACTTTGGATTTGTGAACAGGAAAAAAGAATAAGAGGAAACAAAGTCATAGGAGGAACAAGGATAAGTTGGCCCAACTCAATGTTGGCTATGGCAATATTGTTGTGGAAAACGAAAAGTTGATAGTTGAGGTAGTTTAGTTGTTAGAACTATGCATTTAGATTTCAAATTATTAGTAATTTAAAATGGTCTTATTTGTTTTGATATTCCCAAATAGGTTGAGTTGCTCATAGAGAAAATAAAGAAGCTGGAATTCGAGTACTTATTAGTGTGATACTTGCATAACTGGTACCTGAAATAATTTGCTAGGAATTGATCTCATATTCTGTCTTAAGACATGGACTAGCAAACAATTACATCCTTGTTTGCCTGCTGGAATGCTTGAGGTTAGTGGAATGTTCCTTTATAACCCACACGCGGCTTCGTTCTCTGTCTACGAGGTTCCCTGGTTTTTTTTTTAGTTTATTGTCCATGCTAAACCTTGAACTCCAGAGTGAAGATCGTTTTACCACGTCTTGTTCAATTGTTGGCCTAAAATTAGTGTGTGCATTTTAATTTTTGGTTCTTTTTTTTTTCCCAATTGTGCAAAATGCGAATTTTGCCCATGAAAAAACTGGTGATTCACACAATGCGCAAGAGTAGACATGCATCTTTCCGAGACACATATTTTGCAAAATGCTCGATTCATAAAATATTAAAGAATAATGCTAGGAATACCAAATGCCACATCACCAATGACAGATCATTTGGTACCAAAATTCGGTACCCAATTCGATACCTCTAACATTACTCAATATTAAAATTTAATCGCCGCATTGCACGAATTATTGTTGGAATGTGAGTTGCGTATCACCTGATACACATCTTTATATCTTTATCAAGGGATACATTCTGCAATTTTTTTCCTAACTTACTTGTTAAAAAATAAGATTGGAAAGAGAAATTATGATAAACAGATAGAATTATGAGGAAATTAACGAACAATATGATCTCAGAAATAAATTCAGATGAACAGATTTTGATGAACCAGTCTAAACAACACAATGAGATTGCGGAAAAATTAACAAACCGAACTAAAGATTGATATATGATGAAAATAACAAGATTAAAATTTGATACTGAGAGAGATCGAGAGAGATAAAGGTAGAGAGATCGAGAAATACCGATAATCGAAGACTAATAACGGAAATTATGAGTACAAAACAAACAAGATCGTAACTACGCCATTAACATATTGTTGTTATGTTACTAGATATTCAATTGAGATTAAAAAAAATCTTTCAAAATCTGTAGATATTCAATCAGGATTTCAAAAAATAAAATAAAATTTTAGGGTATTCAAATATCAACAGATTTACACAAGTCATGGATTTTGATTTATTTATGGGATATTTTATATGTAAAATGAGCAACATGAAATCTGTTGCTGCTAGACAATATTTTGGTGGATTGATAAACTATAACAGATTTGTGTGCAAAAAATAAAAAAATTGAAGTAAAAATATATGATATACCAGTATTTATACCTCACTTACATCTTCTCTCTTTCACCGGGTGTTCTTGGCTGGTCTCTGTAAGGTACATACACTTTCTTTTTCATTTGCCTTCTTTGCATCAATTATCTTCTTATATATATGCTTTTGTTAATACCTGCCTACAATACATGTTTTTTGTTATTATATGTTCTAAACATTTTTAAAATGATTAGCACAATCATGGCTGATTCACAAAGTGCCAAAAAAAGAAGTGGTTATGATCAATGGTCAAAAAACGAGAGTGATGGATTGTTAGAACTTATGGTTGACGCAGCAAATCGAGGATGGCATGATAATAGTGGTGTCCTTACTAAACAAATTGTGATTGGTCGAATTTTCCCCCTCTTAATTCAAAATTTAAGTGTAATAAGACTTATAGAAATTATCAAAGTCGATTGAAATGGTTTAAAGGTCGATATACTTTTAACTCAACTCTTTTGAACTTTAGTTCTGGTTTTGGATATGACTCTACGTCAAAAAAGTTCACTGCTCCAAATGAAGTATGAGATGAGTACATAAAGGTATAACCAAATCTTTATGTTATTATTCATCTAAACACAAAAATATTTTTTTATTTCTAGAATTCGTTATGCTAACAATTTTTAACAATGTTCTTTGTGTCAGGCTCACCCAAAGGATGGCTACATGCGCTATGAGGCATTTGATGATTACGAGGATTTAAAAATTGATGTTGGAAATGGTGTCGCGGTTGGGAAAAACTCTATTGGATTGGGTAGTTCTACTGAAGCAAGAACACTAGAAGCTGGTGAAATGAGGGACTTGTGAATTGACGACTTGGCGAAATGAGGAAATTGCGAATTTCACAAAAATAAAAAATGAAGACTAATCGATAAGGTGATGTTGGCGTCAAGTAACCTGGTGCAAGTGTTTAGTAATCCAAATTGTGCATTATCAAGGAGAAATGGGTTAAAAATTCCTCAAGGTAAATTTTTTTTATACTTGTGTTTATTATTTTACCCGTGGTTATAATCTTGTAAATTTTCATTTTATAAGTCAAAAAATTATTAAATTTTGTTTTTATTTTTCAGGAAAATATTATCTTGTAGATTGTGGATTTGCTAATCGCCGTCAAACTTTAGCTCTTATTCGTAACGTACGATATCATCTAAAAGATTTTAGTGGTCAAGGTCGCCACCCAAGAAATGCAAATGAGCTATTTAATCTCCGTCATTCGTCATTGAGAAATGTGATCGAGAGAATTTTTGGTATCTTCAAATCTCGATTTACGATATTTAAAGTTGCACCTCCATTTTCACTTCAGATACAAGCAGAGTTGGTATTAGCTTGTGTTGGCATACATAATTTTCTTCGAAAAGAGTGTCGTTCTGATGAATTTTCAATTGAAGTAGAAGATGTCCAGCCTTCCGACATGGAGGATGGTGGTAATGATGGATCAAAATTTTCGAGCCAACAACAACAAAGGGCTGAAGCTAATACTTGGAGAGCTAATATTACTAATTCCATGTGAAATGATAGGCCTCGAACTGCGACAAATGAATAGGATGATGATGATCAATATAATGAGAACGAGGAACACGTGGATGATGAGGACTAGATAAATAAGCGTATATTTTGGTTTTTTTCGAATTTGGTTTTTTTTTTATAAAAATATTGTTATTCGAATCTTGATTTTTTAAAAAAAATTGGACTATATTGATTTTGGACGATGTTGGACTATTTAAATATATGTTGTTAACTTTTTAATTGATGACATTATAAAATAAAAAATATTAAAAGATCAATCCCGTATAATTTGTGGGATTTTGTTCAATATTAAAATCCAACAAAATCAATATGGAATTAAAAAAAATTACATAGAGTCTATTACAGATTTTAAACAATCCGTGAATTTACAAAATCTTTTAAAATTCATGGATTATTATCACTCCAATAAAATCTCAGTTGAATACATCCCCTTAAAGATAACTTGTCTAGCCTAACTAACTTTATACTTCTAAAATATATTCTTATATATTTTATTCATAATTTTGGTGTCAATATTTTGCACAGAGTAAACATAACACAAAATAAATTATCCAAAAATATATTTTTATATATTTTATTCATAATTTTGGTCAGTACAATACCCTAAAAAATTAAACTTTAAAATAAATATGTGAGAATCGTGAGATGTTCCAACTCCATCAATAATGTAACAAATTTAAAAATTAATATTTTTTTACATATTTTAAAATATAATATTCTTCTGCAAAACATCGAATTTTCTTAATAAATTACATATTATATTTGTAAAATAAATTAATTTTTAGCATCGCACCGTGTTACTGTCATTTTCTTAAATATATAACTAGATAAAGGAATTCAATTGGGTTGTTCTCGTCCTCCTCCTCCTACCCCTCCCTCTCCCCCTCCCCATTCATGTTAGGGTTTTCTCCACCTTATTTATATGTATATATTTAGAACTTAATATTCCGTTGGTAATAATCTTAATAGTCGATTGGTGATCAATTTGCGAAACAGTTAGAGCAATTGTGATCAATTTGTGAACCAGTTAAGAGTTGTTGAAATATGCACTACACCAAAAACGGTCTTTTCCTACCATATAAATCTAACCAAAAAAACTTGGTAGGAATTGACCCCCCATTTCCTACCGACGACGAATATGGTAGGAAATGGTCCGTGTGGGGCCCGATTTCTGTAAAAGTGAGGATCAATTACTACCGATTGTTGGTAGGAAAATAAAACCTACCAACATCGGTAGGTTTTGCCTGCATTTTCACAAAGATAAGACCCCACCATCCTAATCATCAGCCTTGTCATATTTTTAAGTAATAAACAATTTTTATAAAATAAAAAATATTTTCAATATGATGTGGTCATTTCCTACCATATATGGTAGGAAACTAAAACCTACCAAATCCGGTAGGTTTTATTCGTGATGGTACCCCACCAGCCACATCATCAGCCATATCATAATTTAAGTAATAAATAATTTTTTTAAAATAAGAAAAAATTTCATTCTGTCATGGTCATTTCCTACCATATTTGGTAGGAAAATAAAACCTACCAAATCTGGTAGGTTTTATTCGTGATGGTACCCCACCATTCACATCATCGTCCCTATCATATTTTAAAGTAATAAATATTTTTTTAATAAGAATTATTTTCATTCTGCCAAGGCCATTTCCTACCATATATGGTAGGAAATGGTCACTGACGAATTTTGGACCCCCACCACCTTTCGGCCCAAACAAATCGGCCCATTTGTGTATAGCTTTCCTACCAATAATGGTAGGTTTTGATCGAATAATAAAATAATAAAAAAATAAAATTAGGGTATAAAGTGTTTTTATTATATTTTTTGTTGATCGGTTATCATGTTTTTTGTTAATCAAACTCTATGGACATAAAGATCTACTCATTTTAGTAGTGGACGATAAAAATTAGTTGATTTAAACTTATATTCTTATGTTTTATGTTCTTCGCTAAAACCTAATTATAGCGAAAAAAAATTAAAAATAAAAGATGTATGAGTAAATTAAATTTTTTTATATGAAACATCGTTTTGTAGTTTGATGAATCTAAGAAAAAAAATTTAGACAAAAAAAAATTATAAAAAGTTAAAGTCGTTTAGAAAACGAAATAGTGTTAGAAGATTGAGTTAGAGTTTATACTCATGTTTTAGGGGTTGTCTAGGGTTACACTTTTTGAATTTTTTTTTTTTTCAACGATCCAACCTTACGGATGATTAAATATGTTGATTTCTTAGTTTTATATAAAATATTGGATTTTTTTAATTTAAACTCTTATATTTTTATAATAAATCTATTTATCAAACTTGTACTTTATAAAACTTGAATTGGAATATCATATATCAATTATTTGTTGATTTATTATAAAAAGCTTGTTTGGCGCAGTGGTTGTTCACTTGGTCATTGTTGGAGGGGGCACGAGTTCGAATTCGTGCAATCCAAAATTTTAGCCGATTTCCGCCTAAAATTTTATGAAAAAATTGAATTTCCCTTTTTAGGGGTTGTTTAGGGTTATAGTTTTTGTTTTTTTTTTTGTTTTTTTCAACGATCTAACCTTACGGATGATTAAATATGTTGATTTCTTAGCTTTATGTAAAATTTTAGAATTTTTTAATTTAAGCTTCTATATTTTTATAATGTATCTATCAAACTTATAATTTACAAAACTTGAATTGAAATATGATATATAAGTAAATTGCATATTTAATACAAACAACGATGTTGGTGTAGTGGTTGTGCATTTGGTTGTTCTCAAAGAGGGCAGTTGTTCGAATCCACACAACCCATTTTTTTTGGCAATTTCCGCCAAATTTTTAGCAAAAAATTGAAATTACCACGCACAACTAATAAAAGAATATAATTAAAATAATAAAAGAAAAAAAGAAAAAAAAAATAGGGTAACAACTCATTTACCCTCTGACATAAATCAATAGATCTTAATTATCATTACGTTTCGATCGTCGAAAATATTATTTAAAAAATTTATTATGTTTATTTTTTTTAAAAACAATTGTGCCAAAACCTATACCCAACCATTATCGGTAGGAAATAAGCTACAATTTCCCGAAAAATTCAAAAATTGCGCCTAAAACTAAAAATTCAAAAATTGCGCCCAAACCAAAAATTGAAATTTTTTGCTGAGAATCATAACCTACCATTATCGGTAGGAAATAAGCTAAAATTTCCCGAAAAATTCAAAATTTGTGCCTAAACTAAAAATTCAAAAATTGCGCCCAAACCAAAAATTCAAAATTTTTGCTGAGAATCATAACCTACCATTATCGGTAGGAAATAAGCTACAATTTCCCGAAAAATTCAAAAATTGCGCCCAAACCAAAAATTCAAATTTTTTGCTGAGAATCATAACCTACCATTATCGGTAGGAAATAAGCTACAATTTCCTGAAAAATTCAAAAATTGCGCCTAAAACTAAAAATTCAAAAATTGCGCCCAAACCAAAAATTCAAATTTTTTGCTGAGAATCATAACCTACCATTATCGGTAGGAAAATAAGCTACAATTTCCTGAAAAATTCAAAAATTGCGCCTAAAACTAAAAATTCAAAAATTGCGCCCAAACCAAAAATTCAAAATTTTTGCTGAGAATCATAACCTACCATTATCGGTAGGAAATAAGCTACAATTTCCCGAAAAATTCAAAAATTGCGCCTAAAACTAAAAATTCAAAAATTGCGCCCAAACCAAAAATTCAAAATTTTTGCTGAGAATCATAACCTACCATTATCGGTAGGAAATAAGCTATAATTTCCCAAAAAATTCAAAAATTGCGCCTAAAACTAAAAATTCAATCATTTTCATCTTCTTATTACTTATAATACAATCATTTATTTTTTTCATCTTCTTTATCTCTTCATCTTCTTTTCTATATCTTCATTTTCTTCAAATCAATTTCACATCTTATTCACTTTGTTCATCTTCTTGCTTATTTAAATAAATTTATCTTCATGCTTATTTTGTTATTTAATTAGCTAATAATTCTTAATTATTAGGTGTACTAATTCTTGCTTCTTATGTAAATTTTAGGTACTTTATGAAGATTCAAAGACAATGATGAGGAAATAGAGAAAATGATTGTGAAGAAAATAACATGAAGATCCAAACGAAAAAGATGAAGACTTTGAAGATAATTAATTAAGCCTTGTAAATAATTTTTGATTTGTAGTTTTGGTGCATAAGAACAACTTCGAATATTATGATTTATGTGTAAGGAATGTTTGAATTTTTATATACAATGAATGTTTGATTATTTGTTATGGTTGTATACTTGTGAATTAGATATCGATCTATTTTTTTTATAATGATTTGAGCAATTTGTTAGATAGGGGAAGTAATGAAAGCTTTATTTTTTATTTTTGAAACAATTGTCTAGTAATTCCTACCACCTTCAAAGCATTTCCTACTGTCTTCGTAAGATTTCCTACCGTCTTCATAGCATTTCCTACCGTCTTCATAACATTTTCCAGAATTGATGAATGCGGTAGGTTTTAACTAGTAGGAAATACTGAAGGTGGTAGGAATTGCTTGGTAGGAAATAGCTATTTTTATGTGCTTCTGTTATAAAACCTACCAATTTGGTGCCCCTTGAGTTGGTAGGAAATGCGTTGGTAGGATTTGGTTGGTAGGAAATAGTCCTTGACCGGTGTCAAATGTGACACCACAAAATGACGTGGCAGTGAACCCCACTCGTGACACGTGGCATGACATGTCAACCTCGTGGCAAGTGACGTGTCGGGATCCACCGCCATGTGGCTGTTGATGTGGGTCGCCATATGGGCAGCCATTTGGCATGTGGGGTCGTTTAAGAAACCGACCACCAATTCCTACCATCACCAATTCCGACCTGAGCAATTCCTACCATGTCGAATGGTAGGAATTGACACCAATTCCTACCGATTTACCCCCAAAACCTACCATTTTCGTGGTAGGAAAAGGCCGTTTTTGGTGTAGTGATGGGTAAAACGAAGTCTTGGGAGAAGAACAAGGCTAAGTTGGTTGCGGCTGCTGAATCTTACGATAAACTCAAATCTGATTACGAAAACCTCCTCAAAGAAAACGCAAGCTTGAAAGATGAGGTTATCTCTCTGTTTAATTATTGTGCTCAATGAAATTTGATTTTTGGTTTTCGATTATTTCATAGTAACACTCAGCATTATTTCTTAATTATAACGTGAAGAGCAAGGCTAAAGCTGCTGCCACCCAATCTTGCTACTCTAGTAGTGTTCCTACATACGATGCCAAATATTGCTACTCTAGTAGCGTTCCTACATACGACGCCCAACGTTGCTACTCTAGCGGTGTTCCTACATACGATCCCCAATGTTGCTACTCTAGCCGCCCTTCAATTATGGTTTACCAAACCACTGGTTATAAACCGGAGCTTTGTCCTCGTTTTCCTCAACAGAGGGAGACTCTATCTTTAGACGCTGGATTTGCTCAAACTCCTGTTTTGCAAGGTATATACTACTCCCTTGCTTTGGTTTTAGTTACCTTTTTCAACTATATTTCGTAACTCTATATTATTATTCTCCTGCAGAACTTTTATATTATCGGGATCATATTGTTTATCCGGTACAGATACGTGACGAAATGGAGAATCTTGGACTAGGTCAGATTTGTCCTTTCCATTTATCATTCCTATCCTCATTCCCTTTCAATTATCATTCCTTTAATTTCATGATTTCTCACAGATCCTTCCACCACTGGTTTGAACAATAAAGATTTGGGGATCGTATCTTCCAAGATTGCACCTTCGGTTGTAGCTGTTTCCAGTTTCCTCCGTAACAATTACCCCCTCCTCTAGCTTGTTTTATATCTTCTCTAAAATGTTTCTTCTTTGTGTAATTTAACCATATGTTATAACCAAGGATGTGCTTGTTTATAATTGTGTCTTGGTAAATCAGTATTTACTATCTAGAATTATCTCGAGGTTATCTCAACATTTTTTTGTCTAAAGATACAGTACTAAGCCAGTCAATTATTCCCTATACGCTATACTCAACAATTGTATATTTTCTTGTCTGAAAACCTACTTTTAATTTAGGCTCAAAAAGGAAAATTAATTGCTCGGGTCTCATAATACATTGGAGCTCAAGTGAGAAAGAGGCAACTATACTGACTTCTGCAAAACTCCTTTATCATCCAAAGGATTCTAAAGTAGAATTTCATGTGAGTTTTTAATAATCGATTGTTATTTATGTTTTTTATTTTTTCCATACCAGTTTTGTTCTTTACACACTTGATGAAATAACAAGTTTTACTTTCTTTCAGCTAATTGTAAGGATGGCAGATGGAACACTGCTTCTTGCTAAAGAAGAACATGTCGACTATTCTTACAATATTCTTACCCTGAAAGTTAAGCCCATAGTGGAACCGGAAGTAGTAGATTTAAGATCTAGGCAAGTAGACATTGTTGATGGGATGAAAGTGATATCGCTGGGTCGTTCTTTTTCTACCTCCACCTTGTATGACTCTAGTGGAAAGCTATATGACTATCCTCCATATTTTGGATGTTGCGAGCTTTTGACGTCTGATTGAGGCATCCCTGAGGTAATCTCTTTATTCCTTTTGTCCCATGTAGGAAACTTTTGTTGAGTAAAATTGTCATTAGTTCGTCAGTTACGTTTAATTTAGTTATTCACCTAAATGATTTATAAAGATGATATTTCTGGGGTTAGTTTATTCTGTAAGTGCTTTAAGTGACGAGAATTCAATTAAGGTGATATGTGGAAACAAACTACTCCCTTGTGATATTTCTTGGTTGGCGTCTTGGTCCTTTTGGATGTCTTGTATTCTATGTTTGTGTTGAATTTTTTTTTAATTATATTTTCTCACATAAATTTTATTGTAGTTGAATTTTAGTTGGTAGTTTTAGCCTCTTTATTACTCTAATTTTTATTTTATTTTTGGATAAGTAACTAATCAAGAGTTTTGATTAGATTGGTGAAGGGGGGCCACTTGTCACTGATACGGGATACGTGGTTGGGATTAACTTTTTTGGTCAATATCAACGTGCTCATCCACTTCCTACTCCCACTATCCTTTCCTGCTTGGAGATGTGGAAGTCCTTTAGGTATGACATTCTTATTAGTCACTTGTACCATTGTTGCTATGGAGTCTCCAATAGAAGACTCTCCTATGTTTTTATTCAATGAATTATTATCACTGTTTACTTGTTTACTAATTGTTTTCGACTTTTTTAAATGTAGCACTATTTTGCGACCTTGGTTTGGAATCAGAGTGCTTGATGTGAAACAATATTGTAATCTATTATCCACTCCAGAAAAGAAAGTAGATGCATCTGATCGAGATTTATACATTTTTGTCGAAGAGGTAATTTATTCAATATATCCACTCAAAATCCATATGTTGTAGGCTCTAGATTAATTTTTCGATCTGCACCATTGTTCATTGTACAACCTTGTTATAATATACTAGTTTAAAGTCATGTAGAAATCAATGAGCTTAAGAGGGATAAGCCTCATAGGGTTTTTTTTAGTGTTTATAGGAGAAGTTATGTTTAAAAAGGCTCAAGACACGATTTGGATTTCTGCTATGCCTATGCCCTATTGAGAAATCTGGTGCACTCCATAAAATATGGAGAGATTGCAAGTAAGACATTAATTAAAATATAAGGGTTCTTATCCACTACAAGAAATCTCGTTAATTGCGACGGACTTTCGCGACGGAACTTATTCCGTTGTTTAGTAGCGACGGATTAGCAACGCCTAGTTATTGACAAAGAGTCAAAACTCTCACCAACACAACAGCGACGGATTACCTACAACCTCTAGCGACGGAAGTATTCCGTTGCTAATGTTAGCGCCAAAGACATCCCGCCAACCTATAGTAACGGTATTCCAACGAATTGGTAACGGAATTTAACAACGGAAAAGATCTGTAGCTAGTTTAGGCGCCAAGTTATCCCGCTAAAATATCCCAACGGATTTAGCAACGGCAAAATGCTGACGTTTTCGTGACGGTAGCAGTACCAACGGTATAGCAACGGAATGTATTGGCGACGACATAGCGACGGAATTCTGTTACAATAGGAAAGTCAACCATTTTATTTTCCGTCGCTAACCCGTTGCGAAAGTAGATCGGTAGTGCTTTATTCCGTCGCTAAATCCGTTGCCAGGAGTGACAGTTGCAATTTAATACAGCTTCCTTCTTCACTTTTTCCTTCGAACTATATCATTTCTTCTTGCATTTTTCATTTCTATCTTCAACCAATTTCAATTTATCCTAAAATTTACTCCACCAATCAACACAATCTTTTCCAAATTATAAGGTTAGTTCCATTTATATGTTATTGTTTTATAGAGTATTTTCATTTATTAAATCATGTACACTTTAATTATATGTTATTGTTTTGTATCATCATTTTTTTTTTGTGAAATCATGTGTATTCTTAAAATGTTAGATTATTAGCTAGTTTTGCTTGTGGAGAATTTTTTTATGATGTTGACATTGTTATCCTAGGTTGTAGCAAATAATTAGATGTTTAAGTTGATTAGCCTAGTTAAATTAACTCGTTTATAACATTTGATTTATTTTAGCTAATTCATGATAATCCTAGTTTATTTTTGATAAAAAATTTCTTTTATATATCGTAGATAATACGAATATGGATAATAATCGGTCTTGGATGTATCAAAGAACCGATAATAGGGGGCTTCTCAATGATGCTTTTGTTGTTGGATTAGAAGAATTTATGAATCATGCTATATCTCAACCATCATCCTTCAATGGGACGAACATAAATTGTCCGTGTACTAAGTGCAAATTTATAAGACATTGGGATGCACAAACGGTAAAATTGCATTTATTGAAAAAAGGATTTGTTAAAAATTATTATGTGTGGAATCGACATGGGGAGCCATACATTGCTAGAGAAAGTGCAGGACAATCCTCGACAGGTTTTTCTAATATTTCTACAGAAAGAGATGAGGATAATCTAATGTACAATATGGTCATGGATGTTGCTGGTCCAAATTTTGATCCACACTCAGAAGAGATACCGAATGCAGAAGCACAAAAGTTGTATGACATGTTACATTCTTCAGAGAGAGAGTTATATGATGGTTGTGAAACTTCTCAATTGTCTGCCATGGCTCGCATGTTGAGTTTAAAATCTGATCATCATTTGTCAGAGACATGTTATGATGAGACATCACAATTCATCAAGAGTGTCTTGCCTGAAGATAATACATTTTTTGACAGCTTCTATAATACGAAGAAACATATGGCAGGATTGGGTCTTCCTTCAGTGAAGATTGATTGTTGTGTTAATGGATGTATGATATATTGGGGTGAAGACATTGATATGGAGTCATGTAAATTTTGTGAGCAGTCGAGGTACAAAACTAGAGTTAACACATCCACCCGAGAGAAGAAGAAAGTGGCTGTTAAAAGAATGATATACTTTCCACTGGCCCCGAGATTACAGAGGTTGTATGCATCACCTGCGACTGCGAGCCATATGAGATGGCATGCCGAACATTATCAAGAAGACGATGTGATGCGTCATTGTTCAGATTCAGAGGAGTGGCAACAATTTGACAGAGCACACCCCTCATTTTCTGCAGAGACGAGAAATGTTAGACTGGGGCTTTCTGCTGATGGGTTCCAACCATTTGGTCAATCGGGTAGTCAATATTCTTCTTGGCCAATTATACTGACGCCGTATAATTTGCCCCCGTGGATGTGTTTGAAAGAACCATACATGTTCTTGTCTGTACTTGTGCCTGGTCCAAAAAATCCAAAGCAGAAGATAGATATTTATCTTCAACCGTTGATTGCTGAGTTAAAAATGTTGTGGGAAGTTGGAGTTGAGACATGGGATATTTCTTCGAAACAAAATTTTCAAATGCGAGCTGCATTGATGTGGACTATCAATGACTTTCCCGCTATGTCAATGTTGTTTGGATGGACAACTGCTGGTCATCAAGCTTGTCCACATTGTGCTCACGATCATGATTCTTATAATCTTTCACATGGCGGGAAGCCGACATGGTTTGATAGTCATCGGAAGTTTCTACCTGTTAATCATCCATTTCGAAAGAATAAAAATTGGTTTACCAAGGGAAAGACAGTTTCAGATTTGGCCCCACCTATACGAACAGGTGAAGATGTGTTGCAGGAGATTGAGTCACTTGGATTGATGAAAATTACTGAGTTGGGAAGTGAAGAACACAATGCTAAAATCATCAAGGCTTATAAGCTTCTGGCCGAACACATGCAGCTCGTTTAGTAAGCTAACTATTGTATAGATTATCAAATAGATAGTTGAATTTTGTATTTTGTGTTTTTATTATTGCAATGATGTTTTATGCAGGCAGAAAAATGGAAAAGAAATCCGAGCCCCATTGAGGTGTTTGAGCATTTGCATACAAAGAATCACGACAATGTGACCTATATTGACAAGAAAAGTGCAGCAATAGCTGTAAGTATACAATATTTTTGCCTCCAAATTTGATTAGGATTTTAAAAGACTTAAAAGTAATTTTCTGCATATCCGAATGTGACCCAATAGAGAAGATAATTTTAGAGATGATAGGGGAAATTACATGCAGACTGAGGCCTGCACATATAATACAGCACCGCTTGTTGGTTTATTTGCGAAGTTTAATCAGTTGTCTGATTTACGATTAATTGCTTCATACAGGTAGATATAATACTTATCAGTGGTACATAGATATATTACTCTGCATTGAGTTTTGAATTCAATTGTATGTGCTTGTAAACATTTGTTAGAGCTGTAATTTGAAGAACAACCCTATCATGTGATATGATATAGTAATACACTTTTGTTCATACAAAAAGAAAAGTGAATTCTGTTCTGCACTTGCATTTGTCAAATTGTTTATATAATATTTAATGTTTTTATCATATATTATCAGTTAACTTATTTTAATCTATGTAGGAGAATATTAAGACTCTTCGTGCTGAGCGTTCCAAGCCGGCTGATGGTTTATCAGTACCTCAACCTGTTGATGAAATCATGTTGTATTATGATGCTATTGGTGGTCGTAACAAAAGGAATAGAGTTTATGGCATTGGCTCATCAGTTGATATTTTTTATGAGCCAAATGGAAACACAAGCTCTCATTTCAGCAGCCTGGAACCTAACACTCAGAAGTACCAGAAGCTAGAGACTGAGTTGCAAGAGATGAAAGAACAACTTAAAGAGATGGATGAAATGAAGCAACGAATGAGGGAGATGGAGAGTCTAGTTGCGAGGTTGGTTGATAGTGAGAATAGGTAGGTGGATATCGGGATGGGTGATTTCGAGAATCAGGAGTGATGCGTATTATCATTTCATTTTGTTGATCCAAAATCCTAGAGTCTTGACTTGAATATGTACTATTAATGTTGTCGCGCACTGGTATTACTTATGGACTGAGTTTATTATTAGTCTTGAAGCTTGCTTGTAATTTATGAATCTATGGTTCTTATCCTTCTAAACAATATTTTTGGGAAGGCTGTTTTCGTGGACAATGACTTGCATTTCTATATTACATTCATTATGCGAATTGTAGTGTATGTTTTAGTTTTACAACAAGATCAGCAAAAAATTATTCAAATAATGTATAAAGCAGCTTTCCAAAATAAATTTAAAATTAAAATAGATCACAACGGAACCACAACAAAAAACATAATGAGTTAATTTTTAGCAAATAGGCTGTTGCGAAGTCGTTGGCAAGTGCTAACGGATTCTGTTGGTAATTGCTGACGGAATTATCTGTCTCTAAATTTTCCGTTGCCAATTTGTCGGCATTTAGTAGTCTCAAAGTGGTCAACACCAGTGGAAAGTCGTTGGTAAGTGGTTGCAATTCCGTCGATAAATTGCCAACGGAAAACAAATTCCGTCGTTATCCATTTCCCTACAACGTTTATTGTGACAAATATTTCCGTCGGCAATTCCGTCGTGAGTCATGATTGCCAACGGAATCTAGCTTTTGGCAACGGAAATTTTCGTCGCTAAAACCGGATTTTCTTGTAGTGATCCCCGTTAACCGGACTCTCCCTCATACCCATGTCAACTGGACATGACATTGGAGTGGGATAGGATTTGAGTCGGAAGGATCTTTCCTGTGACAAGTTGTGATTACTTGTCTTTTAGAAGTGATGTCTATATATAACGATTTCCATGCTGGCACATGTTTTATTATGATGTCACCTTTTTGAAAATGTAAAATAAAAATTAAAAAACATGTATAATTTTCACTTTTTCAGGTTATATGTCGAATCTTCGGACCCATTTCCAATTCAGATACATATACACAAACCCTAATTTTATAAACTAAGAATCTGACACTTGGATCTATCCCCATCCCCAGCACCCGTATCCAAGTTCGGGTAACTTAGGTTCTTACTAGTGGGTAGTACTTAGGAGAACTGAGGTAATTCTAGTTAAGTTCCATACTTTGATTGCCATAAAGTGTTACTTTTTGCAAATTATTTTTGCATGTTTACTATTATCACAATTGTATGTGTGCTAAATAACATGCTAAATATGATCAGGTATATGAAGGATCAGTTGCTCATAAAAACAATATAAAGTCAAGAGACATAGTTGCTACTCTGAATGGAACTCAAATAGAAACTGCCAAGCAGGTATGTTGTGTATGAAATGCCTTTTTATTTGACACTTTCCTCTAAGTTCGTTCCTTTTTGTTCTTTGTAATTATATTATATTCCATTTTTACAATTTTAACCTCCAGTACCCCCACACAAGACACCTACTTGCTGAGTCAGTAGTCATTTGTTAGCCCAATTTCAAGCTCTTGCCAGATCTCATTGTCTCCCTTTTTCCCTTAGAAAAATGAGCATCAAGGGAGGTAGTAGTAATCTATTTAAAGGAAAAACAGAGGAAGTATTATTTAAAACTTTAACACAACGGCTGGTGGTCCCATTGAGTCCATATTTATGTTAAGCACGGTGAAACAATAGAGCAAAACTTTTGTCTGCTCTATCAATTGGTTTTTTTCCTTCTAAAAAAAATTGGCAGAATGAGCAACCATTTTTCAGTACAGCTCCAGACTTGTTGTTTAAAAGAAGTTGAAAGTTAGTTGTCTTGCCTTGGTTCTTAACTTTCCTGAATGTGAGTTGACCAAATTTGGCTGATAATTAGTTGTCAATAGAAGATTTTGTGTGCCATGTCACCATGCGGGCCTAAGAAATGGAGTATCACGTGGCAGATACCAAGTCTTGGTATCGTGTTTGAGTAAGTTGTATAAATTTTCATTCTTGAGCTTGATTGTTATTTTTAACTTGAATAGTCCAAAATTTATAGTGATGTTCATAGAATAGTAATTGCCTTTGTAGTGAAGCAAAATAATCCTAAGTTATGGTCCTGATATGAGGATAAACCAAACCTATGTAGCTGGAACTGCCTATTATATGCCAAGAGCTGCTCTCATGCACTGAGGAAGGAAAAAATGAAATTGAGGGTGTAATGGTCTTCATGATTTGTACAAGAAAGGGAGTGTGACAGTCGAAAAAGAGAAAGCGTGAAGGATGAAGTACTTGCCCTCCTTACCCACACCCAAAAAAAAGAAGTGGCAAAATTTAGAAGTCGAGTCAACTAAAAATTTGGCCTTATGTTTCTTGGGGAGCATGATGAATCTCACTGGTCTCTGCAATTTATTTCGTCACAGGGTTGAGCAGTCTGTGATATTAAATAGTGACCCTAAGTTTAACCATATTAGTAGCTGTGTCCTCAGTTTATATATGATAATTGGATAGAAGCTTGACTTTTCCCCAGTCTCCTCACAAGGGCTAGAAAAAGAGAACCAACTTCATGGACAGACGGACCACTAGCTTGCTGTATTTCTGAGTAACGGGGAAGGGGAGACTAATTTTGGGGTTTGTAAGAGAAAGTCCTGCGCCTAATGCCTATGCTAAATGGCTATAGTCATTGCTATATTTTGCACCAGAAAGTGACATTTAGTGTTGAAATAGAACTTGAGCTCGAATATTAATTGCTAAAATGCCTATAGCTATTTTTATATCCAAGTTTCAATTCACCAACCAAATATATTTTCATCTTCTTTTCCAGTTTTTCTGTTATAAGATGATGTGACAAGGATGACTAGTGGTTCTAAATTAATTTAGACCAATTGTCCATTTTTTCCTAATTTTGTCTGTATTATCACCATTGGGCTTCTGCAGTTTTTAACTTCAATATCAGTCACTACTATGCTTTTCTTTATCTTTGGCAGTATTCCCAATTATTGTCTGAGGCATCGCGAGCAGCTTCAGCTTGTGATTCGGGTCATCGCTTAATGGTGAGCATAAAGATTGTATAGTAATTTTTTCTTACCTTTGTAGTAAATGTGAAGCTGATATCCTCGAATTTGCATCAGGCTGTCATAAATCCATTTGATCGTCCTATTGATGACATAATTATTGAGGCCGACTACATATCGGTTGATGACAAAAGATTCTCTAGCTGGTAATGTACTACAACTTCTAAGTTTTGTAATCTCCAATATCTTTAAGTGATCAAAAGGATGGTATGTTGAAGTGTATCCTAAACTAATTTATTGTGATAATATAATTATTTTTTCGAAACATACTTCTTTTGAACTTATCTTGTTCAAATAAAACGTTCCTTCAGTGTTTTGTTAGTATCACGGTGTAATATTCTCTTGCATGGTAAATGTGCTTGTTTCATGATAATATGAGATGAAACAGAGTACTACAATGTTGGTTATTGATTGGCTTTTAAGAGAACTGTCTTTTATTCAAACACAAGGATTGTTTCATGTTGAAACAAGGTTCGAGGTTCGATTCCTCGCTTCTCCAAGTATTTGTTTTGTTCATTTTAATTAGGTCTAGCTTATAGGTTTTTCATTTCTTCAAACCAATGCAGTTAAAAAGTACATCTGACAACTCTGTTCACAACTACAAAAACTGGATTTTGCTAATATGAGTCTTATTTTGGAGCAAAAAGCCAATTTCAGAAAGGTGACTGTAGTCTCCAAAGAAGACCATGACCTTCTTAACTCAAATTTTATTCTCAGTTCAATTCAAACGCTTCAAACGCTGAGTAACACTAAATTCGTGTGGTTGTCAGTTGTCACACTTGTGTATCATGTTACATGATCATCTCTCCTTTTATTTTACCAAGTAGCAGCTGCAATGTAATGCTTATATGGAATGAACAAGAAATGAAACACAAGATAAATACTTTGGTTTGCATAATAATTTAAATTGAATTGAATTTCATTGGGGAAGTAGCTCAATTGGTAAAGCAAAAACTAGTGCATTAAAACAAGGATATGAAACAAGGTTCAAGGTTCTTCGGTTCGATTCCTCGCTTTTCCATGTACGTTGTTAAACTTATGAACATATAAGTCCAAACAGACCGTTAATAACTCATAATGTTACTGAAACAATCTAGATGTTAGTGACTTGGTGGAGGAAATTAGAAATCAAATGCTATTCATTTCTCTGTCTGGTGGTTCTGAAGCCCCAGTCTTGAACCACTGAAAATCTTGTTCAGCACCCACAGCATGGTTCAACTGTTTAATCATCAAATAACCAAGTTGCAAGTCTCTTTTCCAATCCCAATCCCATTCATCAGTTTAACTTTTTCTTGGCCGCTTCCTCACAACTTTTTCCCTTTTTTCAAAGCTAAACTTGTCATTTATTCTATCTTATTCTATAAATAGCACACAGTCCTCATATTAATACTCTTAAAAACACTAGCATGTTCTATATCTGTCCAACTTCCCCCAACCAGTTCATACACAAACACTTCTCTTCTCTTTCACCAAATGGGATTCCTTACTTCTCCTCAGCCTTTGCAACCACATGAAGAACCTGATTTTTTGAACCACCTTCACTCGGATTCCTCGAGCAGCTCCATCTCCTCTCAATCAAGTTTACCATCAGTTCCATCCCTAAACTCGATTTCAAAAGAAATTCCAAACATCCATCACCTCTGTATATCCACCTTAAAGGGTCACCCTTCAGATGTATTTTCGCTTGTTCTCTCCGGAAAATACCTCTATAGTGGCTCTTTGAATGGTGAATTATGCATGTGGAGCGGAAGCCCTTCAAACCATGAATATTCAGCGGAGAATGTAGTTTTCTCGTGCAAGAGTGCAGTTAAGTCCTTAATAATATTGAATGACAAACTGTTTAGCGCTCATCAAGATCACAAAATTCGTGTATGGAAAATAGAAGACCGAACACCATACAAGAAACACAAGTGCATAGCCACATTACCAACCCTTAATGATCGTGTCACGAGACTCTTTCTAGCAAAAAACTACGTCCAAATCAGGCGACACAAGAAGTGCACTTGGGTGCATCATGTGGACACTATATCAGCTCTGGCCCTATCAAAAGATGGTTCTTTCATATACTCAGCTTCATGGGATCGAACGTTTAAAGTGTGGAGGACTTCAGATTTTAAGTGTTTAGAGTCTGTCTGGAATGCTCATGATGATGCTATAAATGTCATAATATCGTCTAGCGATGGATTTGTTTATACTGGTTCAGCTGATAGGAAGATTAAGGTATGGAGGAAGAAGGAAGCAGATAAGAAGCATATTTTAGTTGGTGTACTAGAGAAACACAAGTCGTCTGTTAATGCTCTGGCCCTTAGCACTGATGGATCTGTGTTGTATTCCGGTGCATGTGATCGGTCTATTATTGTGTGGGAGAAAACATCTAGTGATGGAAATATGGTGGTGGCTGGTGCACTTAGAGGGCATACAAACGCAATTCTGTGTTTGGCTGTTGTATCGGATTTAGTATGCAGTGGATCAGCCGATAAAACAGTAAGGATTTGGAGAAAAGAATTTGGAAAATCTTATTCTTGTTTGACAGTGTTGGAAGGACACAAAAGACCAGTTAAGTGTCTAACTGCTACTGCAGATATTAGCAGTGCTAATAATAGTTCAGCTATTGGTATACCTTATTTAGTATACAGTGGCAGCTTAGATTGTGATGTAAAGGTCTGGCAAATATGGGTTCCTTTCTCATAAAAGACATATTTGCCTTGCTTTTAAGTTGTCATAAAACAATTTTGGGTTAACTTGAATGGTTTTGTACTTCTCTACAGATGATGAAAAAGAATTACTTTTAGTTTGTGTTGTATGTGAAAGTGAAGAGAGAAATGATGACTATAAACTTTACTTTTTCAAAGTTCTCATTTTTAAAGTTTCATAACATGCACATCTATGAGAGGTCTGATAAATGTTGTCTAATAAGTAATATGATGGTAATAAGGCTAATTAAGATTTAAAACTTGAAGGTAAACCATCTATCCTCAAATTTTCAAACACCGCATTGTTTTTTATTTATAAATCTTTAAAAGGTAGAATAACTTGGTCTATATTTGAATACTCTCCAGGAGAAAGCAAAATTGGTCCTTCTCAACAGTTTGCAGTATCATATGAAAACTTTTATGGTGTTTCATTTTCAACCTCCTTATTTGATACTACCTTCAAGCACCAAGCCAGACATACTCAATGTATCTAGTTCATCAGCACGAGTAGGGGTAAAAAAAACTTTGATATTGACACTACAGTAGTTTTAGATATTGCAGTTCTATGCCTGGAATGTACCCTATTTTATGAGTTCAAGGCCATCAACATCTTCAAGCAAAACAAAATTCCCGACCCATCTCAAAAAAACACTTCAAGTCTTTACTAAAGGGCTACAAGTTCATGGGGTTACTTCCAATGCAACATCCGACAATATGTACTCCTAGACCTTACTGAGTAGCTCATGTTCAATCTTGACAGAGATGTGAATTATGTTTTATAAATTTATATGAATTAATAACCTATTATGCATGCATTAATGGAGGTTTAAACATATACAGAAGAAGGTCAATGACTTTATTCCCTGCCCTCCTCAAGTAATTCGATTTAGACATTGTTTTATACCTTTCAGGTAATAAGACATTGTTTATAAATTAATTAAGTTATTCGTAAATGATTCTTAAGCAAGACATCTAAAGATCTGATTTGCCTAATTAGTAACAAGGGGGTTGTAAGTTAGGCTTAGATGAATTCTATACAGCTACCCTTACTTTACTTTTAAGCTTTTGTTCAAACTTAACAATTTTGTAACTAAGAGGAAGCCATTGAGCCGGAACTTTAGGAGACATTCTGATTTTTATTCTAAATGCTAAGGTCATTACTGATATTAATAACATTCTTTTTGGTTTTCTTATCTGGAAAAACCTAACCTCTCCTACTTCTCATCTTCGTGTACAAATATGTTTGGTCCACGGTAAAAGCCATGATGCAAAAAGTGCTAAAATCAAATCTTGATAATACTAGTTCAAAGACCAGAGATACTTCTAATCCAGGTTGCAAAAGGTTGCTAGAAGTGTCGACAATATGCATTCATCATAATCTTTGACTAAGTTTTAAGTGTAGATAAACAAAGACACAAACAGAAACGTGTAATTTTATATGAATAGTTATCACTTCTAGTGATTCCCAGATGATTATAAGATTATGTAGACTTGAAACTCTGCGTTTAGCCAAACTTAGCTATCATCTACAGTACCATTGCGGAAAGAGTACTCTGAAATGGAGAGAATGAATATGTCCCCTGCCGACAATTATGCCTTTCCTGGTCACTGTTGAGCATCTCATCAGCAGGCAAATATACCTTTCCTATAGAATTTGTAACTTATGTTTTGGCATTAAGACAGCGCACTTTTAATTAAGGTTGTTGGCATTAGTCCTCCTGACATGAACTTAGACATAATTAAAACTAATGTTGCTCAATCTGAATCAGCAGCTTGGTAACTGATTTCTCTGGCATATGTACTAATCCACCAGATAGGGTGTGACTTTGTCATTACACTTATTCACTTAGGTCCAGTTGGCCTCTCTAGCAAGTAGCATCTTACTTACTCTGTACTATTTTGGTAATGCACGATTAGGATATTATATATTATAAGTATGTCACTGTCCTTAGAACAAGAGACTTTCAGTGTGATTATAAGTTTTGGAATCAGCTATTTAGATAAATATACCTCATTGCAAAAGGCTCCCGCGTCAACATGGTTAGTTACCCTAATTTCTCCTCAAGATATTGTTTCCAAAACTCTAGACGATAACAAGTAGACACTTAAGCATACTCAAATGCGACCTTCATTATATTTTATAACTAAATTAGCATTCACATCCTCGAAGATAGACATTCAATCCGAAACTTGTTTTTAATTTTGTATTTTAATTAACCTTACAAAAATCTAGACATTGAAGTTAAAAAATATACCGACTTACAAAGAACGAGGTACCAAATTCATGTTACTGGGAGAAGTTGTTGCAGATATGTAGGAAGTGGACATAAGTAAAAACATACTATACGACATCTTAATGCTATTTATACAGTTCATATTGTTGCAGTCACTGATAATTAAGTTTCCAACTTTCAGCCAAATACAAGAAACTGAGGCACTGTAGCTACTCTACAACATTAATTTACTTCAAGAAACTATCTGGTGTTGATTAAGATTTAAAACTCAAAGGTAAACTATCTGGTCTCAAATTTTCCAACTCAGCGTTGATTATGATTTCTGAATCTTTGAAAGGTTGAATAACTTGGTTTGAATCTATCCAGGCGAAAGTTTCAGTCCTTTCTATAGTTTTAACTTTTACGAGATTTTGTAGAAGAATATTGGTCCTTTTCAGTAGATAAGCCAAGGTCTGAGACAATAGCAATATTGGTCCTTTTCAGTAGTTTGCACTATCACAGGAAAACTTTTATGGTGTTGCATCTTTTAAAACTCCTTTTTGTAGTATTAACTTTGTGAGTCAAGCCAATTAGCTAAACACCACCCGTGGCTCGTTGAGCACGAGAATCAGTAGAATGAATATGTTTTCGTAAAACCCCTGATTTTGACACATCGTCAGTTTTAACTAAGGGTTGTATTATGTATCACAATTTCTTTCATGCACAAAATCCGCATTTTGCACAAGTGAATAAAAAGAATAAAAAATTTCCAGCAGGCTATCGACGACTGTGATTTGAATGATATGGAAATTGTAGGCTATCCGTATACTTGGGAGAGAGGTCATGGTACGACTGAATGGATAGAAATCAGGTTAGACAGAGCCCTTGTTTCAGATAGTTTTATGCATCATTTTGCAGAGGCTAAGCTTATAAATATGGAAATTTCCACTTCTGACCATAGTCCTATACTTCTTGAACATTTTGTGGTCTCTCATACAATATTTGTGAAAAGTCTGAGGTTTGAAAATGCTTGGTTGAGGGATCCTATGTGCCGGAAGATTGTAGAAGACTCGTGGCAGCTGACTGAGGGTAAATCTTTTCAGGAGAAAATTGAGTGTTGTTTGTCAGTGTTAGTTAAATGGGGGAAAGAAATTACAGGTAGTTTCAAGACTCGTATCAACCAGTGTAAGAAAACGATGAGAGTTTTGAAAGGGAGAAAGGATCCAAACTCTATTCAGTTATACAGAGATGCAGCCAAAAGATTAACAGAAATTTATAATGATCAAGAGGTGTTTTGGAGACAGAGATGTAAGCATCTATGGCTTCGAGAGGGTGACTCTAATAGTAAGTTCTTTCATGTTGCTACTAAGGCCCGTCGTAAACTTAATAAGATCAGTACGCTGGCTAATAAGGAAGGTGTTCAGGTTGGTTGGGATGATGGGCTTCAAGAAGTAATGATCGAATATTTCTCTGAGCTTTTCAAAGCAACGGATACGGAATGGACAGAGGTAGTGAGCTATGTTAATCGTCGTGTCTCTAATGATCAGAATGTAGAACTCTTGTTACCAATCGAACCAAGTGAAGTGAAGGCTGCTCTTTTTAATATGCATCCAGATAAATCTCCGGGCCCAGATGGGATGAGTCCCGGTTATTATCAGAAATATTGGAGTATAGTGGGTGGTGATTTAATACATTTGGTGCAACAATTCTTTTTGACAGGCAAGTTTGACAGGTATATCACTGATACCAATATAGTTTTGATCCCGAAGAAGCAAGATCCATCTAATATGACTGAGCTTCGACCAATATCTCTATGTAACGTGTCGTATAAAATTGCTTCAAAAGTGTTGGCTAACAGGGTCAAAAAAGTTCTTGATGGAGTGATTTCTGAAACTCAGAGTGCATTTATTCCTGGGAGATTAATTTCTGACAATACTATGATTGCCTATGAAGTTATGCATTATATGAAGAGGAAAGTGAGTGGTAAAGCAGGGTGGATGGCGCTCAAATTAGATATGAGTAAAGCTTACGACAGGGTGGAGTGGAATTTCTTGCGTGCAATGCTTGAAAAATTCGGATTTGATAGGAAGATGATCAATTTGCTGTTAGAATGTGTAACTTCAGCCAGGTATAGAATTAATCATGCAGGCAGGGAATTTGGTTTAATTAAGCCAGGAAGAGGAATTAGACAAGGGGACCCTCTTTCCTCTTATATCTTTCTTATCTGTATGGAAGGTCTCACAGTTTTAATTCAGGAGAATGAGAGAAGGAAGAATATAAAGGGTATAAAGGTTGCTAGGGGTGCTCCGGCTTTATCTCATATGTTTTTTGCTGATGATAGCTACATCTATTGTCAGGCAAGTAGAGAGGTAGCTATTAAGGTGAGCAACATGTTACAAGTGTATGAAAAAGCTTCGGGTCAGAAATTAAATGCTATAAAATCCTCAGTTTTCTTTAGTTGTAATGTTGCTCAGGAGGAGAGGGTCGAGATTTGTAACATATTGCAGTTTCAAGAAGCAGGTGTGAACACAACTTATTTGGGTCTTCCTAGTATTATAGGGAGGAATAAGAATGATGTTCTTGGGTATTTAAAAGAGAGAATGCAGAAAAGGATTGAAGGTTATGATAAGAAGCTTCTTTCGAAGGGGGGAAAGGAAATTCTCCTAAAATCGGTTGTACAGACGTTACCTACTTATGCTATGGGTATGTTCTTGTTGCCTAAGAAATTATGTAGTGAAATGGAGAGTCTCATGTGTAAGTTTTGGTGGCGAAACTCAACCAAGAAGGCGAAGGGCATTCACTGGATGAGCTGGGATCGAATGAGCGTTAAGAAATCAAAAGGTGGTTTAGGATTTCGAAGAATGCATGCCTTTAATATGGCCTTACTGGGTAAGCAAGGGTGGAGGTTGATTACGAGACCAGATTGTTTAGTGAGTAAGATTTACAAAGCAAGGTACTACCCAGATGGTTCTTTTCTCACTGCTTCTCTTGGCTGCAATCCGAGTTTTGTTTGGCGCAGTATTCTTGAAACCCAGGAGATTTTAAAGAAGGAAACAGGTCGTCGTGTGGGCTCTTTGGAATAACAGGAATAACATCGTTTGGAATCAGAAAGGTGCAGAGTTTGTAGAGGTGGTAGCATCAGCTATCCAAGTTCTTGATCATTGGAAGAATGCACAAGATAGATCTTATGACTCCTCCTTTGGGTTTATGACTCTAACTGACGGGGATGTGCATTGGAAATCACCACAGGAAGGAACGATCAAGGTAAATACAGATGCTGCGTTATTTGAAGATTCTAATTGTTATGTGTATGCTATGGTGGCTCGTGACCATGAGGGGAAGTTGGTAGAGTCTATTTCGAGTTGTAAGCAGGGTAGGGTGGATCCAGAACTTGCAGAGGCCATCGGGATAAGGGAAGCTCTTAGCTGGATTAAAGCCAAAGCTTGGCCAAGCGTAGTGCTGGAAACTGATTGTCTGACAGCAACACAGGCAATTCGTTGCTCCTCGATCAATCTTTCATACCTGGGGAGAGTGATAGATGAGTGCAAGCATCTACTTTCCGAAATAGATAACCGTAAGGTGATTCTAAAATTTGTTAAACGTTCTGCGAACAATGTGGCTCACTTCATAGCGAGACATAGTAGTTCAATAGCTGATCGTATTTGGAGAGGGGAAGATGTCCCTTCTGATTTTATTCATGTACTGTTTAATGATTTGGGAATTGAATGAGAAGTTTTTTATTGGCAAAAAAAAAGAATAAAAAATTAAAGAGAGCTGATACGTGCACATCCTTAATTTATAGGTACACACTCTTTGTTGAAATTGAGACTATATTATCCCTAACATATCTAAGAATAGTATGGAGTTGAAGATGTGCATAGGGATATTTTGACCGAAATATCAACAAAGAATGTACCGGTGTGCATATATCAGCTCCCTAAATTAAAATACACGCACTATTTTTAGGCCAACAAGTGAACAAGACATGGTAAAAAAGACCTTCACTCTTGCTAATATGAGACCTTCACTATTTTTACTTTTAATTTAATTTGTACTAAAATTTCATCGGGGAAGTAGCTCAATTGGTAGAGCAAAAACTCCTGTATTAGAACGAGGTTTCGTTTCATGTTGAAACAAGGTTCGAGGTTCGATTCCTCGCTTCTCCATGTATGTTTTGTTCATTTTAATTAGGTCTAGCTTATAGGTTTTTCATTTCTTCAAATCAATGCAGTAATCTGTTCACAACTACAAGAACCGGATTTTGCTAATATGAGACTTATTTTGGAACAAAAACCCAATTTTAGAATGGAGATTGTAGTCTCGAAAGAAGACCATGACCTTCTTAACTCAAATTTTATTCTCAGTTCAATTCAAACGCTGAGTAACGCTAAATTCATGTGGTTGTCAGTTGTCACACTTGTATATCATGTTACATGATCATCTCTCCTTTTATTTTACCAAGTAGCAGCTGCAATGTAATGCTTATATGGAATGAGCAAGAAATGAAACACAAGATAAATACTTTGGTTTGCATAATAATTTAGTTTAACTTGAATTTCATCGGGGAAGTAGCTCAATTGGTAGAGCAAAAACTCCTGCATTAAAACAAGGATCGTTTCATGTTGAAACAAGGTTCGAGGTTCGACTCCTCGCTTCTCCAGTTATTTGTTTTGTTTATTTGACCGGATTTTGCTAATGTGAGTCTCATTTAGACAAAAAGGCAATTTCAGAAAGGAGATTGTAGTCTCAAAAAGAAGACCATGACCTTCTTAACTCATATTTTGGGGAATGGAAACCTATGACTCAGTTATTCGAATGTACATAGTTTCTTAAAAAAAAAGTGATGCAGGGCAAGAAGTATTACACAAGAAACATAGATAATTGTGGATTAATCGCAGTTTAATTTGTCATTCCGCATTAGAAAATTTAGTAGTTCATTGTTTCACTACTCAAACAAATTCAGAAACTTGCAGGAAGTTAGGAACCAGACTAAATAACTCATAATGTTCTGAAACAATCTAGATATTGGTAACTTGGTGGAGGAAATTAGAAATCTATTAATACAATTTTCTTAAAGTTCACAACAGGTTGAAATCAAATGCTAATCATTTCTCTGTCTGGTGGTTCTGAAGCCCCAGTCTTGAACCACTGAAAAACTTGTTCAGCACCCACAGCATGGTTCAACTGTTTACAATCATCAAATAACCAAGTTGCAAGTCTCTTTTCCTATCCCAATCCCATTCATCAGTTTAACTTTTTCCCTTTTTTCAAAGCTAAACTTGTCATTTATTCTATCTTATTCTATAAATAGCACACAGTCCTCATATTAGTACTCTTAAAAACACTAGCATGTTATATATCTGTCCAACTTCCCCCAACCAGTTCATACACAAACACTTCTCTTCTCTTTCACCAAATGGGATTCCTTACTTCTCCTCAGCCTTTGCAACCACATGAAGAACCTGATTTTTTGAACCACCTTCACTCGGATTCCTCGAGCAGCTCCATCTCCTCTCAATCAAGTTTACCATCAGTTCCATCCCTAAACTCGATTTCAAAAGAAATTCCAAACATCCATCACCTCTGTATATCCACCTTAAAGGGTCACCCTTCAGATGTATTTTCGCTTGTTCTCTCCGGAAAATACCTCTATAGTGGCTCTTTGAATGGTGAATTATGCATGTGGAGCGGAAGCCCTTCAAACCATGAATATTCAGCGGAGAATGTAGTTTTCTCGTGCAAGAGTGCAGTTAAGTCCTTAATAATATTGAATGACAAACTGTTTAGCGCTCATCAAGATCACAAAATTCGTGTATGGAAAATAGAAGACCGAACACCATACAAGAAACACAAGTGCATAGCCACATTACCAACCCTTAATGATCGTGTCACGAGACTCTTTCTAGCAAAAAACTACGTCCAAATCAGGCGACACAAGAAGTGCACTTGGGTGCATCATGTGGACACTATATCAGCTCTGGCCCTATCAAAAGATGGTTCTTTCATATACTCAGCTTCATGGGATCGAACGTTTAAAGTGTGGAGGACTTCAGATTTTAAGTGTTTAGAGTCTGTCTGGAATGCTCATGATGATGCTATAAATGTCATAATATCGTCTAGCGATGGATTTGTTTATACTGGTTCAGCTGATAGGAAGATTAAGGTATGGAGGAAGAAGGAAGCAGATAAGAAGCATATTTTAGTTGGTGTACTAGAGAAACACAAGTCGTCTGTTAATGCTCTGGCCCTTAGCACTGATGGATCTGTGTTGTATTCCGGTGCATGTGATCGGTCTATTATTGTGTGGGAGAAAACATCTAGTGATGGAAATATGGTGGTGGCTGGTGCACTTAGAGGCCACACAAACGCAATTCTGTGTTTGGCTGTTGTATCGGATTTAGTATGCAGTGGATCAGCCGATAAAACAGTAAGGATTTGGAGAAAAGAATTCGGAAAAACTCATTCTTGTTTGGCAGTGTTGGAAGGACACAAAAGACCAGTTAAGTGTCTAACTGCTACTGCAGATATTAGCAGTGCTAATAATAGTTCAGCTATTGGTATACCTTATTTAGTATACAGTGGCAGCTTAGATTGTGATGTAAAGGTCTGGCAAATATGGGTTCCTTTCTCATAAAAGACATATCTGCCTTGCTTTTAAGTTGTCATAAAACATTTTTGGGTTAACTTGAATGGTTTTGTACTTCTCTACAGATGATGAAAAAGAATTACTTTTAGTTTGTGTTGTATGTGAAAGTGAAGAGAGAAATGATGACTATAAACTTTACTTTTTCAAAGTTCTCATTTTTAAAGTTTCATAACATGCACATCTATGAGAGGTCTGATAAATGCTGTCTAATAAGTAATATGATGGTAATAAGGCTAATTAAGATTTAAAACTTGAAGGTAGAATAACTTGATCTATATTTTCAAATTTTCAAACACCGCGTTGATTTTGATTTATAAATCTTTAAAAGGTAGAATAACTTGGCCTATATTTTAATACTCTCCAGGAGAAAGCAAAATTGGTCCTTCTCAACAGTTTGCAGTATCATATGAAAACTTTTATGGTGTTTCATTTTCAACCTCCTTATTTGATACTACCTTCAAGCACCAAGCCAGACATACTCAATGTATCTAGTTCATCAGCACGAGTAGGGGTAAAAAAAACTTTGATATTGACACTACAGTAGTTTTAGATATTGCAGTTCTATGCCTGGAATGTACCCTATTTTATGAGTTCAAGGCCATCAACATCTTCAAGCAAAACAAAATTCCCGACCCATCTCAAAAAAACACTTCAAGTCTTTACTAAAGGGCTACAAGTTCATGGGGTTACTTCCAATGCAACATCCGACAATATGTACTCCTAGACCTTACTGAGTAGCTCATGTTCAATCTTGACAGAGATGTGAATTATGTTTTATAAATTTATATGAATTAATAACCTATTATGCATGCATTAATGGAGGTTTAAACATATACAGAAGAAGGTCAATGACTTTATTCCCTGCCCTCCTCAAGTAATTCGATTTAGACATTGTTTTATACCTTTCAGGTAATAAGACATTGTTTATAAATTAATTAAGTTATTCGTAAATGATTCTTAAGCAAGACATCTAAAGATCTGATTTGCCTAATTAGTAACAAGGGGGTTGTAAGTTAGGCTTAGATGAATTCTATACAGCTACCCTTACTTTACTTTTAAGCTTTTGTTCAAACTTAACAATTTTGTAACTAAGAGGAAGCCATTGAGCCGGAACTTTAGGAGACATTCTGATTTTTATTCTAAATGCTAAGGTCATTACTGATATTAATAACATTCTTTTTGGTTTTCTTATCTGGAAAAACCTAACCTCTCCTACTTCTCATCTTTGTGTACAAATATGTTTGGTCCACGGTAAAAGCCATGATGCAAAAAGTGCTAAAATCAAATCTTGATAATACTAGTTCAAAGACCAGAGATACTTCTAATCCAGGTTGCAAAAGGTTGCTAGAAGTGTCGACAATATGCATTCATCATAATCTTTGACTAAGTTTTAAGTGTAGATAAAGAAAGACACAAACAGAAACGTGTAATTTTATATGAATAGTTATCACTTCTAGTAATTCCCAGATAATTATATGATTATGTAGACTTGAAACTCCGCGTTTAAGCGAACTTAGCTATCATCTACAGTACCATTGCAGAAAGAATACTCTGAAATGGAGAGAATGAATATGTCCCCTGCAGACAATTATGCCTTTCCTGGTCACTGTTGAGCATCTCATCAGCAGGCAAAAATACCTTTCCTCCAGAATTTGTAACTTATCTTTTGGCATTAAGACAGCGCACTTTTAATTAAGGTTGTTGGCATTAGTCCTCCTGACATGAACTTAGACATAATTAAAACTAATGTTGCTCAATCAGCAGCTTGGTAACTGATTTCTCTGGCATATGTACTAATCCACCAGATAGGGAGTGACTTTGTCATTACACTTACTCACTTAGGTCCAGTTGGCCTCTCTAGCAAGTAGCATCTTACTTACTGTGTACTATTTTGGTAATGCAAGATTAGGATATTATATATTATAAGTATGTCACTGTCCTTAGAACAAGAGACTTTCAGTGTGATTATATAATTTAGTTAAGTTTTGGAATCAGCTATTTGCCTATTTAGATAAACATACCTCATTGCAAAAGGCTCCCGCGTCAACATGGTTAGTTACCCTAATTTCTCCTCAAGATATTATTTCCAAAACTCTAGACGCTAACAAGTAGACACTTAAGCATACTCAAATGCGACCTTCATTATGTTTTATAAGTTATAACTAAATTAGCATTCACATCCTCCAAGATAGATAATCAATCCGAAACTTGTTAGGTGTATTATGTTTTCTGAATCAGCAGAATGAATATATTTTCGTAAAACCCCTGATTTTGACACATCGTGAGTTTTAACTAAGGGTTGTATTATGTATAAAATGCATTTTTGTACCTGTGTAAAAATAGGTTGAAATGTACTAAACCTCTGTTCTAAAGTCATAGGAATGGACTGTATTTTGATAACATATGAAATTCCAGCAAACTAATGCAATAATGATAGAAATTATGTAGAAAGAGTTCTGAGACTCAGAGAAATATTATTCCAGCATATTGGTTCACATATGGGAGACCTCAGTATATAACTCTATCCATTTAGCAGTACCAAACATGCTAAGATTTATAATGGCATCAAATCTCTCCAAATGTGCTTACCAAAGAGCACAAATACATGACATTAAGAACAAAGTAGGAACCTGGAAGTACAGAGTCTGCCACTTGCAATTCGGCTCCAATCAGATAGAGATCTTTGAAACTGTAGATTAAATCAAAGATTCTAAGAAACCACCAACCAAGAAAACTCATGCGAATCCCAGATCGTAGGGGTCTTCCCATGTTAAGACGGGTAAGTAGTCATGGTCTTATTCTAGTTGAATATCATTTTAAGAATTTTATTAAAAACAGAAAAGTAGATTAGTTGGTTATAAATAGCACTTCTAGTGCATTGCTGACATATAGGCATTTTAGCATTAGGATTGGAGCACAAGTTCTATTTTGCACAAGTTCTAGTGCAAAATATAGCAATGGTTATAGCTGTTTAGCATACGCATTAGCGTTGGACTTGCTCTTACAAACCCCAAATACAATCACCAATTTCCTCATTACTAATATATAACATCAAGCTAGTGATCCGTCTGTCCATGACATATAGGCATTTCATACACAACATACCTGCTTGACAGATTCTATTCGAGTTCCGTTCAAAGTAGCAACTGAAGTGCCTGACCTTGTATTATTTTTACAAGCACAAAGAGAACATAAGAAAGTAAGGCAAAGAACGTACCAACACAAGTCAACATCTCTTGGAACTCAGTCATTTGCACTTGGAACTGGAGTGCATGAATCATGATGCACCCTTGGTTATGCCATCCTCAAAAAGAAAGAATCAGACATCCTTGTTGTGTAAAAATAAAGGGATGAATTTACAAAAAGATCAAATCAATTGGTTCATGTACGTATCTCGATTGCATGGATCATATAAGGCTGCAGAGATCAAGAAAACACGTAAATCTATCTCAAATTGGGAGACAACCATACATATGCTTGAGGCCTTGTGCCTCTGTTGTTTATCTATCCCACTCATCCTCATTCATCTGAACAGCATAATTCTATAAATGTACAAATGTGGATTTGCTTTGTACCTTCGTCTCTATGATGAGTGGAGTACTGAGTTCCACAATATGCTCGTAAAGATTTATCACCATTGAACATGTAGCAGCATCTGCTCAAACTTCCCAAGTTCAGAGGCTAGAAGGTTCCAATATAAGTACACTAGAGTCTTTGATTCTATTCAGTCGATATTAGAGCTGGCCATTTGATACACGACACGTGAACACGGTACGAACACGACACGTGAACACGGTACGAACACGACACGGATAATTAGTGTTTGGGTGCAAAAATTTGGTACACGAACACGAAAGTACACGAACACGAAAAAACACGAATATAATTAGTGTCGGATTTGAGTTTTCACAATAGGTACACGACACGGAACGAAAGTACACGAATAAATGAAGTAAATAAATAATTTTAAAAAATATATATTATTTATAGTATTGCATATTTAGAAAATATATAAGCAATTACATATAAACAATAAATAAAAGTTTCACGATTAATTGGAAGTAAGTTATACATTTATATATAAGAAGTATATATTTATATATATAAGTTATATTTACAAATTTTTGTAAAATTGTATGTAATACATATTTAATACATATTTCATAAAAAATTACATAATTAAAATAGTTTTATAATACATAAATTTTAATTAAATTAAATTTATATTTTTGTTTAATGTACACGAATACGACATGTAAAGTACACGACACGTTTTGAATTGGATATGTGTTTCAAATTTAGTACACGAATCCAAAACGGGTCGGATATGAGTTTTACATTCAAGTACACGAAAATACGAAAGTACACGACACGGTCCATTGTCAGGTCTAGTCGATATGACAACGGCTTAAGCTTCTGTTGCAACAATATCAAGCAATTACAGAGCTAAACTTTACTGGATATGGGCCATATGATAAAACTTTATCATTTATTTTATTTTAGAATTAGATATTAGATATTAAAGTAATTTTATTTAGATAATTATTTTAAGTAGAAATTTGTGCAAGTTACTTTTTAATAATGATAAGATTTATTATTATGGAGCGTGAAAATATTTTGGAGAATCGATATCTTTTATCTTTTATTTAAGTAAATTGTGTATATTAGAATATAATATTTTAGGTATTACTCGGAGAGGTTTTAGTGGTTAGTTGTATTATTTTCTTTTCTAAATTTAGGGTTGTGTGTAATCATTTAAGACTGATTAGAAAAAAATGAAAAGAGCCGCACCAAAATCAAAATCAGAGGTATTCTCCTTGGCTTTTGATGAATGAATTTGTTTAGTTGTTATGTACATGTTTTTGCATGATAAAGTCTATATGCTCAATAATTGTATTAGTTTATTTATTCGATCTAATCTCGTGTTCTTATACTTGAAAACCTTCAATTATTATTTGTAACACGTCTGGTACATGTCCTGTGAAAAACATGAGTAGTACCTCTCTCCATATGTATGATTTTTATTATATATGTGAAATGTGTATGAACATAAAGTCGTCCCATATTTTATTTATGGATTAAAATTAACTTGGAAGCATGCATGCGATTCTTTTTATTTGAATAATTAGGGCTTGTTCTAAGTTTGTTTTTAATTGATAGTAATTTGTTTCGTAAAATTTAACAAATAATATTTTATTAGTCGATATATATTTAGGTGCTATTATTCTGGTTTTGTAAAATTTATGTTTAGATATGTTGCAATTAATTTGTTGAGCAAGGTTAATCTGTCCATTATTTTTATTTGCATGTTTTCTTGTCTATATTCTCCTTAATGCATGCGTAATATGATATATGCTTAAATTATGTGAACAATTACATGTTAAGGAGGTTTTCACAATTTTACTATTTAATGGGACCATGTCCGTGTGTATGTCAGATGGGTTATAAGCCAATTATTCTCTTATCTAAAGAAAAAAATGAGTAAACAATGTTTTTGTATAGAATCGAACCCTCGACCTTCCATAAGAAAATCATTCTTATAACCATTAAGCTACATGACTTCTTTTGATTTTAATTGAAAAATCACATTACATAAACCTCACATCATTCTTAATCCTATATTTATTATTATATTAACTTTGAGCAAAAAACAAAGGTGATTTTATAATATATATTAATCTATGTTGTTTCAGTTTTCGAAATGTTGTACATAATTATTTAAACAACCAATCTTATATAATTTTAATATTAAAATTTTAAAAACAATGTTGTGTGTGATGTATATCTACATTTGTTTTAGTCATACAAATATCTTGTATATGTAATGTAAACTATAAAATGATATATATTTTTGCACAACGGTCTATCTTTATTGTACTACACAATTTATTTGAATTATTCATATTTTTAATCTATAAAGCGTAATACTGAACATTGACTATAACATAAGTAATATATTACAAGTAGTTTCTTTATATATTATTTAATTATTTATTTTTAAATTAATAAAAAGTAATGTTCAATATTTAAAAATTAAACAACAATCACGGGTATATAGCACATATCGATAACATGTATACACGATATTCATGAGTATTTTTATTACATATACAAATATAAGCTCGTAACATGTGTCATGCACGAGTTTAATATTTTCTTTTAATATTTATATTTGTTTCTTAAGAAAATGATTTTAAATATGAATACTTATATATGGTTGTTGAACTCGGCGTCGAATTGACATAGGTGTTTGATTGCAATAAATTGTGTTTTAAGAGTTTTGTGTTGAACAATTTTTTAGAGATATGTTTTGAATAAAATTATTATTTTAAAAAATTATGGTACAATTGTAAAAATAAAAGAACTAAAGTGTAAATCCCAAAATATGAGTACCGTACTGACCAACTATCAAAGTTTTAATATTTCGATTTTAATAATATAGTATAAATATAATAGAAGTGACTAGATTTAGAACTATGTTGGATGAATTATGTATATAACGCATTTGTAATTAATTTTAATATAAAATTTTATATTAATTTTATGGAAGTTATTAATTGCTTATTTTGAATTAAATTAATAAATATATAATAGGTAAATTTGAAAATTGCATAATAAATTAAATAGATTAAAATATATAGTCAAGTGAACAAATTTTAGAAAATATGATATTTCATATCATACAAGTAAGAAAAATATTATGATCGATCAATTACATTATATACTCAGAGTTATTTAAAATTATAGATCTAAAAGATAAAAAATTAAGTTATATAAATTATTTTTTGTACCTTGATTGGACAATACCTTTATCGATTCTCATCGTTACGTAAATAAATATTAAATTTCCTACAATGCCAAAAATTTAAAGAACATGACTGATGCAAATAAGTATGTCACATGACCAACTGAGAGTCGATTATACTTTTGAAAAGAAAGGAAAGAGAGAACTTTATTTAACCCGTGTTTATTGAATTTTTTAATACAAGAAAGGCAAAACAATTAGATTAAAATATTAAACAATTAACTCCAAAATTTAATTTCCATAGATTTACTGAGAGTAAAAAGAAAAACAGGTATATTTATTAAACTTTATGTTCTCTTAACTTCAGTTCTTTTTTTTCGACTAAAAATTTAAGATTCAAAGTTGCCGCAAGACCTGTAATAAATCCGTACACGTTCAGTGAATCAGTCTAAATATGACTTATACAACATGTTTATAAGTTAAGAAATATCCTATTTTTAGTGCACAGATAATTTTGAATAAATCAAATTATCTATAAATTAAATTAGGGACATTGCGAGAATCGATAGAAAATAACACGTGACTGGGAATATGCTTTACCGGATTGAGAATAATGACACTAGAAGATGCAACAGGCTCCTCTCCTAAATCGGAGTATGCTAAATCTTTGATTCAGACAAAGGAACTAGCACAGCTATTCAGAGTTTTCCATACCGCTGCTGACAAACAAAAAAAGGACATCATGTGTTACCGTAAAATCCCATCTGATATCAACGCATGGATGCATGCACACATATATACATAGCGGATCTAACTTATACCATCCCAAGTTCACATAGGGTGCAGCCTCGGAATGATATGGCATGCCGAGTTCAGAACAAATTTGTGTGCTATCAAAGAAACTAAAGTTTTATTCGAGGTACATGAGAACGCAGTTACGGATCACTTACAACCAAAATATATGTGATTACCAACATCATCGGAGTCTCAAACCGTCAACAAAAAGGCAAACATGACACGATCTATCGTCACCCGAGTGTCTAAACATTTACTAAGAAATGGGTGATTCCGGTTGCATTTTAGTTGGCTCATACATTTAAAATACAATGCTTATGAGTTCTTATATTTCATTTCAAATAAAGTCAGTGTACAATCATAATTTTCAAATTCTAAAAAATCAGCACTTCCACACATTGATAGAAAAAGCCTCGTGCCTCGCACGAGTTATTATGCTAGTTTAATATTAATATAATGCGTGTGTTATGTTAATTTTGTTTTAACTAGTTGCTATGAATTGTTAATCATAAATAGGCATACATATGACATGGTTATTAAATTCTAATTAATTGTGTCATGTTCTGTTAAATATTATATATGACTGATCGTGCATTTTATAATTTTCGGTGTTTGGTCGATTTCGAGGTAAGTATTTTTTGACTTACTTTTATTTTCAGAAAAGATATTGATATTCTGTTAGTTAGAATGTTGTTAGTATAAATACTAAAAGGATCTCTGTTTACTTGTAACAAACTTCTGTTATAGACATACATATTTTGTATTGCTCAATGATAGTCTCTCTCATTCACTATGCTTATCTGTTTTACATGGTATCAGAGCAAGATAATTGATCATCTTCTTCAATTCCGCTGCATATACAGTTAGATGTTAATCACATACAGTACAGTTTTTCTATTTATCTCTCTATTACTAGGCAAGACTTGTCTTACTCTATGCATATTCTGTCTCAGTTTATGAACTCTCCACGGGTTGATCATTTGCATGCTATTTTTAAAGTACTCAGATATCTTAAACAATCTCCTGGGCAAGGATTGTTTATTTCTGCTACGGGTACTTTATCTCTTACAGCTTACTGTGACTCTGATTGGGGAGGTGATCCTCTTTCAAGATATTCTTTAACTGGTTATTGTGTTCTGCTGGGAGAATCCTTGATATCTTGGAAGTGCAAGAAACAACATACAATTTCCAGGTCATCTGCTGAGGCAGAATATCGGTCCATGGCTGATACTTGTTGTGAGGTTCTTTGGTTGCTTGTTGTTCTCAAGGATCTACTAGTGTTTCCTTCTTTACCTATTCCATTTCATTGTGATTAACAGTCTGCTATCTATATTGATTCTAATCCTGTTTACCATGAACGTACTAAACATATAGAGATTGACTGTCATATAGTTCGAGAAAACATTGAACGTGGCATTATTCTTCCTACGCATATTCCTTCTGCTAGTCAACCTGCAGACATGTTTACCAAAGCTATTGGTGCTGCTTTGCTTTCTTCTCTCAGTTCCAAGTTGCATGTCTGTGATATGTTCAAGCCATCCAACTTGAGGGAGGCTATTACATCTACAATAGTAGATAAAGTCAACAAAGTCAACTTAGCAATAGAAAGTTAGTTAGAATGTTGTTAGTATAAATACTAAAAGGATCTCTGTTTACTTGTAACAAACTTCTGTTATAGACATACATATTTTGTATTGCTCAATGATAGTCTCTCTCATTCACTATGCTTATCTGTTTTACATGGTATCGGAGCAAGATAATTGATCATCTTCTTCAATTCCGTTGCATATACAGTTAGAGGTTAATCACATACAGTACAATTTTTCTATTTATCTCTCTATTACTATGCCAGACTTGTCTTACTCTGTGCATATTCTGTCTCAGTTTATGAACTCTCCACGGGTTGATCATTTGCATGCTATTTTTAAAGTACTCAGATATCTTAAACAATCTCCTGGGCAAGGATTGTTTATTTCTGCTACGAGTACTTTATCTCTTACAACTTACTGTGACTCTGATTGGGGAGGTGATCCTCTTTCAAGACATTATTTAACTGGTTATTGTGTTCTTCTGGGAGAATCCTTGATATCTTGGAAGTGCAAGAAACAACATATAATTTCCAGGTCATCTGCTGAGGCAGAATATCGGTCCATGGCTGATACTTGTTGTGAGGTTCTTTGGTTGCTTGTTGTTCTCAAGGATCTACTGGTGTTTCCTTCTTTACCTACTCCATTTCATTGTGATTCACAGTCTGCTATCTATATTGCTTCTAATCCTGTTTACCATGAACGTACTAAACATATAGAGATTGATTGTCATCTAGTTTGAGAAAACATTGAACGTGGCATTATTCTTCCTACGCATATTCCTTCTGTTGGTCAACCTGCAGACATGTTTACCAAAGTTATTGGTGATGCTTTGCTTTCTTCTCTCAGTTCCAAGTTGTATGTCTGTGATATGTTCAAGCCATCCAACTTGAGGGAGGCTATTACATCTACAATAGTAGATAAAGTCAACAAAGTCAATTTAGCAATAGAAAGTTAGTTAGAATGTTGTTAGTATAAATTCTAAAAGGATCTCTGTTTACTTGTAACAAACTTCTGTTATAGACATACATATTTTGTATTGTTCAATGATAGTCTATCTCATTCACTATGCTTATCTGTTTTACAACGTGGTTGAACTCAACACTTGCACTTTCAACCATGTTGAGTTAATATGAATTACTAGTGTTCTAAAAGTCGGTGATTAATCGAGATTAATCATCGATTAATCGCTAGACGGCAGGTTCAACGAATTGATTGAGCGAAAATCGGTTAAAAAATTGTTTTTCTAAAAAATCGGTCAAAAATCGGTGAAAACAATCAAAAAACGTTATGGATAGGAAAAATCGATCAAAAATCGGTTATTTTTTAAAAAAAATGAAAACAAAAATTGAAAAGCAAAATTCAACATTCATATTTAGCCATAATCTGAAGATATCCCAAATTGTCGTTGTTACATACGCTCATGTTTGATTTAAGTAGCTATTTCGTATGTTCACCAACCAATTATTCTCTTTAACATTATGTAATCTTTTATTTGCTCCAATTGTAGTATCATTAAATCTCTAAGGGGTCGTTTGGTTCATAAAGTGGTATAAGGTTGAAATCAGGAATCGGGTTAATGTGGTATGAGGTTGAGGTATCAATTCTGATATCATGTGTTTGGTTCAACGCTGGAATGAATATATTTTATTTATGATATTTTTAATTGACTAATTTATTTAATTTAAAATATTAATTTAATTATATTTTTAAATATGTTTTAAAGTTATTGATTTATTTTTGTATTAAAATTTCAATTTAATTATTTAAAAAGATGTGAAAATAATAGAAAGAACATTATACTCATACCCACCTCCCCCCTAGGGTATCAAAAACTCATACCTTGGGGGTTTGAGGAATGAGTTTAAAAAATATTTTTTTCTGAACCAAACACCAGATATTGGGTTGGAATGAACGAAACCCGTACCTGATACCAGAAAAACTTAAACCAAACGACCCCTAAGTTATTAGTGTTGAATTCTCTTGTTTTACTATTTTAAATATATCAACGTATACAAGTGAATTTAATTACTTAATCTACAATTTTGTTCTCTCATTTGTTTTAAATTTCTATAAATTTAATTAAATAGTTATATAAGTCTAAAATATACATATAAATATTAATTATATTAAAAAATAATATTAAATTAGTTCCAATTAATAACTCCGATTAATCACTCATATTAATCCTCGATTATCCGATTAATCCTGGACGGTAACTCTACCGATTAAGTCCGATTCCCACTTTTTACATTGAATTACTCAAAATTTGCACTTTCAACCACATGTTGATTGTTAATTTTAATAGAGTGTTGTATCATAAATGTAAACTTTTGATAACTGTGGTAGGCTTTCACCGAACATTTAGCCTATTGCGAGTAGAGATGCACAAAATGTTTGGCCCAAAAATCTGGTCCAACCCGATCTGGTCAAATCCTGGTCAAAACCAGGTCCGAAAAATCTCGGCCCGATCCAGATCTGGGCTTAGGGCCTCAAGTGTCCTTATATTTTTAGGCAAAGCCCGGCCCGGTAAAAGCCCGGGCTTAGCCCAGTCTTTTGAAAAGCCCGGTCATCGACCCGGCCGGGATAAAAGCTCGATTTAAGCCCCCGTAAATTATAATTTTTAATATATATTTACATATATATTCATGTATTCACACTTACTACACATTAAAAATAATTTCAACATATACATATTTACATGTTCATGACTAAATTTATTATTTATATAATTAAATTTATCATACATGAATTATATGTATATCAAGTTCACGGATAATCTATTGATTTAACATAAATAAATAAACAAAGGAATGATCGTCAATATTCATGTGGGTGAACCATAAATCGTTTAAAATATATTTTTTAATAGTTAATTTATATTATTAATAATATATAAAAATAATTGAATTTGAAAAAGTCCGACCCGGTCCGGTTCAGGCCCGAACTAAAAGTCCGGCCCGGTTTGGGTTCGAACAAAAGCACGACGCGATCCGCCTCGAGGGTCTAAAAAGGCCAAGATATTTTCTGAAAGTCCGGACCGGCCCGGTCCGGTCAAAGTCAAAAGCCCGGGCTGGATTTTGACCGGAAAACTCGAATTTTTTGAGGCCCGATCAAAGCCCGCCCCAATGAACTTTTTGTGCATTTCTAATTGTGAATAGATGTTCTGAATTGCAGTGTATTCAAGGCTATTGGTTTAACCAACAACTAATCTATTCGTTATTTTAAAAACTCATTACATTCTATTATTACTACAAAAATCTTTACTAATATGCACTTACTTTCATAACATTTAGTAACAATTTTTTTTGGTAAAAAAACAAAATTGTGTGTGTGTAAATGCAATTATCACTTTATTACAATTCACATACAAAACAATTTGGGATGCAATTTCTTTACATAATAACTTTATTACGAATAATTGAATTCTTGATACAATTTCTTTACATAATTACTTATTCTGTTATATATATTTGGAAGCACGATTTTCTGAATATAGAAAACCCAATAATAGTGAATAATTTGAACACAGTTTCTCTGTGTTTTCGATTATCTTGGGCCTCTGGGCTTGTGAACTGAAAATGGTAGTCCGTAACCCGACCCACACCAAATAAAAAGGGCGGAAATTCTTATCGCCGCCGTTACTCCCCAGAACTGCTCACACGTAGCATTACAAACACGAGTTCTATTTATCAGGTAAATTTTCTGTATTTGTTGTATTTTATTAAGGCTGGCATTGGGACTAATTTTGGGGTTAATTTTGGTATGATTGAGATAATGTCTAGTTTTTCGATGAATTGTGTTTTGTGTTGATGTTTTTTTTTGTTTTGGAAGTGATTTGGGGTTTTATTTGTTTGTGCAGATTTGTTGAACTATAATTAGCTTTGCAAGCTTGCGAATGGGAAGTACAAGCACTTGTTTATTTGAGGGGAGGCTGGGATTGTTACTTTATGTTATGGTGATTGCTGTGAGGAGACTAGTGAATTTTGATGCGATATTTGGTAATATTTATGTAGGATTACATAGGACGGGGTTCGATTCGAAACGCGGAACGAAAACGAATACGTGGTACGTTATTTTTGGTGAATCCGGAACAGGGAACGTACGGGTACGATGGAACGTATGGGTGCGCTAGATATTTTTATTATATATATATATATATATATTTGTTATAATATACATTTTTTAATAAAGATTTTTCCAGTCAAAGTAGAATCTTTTATCATAATTTTTTTCAAAACATTTAATACCACAAAATATTACAAAGGAAAGGAGTAATTCAATTTCCTTATTTCCTTATACTGTGACAGCTAATTAATTTAAATTAATAATATCAAAACATGATTGCTAAATGTCATAAAATTTTGCTTCATGTAGTAATCAGGAATTACAATAATAGCAATTGACTTATTCTTTGTTTCTCATTGGAAAATTAACATAATTAATGCATTCATTTATCTTTTTACGTTGAAATGATACAAAAAGATATGGTGAATCACTGGTTCATTTATTTAAATTATATATTTATAATAATTTTCATTAAAAGGACAAATACAATTTTTTTAATTTTTTTAAAAAGTGTTATATTTTTATTATACAATAATCTAAACTTTTCTTAAAAACATGACATAAGCATGTTATCATCATTTATATTTTCTTTACAAGAATACTGTTTTTGGATGTTGTTATGATAAGCTAGTTTTATTTTATTTTGACTATAATTTATACTAGCCTATAACCGTGCAATGCACGTGCTATCAAATGAGATTAAAAAATGACAAATTAAAAAAATTAATGAAAATGAAAAATAAAAATTAAAAATTAAAAACTAATATGATAAATTATAAAATGAAAAACTTAAATATTAATTGAAACATAGAAGAAACTAATGAAGAATATAAATGAGATTGAGTAAGATAAGTTGGGCATTATTAATATTATTTTAATAATGTTAATAATAAAAACAAATAGAAAAGCTAACAAAAAATATTAAATAAAGAATAAAAATTAATATGATAAATTATAAAATGAGAAATTTAAATATTAATTGGATCATAGAAAAAATTAATAAAGAATACAAAAGGGCCTGATGAAGATAGATGATGAATTATTAATATTATTTATTATTTATTAAAACAATATTAATAATAAGGAAAACATAAAAGATAAGATGTTTTAATTAAAAAAAATAAATGTCTGTAATGTTTTTAGAAATGTTTTAATTATATTAATTGTATTTGTTAAAAAAATTTGTTAGCATGTTAAAAATAAGTAAGTTTTTTTTAAATAATTAAAAGCCAAGGACAACTAGAAAAGATAACATATTTTAATTAAAAAAAAAAGTAACTTTCCATGGTGTTTTTAGAAGTGTTTTAATTATATTAATTATATTTGTTAAAAAAATATGTTGACATGTTAAAATATGTAATTTTTTTTAAAATAATTAAAATTATTAAAATATGTTTTAAAATAAAGAAACAAATGTTGCACCTGATGTTTTTGGAAAAAAGAGATTTTACTGAAAAAAAATATAAAATGTAACATGTATTAATTTAAAGGTAATTGTACGTGATATTTTCGGAAAATGGGTAGATTTATGATATTAATATATGATCATCTAAGTTTTAAGTAAATTTCTGTAGCATAAACAATAAAATATTGTTTTACATAAATTAATATTTCATATGTAATTATTTTTTATTGATTGTAGCTAATAAAAATGTAAAGTAATTTTATTAATATGAGTCAAAAGATCTAAAGTTAACTTAAATTATGTTGAATGTAACTCAAATTTTTTTTTCTGAGAATGAATACTTATATATATATATATATATATATCATTGCTCCATTAAGAACACTCTTATATAAAGAACAATAAAGAACACCATAGAATCTTACATAAATTGCATGTTGATTCTAATTTTCTCACCAAAAAAGGTTTATTACGAATAAAAATAGAATTTAGCAAAAAATTAGAATCAAATAAAACATGATTACATGTAATTTCATTGTGATAAATATATATACAAGATTTTGTACTGGATTCTATACTGGATTATATTTAATGTTTAATTTTTAAATTTAGACGAGATTCTACGTTAAATTCGATATGTTAGGCTTAATTGTTGTTCAATTTTATGATTCTAATTTCAAAAAATTAATTTTTATGAAAAATAAAGTGTTTATGATGGTGTTCTTTATTGTTCTTTATATAAGTTGTTCTTCCTAGAGTGCATATATATATATATATATACATTAGTAAAAATTAATATAATACATATCCAGATGCATTAGTATATACATACATTCTTCTTCTTCTTGGAATATGGGTCGTCTTCCACCTCTCCATATCCATATGCAAGAACTCTAAATTCTCCATTTTTTTCTTTGTTCTCCCCTTCTCTTACATCTTCTTTATTTCTCATCGTCACTTCTGTAATTTCTCTTAAAATCTTCACAAACACTCTTCAAATGACCTGCAATCAGCCGGTTCGTCATCGCCAACGAATCGGGTCGCGATCCATAGCGATCTGGAGCGCGTTCGTTCCTCGTTCAGGTACGAACGATCTGATTCGCAGATCGTGGGTCCGTCCCGCGTTCCTTGTAACTATTTTACGATGCTTATGTCTTGATACTATTTTTGTTCCAGAGTTAAGAGATCTGTAATTGACGTTATCAGTATCACATGGTTCTTTCTTGTTCAAGTTGTATAAGCCACACATCACAGTTGTGCTCTCAATTGTAGACTACAGTGACAACAGATCTGTTAGTATATGCTTTTTTTAGTTGCCAGATTGAGTTTTGTGCGATTGAAGGTGCGATTTTTAGACGAATCGAAGGAAGGAGGCTACAATTCATCCAAATCCTGCCATTACAGTCGACTACGATATAAGGTATGGTTTCTGGGTCGAATTATAGGGTTTATTGGAACAAATTGGGGATTTAGGGTTAGGGTTTATGTTCATGTTTGTGTTGATTACACTTCAATTGCGTTGATTACTGTTGATTATACTGTATACAGTGTTCATGGTCTTAGCAGCTTGCGAATTAGTGTGAAAAATTAAATACTGACCCTGATGGTACTTTAACCATATTAGTAGCTTTGTTCTCAGTTTATATATGATAATTGGATAGAATCTTGACTTTTCCCAGTCTCCTCACAAGGGCTAGAAAAAGAGAAACAACTTGATGGACAGACGGACAACTAGCTTGCTGTTATATATGAGTAACGGGGGAAGGGGAGACTAATTTTGGGGTTTGTAAGAGAAAGTCCTAAGCTAATGCCTATGCTAAATGGCTATAGTCATTGCTATATTTTGCACCAGAAAGTGACATTTAGTGTTAAAATAAAACTTGAGCTTGAATAGTAATTGGTAAAATGCCTATAGCTATTTTTATATCCAAGTTTCAATTCACCAACCAAATATATTTTCATCTTCTTTTCCAGTTTTTCTATTATAAGATGATGTGACAAGGACGACTAGTGGTTCTAAATTTAGAACCAATTGTCCATTTTTTTTCCTAATTTTGTGTGTATCATCACCATTGGGCTTCTGCAGTTTTTAACTTCAATTCATTCACTAATATGCTTTTCTTTATATTTGGCACTATTCCCAATTATTGTTTGAGGCATCGTGAGCAGCTAGAGCTTGTGATTCGGGTCATAGCTTAATGGTGAGCATAAAGATTCTATAGCAATTTTTTCTTACCTTTGTAGTAAATGTGAAGCTGCTATCCTTGAATTTGCATCAGGCTGTCATAAATCCATTTGATCGTCCTACTGATGACATAATTATTGAGGCCGACTACATATCGGTTGATGACAAAAGATTCTCTAGCTGGTAATGTACTACAACTTAAGTTTTGTAATCGCCAATATCTTTATGTGATCATATCTGGAAGAAGCCATAACGGAGGCCCTCGAACACAGTCTCGTCTCTAGAGTCTAGAGACTAGCTCTTCATCACTACTAAGCTATGGTCTGCAAGTGCTCATCGCAAGTGCTCATCCTGCCCAGCTCTTGAAAAATCTTTTGTGGTAATTTCTATTTCGTACTTATCTTATACTATGTCACTTGTCTATGATATGTGATTCGATATGTCCATCTACTAACACCATAAGGTCATTGAGAGTGTTGTTAACTTAGCATGATATTAGATCTATGAATTAAAAACACGTGATATCGGATTTTGGGTACTACCAGATTATATGAGGTCTCGAACTAATTAAATTCAATACTAAAATTCAATGCTGGATTGGATTAGCCGAGTAGAGTTGATCAACTTGTAAGTTCGGTCATTCTTCTGGTATTTGGAACTGTGATTTTTGAGAAATACTGAACATCTTGTTCGAATTGTTCTACTCCTGGAGGGATAATCAGAATATAGGAAGTATATAGGAATCTATAGTTGATGTATTTACTTCACTACTATGTTACTCGGACTCGGGTACGGGGTGTCGGATATGACACATATCCGAGTTTCCGGTTCGATTTTCTCAAAAATTTGTGATACTGGGACACCGTCCAAATTTTGCACACGGGTACGGGGACACGACATAAATTAAATTAAATTTATTAATTTTAATATTATAGAAATGAATAATATATTTTTTACTTATTTTAAATTATTTTTTTTAAAAGTCACTAATTTTGTAAAAAAATTTAAACAGCCTCTTTAAACATGTGCAATACATCCTTTAAAAAAACAAAAACATGTGCAGTACATGACATTTGGATAGTACTACATATTACTACTGTTAATCTTATAATTTTGTTAATCCTATAATTTTTGAATTGTGTGTTAGAAGACAGCTATGAGTTTGACTATTAGACTTAAAAATGATCTATACAGAAAACAGTCCAGGTACATTTAATATATGTAACCCATTTCATACATATACTGATGATATAATATACATACATATGCATACGTCATCGTTCTTTTTACTTATTTTTTGTATGGTCTTCATCTCTTTCAATCCCCTTTTGCACCTTGTTCCCTCTTTCTACATAATCTCTCTTCATTTGTAATCTCCCTCTTCGAGATGACGGGTATATTTGGGCGACCTTCAAATTTCTCTAAGAAGAAGTGTGAGAAGAAGTGTGAGGATGTTACGTGACAAATCCGGTATGGATTCCGGGTCGTGTCCCATGTCGGGTCGACACGGGTACGCCGGTCGGAAGTGCCGTGTCGGAGTAACATAGCTTCAGTAAAACCAATATATTAGTCACTGTCCTTGTTTTCTCCACACCATTTCTTAAGTACACTGGGAAAAATATTTTGGATAAATGATTTTTTGACAAATAAACGGAGTCTCAATTTGGATAAGTTTAAGAGAATTTATGATTTTGGCATTTAAAATAGTAATGATATGTACAAATATAATTCTTTATTGTATTTTTTACTCATGTTTCTACCTTTTTAATTTTAAATTTTGAAATTTTAGTATTTTTTATTAATTAAGCCAATTTTTCATTGACTAATCTGAGTTTTAACCGATTTAACCGATTGGGACTATTTCTGCCGACTTTTGTCCATTTCTTTCCGATAATGACTATCTATCGACTCTTGACCATTTTTTTTGAAAAATGACTTTCTAACTAATTTTTGCATAATTAGCACAATGGTCCACTGTCCGGAGATTAATTACCCACTTTTAGAACACTGAACTTGAGTTCATCATGACAATTTGACATTAAATAATTGTTTTAGCTCATTAAACAAAATTTATAGAAGTTTTCAAAAATAAATTAACTCAAATGACAAGTTCACGTGTATCTTAAGCTATTAAATCATCTTTCTTGTAAAATTAAATCCAAAAGTGATTTTTAATTATAATTAGAGGGTGTGTTTGATTTAAAGGAAGGACTAAGAACATAAAAATAGAAGAATTAACTATGATTATAGTAACTTCCTAGAACCGTTAAACACCTGCATTATTCTAATTTCTAACATAAAACTTAAATTGGGAGGGATCTTATTTTAGCCGTCAGATTACATTCGATAAAATCTAACCATTGAACAAATAAATATCATATTCTTCAACGTACACTTCATCTTCAAACAAACCCTAAATTAGCCACCTCTCCTAAACCCTAACTGCCTCTTACTCCAAAACCAAACTAAAAAATGGCAATGTGTTTACCATTATTCGGCTCAACAGATCTGGAAAATCTATCAAGTGTTTTACTGTGAAGATGATGATGGACGTTCGGCATGGACTGGATTTCTGATCGGTTTGAAATATAACCGATCACTTGTCCTAACCATAGCTCACGAGTTTTTGCGTGCGTGCTGGACAAGATTCAAGAAAGGGTGCGAGTGCAATTTTTTGGGGATCCGATTCGTCATCGTTGTTGGGTCATTCGGTATGTGCCGACTTTCGATATCTTCTTGATCGCTGTTGATGAGAAATCAACAAAATTCAAGTTGATATTTTCTCCTAGGTTGGAAAATAGGGAGCTACTATTGGAGTCGGAGTTGCTCGGATCTCGTGGTCATCCGAAGGATGGGCGAGAATGGACTTTTGTCGAAGGGAGAGTGGCTTCCCCTTGGCTTGTGCACCAAGAGTCTCAAGTGATGGAGATATATGATGGAGATATATGAGACGGATCTGGTGTATTTCGAGCATAGGGCGGTTATGTCTGCCGGTAATTCCGGGGCAGCAATGACAAATTCTGGTGGATTTGTTGTTGGTATGCATATCGGAGCAACGAGTGTTACTCCTAATTACGTCATGGGCGTAGCTCTATTTTTTTGAGCCGTTAAAACTGAGATGAACAAAGTTGTAATGGAACACACAATGAACAGAGTTGTTTGAGTGAAAAAGCTGGATGAAATTTCATTGTCCTATACGGGTCTCACATATAGTAGGTGTGATACCGAAGCGATTAAGGTCCCTAAATCTGACATCAGATATGCAATTCATGTCGAGTATTTAGAGAGAATGTTTTGAAGTGGTGATCCTCAATATGAAAAAAATCTAAGTCTCGAGGATATTTATCTTGCTGCTGCTCCCATCCCCGTCGATGTCCCTGGTCCCGCCAACATGCAGATTGTTTAGTTTAATTAAATAGTTATATTGTGATATTCGGTAGTTTAATTTAGTAGTTATATCATGATATTGGATGTATTTGCTGACTTTGTTTAAATCAATGTAAAATGATTATGTTATTGGGTGTAGTTAAGTACTTAAGCGGCTAAGCGGACGCTTAATCGGAATTTTAAGCGGCTCACTAATCGAATTAATAATATATTTAAATTTTAAATATGATATTATTACATGTAAAATTAAAATTATGTAATAATTAAGTAAAAAGAATTTAAAGATAAAACGTTCTTAACCAGAAAAGGTAATTTTAAAATTTTATGATAATTATAGTCATATTATAATAAATATTATTATTTTAAAATTAAAAATTAGCAAGTCAACATCATTTTGACCGCTTAAATCTGCTTAATCCGCTTACTAGATTGCATAATCTTCAAAAACGCGTAATTACCCGCTTAGTATAAAATCGAAGCGTTTAGGGTCTGATTTCGCTTAAGCGTCCGCACAGACGGCCGCATAATGCGCTTTTTACAATACTGCACATAACATAATTATTTTACATTTATTTAAGCAAAGTCAGGAACAATATCATAATATAACTACTTAATTAAAGTATTAAACTATTGAATATCATAATTAAACTAAGCGAGCTGATTGGGATTAGGGACATCGGCAGGGACGTGAGCAGCAATAAGATAAATATCCTCAAGGCTTAGGTTTTGCTTAAATTGAGGATCACCGGTTCGAAGCATTCACTCCAGATACTCGGCATAAATTATGTATTTAATGTTAGATGTCGGGACCGGAATCACTTCAATATCTATCCTGGTGTATTTCAAAAGTGCACTAGGTACTTGATGATTATCAAGTTTTTTCTCTTGAACAAATTTCCTATTTGCATACTCTTCTTCGATATCTTTGAATGTTTTTTCAGTAAGTGTAGTAAAATGACCTGTGCCGATACCATAATGTTTAGTATCCATCCCTCCAGTCAACATACCCAAAACAAATATTCCAAAATTGACCAATGGTCCCCCTGAAACCCAAAACCCATATCCGCCATATGCTCGAAATAGATTAAATTTCTGTCATACAACCCCAATACCGGTTTAGGCTCCTGATTATTAACAACTGTGGGATTTGCCCTCATTTCCGTCAACAAAGGTCCATGGCTCCTCTTTTCGGATGACCACGAGACCTTAACAACTTAGACTCCGTAACCTACACTCTGTTTTCCAGCCTAGGAGGAAATGCCAACTTGCTATCTGTATCATCAACAACCAACAAAAGCATATCAGAAAATGGTAAATACCGAACAACTTGACAACGATACTGAATCGGATCTCCAAGAAATTTCACTTGCACATTTGCTTAAATCTTGTCTTAAGTTATCCATTCTTCAGCACGAATAAATTGGTGAGTTATGGTTAGGATAAGTGATCGGTTATAATTCGAACCGATCACAAATCCGGTCCATATCGAATCACCAATCATCATTTTCACAGTGGAGGTTTTGATAAGCTTGCCAAGATCCGTTGAACCCGAGAATGGTGAATACATTGCCATTTTTCAGTATAATTTTGGAGTAAGAGGTAGTTAGGGTTTAGGAGGCTGATTTAACCTTTGTTTGAGGTTTATGATTGTGTCCTAAACCCTCAAACAAACCCTAAATCATTCTCCTAAACCCTAACTGTTTCTTACTTCAAAATCATACTGAAATTGACAATGTGTTCACCATTCTCAGGTTCAACGAATTTTGGCAAGTTATCAAAGCCTCCTCTGTGAAGGTGATTATTGGTGCTTCGATATGGACCAGATTTGTGATTGGTTTGAAATATAACCGATCACTTATCCTAACCATAGATCACGAATTTATTCATGTTGAAGAATGGGCAACTCAGGACGAGATTCAAGCAAATGTGCGAGTGAAATTTCTTGGAGATCCGGTTCAATATCGTTGTCGGGTTGTTCGGTATTTGCCATTTTCGGATATCCTTTTTGTTGGCTGTTGATGATTATCATCAACAGATAGCAAATTGACATTTCCTTCTAAGATGGAAAACACAGTGTAAGTTACGGAGTCTGAGTTGCTAGGGTCTCGTGGTCATCCGAAAGGGGGGAGCCTTGGACCTTTGTTGACGGGAATTTATCCCTGAGTGTCAATAATCGGGAGCCTAAATCGCTATTGTGGTTGTGTAACGGATATTTAATCTATTTCGAGCATAGGGCGGATATGGCATTGGGTTTCAGGGCCACCATTGGTCAATTTTGGAAGATTTGTTTTAGGTATTTTGACTGTAGTGATGGATACTAAACATTGTGTTATCGGCACGGGTTCTTTTACTAGATTTACTGAAAAAACATTCAAAGATATGGAAGAAGACTATGCAAATAGGAAATTTGTTCGAGATAAAAAACTTGATAATCATCAAGTACCTGGTGCACTTTTGAAATATACCAGGAAAGATATTTAAGTAATTCCGGTCCTGACATCAAATACATAATTCATGCCGAGTATATGGAGTGAATGCTTCGAACCGGTGATCCTCAATATGAGCAAAAACCTAAGCCTTGAAGATATTTATCTTGTTGCTGCTCATGTCGTTACCGATGTCACCGGTCCCAATCAGCTAGCTTTGTTTAAATAAAGAGTTATGATATTTGGTAGTTCAATACATTAATTAAGTAGTTATATTATAATATTCGGTGTTGTTGCTGACTTTGCTCAAGTCAATGTAAAATGATTATGTTATGTGTGACATTGATAAGTGCTTAACTACACCCAATAGCATAATTATTTTACATTGATTTAAGCAAAGTCAGCAACTACATCCAATATCATGATATAACTACTTAATTAAACTACTGAATATCACAATATAACTATTTAATTAAATTATATTATAATATTCGGTGTTGTTGCTGACTTTGCTTAAGTCAATGTAAAATGATTCTGTTATGACATTGATAAGTGCTTAACTACACCCAATAGCATAATCATTTTACATTGATTTAAGCAAAGTTAGCAACTACATCCAATATCATGATATAACTACTTAATTAAACTACTGAATATCACAATATAACTATTTAATTAAATTATATTATAATATTCGGTGTTGTTGCTGACTTTGCTTAAGTCAATGTAAAATGATTCTGTTATGACATTGATAAGTGCTTAACTACACCCAATAGCATAATCATTTTACATTGATTTAAGCAAAGTTAGCAACTACATCCAATATCATGATATAACTACTTAATTAAACTACTGAATATCACAATATAACTATTTAATTAAACAAAGCAATCTGCATGTTGGCGGGACCAGGGACATCGGCGGGGACGGGAGCAACAACAAGATAAATATTCTCGAGACTTAGATTTTGTTCATGATCACTATTTTGAAACATTCTCTAAATGCTCTGTATGAATTGTATATCTGATGTCAGATTTCAGGACTTTAATCATCTCAGTATCACACCTGCTATATATGAGACTCGTATAGGACAATTAAACTTCATCTAGCTTTTTCACTCGAACAACTCTGTTCAAGAAAGGGTGCGAGTACAATTTTTTGGGGATCTGATTCGTCATCGTTGTTAGGTCATTAGGTATGTGTCGACTTTCGATATCTTCTTGATCGCTGTTGATGAGAAATCAACAAAATTCAAGTTGGTATTTCTTCCCAGGTTGGAAAATAGGGAGCTACTGTTGGAGTCGGAGTTGCTCGGATCTCGTGGTCATCCGAAGGATGGGCGAGAATGGATTTTTGTCGAGGGAGAGTGGCTTCTCCTTGGCTTGTGCACCAAGAGTCTCAAGTGATGGAGATATATGAGACGGATCTGGTGTATTTTGAGCATAGGGCGGTTATGTTTGTCGGTAATTCCGGGGCAGCAATAACAAATTCTGGTGGATTTGTTGTTGGTATGCATACCGGAGCAGCGAGTGTTACTCCTAACTACGTCATGGGCGTAACTCTATTTTTTCGAGCTGCTAAAACTGAGATGGACAAAGTTGCAATAGTTGTTCGAGTGAAAAAGCTGGATGAAATTTTATTGTCCTATACGGGTCTCACATATAGTAGGTGTGATACCGAAGCGATTAAGGTCCCTAAATCTGAAATCAGATATGCAATTCATGTCGAGTATTTAGAGAGAATGTTTTGAAGTGGTGATTCTCAATATGAAAAAAATCTAAGTTTCGAGGATATTTATTTTGCTGCTGCAACCATCCTCGTCGATGTCCATGGTCCCGCCAACATGCAGATTGCTTAGTTTAATTAAATAGTTATATTGCGATATTCGGTAGTTTAATTTAGTAGTTATATCATGATATTGGATGTAGTTGTTGCCGACTTTGTTTAAATCAATGTAAAATAATTATGTTATTGGGTGTAGTTAAGTACTTGGTTAAGTACTTAGCAATGTCACATATAACATAATCATTTTACATTTATTTAAGCAAAGGCAGCAACAACACCGAATATCATAATATAACTACTTAATTAAAGTATTAAACTTCTGAATATCATAATATAACTCTTTAATTAAACTAAGCGAGCTGATTGAAACTAGGGACATCGGCAGAGACGTGAGCAGTAACAAGATAAATATCCTCAAGGCTTAGGTTTTGATTATATTGAGGATCACTGGTTCGAAGCATTCACTCCAGATACTCGGCATAAATTATGTATTTAATGTTAGATGTCGGGACCGGAATCACTTCAATATCGTTTCTGGTGTATTTCAAAAATGCACCAGGTACTTGATTATTATCAAGTTTATCTTGAACAAATTTCTTATTTGCATACCCTTCTTCGATATCTCTGAATGTTTTTTCAGTAAGTCTAGTAAAATGACCCGTGCCGATACCATAATGTTTAGTATCCATTCCCCCAGTCAACATACCCACAACAAATCTTCCAAAATTGACCAATGGTGCCCCTGAAAACCCAACACCCATATCCGCCATATGCTCGAAATAGATTAAATTTCTGTCATACAACCTCAATACCGGTTTAGGCTCCCGATTATTGACAACTATGGGATTTGCCACATTCCCGTCAACAAAGGTCCATGGCTCACCTTTTTCGGATGACCACGAGACCCTAACAACTGAGACTCCGTAACCTACACTCTGTTTTCCAGCCTAGGAGGAAATGCCAACTTGCTATCTGTTGATTTATCATCAACAACCAACAAAAGCATATCCGAAAATTGCAAATACCGAACAACTCGACAACGATACGGAACCGGATCTCCAAGAAATTCCACTTGCACATTTGCTTAAATCTTGTCCTGAGTTATCCATTCTTCATCACGAATAAATTTGTGAGCTATGGTGAATAAGTTATCGGTTATATTTCGAATCGATCACAAATCCGGTCCATATCAAATCACCAATCATCATTTTCACAGTGGAGGTTTTTATAAGTTTGTCAAGATCCGTTGAACCCGAGAATGGTGAACACATTGCCATTTTTCTGTATGATTTTGGAGTAAGAGGTAGTTATGGTTTAGGAGGCTGATTTAAGCTTTGTTTGAGGTTTAAGATTGTGTCCCAAACCCTCAAACAAACCCTAAATCATTCTCCTAAACCCTAACTGTCTCTTACTTCAAAATCATACTGAAATTGACAATGTGTGCACCATTCTCAGGTTAAACGAATTTTGGCAAGTTATCAAAGCCTCCTCTGTGAAGATGATTATTGGTGCTTCGATATGGACCGAATTTGTGATTGGTTTGAAATATAACCGATCACTTATATCCTATAACCGTTGCTCACGAATTTATTCGTGCTGGAGAATGGGTAACTCAGGACGAGATTCAAGCAAATGTGCGAGTGGAATTTCTTGGAGATCCGGTTCAATATCGTTGTCGGGTTGTTCGGTATTTGCCATTTTCGGATATGTTTTTTGTTGGCTGTTGATGATTATCATCAACAGATAGCAAATTGACATTTCCTCCCAGGCTGGAAAACATTATGTTATCGGCACGGGTCCTTTTTCTAGATTTTCTGAAAAAACATTCAAAGATATCGAAGAAGACTATGCAAATAGGAAAGATATAATCATCAAGTACCTGGTGCACTTTTGAAATATACCAGGAAAGATATTTAAGTAATTCCGGTCCTGACATCAAATACATAATTCATGCCGAGTATTTGGAGTGAATGTTTCGAACCGGTGATCCTCAATATGAGCAAAACCTAAGCCTTGAAGATATTTATCTTGTTGCTGCTCATGCCGATGTCCCTGGTCCCAATCAGCTCGCTTAGTTTAATTAAAGAGTTATATTATGATATTTGATAGTTCAATACATTAATTAAGTAGTTATATTATAATATTCGGTGTTGTTGCTGACTTTGCTTAAATCAATGTAAAATGATTCTGTTATGTGACATTTAACGACACCCAATATCATAATCATTTTACATTAATTTAAACAACTACACCCAATATCATGATAGCATAATCATTTTACATTGATTTAAGCAAAGTCAGCAACTACATCCAATATCATGATATAACTATTTAATTAAACTAAGCAATCAGCATGTTGGCGGGACCAGGGACATCGGCGGGGACGGGAGTAGCAGCAAGATAAATATCCTCGAGACTTAGATTTTGTTCATATTGAGAATCACCATTTCGAAACATTCTCTCTAAATACTATGTATGAATTGTATATCTGATTTCAGATTTCAGGACTTTAATCACCTCAGCATCACACCTGCTGTATATGAGACCCGTATAGGACAATGAAACTTCATCTAGCTTTTTCACTCGAACAACTCTGTTCATTGTGTGTTCCCTTGCAACTTTGTCCATCTCAGTTTTAGCAGTTAAAAAAAAATGGAGTTACGTCCATGACATGAGGTAACACTCGCTGTTTCGGTATGCATACCAACAACAAATCCACCAAAATTTAACATTGCTGCCCCGGAATTATCGACAGGCATAACCTCCCTATGCTCAAAATACACCAGATCTCTCTCATATATCTCCATCACTTGAGACTCTTGGTGCACCAGCCTAGGGGACTCTCCCTTCGACAAAAGTCCATTCTCGTCCTTCCTTCGGATGACCACGAGATCCGAACAACTCCGACTCCAATAGTAGCTCCCTATTTTCCAACTTGAGTTCTTTTGATTTCTCATCAACATCGATCAAGAGGATATCTGAATTCGGAAAATACCAAACGACCCGACAACAATGATCAATCAGATCTCCAAAAAATTGCACTCGCACCCTTGATTGAATCTCGTCCTCAGTTAGCCACTCTCCAGCACGCACGCAAAAACTCGTGAGCCTGGTTAGAACAAATGATTGGTTATATTTCGAACCAATCAGAAATCCAGTCTATGTCGAACTATCCATCTTCATAGTAGAACCCTTGATATATTTTCCAGATCTGTCGAGCCAAAGAATGGTGAACACATTGCCATTTTTTAGTTTGATTTTGGAGTAAGAGACAGTTAGGGTTAGGGTTTGTTTGAAGATGAAGCGTACATTGAAAAATATGATATTTATCTGTTCAATGGTTAGATGTCGTCGAATGTAATCTGACGGCTAAAATAAGACAAATCCCAAGTTTTTTGTTAGAAATTAGAATAATACGGGTGTTCAATTATTAAAAGTTCTGGAAATAACATTAATCATGATTAATTCTTCCATTTTATGTTCTTAAATCAAACACATCCTCTGATTATAATTAAAAATCACTTTTGTGATTTAATAGCTCAAGGTACACGGAACTTGTCAGTTGACCTATTTTATTTTAAAAACTTTATATAATGAGCTAAAACAAATATTTGATGCCAAATTGTCATATGATTTGTTCTAAAAGTTGGCAACTAATCCTAGACGGTGGGTAATCGTGCTGATTATGCAAATATCGATAAAAAATTCTGTTTTTTTGAAAAAACGGTCAAAAGCCGGTAGAAATAGTCAAAATGTGTCAAAACTCAGATTAATCGGTCAAAAATCGGCTTATTTGGTAAAAAAATAGTAAAAGGTAGAAACATGAGTAAGAATAAGAAAAAAAATTATATTCGTACATATAATTACTATTTTAAAAACCTAAATCATAAATTCTCTTAAATTTTCAGTTATATTAATTCCTAATTTAGAATTTAGATCTTCAAAATTTTATTTATGTTAATCATAAATTAATTATACAACTAAATGACTAATCCATAAGTGATGCCTTTACCAATTAGCTCATGTTCCCCCGCTTTTTACAACATTGATTGTGACGCCCTCCCGAGCCGGAGTCAAGATCGGGTGTCACTAGACAAATATAAATAACAAACGTGGAATATAAATGTAAACAATGCAGCGACCCCTCTACACTAAGGATTGATCACAGATGATATTATGAAACAATATACCAGAACTATTAAAGTTATGACGAACCACCTATGTTACTAGGATAACTCCGATGAGAAGTTACACCAGTAACCAAATGTCTACATAAGTTTTACACACTAATTCAGTTTTAAACTTACATCCTAATACAACCTATCCACTACTGGCTACAACCAAAAACTGTTTCTACCTGGTTAGCACCTTGACCACCAACTCGGGGAATATGAGGATTCACCCTCACTCTAGCCGCACGTCTATTTTGAGCCATCTTCGTTCTTAACTGAAAAGTTACAATAATAAAGAAATAAGAGGGAGCTAAAATGCTCAGCCAGTGTATAATGGAACAGAAATTTTGAATATCAATGTGTTATCCACTAAATATGCAGTGTTGAAATAGAACAAGGTAGGTATATCACAACTGTAAATGGAATTCAAAATAGATCATATTATTGTTAACGAACAGTAATTCAGAAGTTATGAAGTGAAAGACCTTGTGTTTGATTGTTCCCACATATTTCTTTTAGTCTTTTAAGTAGTTATGAAGACTATGATATATATGAAATGCATAAATACCGAAGAAGAATGGTATGCTAACGAAACAGGCTCGAGGATGAATGGACCACTTTATATTCTTTAGCTTGTGAATCTGTACTTGGTTAATTGCTCGAGGAATCTTAGCAAAAGCCAAAGTATCAGCAAGCTTCTTGCAAGTGAAATTATTGACACCAATGGATTTTGTAAGGCCAAGTGTTTGTCACTCTTCCATGGCTGCCCAAACAGTTTTCATGTCCATTGGAAACAACATCTTCAAGTTTTGTTGCAAATAATACCCCCGACCTTCATAATCCAACTTCATAATCCTGCACAATAAAAATAAGCACAAACTTGAACAAGACCTTCTTTGGAATCTGCAATTTCCTTGACAAACTTAGATTCCAAAACACTTTTGGTACCCCACATAGCTGCTGCCGCTCCAAGAGGATAGTAAATAGACACCTTGATTCCTTTGGGGCAGAACTCCCTTCATTAGTTTCCCTTGTTACCATGTTGGGTTCATCTCCACCTTAAAACTCGCACAGCTCGAGAAAATTATTATAAATAGATGCACAGTAGCTTGTGCTCATGAGTCCATATATTTATCAAAAAATTCGAATGGAGGTGCCAATCAATACAAAAAAAAAAGAAGTATTTCGTTTTTTGATCTATATAAACCTTTAGGTGCAGAGTCACTATCTACTTCGAAATTAGTCAAAGGCAAGATACTAAATTACTAATGTTTAGGTGCACTAAGCAGGACAGAGACTATGATGCAAGACAATTGTGCACTTTGTACAACAACCTCGACGGACAAAGAAAAAGACCTTGAGTCTGGAGTTCAAAGTTTGGCACGAACTTTCTCATAGACAGAGAATGAGACCGGGTGTGGGTTATGGAAGTGCATTTCACTAACCTCAAGGATGCCAGCAGGCAAACAAGGATCTTATTATTTGTTAGTCCATGTCTTGGGAGTTAGGACAGAATATAAGATCTGTGTCTGCATCACATGTTACTTTCTTAGAAGAAGCTTCTTCAGGTCCTAACAAATTATTCTTGCAGGACCCAGTTCCCTATACAAGTATCCCCCTAACGAGTACTCGATATTAATCACAGTTCACACACAGAGTAACACTGAATTCATTTGACACAGAGTTCAAGTTATGTCCTAATTTCTCGATATTACATTGGTTGTCACACTTGTTTATGATATTTTTGAAGTACCAAGTAAAAGAATTATACTTTGTGAAAATATACTTTACTTCTGCATCCCAGAGCTCCTCAAGTGATTTTACAGGACCAGTTTCAAATGTAAACATCTTACAAAGGTTTGCCCTGTTCTGAGGGATTTCAGCAATCTTTTTGGACTCTTCATTATCTACTCCCAGTCAAAAATTTGTAGATACTGCTTTACTCTCTCTTTGTTGAAGCCTGAAAACAAGGATAACCTCTTGCCCATAAGCCCATCTCAAAGCAATCTGAGCTACAGATTTTTGTTTCGACTTTGAAATTTCCATTAGAACCTCAGACTCCAACACTCCTTTCACCGGAAGGCTCCGGTGCTCCAATAGGAGAATAAGCACCTATCTTGATTCCATTTGCCTGACAGAACTCTCTCAGCTTTCTTTGTTGCTATAAATATATCAGGAAGATTAAAATGAAAGATGGTACCTTCTGTTTGTTCCCACATCTTCCTGTTAGTCTTTTTAGTAGTTATAAAGACTAAGATAATTGTGAAATGCACTAATACTGAAGAAGAACGGTCTGCTAACTAAACAGGCTCGAGGATGAATGGACCACTTTATACTTGATTAGTTGCTGGAGGAATCTTAGCAAAAGCCAAAGTATCAGCAAACTTCTTGCAAATGAAATTACTGACACCAATCGATTTTGTAAGGGCAACTGTTTGTCACTCTTCCATGGCTGCCCAAACAGTTTTCATGTCCATTGGAAACATCCTCAAGTATCGTTGAAAACAAGACCCCGGCCTTTGGGCTCGCTGGAATATGTACAAGATACTGATCACGATACTCCAACTTAATAATCCTGCACAATGAAAATAAGCACAAACTTGAACACCGATATTTTCATCAGCAAAGTAAAATCAGACAAATTTTAATAAATGTGAATCAACATGTGGTTTCTGTGTATTACTGAAGAGTCTTTCGAAGGGCAGGACAGATCACCATGGTTATCAGCGTACCAGAGCTTAGAGGTGATGAAGACTTCGTCGCCAGACTTAATCAAACCGAGACTAAAATCTAGGATATAGCTTCACCAAGAGCTTCCTTTGTTTGGTAAAAAGTTGCGGTAGCAAACATCCTGTAACCAAGCCCAATTGCTTCAAGTACTGCTCTTCTGGTGCTAGAAAGGGAGAACCCCCCCCTGCCTGGTCCCAAAACTGGTATACTTTTCGCATTGCCGGAGTTCAGAGTAACATCTGGAATGCTTTGTATTAGTATCAGCCATCTTTCACTTGGTGTTGCCTGCCAGGCACCTCTGCCAAGCTCAGTGTGTATGCATAAACTTAACAGTCGAACCCTTTTGTTTGAATTTCTATTATTATCAGCTAAGAGTGTAGAGTTTCAGATACCATTACTTTGTAGAACATGTGTATTATCATGTACCTAGGCAGAAAATCAACTTATTTACTTATTTTATTCAAATTGTTCGAAGACATGAATTCAAATACCGGCATCCATATTTTACTTGATTTACTTTTTGCTTCTTGTCGAAAGAGAAGAAGATATTTGTTAACTCATACGTTTCAAAATTTTGCGGAAAATTAAATAATATTGTGAACCTCAAATCTTAAGATATGGGTTTAAAAACAAATCTCAGAGAGTAATGTATTTAGCTGAAATTTATTTACGCTCTCTAATGTTTACACTCAAAAGTACATATAAATTTTAATATTTTGAATCATAAGCCCATCTCAAGGCCACCTGAGCTGCAGATTTTCCTGTGGACTCTGCAATTTCCTTGAGAATCATAGATTCCAATCAAGTTTAGCATCAGTACCATCATTAAACTTGGTTTCGAAAGAAATTCCCACCATCCATCACCACTGTATATCCCCACCTTAAAGGGTCATCCCTCATGTATTTTCGCTTGTTCTCTCTGGAAAATACCTCTACAGTGCTCATCCAATGGTGAATTATGCATGTGGAGCCTCAGTCCTTCAAACCATGAAGATTCATTAAAATACTCATTATCTTACAAACATGACAATATCTCTGATTGATAAACTTATTAAATAGTCGCATCTTGTTTTGTTCCAAGCTCGAAACACACAAGTACTGTATCAAAAAGTTGTTTGCTGGTCTTGCATGCAGTTAGAGCATTTCCGAGGGGAGTAATTATAATGATTAGCTAAAATATTGTATTCCAACAGTACTAGTTATAATTATTAGCTATATCCTGAAAACATTATTCTATTATTATTTTCAAATTCAACTATATTCTAAAAATATTATTTTATTATTATTTTAAAATTCCAACGGCTATTTTCTAACCGTCGTATCCTAATAATTATTTTCAACGATCATATTCCAACTACTATATCCTAACAACCAAATTTTAAATGTTATAAATAATAAAATTGAAAACTAAATACAACTAAAATTAACTAAAATAAACGAAAATTCAATAATTCACGCTTTTAAAATATTCCTTAGAATGAACAATATATAAGGATACATAAATATACATATTTATTAAATCACAATAACACATTTTTCTAATGTAATTAAATGGAATAAAGAAGAAATCAATTCAAAAGAAAAACTTATGCAGCAAAAGAGAATAGAAGTAAAAGGAAATGGAAATGGGTGAAATGGGGCGGGAGCTGAGCTGGACAAATACAGAAGACGAGTTTGGAATCAACAAATATAACGTCTCATTTTTGGATAGGTAAAATTTTGCCTAACAGGTGATCATGATTGGAGCAATGTATTTGATGTAGGATAGCTATTTTGATGGATGCTCTTGGCAGTCCAAATCCAAGAAACGCCAATCTCATCTGCAATTGCTTTTTCAACCTTTTACAGATTCATCAACAGAAGCCAACAGTACCGCAGATACTTCAATATATGCAGTCTTCTTCCAAGCATAGGCGGCCAACGAAACCCGGGATTTCTTTACCCAGTTTACCTTTTGAACCAACCATCAACATCAAACGGCCAACTAAGAGCAAAACGAAAGCAAAATTTACAACACAAATTAGAAAATTGTCTGCCAAGGTGCCAGAAGTGAAAAATTAAAAGCCAATCAATAACCAACATTGTAGTACTCTGTTTCATCTCATATTATCATGAAACAAGCACATTTACCATGCAAGAGAATATTACACCGTGATACTAACAAAACACTGAAGGAACGTTTTATTTGAACAAGATAAGTTCAAAAGAAGTATGTTTCGAAAAAATAATTATATTTTCACAATAAATTAGTGTAGGGATACACTTCAACATACCATCCTTTTGATCACTTAAAGATATTGGAGATTACAAAACTTAGAAGTTGTAGTAGATTACCAGGTAGAGAATCTTTTGTCATCAACCGATATGTAGTCGGCCTCAATAATTATGTCATCAGTAGGACGATCAAATGGATTTATGACAGCCTGATGCAAATTCGAGGATATCAGCTTCACATTTACTACAAAGGTAAGAAAAAATTACTATACAATCTTTATGCTCACCATTAAGTGATGACCCGAATCACAAGCTGTAGCTGCTCGCGATGCCTCAGACAATAATTGGGAATACTGCCAAAGATAAAGAAAAGCATATTAGTGACTGAAATTGAAGTTAAAAACTGCAGAAGCCCAATGGTGATAATACAGACAAAATTAGGAAAAAATGGACAATTGGTCTAACTTTGTCACATCATCTTATAATAGAAAAACCGGAAAAGAAGATGAAAATATATTTGGTTGGTGAATTGAAACTTGGATATAAAAATAGCTATAGGCATTTTAGCAATTAGTATTCGAGCTCAAGTTCTATTTTAACACTAAATGTCACTTTCTGGTGCAAAATATAGCAATGACTATAGCCATTTAGCATAGGCATTAGGCGTAGGACTTTCTCTTACAAACCCCAAAATTAGTCTCCCCTTCCCCTGTTACTCAGAAATACAGCAAGCTAGTGGTCCGTCTGTCCATGAAGTTGTTTCTCTTTTTCTAGCCCTTGTGAGGAAAAGTCAAGCTTTCTATCCAATTATCATATATAAACCGAGGACATAGCTACTAATATGGTTAAACTTAGGGTTACTATTTAATATCACAGACTGCTCAACCCTGTGACGAAGAAAAATTGCAGAGACCAGTGAGATTCATCATGCTCCCCATAAGGCCAAATAATACTTCCTCTGTTTTTCCTAGAAAGAGCTTGGCAAAACTTAAATTTGCCAAGACAAATTACCTTGTTAAGTTCCTTAAAATAGATTACTACTACCTCCCCTAATGTTCATTTTTCTAAGGGAAAAAGGGAGACAATGAGATCTGGCAAGAGCCTGAAATTGGGCTAATAAATGACTACTGACTCAGCAAGTAGGTGTCTTGTGTGGGGGTACTGGAGGTTAAAATTGTAAAAATGGAATATAGTATAATTACAAAGAACAAAAAGGAACGAACTTAGAGGAAAGTGTCAAATAAAAAGGCATTTCATACACAACATACCTGCTTGGCAGTTTCTATTTGAGTTCCATTCAGAGTAGCAACTATGTCTCTTGACTTTATACTGTGTTTATGAGCAACTGATCCTTCATATACCTGATCATATTTAACATGTTATTTAGCACACATACAATTGTGATAATAGTAAACATGCAAAAGTATATTGCAAAAAGTAACACTTTATGGCAATCAAAGTATGGAACTTAACTAGAATTACCTCAGTTCTCCTAAGTACTACCCACTAGTAAGAACCTAAGTTACCCGAAGTGAAAATTATACATGTTTTTTAATTTTTATTTTACATTTTCAAAAAAAGTGACATCATAATAAAACATATGCCAGCATGGAAATCATTATATAAAAGACAAGTAATAACAACTTGTCACAGGAAAGATCCGACTCAAATCCTATCCCACACCAATGTCATGTCCAGTTGACATGGGTATGGGGGAGAGTCCGGTTAACGGGGATAAGAACCCTTATATTTTAATTATGTCTTACTTGCAACCTCTCCATATTTTATCGAGTGCACCAGATTTCTCAATAGGTCATAGGCATAGCAGAAATCCAAATCGTGTCTTGAGCCTTTTTAAACATAACTTCTCCTATAAACACTAAAAAAAACCCTATGAGGCTTATCCCTCTTAAGCTCATTGATTTCTACATGACTTTAAACTAGTATATTATAACAAGGTTGTACAATGAACAATGGTGCAGATCGAAAAACTAATCTAGAGCCTACAACATATGGATTTTGAGTGGATATATTGAATAAATTACCTCTTCGACAAAAACGTATAAATCTCGATCAGATGCATCTACTTTCTTTTCTGGAGTGGATACTAGATTACAAAATTGTTTCACATCAAGCACTCTGATTCCAAACCAAGGTCGCAAAATAGTGCTACATTTAAAAAAGTCGAAAACAATTAGTAAACAAGTAAATAGTGATAATAATTCATTGAATAAAAACATAGGAGAGTCTTCTATTGGAGACTCCATATCAACAATGGTACAAGTGACTAATAAGAATGTCATACCTAAAGGACTTCCACATCTCCAAGCAGGAAAGGATAGTGGGAGTAGGAAGTGGATGAGCACGTTGATATTGACCAAAAAAGTTAATCCCAACCACATATCCCGTATCAGTGACAAGTGGCCCCCCTTCACCAATCTAATCAAAACACTTGATTAGTTACTTATCCAAAAATAAAATAAAAATTAGAGTAATAAAGAGGCTAAAACTACCAACTAAAATTCATACTAATACCTCTCACAACATACACATACATCACAAGGGAGTAGTTTGGTTCCACATATCACCTTAATTGAATTCTCGTCACTTAAAGCACTTACAGAATAAACTAACCCCAGAAATATCATCTTTATAAATCATTTAGGTGAATAACTAAATTAAACGTTACTGACGAGCTAATGACAATTTTACTCAACAAAAGTTTCCTACATGGGACAAAAGGAATAAAGAGATTACCTCAGGGATGCCACAATCAGATGTCAAAAGCTCGCAACATCCAAAATATGGAGGATAGTCATATAGCTTTCCACTAGAGTCATACAAGGTGGAGGTAAAAAAAGAACGACCCAGCGATATCACTTTCATCCCATCAACAACGTCTACTTGCCTAGATCTCAAATCTACTACTTCCGGTTCCACTATGGGCTTAACTTTCAGGGTAAGAATATTGTAATAATAGTCGACATGTTCTTCTTTAGCAAGAAGCAGTGTTCCATCTGCCATCCTTACAATTAACTGAAAGAAAGTAAAACTTGTTATTTCATCAAGTGTGTAAAGAACAAAACTGGTATGGAAAAAATAAAAAACATAATAACAATCGATTATTAAAAACTCACATGAAATTCTACTTTAGAATCCTTTGGATGATAAAGGAGTTTTGCAGAAGTCAGTATAGTTGCCTCTTTCTCACTTGAGCTCCAATGTATTATGAGACCCGAGCAATTAATTTTCCTTTTTGAGCCTAAATTAAAAGTAGGTTTTCAGACAAGAAAATATACAATTGTTGAGTATAGCGTATAGGGAATAATTGACTGGCTTAGTACTGTATCTTTAGACAAAAAAATGTTGAGATAACCTCGAGATAATTCTAGATAGTAAATACTGATTTACCAAGACACAATTATAAACAAGCACATCCTTGGTTATAACATATGGTTAAATTACACAAAGAAGAAACATTTTAGAGAAGATATAAAACAAGCTAGAGGAGGGGGTAATTGTTACGGAGGAAACTGGAAACAGCTACAACCGAAGGTGCAATCTTGGAAGATACGATCCCCAAATCTTTATTGTTCAAACCAGTGGTGGAAGGATCTGTGAGAAATCATGAAATTAAAGGAATGATAATTGAAAGGGAATGAGGATAGGAATGATAAATGGAAAGGACAAATCTGACCTAGTCCAAGATTCTCCATTTCGTAATGTATATCTACCGGATAAACAATATGATCCCGATAATATAAAAGTTCTGCAGGAGAATAATAATCTAGAGTTACCAAATATAGTTGAAAAAGGTAACTAAAACCAAAGCAAGCACTACAAGAAAAACGGCTAAATTTAACCGAAAACGAGGAGTAGTATATACCTTGCAAAACAGGAGTTTGAGCAAATCCAGCGTCTAAAGATAGAGTCTCCCTCTGTTGAGGAAAACGAGGACAAAGCTCCGGTTTATATCCAGTGGTTTGGTAAACCATAATTGAAGGGCGGCTAGAGTAGCAACATTGGGGATCGTATGTAGGAACACCGCTAGAGTAGCAACGTTGGGCGTCGTATGTAGGAACGCTGCTAGAGTAGCAAGATTGGGTGGCAGCAGCTTTAGCTTTAGCCTTGCTCTACACGTTATAATTAAGAAATATTGCTGAGTGTTACAATGAAATAATCGAAACCCAAAATTCAAATTTCATTGAGCACAATAATTAAACAAAGAGATAACCTCATCTTTCAAGCTTGCGTTTTCTTTGAGGAGGTTTTCGTAATCAGATTTGAGTTTATTGTAAGATTCAGCAGCCGCAACCAACTTAGCCTTGTTCTTCTCCCGAGACTTCGTTTTACCCATATTTCAACAACTCTTAACTGGTTCACAAATTGATCACAATTGCTCTAACTGTTTTACAAATTGATCACCAATCGATAATTAAGATTATTACCAACGGAATATTAAGTTATAAATATATACATATAAATAAGGTAGAGAAAACCCTAACATGAATGGGGAGGAGGAGGAGGAGAACCAACCGAATGCCTTCATCTATTTATTTATTCATCTATTTAACATGAATGTAAAAAAATGATTGGGTCTGGGACAAAGAGTGTATTAAAAACCAGCATACAACTTTTTTTTATATTATAAATAATTGAAAAATTGAAATATATAACGTGTTATATTTTTTGTTGTGTATTAATGAGTTGTAAATATTTTATTAATTATAGGAAATTATAGTGTATGTTATTGTAAGGATAAATTAATAATTGAAAAATATATTATATCGATAATTGAAAAATATAATATATAATATTTTCAGGTGCGTATTAATGAATTTTATATATTTTCTTAATTATTGTAGAACTAACTTATAATCCATATAATTATGGATGTTTTATATACTATCTTATAACTCCTGCAATGCATGGATATTTTTTAATATATTAATTCATAATTTTATTTTTAATATTCATTATTGTTTTAATTTATAATTTTATTAATACTTATAATTCTAAAATACAATTTTTTTTAATATATTATTGACGAATTTCAAACCTTAAACTTTAAAAATAATAATTTATCTATTAAAATATAAAATATTACTTGATATTATATTTAACTATTAACAATGAATCATACCTTTTTTGTAGTACTGTCGTCACATTTTTACACTAACCTCAAGGATGCCAGCAGGCAAACAAGGATGTTATTGTTTGTAAGTCCATGTCTTAGGAGTTGGGACAAAATATAAGATCTGAAGCTTCTTCAAGTCCTAACAAATTATTCTTGCAGACCCAGTTCCCTATTTAAGTATATCCCCCTAATGAGTACTCGATATTAATCACAGTTCACACACAGAGTAACACTAAATAATTTCTCGATATTATATTGGTTGTCACACTTGTTTATGATATTCTTCAAGTACCAAGTAAAAGAATAATTCTAACTAAACAGGCTCGAGGATGAATGGACCACTTTACACTATTAGTTGCTGGAGGAATCTTAGCAAGCTTCTTGCAAGTGAAATTACTGACACCAATCGATTTTGTAAGGGCAAGTGTTTGTCACTCTTCCATGGCTTCCCGAACAGTTTTCATGTCCATTGGAAACAACATCCTCAAGTATTGTTGAAAATGATACCCCGGCCTTTAGGCTCGCTGGAAAATGTACAAGATACTGATCACGATACTCCAACTTAATAATCCTGCACAATGAAAATAAGCACAAACTTGAACATCGATATTTTCATCAGCAAAGTAAAATCAGACAAATTTTAATAAATGTGAATCTACATGTGGTTTCTGTGTATTACTGAAGAGTCTTTCGAAGGGCAGGACAGATCACCATGGTTATCAGCGTACCAGAGCTTAGAGGTGATGAAGACTTCGTCGCAAGACTTAATCAAACCGAGACTAAGATCTAGGATATAGCTTCACCAAGAGCTTCCTTTGTTTGGTAAAAAATTTGCGGTAGCAAACATCCTGTAACCAAGCCCAATTGCTTCAAGTACTGCTTCTGGTGCTAGAAAGGGAGAACTCCCCCTGCCTGGTCCCAAAACTGGTATACTTTTCGCATTGCCGGAGTTCAGAGTAACATCTGGAATACTTTGTACAGACATCTTTCACTTGGTGTTGCCTGCCAGGCACCTCTGCCTAGCTCAGTGTGTTTGCATAAACTTAACAGTTGAACCCTTTTGTTTGAATTTCTATTATTATCAGCTAAGAGTGTAGACTTTCAGATACCATTACTTTGTAGAACATGCGTATTATCATGTACCTAGGCAGAAAATCAACTTATTTACTTAATTAGCTTGCTGGGTTGATCTCCACCTTAAAAATGCATTCACTTTAGCTTGTGCTCATGAACTCATATATTTATTAAAAATTCGAAGGAGGTGCCAAGTAACACAAAAAAGAGAATATGTATATTGTTTTTTTTATCTGTATAAACCTTTAGGTGGAAAATCACTATCTACTTGGAAATTAGTCAAGGTAAGATAATAATGTATAGGTGCACTAAGCGTGATGCAAGAGACTTGTGCAATTTGTATAACAACCTCGACGGACAAAAAAAAGACCTTCAGTCTGGAGATCTAGGTTTAGCATGAATTATAAGCTAAAAACAATACTATTGAACCTCGTAGACAGAGAATGAGACCTTGTGTAGGTTATGGAGGTGCAGCTCACTAGCCTCAAGAATTCCAGCAGCCAAACAAGGATGTTGTTGTTCGTTAGTCAATGTCTTAGGACAGAATATAAGATCTGTGTCTGCATCACATGTTACTTTCTTAGAACAAGCTTCAATTCCCTAACAAATTATTGTCACAGGACCCAGTTCCCTAATGAGTACTCGAATTCTAATCTCAGTTCACACGCGAGCAACACTATATTTTCTCGATATTATGGTTGTCACAATTGTTTATGATGTTACATGATCATTTCTTCTTTTTGACTTTTTCTTTACCAAGTAGCAGCTGTAATGCATTGCATATCTGAAAGCACAAGAAGTGTTTGTGCAACACAGAACTGAAGTTGAAATTTACAAAAAAAAAACTAAAGTTCACATAATTGAGTTTTGAAGTGTCTGATATCTTGGAGACTGTCATAGCTCATATATTGTGTTCTCATAAGAAGACCATGACCCTCAGAGCTCATATATTGTGTTCTCATAAGAAGACCATGACCCTCATAGCTCATATATTGTGGCACTGTTATTCAAAGGTACCTGCTATTTAAACAAAGGCCATATAATTGTGTTCTTACATATGAAAATACTAAAGCTAACAGGGAGGAGACTCTGTACCTCAGAGTATTCTCAAACAATGTAGAGGTTGGTAAGAAAAAATTAGATATTTATTCATAGAATTTTCTTGTACTTCAAAAGAGGTTATCTGGTGGTCCTAAGCTGAAAAACTTGTTCAGCACCCACAGCATGGTTCATCTGTTTACAATCATCAAATAACCAAGTTGCAAGTCTCTTTTCATATCCCAATCCCATTAATCATCAGTTTCAAATATCTACTTAACTTTCTCTTGGCCTCTTCCTCACAACTTTTACCCCTTTTTCAAAGATAAACTTGTCATTTATTCTCTACTTCAATTGCTATCTAATTCTGAATATAGCACTCAGGCCTCATATTAATACTCTTGTCTCAACCAGCTCATAGACAAAAACTTCTCTTCTCTTTCACCAAATGGGATTCCTTCCTTCTCCTTTGTCTTTACAACCACATGAAGAACCTGCTATTCCCAACCACCTTCATTTGGATTCCTCAAGCAGCTCAATCTCCTCTCAATCAAGTCTAGCATCAGTACCATCATTAAACTCTGTTTCGAAAGAAATTCCCACCATCCATCACCACTGTATATCCACCTTAAAGGGTCATCCCTCATATGTATTTTCGCTTGTTCTCTCTGGAAAATACCTCTACAGTGGCTCATCCAATGGTGAATTATGCATGTGGAGCCGCAGTCCTTCAAACCATGAAGATTCAGCAGAGAACGTAGTTTTCTCATGCAAGAGTGCAGTTAAGTCCCTAGTAATATTGGGTGACAAACTTTTTAGCGGTCACCAAGATCACAAAATTCGTGTATGGAAAATAGAAGATGCAACAGCATACAAGAAACACAAGTGCATAGCCATATTACCAACCCTTAATGATCGTGTCACGAGACTCTTTCTAGCAAAAAACTACGTTCAAATCAGGCGACACAAGAAGTGCACTTGGGTACATCATGTGGACACTATATCAGCTCTGGCCCTATCAAAAGATGGTTCTTTCATATACTCAGCTTCATGGGATCGAACGTTTAAAGTGTGGAGGACTTCGGATTTTAAGTGTTTAGAGTCTGTATGGAATGCTCATGATGATGCTATAAATGCCATAGTATCGTCTAGTGATGGATTTGTTTATACTGGTTCAGCTGATAGGAAGATTAAGGTATGGAGGAAGAAGGAAGCAGATAAGAAGCATATTTTAGTTGGTGTACTAGAGAAACACAAGTCGGCTGTTAATGCTCTGGCCCTTAGCACTGATGGATCTGTGTTGTATTCCGGTGCATGTGATCGGTCTATTATTGTGTGGGAGAAAACATCTAGTGATGGAAATATGGTGGTGGCTGGTGCACTTAGAGGGCACACAAACGCAATTCTGTGTTTGGCTGTTGTATCGGATTTAGTATGCAGTGGATCAGCCGATAAAACAGTAAGGATTTGGAGAAAAGAATTCGGAAAATCTCATTCTTGTTTGGCAGTGTTGGAAGGACACAAAAGACCAGTTAAGTGTCTGACTGCAACTGTGGATAGTTGCAGTGCAACTCATTGTTCAGCTACTGGTATACCTTATTTAGTTTGCAGTGGCAGTTTAGATTGTGATGTAAAGGTCTGGCAAATATGGGTTCCTTTCCTATAAAAGACATGTAATATTTTTGGAGGTTAACTTGAATGTTTTGTACTTCACTACAGATGATGAAAAAGTATTACTTTTAGATTTTGTTGCTTCTGAAACTGAATTAAGAAAACGATGATTGCAGATTGCAGATTTCAGACTCGCATTTTTTGCTTCTCGATTTTCAAATTTTCAAACACGGCGTTGATTATGATTTATGAATTCTTATAGAATAGCTTGGTCTATATTTGAATACTTTCCAGGCAAAAGTTTGTTTGGATTATTCTCGCAGCTATACTTTTAGTTTGATGGGATATTGAAGAAGAACAATGTTACGTGTAGTCTACTGTCATGATGCGAATAAACCAAGGTTTCATAGCTAAAGCAATTTTGGTCCCTTTCAATAGTTTGCACTACTATAGCAAAACTTTTATGGTGTTTCATCTTTTCCAACTCCTTGTTTAGTATTAACTTTGTGATCCAAGCCAAACACCACTTGTTGAGCGAGTAGGAGTCGGAAGGATGTTTCGTAAAAACGATGATTCAGGTCCGGACAGCCCCATATAATATCAGGTACCCAGATTGCATTTTATACCTGTGTAATTATAGGTAAGAAATGTTCTCCTAAGCCTTACTGAGTAACTTATGTGCTATCTTGACAGAGATGTGATTTTATTCCATTTCCCACTCCAGTAATTCGATTAAGTTATTCCAAAAGAATTCTCCAGCTAGACATCTAAAAATCTCATGTGCCTAATTAGTAACAAGGGGATGTAAGTTAGGCTAAGATGAATTCTATACAGCTGCACTTACTTTACTTTTATGCTTTCGTTGAACCTTAACAATTTTAAATTTCGGAGGAAGCCTTAGGAGTCAACCCAAGTCCCACATCAATACGATAAGATAAAGAAGAATTATCTTCAATATAAGCAGCCAAAAACAACTCAATTAGTACGAGAACTTTTGGGAGCGGACAATATCATTATAATGTGGAGTTAACGGATGTTTGCGTGGAACTAAGCAGCCGCCCTCGAGCTGAAACTTTAGGAGACATTCTAATTTATATTCTTAATGCTAAAGGTCATTACAGATATTGATAACTTTCTTTTTAGTTTTATTATCTGGAAAAACCTAACCTCTCCTACTTTGGCCTCGTGCCCAGATATGCTTGGTCCACGGTAAAACCATGATGCGAAAAGTGCTTAAAATCAAATCTTGATAATACTAATTTAAAGACTAAAGATAATTCTAATCCAGGTTGCAAAAGTTTGATAGAAGTGTCGACAATAGGCATTCATCATAATGTTTGACGAAGTTTCAAGTGTAGATAAACAAAGACTCAAACAGAAACGAGTAATTTTGTATGAATAGTAATCAGTTCTAATAATGTCCAGTTTATCTAGAACCAAAAGGTTGCGTTCAGGCAAACTTAACTATCATATGCAGTATCATTGTCGAATGCAATGGACAAATATTCCTTAAATTGGTCACTCTAGCATCTTACTTTTCAAAACCGGGCAATTTTGGTAATGCAGCACTACAATTTCTTAATTGTATGTCACTGTCCACAAGCTTGACGCCTGCTCGAGAATAGGTGGAACAATAGACTTTCGGTCTTGTTAGAATACAATATAAGATTCTCGAAAGTGCATTCCTCTAATATCTTGAGGTTTTAGGATTTTAGAGGTCATTTTAACGGGTCTTATAATAAATTTTAACAAGCTTCGGGTTTAGCTACGCTATCGATTTTACCTCTTTGCACATCCGGAAAGGTCAAGATGTTCGCAATTTACCCTTATTTGTAGTAAAAATATTGTCCCAAGAACGAACCTTTATTCTATTTATAGCTAAAATTAGCATTCAAAACTTCCTTGATAGAAATTCATTTCGAAACTTTGTTTTTAAGTTTATAGTAAAATCAACCTTATAAAAATACGGACATGAAAGTTGCGAAATCGACCTACTTGCAAAGAACGAGAAAACAAATCCATGTTATCGGGAAAATGTTGCAGATATATAACAAGTGAAAACTATTAAAAACATGAGGCAATGTAGCTACTACCCTAGAACAGTACGTTGAACATAAATTTACTTAGGGTCGTAAACGAATAGAGTCGAGCCGAGTTTTGTCCGAATCGAGTCGAGTTTGATTTTTTTTTTAAATGAATCGAGTCATCATAAATATCAAACAGAGAACTCTAAATATGTGTTCGAGTCTCCCTGTTGACGTTTGTAAAGATCTGGAAATGGCTATGTCAAAGTTTTGGTGGAGATCTGATAGTTTTAAAGATAGAGCCAATCATTGGATGTGTTGGAGTCGGTTAACTACAGCCAAGCATAATGGTGGCATGGGTTTTCGAAATCTGTGAGACTTCAATATAGCGTTATTGGGAAGCCAAGCATGGAGGCTGATTTCATTCCCGGATAAGTTGGTTAGTCGCATCTTTAAAGCAAGATATTACCCCTCTGGCTCCTTTTTAACAGCTAAATTAGGTTCCAATCCTAGTTACATTTGGCGCAGCATATTGGCAGCTCAGCATTTGGTGGCTCAAGGTATCTCGTGTCGTATTGGTAATGGCCAAGAAGTGGATATTTTAAATTCTCCGTGGCTCCCATCAATAGAAGACCCTTTCGTTCACTCAGCTAATGAAGCCATATCAAATCAGAAAGTAGCGTCGTTGTTCAGAATTGGCGAAAAAGCATGGGATGTGGACTTAATTTTGGATGTTTTTGAACCCAGGGATGCTGACTTGATACTTTCTATTCCTCAATCTGGCAATGACAAGGACACCTGGTATTGGCGTCATGAGAAGATGGGTCATTATTCAGTGAAAAGTGGCTACAATATCATTCAAGCATCCAAAAATCAGTCCAACACAGCAGATAACTCGGGGTTTTGGAGATGTTTGTGGAACCTGAAAATCCCGAATAAAATCAAGAATTTTCTGTGGTGTGCCTCGACGAATTGTTTGCCCACAAAAGATATGTTGCAAGCCAAACGAATTCAGGTTAATCTCAAGTGCCCAGTTTGCAATTTATGTGATGAATCGGCCATTCACACTCTTGTAACATGTTCTTTTGTGAAGGAGTGTCATCAGGCATCGTATATTAATGGAGTCACGAGAGAATTTCATACTTTCTTTGAGTGACTTCAACTTGTTTTTGAGCAGAACAACAAGAATGACATTTGTATCCGGGTAACAATTTGTTGGTTTTTATGGAAGAATCGTAATGATATAGTTTGGCAGCAACGAGGTCTTGACGCCTCGAAGTAGTTCACGCAGCGTTATCCTTCCTTAACCAATGGAAAGCTGTTCAAGACAAAAATTTTGATTCATTCTTGAGTTTCATAACTTCGGATGATGGTCTAGATCAGTGGTGCCCCCCATCGATGAATAGTGTTAAGGTGAACGTTGATGCAGCTCTATTTGAGGACCCAAATCGTTACAGCCATGCTATGGTCGTTCGTGATCATTCAGCTCAGCTTGTTCAAGCCATGTCAAAGTGTTTCCCTGGCAATTGGACTCCAGAGTTAGCAGAGGCCCTGGGCATCAGAGAAGCCCTTAGCTGGCTCAAAGACAACAACGTTTCAAATGCTATAGTCGAATCTGATTGCCTCCAGGTTATTCAACTAGTTCGCAGCTCATTTTTAAGTTACTCTTACTTGGGGAGAGTTGTGAACGCATGCAGACACCTAATGGAGGACCTTAAAAGTCAGAATGTTGTGCTTCGTTTTGTTAAGCGTTCTGCGAACAGAGTAACTCATTATCTAGCGAGGTATAGTTGTTCAATAGCTGAACGTAAGTGGGAAGTGTGCTTTGTAAAGATTATCATGAGTAATAAAATCTTTACTTTCCGTGGCAAAAAAAAAAAAAAAAAGTTCGAAAAATAAAAATAACTGTTCTCGAGTTCTACACATATTTCTGCAATGCTACTGCAACCAAATTAAAAGTTATGAATTCTAGTATTTCAGATAATATGTTTAGATTTTTAAAAATTCATTTACTATTTATTTTTAATTAAATCAAAGTAAATAATTATAAATTAAAAATAAAAAGTAAATAAATTTTTTAGAATCTAAATATAATAACTTAAATAATAGAGTCCACAACTTTTCATTTGGTTGCGGTAGCATTCAAGAAATATGTGTAAAACTCGATATAAATTATTTTTATTTTTCAAACACATATTTAGAGTATGGATGGCAATTTGTACCGACCCGATGGGTACCCGACCCGTTCCGACCCGAAAAGACCCAACTGAACCCGAAATTTTGGGTTTGGGTCTGGGTTTGGATCTCATATATAGACCCGATTAAATTTCGGGCCGGGTTTGGATATTTCCCTAACCGAACCGGACCCGAAATCCGAATCCCGAACCGAACCCGGACCCGGTTCGAAACCCGAATAATAATTATATATATATATATATGAAAAATATGGTGTATATATAATATATTTTAAATCATTAATATTTAAGAATTCCACTTTAACTTCCTGACTACGTGATGTATGGTTACTGAGACATTGATGTATCATATCCTAATTCATTCTCTTATTCTAAATTCTTTAACTTATTCCACTTCTAGAGTTCTAGTTTTAGATTTCACACTCGATGTCTTCACTCTCCCACTAACTCTGAAAACAACTACACAATTTGTTGGTATGTTTTTATGCTTAAACTTTCTAATTCATTTTTGTATTCTAAACTCTAATATGAATCTTAGTTTATTCTCTGATTATGTATCTTTGGATGATGTAAACTAGCTTTTAAAAAACTATTGGATTTGTTTAGAATTTGGATAATGAATTTTGTTAATTAAGGATTTTGCTTAGAATTTAAGAAGCTCGATTATTGTAGTCAAAATTTTATATACAGGTTTGTATTAAATTGATAAATAATTGTATAAAAGTTAAAATCAATCGGGACCCGATCAAAACCCGAACCGAACCGAAACCCGACGGGTCGGGTCTGGATCTTAACATTCAGGATCCAATCGGGTCTGGGTCCGGATCCGGGTCCAAGATATATATTTGGGTCCGGGTCTGGTTTTTACAAAACCCGAACCGACCGACCCGATTGTCATCCCTAATTTAGAGGTATCTATTTGATATTTATGATGACTTTAGTGATTGAAGTGCTACCCCGTTAAAATCAATGATGAAAATGATATATGATTTTCACTTCAATGACCACTTTAATATTTAACCGGTTTAGCTAGACCCAAAACGTAACGTTCAGGCAAACTTAACTATCATATGCAGTATCATTGTCGAATGCAATGGAGAGAATGAATGTGTCCTCTGCAGACAAATATTCCTTTCCCACAGAATTTGTAAATGATCAGTTGGTACTAAGATAGGGAACTTTCAGAAAACTCATCACGATGTCTCTTTCCGGGATAACATTAGAGTCCTTTGACTGATAATTTAGACATTGATTATAACAAATACTAGCTTAAAACGGATTGTTATTAATAATTTTTATTTTTATTATTTATGTTTTAATATTCTACTCATGTTTCTCTCATTTCTTTACATTTTTCTTTTAAATAGTAAAGTTTTATAATATAAAAATTAACTACATCCACTACTTCCCCCCACTATCCCCACTTTATACATTAAATATTGATTGGTCCCACCATTTTACTCACTTTTCTTACTTTTTTCACTAAATTACACTTTTTTCTTAATCTCCGTGCCCCAACCTCAATGTAAAGAATTGAGGGGGACGGAGTGAGTATTAATTTGCATTTGCTAAAAAAAATAAGTAGGTGTGTTAAACATTTTTAAATAATTAAAAGTATTAAAATAGATTTTAATATAAACTAATAACTGTTTACTCGTGATATTTTTGGAAAAGGAGGGGTCTTAGTAAGGAAAAATAGAAAAAGTAACATGATTTAGCTAAAAAGGTAAGTGCCCGTAATTAAAAGTATTTAAATAGGTTTCAAAATAAATAAGTAATGATTTGTTCGGGATATTTTTGGAAAATGAGGGGTTTTAGTAAGGGAAAATAAAAAGAGTAACATGTTTTAGTTGAAAAAGGTAAATTACCCGTAATTTTTTTTAGAAAAATAGAGGATTTTGTTAGGAAACAAAAGGTAATGTATTTTAGCTGAAAAGGTAGTTGGTTATAAAAATGTTATTATTTAATAATAATTTCTTTAGAAAATGAAAAAATAGAAAAAGTAACACGTTTCAGCTGAAAAAGTACTCATAATTAAAATTATTAAAATAGATTTTAAGATAAATAAGTCAGGGTTTGCCTGTGATATTTTTAAAAATTGAGGTATTTTATTAAGGAAAAATAGAAAGAGTGACATGTTTTTGTTAAAAATGATAATCACCCGTGTTTTTTTTAAAAAAATAGATGATTTTGTTAGGAAAAAAAAAGGTAATGTATTTTAGCTCAAAAGGTAATTGGTTATAAATAATGTTATTATTTAGTGATAGTTTTTTAAAAAAATATGCAAGGGTAATTAAGTAAAATCACGAAATATCGACCGTCCGTTCGTCCGACTACCAAACTTTTAATGTTTTGTCTTTAATAATATAGTTTAAAACCCTAGCGATGCACGAATTGTTTTTAATAATTGTTAATTTTATTATTTATATTTTATATTTTATTAATTGCATTTATTAAAAAAACGTAGGCGTGTTAAATATTTTTAAATAATTAAAAGTATTAAAATAGATTTTAAAATAAATAAGTAATGGTTTGCCCGTGATATTTTGGAAAAAGTGGGGTTTTAGTAAGAAAAATAGAAACTAACATGTTTTCTTTGAATTTTAAAATAAAAAAGTAACGATTTGCCCGTGATATTTCTGAAAAAAGAGGGGTTTTAGTAAGAAAAATAGAAAATGTGACATGTTTTAGTTGAAAAAGGTAATTGTCAATTAAAAGTATTAAAATAGATTTTAAAGTAAATAATTAAAGGTTTGCCCTTGATATATTTGGAAAAGAAGGGATTTTAGTAAGGAAAATAGAAAATATAACATGTTTTAGGTGAAAAAGGTAATTGCCCGTGATTTTTCTAGAAAAAGAGGGGAAAGGTAATTATCAATTAAAATTATTAAAATAGGTTTTAAAATAAATAAGTAAGGGTTTTCTCATGATATATTTGGAAAATGAGGAATTTTAGTGAGGGAATAGAAAAAGTAACATCTGGAAATGAAATTGCCTATGAATTTTTTAGAAAAAAATGGTAATGTATTTTAACTGAAAGGGTAACTGATTATAATAATTTTTATAATAATTAAATAAACAACTAAATAAGTCAAGTACCGTATCAAAAAACAGGTACCAAAAAATAGGTAACAAAACTTTCAATGTTTCGTCTTTAATAATATAGTATAGAAGTATAGATAGATATATAGATTTATAATATTAGTATTTTATACTACTAAATGGAATAGCCCGTGATATTTTTGAGATTTTAGCTAGGAGAAATATTAGTTAGAAAATATAAAAAAGAATATATGTTTTGGAAAAAAAAAGCTAATCGGTTAGTAATTAATAATTATAATATTATTATTTTATTTTATTAAATAAAACTTTTCGTGATATTTTTGGAAAATGAGAGGTTTTATTTAGGAAAAATAGAAAAGTAGAAATTTTAGTTAGAAAATATAAAAAAGAATATACAGTTTGGCTAAAAATGGTAATGAGTTAGTTATTAGTAATTATAACCTTATTATGTTATTTTATTAAATGAAATTGTCTGCGATATTTTTGGAAAATGAGATGTTTTAGTTAGGAAAAATAGAAAAGATATTATATATAATAATTTTAATATTTTATCTAACGGTTCTCATCGATTTGATCAAAAATATCTAACTGCTATAAATGGAGTGACCAGACTACAAAAATGACCAGACTACAAAACTTTCAATGTTTCGTCTTTAATATAATAGTATAGATCTCTTTCGCATACTATAAATAGAGTTTGATTTTTTATTTTCTTGGACCGATACCATTGCCATATATATATTAAAAAAATTATATTGATAAAAATCAATATAAACATATAATATTACTATTTTCTCAGGGATGACACATACGGTGTATCCAGATTTGTATAAATTTTACTATTTCTTGTGGTTGAAAAACTAATTGTATCTCCATATAAGAGTAAATAAATGGTTAAAAATTTAATATAAGAATTAAATCAATAATATCAATGAAACAAATATTTGTATAATATCTAATGATATTCGTTCAATCGAGATAAGACAGATTTATATATGTGCAATTTCTAAAACTATATATTATAAAAACATTAATAAAGATAATTACTTTTAAATTTTTTAATCTGGGTAGATGTGACAATTATTATATAGGGTCCACCATCCTCCTTGTATAAATTTGTATCAACATCTCGGCCAACTTTTCCCACAAAGATATGGTACTAGTGATGGAGATGTTTAAGAAAAAAATTAGAACAAATTAAAAAAGTAAAACAAATAAATCGGGGTAACCAAAGAAATAATATAAAATTACAAGAACAATAAAAAACAATTAACAGTTATATTAAAATTAATATAATGCATAACTTACTAATTTGTGACAATTTTGAGATCTCTTTTTTTCCAACCGCCTTTGACAACTTCAATGCCCCCCAAGTAGGTCAAGCAGCCTACAACATCTAAATCAACATAGAAAAAATAATATTACAACATGATAGTTTGAATTATAACTTATATAATAGTATTACTTATATATTACTCTAATATATTACTGCATCAAAAACTTGAGAGTATGTTGGTGTCATTAATACGTGCATCAATCATATCCGGACATATGAACTGAAATCCATGCAGTGATATGTTGACGATGCCTTCTTCCAATCTTTTAGGCAACGCTATGCGTATGAAGAGCAATTTAGACCCATGTGATAGTGGTCTATATTTCCCTGTACTTGAAATAACTTTCAGATTTTTGATGTTGTACACGGAGCCTTCCTCTAAAAAGATTTTTGAACCGAGAGACCAGAATCTTCGGGATCGTAGCATGGATCAAATTTTCCTGTCATACAACATATCTTAGAAAAGTTAATAACATCATACAATTTGACAAACTAATAAGTTATAAGTATATTGATTTATTAACCTTTTAATCGATCAAAATCATGTCAAGACTGATCAGTTCTTCAGTATTTGGATTGACAGATTCCCACATTCTACACACTCGTACTCTTATCATCCAGGTATAGTTGTTGTCGTTCAAAGCATCCAACATGGTGTATGCCATAGTTGTATTGATTGTAAATATGGTTATAAAAATTTGAAGCTATGTAAAAAAATTCTGGTGTAGACTTTTTGTTATGAATGACCTTTAATTTTAATTTATAGGTGTTTGTAAGGTGAATAACATGTAAATCCATTATGTTTAAAAGTCAAGAAGTATTATAAAAGAAAAGTTCTATAAAGTTTGAAAATAATAAAAGAAAAGTTCTATAAAGTTTGAAAATAATAAAAGAAAGTTCTATCAAGTTTGAAAATAATAAAAGAAAGTTTTATTGTAAAACCCCGTAATTTTTATTTTATTTTATTTTAGAATTAGATATTAGATATTAAAGTAATTTTATTTAGATATTTATTTTAAGTAGAAATTTGTGCAAGTTACTTTTTAATAATGATAAGATTTATTATTATGGAAAGAAGGGTGAAACTATTTTGGAGAATCAATATATTTTTATTTAAGTAAATTGTGTGTATTAGAATATAATATTTTAGATATTATTTGAAGAGATTGTGAGAGTTTTATTTGCAAGTTTTAGAATTATCATATCAATTTAGGGTTTGTGTGTCTCTATATAAGGACCCTGTAAAATACAAAACGAGCCGCACATCCTTCGCAACGGAACAAAAGGTATGTTTTCCTTCACTTTGTTTAATTATATGTTTCGTGTTCGTTAACATGCTTAACTGATTTTTATGTAATTATGATGTGCATGCGAGTATGATCTAATAATTTGAATAATTTAGTATAGGTTTTATGTTTAACAAATTACTACAACAATTTTTGTAATTTACAAGTCTCGGTGATCAATATGTGTAATTACGACGCATGTGTTTATACTGAGAGTTTCATTATTAATGTTTTGTTTGGTTAGCCTTAACGCATAATTAATTTTATTAGTATAATATTTACGTGTGTATACATTCATAGTCCACTGTATTTTCTTTATTAAAGCATGTTAGGAGTTATAAAGATTGGTGACCTTTGCAATTGTACGTGTTAAATTGGATAGCTCGTTTGTATGCATGATTGGGCTTTAGCCCATTAATTTTTTTTATATGATTTGATTGTTTAAAGTCTCTGGTCCGGTTCTAATTCGATCATTTCAAGTGCATGTTTAATTGTTAAATATGTACTCGTATGGTTAATAATTAATTGTTTCGTGTTTGATTTATAAAATTTTTAGGATTGTTCGTGTATTCAGTATTTGGTCGTTTCGGAGGTAAGTACTTTTTGACTTACTTTTATTTTCGGAAAAGATATTTTGATTCTACTTTGAAATTTCGTATAAGATATAAGAAATATTGTTTCGAACTATATAAGATATAAGATACGAGAATCTTTTGAATCCCTCAGTCTCTACGTTATCGAACCCGTTCGTAATTTACGCTATAGTTCCAGAACTAGCCTTAGATACCCTTAGTAGGCGCACAAGTGTGCAACTTTAGATACCTATTAAGGGGGCGTAATTATTGAACTTTAGATGCCGGTCACTGGCAAAGTGTGGCGTATAAGAATAAGAATAAGATCCCGGCTACTGGGAAAGTGTGGCCGTAGAGCAAAACTGTGGTTATTTATAAGAATTTCGTTTCTGTTTTAAATTTTGTTTCTGTTTTAAATTCTGTTTTTTTATAATGTAAACTTTGGGTTGAATCATTTTTCGCAAAGGTTTTTCAAATTATTATTGTTTTGAGAAAATCTGTTTTGCTAAAACACCCACTGATTTTCGAGAATATCGGTAAGTCAGTTTATTACTTGCTGAGCTGTGTAGCTCACTCTTTCCTAACATTCCAGGTTCATTCGTAGTGGAAGCTAAGTAAGAATAAGACCGTGGACTTTTGCAATTTCGTGCTGCTATGTGATTTTGTTGAATTGTGGAACTGCGTCTCCGATTTTATATTTTTTATAATTAAGTTTGACCGCTGTATTTGACTTTTGTGAAATTTTATTTATTGAATAAAGAAATATACTTTATTTAAGTTTTGTATTTAGATTTAATAGTCCGAAAAGTCGGGCTGTTACATTTATCAAGTTTGAAAATAATAAAAGAAAGTTCTATTAAGATTGAAAATAATAAAAAAGAAAATTGAAATTATTAACATAAGAGCCTACAAATTCGAAAATAATAAGGAAGTTGTAATTTTCTAAATAAAAGAAAGTTCTATCAAGTCCTACAAATTTGAAAATAATAAGGAAGTTGTAATTTTCTAAATCAAAGAAAGTTCCATCAAGTTTGAAAATAATTAAAGAAAGTTCTCTCAAGCCTACAAATTCGAAAATAATAAGGAAGTTGTAATTTTCTAAATCAAAGAAAGTTCTATCAAGTTTGCAAATAATAAAAGAAAGTTCTATCAAGCCTACAAATTCGAAAATAATAAGGAAGTTGTAATTTTCTAAATCAAAGAAAGTTCTATCAAGTCCTACAAATTCGAAAATAATAAGGAAGTTGTAATTTTCTAAATCAAAAAAAGTTCTATCAAGTTTGAAAATAATAAAAGAAAGTTCTATCAAGTTTGAAAATAATAAAAGAAAGTTCTATCAAGTTTGAAAATAATAAAAGTGTAATTTTTAATTTCCTTCCTACAAAATCGAAAATAATAAAGGAAGTTGTAATTATTAAAATTAAAAATTGTGAAAAATTGAGAAAATTAGAAAAATAGAACGGAGCGATTATAGAGGCGCCACCTCACCGCCTCCGTCTTCTCCTTTATATATAAAGGTATATTGATTTTTATTCATATTTTTTTATTATTGATGAATTTTTAGACTAGATTTATGATAAGTTACATGAAAATTGTTTACAAGGACAAGGGCTAAGTGGCAATATTTCTAGCAAAATAATAAATTATTATGAGCTATCATCTTCTATTTGTTATCAAAATTCATTATTTTAGAAAATAATTAAGAAACCCGGATCACCTTTTATATTAATTATTTATAAAAAAATAATAAAGTTCTTATAAAATATATAATAAGTTATTTTGTAGTAACGAGCATTATCAAATTTCTTTGTTTAGTATTCTCAAATATAGCAAAAGCACTATATCTCAAAAAATTTAAAAGAACCAAGTCTATGTTCTTCTTTTTTTTGTTAAATTGCAGGATTCGAAAACCAATCCTAAGTTACACAAAAAATAATAATTAAGATAATGAAACAATGTATTCTATATTATTTTATTAGTAAAAAATATCATTAAATTTTTGTGTTTGATATTTTCAAGTTATAGCAAAAAAATGAAATCTAAAATAATTTAAGAAAATCAACTATATCTAATAAAAATGATAATAACACAGAATAATAAAATAAAATTGTAGGCCAAGTTATCAAAACATTAAACAAAATCCTAGTTATTGCAGAAAGTTTTCGCGATATGTACTAAAAAAAATTTAAATCACGCCCGTTCATTCTTTAATCTAACATTTCATAAATCGTTTGTTGCTTAAATCCTCCCTGACATGCTGGGGATGGGTCTCCAAAAAATATTGGGCCCGTTAGCAAGTGCTTTAATTTTCAAAGATCATGTTAATGAATCAACGGACCATCAATTATTGATGCATTTGATTTGGCAGCGCTACTATTTTACTGTCCGGTGCATTTACTGTCTGGAGATTGTTGCTTTACTATACATTGGCTGATAGGCACACATTACTCAATAACCTAAAAAATTAGAAGCTACGAGAGTACGACTGTACGAGTTAGGGCTGTCAAACGGATAATTCGGATACGGATCTGTCTGTATCCGAATCCGAATCCGAAAATCTGAATTCGTATCCGGATCCGTATCCGAATACGAAAATATTTAAATAAAAATATCCGAATCCGAATCCGCCGGATACTATCCGGATACGGATAATATCCGAATCCGAATTTCAGTCAGAATTTTTTAGTTTTTATATTAAATTTTAATTCAAAAAAATTGAAAAAATAATAAAATTTTAATTTTTTTTAAAAAAAAAGTAAACTAAACTAAAACTTAAATTTATTAAAGTCTATTTTATTTTTTTCAAAAATTTACTTTTTAGTATAATTTTATTTGTTTTAAAATATTAAATTTGTAATATATATATATATATATATATATATATATGTTTACAATTATCTACAACTTATATAAATATATTGTTTAATGATTAAATTATATATATATATTCTGTAAAGTTAAATATAATTTCTAAATAATATGTAAATATATATATATAATATTATTTATTTATCATATTTATTTAATTTCGGATTCGGATATTATCGGATACGGATGCGCCTATATCCATATTCGTATCCGCAACTACCGAATTCGAATACGGATAATATCCGCTTTATTTCGGATACGGATAAAATCCGCTTTATTCCGGATACGAATACAAATATTTCGGACGGATATCGGATTTTTCGGATTTTTTTGACAGCCCTAGTACGAGTTACTTAATTAGGGTGACATTGTTATTGGGCCAGCCTTAACATTTTGACAACATTTTGTTGACCCATAAGTATTCAAACCAAAAGCCAAAAAATTTATGTTGGGTTTAAAAGCTAAAAGTAAAGGTTATAAAATAATGTACAAAGCTCTTGGATCCTGCAAAGCCCAAGATCAGAAGTCACTTCCCAAGTGACTTGGGGCAAGTCCAAACCCACCTCAACAAGTACTAACAGTGAATAACGAGTCCTTTTAATTTAAAACAATAAAACAATAAAAACTAAAAGAAATAAAATATATAAGAGAATAAGGAGGTGTTAAACAAAATATTAATTATAGTTAAACAAATGTTAAAAAGTAATATATATTGTGTAAATATAAATTACTATAAACTAAATATATAATAATATTTATTAATTTATATGTATACATTAATATATAGATAATAAATGGTTTGAATCAAAATAAATACTAAAAAGTAGTATAAATAAAAATAGATAATTATTCATAAAATGTACCGGGAAGTATAAGAGAAGAAAAAGAGAAAGGAGCCATTTCATAAAAAACAAAAGAGCTGAAAAAAGAAAGGAGCTGAGTGGCCGACAGAACATTAATGACAATGCACAAAAATTCTGTATCATTTTCCGTGGACGCAGCATATACTCATTTTTTTTTACACTTTTCTTTTTGGTACGTATTATTCAAAAAATAATAATATTTTGTAATATAAAATTCAATCACATTTATTATTTTCCTCCTTACAACTACTTTATGCCCACTTTATACATTAAATATTGATTGGTCCGTCACTTCACTCATATACGACCTTAGAACATAAAAAAATTCAATCACGGAAAGAAATTTAAAAAATGAGTAGCTACCAAGACTGCTAATTTGTTAAGGCGACATTGTTATTGGGCCTCAACATGTCGACTACATTTTTATTGGGCCATAATAATTCAAACCAATAACCTAAAAATTCCCATTGAAAAGACTAAAAGTAAAAGGTTAAAATACATGTACAAGGCTTTTAGATCCTGCAAAGCCCAAGATCAGTAGTCACTTCCCAAGTGACTTCGGACAAGTCCAAACCCACCTCAACAACAACTACTGAAATAAAACAAGATTTTTGGGTTTTTGAAATCTGATATCATTATAATTACATAAAATGAGAATTATAAGCTAAAATCTGCAGGACAACACATCAATATATAGCAGTCTTGAGTCTTATAAGCCTTCTCTTGCTGGAATTTAGGGACGGATATGGGACGGACCTAGGATGTGATCATGGTGATTTGAATATATAGCCGGTCCCGAGCACAAGCGAGTGATGCTATTAAATCGGGGCACCATGAAAAATAAAATTTAATATATTCTTTAGTTGATTTTGATGGATTGTGAAAATTTTAAAATTGAATTTGCATATATGACTGCGCAGCAGGTTGCATACAGTTGCATAGTTGCATATGTGGTTGCAAACAGGTTCCTGCTGTTGCATCCAGTTGATTTAGTTGCAGAAGGTATTTTTACAAATAAGATGGTATTTTTGTAAATTATTTTTTCTTGAAAAGGTATTTTTGCAAAAATATTTCTGGCATAGGGTATTTATGAAAAAAGCCCTATATTCTTCGATGTTTTAGCGTATACATATTTTCGGAACGGATTTAGTAAAGGGTGTTAGACCAAGAAATTTCTTGACAAGGTTTCACCATTAAAATTTATACCAAAAATGAAAGTGCTTCTTCAATTTAAATTTTATTAAGGTAACTTTATACAATTAATTTGGTATCAGCTAATCAAGGTGTAGATCAGCTCGTAAATAGTCCTGTTTATATTTAACCTTCTCTAATGCAATTATTATTAGCCTCAAACCAACCAGTTGAATCTTCCTATTCATACTAATCCCCCATGAAAAACGATTTATTCTAGCAAACCCTTGTCATTTTCTTTGCATGTAACTTTATGCTTTTCCGTATGTAAAAAAACACTATCAAATATTTAAAGTAACGGCAATTTTGTAGATTCGTAAACTTTGTCAAAAAGCTCAAGATTGTCATGCTATGGTAGATCTGTGAAATGATGTTAAAGGGTGAGCAGTGACGGTTGGTATGTGCTGAATGTTCAACTCAAATACAAAGCATATTAATATTACATTTCTCACCTTTTTTCTTATTTTATAATTATACAATAAAATCGTTTATTTGTCATGCTTATCATGAAGACCTAGAGTCTGTACCTACAACAGGGACTTCATCGTCTGTATTTTTTAATGTAATGCTATAGAAGTTTCATCCCTACTCATTTGCGAAATCTGGATTTTATTTGAGGTTGAGTCGGGAGCGTATGTTAGTTCCGACCTATTGAAACCGATCAGCTCCACTTAGTTACATGCATGTAGCAAGGATATTAGTAATTTTCTGTCAAATCAAACTTGATTCAAGTCACTAAATATTCCCTAATTTTCAACGTATAGCTTTGTCATATTAAATCAAATAAGTTAATTTGGAGTTGCAAATTGACTCGCAAGACCAAACAGATAAGTATTGTCATAGACTTTTATTTTAGCAGACGTATGAAAAGTTGGCAAGCAAGTATTGAAGCAGAAGCTGCTGCAGATAGACTAGCTTGGGAATAGCCAATAGGTGCTACACAAACATATTGTTAATCCAGTGCAATTACATCAAATCATTACTCTTTTAAACTGGTTTTCTTTTCTATCAGGGGCTCTTTAATTAGATAAGTAAAACTAATATATTAAGCGATCATTTTCTTGTTCTTTAGTCAAGTCTGGCATTCTTTACATATTTTCTCTATCAACATAAAACTTGGATTTGGATTTGGATTTTTGCTCTAGAGACACCGAAGGAACCACGGAGTCTGACAACTTAGACTGAAGTCTCGATTAACCAACAAAAATTAATAGAAATTTTGATTTGAAAAAGTTACAAAAGAGTATTAGTGTTATGATTACTTTAAAGTTATTTACAATTCTGATTCCGTCATTGTCTAGAGAAGAAATTTGGATCGACAAAAATGCACTGGGCTGGTAGTTTTGAGATTTTGATGGCTGATAACAGGGGCCACTTTGGGGTCCTTTCATCTACCCTGAGATGTTGAGAGTTCTAAACAAGAGGAAAAACATTAAGCAACCTACTAACCAACCCACCAAGTCATAATAATCCAATCGTTTTGATTATCTTAAACTCATTCCACATGTTAAGATACTAGTACTGCTTCATGACAGCATGCCTACTTGGAATTCTTCTCCCAAAGCAACAAACGAGGTACAAAAAGAAGTGGGGAAATTGAAGAGAATGAGAGATTTATTGGTGAGAATAGTCTACCAATTGAAGGATCTTTTGAAAGACATTGTAATAGAAACACAATCTAATAGTGTGTGACATGTCCCCAATGCTACATGAAGTGGGACCAAAATAAGAACATTTGTCCAACACAAATGTTTTATTATCATTTTATATCTATCAACTGGCGACTTAGTTCACCTTAAACATATTCTTTTAGGTGTAAAATAGTGTGTTCCTGCCTGCCCTTAGAAGATATGTGCAGATCTTATGAAGACCCCATATAAGTATATATGCTTACATCAGTTTCCACTTCTTATATTCCTCTGTTTTTGGCAACTACCCTCTTTGTATAGTACTTCTTTAAGAGCATCCCTAAAATATGGACTATGTGGTCAAGATACGTTTATACGTTTCGGTTACTGACAAATGATTGTTGTAACATATTTTATCGTATTTTTTTAGTAACGGTAAGGAATAATATTGATTTTTGACCTGAATTGACGAATACGACAAAGTTTGCATACTTTTATTGTGTTGAAGACAAATCTTCGAGTAATTCTTTTATTGTAGTTAATATTCGAGATAAATTCATAATAACAATCATCTATTAGGAATCTGAACACGAGTCGGTCAGCTTATTATTCTAAATTTCAACGTGGGTGCAAGGATAATAACCAGGAAACTTCAATTAGTGCTGATAATTAGAAAAATCTAGAGGGAAAAAATGCATGACCATGATTTAAACTACTGTAGTGGATGGGACTAATCACCCATAGATACTTATATAATTGTGATTAAATTAATATCATGATATGCTTTGGTAGATAAATTCATGAATCCACTAGCTATTAGTTGGTCAATCAAAGTAATGTCATCTAAGCATTTTTAAGTACAGTGGCTTAGAGACCTTCCCTTGTAGCTGATTAAATCCCATCAAGTTTTGACTTTTTGTTAATCCATTATTATAATAACATTTCTCATATCTTTAGGCAGAATATTTAATTTAAAACACACAAGAGGTGTTATAATTTGCAGGTTTTTATAATTTATTTTAGTGTTTACATTACAGATCATGGAATTCCTTTTCAGTAATGCACACTGAATCCTCTCTGATGGGAAAAGTGTGAGGTGTTGTATCTGCTTAATTATTTAAGAAAAAGATTAATTTAAAGTTTAAACCAGTATTGCATGAGACAGCTTCCTTAATCTGACTATCTCTCTTTATCTATTTCTTTAATCAAGATTTTTCTGTTCATGATCCTGATACTATTCCTGCATTTAGATGCAATGTATTGTCAAAACTAGTATATATAAAAGGAAGAGTAGTTGATCAATGGTATCACAACATCACCCATACAAATTTAGAAATTGCCTTGTCATTCTAAGAGACATGAAGCAAGATATTTCTACTCTGTCTTCAACCTGGGATGGAGATAATCAGGATCTCTCTGGTAAAACCTACATGAAGAAGAAGCTTAGATTATTCGGCATCGAGGTAGATCCATACAAAAATGTCGTTCAGGGTACAGGAGATACGGATCGCGATGAGAGTGTTAATTCATCATCAACAACGTTATCATCAGAAAGGGAGAAGCTCTGCATGGACAGAGGAGCAAAAAGTGATACTGAAAGCAAGAAGTTTGAGTGTCAATACTGTTTTAAGGAATTTGGAAACTCTCAAGCACTAGGGGGTCATCAAAATGCTCATAAGAAGGAAAGAATGAAGAAAAAAAGGTTGCAGCTACAAGCAAGGAAGGCTAGCATGAGCTATTATCTTCAACCTTACCAAGATAATCCTTATTTTGGTTACCATGGCTCTGCTCCATTGTTCTACGATACCTCGTATAATGCTCCTGATTTTGGTGATCAGGAACCGCAGATCAGCTTCAGTCCATTTGATCAGGATTCGGGTTCCCAGTGGTACTCGATGCCTGGTCATCTACCATACCAAAATAATTCGCGTAAATTTACTCTAACTCATGCAGATCAATCTGGAGGAAACAGAGCTGTTGCCATCAAGCCAACTTCTCGCTTCTCTGGTTCGCAACAAAATTATCAATCTCTGGATCTTCACTTGGGATTGAGCTGATCATTATACTAAATCGCATGAAAAGCCAATTCTTCTCCATGCAGTTTCGTTGTTTCGACCTCCGGTACATAAATAGTTGAAACCACCATCTGGAGTTCACAACAGCAAGAAGATCGGTCAATTCTCGAAAGTTCTAGTTCAGGAGCTCCAAGGGCGGAGCCACAGCAAAGGCTGCGGTGGGCTTTAGCATAGGGTAATTTTTTTTTATGCAATTTTCTTTTATTGTCCCGCCCAAATATAATAATCTAGCTCAGTTAAGTTTTAGTCCAATTTATGTTTTTGTGTGAAAACATTGAGTCCCGTCATACAAATAAGAGAAATACAAACACAATTACTCGCACATAATCACACTGAATTAGCTTAATCAGCAGAAGAACAAGTAACCTAAGTTGTCAGAGTATCCGAGAACATTACACGGGTTATTAACACAACATTGTAAATTTCAATAATAATGGTTTGAGTACTCTCCGGAAAAGGATTCAATATTTTATTTTTCCTTGAATATCGATTCAAATTCAATAATCGATGAATTTTTAAGAACCGAAGGATGCAACTAAAATAGCAGATAACAAAAAAAATCTAGTAGCCCGGATGAAAAAATAATCCTGCCTCCGCCCTGATGAGCTCAGATGTTGATCCTCAACAGTCAAGAACTTGTTGCATCAATGTGTCATCAGTTTAATATACTTTGATATATACACATGATTTCTTCGTACATGATGCCTGAAAAAAGAAAAGCTAAAATTTTTATTCAGTTGGGATCGAATGGTGTATTCAGTAAATTTGAGTTTTTAATTATTTTTTATCTGGAAGAGAACTTTTGCATGAGCGTTCTTAACGAAACATTAATTGTCACACACTAAACTTCAATTATATCTTCATAACATATTATTTTTTTTATAATCAAACTTACTCGCACACATCTTGTTTTTAACAAGGTTATCGACGTATTCAAAAACCAAGATCACGAAACAATGAAAGAGACGCGCTCTGTTTTAGTTTGCCTTTTCTTTTGGCATGTTTGATTCTTCCTTAAGTTGCGTACAAGAGATGTTGTGCTAGCAAATAGTGAATGAGAAATTTCACTTTATTATATTTGTAATTCACATTTCATAAATAGTTGAAAGCGAAATGATATCTTGAAAAAATCTTGTATGGTTATACTAAGTTCAATTATGTTGCTTCTTTCTTGCGGTTTTGCATTGTCATGCATCAAATTAGTTGTGTAATCGAAGTATCGAACATATGACGTTATACTAACATTAAACATGTTAAAATCGAACACAAAACTAATCGTGTTACATTATATTTTCGGTTGTCTCTGTTATTTCCTAATTTTTTAATATTAATTTATTAATAATCAACTTAATTTCTAAGTTAATTATTTTCTCTTTTTGAAACAATGAAATATCTCCAATTAATTATAGAAAATATCTCTAAACGATATCCTTCAAATCAGGAAGTTATCCCAATCTAAAAAGATAAAATTAACTAATTTCAAATACATATCTAATAATCAAAAAGATTAAAAACACAATCTTATAACAGAACTGTGTTGACTTCATCCCTATAAATACAGGATACACATGCATTTTGGAATTTGATCCGACATGCATTTTGGAATTTGATCGACACATCTAATAAGTCAGACACGTTTCAAGTTCAGCTCCAAAAATTCAAAATTTCCAAATCCACCTATTTTTACAATTCGTTATTCCAGCAATCTCCGAAATTTGTTATCACCAAATTACTCCGTTAACAAATCAAAATTGAACATAATATTCTAACCGAACAAATTAAACAAAAGATTAGGTTAAACCTACTAAAAAACGTATTAAAATTCGAAAACGCCTTTTATTTTGAAGCCTTGAATTATCATTTTACTAAGACATTGTTGGATGGTTGGTAAGCAATGACTAGTGAGCACAAATCTAGAAGTATAAGTATTCAATTAACATACCAGAGAAAAAAACAAGACGTTGCTTTCGCTGTCCTGTTTACCTTTAAAATAAACTACTTGCGAACTCTGTTTATTTTTCTTCGTATTCTGGTCCGCTTGTTAGGAGTTCACCATCTCATTTCTTGTCGACAAATTGTCTCCTCCCCAAAGAATATTATACCTATATTTTTCATGATAAAGATTTTACCCGTAAATTCGATCTCGTAAATTCGACCGATTTTAAATTCAAGTATACAGATAAACATCTAAACTTCTTTATTTTTTTTGCTAAACTAGTCATCTAATATTCTAACAAAGGACATTCTTGGTTTCACCCTTTCAAAGAAGTGGAAGGTTTAGTTTTTGAATTAATGATAAAATATTGATAATTTAATATGAGTTTATTTAAGTGAGCACTATCTGATTGGTGCTAGCTAGTATTATACTTTTTCTACTAATTTAATTATACTTTTAAACTAAGCAATAAGTGTTACATAATTATTTAATTACTTAAAAGCAACGTCTAGTTGAATGGAAATAATTAGAAATATCTATACGAATATAGAAAAATTAGTGCCCCAAGTGGTTTTGAAAAATAGTTGAAAGATCAAAGTGGACTATATCTAACAAACTTGGCTCGTGGTTACTTGATTAAACGTCTTCTTAAGTATGGTTTAAGGATAGCTATTAAACATGATCAACTTGATTAATAAATTACATTAATCAACCTTAAAATAATAAAAAATATAGGATAGATATTATGGAATCTACTTTATTGTTGTGATGATTATTAGATTACATGTTGCCTTCTTTATGTTTTATATGAAAAATCATTGAGAAAAATGGCTGCTGCTTTTCATTTTAAAATTCGGGATAGCTTGACCCAATTAGGTTTGACAATTTTGTTTTTGTTTAGGCAAGCTCGAAAATATAAATTAATAAATAAAATTATTTCACAACATCAATATTTGAGGCTTTTGCTTCACTTGGGCTGGGCTCCGATTGATAACGGGCTGATTACAGTCTTACAGGGCTTACAGAAGGGATGTTCATATATGTCATAATTTTTCATGGGCAAATTTTACACAATTACTCCCTCCGTCCGAAAAAAGAGTAAAGTAGTGGGATCCGTTAATATTTAAGGTACAAAGTAAGAAAGCAGAGGAACGTATTGGAAATAGTTGATTTTTATATTATAAAACCTTATTATTTTTGAAAAGTTTTGAAATGTAAAGAAATGAACAGAACATCCAAAAAAAGAATGCGTAAAGAATTGGGCCGACACGAGTACCTTCTTCTTTTTCTTTTTTTTGAAATAATTTTACACAATTACCTTAAACTAGCACAAAACTACCTAAATTAATACCTACTTTCAATCCTCTCACATGTAAAATCCTCTTAAAAATCGATATAAAATCACACTTCGAATTCTTATCAGATTATATCGAATAAGTATGCCATTGATTGAAATGTTTTAGTATTGAAAATTAATTAACAATTTTTTATATGTAAAAAGTCTTTCTTATATTGTTGATAATTAAAATAAATTTATTAATTATGACAAAAATGATAAAAAAAAATATTAATTATTTATCACCAATTTCCAATCAGTTTCCTTGCCGGAATCTCACAACTAACAAAGTCTTAGGATATACACACGCATATAAACCAGTTCTATAACGGCGGGTTACAATGATTGATCTTCAGACACAACATCAACATGGTCTCTACTTCAACTCTCCCTCGTCACTTCCATCCCAAGGTACCATCTCTCTCTCTCTCTCTCTCTCTCTCTCTCTCTCTCTCTCTCTCTCTCTCTCTCTCTCTCTCTCTCTCTCTCTCACTACCCTAACTTTATGTTAATTCTTGCAATTTCTTTAGATACTTCCAGTGGATCATGAGTGGAAAAAACACACAAAATCACTTAACAGTTCAGGGAATTATGGTGGGCAGAGGTTGAAATTTAATGAAGTTGTGTGTGTGAAAAGAAAAACTGAGTTTAAGGGTTTAGTTGTTAAAGCTGTGTCTTCTGCTGCTGCTTTGCCTCCACCACCTGGACAATCAGGGAAGAATGATTGGAAGGTGTATGGAAAGTCTCGTAAATCGAAAGGTGTTTTGGTTAAGGTTGTTGCTGAGGTGATCGCTTGGTTGTTTGGTGGTTTTCGAATGTTTGTGGTAATGGTTTTGTAATTGAGTTATTTATGATTAGCATTTGTTGTATTTTTGTTCATGAATTAAGTTTACTTGAGCTAATTGTTGTGAGAAGTTGTTAGAGTAGGAGTAGGGAGGTGGTTTTTGTAAAGATTCCGACTTTTGTGAAAATCTTGATGGAGTACTAATTGTTTTTAGGGATTAAGTTTATGATAGTACTGGAATCATCAATTTATTGTTATGATACTTGAGCTAATTGTTCGGAGATGTACGGAGAACTTAGAGTAGGAGGCGGGATTAAGAATTTTTGGGGATTAAAAAATGACTTGTTAGAGAGGATTAAGTAATTCCTTAAATAATTCTACAAATCTTGATGAGCAAAACAGATGTTGAATACTTGAATTGACCTTTTTTAAGGACTAATAATCCAAGTATTACTAGTGATGGAACTAAATATGGACTTCTAGTCTTCTATTACCCCCTTGCACAAACATAGCCTTAATTCTTATTGGTGGTTATGAATTTATGATAATTTAGCAAAAGTGTAATTGAATGGTTTATATTGTAGACATGTTAATCAGTGCTAAGTGTTTAAGAGGTTGAGATTCTATCATCTCAAGGTGACAATGTGTAAATGATTTTTTTTCAGTTGACAGTTCTGTGGAAATTGGTGGCAACCGTACTGCCTAAACCAACAAAAAAGGCATTAGAGGAAAACAAGTCGAGCAGTGAAGTGCCAGTATGGTCTTTTGGTAAAAAGCTCTTGTATGAATTTTCTGCAAAGATGGAAAGGGAGTCTAAGCAACATCTTTATGACTATGCCAAAGACCTAAGATCATTAAGAATCGTGAACTTGTCAGGTAATAGATGCACTAAAATATTATTTGCTCTGAGAAGCTGTTTAGTACTTCATGTCTATATATACCCATCAATTTTGTAGTTTTTGGCAGGTGGTGACTTGGGCGATGAAGGTCTATTTATTCTTGCTGAGAGCTTAGTTGATAATCAGGTTAGTATTCGATTTTGTCTGTATCAGATCATTTAATTTGATTGAACTGCTACTGTATATCTATTTCATTTTTTTCATTGGATTGTATACATCATATAACAGTCAAACTTCTTCCTTTTTCCTTTGCCACTTGGAAGCAAGAAGGAGAAATTTTTGTTTGAAGTTTATTTTCTTTTATTTAACTTCTTGTAGATTCTTGTAGATATATCAACTCTCATTGGTTCTTTGAACTACTATGCTAAGCCTTGTGCATTGTCTATTCAGAATTTGGAAGAACTTAATCTTTCTTCTAATGGTATAACTGGCGCCGGACTGAAAGCATTAGACGGTGTTCTGCAATCAAACGTTGTACTCAAGACTCTTAATCTTTCAGGAAATCCTATCGGGGAGGAAGGTGCAAAGGTATACTCAGAAATTGTTAGTTTAATGGGTTGTGGTTGTACAAAGGATTTTTTGATAGCTTAGTGTTAACACTCAAAGCTCCTGTTTATTTGGGTACTTGGTTCATCTTTAAGCTTGAGTGAACAAACATATTCTTTTCAGACGAGGTTTACCTTTATGATTTAGATTGGTTGCTGCTTTGAACTTGATAATTATTTTAAAAAACAGTTGTCCTGCTCCATATCTTTGTACATCTTTCGTGGAGGAGGACGCACCATTAAGAGCTCACTAAAAAAATAATTCAAAAGGTTCTTTATTCATATTTCTATTATTTGTTTATCAACATAAAAAGTCACTGTTCTTATCCCAACACCTACTGGTTTCTCTTTTCTCTAGCAAAGTGTAGCTACATAAAGATACCATTATTGTATAAGATTCACTCCTTTTGGTCTTAGTTGGATTGTTTAGCTTACTATTGCGATATATTAACTTTTATATATAGCAACTATGTTGCAAGATGATGCAGATTATGTATAAATTTTATAGTTTACCTTCCATAATATTCATCCTATGTTGGATAGTGCTGTTAGTTTTTATTTGTGAAAAAGTTTTTTATTACCGGAGTATAATGTTTTTTAAGATTGTTTATTGTTATTTTCATTTTTAATCACTTAAAAAAGAAAGAATTTCAAAATTTCCATGTCGAGATCTCTGTCATTTGAATATTTGATATATCCTATACACAGTGTCTATGTGATATACTGGTGGACAATACTGGCATCAAGAAGCTGCAGCTAAACAGAGCTCGGATAGGAAACGAGGTAAGATTATTTACCTATGAGTTACAGGTCCTGCAGATAATATGATGACAACTTTCCAGGTATTTGAATAATGTGATTTTTGTTACGATTCTGTATAGGGATCAAAGGCTATTGCTCAGATGTTGATTAGAAATTCAAGATTGCAGATTCTTGAACTGGATAACAATTCTATTGATAATCATGTATGTATTTAAGTCTAGTTATTTGATAAAAAATGTCATTGATCATTGTGTATGTATTGAAGCTTACTAATTTGATAGAGTTGTTTAGGTTCTAGTAAAATATGCCTGGTGTAAAATCAATTCTGATTTTGTTTTCATTTTGGTAATGGAGGTAGGGGTTCTCAGAGCTTGCAAGATCACTTGTTGGGAATGAAACCTTGCACACGATGTACCTTAAGTGAGTTAGAAAAGTTAGCTTTATTTTGTTTCTACAATTTGAGTTGGAATGTAGAAATTCCATGCTAATGTTACTTGTTATTATTATCCTTTAGTAAATTTTTATGATCTTTTTATGTCCAAGTCGTAATTATGGTGGTGCTTTGGGTGCTTCTGCTCTGGCTGAAGGACTCGAGAGGAACAGATCGTTGCGGGTATGTGTTTCTGTTTCACTGTTCGATATCAGTTTTGCTTGCTTATACTATAGAAAGTTGGTATCACGTGGAGCATCTTGGCCACTGCATTGCATCACTTGAACTTGCTTTGACTATAATTGTGCGACAAACTTATATTAGTAGTACAGAATGTGAAATTTCCACCGATATTCATTTACACTCTTATGCAATGCAAATGGTGGCGGTTCCTTGTGTTTGTCATTTTTGTATACTTCTCCTTTGTTGATACCTGATATTGTTCTGTGTGATGCTTTTACAAAAAAATTGAATATTGAGTTCAGCTTATACCTACCATAATAGATAATATATAAATTTTGTGCGTCTTCCAAGAAATTATTCTGGCTATAATTATTTTCAGGAACTTTATTTGAATGGGAACTCTATAGGGGATGCGGGTGCTCGTGCTTTAGTGTCTGGCTTACTCTCACATAAAGGTTTGAGTTTGTACTTGACTACTTGGCAGTTCAAATGGCATTTAATTAGGTACATCATATCTATATATCGTGGTTAGCTCATTATAATCTGACTAGTTTATTTACAGGGGAACTCGTATCCTTGGATCTTGGTAACAATGGAATAAGCTCAAGTGGCGCTACATATGTAGCTGAATATATTAGAAGCAGCAAAACCTTGTTGTGGATGAGTCTTTTTATGAATGATCTTCGAGATGAGGTAATAGAAATATAACATCTCCTATTATCTATAAAATTCATCAAAGTTCTTAGGTTCTGTCGAATAATGCTCTGCTCAGTTCTTCTTCGGTTATAACCATCTTTATAAGATGAGTATTACCAGGTTTTGTTTTAAGCTTATTACATGATACATGTCAATTTCAACTAGTTTTTGACACACAAAAATTTAACAAGTTATGACAGCTTTTCTCAGTTGATATTTCTGAAGTGAGCTTTCAGCATCACATTCATTATTTTTGTATATAACGTTTGCATTCTTAATTTCAATGCTCATGCAATAGACATGTTTGATCTGACTGAAGCACCTAGAGATTAACCTTCTGTTTTTGTCCTATGACTGGTCACTATTCTGACTTGTGGAGTGTATCAGGGAATGGCAAAAATAGCCGCTGCTTTAAGGCATTGCACAATAAGAAGTATAGATCTGGTAGGTAGAGAGTGATTTTAGCTTGCACACCTATTTAAAATGCAAAAAATTTCAAAAGTCTAACCATCTCAATCATGGTGGTGCCTTGCAGGGGGAAAATGACATAGGTGAGAGGGGCATATATAACATAAATCAAGCTGTGCACCAGAATCCTCTGATCGCATCTGTAAATCTTTGAAACTCGCCTTCTATAGTATCTATTTCCCATTGAAGTATATAGCGTCATTGTAGCAAAGAGAGAGGATTGGGAGAGACAAAAGCTCCTATACAGAAAACAGACCAAATAAGTATAGATGGTTCAAATTGGCCAAGTACAGAGATACGAGAACTCATTTAGAGAAAACAGACTGAATGAGTACAGAGATACAAGAACTCCTTTTAGAGAAAGCAGAACGAACGAGTACAGAGATACAAGTATACAACCTTGTTAGGAAGTTGAAATTTTTAACATTACTATAGTTTCAGTAGATACTGCAGGTATATATCACTGTTTAATAGTTAATAGTTCTGGAGTGCTGCCTTTCAAAATTTAGGGTGTATTTTCTAACAATTCCACTTCTGTAGTCATCTGCCTCGGGATTGTATATAAATCGTTACACTGTGTAAATTGTTCAAATAATTCTTGGGCTCAGAACAATTTGGTTGATTTCGTGAAGATGACGGTGTTAGCAAAATTGGAAATAATAACAGAAGATTCCCAAGTTAGAACAAGCTTTTAAGTTGAGAACTGCACTTCCAAAGATTTGAAGAAAGGTATGTAATGCTATGTAGATTAATTGCTATTTCCCCATTACATTTGAGATAGAAAATCTTATCTATAATTGCATCATGAACTTTTGACTTGCAAGCTTTCATTTATGATTACACAGAGATGGCCAGATTAAATAGCCAGTTATTTTACAAGTATGACTACATTGTACAAGGAGTTACAGGGAACATGTAACACTAGTTAGAAAAAACAGATGATCATAAAACACAAGCCTGAGAAAGACCACAAAAACATCAAAACAAAAATAAACCAGCACACACCAACACAAACCAAAGAAAGACCAGGCCCTTTTAAATCAAGAAAGCTGAAGCAATCGACGCAACAATCACAGCTGCCATCGATGGAAATGAAGCGATAACGCTCCCAGAGACTTCGGGGGTAGGGGCAGGACCCATGTCCATCCATGGCATAGGGGCTGCGCCAGGACCCATGTCCATCCATGGCATAGGGGCGGCGCCAGGAGTCATGGCCATCCATCCCATCATTTCTTCCTTTGTGATCGCAACCGCGCTAACAACTAGAATTGCTAAGCAAGCAACAAAAATAGCTGATGAATACCTGCAAGCCATTTCGAAAACTGCTTGAATGTATGTAAGAACTGGTGATTAATTCTTAAACAGTTTGGTTGCATTGTGCATACATGCTTGCTTGCTTTATATACAGACAGAAGACAGAAACTATGTAACATTGCATCTCTGTTGATTGCTGTATATTTAGAGAGTTTTATCTTGTTTGATGTCGTTAATTTCTATATGAACGTATTATCCAAGATTAAGTAAGATTTATATTTGTTGTGTACTATTGTATTATGCGCGCAGCTGAAATTACCAAAGCAAAGGACTTTCATTTTTTTGTTACAATAAATCAACAAATTTTACTAGAAACTTACATTTTAATGCACCAAAAGGAATCCTGAAAAAAGGAGAAAAAATGTACCAAATGGAATACATTTTATATTAAAAATTCAGTTATGATTCTCAATTTTAATAACTCGGTTGAAATTTAACGATCCAAATAATCCTCGACATTCTCGTATTTCATATCGGGTTTCGACAAACATACCATATAAATTTCAGTCATTTAAAGTTATGTTTTTGGAATTGTTAAGTGCGATTATACTATTATGATCATATATGAAATTCACGTAAGATATTTAGGTTATTGTGAATGTTCGTAAACTACTTACATATAATATTTCAAAAATTACGAGTCATCTATTCCAAAACTCAAAACAACCGAATTATCTGAATTTAAATGATGCTCGTGCTTTGCACGGGCTAATGCTAGTTATATTAAATCATAAAACAGAAAACAAGTGCGGGATCACTATACAACTGATTTGGGCTTAGCCCAAGAGGATGAGGAGCATCTTCAACTCACTACCTTATTCTGGCATGACATTTACACATAAATGATTATTTATGTAAAAAAATCCTACGTTAAAAATTAACTTGTATCTATTTACACCAAATTTTAAATTAAAAAAAAATCTTTTTAATAAATATAAAGATAATTTCAAAATTTACAAAAACTCGAAAATATAATGCTGCAATTTTTACAATGGGGTTGGTCATGGTGTTCATTTTTATAACCCACAATCACAAAATGTCAGAATTTAAAACAAGTAAGAGAACAATATGGCCCAAAATAAGAAGCCCATGACAATACAACAGTAACACAAAAATGTCAAGAATGTGTGTTCTATCCTACACTTCTCCAATAGTGAAGAAAGATTTGCCTTCACTCTCTCTCAATTGTAAAACCTCTTTTCTCGGAATTGGCGCCCACAAAAATCTTCAATCTTCTTCGCACACTTACATGGCCTCTACTAACACTCTCTCCCTTCACTTCTCTCCCAAGGTATCTCTCTCTCTCTCTCTCTCTCTCTCTCTCTCTCTCTCTCTCTCTCTCTCTCTCTCTCCCCCCCTCCCCCTCTCCCCCCCTCCCCCTCTCTCCCTCTCCCTCTCCCTCTCCCTCTCCCTCTCCCTCTCCCTCTCTCTCTCTCTCTCTCTCCCTCTCCCTCTCCCTCTCTCTCTCTCCCTCTCTCTCTCTCTCTCTCTCTCCCCTTCTCCATTTCCCTCTCCCTCTCTCTCCATTTCTCTCTCCCTCTCTCTCTCCATTTCTCTCTCTCTCCCTCTCTCTCTCCCTCTCTCTCTCCATTTCTCTCTCTCTCTCTCTCTCTCTCTCTCTCTCTCTCTCTCTCTCTCTCTCTCTCTCTTGTAACTGAGCAATTAAATAACCTTGAATTGATATCTATATGCTTTGAATTGTGTAGATTATGCCGGTGGAAACTCGGCCGAGAAATACACTGAGTCGAAACTTTCCGAGTAGTTCAATGAGTTATTGTGGACATAGATTGTTGATTTCTAGAGGTTTATGTATTAATAGAAGAAGAAGAACTCAATTAATGTTCGAGAAGTTTGCTATTAGAGCTTCGGCTTCTGGTAATCGGTCAAGTAGGAGAGTTTATAGGGAATCTCAATCGCAAGCTACTTCGCCTATGGTTGCAGCTAAGGAGATTGCTTCTTTTATTGTGCCAGCTGGCACATTTGTCGTAATTACGTTTGGTATGGTTTGATATTGTTTGTTAGTAATTACGTTTAGTTTGTCATATATCTAGTCTGCAAAATGCTGATGTGTACAGAGCTAAGCTGCATTTAGTGTTGCGTAAATATGTAATGAATTGACTTTTGTTTTACCGTTTTGCTGTAATTACATATGCCTCATATTGTTTGCCGTAGTTATGTTAGGTTTGTGATTTCTCTAGTTTACGAAATGCTGATATAGGTATAGAGGGTTGCTGCATTTAGTGTTACATACTCAGTACTTGTGTATGGTAATGAATTGACTTTCATATTTTTTTCCGCTTTTCGAGCTAGTTGGATACTATATAGATATCTAATTTCGTTAGTGCTTGGTGTGCGTGAAATGTTGTTTCCTTATAAGAGGTATGAATGAGAATTCCGCGGATCGACTCGACATTGTGTATGTAGATAAGCTGCATTATGTATGCAGATGAAATGACTTTAGTGCTGTATAATGTTTTTGAGCTATTTGCATATTTTATGGAAGTGTATCTGATTAATTTCGTTACTGCTTGGTGTTCCGAAGCAATTAATGTTTAGATATTTCGTCAGGCTTAGTATGATATAATAGAGGTATGAACGTGTAATTCATGGATCGTCTCAGCTGATATAGTAGATGGAATCGATAGCTTAGGATGTTGATAAATGCCGTGTGCAAAAAAAAATCGGTGTTAATAGTGAACTTGTGATTATATTGTCTCGATAGATGACTAATTAATGTCCTCAGCTGACAGTTCTGTGGAAATTGGTGGAGATGGTCCTTATGCCTAAACCAGCAAAGAAGATTTCAGAGGAAAATAACTCAAGTAGTAGTCAAGGAACAAAATGGTCTTTTGCTGCTGGGACAAATATGATGTCTGGCTTTGGTGCAAAGATTGAAAGGGAGTCCAAACAAACTCTTAATGAGTTTGCAAAAGAACTAAGAGCGTTTGCAGTCGTCGACATGTCAGGTAATGGAGCATTATATGCCTATATAATCTGATATGCTCTAATGCCGGTTCTTTATTGCAAACAAATAGATTTATTATATTTAAATTAACTCTCTTCATAGACACGCGCACACACCGACACACCCACACACATGCTTACCTTAACATCTAGTGACCAATGTATACGTCCTGGGTTGTGGATGACCACTTAGTTCTGTAGTACCTATTTATGGAATTATGGAAGTATGTAGTAGGTAGCTTAATTCATCTTAATATATGTGGCTGTTTCGCTCGCAAGTTACAAATTGCAACAATGGATGTAGTTGCAACATAAACTGAATTGATCCACAGTACAAAGTTTTTGACAGGTCGCAATTTTGGAGACGAAGGTTTATTTTTTCTAGCTGAGAGTTTAGCTTACAATCAGGTTAGATTTTGATTTTTTTGCCTATACTGAACTCTGAATGCCCTTTCTAAACTCTGTCCCTTGTAAACACTTTATCGGATTTCTTATTTATAGTGTGTCACAAATCATAAGAACTGGTTCTTGGCAGTGTGTAATTTTTTTTATAAAAGTTGAACATAAATTTGGTAAGTATACCTTTTTCCAGTAAAGCTAAGCACATTTTTGTATATTTCCTAATTAGACTTTAGAAGAAGTTAATCTTTCTGCCAATGGAATAACTGGCAATGGACTGAAAGCATTTGATGGTGTGTTGCAATCAAACTTTGCTCTCAGGACTCTTGATCTTTCTGGAAATCCTATTGGAGATGAAGGGGCCAAGGTATACTCAAGAATTGTTGATTAATGTATTGTAAATAGAATTTCCTGTTGATACAATTTGTAGTACTAAAATTTGATAGTCCTAATCTTGATATTCTGTTTTATCTTGATACTGAAGATGGAAGAGTGTTAGCATTTAGCAATATATCTTTCTCTTTGAAGTATACACCCCCTCCTCCATGTATATTCCTTCTACTATTAGGATGACTCAGGACTTTCCATTATAGGCATTTGCTTAAAATAAATCCTGAAGATACCTTGCTATGTTGTTTTTTGTTTGTTGCAAAAGATTGTCCTGGACAAGAAATCGTTCCTTAGCCTGGGACACACTGATTAATCTAATTACTAGTATATCAAAGCTACATACAGACCCTTTATAGAATCTCTATGCTTGTTGTCTTAGTGGGCTAGTTTTGGTAATTATTATGTGGTAGTTATTTTGTTCCACGAGTTGCATGAATATAATGTATATTTTTATCTAATTTATATTTTGAAAGTTTTATCCAATATAGGGTAGTGCTAGCTGTTCTTATTTAGGAACCGATTATATTCTATTTATCATGTAATATATTAATCGCAGTACCTAAGTGATATACTGGTGAAAAATACTGGTATCCAGAAGCTTCGACTAAACAGTACTGGCGTAGGAGACGAGGTAAGGCTTTTTTTACCTTTTAATCCTTCAGATAATGTTGCTGTCAATTGTATGAAAATTAGGTCTTGGAGTGATGTGCTGAACAGTGTTTATTACTGCTGTGTGCAGGGAGCAAAGGCTATTGCCGAGATGTTAAAAACAAATACAAGCTTGCGGTTTCTTGAGCTTAACAACAATTTAATTGATTATTCTGTATGTAATCAAATTGTGAAATTGACTGATTTTATATAATTCTTTAGGTTTAAATAGATGGCTTGAATGCGCAACCAATTCTGATCTGCTTTCTTTTTGGTAATGGAGGTAGGGTTTCTCAGGGCTTGCGAGTGCACTTCTTGAGAGCAAAACCATAAACGCAATGTACCTCAAGTAAGAAAACGCAGTAGTAAATTTTTAATATACTTAGTGAACCAAGTTAAAATTTGCAGATTATTGTTCGCTACGTAACTTTTACCATGGTTTTTTGTGATTTTTAAGTGGGAATTATGGTGGTGCCTTGGGGGCTGCTGCTCTAGCTAAAGGTCTCGAGGGAAACAGATCATTGAGGGTATGTCTCTTTATTAGTACTCAGTCTCCTTATCACATGTACCACTGTATTGCATCATGTTTTCGGGCTGTTAATATAAATGGGCCTATGTCAATGAAATATATAATATACATCTGCTTACCAGTTAGGTTTTTTAATTTTTATTGCTGGTTTTGTATTTTAATATTTTCTTCATATATTGTATGTGGAGTTCTGTTGATTTTAGACCTGTCTTTGTAAGTAATAAACTTATAGCACAATACAGATTGTAATGCACCTCTACTAGAATCATCCAAGTGATGTTGGTCAAGGTACAAGTGGTAGTCAATAGTATGAATGACATTTTTAAAATGAAGTTCTCCATGCATCTGCTTCTTCTTTACAAGATATATTTCTTGTCAAGCTACAAGTAGATTAAGTTTTGGTTTTACATTCTGATATATGTCTGGCTAACAAATATTTTCAGGAACTTTATGTGAACGGAAACTCTATAGGAGATGAAGGTGTCCGCGCTTTAGTGTCTGGCTTAGTACTCCATAAAGGTTTTGAATATGAATTTTAAACTCGTATTTGATTCTAAAATTGCAACCTACTAATTCAGGGTTGCTGCTTAATAGGGAAACTTACAGCCTTGGATATTGGTAACAACGCAATAAGCTCTAAAGGTGCACATCATGTGGCTGAATTTATCAAGGGAAGCAAAACCTTGACTTGGATAAGTATTTATATGAATGACATTGGAGATGAGGTAATAATATGTCGTAATAACGATAAAGTTCACTAAAGTTGTCATTGTTAGATTTTAAATTCTTAAAAGGCTCCGCATCTCTTTTAATTTCGAAAGTCAACATGATCGGGTACTTTCTTCTATGTTAAACTTGCAACAAAATCTCTGCTGTCTATGATGTTTCTATAAATATATGTTAAAGATTGTTAAAGCAAATTATAAGTACTATATATATATAATATGAAATTTTACTAAATATATACATCCGGCGCTAGCTTTCTTGCTGGCACCACTCGTCCAATATGCATGATTCACTTAATTGAAGGCCCAGATTTGTTCTTGGACATGGATGTTTTGTTTTTGTGGTATGTGATTGTCAGTTATTATTAATTTCTGGAATCTTATCAGGGAGCTGCAAGTGTAGCAGATGCTTTGAAGGAGAACCGTACAATAACTAGTATAGATCTGGTAGGTGCAAATTTGTCATAGATGCGTCCTAGTTGAATCAATCAAAACAGTCTAACCATCTTGGTGGTGAGAATTACAGGGGGGAAATGACATACATGCCAAGGGAATCGAGACAATTGCCCGGGTTCTGAAAGATAATACTGTGATAAGCTCTGTGAGTGCCTGCCCTCCTTTTTTTAAATCTTCTACTTCATTGACTTTGAAACTTAAGAAAAAAATTTCTGATCTTGCTCTACATATTCTGCTCAGTTGGAACTAGGTTATAATCCGATGGGACCTGAAGGAGCAAAGGCTTTATCCGAAGTTCTCAAGTTTCATGGAAATATAAAAACCCTTATGCTTGGTTGGTGTCAGGTAATTTCGGATATAAACTGAATTGTCCTTCTGAAAGTATTTTTGACCATGTTTACTGTATTGCTTTGCAGATTGGAGCAAAGGGTGCAGAATATATGGCAGATATGTTGAAGTATAATAATACGATAGCAACTCTTGACCTGCGAGCTAATGGACTTCGAGATGACGTCTGTTTCTTTTAATACTTGCAGTATCTACATGTAGCATCTGAGAAATCTCAACTCCCTTCTAATAGTTCAGTAGTAAATGATGCAGGGTGCTATCTGCCTAGCTCGCAGCTTGAAGGTGGTTAATGAAGCTTTAGTGTCGCTCGATTTAGGCTTCAATGAAATCAGAGTATGAAACCCTTTTCTTGGGAACTCTGAGATGTCTACTTGCTTCTTTCGAATTTGAAACCCTTCCCATAAAAATGTACATGTATTGCATCTATCACACCACTAAATCGTGGTTTGTATGCAGGATGAAGCTGCCTTTTCCATTTCTCAAGCACTAAAAGCCAATGAAGATGTAAGACTCACATCTTTGAATCTTTCGGGCAACTTTCTCACCAAATTGGGCCAGGTGACTTAATCTCTTAATCCTGTAGCTGATCTTTTGTTTCTGGTGAACATGTATTATTATTTGATATCTACTAGTAATAGCTAGCCTGCGATTAAAATGGGGTTTGTGGATTCGTGCAGAGTGCAATTGCAGATGCAAGAGACCACGTCTTTGAAATGACTGAGAAGGAATTAAACGTTGTGTTCTAAATCATGCCAGTTGATGGATAGAGTATTTTTGTTTAAAATTTGAAAATATGCCAGTAATTTGGTTAATTTCCATGCCATGTAAGTCAAGCATGGAATAGTTACAGTTATATTTTTGATTGTGTAGATATCGATTTTTCTAGTTTCTGAACTATTGTTTTAGACAATGCAGATTTGTCTAACAGATGCAGCGGATACTCATTAGCTGTGATTCTGGGCGAGGATTAGAGTTTTTGGTAGAAAAATGTACTTGCTTTGCTTCAGAAAATCAATTAGAATATGTGGTGACTATACTTTCAAGTGTATGTAAATTCACAAGACAATAAGAAGAATCTACATTGTTTGACGAAGCAATGATACAAAAGATAGTAGTTGAATCAATCTTGAAACGAGGTGTGTTAAAAAATATATATTCTTGAAATGAGACGCTAGCAACGCAACGTTACACAAAATTAAACGTTTGTGTGATACTTATCAATTGAAGCAATTGATGTTTTATTTTGATTTTCATATACTGTCTTATAGCTAAAACCTGGTTTAATTTAAAATTATATAATTTCCTCACATGTAATACCTCACATCTTCTCATTTTTCAAAAGTTAATTTATTGGAAAATTAGATAATTTCTACCCATACAACATCTCACGTCTTCTGGGCAGTGTTCTAAAAATCGGCGATTAACAGGATTAATCACTGATTAATCGCTAGACGGCGGGTCACCGAACTGATTAAGTGAAAATCGGTCAATTAATCATTTTTTTTCAGAAAAACGGTCAAAAATCGGCTGAATCGATCAAAAATCGGATTAATCGGTCAAAAATCGGGCTAATTATTAAAAAAATATTTAAAATTTAAAAAAATAATTATAAAATTTAAAATGTAAAAACTTGATTAAATGATAGGAAAAAGCATTATTTTTGTACATGTAATTATAATTTTAGATGTCAAAATCGTAAATTCTCTTAATTTTTCCTCTTAAATTGATCTCTAATTAAAAAGTTAAACCTTCAAAATTTTATTTATTAAAATTATATAATATTTTTAACATATTTGCATAAATATATGATAATAACATAGGTTTAGTTGAAATAACGAAACAATTATATATATGAATATATTTATATATAAAAAATATTATTAAATTTATTCCGATTAATGACCCGATTAATCATTCCGATTACTCGATTAATCCCTGGACGGTACCTTCACCGATTAACTCCGATTCCCGCTTTTTACAACACTGCTTCTGGGTTTTTTTCTCGGTTACTGACAGAAAATAAAGTTCCATATTGTGAACAATTTGGTGTGGATCTCAAGGTGGCTTTTACACGAATAAATTTCCCAGTTAAAAATAATGTACGTACTCTATATGTGCAGATATTCGTTCTTATTTCGTCAAAGAATATCTAAATGAAAGCTGGAGAAAAGTAAAATAAAGTTTTACTATTATGGTATATACACATTTTTAATTAGATTTAATAATTTATTATTGTAAAATTATGATTTGCAAACCAAGTAATTTAATTTATATTAATGGTTGCATCGAGTGTAGTTCTATATTTAAAAGTTAATTATGATTTTTTGCTAAATAACTTTTCCAAGATTCTGGTTTTATACAAAGACAAAGTAATAAGTTTATGTATCAAAGGTGATTGACACTTTTGTTTGAATACCAGATTGTTAGTATTTTTTTTATCTCTGTTTTTTCACACACTCAAAGATCCAGTGGACAATAGATTGTTTCTGTTTCACCTTTGTTTTTCACACACTCAATAAACTAGTGGATAACATATTATTTACTTTCTCATGCTCTACCTATACGGCAATCTGAGCATTTTCTCAAGTTAAATCTTAAAAATGTGTTGAAATATGCTCACCCGTCTCATCAATAACACACAACTATAAAAATATGAGATCTCGCGTGCGTGCATATTTATGAGGTTCCATTCTCTACCATAGTGATATCAATTTAGGTGGGTAACAATGATCATAAAATGTTGTGATAATCATCATCCTCTGATATTACTTGAGATTCAAGATGATGAATCTTGAATATCCATACTCTTCCAACGATCATGAAGTTCTGTATTGTGAACATTTGGTGTGAATCTTAAGGTGGCTTTTACACGAATAAATTTTACCATACATTTACTCACCTAATATGAATGGTCTGTGTTCATACAGAATGCAGAGTTATGGGTAGTGCAGATATTCGTTCTTATTTCGTCAAAGAATATCTAAAAGAGGGATAGAGAAAGGTAAAATCAAGTTTTACTATTATGGTATATGCACATTTTTAATTAGATTTAATAATTTATTATTGTAAATTTATGGTTTGCAAACCAGGTAATTTAATTTATATTAATGGGTTGTATTAATTTATTGTAGTTCTATATTTAAAAGTTAATTATGATTTTTTGATAAATAACTTTTCCAAGATTTTGGTTTTATACAAAGACAAAGTAATAAGTTTATGTATCAAAGGTGATTGACACTTTTGTTTGAATACCAGATTGTTAGTATTTTTTTTATCTCTGTTTTTCACACACTCAAAAATCCAGTGGACAATAGATTGTTTCTGTTTCACCTTTGTTTTTCACACACTCAATAAACTAGTGGATAACAGATAGTTTCCTTTCTCATGCTCTACCTATACGGCAATCTGAGCATTTTCTCAAGTTAAATTTTAAAAATGTGTTGAAATATGCCCACCCGTCTCATCAATAACACACAGCTATAAAAATATGAGAACTCGCGTGCGTGCATATTTATGAGGTTCCATTCTCTACCAGAGTGATATCGATTTAGGTGGGTAACAATGATCATAAAATGTTGTGGTAATCATCATCCTCTAATATTACTTGAGATTCAAGATGATGAATCTTGAATATCCATAATCTTCCAACGATCATGATGAAGTTCTGTATTGGGAACATTTGGTGTGGATCTCAAGGTGGCTTTTACACGAATAAATTTTACGATACATTTACTCACCTAATATGAATGGTCTGTGTTCATGCAGAATGCAGAGTTATGGGTAGTGCAGATTTTCGTTCTTATTTCGTCAAAGAATATCTAAAAGAGAGATAGAGAAAGGTAAAATAAAGTTTTACTATTATGGTATATGCACACTTTTAATTAGATTTAATAATTTATTATTGGAAATTTTTGTTTGCAAACCAGGTAATTTAATTTATATTAATGGGTTGTATTAATTTATTGTAGTTATATATTTAAAAGTTAATTATGATTTTTTGCTAAATAACTTTTCCAAGATTCTGGTTTTATACAAAGACAAAGTAATAAGTTTATGGATCAAAGGTGATTGACACTTTTGTTTGAATACCAGATCGTTAGTATTTTTTTAATCTCTGTTTTTCACACACTCAAAAATCCAGTGAACAATAGATTGTTTCTGTTTCACCTTTGTTTTTCACACACTCAATAAACTAGTGGATAACAGATTGCTTCCTTTCTCCTGCTCTACCTATACGGCAATATGAGCATTTTCTCAAGTAAAATCTTAAAAATGTGTTGAAATATGCTCACCCCTCTCATCAATAACACACAGTTATAAAAATATGAGAACTCGCGTGCGTGCATATTTATGAGGTTCCATTCTCTACTAGAGTATTATCGATTTAGGTGGGTAACAATGATCATAAAATGTTGTGATAATCATCATCCTCTGATATTACTTGAGATTCAAGATGATGAATCTTGAATATCCATACTCTTCCAACGATCATGAAGTTTTGTATTGTGAACATTTGGTGTGGATCTCAAGGTGGCTTTTACACAAATAAATTTTACCATATATTTACTCACCTAATATGAATGGTATGTGTTCATACAGAATGCAGAGTTATGGGTAGTGCAGATATTCGTTCTTATTTCGTTAAAGAATATCTAAAAGAGAGATAGAAAAAGGTAAAATCAAGTTTTACTATTGTGGTATATGCACATTTTTAATTAGATTTAATAATTTATTATTATAAATTTATGGTTTGCAAACCAGGTAATTTAATTTATATTAATGGGTTGTATTAATTTATTGTAGTTATATATTTAAAAGTTAATTATGATTTTTTGCTAAATGACTTTTCCAAGATTTTGGTTTTATACAAAGACAAAGTAATAAGTTTATGTATCAAAGGTGATTGACACTTTTGTTTGAATACCAGATCGTTAGTATTTTTTTTATCTCTGTTTTTCACACACTCAAAAATCCAGTGGACAATAGATTGTTTCTGTTTCACCTTTGTTTTTCACACACTCAATAAACTAGTGGATAACAGATTGCTTCCTTTCTCCTGCTCTACCTATACGGCAATCTGAGCATTTTCTCAAGTTAAATCTTAAAAATGTGTTGAAATATGCTCACCCACCTCATCAATAACACACAGCTATAAAAATATGAGAACTCGTGTGCGTGCATATTTATGAGGTTCCATTATCTACCAGAGTGATATCGATTTAGGTGGGTAACAATGATCATAAAATGTTGTGGTAATCATCATCCTCTGATATTACTTGAGATTCAAGATGATGAATCTTGAATATCCATAATCTTCCAACGATCATGAAATTATGTATTGGGAACATTTGGTGTGGATATCAAGATGGCTTTTACACGAATAAATTTTACCATACATTTACTCACCTAATATGAATGGTCTGTGTTCATGCAGAATGCAGAGTTATGGTTAGTGCAGATATTCGTTCTTACTTCGTCAAAGAATATCTAAAAGAGAGATAGAGAAAGGTAAAATAAAGTTTTACTATTATGGTATATGCACATTTTTAATTAGATTTAATAATTTATAATTGTAAATTTATGGTTTGCAAACCAGGTAATTTAATTTATATTAATGGGTTGTATTAATTTATTGTAGTTCTATATTTAAAAGTTAATTATGATTTTTTGCTAAATAACTTTTCCAAGATTCTGGTTTTATACAAAGAGAAAATAATAAGTTTAGAGTAGTGCTAGAGGTACTAAATTTGGTACCAAAAATTGGTACAAAATGATGTGGCATTGGTGATGTGTCATTTTGAAATGTTTTTATTGGTGCTATTAATGTGAATGCATGTGGGTTCATTAATATAGAGTCAATCAGATTTTAACAAATGTAATTCAGTACATCTTTTTGTACCAAATTCGGCACCTCTAGCATTATTCATAAGTTTATGTATCAAATGTGATTGGCACTTTTGTTTGAATACCAGATTGTTAGTATTTTTATATCTCTGTTTTTCACACACTCAAAAATCCAGTGGACAATAGATTGTTTCTGTTTCACCTTTGTTTTTCAGACACTCAATAAACAGATGGATAACAGATTGCTTCCTTTCTCTTGCTCTAACTATACGGCAATCTGAGCATTTTCTCAAGTTAAATCTTAAAAATGTGTTGAAATATGCTCACCCTTCTCATCAATAACACACAGCTATAAAAATATGAGAACTCGCGTGCGTGCATATTATGAGGTTCCATTCTCCACCAGAGTGATATCGATTTAGGTGGGTAACAACGATCATAAATGTTGTGGTAATCATCATCCTTCGATATTACTTGAGATTCAAGATGATGAATATTGAATATCCATACTCTTCCAACGATCATGAAGTTCTGTATTGTGAACATTTGGTGTGAATCTCAAGGTGGCTTTTACACGAATAAATTTTACCATACATTTACTCACCTAATATGATTGGCCGGTGTTCATGTAGAATGCAGAGTTATGGGTAGTGTAGATATTCGTTTTTATTTCGTCAAAGAATATCTAAAAGAAAGATAGAGAAATGTAAAATAAAGTTTTACTATTATGGTATATGCACATTTTTAATTAGATTTAATAATTTATTATTGTAAATTTATGGTTTGCAAACCAGGTAATTTAATTTATATTAATGGGTTGTATTAATTTATTGTAGTTCTATATTTAAAAGTTAATTATGATATTTTGCTAAATAACTTTTCCAAGATTCTGGTTTTATACAAAGAGAAAGTAATAAGTTTAGAGTAGTGCTAGAGGTACCAAATTTGGTACCAAAAATTGGTACAAAATGATGTGGCAATGGTGATGTGTCATTTTGAAATATTTTTATTGGTGCTATTAATGTGAATGCATGTGGGTTCATTAATATAGAGCCAATCAGATTTTAACACATGTAATTCAGTACATCTTTTTGTACCAAATTCGACACCCCTAGCATTATTCATAAGTTTATGTATCAAATGTGATTGACACTTTTGTTTGAATACCAGATTGTTAGTATTTTTATATCTCTGTTTTTCACACACTAAAAAATCCAGTGGACAATAGATTGTTTCTGTTTCACCTTTGTTTTTCAGACACTCAATAAACTAGTGGATAACATATTGCTTCCTTTCTCTTGCTCTACCTATACGGCAATCTGAGCATTTTCTCAAGTTAAATCTTAAAAATGTGTTGAAATATGCTCACCCGTCTCATCAATAACACACAACTATAAAAATATGAGATCTCGCGTGCGTGCATATATATGAGGTTCCATTCTCTACCAGAGTGATATCGATTTAGGTGGGTAACAACGATCATAAAATGTTATGGTAATCATCATCCTCTGATATTACTTGAGATTAAAGATGATGAATCTTGAATATCTATACTCTTCCAACGATCATGAAGTTCTGTATTGTGAATATTTGGTGTGGATCTCAAGGTGGCTTTTACACGAATAAATTTTACCATACATTTACTCACCTTATAATATGAATGGTCTGTGTTCATGCAGAATGCAGAGTTATAGGTAGTGCAGATATTCGTTCTTATTTCATCAAAGAATATCTAAAAGAGAGATATAGAAAAGTAAAATCAAGTTTTACTATTATGGTATACTAGCTTTATAGCCCGTGCGAGGCACGGGCATGCTCTAAACTCACATGTTACTAAAGTGTGTACATATTGTATTGTAAGATGCAATTTCTTTCATTTTGTACATGGACTTGTCGTGCTAATGAATAATGTTAGTTAGTGATATACCTTGAAAACATTTTAAAGTTTTGAATTCTACAGTTGATGTCACTATGCACAAACATTTATTGGTTTGGCAAGATCCAGTTAGTGATAAACGACGAGTTTATGCAGATATTGTTTAAATACTGCTATTAAAATTATGTTTTTAGTCCTACATACGGGCATGCTCTAGATACGAATATATTTTTATTATTCTTTTTTCAAAATATATTGTACACCTAAACCTTAAATGTGCGCTAAATCAATTATATGATAGTTAATATTGACATCAGTATTGTTGTGAAGTTAACGATCCCCTAATTTGTTGAAGTGTTATGCTTATATATATAAAAATTTGATAATTGTAGTCTCTATCCAAGTTTAAGCTTAATAGCAGATATATTGAATTCGATAATTGTACAATTGTGGATATACTTTATTTTATAAAACTATTACTTATATATCTCAAAAAGTTGGTAAATTGATTTGTGATAAATTACTCGTTTTACCTTATAATTGCCACTTGACACAAATAATTTAACATTTAATACTTTTAATATTTTATCATAAATATTCAAAAAATTTAAACCGATATTAGTTTATATTTGATTTAGTCATACGATGACAACCTCAACTTTCTTGTAAAAGCCTCCTACAATTTTTTTTTAATAGTATACAAAGAGAAAAATCTTTTCAAGTTTTCAGGTTATATACTTTGGTTCAATACTTTATATACTGGTTTGTCAAGATCCAGTTAGCAATACATGACAAGTTTATGCAGATATTGTTTAAACATTGCCATTAAAATTATGTTTTTAGTCCTACGTACGGACATGCTCTAGATACGAACATATATTTTTCTTTTTTTCAAAATATATTGTATATCTAAACGTTAAATGTGCGATAAATCAATTATATGATAGTTATTATTGACATCAGTATTGTTGTGAAGTTAACGATCCCCTAATTTGTTAAAGTGTTATGCTTATATATATATATATATACATCCAAGTTTAAGCTTAATAGCAGACATGTTGAATTCGATAATTGTACAATTGTTGACATGCTTTATTTTAGAAAACTATTACTTTTGTCTCTCAAAAATTGGTAAATTGATTCGTGATAAGTTACTCGTTTTACCTTACAATTGCCACTTGGCACAAATAACTTAACATTCAATACTTTTAATATTTTATCATAAATATTCGAAAATTTTAAACCGATGTTAGTTTATATTTGATTTAGTACGATGACAACCTCAACTTTCTTGTAAAAACCTCTTGCAAAAACTTTTTTATTAGTATACAAAAAGAAAAATCTTTTCCAGTTTTCAGATTCAATTCTTTATATACTGGTTTGGCAAGATCCAGTTAATGATAAACGGCAAGTTTATGCAGATATTGTTTAAACACTGCCATTAGAATTATGTTTTTAGTCCTACATACGGGCATGCTCTAGATACGAATATATTTTTTATTCCTTTTTTCAAAATATATCGTATATGTAAACGTTAAATGTGCGATAAATCAGTTATATGATAGTTAATATTAACATCAGTATTGTTATGAAGTAAACGATCCCCTGCTTTGTTGAAGTGTTATGCTTATATATATAAATATTTGATAATTGTAATCTCCATCCGAGTTTAAACTTAATAGCAGACATATTGAATTCGATAATTGTACAATTGTGGATATACTTTATTTTTGAAAACAATTACTTATATCTCTCAAAAAGTCGGTAAATTGATTCTTGATAAGTTACTCGTTTTACCTTACAATTAGCACTTGACACAAATAATTTAATATTTTAAAATAAATATTCGAAAATTTTAAACAAATATTAGTTTATATTTGATTTAGTCGTACGATGACAACCTCAACTTTCTTCTAAAATTCTGCTACAAAAACTTTTAGATTAGTATACAAAGAGAAAAATCTTTTCCAGTTTTCAGGTTCAATACTTTATAGACTAATAGTGTAGTTTTCAAAAATAATCGACATATAAATTTTATTTATTGAAGACGAAAATTTAAAAAATGGATCTGTAATTATAAGTTGTTAATGTCTAATAATGGAAAAATTTAAATGTAAAATAATAGATAAAATTCGTTTTATGCTTATTACATATGAGAATATAATTAGAAAGGAGTAAATATGTTAATAGTTTTAAATTTTAAATTAAATATTAAAGAAAAATATAGCAAGTGATATTTTGTTGACATTAAAAAATTTCAATATTGTAGTAGTGACAAATGTTAATATTGAATTTGTATTATAAAGATTATTGGTACTACTCTCAAAAAATATTAAGAAATATAGAACAAGTGATTTTCGTGAATATGAGGTTAATAATTTTTAAGTTGTTATTCAAGTGTTGGGATGGTGTAGTGGATACATATGTACACATTTGTCACACCTAGGTCTTAGGTTCAATTCCCATCAAGAACAAATTTTTTATCATTAATATAATATAAGAGGGGTAATTTAGTAATTTCAAGATGATTAAATTGTCTCACTAAACCTCTAGTTGATCTATTATATATACTAGGGAGTTTTTGCCCGCGCTACGCGCGCTCTAAGATTTTTCTAATTTTTTCATAATTAATTTAAACAAAAAATGTTAGAAAAAGGATTTTATTTATACATGTTAAGAATTGAGTTTATAAATTTTACTGTTTAAGACAATGAGTTTGTCGATATTTTCATAAATTGTCTACACGGATATACGTATAAAAGGTACGCGCACATAAAATATTGCACTCATAGCAATAGAGTTAACAATATTTAAATTATTATTTTCATGATAATTGTCAACACATATGTCTTTTTAGTACAAACTTAATAAAATTAACTTGTATTTGAAATATTTATTTAAATTTTTAAGAATTGTTTTGGTAAAATGTGATTTACTTGTAAATATTAATTAAAAAAATTTCATATTGTAACATAACTTCATAAATTTTATTAATATTTTTAAATTTCTTTTATCGGCAATAGTATTTTGGAAGATATAAACTACACTAAAAAATTGGTAAAAATATAAATATACTTATTTGGTAAAAAGGTTTTCCAATCTAAATTGAAAATTAATTGAACTTGGTGACAGGTGTATCTGTCCTAATTAACTCCTAATTAAGTCCCAATTGCAACCGTATCAAACACTATCTTCTTCAGCTGTATGCATCATCTGCAAATTGGGAATTTGACGAATTCAATCGGCTGCAACTTCAAGAACACCCGAATGGAGGTTAGCAACACGATTCTTCAGTTTCTGTAGCATTATGTTTTTAGGTACTGTGTATTGATTGATGATTGAATGAGCAAAGTTACAATGATCGAAGATGATATTAGATTCTTGTTGTTCCTCTTCAAGAATATGTACACTGTACTTTGAATTTCTTGCTTAAACTATGTTCCGAATAGGTTATTAGAGATTACTACTTGCCTGGTTGTATGTATTGCATGCAGAAGGTGTTATAGATTGGGTCAATATTATTTGATCTTTATGGTTCTTGTCAAAAGAAGAGTACAATGAATTAAAGTTTGCAATGCTCCTAAGGATATAACAATCTACTCAAATGATCTATATTCAAGCTGGTATCAAATAAAACTAACTGAGTAAAAACATAGAATCGGGTAATATATCAATGGATTTTGTTTCAGTCCCTGAAAATCTATATAGAATGGCTAATGGATTTGGATATCATTAGCAAGTTATTATAGAATCAATGGATTTATATTGGCGATAATATGATTTTACATTAGTGCAGTGCTTATATTGACTGCTTACTTAGGAACATAGTGCAAACTGTTGAAGTGCTTGTGTATTGTTACATATCTAACTCAGTGCAGTTTGATGAAGTGCAGACATAATGAAAAAAAAAATCATATTATAAGAAGGGTGTCACAGTTTCAAATCTTAAAGGTTTCAATCTTCGATATCAGGGAAGAACTCAATTGATCGGTTCCGATGGAGTTAAAATCCCTTTCCAATGTGTTTAATCTCCTTTCAATTCAAAAAGTTTCTTGTATTATCATGAAACCTTACTTTGATTACTGTTATTTTGTGTAGATGTATAATTTATAGTGTAACAACTCTGGTTCTCTTGCTCTAATATATGTTTTAAGTCATTGATTTGTTATGGGTTTTTTCAATCTTCTTTATGCATTGCATGTTTGCTGATAAGTAGTGACAGGAGAACATCAAAACATCATTTATTCAAAACTTTGATTATATTATCCGAATTAATTGAATAAGATTGTTGCATTGGATGGATGTAATTGTTATGATATTATGTTTGTGATTACAAAATTAAAAATTATATATCCTTCCAATGTTCACAGGGTCAGAATTTTAATAGTAGAAGAAGAAGTAAAAATTTGAACACAGGTACATTGACTCAATTTCTATAGTTTCACGTTGTGAATTCTATATAATGTTTTGGTAAACATATTGTACTTAGTTTAATAAATTTGTTTTACTATATCAGGGAATAGACCAATACTGGCAAGTTTCCTTTCCGCTAACAATAGAAAGATCTCTTTTGGATCCTTTGTAAGTATCTACTTTAATTAATATATTCTTTCTTGGTTTTGTATGTTTGTTTGATGTTCTTAATTAAAGACATATTACTTATATAAAACTTTTTTATGACAGATGGTTCCTAAGTCCTTTTTTGATATGGTTGGAAGTAAAATTTCATCAAATGTTACAATAAGCTGTGATAATGTACCTTGGAAAGCAAAAATTAATCAGTACTCAAAAGTGATATATGGGTTGAATAAGTTCATGAGATTCTATGAAATAAAGATCTACAATCTTGTTCAGTTTGATTATTATGGTGAAGATTTTTTTGTCGTTAAAATATTTAGAGAAACTGCAGTTGAGAGAAGCTATCCAGAATTGGATGCTGAATTCTGTTTCAGAAATGAAAACATGGAAGAATGGAGAGCAGATCAATATATAATTGATTGCTTGACATTGGAATACCATAAATATTGTGCACTGTGGAAATTTAATGTCTATACTGAATTTGGAAAGTATTTCAACATCAAAATACGGAAGATGGACATTGATCAGAATGCTAGATTTCTGGTAAGAAGTATGTATGTATTGAGTTATTTATGTTTTGACACTGAATATATTTACTTGATGAAATGTTTTGCTGTTTTTAATTTAAGTTGACTAATATAGATATTAGATACTGAGTTCGAAAGCCTCTACAAAAATTGGAAAGATGGGAATAAGTTGACTATTAGTTTGCTTGAAAGAACATGGGAGATTGTGGTTATCTGGAAATATGGCAGATGTATGTTTGGATCAGGATGGTATGAGTTTGCCGTGGACACTAATTTGGAAGATGGTGATACTTTGGTCCTTTCTAAATTACATCGTTCCATGCCTGACAAACTAAAGGCATGTGTATTTAAATTGCATATCGACTGTTTCGATGAAGATAAAGGTATTAACACTTCTATTTTTTCATTTATTTATAATTTTACATTATTTTATACTTAATAACGTAATATTTACACATTAAATATAATGTTACAATCAGAAAATAAAGAATGGAGGAGATCCTTTTACAAAGTGATGACTGAAGACTGTTTGATTGGAGGTGTTTTGGTAAAAATGTTCAACTCTTTAATATAATGTATATATTAAATCTTAAGTTTTTGTTTCATTTTCACTTGTATATTCTCATATTTGTATACCGACTATATATCTTAACTTTGATCAGGTAGTACCAAAACAAATTAAGGAATATTATGCCAGAAATCTAATCCATATGAGAAAATTTCAAGTAAATGGAGAAAGTTGGTTCATTTGTTACAACTATATTGGTGGATACGTAACAAACCTTAAATTGATGATGGATCGCTTCAAATTGAGGCCAAAAGAGACTATAATCTTTACAATTGATAAGAGCAAAATGATGCAGGGAAGAATATATCAAGAAGATGGTCTTGAAATAGATTATGTTAGTAGGTCTACATATGAATCAAGTGAAGCAATTTCTAATTGCTTTTGGGATTTTGACTGTGATATGGTTTCAGGTATTATTATTTTTCATCTAACATTTTATAAAATTTTTACGATTTTCCTTTCTAGAATCCTAACCAAACTAATGTATAATTTATAATGGCAAGCAGAAGAAATGCAGCTGATGGTAATTGATAACATAGAGGATGAAACAGGTGTTATATTTCTTTATCTTAAAATTTGATTTCTGATATATAATCCAAGCTCAAATATAAATAGTTGAATATACTCCATCACTAATGGTATTTATCGATTACAAATCGTTAACAGCTGCAGTTGGCATCGAGGTTGCTGCTCATGATAACTTGGCTGAAAATGTTGAAATCAATGAGGATGTGATGAATGATGAGATTTTAGAATTCAGCGTAGCTTTAAAAGTATCACATGTGAATCACTCATCTCATGGCGTGGTATAATTTAATTCAAACCGTACATTTAATCCATTTTCTTTTTTATTGATGATCAAATTTCTTGGATAGTTGTGTAATGTAATATAAATTGTTTGTATTGCAGCACATTCCTAGCCATGTTTCAGCACGTAACAGAGACTGGCAAAGTGGGGAAGAGGTTATGTTAAGAACTGATGTTGGTACTTGGATGGTTAGAATAGTATTTAACAATGGAAGTCCAAGGTTTTCAGCTGGATGGAACAAATTTGCTAGGGACAATAAGTTCATTGTAAATCAGAAATTAGTTTTTACATTGATCGAAGAAGACGATGTAATAGTATTTGATATTCAATCTGTCTAGGATCTTAAGTGTTACTGTTGAACGGATGGTTTAAGTATGATGTCTATGAATGGATTTTTATTTTCAGTTTTGTAATTATTATTGAAATTTAATTCAAACTATATTATAGTAATTTAATTATGTGTTATGACCAAACTACGATGAAGAATAATATTACTTATATTAATAAATTTATTTTTAAATTTTTTAGAAAATATAAAGTTGACTTTGTTGAAATTTTTTCAGAATTCATGCTTCAATCATTAAAAGTCTTGTCTCAGATTTGTATTTTTTTTGTCTCATTAAATTTTTTTTTTATGGTCCAAGGTTTTTGGACCATAATGTAAATTTTGAGAGTAAGCTCTTTGCCTTCACCACCCAGTCTATGTATATTATTAAGCAATTTATAAATAAATCCATCTCGCTATACAATGTAGTATGGCAGCAAATATAAATGCATTTAAACATTAAACATTTTGTTCATTGTCGAGAATTCTTAACAAAGACTTACATATCAGCAAATTGAAAGATTGAGAATAAAAACATGATTATTAGCTTACGGAGTTAAGGAGAATTTTATAAACCAATAGTTGTAGTCTGCAATGGTGACATTCAGAGCCCCAAATGTGCTGCATGTTCAGAATCTTTCCATATGGATTTCTCTCGTCGCGAAAGTTTTCTTCTACAGTTTTCTCACAAAGAGAAAGCCATAGTTCTTCAGACATAGGACTCCCTTCTGATAAGTCGAATGGCTCTGGATTTCTTGCATTTGGACAGAATTTTTTACTGGGCAGGAGATAGTCTCTCTCAAACAGATAAAAATACATATCTTGAAGCAAATCAATTTGTTGTAAAACCTTACTTCTAACAGAACTTATATTAAGGAAATGAAACATCTCATCAGCTGCTTGATTTAGGCCAAATGGTATGTGTATTGCCTTAAATAAAAAGTAAGCAAATCGAGATGGCAAATGATTACCTGACAGAGTTTGTAAAACTGATATATTATGGTGAACATTGACATTTAAAAAAAGCTTCTGAACAGAGTTGTAGAACATCGCCTGCTCAACATGAAATCGTACTGCGAACCTTATGAATCCATGAAACTGGTCTCGTGTTACTTCAAAATCATGACGATGGAAGTGGTACAGCGAATCCCAGTCCAACCTTTCAAGAACATCCTTAATTCTATAAGCACTTCTCTTAGTCACCCATGCAATTAGTAATCTTCCAAACATGTAGAACTCACATCTGTCGAATATCAAATAGTTGAAAATCAAGCTTAGAGCATCAGATTTAAGATCGAGTATGTTGTTATTGTCCATCTTAAGTAAGATTTGGGAGGACTGTAGGATGAAGGCAATGAAAGGTCTCAAGGTAAAAAAGTGTTTTATAGAGTATCTATATGATAGATCTTGGACAATTATATAATGTGTAATCAATGTTATAATACATTTGTATATATTGAACAAATGCATGCACACGGTTGCTGGACTGTTCACCTTCTTTAATGACAGAATATTAATGATATATTGTAGTAACATATGTTGCTTGTAGGAGATAGTACAATCATGATTGACTGATCTATTAATTATATTTATTTTCAAGATAAATTTTAAGAGGCATGTTAGATGAATAAAATAAGAGATATTTTAAAAGATTTCAACTGTATAATAATTTTTTTCTTAGTAAATAGTCTAAATGATGAAGCAATTATGCGACTTTTTCATTAAAATGGTATGGACTTTCGTTACAAAGACAAACGTTTGTGTATGCTTTTCAAAAACTTATCTCAAATATATTAGTAAGAGAGTACATAAGTTATTAAATTTTGACATATGTACACACTTATATTTTTCTATAATATTAAATCAAAAGGATTTTCAGTTATGATCGTGATGAGTTAATAATTATACAAAAAACCATAATATAATAAAATAATAAAAGAGAAATTAACGTGTATATTGTTTCAAAGTTGTCTAAATTATAAGTTTTCCATCAAAAATCCACACGTAAAGAATACCTATGTTTGTTTTACAGGGAGTTGTGGTGAGTTATTATGTTGGTTATTAATTTCGTATATAAAAAAACCTATGTATGTTTCGTAAAATGCAAATATGTATTATTTTATTATATATGCGAGAACGTAGAAAACGTAGTAACAGAATTCTAAAAATTATTTAAATTTGTAACTGGTCTTTAAAAAATTAAATAGATTAGTGCTAAACATATGAGTAAATTGAAGCAAATGATATATCGTAAATTAGTCACGTCTTTAATATCTATATTCTAATTTTAAATATATAATATTTAATATTTGATCTTATGTTCTATAAATATATTACGTCTTTAAAATTAGTTTGGTCAAAATATATTTCTTCTTTGTTGTATCCAGTTTCTTCTTCAATGAGACGATTAACAGAATTTCTGAAATAAGCTTCACCGGGAAATGGCATAGTTGAAAAATCTCTCAAACTCTTTCCGATATCATTTAACAATTTCTCAATTTATGAAAAAAAAAACACAATAAACTTTGTAATATAAGATCTAATCTTATATTCTATAAATATATTACGTTTTTAAAAAAAAAATTCATGTTGAATTAATTTAAACTACTTACAAATATTATTAACTATTGAGCAGTTACCACTAAAAAGTAACTTATGTGCAGTTACATGTACATGTTATAGCAGTTTTATAACTGATGACTATTGGATTACTCTTTAAACATTATTATAAATACTATTTTCTGTCTTTTAGATTACAATAACAATCATCACTAACATCATATCTGTATTTACAAAGATGAGTTCACCATCTGCAAAGAGGAGAAGGTATTCTAACATGAAGAATTTGGTGGTGAATGACTTGAATAGCATCAACATTTCATCTGCAGAGTTAAATGAAGATATACGTATAGCAAATGAAGATTTCTGTTTGTTTTTCAAAAGTATGGAAGATAGACAAACAGAATTATTTGCTCGCACTATTGGACTGGAGGAAAAATACATGTACACATACATATTTCTAATTTTAATTATAGTTATTCAGAAATGTTTTGCTATCCTATTTACCATTTTTTCTGTTGATATACAGTTTATGTTTATAAATCGCAGGGACCTTAACAAAGTGTTGAAAGGAAATCCAAATGCAGCAGTTGGTGAATCATCAATGACAAATGTGCAAATTGATAGAGACTATGCAGGAAGTGAAAGAAGATTTCTCGAAGATACTTCAACTTCTCTGAATGGTCACGTGAAGCAGTGCAAAGATCATTTGGAAGAAATGTTGGCAGGTTTTAAAAAGTTTGAAGCGGAATGGATTAAAAGGATAAGCGACTGGATAATCAAGGCTGGTGAAATTGAGGATCAAAACTCAACCATGATTGCTCGAGTGGATGATTTAAGGCGTAATATCTGAATTCGTTTTATGTTATAATATATTCACATGCTTCATGTAGATATGTTACTCTGTTATGTTTATCTTAGGATTATGCTGTGACCGGCAACATTATTAGAATTGCATGTCAAGATATTGGCCTATGAAACTAATTTCATAATGTTTTGTCTACATGTTTATACTTTATGCACCAGTTTTATTGTCAATAATTTAGATAGATTAAGAGTACCTATTTCAGTTGTTTGAATCAATGTAGAAGATATATTTTACATAAAAAGTAGTAACTTTAGCAAAGAACGCTGCATAAAAAAGTAACATAATTATTTATTTTATGCTCCACCGCAAAGATAACTGTTTTGCGTCTGAAAATTAAAGTAGTTTCATATGGACTCAAAACCACATCAAAACCAAAACAATAAGATAGAGAACAATCCAGAAATCCAGAAAATAAACAAAGTTTAATATGATAAGAATTTATTCAGAAAAAGCTTCAACTGTGAACTTCAGTAATCTTCACTGTCAAATCCATGCAATCAAGGTTCCTGTAAAGACCATTTGAAAAAATAGACTGTTACTTTTATTTTAAACTAAAGTTATAAGATAGAACAATATATTGAAATTACTCAACTTCCTTTACCATTTTAATTTTTTTGGTCACTGATTTGGCGGAACCTGGAGTCTGCATGAAGTCATTAACTTCAAAAGTCTGCAACAATGATGTTCACTTTAATAACTTGTAGATTCTTTATAATTATCAGAGCCAACAGTCTATCAAAACATATATTTAGATAGGCTCACATTGTCAGTTAAGTCAACACTTGAAGCATCGGAAATACAGGGATTCTCAGAAGTACTTGGAGTCGACAATGTAGTATCATATATATCTTCAGCTTGGAAGAAAGTGCTATCTTGAGTAACATTTGATTTGTTTAACTTTAACTGAACTGAAATTTCTTTCCCAACCAAAGTTTGAAGACGCTTAGGAATACCTTCTTCGGGAACCTACGACATCATGTAAACTATGATATGGATACAACTGACAAATCTATTAAAAATGCAAAATGTTCATTGTTACCTTCTTCAAATCATCAAGAACCTTGGCAGCGCTTGTGCCAAGAATTCTTCTAGCAGTTCGATCCATTAGAACAATATTGCATGAGAATGTAGAGTCTTCAGCAAGGACCATGATACGGAACCTGAATATAATTTAACACTTCATTGTTTAAGCAAACATCTCTGTTTTGACACAAAAATGTACTTATATCAAATCTGTTTGGAACAATTTACCTTTTAGGAGCAACAGGTATGATCCTTGGACAATCAGAACATTTGAACCTATTGCCAAAGCTTTCAACTTCAGACTGACATTTGTTGCAACTATAAAACCACCAGGAGGAATCTTCATCTACTTTCATAATTGTAAAGCTACAACATATTATTTTCTACAACAAAAACATATAGAACATGATTAATATATTAAACAATTGCCAAATTACAAAGAAAAATGTTTGTATAAATTTAAAAAATTACCTTGAGATGATCATAAGTCAAATTCTCATTCAAGTCCTTCAATGACAGTTTCTCAAAGAAGGTTAAAATCTGTTCAGGTCTTGAGGAAATGAGGCTTTTTTCTGCCTTCAAATGATACTCTTCAGCAATGAGCCTTTACATAAAATATTTATCATTAACATTCAAGAACAAAGAGAAACATTATTAAGAAAACTAAGTACAATATACTACCTCAGCCTCATGTCTGTAACAGCTTCATCATCTAAATTTATATAAACCTTTGTGGAAGGCAATGTAGCAATCTGCACAGAATCTATACAAACAACTTGTAAAAAAATACTGTTGTTAAGTGCCTTAGCATTTAAAAAGGTATTAGTTGGATAAGTTCTTACTAATAAACTTGGTCACTTTTGTGCTTGTAAGAATTGCTATAATTGGTTTCTCAAGTTGTTTCACATACATTTCCTCAACAGAAAGAGCAAGATCTCCCCATATAGTGACTTTGTGAGCATTGCTATTTTAATTTAAAAAAACAAAAAAAATGTAAAATATAAGTCGCACTACATGATCTAGATGTATACAAATTCTAATATAGATAGTTAAAAAAACCTTGAATCGCAGATCCTGAACTTCACAATGTCTCTGTCCCCGAATTTGGTGTCAATACGCTTGACATTCTCATATTCCTCAATAACTCCAATGATATCTTTTTCCAAACAAAATAAAAAAAATAGAATGAGTGCACCAGTTATATATTAAGTAAAATGCATATTACAATTTGAATTAGGAACTTGTAGTAAATTACCTATAGCAAATTCTGGATTCTCTCCCGGCTGAGATTTATTGGCTTCGGCAAATAAATCTTCTAAATCCAAAAATTCAAACTTATAGTGAGGAATCATGCCGTCGTCTTCAGCTTGCTTGACAGTAGTTGCATTAGTAAACCTAATGCATTTTTCAGATTGGACCGGTTTCAAATTCCCCACAGCATCCTTCACACTAAACTGATCAAAAACATATACACCTCCTTCCACAATAGCAGTGCCAGTTGTCAATGCATTCCAAATGTTGTGATAGGCAAATGCATGAACATGGTTATTCTACAAAAAAGATAAACAGATTTGATGGTTCAGTTGTATACATTTCTCAAAATAAACTGTGAATAAACATAAAAAGATAAAATAAGGTTTACATCATCATCTAGGAGAATGAGATTGAAGCCCTTCAACGATCCACTCTCATTGGTAACACTGGGCCACTTCCTCGTCACTCTAACTTTAATCTTCCAGTTAGTAGTCGACTGGTTTAAGTTCTCAAGACGGTCAAAAACAATAATCTCCATTGACAATGATGCTATAAGAAACAATAAAATATCATTGGGATAACCATTATATCATCAAAAAACTGACAACAGAATAGTAGTAATACATTACACAATGACATCAAGATATTGTATACACAAAGAAAGTTAGTATTACTTACTAACAACTTAATGATGCAGAAAAATGAAAATGCAGAGAAGAGTACAATGAGTAAGTTATGGTTTTATGTTTTATAATAATAGTAAAAAGTATAACTAATGATAAACCAAAATTTATTGCTGATATTGTAGTCCAACTAATAATTGATTTGTGATTGATTCTTTGATGATTTCGATAAGGATTGATATATGATTGATTCTTTTATAATTTTGATAATGATCCGTAACAGATATATCCATGTTGTTCATGCTGTATTTTTGTGATTGATACTTATCAAATATATGTCATTTCAATATTTGACATTTTAGCAAATTTTTAGTGATATTTGACGTATATATTTATTAAAACAAAATGAATCCTGTAATGATTTAATGAATCTTGATATTCCAATTAAATAAATACTTCTAATTGATATTTTTATTGTAGCTAATATTTCACATGATTATAATAGATTCTTTTTACTACAACTTTGACAAAACTGGTTTTTTAATGATCTTGACATGTATAAATTGACATTTATATTAATAAACGTCTGATTTTTTATTGTACTGACATTTATAAAATGTTTTTTTGATTGAACTTGACATGTATATAGTAATCTTGGTATACAAACACTTGAATAATTTTAAAATTTATTTCATATCATACATTAATTGTAATTGATTTTTAAACCATCAAATCTATAAAACACGATCAATTCCAACATAATGATCAAATTATTTTAAATGCAAATTAAAAAGGATTAAACCACAATATCTATGAAATAAAGAGTACATCAATCATCTACATTAGGAAGATTGTAAAAAATCTCCTCAAAAACTACATTGGAGGTAACATTTGTGGTAACACCGGAATCACTATCAATCAAAATATGAAGACCTTCCGGCCTTGTAACTCTTGAGATGGCAACATAGATGTGACCATGCGAAAAAGCAGCTCTAGGGAGATATAAACCAACATTATCAAGGCTCTGTCCCTGACTCTTGTTTATTGTCATTGCATAACATATTTGGATCGGAAACTGAATTCGTTTAAAGTCAAATGGCCATACGGTATCAGTTGGCATCATTTCGATCCTTGGTATCAAATGTTTAGTTCCGACATGAGAGCCACAAAGGATTTCACATTCAATACTATTTTTCTTGCATGCAATAACTATCATTCGGGTTCCATTGCACAATCCCATTATCTGGTTCAAATTCCTCATAAGCATAACTACGACTCCAACTTTTACTTTTAACTCATGTTTGGGAATGCACGGCATATTTATTGAATTCAAGTACTCAACTGGAAATGCAGCAGCGAAATCGTTATCTTCATCACCAGCATCATCAATAGAATCTTGACTAAGATAAGTATGTAGCGTACCAGGAATCTTGTCAAGGATTTGATTATTGATGTCGTCCACCACAATATTTGTTGGTGTCAGAATAGCTCTAGATCTCAGGTAAGAATGTGAAGACATGTTGTTGCTAAAATCCGGATAAGTCACATCAAAAAGAGTCCGAATAGGATCTTCCGAGGTGTGAACAACATACTGATCTGGTATCTTTATCAACATTTCACCAACATCCGATTGAGTAGTTACGTGTTCCACTCTCCCATCACCAACAGCAAGCTGCCACTTGCTGAACTCGGCAATGATCTTATTCTGTTCTTCTGTATTACCTGAATGTAACCGCATATTCTGCTTCAGTAAATGTACTTGACAAAAGTCCCATAATTTAGAACTGTTTAGAGCAGCACATACGACTTCGGCTCTTGTTGCCTTTGGAATTACAGGCAAAATTTGTCGAAAATCTCCACCAAAAACAACGGTGATACCACCGAATGGCTTCTTGGATCTTGTCTTATCAACAACAGACATGATATCTCTCAAAGATCGGTCTACGCATTCAAAAGCATGACGGTGTTGCATTGGAGCTTCATCCCAAATTATTAGATTAGTCTGTTGAATTAGCTCGGCAATATCAGTTCCATGTCTTATACCAGCTGTAGAATACTGATCAAGTTTCAAAGGAATATGAAAACGGGAATGCGCAGTTCTTCCACCAGGCAACAACACCGCTGCTATACCACATGAAGCAACAGGAAGTACAATTTTACCTTCGGAACGCAATCGACAACATAGAGTCTGCCACAAAAAAGTCTTGCCACAACCTCCACTTCCATACACAAAAAAAAATCCGCCTTTATCCTCATTTATATTGTTTATAATGGCCTCATAAACATTTCGTTGTTCAGCATTGAGGAGTTTATGGTTTTTTTCATGTTGTGATTTCATTTCTTCTTTGTTGTATCCAGTTTCTTCTTCAATGAGACGATTAACAGAATTTCTGAAATAAGCTTCACCGGGAAATGGCATAGTTGAAAAGTCTCTCAAACTCTTTCCGATATCATTTAACAATTTCTCAATTTCTGAAAAAAAAACACAATAAACTTTGTAATATAAGTAACATTTTAGAACCACAACAAATTAATTCAATAGTAAATAATGCACAATGATATTATTTGCCGTGTGTAAAAATCCTAACCTGCAAGAGCATATTTTTGAACATCATCGTCAGATAGAAATAAAGTATGATCATCAAGCAAGTGTCTTCGCAACAGTATAATGTCATCAGACATGCATCGCCAGTGAGCTTCCCAAAGCCTGAGAGGATCTGAAATTGGACTATAAGCCAAAATATTGACAAACATTGCACGCAACTGAGGAGGCATGGATGTGTGTGAATTTTCAGAAATAGCCTCATGCCATTGGTTATCGTTCTGAAGAAGACCAAGCGCTGAACATGCTTCCTTAAATGATTTATGAACATGACCATCTACATTTTTTAGATCCTCGAATGATGTAGCACCTTTTTTTCGAAGCAAAAGCATTCGTAGATATAATAGATCACCACTGGAAGAATGGACCTCACTAAGTCTACCAATAACATCACCTCTTTTCCTTTCTTTCCACATGCCTGGTCGTGCATGCCAGGTAAACTTACTTGGAAATTCAGAATAAGTCCAGTTCTTTGCATCAGGCAATGTTCTATTCGCATCAAACCAAGCTTCCAACTTGCTTTTTTTGGAATTGGCTTTATCACACACTTCCTGCAAAACAGCTCCAGTTTTGAACGACACATGTTTGTCATTTGGTAAATGTATAGGCAAACGATCGACAGATGGCCAACGTGAATGAATGTCAAAACCAAATATCCTCCAAGCCGCTTCTGATGCACAAACATATCTACCATCCAAATAATGTTTGATCTCATCAATAGGACGCTTTTCTGGATTTTCTGGAATGCAGGAAGAAAGATGCGGACCCTTTGTTTTTTTCTTTAGTAACATAGTAGCTGTATCATGTCCTTTTAAACAGTACTTGAATAGGTATTTTAAGGACCTCGAACTATTGCATATCTCCAAATTCGTGTGACATTGAAATCGAACTAAAAGATCTCGATTGTATGGGACGACATAACGATTATCCAAATCAATGCCTTTCTTTTTAACATATAATCCAGTCCTCCTTCTTTTGTAGACTGGAAAACCGCATTCATCGAAAAATGTGTGAGAGTTGTACCTTATAAAACAACAATGTTTTAAAAACATAGACATTTGTATCTAATTTGATAATTTTCAAAAAAAAATTGAAAACTAACCTCTTAGGAAAATGCTTAATACATTTTCCTTTGAGCATACATGGAGATTTCACGCAATCAGTACCACATGGTCCGTGGATCATGTAATTATTAACAGCATGATATCCAACTGGATCAATGTCTAAGTCTGGAATTTCCGCAGATACTAAAGAGTCAATTTGTTCAAATGTCTTAGGCCTGTCATCAGGATGTAACCATATAAGCATATGGGCATGAGGCAATCCTCGTTTTTGAAACTCAATGACATGCATCACTACACAAAAACGGATACGATAATAAAAGATACAACTATGAGAATCAATTATAAGGTAATTATGTAGAAAAATGTGTGTAGCAACACCTCATAACATCACTTACCTCCTATGCAGCGACCAAAATAATTTTTTTTCTTTACCAATTCGATAAGCTGGTCAACTTTTAACTTAAATACTCTTGAAACGACATCAGGAGCATCAGCAACATCAACACCAGGTAGGTATTTGAGCATTCGTTGAATTTCTGGCCATTTGGTGTTACATGTCATAGTGAGGAACAAAGAAGGATGGCCAATTGTTCGACAAATAGCCAAAGAATCCTTAAAATATTGGTTCATGTAACGCTTGCAACCGGTGAAGACTGAGAAACAAACGGTGACTGAGAATTCTGGTCTATTGTTGTCAAAGGAGGTCTGGAGTAGGCTTGTTTTGATACATTACTCATAATGTTATCAACATTTTTGCCACGAACTCGACATTTGCTTACTACATTCACATAAAAGTAGAAAATATAAGAAATGAGAAGGTTAGAATATATGGACATTAGAAAACTGAAATCGATAACATTAGAAACTTGATATTATACCATTTTTTCCAGTGATATTTTTTCCTACATGACCTGATGACAATATAGCAGGATCATGTAGAATACTTTGTGGCAATCGTCTCAAGTTTGTAGAAACAGATGCAACATTTGGAGAGTAATTTTCTTTATTGTTTGTGGAATCAGCACTTGACAATACATTACTGACATTTTTTCCACGAACTCTTCTATTTGCACCTTCAGATTCAATCAAAATATGGATGTCAAACATGAAAAACCTCTCGTGTGAATCACAACATGGATGTCAAACATGAAAACATATGTATTGTATTGACGAATATAACAAAATCAAACATACCTTGATTTTCATCATAATTACTTCTCTGAAGGACTGTTTCAACATTCCGACCACGCACACGACGTTTTGTACCTATACAGAGACGTAAATCATCAAATCATTGACAACATTATAATAACTTAAACATCAGAATGAGAACCTAATATAGAACTCCGATGAGAATCCATAAACACGTCAATCACGATTAGAACTCCGATGAGAACTCCGATGATATAGAACTCCGATGAGAACTCCGATGATATAGTCGCCACTATCACGATTAGGTCTGCAAAACTTGAAAAGAAACAGAAGAAAGAAACGGACGTACAAAAAAAAGAAAAGAAGGAAGAGATTGAGAAAATCAAGGAAGATATTGTAACCATAAATGTGTAATTTGAAATTCAAAAATAGGATAATATGATTTGGTATATGGGTCAACAAAATGGATAATCCATGGATCTTGTGAAATATAGTAGAAAATAGTACAAAATGGATCCATGGGTAAATTTTTTTACCCAGTGGGTAAATTCCTCATTACACTTTAAGAATATATAGATAATAATAGATGCACATTTTTAATTAGGTTTAATAATTTAATTTTGTAAATTTAATGTTGTGGTAATCATCGTCTGACATTACTTGAGATTCAAGATGATAAGTAATCAGAATTATGAAGTTTGTAACCTCTTATTTTGATGTTAACACATCGATATATAAAATTTAAGAACATGGCTCACTAAATAAAACAAACGCCTTGAAGCCAAGGTTGAAAATTCTTTACATATTTGAACTCTCGTGAATAAATGTACAGGTAGGGAATCAGAAAGAGATCAAAAGTTTTATTATTTGTACTTCACGATTTGGTTACAGCGGCAACTGGCTAGTGCAGAGGCATGCTATAGTTAACTATTTTTTTGAAAAATTTTGCATCGGATGTTGTACCTTGTACGTACAAATTTGCATGGGTGATTGCAAACTCATGCAGTTTTAATGACCAATAAAAAAAGGAGGGGTAAAAGTTTGGTAAATTTACTGTACAACAGGACAGCAAGCTTGTTGATATACTCCCAACAGAAATTTAACATCGGGAAGAAAAGACTCGGCACGTATTTTAAAGCTCTTTTAAAGTATAATTTTCATTAATTGTTTTAAATTTTTTTTTCTTCTAAATAAAAATTAAATGTTTGGATTTTTATTTAAAAAAGAAAAAATTTAAAAATAAATAATGAAACTATATTTTATACGAGTCTTAAAATACGTGTCGATCCCTCTATATTAAATGTTAACAAATGGATGAGACGGATGGAGTATCAATTAACAAGGCAGCTGCCCTGGCTACTAAGCACATTGTACTATTTCTCATTTTCGTAGATCAATTATGCATGCCTAGACTCCTTTATGACTTTATCACAACAAGATACTAAATACTAATGTATAGCATTGCATGTGAATAGTGCTTCAATTCGAGTAGTGTAGCTTGCGAGTTCACCCGACTTGAACTCATTTAATAGGATTTGGCTTTACTCGAACTTGTTAATGAACTAAACTCGATCATAAAATCGGGCTAGTTTAACTAAATGAGTCGGTTCGACTCGACTTGTGAAATTAAGCGAACCGAGTTCGGACAAAAGATTAGGCTCATTTAAGTGTAATTTTACACAAATCGGTTCACCCGACTTGTTTAAATAGGCTCGTTGAGTTAAACGAGCTGGCTCGGCTCGACTCATGAAATTAAACGAGCCAAGTTCGGGCAGAAGAATAGACTCGTTTAGTTAAAAGAGCCGGCTCGACTCGTGAAAAAAAGCTAGACTCGAATTAATACTCGGCTCGACTCGAATTACAGCCCTACATGTGAGCACTGGAAAACACAAAACATATTCATTTCATATATAAATTTTCTAAATTAAAAATCCAAAAAACAGAAAACTGCCTTTCCTATCCTTTTGTAAATTATAGCTTTCACCACCTCTCCATGTAAAAAGTACGTGTCACTAAAACAAAATTTGTTATTAGTTAAAATATTATTTTTTTTCAGTATTTTATTTCCTTTTAATAACACAAAAAATATGCAAAGCTTAAATAAATATAATAATATCATGACATGCATTATAGATTGACAAATTTTAAAATCTTTTCTTTTGGAAATAATAGTAACTTTATTTTCTATCTACAAATTCTTAATTCTTTCTATCATTTTTAACTTATGTTTTAAAATTCTAATAAGCTAAAAATACACGTACAAACAAGAGAACAACCACCGTGTAAGCAAAAGAGAAATGAAAAAAAAAATTGAAACCGAATCAAATCATAAAATCAAATTGAAATTAAGACACAACTAAATATTGATTTGATTTCGATTACCATTTTATCCATTTAACCGAACTGAAAACTCGAATTGAAAATGTTATATATACATAAATATTTAACGAGTAAATTAAGTAACACTGTTACTTTGTGTAATTCACCGAGAACTTAACCGACAATATTTTGCAAAATTTTTATTTTAAAGACCGCATAAATTATCATTTTCATTTGTTACTTGAGTAATTGAGTATTGCTTTTACTTCCAAAAATATGTAGTTAAAGGACATTCTTTTTTTTAAGGATGGTCTTTTTTTTATTTCAAAAAATGATTTGCTTTTACATTCAAAATTTTACAGGAAAAAGATACATTTATTCCAATATTATATATGTATTGCTAGTTGTGAAAAAGTAGAAAATTTGTGCTCCTATAAATACCCCATCCATCCCTTCATGGCTTCATCCCTCCCTAACCTATCCCTCTCATCTAAACCTGTATATTAAAATTTTTAATATTATATATTAAAAATGATTTGCTTTTACATTCAAAATTTTACAGGAAAAAGATACATTTATTCCAATATTATAATGATTTTTATATACTGTCTTATAGCTAAAACCTGGTTTAATTTAAAATTATATAATTTCCTTACATGTAATACCTCACTTCTTCTCATTTTTCAAAAGTTAATTTAATGGAAAATTAGATAATTTAGTTCCGTATTGTGAACATTTGGTGTGGATCTCAAGGTGACTTTTACACGAATAAATTTGACTATACATTTACTCACCTAATATAAATGGTATGTGTTCATGCAGAATGCATGGATAGTGTAGATGAATATCTAAAAGAGAGATAGAGAAAGGTAAAATCAAATTTTACTATTATGGTATATGCAAATTTTTAATTAGATTTAATAATTTATTATTTTAAATTTATGGTTTGCAAACCAGGTAATTTAATTTATATTAATGGGTTGTATTGAGCCTAGTTCTATATTTAAAAGTTAATTATGATTTTTTGCTAAATAATTATATTGACGCTTTTGTTTGAATAGAAGATTGTTAGTATTTTTTTATCTCTGTTTTTCATACACTCAAAAATCCAGTGGACAATAGATTGTTTGTTTTTCACACACTCAATAAACTAGTGGATAACAGACTAATCTGAGCATTTTCTCAAGTTAAATCTTAAAAATGTGTTGAAATATGCTCACCCATCTCATCAATAACACACAACTATGAAAATTCATAAATATAGATTATTAGATCGATGATAAAAAGATAATCTAATACAGTAATTTCATGTGAAAATGTGGAGACAATCTAACAAAATGTCTCAAAACATATCCAAATTCATTAACATTTTTTATAAAAATATGGGACCTATCCGGTTCCATTCTCTACAAGAGGGATATCGATTTAGATGGGTAACAACGATCATAAGTTAACTCATGATCAAAAGTTACACTTAAATAAAATCAGAAAGAGATCAAAAGTTTTATTATTTGTACTTTATAATCACAGTAGTATTTTACTTTGCCATTTGGTGTACAAATTTGCATGGGTGATTGCAAACTCACGCAGTTTTAATGATACTTAAACCTACAGGCTACAGAGCAACTGTCATGTTACTAGGTACTCACACAACACAACACAAGCAACCTACACTGAAATTGCAGCTTTGATTTTTTGTCCTTATGATCACTTTATTCTAGAATCTAGATAACCTCATAGTCATAGGTACCAATTGTACAAAACAAAATGTTATTTTCAGAACATTTTTTAATTTTCAGAACAATATATATTACATATTTTTCTCGTATTCATAATTTGTAACATATTATAACATCAAAAGCTATATATAGTTTTGAAAATAAAAAAAAGCGTTTAAAATAACATTTCTCTTGTACAAATAGCAACATAAAATCACAATATTTTTGTACTGTTTTGATGTTAGCTGTAGGGTGGATTATGAATAGAGGTGGTCAAATGAACGGTTTTTCTCGCTGAAATAACTCGCATAACTCAATTCGGTATAGAACGATTCAATCCGGCACAATTCGTTTATGTTAAATGAGGCATTTACGATTTCAAATATCATGAACCGGAACAAGACTTAACCCAACTCGTTAAATCCGTATAATTCGCCAACCTGCTAACCCGGCACGCATGGACCGCCAACCCGTGAATCCTGGCTCATGAGTTTTCAAATGTTGTTGATGCTTCGTTTCACACACTATTTCACTCATTTAAAAGTTAAAATCAATATCCTCTTTCTCTCTCTCATCTCTATACAGTATACTCATTTAAATTTACCTCTCTATACCAAACTTTTACCTCTCTTTTGTAAAAGTTTGGTAAATTTGTTGTACAACAGGAAAGCAAGGTTGTTGACCGAAGCATATTGTACTATTTCTCATTTTTGTAGATCAATTATGCATGCCTAGAGACAGAGTCCTTTATGGCTTTATCAGTTATCACAAGATATCATTCCCCTCTATCCGTAATTGTATGTACATTTGGATTTTCTAGAAGTTAAATAAACTAATTTTTGATCAAACATTATAAATAAATTTATTTATTATTTTAGAAACTGGAAATTACATTTGAAAATAGACTAAATATATCTTTCAAATATATAATTTTTTTCAATTATCTAATATATGTGAAATTCAGTCAAAGTTGAGTTAATTTAACTAGTTAAAAGTTAAAATGAACATGTATTTAGGGACCAAAGAAATAATGAATGGAAAATACAAAACACAAAACATTAAAACATTAAAAAAACATGTTCATTTCATAAATTTTCTAAATTAAAAATCCAAAAAACAGAAAACTGCCTTTCCTATACTTCTGTAAATTATAGCTTTCACCACCTCTCCATGTAAAAAGTACGGGTCACTAAAACAAAATTTGTTATTAGTTAAAATATATTTTTTCAGTATTTTATTTCCTTTTAATAACACAAAAAATATGCAAAGCTTAAATAAATATAATAATATCATGACATGCATTATAGATTGACAAATTTTAAAATCTTTTCTTTTGGAAATAATAGTAACTTTATTTTCTATCTACAAATTCTTCTTTCTATCATTTTTAACTTATGTTTTATAATTCTAATAAGCTAAAAATACACGTACAAACAAGAGAACAACCACCGTGTAAGCAAAAGAGAAATGAAAAAAAAATTGAAACCGAATCAAATCATAAAATCAAATTGAAATTAAGACACAACTAAATATTGATTTGATTTCGATTCCCATTTTATCCATTAACCGAACTGAAAACTTGAGCTGAAAATGTTTGAGTATTGCTTTTACTTCCAAAAATAGGTAGTTAAAGGACACTCTTTTTTTATTTTTTTTATGTGGGGCAACTGCCATCCCAGGTCCCAACCCCCTTCTCCCTCTATCAATATCCCTTGCCCAGCTGCAAGCATGTAACCAGAGTTCTTTTTTGCTTGCAGGTACTGATCCTCTGTCATGGGTAAAAATTGAATAGATTTTTTACCCAAGAATCTTGTTTTACACAAAAACAAAACTATAATTTTTTGTGCCGGGATGATATTTACCAGAAGATCATGAATAAAAGACAGCTACTTTTTGATACACTGAAGGAACCATTGGATAATAGATTGTTTCTGAAAAACCCCAGTGGATAATAGATTGTTTCAAGATGGCATGCAGTGAGAGACTGAGGGTAGCTAGCTCTACTTCCCATGCTCAACAAATGTGCATAACAGTTAGGTTGTTGAGTAGAGAGTAATGTGACAATCTACAACAAAATTTCCGCCGAGCAAAATAAAAGGCACCTGCAGGGATATTTAATTTACTTAGATCTCAGTACATTTTTTCAGTACAAATTTGACATATTCAATTCGTTATCAATCGATATTTGTAACAGGTAATATTACAATAATTTGTAATACGAGAAGTATAATTTATTTGGGAAAAAAACACCATCTATAATTTATTTGGTTTTTCGAGAACTTCTTTTCTTGGTCTCGCGTAACAATCGCACATTAGAGTTGAGTTATCTAATGGTTTGGAGCATTAAGACAAAGTGCAAAGGGAGTAATTGTGAAATTTCTGAGATAAACTCTTTGAATCACGCAAATGACATAATACTTGCATGAATTTCAGTTAAAAATAGTGCAGTGGCTACTTTACCATTTGGTTACGGTGGCTACTGGCTAGTGCAGAGACATGCTATAGTTTACTCTTTTTTTTGAATAATTTTGCATCGGATGCTCTATGATAACTCCAAATCCCGATCTGGTCCTTCCCGGCCGATCCCACGCCTGGAAGCGGTGTCGTTGCGGTTGGGACTCTGCAAAACAACACCGGAGGGGGGTTGGGACCCTGGCGGCGCCTCCGGCGTAAGAATAAGTAACGGCTTTGGAAAGGGAGACAGGATTATGGAGAAATCTCAATATGGAGGGTGTGTGTATAGTGTGTGTATATGTAGGCTAAGTGTGTAAAGGAGAATGTAACCCCTAAACCTTTCCTCCTTGGTCTATTTATAGGCCAAGGATTAGGGTTTTGGGGTTGTACCTGCAATCATGAGCGTTGAATCCTAGGTAGGTGGGACACCTGGGTGATGTTGATGGATTACACGTGTTCAGGTGAAGGATTGTGGTGTCGCATGCCAGGCTCCTGCTGGCGTGTGGCTTAAATAGGAAAATGATTGTCCCAATCATTAGGTATCCTTACGTGTCACCACCAGGAGTCCTGAGTCCGGGCTCGGGTACTAGGTTTGGGAGTCAGGGCTCTTGCAGCCTGTCAGTCAGGGCTCAGGTACCGTTGATTATGCCACCAAGAGTCCTGAGTCCGGGCTCAGGTACAAGGTTTGGGAGTCAGGGCTCTTATAGCCTATCAGTCAGGGCTCAGGTACCGTTGATTATGCCACCAGGAGTCCTGAGTCCGGGCTCGGGTACTAGGTTTGGGAGTCAGGGCTCTTGTAGCCTGCCAATGGGAGTTTGGGCTCTTATAGCCTATCATTTGCCCCCCACTCCCTTATTCAGATTTTCTGGATGGGGGAGTAGAATTCTCCACGTAAGAACTTCGATGACTTGGAAGAAATTTTGGATGATAGTTTCCCCCCAATCCGGGTTGTTGTTGATGACATGCGCCTGGATTCGAGAGTAAGACAGGATTCTTTCTCAAGTCCAAAGTTGTAAAACTTGGGTAACTTAGAAGAGATTTTGCTTGTTTGTTACCCCTCACTCCGGGTAGGTGTCAGAGACATGATTCCGGATTTGAGAGTTGATAGAATTCTTTCTCAAGTCCAAGGTTGTGAGCCTTTGGTAACTTAGAAGAAATTTTGGTTATTTGCACCCCAATCCGGATAGGTGTCAGTGACATGAGCCCAGATTAGAGAGTTGATAGAGTTCTTTCTCAAGTCCAAGGTTGTGAGCCTTGGGTAACTTAGAATAAATTTTGGTTGGTAGTTGCCTCCCAATCCGGATAGGTGTCAGTGACATGAGCCCGGATTTGAGAGTTGATAGAGTTCTTTCTCAAGTCCAAGGTTGTGAGCCTTGGGTAACTTAGAAGAAATTTTGGTTGGTAGTTGCCCCCCAATCCGGGTAGGTGTCAGTGACATGAGCCCGAATTTGAGAGTTGATAGAGTTCTTTCTCAAGTCCAAGGTTGTGAGCCTTAGGTAACTTAGAAGAAATTTTGGTTGGTAGTTGCCCCCCAATCCGGATAGGTGTCACTGACATGAGCCCGAATTTGAGAGTTGATAGAATTCTTTCTCAAGTCCAAGGTTGTGAGTCTTGGGTAACTTAGAAGAAATTTTGGTTGATAGTTGCCTCCCAATCCGGATAGGTGTCAGTGACATGAGCCCGAATTTGAGAGTTGATAGAGTTCTTTCTCAAGTCCAAGGTTGTGAGCCTTGGGTAACTTAGAATAAATTTTGGTTGGTAGTTGCCCCCCAATCCGGATAGGTGTCAGTGACATGAGCCCGGATTTGAGAGTTGATAGAGTTCTTTCTCAAGTCCAAGGTTGTGAGCCTTGGGTAACTTAGAAGAAATTTTGGTTGGTAGTTGCCCCCCAATCCGGATAGGTGTCAGTGACATGAGCCCGGATTTGAGAGTTGATAGAATTCTTTCTCAAGTCCAAGGTTGTGAGCCTTGGGTAACTTAGAAGAAATTTTGGTTGGTAGTTGCCCCCCAATCCGGGTAGGTGTCAGTGACATGAGCCCGAATTTGAGAGTTGATAGAATTCTTTCTCAAGTCCAAGGTTGTGAGTCTTGGGTAACTTAGAAGAAATTTTGGTTGATAGTTGCCTCCCAATCCGGATAGGTGTCAGTGACATGAGCCCGGATTTGAGAGTTGATAGAGTTCTTTCTCAAGTCCAAGGTTGTGAGCCTTGGGTAACTTAGAAGAAATTTTGGTTGGTAGTTGCCCCCCAATCCGGATAGGTGTCAGTGACATGAGCCCGGATTTGAGAGTTGATAGAATTCTTTCTCAAGTCCAAGGTTGTGAGCCTTGGGTAACTTAGAAGAAATTTTGGTTGGTCGTTGCCCCCCAATCCGGGTAGGTGTCAGTGACATGAGCCCGAATTTGAGAGTTGATAGAGTTCTTTCTCAAGTCCAAGGTTGTGAGCCTTGGGTAACTTAGAAGAAATTTTGGTTGGTAGTTGCCCCCCAATCCGGATAGGTGTCAGTGACATGAGCCCGAATTTGAGAGTTGATAGAATTCTTTCTCAAGTCCAAGGTTGTGAGCCTTGGGTAACTTAGAAGAAATTTTGGTTGGTAGTTGCCCCCCAATCCGGATAGATGTCAGTGACATGAGCCCGGATTTGAGAGTTGATAGAATTCTTTCTCAAGTCCAAGGTTGTGAGCCTTGGGTAACTTAGAAGAAATTTTGGTTGGTAGTTGCCCCCCAATCCGGGTAGGTGTCAGTGACATGAGCCCGAATTTGAGAGTTGATAGAGTTCTTTCTCAAGTCCAAGGTTGTGAGCCTTGGGTAACTTAGAAAAAACTTTATTTGTTTTGGTGTTTATTACTGGTAACCTAGCTCCAGGACGCACCCCGGGCTCGGTTGATGGTTTTGGTGCTTATTGCTGGTAACCTAGCTCCAGGATGCACCCCGGGCTAGGTTGATGGTTTTGGTGCTTATTGCTGGTAACCTAGCTCCAGGACGCACCCCGGGCTCGGTTTATGGTTTTGGTGCTTATTGCCGGTAACCTAGCTCCAGGACGTACCCCGAGCTCGGTTGATGATTTTGGTGCTTATTGCTGATAATCCTGACCACATTTTTTGCGTATTGCTCCGGGTCAGGATTGGAGTTTTACTTGGAGGATTTCCAAGATTTTGATTTGCATATTGCTGGGGATCCTGACTACAATTAATGCGTATTGCTCCGAGCCAGAGTTGTAATTTTTTGTACTTAGAAAAAATTCTAAGATTTTTGAAATAGATAGGAACCTGGTCCGCACTATACTCATTGCTCCGGACCAGAGTTATATTTTTTGTACTTAGAAATTTTTTAAAGATTTTTGAAGTAGATAGGACTCCGATCCATACTATGTTTATTGTTCCGGACCAGGATTATATTTTTTGAAAGATACATTATCCGGGACTAGGAGTAAAATTAGTTTTGAAATGAGTAAATTAATATTTTGAAATTTATATCAAAAATATTTTGTGAAAATATTTATAGAAAATATCTCTATAAATAAATATATATTTTAAATTCAGTTCAGAATTTTACCGAAATCCGGGGTGCAAGGCTGATGAGAGTCCGGTCTAAAGTGCTCTTGCATTAACAAATGAAATGTAGTGGTGCCCCACTATTCTGGCCAACCAGTACCGTACGTGTTGTAGTGTTACAACTTCTTGTTTTTGATTAAAAAGTTTAAACAAACTTTCTTTTCTTTATAATACATGCACAACAGCTCAAATACCCCACTTGTTAATTATTTCACTACTGGTACCAATCTTGAAATTTGATAGGAGTTGTCGGCTTGGTAATTTTTCGGGACCCAGGGTGCTAGAAAAATGCTGAAATCTGCAACTTAGATAATCCATTTGAACAAGCCCGGGCTGCAAAAACTCATGTTTTGTAAAATAACTTTAAATTGCATGGCCCCCTCCTTCTAGCGCCAAATGATAACTCCAAATCCCGATCTGGTCCTTCCCGGCCGATCCCACGCCTGGAAGCGGTGTCGTTGCGGTTGGGACTCTGCAAAACAACACCGGAGGGGGGTTGGGACCCTGGCGGCGCCTCCGGCGTAAGAATAAGTAACGGCTTTGGAAAGGGAGACAGGACTATGGAGAAATCTCAATATGGAGGGTGTGTGTATAGTGTGTGTATATGTAGGCTAAGTGTGTAAAGGAGAATGTAACCCCTAAACCTTTCCTCCTTGGTCTATTTATAGGCCAAGGATTAGGGTTTTGGGGTTGTACCTGCAATCATGAGCGTTGAATCCTAGGTAGGTGGGACACCTGGGTGATGTTGATGGATTACACGTGTTCAGGTGAAGGATTGTGGTGTCGCATGCCAGGCTCCTGCTGGCGTGTGGCTTAAATAGGAAAATGATTGTCCCAATCATTAGGTATCCTTACGTGTCACCACCAGGAGTCCTGAGTCCGGGCTCGGGTACTAGGTTTGGGAGTCAGGGCTCTTGCAGCCTGTCAGTCAGGGCTCAGGTACCGTTGATTATGCCACCAAGAGTCCTGAGTCCGGGCTCAGGTACAAGGTTTGGGAGTCAGGGCTCTTATAGCCTATCAGTCAGGGCTCAGGTACCGTTGATTATGCCACCAGGAGTCCTGAGTCCGGGCTCGGGTACTAGGTTTGGGAGTCAGGGCTCTTGTAGCCTGCCAATGGGAGTTTGGGCTCTTATAGCCTATCACTCTACGTACAAATTTGCATGGGTGATTGCAAACTCATGCAGTTTTAATGACCAATAAAAAAGGAGGTAATTTGAGTAAATTTTTTGTTTATTTACTCTATGTCTCTATCTATCATTGATGAACATTAAAAAGAGAGGTAAAAGTTTGGTAAATTTGTTGTACAACAGGAAAAGCAAGCTTGTTGATATAACAGGGCAGTTGGCTACTGAAGCATATCGTATCGTACTATTTCTCATTTTCGTAGATCAATTATGCATGCCTAGAGTCGTTTGTCGTTTATGACTAGGGCTGCAATTCGAGTCGGGTAGCTCGCGAGCTCACCGGCTCGAACACGTTTAACATGGTTCGGCTCAGTTCAAATTTGTTAACAAGCTGAACTCGAATATATGATCGGGCTAGTTTAATTAAACGAGTTGGCTTGGCTCGACTCAACTCATGAAATTAAACGACCCGAGTTCGGGCAGAAGATTAAGCTCGTTTAAGTATAATTTTACACGAGACGGCTCGCCCGACTCGTTTAAATAGGCTCGTTGATTTGAACGAGCTGGCTCGACTCGTGAAATTAAACGAGCCGAGTTCGGGCAGAAAAATAGGCTGGTTTAATTAAACGAGCCTGCTCGGCTCGTGAAAAAAAACTCTGCTCGAATTAATATCCGACTCGACTCGAATTACAGCCCTACATGTGAGCATTGAAAAACACAAAACATATTCATTTCATAAATTTTCTAAATTCAGAAAACTGCCTTTCCTATACTTTTGTAAATTATAGCTTTCACCACCTCTCCATGTAAAAGTACGGGTCACTAAAACAAAATTTGTTACTCCCTCTGTGCCTCTCATTTCTTTACACTTTCCTTTTTGGTACGTCCCTCTCATTTCTTTACATATCAAAAATAGTAACATTTTATAATATAAAATCCAACCACATCAACTATTTTCCTCCACTATACCTACTTTATACCCACTTTATACATTAAATATTGATTGGTCCCACCACTTTACTCATTTTTCTTACTTTTCCCTATTAATTTACACTTTTTCTTAAGCTCCGTGCCGTCCCCCCAACGTAAAGAACCTAGGGGGACAGAGGGAGTATTAGTTAAAATATTATTTTTTTCAGTATTTTATTTCCTTTTAATAACACAAAAAAAATGCAAAGCTTAAATAAATATAATAATATCATGACATGCATTATAGATTGACAAATTTTAAAATCTTTTATTTTGGAAATAATAGTAACTTTATTTTCTATCTACAAATTCTTCTTTCTATCATTTTGAACTTATGTTTTATAATTCTAATAAGCTAAAAATACACGTACAAACAAGAGAACAACCACCGTGTAAGCAAAAGAGAAATGAAAAAAAATAAAATTGAAACCAAATCAAATCATAAAATCAAATTGAAATTAAGACACAACTAAATATTGATTTGATTTCGATTACCATTTTATCCATTAACCGAACTGAAAACTTGAGCTGAAAATGTCTGAGTATTGCTTTTACTTCCAAAAATATGTAGTTAAAGGACACTCCTTTTTTATTTTTTTTATGTGTGGCAACTGCTATCTAAAATATGTATTGCTAATTGTGAAAAGGTACAAAATTTAAAAGTTGAAATAGATTTCAACTTCCCCTATAAATACCCCCATCCCTTCCCTTCATGGCTTCATCCCTCCCTATCTCTCTCATCTAAACCAAACCAGAAGCTCAACTTTTTTTCTTTCTTCTTCATTTTCATTTTCTACGACCCCATTTCTTCATAATGGCTCGTGTATCATCATGCTTTTCAACTGAAACATTCACCAACAAATTGGCTAATGGAATCGTCATGGTGTATCTCGAAAATTCTACGGCACCATGGACCGGCACCATTGTGGGGGCAAAATCTAACCAAACCTTGATTCTCACTGCCAGTCATTGCATAGAGATGCCCCAGTTACCGCTAGAGGTAACTGCGGCCAAACTTCGAGTCATGTTCAATGGTGAACGAATACCGTATCCTGCCGATATCTGCGTATACCGGGAGAAGACCGAGGTTCTAATTCTCCGAGTGAATAGGTACACCAATCCGGCGTACAAGTTCAAGTTTGCTCCATCAACAGAACATAACTTGAAAAGGTTTCAGCCTATTGTTACCTATGCACACCCGCACAACTGTGTCTATCAATCAGCTGATGGTACTATATGTTCAGAGGAGTTCAAAAATGCAAGCATAGGTTACGATCCGAACATGATCTTCTTCAACCATCGTATGGACCTGTCGATGGGGTGCTCGGGGGCGTCCATTTTTAACGAAAGTGAGAACATCGTCGGCATCCAAAGCGGAAGGTATGTAGACACCTTTAATGTATTGGGTGCGAGACCTTTCGATACTCTCCTTAGAGAAAGAAAAGAAGAGCTTGAGAAAGCATCTCTAGTGAAACAATCGAAAATGAAACCTGGAAGTGTAAGTTTGGCCGACGAAATGCGCAACTTGAACGACGAAATGGGCAAACTAACTGTCAGTTTCTCTGAAGGAAGTTGCATGCGTCAAGATATATATAGTACCACTAGAGATTCCATCATCAAGTATGAAGTATGCTGTTCATATAAAGTATATCGACAATCTTTTACGAACAAAAGTTTTTAATGGTTCTTTGGGGCCCCTGGATAAGCTTTTGGAAGACATGTTCATCGTGGATAGTTCTCTTGCTGCGTCAAGTTCTTCTCGTTCCCGGAAGTCGTGGTCGTTTCGGTAGGTTGGCATGGATGATCTCAAGCTTGAAGGATGTTTCTCTTTGTCTTTTAATTAATGGCTTCTGTTGTGTTTAATTTGGTTTACTGTTCATCTTGAAATGATAGCAAGATAATTCCAATGTTTTCTTGCTCTTAAGTAAGTTTGTTTTTAAATTATATTAGCAACTAAGTTTTTATCGATGTAACGCCTTAGATGATGACTGTAATGGCTGATTATCAGAATGAATGATGTATTTTATCGATGAAAAATAATTATGTTCACAGTAAATATATTAAATTATATTAATAACATTAAATACATTAATTAATTGTTACTCAGGGAGATTCCAGCTTACATGTAGGTGCACAAAATATTGATCAACTATCAGGTCTTTCATTTCAAGTAAAAGATTTAACTTATTCAACATTTAGCAAAAAAAAAATTAAAAACTTAAGGAGAATTTTTTGTTGCCTTTTTTTATGTCTTGGACATGGATGTCTTGCTTTTGTGATATGATTCTCAGTTAACTTTTATTCCTGGTATCTTACTCCGGTCCTAACACCGAGTTTAACTCAATACTTGTTCACACAACATGTATATCAGAAAATGCAGTAAACACAATAATCTGAAAGACACACTCAAAACTGATATTACTCATGTGATAAAATGCTTAACTGATTACAAAGACTCCACCATCATGTTTATTCTCAAAGACTCCTAAAAATACTCCGCTACACAAGACTAATTCTACTGCAATTAAAACAAACACAACGTTACAATTTATTTTAAACACTTAGTTTAGATTATTTCCTACATACTCCCCCATAATCTAAACTACCGTCTGCAAGTCTTTGATGCCTAGTAAATCACGCATACGTTCGAAATTCACAGTTGACATGGCCTTCGTTAACACATTTGCTCGTTTCTCCCCCGTGCTGATATGCTTGACAATGATATCACCTTGTTCAACACATTCCCGAATAAAATGATATCGAATGTCAATATGTTTGCTACGCCCATGAAATACATGATTTTTCGCCAAGTCTAAAGCTGACTTATTATCGATATAAATCACAACTGGACTGCACTTCTCACCTGTTATTTGACTAAGCAAATTACCCAACCATACTCCCTGACATGCTGCAGCCGTGGTAGCCATAAATTCGGCCTCACACGACGATAGTGCTACACAACGTTGCTTCTGCGAAACCCAAGTGATTAAGCTTTCGTTTAAATAGAAAACCACCCCTCCTGTGCTCCTTCTATCTTCAGTGTTACCTGCTAAATCACTGTCAGAATATCCCTACAGTAGATAATTTCCAGCTCCTTTTGCATATATTAAACCAAATTTCATCGTTCCCTTGACATATCTTAGAATACGTTTTACAACGTTCATGTGCAACACGGTGGGACACTCTATATATCTACTTAATTACAATCCCTACAGAATGTGCTATGTCGGGGCGAGTATGAACCAAATACCTCAAACCTCCAACCAGACTCTTAAACTTCGTGGAATTTACTGCATTTCATTTCTCATCTTTAGTAATCTGTACCTTTGGCTCCATCGGATACCTCACAGAGTTGCAATCTTCCAGACTTGCCTTAACCAGCAAATTCTTAGCGTACGTAGCCTGTTTCAACTTTATGCAACCATTTCCTTGACACACTTCAATACCCCAAGTAGTGGGACAACAATCCAAGATCACTTATATCAAACTCCTCAGCCATTTGTTCCTTGAATTTTTTTATGTTCGCGAAGTTGGTTCCTGTGACCAAGAGATCATCCACATAGACTCCTATGATCAAAACTTCATCCCCTTCTCGCTTTAAATAAACAGCATGTTCATATGGGCATTTTGTGAACCCCAAACTTTCCAAGCACTTACTCAATTTTGCGTACCAGGCACGTGGCGCCTGTCTTAACCCATACAGTGCTTTGGCTAGTTTATATACTAATTGCTTCTTCCCTTTCTGCACAAAACCTTCAGGCTGGGTGACATAAAAAATCTCCTGCAAATCCCCTTTAAGAAAAGCCGATTTGACATCTAGATTGTGCACTTGCCATTCGTTTTTTGTTGCCAATGCTAACAACAATCTGACAGTCTCAAGTAGTGTGATCGGAGCAAAAATTTCTTCAAAGTATATACCCTGTTGCTGAACGTAGCCCTTCGCGACAAGCCTTACTTTATGCTTGGTAACATTCCCATCTGCATCTCTTTTGAGTTTATAAACCCACTTCAGCTCAATAGCTTTGTGCCCACTCGGTAATTCAGTCAATTCCCAGGTCTTATTTTTTTTCTATGGCTTCGATCTCTATCCTCATAGCCTCTTTCCATGCCTCTTATGTTGCATCTTGACAATAGTTATGTGGTTCGTCCACAACCCCCAGCAATAATTCTTCCTCAATTTCCACTTGTTCCGACTCATCGTACACCTCTCTAAGCAACCGAAATCTTTTTGGTCTCTCATCATACATATGTGACTGAACAGACCCCACATAGTTTGTACTATTCTCACCAATTTCTGCCATTTGCGTACCCAAAACTGAGGCATCAGAATCATTCCTCGTACCTGTGCTTTGAACTGGTGTACCCGGTTCTGCTGCAGTTTCATAGTCTGCCTCCTGGGCAATGATTGGATCATGCACAGTAAACCCACCTCGTGGTCGGACTTCATCATCCTGCTGTTCCTTCCATTCCCACACTTTGTTTTCATCAAATACAACATCTCTACTCACCAATAATTTGTTCCTCTCTGGGTCATACAATCGACACGCCTTAGTACCCGGTTCTCTTCCTAAATAGATCATTATTTTGCTACGATCATCCAGCTTCCTCACATGTTCACTCGGTGCTTTCATATAAGCTAGACAACCGAAAATTCGAAGGAGTCCCACATCCGATTTTCGTCCCGTCCATGCTTTATAGGGAGTTACTTCCGACAAGGAACGTGTAGGAAGCCGATTTAATACGTACACTGAATGTCTAGCTGCCTCTCCCCACAACCATGATGGAAGTTGTTTCTCATTTAAAAAACTTCTCGCAATGGCCACTACAGTCCTGTTTTTCCTCTCCACCACCCCGTTTTGTTGCGGAGTGTATGGAGCAGTGAGATGCCTTACAATCCCTGCATCTTCACAGTAAGAAGAGAACTGCTTGGAGTTGAATTCTCCTCCCATGTAAGTTCTAAACACCTTGATAGCTTTCCCCGATTCTTTTTCAACCATTACTCAGAATTTTTTGAAAACCCCAGCGCCTCATCTTTACTAGTTACTGATAAATCGACATAACTTTACTAAAATCGTCAACCAACAGAAAAAAAATACCCATTGCCTGCCTTTGTTGGAGGAGATATTGGTCTGCACAAATCACCATATACAAGTTCCAGTGCTTCCTTGGCATGAAAACTCGTTTGACAAGGGAATGGCCTTCTCGTTTGTTTGGCCATCAAACAACCGGTGTATACATCCTTGGGTTAAACAAGATCGGGTAAACCATATGCCATTTTATGTTGCCTTTTTTTATGTCTTGGACATGGATGTTTTGCTTTTGTGATATGATTCTCAGTTAAATTTTATTCCTGGAATCTTACTCTGGTTCTAACACTGGGTTTAACTCAATACTTGTTCACACAACATGTATATCAGAAAATACAGTAAACACAATAATCTGAAAGACACACTCAAAACTGATATTACTCATGTGATAAAATGCTTAACTGATTACAAAAGACTCCACCATCCTGTTTATTCTCAAAGACTCCTAAAAATGCTCCGCTACACAAGACTAATTCTACTGCAATTAAAACAAACCCAACGTTACAATTTATTTTAAACACTTAGTTTAGATTATTTCCTACATACTCCCCCATAATCTAAACTACCGTCTGCAAGTCTTTGATGCCTAGTAAATCACGCATACGTTCGAAATTCACAGTTGACATGGCCTTCGTTAACACATCTGCTCGTTTATCCCCCGTGCTGATATGCTTGACAATGATATCACCTTGTTCAACACATTCCCGAATAAAATGATATCGAATGTCAATATGTTTGCTACGCCCATGAAATACATGATTTTTCGCCAAGTCTAAAGCTGACTTATTATCGATATAAATCACAACTGGACTGCACTTCTCACCTGTTATTTGACTAAGCAAATTACCCAACCATACTCCCTGACATGCTGCAGCCGTGGTAGCCATAAATTCGGCCTCACACGACGATAGTGCTACACAACGTTGCTTCTGCGAAACCCAAGTGATTAAGCTTTCGTTTAAATAGAAAACCACCCCTCCCGTGCTCCTTCTATCTTCAGTGTTACCTGCTAAATCACTATCAGAATATCCCGACAGTAGATAATTGCCAGCTCCTTTTGCATATATTAAACCAAATTTCATCGTTCCCTTGACATATCTTAGAATACGTTTTACAACGTTCATGTGCAACGTACCTCTGCAAAGCTTTTCCTTTTGGCACTTGCTTACAATCAATTGATATTACAATCAATTGACTTTTATGCACATATTTCTGAATTCTTTGACCACATAGTTAAAATAATAATTTTTAAAACTTTCTTCGTGTGAATAAAAATATATAACTAAAACTTTAATTTACAAAAAAATAATTTTAAAAATAAAAATTTAAACTATGCAGTCAATGCACTTAGAAATGTCTGCAGAAAAGTCAAACTGACAAATAAAAAAAACAGAGGGAGTACATTTTAACACTCACTCTTTTAAAATTTTTACTAATAAAAAAACATCTTTGGTTACGTTTGAACAATCGAATCATTAGACTTATATGTATTATGCACCCAACGGTTCTAACTCTTCTCTTGCAACTATCCGATTCCCATCTGATTCCCGTGCCCAAACACGATTGATCTCCTTAGATCGCTTCTTTAGACTAGAGTTCACTGGATCAAGAATCTAAAATCACTTTCAACAAAAATAATTGAACTGTTTTGTAGTCAAACCTATTTGCAAATGGAAGTTATTTGCAATTTGTATGGATGTCTAGAACAATCAAAATTAGAGGTCATATCTTTCATCTTCATTATTTATTTACATCTTAATTGTTTTTCTCATTATTGTAAATGTCGAATTTTAGTCTTATCAAGCACGTTTTTTGTCCCTGGCAGGTTATCTGGGCTCGATTGTGGTTTACAGTAAACTTGGTGGTGTTAGTCGAATTCAGGAAAGGTCATGTGGAAGTTGGTTATTATTAAAGTTCTGCATTACATATTCCGTCATCGTAAAATGGTACCTAATAGAACAATTATTAATTGAGATAACACTCACAAGGAGACATACATACTGTGAATTTTGGATGCCACATGCATGCATATTTATGTTCATACTCATATGTGTTTATTCTTGTACGGGAAAGAGTTTTAAACGTCTAAAATAGGATTTCTATTGATATCTATTTGTATATGTGATCAAATTAATCAGTGGAGTTCTGCGATTTCGGACAAAAACTTATGCTATATTGTAAATTTTATCTTCAAATACACATAAATTGTTATTAGCATATTATGTTTAGTTGTCGTCGTACTCTTTGTAATGTTATTATCATGTTAACAGCATTTTGATATATTAACACTTATCATTCTTATGATATGTGGATCTAGAACATGCATGTGGCTTGTACGGGCTATAAAACTAGTTGAATGTGATAATATACGTAGTGGCTGAGATTGAACTTAACAAATATGGTACTATTCACGATCACAGGAGCTACCTAAAATAACACTTGACAAGAGAACACAACCAGCTCAACATAACCATACAATTGACCTGTTTGACAGTTTCAAAGAGAGTTTGAAAATCAAATACAGCAAAGAGTGTCTACATTTTTTGTCATTATAACAAGGATGTAGTTCAACTGTTCAAGATCTCGTAGAAATAGGATGCTAATGACGGAAGGGCTTAAAAACATTTTCTTTAAGAGGATCAATCCAGGAGTTGTTAAATGGCATCCAGCCTTTCTGGTCAGCAGCAGCTTTGACAAAAAGAATAACGAGTCATGATATAGAATTAAAAAAATGAAGATTACATGGAAAATGAAAACCGAAACAAGGGGAAGGAAGATTACATACAATATAAAACAGGAGTACCTATATATAATATGGGGATGAGAAACGAGAAGTGTACGCGACCCCCGAGGCAGCCTGATATTGCACACTAAGAGCATCAAAATAGTCCTTAACAGGTTGTTCAGGAGGGGGGAGTTTGAAATCTTCTTTCGCCTTCATTAAGGCGTCAGCTTTGACAGATAGAACAACAATAAGTCATCACATATAATTGATGAATAAATATCAAATGAAAAATGAAAACTGAAACAAGGGCAAGGAAGATTAGATACAATATAAAACAGGAGTACCTATAATTCGGGGTGGGGTATGAGAACTGTACTTGACCCCCGAGGCAGCCTGATATCGCACACTAAGAGCATCAAAATAGTCCTTAACCGATTCTTCAGGAGGGGGGAGTTTGTAATCTTCTTCCGCCTTCTTTAAGGCGTCAGCTTTGACAGACAGAACAACAATAAGTCATCACATATAATCGATGAATAAAGATCACATGAAAAATAAAAACTGAAACACGGGGAAGGAAGATTACATACAATATAAAACAGGAGTACCTATATATCGGGGTGGGATATGAGAAGAGTACGTGACCCTCGAGGCAGCCATAAATTGCGCACAAATAGCATCAAAATCGTCCTTAGAAGCAGGTTCAGGAGGGGGGAGATTGCAAACATTTTCCGAGTTATTAAAGGCGTCCCATCTTTTTGGGTCAGGAGCAGCTTTTTGCTTGTTGTTACGTTGCCTTCTCTTACGAGACTTGGAAGTTTTGTTGTTTCGTTGCTTCTTCCTAAGAAACTTCTTCAACTTGCCCATATCTTTAATTCCCTGTCTGGTTTCACAAATCAAAATCAACAACAATAACCGATCAATGATCATATATGCAAGCATAGATAATCTACATTGAGATAATTTCTTGTATGGTTTGGCAAAGACAGATGCAGTATAGATCAAAAGTGTGGCAGAAAACCTAGCTTAGGGATTCCAAAGAAAGATCGGAGAGGGAAACGCTGGATGAGCTTAATATCCTCCTAATATATGCAGAAAATTGTTCAGAACTAGCAATGTATACAACTATCATTCAGTTCCTGTAAAAATCTATCCTCAATACAATACTCCGATTCTCCATCCTCCACAACCTTCTAAGCCTTGAATACAATTTCCGCGACTTGCTACCAGTATAAATACGAAACCTAATCATCACCAAATACAACTCCTCACTAAAACACCTAATCAACAACCTCTTCAACTCCTCCATTCTCTCTTCCTAAAAATCAACACACAAAAACACGAAATCGACATCGAAAATCCTCCTTCCACCACAAACACGATATCTCACACATCAACACCTAATCAAATACAACTCCTCAATAAAACACCTAATCAACAACCTCTTCAACTCCTCCATTCTCTCTTCCTAAAAATCAACACACAAAAACACGAAATCGACATCGAAAATCCTCCTTCCACCACAAACACGATATCTCACACATCAACACCTAATCAAATACAACTCCTCACTAAAACACCTAATCAACAACCTCTTCAACTCCTCCATTCTCTCTTCCTAAAAATCAACACACAAAAACACGAAATCGACATCGAAAATCCTCCTTCCACCACAAACACGAAATCTCCCTCATCAAACACCTAATCAAACTGATTTACATTATACGTATAAAAAAACTACCAATCAATTTCAACAAAAAATATACAGATGCAAACAATTATCATACATATATCAACAACAATTAGCAATCAATTTCAATTATAATTTCAGTTACACATATGATTTTGGTAATAAAAGGGTTATATAAAAGTACCTAGCTTTTGGAGAGCTTGATAGAATTGTCACCCGACAAATATATTTGGTCTTTTTAAACTATTTATAAGCATCATAAACTATAAATGGGCTAATTAGTAAAAATAATCTTAATGGGCTGGGCTGGGCTTCGGATCAGAAATATCAAAACAACAAACCATAATTCTTTATGGGCTTTGGCTGACATACTACTTTCATGTAAGTTTTTTTTATGTAAAATTATGATTACGTACCATTTATTGAATTGTAGATCGGGATATTTCAACCAGATCATAGCATCTCCAACCACAAAGAACCTTTAGTTAAAAATGGATAAAACATGTCAAAAATAAAAATTATAGCTAATATGTAAAATTTTGCAATCTCCAACGGAAGATTCTTGTTATCTATAAATTTAGCTAACCTCAACATATAGTGAAACTCCACATCATCTATTACCGTATTAAAATAATACATTATATATAGGAACTTGAAATATTAATAACATACTATTTTTAAAATATAGCTAATCATTATAACTAACTCCATTGAAACACAATCTTTTACAGGTTGAGAAAATTTTACATATTCAACATTTTATATGATTTTAGCCAGCCAATTTAGCCAACCTTGTTGGAGATACTCTAGTATAAAATAGTTAGATATAATTTAAAATACAAATAATTGATGAGATGTCAAATTTAAAGTTTATATAAAATTTATAAATGTTGACCAACTATAGTCGATGACAAAATAAATTGTTAAATATTTATAAATGACTTAAAGCGAGAATGCATCGAAGATGCTCGTCCAAGGTCCATTCCGTCAAAGATGTTTTGTCGGAATGGTCCATTTTATGTTTCATTTGCGATGGAGTTTACTTTTCTTTTGCAATGCACTTTAAGTCTCTTCTCTGTGGTGATCAATGACTGCAAATTTAGAATTACGCAATTTTCCTCTAATTTCGGTAAATAGTTACCATTACTAGTAGACATAATTTTTCCTGGAGATAATTCTCTTAATACTAGTAGACATAATTTGTAGGTTCTGACTTGAATCTATAATTTTTTCTTGGACACTAGACATATTTCTTCTTGAATTTATCCAACATACAAAAAAATCATAACAATCATTCTTCTAATCATGGTCAGACTGTAATTGAAAACCACATCTAAAATGTAAATTTAAAATATTTGTACTTGTTGAAAATCAATCCATGGCCTCCACAAAATACAAGACGGCCCATGCATGAATCTCTGATCGACACCATTACAAAAAAGGGAATCTCTGAATAATCAAACCAGAGATCACAGAATGACAATGTTGAACAAAAATTAGAATCTGCATTCATAATTTCGCGCCAACCAGAACACCAGATTTCCTGAAGAGAACTCGCACTTATCTCTAATAGAGAACCACCCCACTTTGAATATCCAACACAGGGGAAGAGAGGAAGGAAGGATGATTGAATGCAAAATATTACAAACATAGCTATCTCAGATTAATTACCCCATATATATTATACCACCCAACCAATTTACATATTATGTCCTTCCCACAAAGGCAGCAGTGAATTTTCTTGAGATCCAATTTTTTTGCGAGACCACTCTTCAGCTTTGAGTGAAGGCCAACTAAGAGCAATAACAAAAGCAAATGTTACAACAGGCCACGAGTCAAAAAATTAATCCAAATGATGGGTATTTTGATATCACACTATTAAATATGAAGTAACTCATTTAAAGTGGTTCTAATATAATGGGGTTAAAAATTTATAGCTTTGTCACCAAAACATGTTTTGAATATTAAGCTGACACTCGCTGCTCGCATTAAGACTAAAAAGCATAATATTTCATTGTGTATGGCTCCAAATGATCCAGTGGCACCAAGATAATGTCATACAGAAACTCACTGCTTCTTAGAATTTGTCTATTTGTATAGTCCACTACTAATCATCAGAACAAATCATATTTAGTAATTAGATTATCCCTAAAATGAAATTAACAAAAGCTGTAAAGCTTCCCACTAGAAGTCAGAACTCAGAAGTATCAGGTATACATATTCCCCGTTTTATTAAATAATAGGTATATTATAGAACACGCGTAGTTTCTATCGTTATGGTACTTAAAATTGCACACACCACAACCATGCTTAAAGAGAGGCGTAAAAGCTCAAAGATTTGGTCACTAAAGGGGAGGGTCTCTGTTATGGTGAGCATGCTATCCCAGAAAAAAAAAATGCCCAGGGAGCAATTTCTGAGCACTTACACTGAGGCATGTATATGATTTTGTTTGCAAATGAGGGAAATAATGGTTTTTAGTTCATAAACCCCGATCCATGCCACATCTGATTGTCATCGACATGTATTAAAAAGTGCCAATCTGGCTAACGGCATTTCCTCTAGCTAACAGAATGAGAGTTAAGTGTGATATTGATATGTTGAGTGAGACTATTTTAATTTTAGTGAGGCATTTGATACATTAGAACCACTTTAATGAGTTACTTAATATTAAACCCCATACTATTAAGAAACAAACACCTCTAAAGTGATATTTCAGTTTCAAACAAGTACAGAATATACATATTCACACAAAAAGAATGCAAAAAATTTCAGATGTATATACTATATACCATTCATAAAACCGCTTGTCGTCCACAGAAAGGTGATCAGCCACAAAAGTTATAGCACCAGAACGATGATCAAATGGGTGAATGACAACCTGATGCAAATTCAATTGTATCACAAATCTAAAACTTGAAAATAAATAAATAAGATTACAAAACAGTTATACACACCGTCAAGCGTTCATCCGAATCGCCACAATCAGACAGGTTTCGTGATGCCTCATTCAACATTTTGGAACACTGTGAAGATGAAAAAAGAGGTTAAGAACATGCTCATTTTAGGACTGTAATATTACTTAAGCGAGGCATATGTAAATAAGTATAAGACTCCAAATAAAGGGAACAATTCCTTTGCAAAACCATAAGCTAACCACACAAAATGACCCAACTTTGAATTATGCTGCCAGGCTATTGTCCACATTTAAAATAACGAATTAATCATCAATACTTTGCAAATTTGATTGGCATTTAAATCTCTTAAATAAAAAATTCCAGACGTTGTATGTAAGTTAAGCTTGTGGTCCAACTGTCCATGGAATCGTTTCGTGTTTACCATTGTCCATGGAATCATTTCTTGTATTAATGGTAAACTTGGCTAGTTTATTGTCCTTGTCAAGACAGTCAGGCACTCAAGCTCCCGTCGGATTATTAATGGTAAACGTGGCTACTATGAAACAAAGAACAGTACTAACATTAAAATGGTACTAAGTAATGAGCTAAACTACTATCAAGGTCACTAATTTAAGTACAAGAACTGCTGAATCCAGTCACAAAATTAATGGCAGCATAGTGAGATTATCATCCCCACCCTCAAATCAACTTAAGGTCAGCTTCTAGCTTCTATTTGATTTGACTTGGATCTAGAAATTCGTCAGAGCCGTAATTAGTTTCTTTACTAGGGGTGGGGGTAGCAGAGCCTAAATTGTAAAAAAAAACCGTTGCAAAAAAGAATAATGTAAAATTATGAAGGAACAAACCTACGGGGAAATTTAAATAACAAGAAAAGAAGGTAGGGGAAGGCAATATCTAACTTTTTTGGAGCTTCTATATTATATTTGTTTTAACTTATAGATAGTCAGATTACACACAAATTGTCGCAGTTTTCACAACTTCGTTTACACATACATACCTGATTGGCAGATTGTATTGGCGTTCCATTCAGAAAAGCAATTGTATCATTTCGGCATACATGATTTACCTCAGCAACTGATTCATCAAATACCTAATCATCATAAAGTTCAGATATTTTAGCACAGATATACAATTGTGATAACAATCAATTTGCTAAAAAATAATCAAAATCGAACATTTAATGGCATTCAAGGAACGCAACATGACTAGTATTCTATTCGTTTTACAGAAGTTCTACTCGCTTTCTTTCTAACAGCTCTTCTTGAGTTTTTGGTTTCTATTGGTCTAGTGACTATTTATGTGTTTTACCAGAATATTAAGCAAGGATGGAACATCTTCGAGTAATGTTAAGTGAAAATTAACACCAGAATATACACAAACATGAAAAGAAACATCAGAATACATAACCTTTTTAACAACAACAGGTGAGTCCTCTGGGGATATTTTCAACTCTTGCCAGGTTTGATAGGATAATCGGTCTGCATCAACCATACTTAGTCCAAGCCAAGGGCGTACAACAGTCCTGCAATTAATAAAAAGCAAGTCCAGAAGAATATATGATGCAAATGCATTCTAATAGTAACTGCTTGCTATCAAATAATTTCCCAATAACACAAATAGCCTGAGAAGAGGGGTCATGTAGAAGGAAAAATATTGAAGAAGCCATTATAGTAGGCCTCAAAGGCAATTTTGGTTTAAACGACAAATAAGGGGGGTGTCATACCTGAAGGATCTCCACATATCTAAGCATGTGAGGATTACTCGAGTAGGAAGTGGATGAGCCAAATCACCATTACCGAAAAAGTTAACACCAATAATATCTCCCGTATCAGTGATAAGGGGACCACCTTCACACATCTAATCAGAAAACTTTGGTCAAATTTTTATCCGAGAGAGAGGCTAAATTTACCAAATAAAAGTCAACTACAACAGTGTTAATGTGCTTAAAATATTACGAATTTCTACCAATAATATCACAAAGCTAAGACCCCAGCCCAGATAATGTAATAAGTAGTCAAAGTACAATTATCTATTATTGAGAAATCAAATAATTATAAGTTCTTGACACATTACAAAAGATGGTGGAAATTCAGTCACTTATAATGCAACTTTGAGCACAGGAGAAAATTATAAAAGAAACTAATACTTCTTGGCTCATAAAGGGATTTGAAAGCTATCAACAGACATATATGTTTTTGTATGGTGCACAAAAAACTAGATTAAGACCATTGATAATCAAATGACAAGACCAATAAATAGTCCTATCTCTTCACTGGATATGCTAAAATTTGTCGCACAATTTTTGATGATGTATTAAAAAAAAGGAAAATAATAAAAATTTTGGATGATAAAATAAAACATTTTCATTATCATAAGTCACAAATGAAGGTACATGCGTCACAATTACCAGGAACAAAGATGATTATAGCAAACCACTATCATTATCATCAACCGCAAAGTTATGTATTACAATCACCATTGGTCATCACTTAAAGCATTGACATGACAAACCAACTTAAAATATATTTATCGTTTTGAAAAATCACTTTGTCGGTAACGAAGTAAAGATGCAAAAGCTAATAACATATTTACTCTACTAAACTTTTCCTAAATAAGACAAAAGAAACAATGAGAATACCTTAGGGGCGTAGCAGGTAGATCTCAGGAGCTCTCCACAACCGAAATGAGGATTCTCCTCGTATATCTCTCCAGGGTAATCACAGAACATGTATGCAGAAAAGGAACGTCCCAGGACTATAACGCTCGTACCCTCGACAATGTCACCATGGCATCTCAAATCTACCACTTTTGGCTGTTCCAAGGACTTCACTTTGAGGGTCAGAAGGCTATGGTAGTAGTCCACTTGTTCTTCTTTGGCGAGATGCAAGCTTCCATCTTCCATTCTTACAATTATCTAAAAGGAAGAAATTAAGACTAGTTAACTTAAGTGCAAGAAACAGATGGAAACAATGAAAACAAAGACAAAAATGAAAGGCTAAAAGCATCTTTTTGGCATATGAGCTTTACTTATTTTTTCGATATAGTCTATGAACTTTTAATTTCAAATTAACAACCCTCAACTTGGTGGTTATATTAAAAGGTCTTTAGTTAACAGAAGTGTAACGGGATCAAACAGAATTACATCTTGAATCTGACATGGACTGATACATGAAAAAATGACATCTGATGTGGCAACTCTTTTCAAACCAAATTAGATGTATGTACCTTGTACCTCTTTCTTATCATATATTAATACAACTAAAATTATGTTTCATACTTTTTTTGGATTTTAGAACTGCTGCTATATGAATGCTACCCTCTTGAAATTCTTACAGTATATCCTACAGAGGCATGTCCGCAGGAATCCTGGACACATGCTCAGAATGTATACGTATTTAGTCATTGGTAAACAAAGAAATACATTAGAACAATAGTTTGGTAAAAGTATGGAGGTATCTCCTGTTGAGAGAGGGGACTAGAAAAGTAAAGTTTGAGTAAAAAGACAAGTCCATGAGTCATTGTCTAGGTGTATATATGTATATACACAAGAGGCATGCCACATCAGATGTCTTTGTCCATCACTACATGTTGGATGCCATATGTAATTGCAATTGCTTCTGTTACACTTCTGTTAAACAAGGACCTTTTAATATAACGAGAACCAAGTTCAGGGTTGTACATCTGAAGTTAAGAGTTCATAGATCATATGAAAAAAATGAGGAAAGTTCATATACCAAAAAATGCATTTTTTTTCAAAACAAAATAACTAATTAACAAGGACTAACGTGTGATTCAGCAAAGGACTCCTTTGGCCTCCAAAGGAGTTTTGCAGACGTCAGTATAATAGCTTCATTCTCACTGGAAGACCAAGCGATTATGAGGCCGGAGCAATCTACTTTCCTTTCCACACCTTATATTGAAATTAGATCAACTATTTAGTATAACAGTTAAAAAATATTAAATTGCTTAGTATACAAATGTTTCAAAGGTAATATTAAATTGGAAATTGGAACAAAAACAATTTGGAACTATTACATCTCTAATGTTTGATGCAAGGACTTTTCATCCAAATCATATTTCAATGACTATGTTTGTATCATACATGCTTGTCTCGACCATGAAATATGATAATTGAAATATACAATTCAACGAAAACTCCCTACCTAAATTGGCTTAAATAGACAGAATATGCTGGGAAGTAACGAAATGTGATCTTTAACAGAATAAGACTTTTAATATCGACCAAAATGCAAGTACACAAAATGGACTTTACTTTAATTGTTTCCTCGTCCTAAAAATTACATGACTCAAAAAAGAAAAGAAAAAGGGAGAGTTCTTTACCATAGAAACAAGAAACAGAGACAACCGAAGGTGAAATAGTGGAATAGACAGCCCTCAATTTTTTCCTCTGGTCTCTGGTTAAGACATGCCTGGAATCTGACCAGAAAATCACAAGATTAACAACATAACGTAATATGCACCAGCTGAGATATGCGTTGATCAACTATTATTGTTAGAATATTGCTTATATTTAATTTAAAATACACGTGCATAGATAAATAGATACAAAATTTTATTGCACATCATATATAGGTCATGTTGTATACACAAACAAGAGGTAAATTTGCAAGACCTAAAGGTTACTTTTTAACTTATAACTCAACGGTATCATATGACAAAATCTGAGGCAATCCAGTCAAGATTATGCATCACTATAGCTCAAACTTACTTTTAATTTGACAAATCTTCAGAACAGTTAAAGTTTCTTCCTCTAAAGACAGTAATTGTAAATAAGCCCAAAAACACAATTTTAGACACTTTCCAGCGGCAAAACCTACATAAGGTTTTTGGGACTGTAAAAGCAGAATATTGTTGCATTACTTTAGTCTCTATTTTAGTTACTTTTACAGGAGAATTTAAACTTTAGAATCCACAATCACCGATTAATGAACCTTTTGTTCCACATAACATGCGTGTGTATATACTACAATTTCTCTGCTTGCTATTGGATAGGTCACCAAAAATTCAAGGAAAGAAACCTCGAACAAAGCAGTTAATCTTTTCAAACAAATACCAAGTAAAAATCATCTCACCTCGAGACAGTTCAGTAACAAAATCATCTGATGAAGAATATTTAGGATCACGATAGTGATCTCGAATGCCTGCACATTATGACAATAAGTTATACTATAGAATTGATGATTGACGATGAACTTGATAAAAATGGAATCAAGTAATAAGTCTGATCATTATTAATTTACAAACTTTGAAGAACCGGGGATTGATCAAATCCTGCATCTATGGAGAGTGTATCCATTTGAGCTGGAGAGGTGAGAGTAAGCTCAAGGCGAGGGACATTAATAGGTCCAGGATAGTCAAAGCAGATCCCAGCATCCAAAGTTTCCAAATAAGGGGCAGAATCACTTCCTTTTTGTTCTAATCTAGCAACATCATCTGTGTTCATTTCACGTCTTTTAAACCATACCCTCCTCATTCTAACCCATATCCTCCTCATTTTTTACCTGTTCCACATATTAAAAATTACTACATGTTATCAGTTGTGTGTCAAAGTTACCAAAATTACATAATGACTATGACATAGCAAATGAATTGGCTATCACCACGTTCTGTTTTCTTAATCCGGCCAGAGGCCACTTTCGAGGAGTTAAAAGTATATAAACATCCTAACATAAACATCAATTAAAATAGTTTCCATTTCTTCTACAACATCCACACTTGCAAAACTACCACCATTGGTCCCAAAAAAACCTTTCAATAGATAACTTAACCTTTAGAATAAATAATACAATCGTAGTCATACACATTAACTACCTTACTAATTCGATGCAACTTTAGAATGAAAATGGACATATATCCAAACTCATAACTAGCCACACATAGAGATAAAACAGACTTAAACCAAATTAAATCAGAATTATACAAATTTTAACCTAATTAAACCAAAATCATCACAAATAATCAAATATGATCATGTCCGCAAAAATCTCGCAATCCAACAAATCACTATCAATCTACCGCAACACCCCCTCTGTTTTTTCACATGACTGCTTCACTTTTTGCACGCACTTGTCTAAACATCACTTGTCTCAGTAGCATTTTGTAGGCAAAAAGAAATAACAACTTGTATTTATGACTATCTAAACATAAAACACATACGTTTCGATAATTCTATCAAACACCAAAATCACAAACAAATAATGATTCAGAAACAATAACAAATCATAATTTCAAAAACCCACTTTCAATCAAACAAGAGTGTGTGTGTTGAATGGAGGTTAGATTGTAACATGCCTGTGAAATGTTGGTTCTGAGGAGTTGTTTCCAGAGAGTTCTATTCGTAAGGGAAGGGTTTAAGAGGCTACGTCGGTGTAATAAGGAAGGTGGAAGGGTTTTGATCTTTGGGAGTTAGCAAATTATTTAATATTATTATTTTATTTACTTAGCTTATTCCATAAGTCATAAGTACAATGTCAATTCCGTTTTTTTATCTTTTTTTTTTTACTGAAATAATGGCAATTCCTTTCAATTTTTTTAGTTTAAACATAAATTGATGCACGGGAAATTATGTATATGTGGACTTTCCTTTTTGATATCTTGATCATTGGATCGTGTAACTATACATGATAAATCAGTCGTTTCGTGTCGTGTAATTTCGTGTTTCGTGTACTTTTTGGCTATACACGAAAACGACACGAACTCAAATCGTGTACCCAAAACTGTAACACGAACACGACACGAGATACACGAATTTTTTCGTCGTGTACACGAAACGAAACGAAATAAACACGAATAGCAACGAAAACACTAATGTTTACATGAAATTTCTTAAAATTATGCGGTTGACCTAACCCTAAAATCCTAAATTGTATTGATATTTTATAAAATATCAATTAACATTTATACTATATATATAATATATATTTTTAATTATTTATATATTTATTTATGTCGTGTACTTCGTGTCGTGTCGTGTACTTGAAGGGTAAATCCAAAAACGACACTAAATCGGGGTCGTGTACTTTCGTTTTCGTGTATTTTCGTGTCGTGTACTTAAAATGCAAACACAAACACTAAATTTTCATGTTGTTTTCGTGTCGTGTATAAAATTGTTAGGTCTACGCGTAACCGTGTACTTGTACAGTTAATGAATTTTTTGTATGGTTATGAATTTCTTTTATTATGTACAAAAATCTATTCGGGCGCGACGAAAACTTATTAAAAAAAAAATTCGATTGACATGTAAACATGGGACTTGTAAGTACACCACAAGTATTATGTTTGGAATTTATTTTTGTCCGAATACATTTGTGAATGTATACTTGGAATATCTCAGAAAGGCACTTTTATACTTGCAACTGTCTGCTAAATATTTGCATGTTAAGTAGTGACCAACGAAGACCTGAAGTCGACAGTGCTCAGGAATGATTCAACTCTTGGTTCACTCGTAAAATGTCCAACTCAAGGTAGCAGGTTTTACAATACTATGTGGTTACAGACAATGTGGTTACAGACATGGATATTTTTCACTAAACTACAAAGTCTCTTCATCCTAAATTTTGATGCAACTTCATCGTACAAGTTATTAACGACTCGAAATTCCTTGTGTTTTATTTTGTAGGATAATTGAAGTTAAATTTTTTGCCTATTTACTTCCATTACACCCAATGTATTAAATCTCTGTTGCCTACGAGCAGTAGTAGCATGTTTGCTTCAGGCAACTTCTGTCTTGCTTAAATTGACTATTACTGGATGCTCCCTCATATTTCAGATATAACAACTGAGCATTCTTTCACATTTGCCTTGGCAAAAAGGAAACTGTCATCAGCAAAAAACAAATAAGAGACTCTGGTTGCCCGTTTACAGATCTTGCACCATGAATGAATTAGTTCTCGTTTGCTTGCTGCTTTAGCTAATAAGGTAGAGATGAGAAAATTGACATGGGAATATAGAGGCACCTTGCCAAACTCCCCTAGAAGTCTAAGAAGCTATCGTCGTAGAGATGATTTTGTATAGCACATTACAACAACTAATGGGCCTGAATTCTCCAATAACCTTCAGCTCCTTGCATTCTGGGATCGGTACCACGCACGTTTAATTCTGAAAGATAATACTGTGATCAGCTCTGTGAGTCTCTGACCTTTTGTATCTCCTACTTGCATGTCTTTGAAACTAAAGAAACGCGATCAGATCTTGCTCTATCTATTCTGCTCAGTTGGAACTAGGTTATAATCTGATGGGGCCTGACGGAGCAAACGCCTTAGCTGAAGTTCTCAAGTTTTATGGTGTAAAAAGGCTAATGCTTGGTTGGTGTCAGGACATCAAATAATTATGCAGGGTGCTATCTGCCTAGCTCGCAGCTTGAAGGTAATAACATTGAATGTGATAATACACCTAGTGGCTGAGATTGAACTTAAACAAATATGGTACTACTCACAATCACAGGAGCTACCTAAAATAACACATGACAAGAGAACACAACCTGCTGAACATAACCATACAATTGACCCGTTTGACAGTTTCAAAAAGAGTTTGAACACCAAATACAGCATAAAGTGTCTACATTTTTTATCATTATAACAAGGATGTAGTTCAACTGTTCAAGATCTCGTAGAAATAGGATGCTAATGACGGAAGGGCTTAAAAACATTTTCTTTAAGAGGATCAATCCAGGAGTTATTAAATGGCATCCAGCCTTTCGGGTCACCAGCCTTTCTGGTCAGCAGCAGCTTTGACAAAAAGAAAAACGAGTCATGATATAGAATTAAAAAAATGAAGATTACATGGAAAATGAAAACTGAAACAAGGGGAAGGAAGATTACATACAATATAAAACAGGAGTACCTATATATAATATGGGGATGAGAACCGAGAAGTGTACGCGACCCCCGAGGCAGCCTGATATTGCACACTAAGAGCATCAAAATAGTCCTTAACAGATTGTTCAGGAGGGGGGAGTTTGAAATCTTCTTCCGCCTTCATTAAGGCGTCAGCTTTGACAGATAGAACAACAATAAGTCATCACATATAATTGATGAATTAAGATCAAATGAAAAATGAAAACTGAAACAAGGGCAAGGAAGATTAGATACAATATAAAACAGGAGTACCTATAATTCGGGGTGGGATATGAGAAGAGTACGTGACCCCCGAGGCAGCCTGATATTGCACGCTAAGAGCATCAAAATAGTCCTTAATAGATTGTTCAGGAGGGGGGAGTTTGTAATCTTCTTCCGCCTTCATTAAGGCGTCAGCTTTGACAGACAGAACAACAATAAGTCATCACATATAATCGATGAATAAAGATCACATGGAAAATAAAAACTGAAACACGGGGAAGGAAGATTACATACAATATAAAACAGGAGTACCTATAATTCGTGGTGGGATATGAGAAGAGTACGTGACCCTCGAGGCAGCCATAAATTGCGCACAAATAGCATCAAAATCATCCTTAGAAGTAGGTTCAGGAGGGGGGAGATTGCAAACATTTTCCGAGTTATTAAAGGCGTCCCATCTTTTTGGGTCAGGAGCAGCTTTTTGCATGTTGTTACGTTGCCTTCTCTTACGAGACTTGGAAGTTTTGTTCTTTCGTTGCTTCTTCCTAAGAAACTTCTTCAACTTGCCCATATCTTTAATTCCCTGTCTGGTTTCACAAATCAAAATCTACAACAATAACCGATCAATGATCATATATGCAAGCATAGATATTCTACATTGAGATAATTTCTTGTATGGTTTGGCAAAGACAGATGCAGTATAGATCAAACGTGTGGCAGAAAACCTAGCTTAGGGATTCCAAAGAAAAAGCGGAGAGGGAAACGCTGGATGAGCATAATATCCTCCTAATGTATGCATAAAATTGTCCACAACTATCATCAGTAACTCTAAAAATCTATTCTCAATACCGCACTTAAATTCTTCGCCCATTAATACAATTTACGCATAGGCCATTAACGTCAACTTCCTACCAGCAGAAATCCGAGACCTAATCATATTAGGTCAGAAAAACCTTGCTTAGGGATTTAAAAAAAAAGAGCGGAGAGGGAGACACTGCAGTCTCTTAATATTCGTAGAAAATTGTTCAGAACTAGCACGTATACAACCTATCAATGAGTTCCCGTAAAAATCTATCCTCAATACCACACTCAGATTCTCCATCCTCCACAACCTTCTAAGCCTTAAAAATACAATATCTGCATAGGCCTTAATATCGACTTCCTACCAGCAGAAATACGACTATACGAGAACTAGTCATCACCAAATACAACTCCTCACTAAAACACCTAATCAACAACCTTTTCAACTCCTACATTCTCTCTTCCTAAAAATCAACACACGTAAACACAAAAACACGAAAATCGACATCGAAAATCCTCCTTTCACCAGTCCTCACCACAAACACGATATCTCCCTCATCAACACCTAATCAAACTGATTTACAGTGTATAAAATGCAATTACATTATACGTGTAAAAAACTACCAATCAAAAAATATACAGATGCAAACAATTAATATACCTTAGTTATACATATATCAACAACAATTAGCAATCAATTAGCAATAATAATTTCAATTACACATATGTTTTTAGTAATAACAGGGTTGGTTATATCAAAGGGGAGAAGAGTACCTAGCTTTTGTAGAGCTTGATAGAATTATAACACGACAAATATTTGGTCTTTTTTAACTATTTATAAGCATCATAAACTCTTAATGGGCTGGGCTGGGCTTCAGCTCAGAAATATTAAAATAACAAACCATAATTCTTAATGGGCTTTGGCTGACTTACTTTTTTTATATCGTCGCTTTCCTAATCAAAATCTAATTGATCGAATTGAAAATTTTAAAATTGAAACTAAACCTTTAGTTCGTTTGCAATTATACTTCTAAATTCTAGAAATTGAAAATATATGATTTTTGTTTCAATTGTGTTTTAAAACTAAATCTCATTAACAGAACTTATTCTTTTTCCTCTTCAGAGCCCCCTTTCACTTTCAGTGGTCAAACTTTAATCCAAGTTTCAAAATGTTGGGTATTGTTTAAAATAAGGATATACGCGATTCGGATCAAATCGATTTGAAGCTAAAAGTCGAACCAAATCGCATATAGCGATTTTCCAAAAATTACATCTGCAATCACATATGCGGTTGCGATTAATCACATTAACTCCAACCGCGAAATTGCGGTTAATACGATCTGATTTGCGGTTCAACCACCTGTTACAAATATGATAATAAATTTAAAATGATAAATTTAGATTTTAATAAATTATTACACATATTAAGTCCAAATTATCATTCTTGTGAGAAAAGTGAAAATATGTCATTTACGAGGAAAAAGTTACCCAATATGATAAATAATAACTAGATACATACCTAATCCTCCACAAGCTTCTAAGCCTTGAATACAATTTCCGCGACTTCCTAGCAGTATAAATACGAAACCTAATCATCACCAAATACAACTCCTCACTAAAACACCTAATCAACAACCTTTTCAACTCCTACATTCTCTCTTCCTAAAAATCAACACACTAAACACAAAAACACGAAATCGACATCGAAAATCCTCCTTCCACCACTCCTCAGTCCTCACCACAAACACGATATCTCCCTCATCAACACCTAATCAAACTGATTTACAGTGTCTAAAATGCAATTACGTGTATAAAATTACCAATCAATTTCAACAAAAATTATACATATGCAAACAATTATCATACCTTAGTTACACATATATATCATCAACAATTAGCAATCAATTTCAATAATAAATTTCAATTACATATATGTTTTATATATACCTTGCTTTTGGAGAGCTTAATCAAATTGTAACCCGGCAAATATTTGGTCTTTTTTAACTATTTATAAACATCATAAACTCTTAATGGGCTGGGCTCTATGGCTCACAAATATTAAAATAACAAATGATAATTCTTAATGGGCTTTGCCTCACTCACTATTTAAAATATTGCAAATTATTATCATGTTTAATATACTTGTATTGTTCTTTTTCTTCGATATTTTTTATTTATATCGGGTGCTATTAGAGCATTTCCAACCGTCTTTTAGTTCACTCCTAAATATATTATAAAAAATTAAGCTCTTAACAAGTTATTATATTGATTTGTGTGTCAACTCCAACAACACTCTCTATAATGACTCTTTATTTTATATTATATTACATTGATAAGTGATAAATAAATTTTACTTATAAATTCATTAAAATGTTTGATAAATTATAACTTATAAATTATTAATTTTTTTGAAGGGTTATTAAAAAAAGTTAAGAATTACAAAATTAAATTTATTTAAGTTGAATTAAGTGTTTTGTTACAAGTGAATTATTATCATACATATAAACGAATCAAAATCAAAATAACAGCATTACTGTCCACGTTAAAATAAAATATAAGTAACATTAAAACTTTTCAACTAATGGAGTTACACTGTATTTTTTATAATCTATCATATTTGATTTGAAAAAGTTAATTTAGTTAAACATGAAATAAATAATAAAATTACATAATAGAAACAACGTTAAACTGAAGCATGGGAAAAAGTATTTCATAATTAAGTCAAAGGAGAGGAAAAAGTACAGGTTCACCAACTTCTCCATTTCCCTGAAATAAGTTGTAAAGTTGTTCGGTAAGTGAAAGATCCAAACATGTAATGAAAAGTTAATTTGAACTTAAGGTTAAGTTAAGCTGCTTGTACGGTTTCCCAAACATGCATATAATATGTTTGTTATTCTCCACCAAGCCATATTTTTACATGTGTTGGGAGTCCTTACACTGCTATCAGTGAGTCTTTTACTTACAATCAAGTCATTTCTGATGAAAGATGGATTGATGCTATGTCTGTGGAGTTACATGCCTTGGAATCAAATAATACCTGGATTGTAGTTCCTCTTCCTGCTAATAAAAAGATCATCGGATGCAAGTGGGTTACAAGCTAAAGTATTTGGCAGATGGATCTTTAAGCCCGCTTGGTTCCTAAGGGCTATACACAAATTGTAGGCCAAGATTATCATAATACTTTCTCTCCGGTCGTTAAAATGGTTACTGTCCGTACTATTCTTGATTTAACAGCTGTAAAGCGCTAGGATATTCACCAATTAAACGTGAACAACGTTTTCCTTCACGGTGACTTACCGGAGGAAGTATACATGAAGCTTCCAAAAGATCATTCTTTACATGATACAAACTATGTTTGTAAGTTGAATAAGTTCATTTATTGTCTCAAACAAGCCTCGAGACTTTGGTTCAAGAAGTTGGTCTCTGGTTTGCTTGATCTTGGTTTTACTCAAACAATCGCCGACTACTTGCTGTTTGTTACAAGTCTGCTGATGTTTTTGTCACAACTTTGGCTTATATCGATGACATACTTTTTACTAGCAGTAGTTCTGATTTTATAGCACATGCCAAAGTTGTCTTGCATGCTACAGATTTGAACTTGCATAACATTTATTTTAGAGCTTGCATAGCGCTTTTAAACGCTATGTAAGCCAATGCTATGGAAGTTCATTTTACTTACTTAGCGCTTTTTTTGGCGCTCTCTAAGTACCTTACTTAGGTAGCGGTTTCACAAGTGTTATCATATTTGATTTGAAAAAGTTAATTTAGTTAAACATAAAATAAATAATAAAATTACATAATAGAAACAACGTTAAACTGAATCATGGGAAAAAGAATTTCATAAATAAGTCAAAGGAGAGGAAAAAGTATAGGTTCACGAACTTTCCCCATTTCCCTGAAATAAGTTGTAAAGTTGTCCGGTAAGTGAAAGATCCAAACATGTAATGAAAAGTTAATTTGAACTTAAGGTTAAGTTAAGCTGTTTATACGGTTTCCCAAACATGTATGTTTTGTTATTCTCCACCAAGCCATATTTTTACTTGTGTTGGGAGTCCTTACACTGCTATCTGTGAGTCTTTTACTTACAATCAAGTCATTTTTGATGAAACATAAAACACATGCACGTTTTGATATTTCTATCAAACACCAAAACCACAAACAAATAATGATTCAGAAACAATAACAAATCATAATTTCACGGGGTTGTGTGATTTAATATCATTTTTCAAAAACCCTGTTTCAATCAAACAAGTGAGTGTGTGTGTGTGTGTGAATGGAGGTTAGATTGTAACATGCCTGTGAAATGTTGGTTCTGAGTTGTTGTTTCCAGAGAGTTCGATTTGTAAGTGAAGGGTTTAAGCGGCTATCTCAGTGTAATAATGAAGGGTTTTGATCTTTGGGAGTTGCAACTTGGTTAATATTATTTTATTTACTTAGCGTATTCGATAAGTCAATAATTTAAAATTGATTTTCTTATCCAGTAGTACAATGCCAATTCCTTTTTTTTTTCTCTTTTTTTTACTGAAATAAGGGCAATTTTTTTCAATTTTTTTAGTTTAAACATAAATTGATGCAGGGGAAATTATGTAGACGTGTTGAATCGTTTAATTCAGCATGGGATGAAACAATCCGTCTATACTATGGTAGAAGCTATCCAACAGGAAATGATTGTGGAACGTCGTGTTTTGCGATCAGCTAAGGCACCTCTAAGTCGATCGACTTACCGTTTCCAAGCAAACCCTCGCCCCCAGTTTCCATATTACTTTAATACTTCCCAACGTAATCAAACAACATTTTACCGGTCCACTCTCCATCATCTTAATGATATGCCACAATCTCCTTTGATCAACAACCAACAGTACACCAATTTTACACACTCTCAGACACCACCCCGCAGAAAAACATGTCCATCCTTCCTACTCCTCACGAATCTCAACACACTTCGATTCATACAAACATTGTTTAATTTACGAGGACCATGAAATTACACACATGAACATTGAATTTATTAGACCGCATGTTGGATAATTTATACCGCAAAATCTTATGGAACAAGAAGTGAGAAGTTGGATAATTTTATGATCTCATGCAAAATCTTCAATTTCTCATTTTTAGTGAAACCTATTACTTTCATCTATACATTTTACACTTTTCTTAGGTACTTTAAAATATAATTCTTTTGTTATATGTACAATTTGAATATTTTCCTTTTCCTCATTTCATGATCCTTACAAATAAAACTAAAACTAATTAAATGAGAAAAGCAAAATAAAATTATTAAAAAAAAAAGACATATAAAATTGAAGGAAACAACAAGTATTTAACTCTGAAATACTAAACAACCAATCCGCTGATCCAAGTATTTAAGGCCATGTATCGAGCCAATGGCTGGAGTGTCCGCGTGACTAAAAAGCTTGCAGGTACTGATCCTCTGTCATGAAGAAGATCGAGAAGCGAGGTAAAAATTGAATATATTTTTTACCCAAGAATCTTGTTTTACACAAAAACAAAACTATAATTTTTTGTGCCGAGATGATATTTACCAGAAGATCATGAATAAAATACAGCTACTTCTTGATACACTGAAGGAACCACTGGATAATAGATTGTTTCCTGAAAAAACCCAGTGGATAATAGATCTCTATTACTCCTTCAAGCTGCATGTAGAACTCAAGAGGGTTTTGCAGAATAAATACTGCCTTTTACCGTGACAAATGACAATCTACAACAAAATTTCCGCCTAGCAAAATAAAAGGCACCTGCAGGGATATTTTACTTAGATCTCAGTACATTTTTTCAGTACAAATTTGACATATTCAATTCGTTATCAATCGATATTTGTAATAGGTAATATTACAATAATTTGTAATACGAGAAGTATAATGTATTTGGGAAAAAAAACACCACCTATAATTTATTTGGTTTTTCGAGAACTTTTTTTCTTGGTCTCGCGTAACAATGGCACATTAGAGTTGAGTTATCTAATGGTTTGGAGCATTAAAACAAAGTGCAAAGGGAGTAATTGTGAAATTTCTCAGATAAACTCTTTGAATCACGCAAATGACATAATACTTGCATGAATTTCAGTTAAAAATAGTGCAGTGGCTACTTTACCATTTGGTTACAGTGGCTACTGGCTAGTGCAGAGACATGCTATAGTTTACTCTTTTTTTTGAATAATTTTGCATCAGATGCTCTACGTACAAATTTGCATGGGTGATTGCAAACTCATGCAGTTTTAATGACTAATAAAAAAGGAGGTAATTTGAGTAAAATTTTTGTTTATTTACTCTATGTCTCTATCTATCATTCATGAACATTAAAAAGAGAGGTAAAAAAGTTTGGTAAATTTACTGTACAACAGGAAAGCAAGCTTGTTGATTTAACAGGGCAGCTGGCTACTGAAGCATATTGTACTATTTCTCATTTTCGTAGATCAATTATGCATGCCTAGAGTCCTTTATGGCTGTATCAGTTATCAGAAGATATGGTTCCCCTCGGTCCTTAATTACATGTACATTTGAATTTTCTAGAAGTTAAATAAACTAATTTTTGATCAAACATTACAAATAATTTATTTAATTATTTTTAGAAACTGAAAATTATATTTGAAAATAGATTAAATATATCTTTCAAATATATAATTTTTTTATTTTTTTCAATTATCTAATATATGTAAAATTTAGTCAAAATTGAGTCAATTTGACTAGTTAAAAGTTAAAATGAACATGTATTTAGGGACCAATGGAATAATGAATAGCATGTGTGAATTTTATAATTTTTTTCAAGAACACTAAAAAACAAAAAACATGTTCATTTCATAAATTTTAATGATTGAATTTGCTTGTAATCCCATGATTGCTCTCAAACGAGTAACATCCACAGTTAAAGAGACAATGTACACACTCTGTGTTTGTGTGATCCATATTCGTCTATTTATGAGTTCGATGTAACCAAATGATTTTGTTTAAAGTATCCTGATTTACTGTGTTGTGCAGATTCTTCTTTCGTCAAAGAATATAAGAAGAGAGATAGAGAGATAGGGAAACTATCAATTTTTATAGTCAAGGACAAGCGTTCTTTTAATCAGATTTAATGTATTTATGGAGTATCGTGAAATTATGTTTTGCAACCCATAAATTTAAATAATATTCATGGTTGTGTTAAGTTAGATTTTTTTTTTATTGTAATTTGAGTCGAGTCGGATATTCGTTATACGTGTTTGAGTCGTTTAATCAGCGAGTCAAGTCGAAATCGAGCCGCTCATCTAAGTTAAATGAGTTCAAATTTTTAGTTGAACCCAACTCGTTAAATCAACTAGTCGAGTCAAGTTTACTTGCAAGCCCTATAGAGTCATGTTTACTAAATATTTTCTAGAAATTTATCTATCTTAGTTTTTCGCTAATTTTTTTTACCCAAGAATCTTGTTTTACACGAAAACAAAACTATAATTTTTTGTGCCGGGATGATATTTACCAGAGGATCATGAATAAAAGACAGCTACTTCTTGATACATTGAAGGAACCACCGGATAATAGATTGTTTCCTGAAAAACCCAGTGGATAATATATCCCTATTACTCCTTCAAGCTGGCATGCATGCAGAACTCAAGAGTCAAGAGGCTTTTACAGTGAGGGACTGAGGCTGAGGGTAGCTTAGCTCTACTTCCCATGCTCAACAAATGTGTATAACAGTTAGGTTGTTGAGTAGAGAGTAATGGAGCAGTGCCGGAAATTACAATAATTTGTAACAAATAATATTACAATAAATGTTAAGTGAATTAAATTAAATGAAATTTATTTAAGTTGAATTAAGTGTTTTGTTACAAGTGAATTATTATCATACATATAAACGAATCAAAATCAAAATAACAGCATTACTGTCCACAATAAAATAAAATATAAGTAACATTAAAACTTTTCAACTAATGGAGTTACACTGTATTTTTTATAATCTATCATATTTGATTTGAAAAAGTTAATTTAGTTAAACATGAAATAAAGAATAAAATTACATAATAGAAACAACGTTAAACTGAAGCATGGGAAAAAGCATTTCATAATTAAGTCAAAGGAGAGGAAAAAGTACAGGTTCACCAACTTCCCAATTTCCCTGAAATAAGTTGTAAAGTTGTCCGGTTAGTGAAAGATCCAAACATGTAATGAAAAGTTAATTTGAACTTAAGGTTAAGTTAAGCTGCTTGTACGGTTTCCCAAACATGCATATAATATGTTTTGTTATTCTCCACCAAGCCATATTTTTACTTGTGTAGGGAGTCCTTACACTGCTATCTGTGAGTCTTTTACTTACAATCAAGTCATTTCTGATGAAACATAAAACACATGCATGTTTCGATATTTTTATCAAACACCAAAACCACAAACAAATAATGATTCAGAAACAATAACAAATCATAATTTCATGGGGTTGTGTGATTTAATATCATTTTTCAAAAACCCTGTTTCAATCAAACAACAGAGAGTGTGTGTGTGTGTGTGTGTGAATGGAGGTTAGATTGTAAATGCCAGTGAAATGTTGGTTCTGAGTTGTTGTTTCCAGAGAGTTTGATTTGTAAGTGAAGGGTTTAAGCGGCTATCTCAGTGTAATAATGAAGGGTTTTGATCTTTGGGAGTTGCAACTTGTTTAATATTATTTTATTTACTTAGCATATTCGATAAGTCAATAATTTAAAATTGATTTTCTTATCCGGTAGTACAATGCCAATTCCTTTTTTTTCTCTTTTTTTTTTACTGAAATAAGGGCAATTCTTTTCAATTTTTTTAGTTTAAACATAAATTGATGCAGGGGAAATTATGTAGACGTGTTGAATCGTTTAATTCAGCATGAGATGAAACAATCCGTCTATACTATGGTAGAAGCTATCCAACATGCAATGACTGTGGAACGTCGTGTTTTGCGAGCAGCTAAGGCACCTCTAAGTCGATCGACTTACCGTTTCCAAGCAAACCCTCGCCCCCAGTTTCCATATAACTTTAATACTTCCCAACGTAATCAAACAACATTTTACCAGTCCACTCTCGATCATCTTGATGATATGCCACAATCTCCTTTGATCAACAACCAACAGTACACCAATTTTACACACTCTCAGACACTACCCCCGTAGAAATACATGCCCATCCTTCCTACTCCTCCTGAATCTCAACCCACACATTCTCAAAAATTCCCTCCTACCTCTCGCCAATCCCATCAAATAAATACCCATTTCGCTAATAAAAACACCCAAAATTTTTCACCCCGGCCCAAATATCAAAACAATTATGCGAAGTTTCGAGGAGATAAGTGCAAGTGCAACAAATGTCAGCAGCCTGGGCATTCTTCAAGTGATTGTCGTAAATTTAATGGTTTTGTTGATGCTCCTCAGCTTGGGAATGATGTAAATGAAGACATGGACAGCGAGAAAGATGATTCTGAAGACGTGTATGAATCACATGGTGATCATTTTTTGGGCATAATCTCTCCATTGTTAGTTACTCAGACTTGTCATTCACAAAGGCATAAAATTTCCAGGTCATGGTGTGAGATTGAAGGAAAGATATATGACGCGATCATGGATAGTGGGAGTGTGGAAAATTATATTGCTTCCAATGTGGTGGAGAAATTAGGTTTACCAGTCAAACCACATCTGCATCCTTATTCCGTTGGTTGGATTATGGATTCTTCATCTCAGCGCATAACTCATCAATGTTCAGTAAATTATTCTTTTCCAAATTTTGAAGACACTGTTCTTTGTGATGTCATCGACATGAATGCTACTCATCTACTTCTTGGCAGGCCTTGGCAGTATGATCTGCGTGCAATTCATAATTGTTACGAGAATACTTATATATTTTGCAAAGATGGAAAAAAGAAGGTGTTGCATCCTTCTACATCTTCTCCTCTTGTTTCTGAACATAGTGATGGCCTTACTAGTGCGCTGGTTGCAACTATTGCTCATTCGGTACATAATACTCATACTTTAAATTCTCATGAAGATAACAAACCTATGATTGTGATTCCTGCAAAAGTACAACCTTTTTAGCACACTTTGCCGACTTATTTCCAAATGAGTTACATGCACGTTTACCTCCATTGTGTGATCTTCAACATCAAATTGATTCTATTCCAGGTGTTTCTCTTCCTAATCAAGCACACTATCGTTTGAGTCCGAAAGAGCACGAAATCTTGCAAGGGCAGATGAATGATTTGTTAGGTAAAGGTTTGATTCGACCTAGCAAAAGTCCTTGTGCTAGTCCTGCTTTTTTGGTTGGGAAGAAAGATGGCGGATGGCGAATGTGTATTGATTGCAGAGCTTTGAATAAGATAACCATTCCATACAGATTTCCGATTCCTCGAATCGATGACATGATTGATATGCTTACTGGTTCCACAGTGTTTACGAAGCTTGATTTACGTAGTGGGTATCATCAAATTCATATTCGTGAGGGTGATGAATGGAAAACTGCATTCAAAACACGTGAAGACTTATATGAATGGATGGTGTTACCGTTTGGTTTTTCTAATGCTCCCAGCACATTTATGCGACTCATGAATCAGGCATTGCAACAATTTCTTGGTCATTGTGTTCTTGTTTATTTTGACGATATTTTAATTTATAGTTCAAGTGAAGAAGAACATGTACGACACCTTTCACAAGTGTTCCAGGTGCTCTCTGATAATGCTCTCTTTGTGAATCTAAAGAAGTGTACTTTTCTTTCACACAAAGTCATATTCGTGGGTAACATTATCTCAGATAAAAGGATTATGGTGGATGAGTCTAAAATTAAAGCAATTGCAGAATGGCCTACACCTACTTGTATTCGTGATGTACGAAGTTTTCATGGTTTAGCCTCTTTTTATCGACGATTTGTAAGAAATTTCAGTACTATAGCTGCTGGTTTGACAGATTGCATGAAGTGTGAAAAATTTAAGTGGACTGAAGAAGCAGATAAGAGTTTTAATACTCTTAAAGAAAAATTATGCACTGCACCAGTTCTTGCTCTACCTGATTTCGAGAAGCCATTTGAAATTGACTGTGATGCATCAATTACTTGTATTGGTACTGTTTTGTCTCAAGAGGGTCATCCAGTTGCGTATTATAGTGAAAAAAATTCTGATGCTCGAAAAAAATGGTCTACTTATGAGTTAGAATTAATAGCTCTTGTTCAAGCTTTGAAGCAATGTCATCTATATCTTGTTCACAGGGAGTTTATTGTAAACACAGACAATGAAGCTCTAAAATTTTTGAGGACTTCAGCAAAAGTAAATCGAATGCATGATCGTTGGCTCTCTACTATTACCAAGTATACTTTTTTAGTGAAGCATAAAAGCGGAAAACTAAATCAAGTTGCAGATGCTTTGAGTAGACGTGCTCATCTCTTGGCAACCATTCAGAATGATAATGTGGCTTTTGATTATTTGTAAGATATTTATCGTGATGATGCTGACTTTAAAATTATGTGGGACAAGTGTAGCTCTTTTGCTCATGGTACAGATGATTTTCTTATCCAGGATGGTTTTTTTTAAAGGACTTTGTTTGTGCATTCCTCAATGTTCTTTGCGCATTCATCTTATTTGTGAATTACATGGAGGAGGACTAGGTGGCCACTTTGGATGTGATAAAACAATTGCGCTTGTCGAGGAACGATATTACTGGCCTTCTTTGAAACGTGATGTTCAACGATATATTCAACGGTGTATGGTTTGTCAACGCTCTAAAGGTACTATACAGAATACATGACTTTATACTCCTTTACCCATTACAGAGGCTCCGTGGGTTGATGTTAGCATGGATTTCATATTAGGCTTACCTCGTACTCAACGTGGTAACGATTCTGTTATGGTGGTTGTTGATCGTTATTCAAAAATGACCCATTTTATTGCTTGTAAGAAGACTACTGATGCTTCTAATGTAGCTTACTTATTTTTTAAGGAGGTGGTTCGTTTACATGGTGTGCTTAAATCCATTACCTCTGATCGTGACACTAAGTTCTTAAGTTATTTCTGGAAATCTCTTTGGATGCGTTTGGGAACTTCTTTACAGTTCAACACTACTTCTCATCCTCAAACTGACGGACAAACGGAGGTAGTTAACCGTTCGTTAGGAAATTTAAATTAGGGCGAAAGTGGGTGAGAAGGAAAAACAATGGGATATTCTTCTTCCTCATATGGAGTTTGCTTTTAGCACTTCCATAAATCGCTCTACTGGCAAAACTCCTTTTGAAATTGTTTATTCCAAGGTGCCTAATCATGTCCTTGATCTGGTCGTACTTCCCAAACTTCATGGTTCTAATGCACAAGCAGATAATTTGTTGGAAAAAGCTTCCCAACTTCATCATGAGGTGCGAACAAAGCTTGCAGATTCTAATGCTAAATACAAGGCAGATGTTGATAAGCATAGGTGTCTTAAGTTTTTTCACGACGGCGAGTTGGTTATGATTTATCTTCGCAAGGAGCGTTTTCCTGTTGGTACGTATAAGAAGACAAAGATGAAGAAGTATGGTCCTTTCCGAGTGCTTAAGAAAATCAGTGACAATGCTTATGTTATTGGCCTTCCTTCCGACTAGAATATCTCAAATATCTTCAATATGCAGGAAATCTATCCGTTTTATGGAGATAATGTTACAATATCACCTGCAACAACTCAAGGATGAGTTTTTTTTAAGGAGGGGGGGTTGATGCAGTACTTATACAGTATGCCTCTTTTGCGATATTAAGGATAGTATATCTATATTTTTGGGAGGATAATTGATCATATCAAGTATTTATGTCAAGGATATATATTTTCTTGTTATTAGCTTCATTATTCTTAGCAAGTATCTTTGTCTCTGTACGCCTATTTAAATAGGCCAAACGTATTTATGAAGACATTATTGATATTGAATAATTTTACAAACCCTAATCTTTTATCTTTTCTGATTTTCTCTAGCTATTCGTATCTTATTATTCTGTTCGCGTTCTTATTATTCTGTCCACATCTGTTTGTGATCTCCGTATCATCTTTTGTTCTGTTGGTTCTCCATTACAAAAAGAAACAACAGTGTATTTATGACTATCTAAATATAAAACACATGCACGTTTGACGTTTCGATATTTCTATCAAACACCAAAACCACAAACAAATAATGATTCAGAAACAATAACACATCATAATTTCACGGGGTTGTGTGATTTAATATCATTTTTCAAAAACCATGTTTCAATCAAACAAGAGTGTGTGTGTGTTGAATGGAGGTTAGATTGTAACATGCCTGTGAAATGTTGGTTCTGAGTTGTTATTTCCAGAGAGTTCGATTTGTAAGTGAAAGGTTTAAGCGGCTATCTCAGTGTAATAATGAAGGGTTTTGATCTTTGGAAGTTGCAACTTGTTTAATATTATTTTATTTACTTAGCGTATTCGATAAGTCAATAATTTAAAATTGATTTTCTTATCCGTTAGTACAATGCCAATTCCTTTTTTTTTCTCTTTTTTTAGTGAAATAAGGGCAATTCCTTTCAATTTTTTTAGTTTAAACATAAATTGATGCGGGGGAAATTATGTAGATGTGGACTTTCCTTTTTGATATCTTGATCATTGGATCGTGTAACCATACATTTGTGTACTTGTACAGTTAATGAATTTTTTGTATGGTTATGAATTTCTTTTATTATGTACAAAAATATATTTGGGCGCGACAAAAGCTTATTCAAAATAAAAAATTCAATTGACATGTAAACATGGGACTTGTAACACCACAAGTATTATGTTTCGAATTTATTTTTGTCCGAATACATTTGTGAATGTATACTTGGAATATCTCATGTCATGGCTGGTCCATATCCCAAAAACATAGATAGTCATAGCGAATCCATTTCCCAAAACAGTTGAGATGTCATAATTTCACAAATCGCTGTCAAATGGAGCTGCAAGAAACATGACATTTTAGATGAAAGAATATTACAGATGCAAGCTTCAGCTTCTGCAAACTCATAATTCCGGCTTCAACTTTCTCTTTCTCAGATCATCAGCGGCACCAAAAATAAAGGGTCTAATGGACGTCCAACCCTGGTCATCTTTAAAAGAGGCTTCGTGGAGCAATATGTTAAACAAGGGAATTCAATGAGCGAGTTGCAGGGATCTCAAGCTCCTTGTTTATCTCGTTTACTATGTATTTACAATACTATGTGGTTACAGACATGGATATTTTTCACTACTAATACCGTGTTGCTGCTTTGTAGGAAAACTCGCAGGCTTAGATATTGGTTACATGCATTAAGCTCTAAAGGTGCACATCAACTGGCTGAACTTATCAAGAGATTAGAGAAGCCAAACCTTAACGTGGGAAAATATTTATATGCGTGGTTCACATAATTGAAGGCCCAGCTCGGGTCTCGGACATGGATGTCTTGCTTTTGTGATATGATTCTCAGTTAACTTTTATTCCTGGTATCTTACCAGGGAGCTGCAAGTATAGCAGATGATTTAAAGGTGATTCATACAATAACTAGTATTGATCTGGTAGATGCAAATTTATATTAGATGCGTTTTTCTTGGTTGGATCAATTAAAATTTTAAAAAGTCTAACCAGCATGGCGGTGAGAATTACAGGGGGATGGAATTGAGGGCATTGCTTGAATTCTGAAAGATAATACTGTGATCAGCTCTGCGAGTCTCTGACCTTCTTTTGTATCTCCTACTTGCATGTCTTTGAAACTTAAGAAACGCGATCAGATCTTGCTCTATCTATTCTGCTCAGTTGGAACTAGGTTATAATCTGATGGGGCCTGACGGAGCAAACGCCTTAGCTGAAGTTCTCAAGTTTTATGGTGTAAAAAGGCTAATGCTTGGTTGGTGTCAGGACATCAGATAATTATGCAGGGTGCTATCTGTCTAGCTCGCAGCTTGAAGGTAATAACATTGAATGTGATAATACACCTAGTGGCTGAGATTGAACTTAACAAATATGGTACTACTCACGATCACAGGAGCTACCTAAAATAACACATGACAAGAGAACACAACCAGCTCAATATAACCATACAATTGACCCGTTTGACAGTTTCAAAAAGAGTTTGAACACCAAATACAGCATAAAGTGTCTACATTTTTTGTCATTATAACAAGGATGTAGTTCACCTGTTCAAGATCTCGTAGAAATAGGATGCTAATGACGGAAGGGCTTAAAAACATTTTCTTTAAGAGGATCAATCCAGGAGTTGTTAAATGGCATCCAGCCTTTCTGGTCAGCAGCAGCTTTGACAAAAAGAATAACGAGTCATGATATAGAATTAAAAAAATGAAGATTACATGGAAAATGAAAACCGAAACAAGGGGAAGGAAGATTACATACAATATAAAACAGGAGTACCTATATATAATATGGGGATGAGAAACGAGAAGTGTACGCGACCCCCGAGGCAGCCTGATATTGCACACTAAGAGCATCAAAATAGTCCTTAACAGATTGTTCAGGAGGGGGGAGTTTGAAATCTTCTTTCGCCTTCATTAAGGCGTCAGCTTTGACAGATAGAACAACAATAAGTCATCACATATAATTGATGAATAAATATCAAATGAAAAATGAAAACTGAAACAAGGGCAAGGAAGATTAGATACAATATAAAACAGGAGTACCTATAATTCGGGGTGGGGTATGAGAACTGTACGTGAGCCCCGAGGCAGCCTGATATCGCACACTAAGAGCATCAAAATAGTCCTTAATAGATTGTTCAGGAGGGGGGAGTTTGTAATCTTCTTCCGCCTTCATTAAGGCGTCAGCTTTGACAGACAGAACAACAATAAGTCATCACATATAATCGATGAATAAAGATCACATGGAAAATAAAAACTGAAACACGGGGAAGGAAGATTACATACAATATAAAACAGGAGTACCTATATATCGGGGTGGGATCTGAGAAGAGTACGTGACCCTCGAGGCAGCCATAAATTGCGCACAAATAGCATCAAAATCGTCCTTAGAAGCAGGTTCAGGAGGGGGGAGATTGCAAACATTTTCCGAGTTATTAAAGGCGTCCCATCTTTTTGGGTCAGGAGCAGCTTTTTGCTTGTTGTTACGTTGCCTTCTCTTACGAGACTTGGAAGTTTTGTTCTTTCGTTGCTTCTTCCTAAGAAACTTCTTCAACTTGCCCATATCTTTAATTCCCTGTCTGGTTTCACAAATCAAAATCTACAACAATAACCGATCAATGATCATATATGCAAGCATAGATATTCTACATTGAGATAATTTCTTGTATGGTTTGGCAAAGACAGATGCAGTATAGATCAAACGTGTGGCAGAAAACCTAGCTTAGGGATTCCAAAGAAAAAGCGGAGAGGGAAACGCTGGATGAGCATAATATCCTCCTAATGTATGCATAAAATTGTCCACAACTATCATCAGTAACTCTAAAAATCTATTCTCAATACCGCACTTAAATTCTTCGCCCATTAATACAATTTACGCATAGGCCATTAACGTCAACTTCCTACCAGCAGAAATCCGAGACCTAATCATATTAGGTCAGAAAAACCTTGCTTAGGGATTTAAAAAAAAAGAGCGGAGAGGGAGACACTGCAGTCTCTTAATATTCGTAGAAAATTGTTCAGAACTAGCACGTATACAACCTATCAATGAGTTCCCGTAAAAATCTATCCTCAATACCACACTCAGATTCTCCATCCTCCACAACCTTCTAAGCCTTAAAAATACAATATCTGCATAGGCCTTAATATCGACTTCCTACCAGCAGAAATACGACTATACGAGAACTAGTCATCACCAAATACAACTCCTCACTAAAACACCTAATCAACAACCTTTTCAACTCCTACATTCTCTCTTCCTAAAAATCAACACACGTAAACACAAAAACACGAAAATCGACATCGAAAATCCTCCTTTCACCAGTCCTCACCACAAACACGATATCTCCCTCATCAACACCTAATCAAACTGATTTACAGTGTATAAAATGCAATTACATTATACGTGTAAAAAACTACCAATCAAAAAATATACAGATGCAAACAATTAATATACCTTAGTTATACATATATCAACAACAATTAGCAATCAATTAGCAATAATAATTTCAATTACACATATGTTTTTAGTAATAACAGGGTTGGTTATATCAAAGGGGAGAAGAGTACCTAGCTTTTGTAGAGCTTGATAGAATTATAACCCCGCAAATATTTGGTCTTTTTTAACTATTTATAAGCATCATAAACTCTCAATGGGCTGGGCTTCAGCTCAGAAATATTAAAATAACAAACCATAATTCTTAATGGGCTTTGGCCAACTTACTATTTTCACGTGAGTTTTAGGTTGTGCACAATCTTGTAAAAAAGTTACAGTTAGGTTGTTGAGTAGAGAGTAATGCAGCAGTGCTAGAAATTTGTTCACATATACGACCATCATTGTTCGTTTAAAAATAATTTGAGATTTTAATTGTCATTTGTTAATAATTAAAAAATAAATATGAACAACAATTGACATACATAGTTTGCATAAGATTCAAATTTATTAGTAAATTTGATTTTTTTGCCCCTTCTATGAAACATCCTTGATGCAACAACTCAACAAATTATATAAATTTATTTGTTACAAAAAATAAAAAAAAAATTAGCACTACACAAAGATGTTGGAGACAGATTACAACTTTCAAGTGTGCAAAATACATACTGCCTTGTACTCAAGTCGAGTTTTGATATAAACAAGCTGAGTTTTACTTTTTTTTTTCCCGATAAATAATCGAACCGAGCTTTTTTATCATAAAATATTCATGTTCAAACTCGAGTTTTAAATGAATCGAACCGAGTCAAGCACTTAACGAGCCGAACTCGAGCTTATCCTAACTGTGACAGTATACAACAAAATTATCTCTACGGCATCTCGATCCGTGGATGCAAAATTTCGTGAAATGAAGGATAAGTTGATGAATGCGACTGTCAAAATCTTTGTCGGAAACCGAAATCCTTGCACCGGTACGGTTGTTGCAGCGAAATCCAAGAAGACAATAATATTGACTGCAGCACATTGCTTGAAGGTGGATGAAATGTCTATACAAGAAGTTCTAGAGAATACGGTGGTCATATTTTTCAAAGATGCTGGAAAGTATAAAGCCACCTTATGCTTCTGTATATTTGCATCGGAGATAGCACTTCTCCGTGTTGATAGAGTTACCGCCGCTGAGTATGTGTTGGATTTCACTCCTAGAGGCCAATGGAATTTTCTCCGGTATTTTCTCTCCGGTGCTAGCTCTTCTTCGGGTGGTGGTGGTGCAAAAAGATAGATTCGAAATTTGCAAACTACTCTTGTGTCCCGAAATAAGTATCGCTTTGACTTTCTGCACGTATTTTAAGATGCAAAATAGAGCGACTTTCACATATTATTTTTAAAATTTTCTTTTTCCAAATAAAAATATAGCATTTAAACTTTTATTCAGAAAAAGAAAATCTAAAAAATAACTAGTAAAAGTCACTTTTTTCCACCTTAAAATACGTACAGAAAGTCAAAACTACACTTATTTTGAGACGGAGGGAGTATTGGTTATGTTTGTTCGGTTTGTTAGTTTTATGTTTATTTACCTTGGTATGTGTTGATGTACCCTCAATCTCAACAATTTCATTTGTTGAATTTGATTTACTTATTAATCAAAAAATGAAGTATGCTATTAAAAAGTCGATTGAGTTTATTATATATTTATTAACAATTTTTACTTAGATCTCAGTACATTTTTTCAGTACAAATTTGACATATTCAATTCGTTATCAATCGATATTTGTAACCGATAGTAGATAATCAGATCCAGTATGTATCTCCGAATTGTGGATGAAAACTCCGTCAAAGTTGGGAAGCCTTAGTAAATGTAGGGATTCCCCAGGGCAGCCCAGTTTTCCACCTTACCAGCAGCTTTGACAGAAAGAATAACAATAGTTTCCATATGAATATATAATTAGTAAATAGAGATAAAAAAAATGAAAATGAAAATGAAACCGTGGTAATGAAGTTCACGTACAATTTAAAACAGGAGGGCCATCATATTTGTAGCAACAATTGTGAGTGCGAGTGCGTACGACGGAGACTCCCATGGGGGCCATAGTTTTCAAGTCATGACTATCACAAGCTTTGATAGACAGAACAGAATAACAATAGGTTACAATATATAATTGTAATAAAGATTGACATAAAACTCGAAGCTGTAACTAGGGGGTTGATTTACATACATATTGTAGCAGGAGGAGTCTGATCATCATGTCCGAAATGTGTCTCCCCTTTGGGGATGAAAACCCCGTGACTGTTGGGAACCCCGAAGGCGGCCCAGTTTTCCAATTTACCAGCGGCTATGACAGACAGAATAACAACAGTGTTGACATATAATTGGTTATTGAAGATGGCAAAAAAATGAAAATGAAACATACAATTTTTAACAGGAGGACCATCATATTTGCAAAATTTGTGAGTACGAACGACAGAGACCCCCAAACCGGCTATCGTTTCCAAGTCCCGACTATCACAAGCTTTGACAGACAAAACAGAATAACAACAGGTCATAATATATAATTGTAAATAAAAATTGACATAAAAACTGAAAGTTAAGACAAGGGGTTGCTGTACATACATATTGTAGAAGGAGGATTTTGATCACCAGATCCGGTATGTGTCTCCGTTCTGGGGATGAAAACCCCGTGACTGTTGGGAATTCCGTAGGCTGCCCAGTTTTCCACTTTACCAGCAGCTTTGAAAGACAAAATAACAACAATAATTGACATATAACTGGTAACTAAAGATGACAAAAGAATATGAAGACAAGGACTATGAAGTTCACATACAATTTACGACAGGAGGACCGTCATATTTGAGAAACTTGTGAGTGCGAACAACAGAGACCCCGAAGTTGTCCATAGTTCTCAAGTCATGACTATAACAAGCTTTGACAGACAGAACAGAATAACAATTGGTTATGATATACAATTGTAAATGCATACTGACATAAAAATTGAAAGATGAAACAAGGGGCTCATTTACATACACATGATTTCCAAGTCATGACTATCATAATTTGTTTTCTCTTCAGATACAGAAGCCGAAGCAGCAGCTGCTTTGTTGTTTCGTTGCTTCTTCCTGTAAAATTTCTTTGAGTTGCCCATCTTTTCAAATCTACCTGCGGATACATTAAATTACCAATAATCCAAATATTCTCCTAATATAGCCAGAAAATTGTCCAGAACTAGCAGGTATACAACGGTTCACTATTACGCCCAAGCAACAACTTCTTAAAATCCTCGATACTCTCTTCGTCAAAATCAAAACACCTAAACAACAAAAGAGGCATCGACAAGGAAATCAACCTCCAGGAAATTCCTCCTTCCACCAATCCCCCACACAAACACAATACGTAATTTACATATGAAAAATTACACGTGGTTTCTTCCAAACAAATATTGAAAAACCTCGATACATATCAACAACATTTACCAATCAATTTCCAGGATCATGTGTATACAAGTTTATATACATAAGCAAGCATAGGCATTTAACACAAGAACAATTACACGAATTTTGGTAACAACAGATATAGAGAGCAAGGGGGTTGCAGCAAGTACAGTCTGTAGAAAGCTACTATGACGAATTTGAGAAATGGAGAGGGCAACTACTTAAGAAAATTCTTGGTCTGACTACTAAGTATCTATTAAAAAACTTCTTTGAAGGCTTACAAGGGAAAATTAAAGGCACGAACAGACTCATAACAATCAAGCCAAAAAGGTTTGAGTTCCATGTCTGAAACCGCCCTCCACCAACCTCCAAAGAATCTACTAGCAACTTTAATTCTTCTTAGTCTGTTAAAGGTCCTATGCTCACCTCCACTAAAGCTACTAAGTCGTAGGGTGCGAAACCTAAGCCATTAACTTTTCGCAAGAGAAGAAACAAGACAAAAAGGCTAATGTTTTCGAGAGGTTTATTAAAAGCCGTTGATGTAAGAAGCCTCAAAAATTCTAATGGTTGCTGACTTGGAGGTTCAAGCTCTATAAATTAATGACGCCAAATTTTATCAACTTATCAAGGTTAAATATGCACTATCTCTTATGTTTTCGAGAAGTTAATTAAAATCCGTGAATGTAAAAAGCCTCACAGTTTTTCAATGGTTGCTTACTTTAGCAATATGATACTACAGCTCCAAAGTACAGTTAAACCTCCATATAACGACAAATTTTATGAACTTCTCAAGGTTAATATGCACTATCTCTATTCTCTATTACGTAGGAACCGCAAAAATATATTAACTTATCGAGTTTCTCTCTACTGTTTCTTTCTCCAAACCAAACTTCCTATACAAATTCTCTCTCTCTCTCTCTCTCTCTCAACTCATCTCTCTTGGCTAATCATAATATCACAGAAGATTTTAAAACACATATATATATGTGTATGTATACATATGAGCATAGGTAATTAACATATGAACAATTACAAATGAAGATTGTAAGAGGGGAAACAGGCAAACCTAGCTTAGCGACGATGATTAGCTTTGTAAAATTGTAAGACGCTCAGTGTCTGAAACAGTGTGTTTGGTCTTTCCCCAGTCCAGACTTTATATAGTGTTTTTTAAGGTATTGGGCTCTTGACAGAATATAAAATTATTGGGCTGGGTTGAGAAATATCGATAGGTATAAATTATAACTCTTACTGGGCTGGGCTGAGATATTCATTTATCATGGAAAATTCCCATAAAACAATCTTATTCCATAATATTTATCATCTTTTTCTTAAAATTGAAGACAACATCTATACTATCTACTATCTAATATTAAAAGTTTGGTTGGTTGGTCGGTCCTAAGTGATTTTACCTAATTACCCTTACTTAAAAAAAAAATATCTAATATAATAGACGAAACATTAAAAGTATATATTTGCATATCATATGTGATATATTTTGACACAATTTATGTTTTTTAATTTAGTTTCTAATTTCTAGTTTAAGAGGAGTTTTTATTGCAGTAAGACCCTATATAAGCAAACCACCCTCTATTTATAGTGCATATATATATCTATACTATATTATTATAAGCAAACTAACATCTATATATATATATATATATATATATATATATATATCAATACTATTATATAATAGACCAAGCATTAAAAGTTTGGTCGGTCGTTGGTCGGTATGGTACGTTGTGATTTTACTTAATTGTCTTTTCTTAAATTCGTGTTTTTACATAATTAACCTTACTTATTTATAGAAATATATTATTAAATAATAATATTACCTATTTATAACCAATTACCTTTTTCACCTAAAATATTTTTTTTTTTTCATAACAAATTCCTCTACTTTTTCAAATATATAACGACAATTACCCTTTTTAACTAAAACATGTTAGTTTTTCTATTTTTCTTTACTAAAACCCCTCATTTTCCAAAAATATCACGGACAAACCTTTAGTTATTTATTTTTAAACCTAATATTATAATTATTTTTTTAAAATTTTACCTATTTTAACATGCCTACTTATTTTTCTTAACAAAAGGAATTACTAAAAATATTAAAATATAAATAATCAAAGTCCCTCATTTTCTAAATATATCACGGGAAATTACCTTTTTCAATTTACTTTTTCAATTTTTCTCACTAAAATCCATTCTTTTTTCTAAAAATATCACGGATAAACCCTTTACTTATTTATTTTAAAACATATTTAAATAATTTAAATTATTATATTTTTAAACCTCATTTTCCAAAAATATCACGAGCATTTACCTTTTTAAACTAAATATATGTTACATTTTTTATTTTTCCATACTAAAACTCCTCATTTTCCAAGAATATAACGAGCAAACCCTTACTTATTTATTTTAAAATTTGTTTTAATGTCTTTAATTAATTAAAAGTGTTTAGCTATTTTAACATGTCTACTTATTTTTTTTAAAAATACAATTAAAAAAATAATAATAAACTAACAATTAACAATCTATGCATCGCACGGGTTTTAAGCTAGTATATTGTTATAAGCAAACTATGCTATATTTGGTTAGTCGTTAGTTAGTTAGTACTCTAAATAACAACTGTTAAACTTAAAGATAGATAAAGGAGAACCGTTGGATGTAATGTTAAAATAATATTATTTTTTTAATATCTAAAATACACCACGGGTTCCAGGTTCGAATCCCGGCAACAACATATTAAGAATTTTTATTATCAAAATTCAAACAAATACTTAGAATAACATCGTACATATATTATTATATTTTATTATATATTTTTATAATTTATTTTTGTACTTAATAAAATCATATAAATCAAAATATAGATAATAAGATAAAAAAATAATAAAATTTATTCGTGCATCGCACGGGTTATAGGGTAGTATTGTATAATGTCAATAAAAAAATATCTTAAATAAAAATAATATATTATATAAATGTCAATAAAACATATCTTAAATAGAAATAATATAATTTTCTAAAACTGTTGGCAAAATATCATATAAATCAAAATATAGATAATAAGATAAAAAAAATACTAAAATTCATCCGTGCATGGCACTATATGAGAATCAAAATTTATATTTTGTGAAATGATAATAATAACATAATAGGCTACAAGACTCTATAAAACGGTTCTCCCTAGACTGTATACAACTATACAAGCTAGTTCCTGGACATGGCAATATTGAATGTTCAGTACGATGTGCAACTTATATAGTTTTGTTTAAAAGAGAGTTTATCCGATAACTTTAACTTTGTTTGCACTTTTTTGCATATTGATAAGTCATTCTACCGTCTGGCTCTACTTCCTTAGTATTATGCCGGAATAGATTCTTGTTTGGCTTGTTGGCCTCGTAATGCTTGTTTGGCTTTGTCGGCCTTGTTGAGCTTGTCAGACTTGTTGGGCTTTGTCGGTCTTTTTGAGCTTTGCGGGTCTTGTCTGAACTTCGCCGGAATCGCATCCAAGCTCCCTGAAACAGAAATGCCCGCAGGGGGTTATGTCCCTGTAAGCACCTCCGGTGTGAGAATAAGTATCCGGTGGACAGAAAACATAATACAAGTATATAAAGTGTATTAATTTCTAGAGAGAGAAAGTAGAGAGAAGGTAGAGCAAAACCTATCAGAATTTGAATGTGCTGTGAGTGTAATGAATGTTGTGAACTCCTTGCATTGAAATGACTAGGAGGTATATATAGGCTCATGTCATGTGCAATTCACATGACTGAGTGTCAACGTGGGGGACAAGGGCTAGAAATTAGGATCTTGGTCGGGGGTCAATGTCAACCTTGTGTCAGTTGTATTTTGTCATGATATTTGGACCATGTACTTGTGCCAGCTTTGTTGCAGGTGTTAGTAGCATTGTCTTACACATACTTTGTCTATTATGCAACATGTCATGTCCAGCCTTTGTGGGACTTGTGGACCTTGCAGACTTTGTGGACCTTGCAGGCTTCATGGACATTGTAGGTTTTGTTTATAACTTGGGCTTGTCCTACATTGGCTTTGTCTTGCACATACCTTGTCCATTGTACAACATGTCATGTCCAACCCTTATGGGCTTTGTGGAACTTGCAGGCAATGTGGACCTTGTAGGCAATGGGGATCTTGCATGCATTGTTGGACCTCGCAGGCAATGGGGATCTTGCATGCATTGTTGGATCTTGTAGGCATTGTGAACCTTGCACATACCTTTATGGCATTTATGGAACTTCTAGGCAATGTGGACCATGTAAATATTGTTGGACCTTGCATGCAATGCGAGCTTATAAACATTATTGGACCTTGTAGGCAATGTGGACCTTGTAGGCATTGTGAACCTTGCAGGTAATGTGGACCTTGTAGGCATTGTTGGACCTTGTAGGTAATGTGAACCTTGTAGGCAATGTGGACCTTGTAGGCATTGTTGGACTTTGCAAGCATTGTGAACCCTGCAAGCAATGTGGACCTTGTAGGCAATGTGGACCTTGTAGGCATTGTTGGGCCTTGTAGGTAATGTGGACCTTGTAGGCATTGTTGGGCCTTGCCGGCATTGTGAACCTTGCAGACAATGTAACCTTGTTCGCTTTGTTATGGACTTGGGCTTGGTATTTACTTATAAATTGGCCTTTTACAAATCATATACTATCACATATAACTAAATGTTTGTACCTATCCTTTGTTAGAGACAACAGCTTAATATGGTCCCAAATATTGTTAACGACTTCTAAATTCTAATTATATATTTTATGTAGCTTTTAATTACATCAGCTTATGAGTTATGACCATTGTTAGTAGCTATTAGATACTGTAGGTAATACGTATAAAAAATACTAAAATTAAATTGTGTTTGCAGGAGGGGCATTGGGTGGCATTTTGCTCAGCTTAAGGCTAGCAGTGAAGTACTATTTCAGATGATTTCTGGAGAGACATTTACCTTCGATGCAGAATGATTAGAGTTGCTCCCTTTATATGGGATTTACAGTATCCAGGTTATAGTGTTCAGGAGAGCAATCACATATTTATTATATTGACATCACGGAGATGTAAGCATCTAAGGTGCAAGCAAAAAACTGTCTTAGTTCTCAGGAAATAGATGTATCAGAACCTACTGAGGTTTATGGTTCATGAATAACTACGATAATCAGGGGCAGGACGAAGGGGGGCTAACCCCGGCTGAACTTGAAAAAACAAGTAACATTTTTTTTAGCCCCGGGTTAAATTTAAAAATGACTATATATTTTTTATCATAGCCCGGATTAAAATTCAAATATTAGATAAAAACTGTTTTATGATAATTTAGCTCTGTATCAAATTTAATCCATGTTCCGCCATTGATAATAATATGAAGACACAAGCCAAACTTTTTTCAAGTGTATATGAATAGATATGATTATGTTGTGAGAGAAATTTGGTACAACAATTCGAGTATAAATCGCTGAAATAACTAATCTCGTCCTTGGTTTTCGGACGATGGCAGCTGGTACGCACGTGAGCAACTCTGGCTTCCACTGCTAGGGCAGGTGGAAGGATGTGGTGTTTTTGGGCTGAGTTGACAAGGTCGCCGGGTAATAGGGGTTGAGCAATTCTCTGCTCGGCCGGACAAACTACCCGAATATGATCACCTAGGTTACACGTGCCTTTCGTGTATTAGTGAAAATATGAACCCCCTTTGCCAACGCCTACATATCCTATTTATAGGAATAAAGCCCTGATGTAGTTCTGTTGTAATCCACTTCTGTTTCTTGAACAATCAGCCACCTAAAGATAAGCCACTCAGGAGGTTTGAATTGATCCAACTACTCTGAAGGCAGCTCCTTGTGTCCTAGTACAAGTCAAATACTAGAAGCTCATAACTCCATGAATCCTCTGATAATTATTTGAATATATACATGTAAATCATATATATACCGTGACCATCACGTTTATAATGATAGAATCCAATCAAGAGTCCATTCCATGATGATATTCCCGAGTTCCTAGAAGATTAGTAGTAGAGTCACAGTAAAACTCTATCTCTGGCCGGCTGAGGTGGATCCACAGACGTACCTCCATGTCAAACAGAGGTGAAGCTACTTACGTACCTCCGCATCAGGTAGAGGTGGAGCTACTCGCGTACCTCCATGCTACCCAGGGCTGAGCATTCGGTTCGATTAACCGAATACCGAACCGAAATAACCGAAATAATTCGGTTTGGATAACCGAACCGAAATAATTCGGTTCTAATTTGGTTATAGAAATATGTCTTATTCGGTATTTCGGTTTTTTACCGAATTACCGAAATTACCGAATTAACCAAATATATACAATATTATATATAATATATATTATATATTTATAAAAGATATATCAATAATTAAACCAGTACCCACCCTACCCAGTACCCAATTCTTAGTTTTAGGCTTTTAGTCAATTCTCCAATTCGCTAATTCGCTTCTCTCTCTCTCTCGATTCCTTTCGCCAATTCGCCTCTCTCTCTCTCTCTCTCTCTCTCTCTCTCTCTCTCTCTCTCTCTCTCTCTCTCTCTCTCTCTCTCTCTCTCTCTCTCGATTCACCTAAAGGCTAAAGGTAATTCTTAATTAAGATTTAATTCTTACATCTCAATTCTTGATTTAATTCTTACATCTCAATTCTTGATTTAATTTGTGTTTTTTTTGTTATTTGTAGTTCAATGGAAGAAAGAAATGAGTTTGATCCTCTTGGAACGGGCGCTAGCACTGAGCCTCCTGTGCTTGTGGATACTGCGACTTCGGTTCGTCAAAAACGCAAACCAATGAAACTAAGGAGTAATATTTGGCCGTATTTTGACAGATTCAAGAATGAGCTTGGTGAAAAAAAGGCAAGGTGTAAGTACTGTCACAAAGATTATACTAGGGAAGGAGCAAATGGTACAAGTGGTTTAGCCGCCCACTTGAGAAATTGTAAGGTATATAATCTTGCCTCTAATCAATCTAAGCTTTCGTTCCAAACTAGTACAGAAGATGGTGTTTCTCTGCAAAATTGGACATTTGACAAGAATTTATGTGATGAGTTGTATACTAAAATGATAATTATTGACGAGTTGCCATTTAAGTTTGGGGACAACATGGGATTTCAAGCTTTTATGCGTGGTTGTTGTCCAATGTTTCATATTCCATCTAGATTCAAGGTTGCACGTGATTGTTTTACTATGTACGTTAGTAGGAGGGATAGTTTAATGAGTGCATTGTGTGAGCCAACTCAACGTATTTGTCTAACAACGGATACATGGACATCTAATCAAAGAATCAATTACATGTGTTTGACGGGTCATTTTATTGATAAAAATTGGACGATGCATAAAAGAATACTAAATTTGTGTCCAATCAATAGCCATAGAGGTGAAGCAATTGCGATGGCTATTGAGATGTGTTTAAGGGATTGGGAAATCACTAGGGTGTTAAGTTGCACCGTAGACAATGCTAGTTCTAACGATGTTGCAATGGTAAAGTTGAAGGAGAAAATGTGTACTTGGCCTACTTCAATTTTAGATAGTGAAAACATTCATATGAGATGTGTTGCTCATATCTTAAACTTGATTGTTCAAGATGGCTTGGGGGTGTACAATGAGTCCATTAATAAAGTAAGAAATGCGGTGAAGTATGTGAGGCATTCGGTCCAAAGAACAACAAGGTTTGAAAAATGTGTGGACTTTGAAAATATTGAGTGTCAAAAAGAGTTGATTCTGGATGTGCCTACTAGGTGGAATTCAACTTATGAAATGTTAGAAGTGGCCGAAAAATATGAAAGAGCTTTTTATAGATATGATGAGCAAAATTTAATGTACAAGGAATATCTTAAGTTAAAAAAAAGGGATAGAAGATGAATTTGATGGAAGGCCCACTAGCTATGATTGAATTGTTGTTAGAAAGTTTGCATCTTGCTTGAAATTTTTTTATGATTTAACTTTGAAAGTATCGAGCACATCTTTTCATTATTCCAGTTAATGTAGTCTGCAGTGCATAGTGAATTAGTGATGCCTTTCTTTATATTATGAGCATTTTCCAAGCATTTTTCAAGCTTCTTATTTGTATTAAACAACCTAGTGACTGAGGTGTTTCTGAATTATGTTAAGTGTTAACATTTGAGTTTAATTTAGACTTTTATTTCTAATTCGGTAATCGGTTTTAACCGAAATAATTAATTCGGTTCGGTAAATAACCGAAATTATTTCGGTTCTTAATTCGGTTATAGATTTTGCTCTTATTCGGTATTCGGTAACCAAATTATAATTTGGTTCGGTTACTGAATAACCGAATGCTCAGCCCTAATGCTACCATAACCAACCATTGACCTGGTCCAAACCATGCATATTGGGCCTATAATACATGTGAGTCTTAAATTAAGCCTATGACAGATTTTGGACATAACAGATTCTATGAAAATACTAACCGAACGTTTTTTAGAGGTACCCCTGGGTTACTAATTTAATTCCTTAATTCAGAGATTTATATGTTGTTGGTCACTTTGGCCAACTTTTTCTACCTCAACTGTGGAGCTTAACGTTGTGAATGTAGTTACTTCTTTTTTCTTCTGCAATTAATCAGGTTACCTCTGTTCTTCCTTTATTCATCAGAATTTACACTTTGTTGTTGTATTACAAGTCTACTTAAAATGGCCTGAATCAGATCTAGCCACACGTGAGCTATATGATGATCCAGGTATCTCACCAAGAAATTAAAATACAATATAAAGGTAATTTATCACTATATTGGCAGTGCTCTGCATTACACAAATATGAAGCTTTAAGTCTTACTACCACCAAGACTTGTACATTTTTAAATTCCAGAATGCATCAAGCAGAATGTAAATATGTATAAGAAGAGTACCATTGCTAGGTAACATCATATAGATGTTCCTTCTTCGATCTTGAGTCATCATTCATATATTTATATACATTTTTGTAGGTCTCGTAGCTAAAGAAGATTTAAACTCCTAATGGACAAGTTACTGATTTCTTGGTCCCGTTCCATGAAATTTCTAGGCTTTTTACCTGAAGATATTATCAACAATTCCAGCCATGAATCATGATGAGCATTTATGGGGGTTGTAGCAAAATAATAGTATACTTGGTCTCTTAGACCATTCCAGAAAGTAGCCTGGCCTTACTCGAGCATTTGGAATTTACAAGCGGAATTTGTTGGAGTTCTTTTATACAATCTTCCATTGAAGGTCTTTCCCTGCTGCCAATTCGAACACAGCGTGATGCCAGGTCTGCAAACATGGCAATTGACTCCATCTTTTAAATGCGAGACAGAGATCATCTCAATACAACTTCCTCGTTCCCGTAATGTGTATAAACTCTTACCACTTGAGCTATATCATCTTGCTTGCCAACTTGTTCTTTTATCTTAGTTTTTGTTTGCCATCTGGCATGAACGATGAAGTTACATTGAAATTTAGGTTGAATTGAACATTTCTCAGAAATAAAAGAAAATTGCATTTGGTTACTTTGATTGTAGACCATTTTTTAATATGTTTTAATTTAGGTTGAATGAAATCTGTAGTTTAATGAAAAACCATAGAACCAGAATGTATTTGTAAATGTTATATAGCAGATGACTTCTAGAGAGTACATATGGCCACTTATGCAATGACTCCAGTATTTCTAAATTTAACACAACACAAATTCTCCTCTAATTGCGTCATGACCTACTCTTACAAGAAGCAACAATCCCCTGAAAGGCCACATCCATAGACTTGTCAGTCGAGTCATGACCTACTGTGTTACAAGAAGTTCCAGGGCCTCTAATGTTACGAACGAAACCTACCATAAACTATCGGGTGATAATCTACTTATTTCTTGTTAAATCCAGTGTTAAGAAGTACTTAAAAATTTATTAGCTGTTAGATATAGGTTGGGTGAACCAATGTTGCAGGTCAAAATTTTACTCACAACACAAATTGCATTCTTCAAATTGAAGCAAACATTTGGCTTCGAATGTTTACTCACAATACAATTTGCGCATAGGCCTCCCAATTTCCTACTGGTATAAAAATCTGAGACCTGATCGATATTCATCACCAAAACTTCCTAAACTAATTGCTTATCCAACTCAAACCTAAACAACAATAACGTAAACACAGAAACTCTATGCACATCCACTTTCTTCTTCAATGTCAAGGCCTAGACAACAATATCAATGTTTCACACTTCGGAAAACACGATATCTAGCTCATTAAACTGATTGATAGTTGCATACATGCTAGCTCTTCAACTTGTCCATATAACTGTTGATGTTAAACTAGATTTCAACTTGATCCTTAATTTGTATATGCAAGACAAGCTCCATGATAGGAAGATCATGCTCAAATTTAGAAGGTACAATATTAGCGTTCAAAATGAATAGTTCTATTGTTCCACATTCCAGAGTACTCCGCCAGCCTTATTAACACCACAAGTACAGCACAAGAGCAGAAATCTGAAAGACTGCCTGAGGTTAAAAGTCTATACCTTCTGCATCATAAGTTTGGCTGCTGCCTGCAAAACATTTTTTTCTTCTGATCCAAATTAGGAAAGCATTCGTTGCTGATAATATTTGAAATATTCGCCAACAAACCTGAGTAAAGATGAACACACGCGCCAGATTCATATCAATCACCTCCTGCAAGCTGCCACTAGGCTGTCTTCATTCTCATCAGCGATCCATCCCTTGTAATAACTGGGATATTTTACTAAAATTAACCCTCAAACTAATTACAGGCAAACATGTCAAGGGAGAGAAGAAAACAATAGTAAACCTGCATCGCTTATCAGCAAATCAACAGTCAAATGCCTGTAGATAAAACATTGTAACATCAACAAAGCATCATCTGAACTAAACAATCAACAGAAAGAAATGTCCTTTAAGTTTTAATCACTAAAACATTGACTCAACATCTGCTTTTTTTGGACATTTACCCCGAAAGTAAAAGTTTGGCCACCACAAGCTTCAATCTGCAATATAAACAGACATCAACAACGAAAAAACTGATATTCCATTGATAATGTATCATCAAATTAGTGGACAAAAGAAGTAGCGATGACTATTATACAGCTTTTCTTTTCTTTTCTTCCTTTGTCTACAGAACAAGACAGCACGTTTTGCTTTCAATAAATACAGCTACCTTATCTGAAGAAAACCACCACTTTGCAGTGCATATCTTGCTAAACATACAAAATGTAATCTCAGCATCTATGGACAGCCTGTAAATGGAACCCAATCTATACTTTATGCAAAATTTATGTAGAGATTATGTTGTTTCATGTAGTCAATTACTTCATCTGCCACTAGATATTTCACTGACAAACTCCTGGAAACACAATCCCTGTTACATGTACGAGTTAGCCCAACAGATACAAGATAAATGTAATCCCTCTCAAACCAACTAGACACTTGAATCTGTTGTTACCTTACTATTGTAGAACTAATTCGGTTTGGAACTATTTCGTCCACAATTTTGATGTTACTCTGCATATATACAAGTAAAATTGTAGGATACATCTGTTACTTAAGTGATTAAGTTAACAATAACATTAAAAAATTGAAACGGGAGATGCAGAACAAATAAATTCATTTTATTAACTTCTATGCAACACCAAATCCCGGATTAGCAGCTTTACCTTAACACAAACAAAACAATTAAAATATTTTTCCGGAAATATGAAGATACTTTTTTGGAAATACTTCTGTAGTAAAACGTGGTTTTGGAACATATTTTCATCTTCTGAGAAAAAGAAATCACCTTGAAGAAGAGAATTTAATACAATGCATTTTTTACCTTGAATTCATTCAAAATTTCATCACTAGCAATGAGTTTCTCAATGTCTTGACCTTCTCGCCGGATGCAAACCACACCATAGTCTCTACATATTGTCCTAACCTATAAATTGGAAATTTAACATCATGACAGAATTTCTTCCACAAATAAAAATCCAGAAGATATAAAGTCAACACACAAGTTAAGTAGAAGCAAATATCAGAGAACTTGTTGATATTTCATGTATTAACCAATAAGAACATTTTGGATGACTGTTTACTGTAATTAAACTGAATTTGATATTGTATCAGAACTCGGAAGCCCACCTAACATGATTGGAATTGCATGTCTACATTTTCCAATAAGCTCTACATGTTGCACAGTATTATTTCCTAAAAGGAGATTTGTGGGCTTTCAAATCATATGACATTGCGCAATATCATGTACTGGAATCCTTATATTCATGGAATTAAGATATATTCAGCAACAACGCAAAACCTTAAACCAAAATATCAAGCAAAAACAGTTTAACAGGCCAAAATATCAATCAAAATCAACATAAAACCTTCATCAGCTACCAAGATCTCATCAGCTTCTTAGTGCATTTGCTTTGGTAGATTACAATACAGCGATGCTGTCGCAGATTAGAACCGAGGCATGAATTACTTTTAATTGATTCTGAAACTAATTTATTCATCCAACCTTAACTAGTTGATATAAAACTTCTATCCAAGTTAAACATTTAATTTGAGACTTGTTTTACCTGCTCCGGAATCCATACTTTAGGAGTGCTGAAAGATTCAAGTAGATCAGAACCGCATATAAGCATGACTTTCAGGGATGCTAGAAGCAGAAGCAAAGACAATGTATTATCCACAAAAACCAAGTGAAAGAAGGTGAATACTAACATATGAGACACAAATACAGTTGATTGCAGTACAATATAGAACTAGAAAAGGATTATACTGATTAGTGATAAGACAAAAGCAAGGACTAAGCACTACGTTTGTGATATTTAGTGCTCTGAGTAAACAACTGACTACACACATTTTAATATCTGCGTATATGCTAGAAATTACATTCCGTCGTTGTGGGAGTCTAAAGCCCAACCTAGAGAAATTATTCTATTGCCCCAACTAAATTAATCGTAATTGTAAAATCTAATTCAGAGAATCGCTAAAATTAAAAGGAGAGATTAGGTAAAATTTGAATTGAATTGATGTAAAATAAAGAGAGGGATAGTGAGGAGAATAACCTGAGGGTGGATGAATGTAAGGAGGTTGTAGAGATGGCTCCTCAACGAAAACCCTAGAATTAGCTCCTCCTTACTCTTTTTTTTTGCTTTTGAATTTTGTAACACTTGCTTTGTGTTCTATTCTATTCGCCGATGAGGAGTACTGTTTTATACTGGGTTAACACTTGCTTTGTGTTTGTTGCGTATGGGTACACTATCGAATTATTCATATATTTTTAAAAAATATCGAAAATTAGCGAGAATCGAATTCATAATCAAACCCTTAACTGCTTCCTTTTTGTTTTAAATAAATTTAATTGAAATATTTATTTGCCTTCGAGAAAGATTATAAATCTATATTATGCTGGTTTATTATTTGTTATTTTAATTTTGTAATTTTGTTTTTTTATGTTATTAGTTTGACCATTATTGAGACGCATCATTTTATGTAATGATGTTTCTTTTTTATTGCAACTAGTATTTATGTCCGCTACGCATCGGCTATATTATTTTTAAATTTTCCTTTTTTTTGACAATTTTTCTTAAGTAAATTGAGTATACTCATTGTGTGGGTTTTTAGTAAATAATCATTGTGTGGGTTTTTTTTTATCGGAAGTTGTCCATGTTTTACTTGAATAGTTGGTGGTCTCCCAATTAAGGTTAAATATGTCCAAAATTCTTCTTTACCAAAAACCGTTTAATCGCTAAACGACGGGCCACCGAATTGATTAAACGGAAATTGGTTAATTATTCATTATTTCATTCCAAAATATGTTTAATTGGTCCAGAATTGTCAAAAGTTAAAGGTTCAAATTTTTATTTATTACAATTATATAACATTTTTAATATATTTGCATAAATATATGATAATAAAATATGTTAAATTGAAATAACGAAAACATTTTATACATTAATCTAGTGGTATATAAAAATATTATTAAATTTATTCCGATTAATGATCCCAATAATCATTCTGATTAATTTTCGATTACCCGTTTAATCCCTGGACGACGGTGCCTTCACCGATTAACTCCGATTACCGTTTTTTGACACACTGACCAAAACATGTTACAAATCTGCTAAATCAATAAACCAAGGCCATTACACTTATTAAATCATCAGAATAATTTTTTTCTAAATTCATTAATTTACAAAGGATATTTTCACCCATTAACTCCATTTTCCTCTTTTTTTCACCCATTATCACTTTATTTACATTAATTTTTTTCATTTTTAAACTATATTTTAGTATTATTTTATAGTATTTATGCTCGCTACGCCTTGGTTATAATATTATACTCTGTTCAAAATTTATTCATTTCTTAAATTTTTTTTTAAAATATCAATCAAACAACATTGAATTATTTAAAAAAATTCGGTTGTTGTTTATTACATAACAACCCAATCCTCTTTTTCTAAACAAAATATTTAAGATTATTTGCTTATCTATTCCTTTCTTTTTCTTTTATATTAATTTATTCTTGTACAAATATTTGAAATTGAGTTTACTTCTAAAAATCCCATTAAATTTTTAAAAATGAGTTGACTTTTGTACAAATTATTTTGGTTCCCCAAAAACAGTTGAGGGCAACCCCAAAATATTAAAAGTTCCTAATAAATACTTTCTATTTAATTTGTCCCAAATCAAACGTGTGTCTTTTATTATATGTATATGTATGTAATGGTGTAAGACTGTAAGTTGCATTTTGAAACAAAAAGGGTCATCTCTCACTTCATAACGATTCGACTCAATGGCAGGTATGTCTGATTTTATCTTGTATATTTTGATGTTAGAATACAATCGACAGTAATTGATTTGAATTATATGTTGTTTCAATCTCTGCATGTTAACAAACTTTTAATTTTATGTAGTTTATATAGATATGGAATCCTTTGGCTTGGAAGCACCTAAATTTGTCAAGATTCTCTCTCGTAAAGATGTTGTAGGCGATGAACTGGTACCTTCCTAAAATCTTGTTTAATCCCTTTTGTTCGCTTGTCATGACATTTTGTTCTTTGGATACTCTTTTTAAAGTTTTATGTCATTTGAACAGAAAATTCCTTCTTCATTCTGTACCCAATTTGGTGAGAGGATTCGTTCAAAATTCCATCTGAAACTGCGAACTGGGTTCTTGGTTCCTGTGGAATTTGATAAAAGAAGGGGAGTATTGATGGGGTTGGGTTCCTTTTTTAATCAGTTTGATTTCAAAGGCGGTGAAATGTTAGTTTTCGAATATTTTGGGCGTTTGGACTTTAATCTTTCCGTTTTAGGCACCAATTGTTCAGAAATTGAATACCCCTTGATGGTTAACAGTTTTCAGACATGCAAGCCTGTTCGAGGTATAATTTTTGAAATTAAAGTTTTTGATGTGATGGTTTTTTTTTGGGGATTTTTTGTATTTTTTCTCTCATGAATTTGTATTTGTGTTCAGTGAAATTGGTTCCTGGTGGTTGGAGATTTGCGAAATTTATGGATCCAACTGAAAAGATTTATGATGAAATTGTTAGTACTGAGATTCTTGCTCTTATCTTTGTTTTATGAGTTATTACTTGTTAAAGTACAACAATTTATACATATATAACTTTGGTTTTTAAATTTTGTATGTAGGATCTGCCACTTCCATTCTTAAATCGTTGTGCTTCTGCTTTGTATTATCATTTCCGAATGGTTTTAAGTAATGGCAAGAATTTTCTTGCTCGTTACGATCGGGACAGTTCTAAAATTACTGGTTTCCACTCTATGTGTGAAATTTTAGGACTCCCTGACCTGAACTCATTTCATATGTTGTTATTCACCTTTGATGGTTACCTTAAGTTTGACATCTCTGCATTTGATGCCAATATGTTTGAGATTGTTTTTCCTGGTTCACCAATTCGTTGCGGTAATACCTAAAAACAATTCTTTTACTAAATCTACATGACTTGAGCTGAATAGTTGCTATTATTAATTTTACTGATTTTGTATAGGTGTCACTGGTGAACTTGCTGTTGTGTCATCTCGTTTTGAAATAAAAGTTCAACCTTTCCATATGGAGAGATACTGTTATGGGGTGGTAAGTTATGATTGTTGGTTTAAATCCGATGAATATTAGACATTTAATTGAATTTTTCGTAATTACCAATAATTTTTTTTTCTTAACTGTATTGGTTTTTAGGATATCTCTACTGAATATATGAGCTTGTGTAGTATGTGGGGACGAAACGATTATATTGTGGCATATAATGGAAGTTGTTCTTGGAAGCTTCAAGTGAAAAGAAGAAATTTGTGGAAGCGAACGACAATCCACGACGGTTGGATAGACTTTCGCAATGATTTGGATCTTAAAGCTGGTGATGTTTGTGTGTTTGAGTCTCCAGCATTTTCTATTAATCACTTTACTGTTAGTGTAATTTCCAACTCCCCCGGGCAAGCTAACCGTTAAGGCGAGTACTGCTCTCTTATTTCTTGCTGAACTTGTTTATTTATGTTTAGACTACTTTGAACTTCTATCCTTTGTTTCGGCAAATGATACACTGAATCTTTAATTTGGTGAATTAGAAATCTTAAATTTGGTCATGCATGAAGTTATTATGTAATAGATTTAAATGTTTCTTGTGTTAACTTTTGTACTCTTTGGTTTTTTGTTTTAGATTCTCCTATATCATTATCCAGCATGATATATATGCTTATATGTTACCCTTAGTTTTCTATAAATATTTTACCAAGCACTTAAACAACTGTGCGAGTAAATGAAGTTATGTCAAAGGGATGCATTTTAAAACGCAGGATTACATACGATTACTAAATCTTGGTGAACATTTAGATAAGCTCACTAATATATAATATAAGTAGACTATTGCTTTCTCAAGTAAGAAGTTTTCTTCATCTTTTAGTAGGCAATCCAGTCAGCCAGATACTGATCCTAAATGGTAACTGGATCCCGAAACCTATATAAAAAAAGAGTGTTAGTTGTAACCTAAGCCTGTTTAGAATAGGTAATGTAAGGGACATAAATTATAATAAATAGGGCATTTATGTACCTGTGGTTCTGTATAGCTGATTGGATGTGGGTGCCTTTCTTCACCTTCCTGCTTTAGAACTTCCAAGTTAAAACCTTCCATTATATCTGTAGCCACATAGTAATTTTGCTTTTCACCAATGTTGTCCTGAATACATTTGATCTTCATAGTGTAGTCTTTGTTTTTTATTGATTGCAAAAGTTGTGGCCAGTCATCTTCCTTGTTTCCCTGTAATTAAAAAACCGAACAATACAAAACTGTAAATTTGTATAATTCATCTATAGTTTTATGATTATGTGTTTAGGTTTCACCTCATCTAGTAATTGTAATGCTGTCTTGCCAATAAGAGTCCGTACTTCCCTATCTTGAAGAATGATAATTATTTCCCCAGTTTGATCATAGCCCCTTGTATGTATTTCGAACCTTGTTGACAAATGTTTTGGTAAGGATTTCAGTTATTTAAAACAAATCAAAAAGTGTATAAGAGTTTACCTCATATCTGCATAAGGAACCACTCTGTGGCAAGTACTGCAAATTTGCACATTTTGCTCTTTTTTAGTTTTTTGGTAACAGGAGGTGCATATAGGGTGGCACCATGTTCTGATTTGTTGAATGAACATTAGGTGGAGCTGGCACATGACCTTCGTACATAACATGAAACCAAAATATTATTAGCTGGCCATTTACAGGATTAGTTATAGTCTTGCTAAATATTTGATATTACCTCATCATCATTCAGATCAAAATTGTTTAGATCTTTCACAGTATAAACCATTGGAAGCTTGTACTTTTGCTTAGACAAATTTCTGTTTTTAAATTCAGGACCTGCAAGGCTATAGAGAAAATTTTCCAATTAAGATATGGTTCTAGTAATAGTTGAAGCTATAGATACATTGGTAAACAAACTTACCTCTTCCTAAGTTGAGTAACACTGTAGTGGTCGTAATTGAGATAGAAAGTTGTAGCTCCAACATTTGCAAGAATTACTTCCTCTACAGATTGTTTTTTAGCTGTTAGTTTTACAAAACAAAACTTGAAATCTTTCTAAATTTTGATTTGGTTAATCATACCATCCCAAATGGTTACTCTACAACTCCCAATAATGATAATCAGTGGGTGTTCTAGATCTCTTTCAATGGTATCAGCAAACAACTCAGCAAAGTCGTCCCAAAAGGTTACTTTGACGCTTGTTCTAAATAAACCAAAGAATGTAGTATTATTTTCTGGACTTAAGGTTGTCATTATTTCATTGAAAATAAAAATTTCAAAAAACCAAAAGTGGGAAAAAATTACAAACCTCCCATCAGTTATGCAAAATTTGATCTGTGATTGTATCTCTCCATGTCTGTTTCTCAGTTTTCCAATGGGGTCATGGTCTTCCACTACTCCAATAACATCTATTAATATGAAAACATGATGGTTGCACTGTAAATTTTAAAAAGATTGTATATAGATTTGTAAAACCGAAGAAGACAGTTGAGTAGAAAATGATATAAAGAAATGTACCAGTGAGATAGGTGTTTTGCTTTCCTAGTGGCTTAAGGTCTTCAAGGTCATAGAAATCAAACCAACATCTTTCAATACTAACATCATTCTCTTGTAATGGCTTCAAAGTTGTGTCACTGCCAAATACAATTTGAATTTCCTTTTTGATACACCTAAATTTGTCTTCCATTTTGTAGTCTTTCACAGTGAAATTTTGTATGAGGTAGATTACTCCTAATTCGACCTGTTTCTCTATATCTTCCGCCACATCGCCGGGCACAAAGGCATGGATTCGGCCATGCTGAGTAATAGATAAAACAACGAAATTAAATAAAGTTGTGTTTACTTGCTTTCTGAAAATTAAAATTTCTTACTTTCGTATCCAATAACAAGAGGTTAAATGCTTTGAAGGGCTCTCCTTTTTTGCTATATCCTCTCCATAGATTCAGTATCCTTGCTTGAACCTTCCAATCATATTTTCCTTTCCTTAAGTCTTTGAAAAAATCAAATTTTTTGCTTGCCATACTTTTCTATTTTTGCAAGTGTAGAACTTGAACTAAGTTTTTTAAATTCTGAGACTTCTATCCGATGTGCTGCAATTTATAGTTGGGAACTGCTTTCATTTCAATTAATTTCTTGGTGAATGGAACCCTTAAATTTTTCTTTCTCTGTTGTTTGAGTTCAATTGAGAATTTAATAGATGTCCATCTACCCGTAAATAAATGCTATCTCCAATCTTTGAACACATAAAGTAGATACTGTAAATATATTGAAAATTTAGCCATTAAAACACAAACATTCCTTTTTGGTGTAAAAGCAAAGAGGCAATCAATATTCAATACACAAAAGCATAGCTCCGAAAACAACAATCTGAAAATGTCATTGGAAAAACAAAAGATAGTACACACTGTGAAGCAAAAGGAACAGGCATAGTAATAGGTGTGGACAGTAGTAACCACAATCTTGGTAATAAAACAACCTAAATCTGCAAAAGAGTAAACATCAGATTGTCAATTTGTGAAAGAATACAATATAGGGTATTGCTTTATTACTTTACTACTTTAAAAAGTGACCATACCTTCTCAGTCTTAATAATCTTCAACTTTGAAAGAACCACATTTTCGTCCATTTCATATTGGACAGGGTCAGTAGAGGATCTTGGTCTTATCTTGTTTGATGACTTTCCAGTTGGAGGACTAAATAAGGTAGTTTCAGTTCCCTCCAAGTCCTGGCAACAACAAAGAAATTGGGGTCAAACATGAATAATTCTGTAAATAATAACTATTCGGTACCTATGTATTCTTGACATTACCATGCACGTAGATTTTTCATTTGTAAGCATTACTTGAACTTTGGATGGACTGTGATCTCCCAAGCTTTCCCCTGGATCGTTAACTTCAGTTGCCATGTAAATATTGCACGACTTGTTTATATTGCTTTCCCCTATCTTCAATGTGACAATGTATTCTTTTTTCTCAAACGCCTTCAGCGTTGGAGGAAAGGCAATATCATCTCCTACCTGCAAGATGAATAATATAAAAAAGAAATTTGTAAAAATAAAAACTGTAATAATCAAAGTGCAAAGATTTACTATAGAAAATTGACTAAATTAAATCTTACTTCATTTTCATCATCCGGGAATAGAATTGGGAGAATACCAGTTACGTCATTGCATACCGCAGCAAGTCTGAACCTATGGCACCAAATAAACAGAACTATTGTAATTTAGTCAATAAGCTAAACAAAAACTTCTATGTCTGAAAGATCTGATTAGTTACCTTTTATCCGGATAAGGAATATTTCTAACACAAATGAGGCATTTATACCTCCCCTCAACAATGTTGACCTCCACTCCGCAGGTCGTACAAACATTGTCATACCAGTTACTTTTGACATCAATTTTCTTAACAGTGATTTGGCACCTCACCTTCCTCTAAATGACATTCACGATTCGGAAACAGTTACTAACTCATACACGTTACCTTACATGTGCAGCTAGGTATGTATAGAAATTAAAGTCTACTTTCTGTGGTACCTCAATGTATTCTGCTGTCAATTTCTTTATCTGGGCAACTGTCAACATTTCGGCAACATTCTCCTCTTCATGTTCCAATACTTCTTCAGTAATTTTATTACCAACAAATCTTCATTATTTCAAAATTAAGATTTCATCACATTTTGGTCCTAACAGGCAATAACGTAATAACTAATAACTTCAAAGCCACACCTTCTATAACTCAACCATTAAATTTGAAATACCTCTGCTTTAGAGCTTTGACACTGTAGTGCTCAGCATTAAGATAGAATCTGGTTGCAGGATAGTTGTTCAAACATGTTGCTCCTGTTTATTTGTAAAGTTTGTATAAATAGAACTTTTGGACATCAAATATACTGTTTCAAATTCGATGCAGATTCACAATTTCAAAAGGTCATGGTATGAAAGAAATAATTAAGCTTACAAATAAGTGCATTAACAAAGTGAGGAACATTTATTTACCATCATGTTGATTAACTTTTGCACTTGCAATGATGATCACAACACATTCTTCAGTTATATCTTTGAGGTCTTTATACAATTTCTCTGCCAAATCATTAAAAAAGGTAACATTCATAGTGTACCTATTAAGAGAACACACAGAATTACATTATTGGGGTATACCGATGGTAAGGAACAAAGGAAATTTATCTATTTTCAAGTAATAAACAACATAAATGAAATGCGTACCCCCCATCACTTATTTTGAATCTGATATGTAGTTTGCTCTTATCATCCTTTGAATAGAGAGGGTTGATATTTTTGTCCGTAATTACGCCCACCACATCTGAATGCATTATTTGTTCACAAAACAAATGGTAATCTTAATAAGTCAGTATAGATTAGTTAGTATAGTTCATATCACAGTAAAATTATGTTTGGAGAGTTACCAACTAAGAACCGAGTATCAGTTAAGAACTTGTCCATATCACGTAAATCAAATAGATCAAAGGCATAAGGGGCAATTCTTGTGATGTTTTCACTCTCTACTTTCAAGTTGGTATGATTGGCGAAATAAATTTGTTTGTCGAAGCGGACAGCTCTACTATTATCATCCCCGCCATATACTCTTACATGAAAATTAGATAAACTGAATACCCGACCTTCTTTGAGGTCTTCGTCAAACAAATCAGCAATTTTTGAACTAACAAAAGCATGAATCCGAGCATTCTACGCCAAATATAAAGCAATTTCGTATAAGTATCGGCTATAATATAAGTACAATAATAAGTACATGTATAGAACATTTGATACTTGAGTTGTAATGATAATAAGAGATGTTACCGAGTCATCAATCAATATTATATTTAAGCCGCGAAATTCCTGGGTCTGCCTGTTAACCACTTTCCAAATGCTCTGAGCTCTAACACGTAACTTCCACTCATATTTTCCAGTTTTCAAAGTTTCAATCTTATCATATTTGTTAAACAACATCTTTACTCCAAACCTGTAAGAACGTTAAAGTAGATGTAAGTGCACAAATTGGAGTTCAAACAATTGAGGTTTTATTACTAAGGATTGTAAAGAGGATGCTCATACCTGAGGTCTATATTTGCAAGTAGATGTTCTACAGAGAGCACAGATATTATAATTGTATGTGTATGTGAGATAGTATGGCCGAATTGTTTAGTGGGTGAGATAACATAGTGTAATGATTGTTTCTTTAACCTTTAATTCATTTGGGAAGGGAATCACGTGAACATGTAGGTAGGTATGTAGGTCTGATTCACATGCGTAAACTGTAATAGTCAATTGTCTACAGTGCTCAATTTCTGTCAAGTATATAAATTAAGGTGATATTCTACAGGACCCGTGATGCTACCACTTGTTTTGGTTAAAGATAAAATTGTGAATCTGACTCTTCATATTATTTCTTCCTGCGATACACGAATTGTTAATTCTTCCTTTATTATTAATTTTTAAATTGTAAACTATATATTTAGTCATTCTATTGATAATGTTTCAATTGTGAATCTGACTCTTTATTAAATTGTGAATCTGACTCTTCATTGTTTCAATTTATATACTATATAAACTATATATTTAGTCATTCTATTGATAATGTTTTTTTCCGACTTGTGAGCAAACTTTAGTGGATATTTTATATGAATTGTAAGCAATACTTTTTATGTTTTGTGAATATAGTGATAAAGTTCCTTTTTTTAAGCATGATTAAGTGGTGATACTTATAGTTGGTACCAAGTATTATAGGGCACTATCATTGTAATCATTTCTATATTTTTAAATCACATCATATCCTTTATTTCCCATGTAATATTAAACTAACTACTTAACATACTTGTAATATTTTTCACTTAAACCATAATTCTATAATTGAAAAAGCAAGAACTGGAAGTGAAATTAAACTGATTTTACACATTGTTTAATTCGAGACTTTGATGCGCCCAAAAGACATGTCTACCAAAAAATGATGAGTTTCATGACATAATGTGTATTGAATAAAGTATCAAACGGCTGGCAAGTTATAAAATACCTCTTTGTACACTATATTTTGAGTTACATTTGTTGGTTCGCCAGAATCCGAATCAATGAAAATCTTTAAGCCTTGGGGGGAAGTAACTCTGCTTACAGCCACGTACATTTGTCCATGTGTGAAGACTGACTTTGGTAGAAACAATCCAACCCTTTCAAGAGATTGGCCTTGGGCTTTGTTAATAGTCATGGAGTAGCAGACTTGTAAAGGCATCTGTTTGCGTATTAACTTGAAAGGCAACCTTGTTTCGGTTGGAAAGAGTTCCATTCTTGGAATGAAGTGTCGTGTACCAACAAAGGCACCACAAATGACTTCACACTGCACGCAATGCTTTAAGCATTTCGTAACCATCATTCTTGTCCCATTGCAAAGTCCCAAAGTTTGATTTAAATTCCTCATAAGCATTACCGCAACACCAACTTTCAATTTCAGCTCATGTGGAGGCAGTCCAGGAATAGTGATTGAGTTCAAATATTCTGGGGGGAAAGCAAAATTTAGATCCGAAGCCGTACCACCAAAATCTTCTGCTTTGTCAATGCTGAAATATGGAACTGCCTCACCTGGAATAGTGTCCACAATAATGGAGTTCAGGTGCCCAACAGTGTGATTGGTTGGCGTTAAAATAGCTCTGTCACTCAAGTATTTTCCACATTGGTATTTAGATGCAAAATCTGGATAAGTCCAGCTTATCATGTTGTCAACGGAATTTTTTGTTTCTGGATCACAAAAATCAGCTGGTATGACAATATCATCCTCATTCAAGTGTTTGTAATGAATAGATCCATCGCTCGGGGCACGTATTTTGGCATCACCAATTTTAAGTACCCACTCTGCAAATTTTTTTAATTGTTCTTTCTCAACTTCATCATGTCCCTGGTTAAGCCTCATGTTTTGTTTCAGCAAAAAAATCTGAGCAAAATGCCATAACCTGGACCGAGTAATGCAGGCAGCAACCACATCAGCTCTATCACCCAAAGTAATTACAGGCAAAATCTGGCGGAAATCCCCACCCAGCAACACTGTTATCCCTCCAAAAGGCATCTCACCTCTTTCAGCATTAACTAACTTCATAATATCTCTAAGTGACCGATCCAAGCATTCAAATGCATGTCTGTGCTGCATAGGGGCCTCATCCCAGATGATAAGGCTGGTACGTTTTATCAACTCAGCAATATCGGAACCATGAGCAATGCCACACGAAGAATCATCATCCAAAACAATTGGAATCTTGAACCGTGAATGTGCTGTCCTCCCTCCCGGCATTAGGGTTGCAGCAATTCCTGATGATGCAACAGGGAGCACAATCTTACTCAACGACCTTAATTTGTATATTATAGTTTTCCAAATGTAAGTCTTCCCACAGCCACCACTACCGTAAACAAAAAAAAATCCTCCTAAATTATTGTCAACTGAATCAAAAACAGAGTTGTACACATGTCTTTGTTCCTCATTTAAGTTTTTAAAAAGATTACTGAACTCTTGTTCCATCTCATCAATATTGTAACTCAACTCATCAACAATCAAATTGTCTGAACCGCTTTGAATGTATGATGATGGTGGTTGAGGCATTTGGTTGAATTGCTTCAACGATTTCCCAATACATCTCAGTAATTTATCCACTTCTGCAGTATAAAAGTTCAAAAAATATCATCCATTGGGAAAGGACTATCAAGCTAAAAAAGGGATGTCTACAACAACTTTATTTTCTGAAATAAACCAGCAGAGAAAGAAAAGAATTAGGCCTGCCTTTGTCATATTTCCATTCATATAGAGGCATAGTTCTGAATCAGAGAGATATAAAGTTTACAGAGTTATAATTTATAAGAATGTAAAGTTGAATGTTAACACTTTGAAAACAGTAAATGAAATTATGCTCTGTAATCCTTTCTGAAATTAAAATCACATCTAAATTTAGTACAACAAAATATGATACCAAGTTAATTTGTATAAGTTTCAAATAGAAGAAATGAGGCAGCTTCATATACAGAAACCTAAGATAACTGTTACTAAATAATCATACTAACGGACTAACCTGCCAATGCATAAAATTGAAGCTGCTTGTCAGTAATACCAGTAACTGCAGAACCATCAACATTCCTGTGGTGCATGATAATGTCATCAGTCATGGTCTTCCAATGTTTCAACCATAAACTACCAAGATCAGTCACTTGACAATTAACCATAATGTGTACAAAAAGTTCTCTTATTTGAGGAGGAAAACCACACTTTGCACATTCTTCAAGGAGTTCATTCCATTCGTTATCATCATCAAGAAAACCATATCTCGTACATGCTTCTTTAAATGTGCTGTAAACAACACCATCAATACTTTTTAGACAGTCAAACGAAGTGGGACCACGAACCTTTGTAAGTAAAAGTCGTAAATACCAAATCTCTCCAGCACTATGATGAGTATACAACAATCTGCCAATTTGAGTACCTCTTTTGCGTAATGTCCAAACATTATCATTAACATTCCAGACATAGTGTTGCGGGATCTCGTCGTAAGTGTATTTTCTAGCATTTATGTCTTCACGGTTCAGTTGGAAAAATGCTTCCAATTGACTTCGTCTAAATTTTTCCCTCTCAAGAACTTTTTCCAGATTGTCGTCCTCGCGGAAGGTACAATTTCGCTTTCCAGGCAAATGGTAGGAAAGCCGAAGAACTGAAATGGACCGATAATGGATATCAAATCCGAATATACGATGCGCAGCCTCTGCTCCGCATATGTACCTTCCATCAAAATATGCTTTAATTTCATCGACTGGAAGATTTTCATTCTCATCAGCTTCATTGTTTCTTTTTGAGACTTCAACTGTAGCCCTATCATGGCCTTTTAGACAGTACTTGAATAAATACTTCAAGCTACGTGCATGGCAACAAATTTCCACGTTCATGTGACACTGATATTTGACTAAAAGCCCTCTATTGTAAGGGACGACAAATTGGTTGTCAAGCTCCGTCTTCCCCTTGGTCACGTTAACATTAGTATTACGACGCTTATAAACTGGGAATCCAGATTGATCAAATGAAGTTTGTGCACAATATCTGATCAAATAGAAGAAATTTTGACAGTTAGAATAATTAACCGTTGAATTTAGCTAGGTTATATCAGAAGAAAACTTACTTCTTAGGGAAGTGTTTGCCACACTTCATATTTTTCATGCATGGAGACCGGGGGTTTCCCAATCCACACGGTCCATGTATCATAAATGATTTAACAGCAGCATAACCAATAGGATCCTCCACCGGGTCAGGGATCTCAGCAGATACAAACTGCTCCACATTTTGATTAAGTTTTTTTTTGGATTCCGCATCGAGCCATATTAACATATGCACGTGTGGGAGTCCGTGCTTTTGGAACTCAACTACATACATAACTGCATTTCAAAAAATGCAATTACTAACTATTGACTAATATATTTTAAATAGGGACACAAAATGGTACAGTAATAAGTTGAATAAAGTTCTTACTTCCGACACATGTTCCAAAATAAGATTTTTTCCTTATATCCTCTATAATCTGATCAAGCTTCAGTTTGAACACACGCGCAACAATGTCGGGGGAGTCTGTTGCTGAGCAACCTGGAGTGCATTTCATCATCTCCAAAATTTCGTCCCACATCGGATTGGTTGTCATAGTCAAAAATATGTCAGGATGACCAATGTATCTACAAACTGCCAAGGCATCTTGGAAGTGTTGTTGCATGTACCTTTTCGACCCAAGGAAGCTTGCAGGTAGTATGAACCCTTTTCCAACATTACTCGTACTGCTTTCTCCATTTCGATGACACTTTCTCATATTATCATAAAGATCATTGCGAAGAGTTGTTTGATGAGTACGGAACCACCATAATCGGGCTTGCTCAATTGCTGAGAAAGCATCAACAATGTACTGTTGGAAAAGTCTTCCACCAAGCCTAGGAGTGTTGCCTGGTCAGATCAAAAAGCAGAAATCTGTTAGTACCAACTCGTTTATCAAAAAAACAATCAATGAAGTTTCCATGTACTCACAGAGTTGTACCTTCATCATGTCGGACCTGAAACTTGTACGAATAAAACTCCTTCATTGTAACCCTTTTACGCTTCTTCCCTCTATTTTCTTTGGTCTGGACATATGGGATATCATCATGGTATCCATCTTCACCATTAGGAAAGAGGAGAGGATATTGTAAGGCCATTAGTTTGGGATGTATATCAGATATGCGTTCAAGACCATTACTTTTACTCTCAATAATAATATCTCTTCCTCCACATGTATCTTCTAAATCACCAACCATGATTGCACCCACTTCATTTGAAGGCCCTATAAAATTTTCACGTCCACTTTCAGCCCTACAAACTTTCATTACAATTTTCAAGTCTTGTACAGGTTGATCTTTGAAGCGATCACGTGCAAAACGGAAGTATTTTACTAATTCATTTGTTGTATCTAACATTTGTATCAAGTCTGAAACAATTTCAGCTTCCACTTTCTGACCATCCTTCTGATTAACCCAATGCATTCTGTTCTCAACTTCATTATCAGTGTCATAAATGTACAATTGGCAAAATTTGGGATCCTCCCCATCATTAGGAATAAGAGAACCAAACACATGATGGTTTTGTCCATTAAGACGATAAACATATGGAGAGGAACCATTATTTACCGAATGGTCAACTTTACCTCCCATTGATGTGAAAGCAAACATGGTATTGTACATCCGAATACACCTTCTGAATTTTTTTCCCTTCTTAGGATCATTTAACAGCTGCATCATGTAAGAAGGTGTGGGAGGTGCTTTGGGAAGACTGATTTGTCCCTTTGCACAGCACAATGAAAACTCGGGAGTGCCGCGTTTCACATTCTTGTTCACCCTTTCTTCCTTCCACATAATGGCATTGCACTTGTTACATTTGGCAGTTGGAGCTCCCAAGCTTACATAACCTATGAATTCAAAAACATTTAATTTAATGACAAACATCTTTCGGAGTCACAGGTCATGTAAGAAATCATTTTTCATCTGAATTCATTTACAGTACCAGGTATTGTCTGCAAGCCTTCTTCCGGAAAAATGACTTCATCTTCATCACTATCACTACCAATAACTAAATGAAAAATTATTTATAATTTGTAAGACAATTTTATTTATATATCAAGCAACTTTTTCTGGTTATATATTATAGTAATATTACCAGGACGGCCGACAAAATCTTCATCCTCCTCAACACAATATTTTTCTGGATGGTCATGGTCTGCAATAGATTTATTACAACATATATTAACATCAAATTGTAGTAGGCACTGTGAAAGCACTTAAAAATTCTATTACCAGGTATGTTGTCAGTAACACAAATTGGAGACATGGGACTCATTGACTCTGCTATGAAGATTTCTGTATTGCTTGAAAAATCTTTATTTTTTGGAAGCCGTCGCCTGGTCTTTTTAAATGGAACAGATCTCGAAAAACATGGTTGGGAACATTCTGGACTGTCACTTATCATTACTCTTTCTTTTGAACTCCTATTTTCTTTATTCATTTCAGATGTCATAGAGGTCCTATTTTGTCCATCATGTTCAAAAGCTATTGTGATATCTGCAACCAAAACATTTATGAGGTCTGTCTACAATTAAAAAATTGAATGATTATAGGGTGCACTGAGCTACACTATTACGAAAATGTACCTCCTTGAAGTTCATTTGATATGTTACTGTGTAGGAAGCTTTCTTTAAAATATGAACATGGGGGAGTAGTGTAGACTGCATCAACAACCCTACCATTAAGAGGCCTCCTTGATAGAGGTGTGTCAAACATTACATTCACTTCTGCTATAAAAGAAGGACAGTGAAATCAATGACATGAAAATGATAGTAAAAGGAGTTTGAACAGAGATAAAGGACTCAATTAATGGAAACAGAATGCATATTTTTTTTACCTCTTTGAAGCTCATCTGTAATGTTACTCAAAGGAACTCTTTCTTTAATAAATTCACAGGTAGTGGTATTGTAGACAGCATCAACTACCTTACCATCAACAATCCTAATTGATAGAGGACTGCCTATCATTACATTTGTTTGGCCTATATCATATCATATTTAAATTAAGGACAACAAAAATAAGTAAGTAATATAAAAATGATAACAGAACATACTGTGATATACTAAAAAAGAGATAAGGGGAAGTAAATGCACCACTCTGTTGTCTTGGTGTAACAGATGAACCTGCCGGGCTATTGTAGACAACATCAGCCCTAAAATTCGGAACATGATTTTCTTTGTTTACAACACCCATTTCCCGTTTTGACTTCCCACTTGAACCTATAGGGCCAAAGAAAAATATGAAACATGAACAAAAGAAACATATGAAGAAATGAAAACACACAGACAAATCAATTGTACTATGATGAACAACATACCAAAAACAGATTGTAAAGATGAGAAATTATCAAGCTTCAAATGATTATAATTGGCCTAAACACAAAAAGAAATCATGAGTAAAATCGTATATATATATAAGATCGATCTAAATGAAAGCAAGAATAGCAATGCATCTTAAGCAACCTCTTTCATTCTTTCTCTCAGTTTTGAAGAACCTAAATGATAATTCAATTTCAAACTCACCTAATTGAATCTTGTACTTCAATTTGGACACACATAACATGATTTTGAATTCAATTTGGACGCACATAACCTGAAAAGAGCATGTAAGAGATAAAGAATTGTTTGGAGGTTGCTATCAGGAGTTGTAAACATATACATTTTGGTATAACTATCCAAAGTGGGTGAGACAAACTGAAAAAAGGAAAAACATTAGTCAACAAAGTAAGTGGGCATTGATTTACATAAGACAAAAATTCTTATTACAACCATTCTTCACGTGAAACTTTTCTTTGGGTATGAATTTGAGTGATAAAATAGTAGTTTTTGTTTCATTATTCTATCATATTCTTGTTTAGATAAATGTAATGGCATATGATCGTAAATAATATAGAAGTCCTGGGGTAGGCACCGTAAAATTGCCATCATTTTGGCAACATGATTTATTATTTAGGGGAAGTTCAAAAAACTGCCGTCATACAAGTCATGACTCATGAGAATAATTTCAATTTGCATTTCAAAGAAACCTCAAAATTTGGGTTGATACTTAGTTGGCCCATGGACTTCATCATGATTTTCTAGTTTGATTTCTTGTGGACTTTAGTTCGCAACTTTTACAAACTGTAATTCATATTTGCTCTAGTTTGAGACTTAGTTTTAAATGATAAGACCATTTGTAGGCCCAATTAAACTTAAGGGCCGTCTAAAATATTTTAATTTTCCAAGGCCCGTTCATTTTATTATTCAAGCATGGTCACTTTAGATTTTATTGATTAGCTTTCATTCACCACTAGCACGTACGATAATCTTTTTAAAAGTATACGATGCTAGATTATAAAACTATAAATATTCGAATCGATCAGGAACTATAATAATGGAGTCTTTTTAAAAACCTCAATGAACTGTTAAGCAATGGAGTCTTTTTTAAAAGTCATCAATTTTATTTTGGCTACTTCAACACTACCATCCGGCAAAAACAACATAAATCCATACTTTACTCGATAGTTAAGTTGCAGTAAATCAACATAACTATAAAATCTAAATTTGGCTACTTCAACACTAATTCCGGGCTTGATTTTTTACAATTTCATAATTAAACAAGTATATATTTAATTAATTTTTTGATTTCATCCCGGATTCGACTTTATAACTAAATAATTAAATAATATTTATTCGCTATATATCCTTTTAAGGAGGATGGTAAGGATCGAGATGATTCTATTTTATTACACACCTGAGTCAAAATCAAAGTTTGATACTCCGCCGCCTGAAGTTTGTTATTTTAATATTAAAAGACACGTGTCCAATGCTAACAACTTTGAAATGTAACACTGTTCTGCCACGTAGCACGTGTACACGTAAATCTTATCATTGATTGCCCTATAAATTTGAACATGTAACCAAATGGAAACTCGTGTCTTTCCTTTAGCCTTCTCTGTTTCACACTAACGCACGCATAAGTGACGCAAATGGCTTTGAAGCCTTTTCTTCTTCTAGCTCTGCTCTTCTTCTGTGCCCTCCAGGTATATTACAGACCATGCACATGTTGGAAAACTCGTCTTTACAAGCTTAATACATTAGACCACTGTCTTGATATTTATTTAAGATCGGTGCTTTCGGTGCGTAGCACGTTAAAACGCTAGTTTTTTTAAAATTTTCAGGTCTCATCTTATTCCGAGATTAACGATGACGAGCAAGACCAGCTCGCTTTGCAGGTTGTTGTCACCATCTTCTGTGTGCACGTAAAAAAATTGAGTTTTTCATGTATTGATACAAGTTCATGTAATTTTTCAGGTGGTGAAAGGAGCCAACAGGAGGCTTTTGACGTATGTTGGTACGTTCTTTGGCTCAACAACTTCTATGGTATGATATTTGTGTATGCTTCTGTTTACTTGAACAAATGAATATACTGCATGTTGATTGCAGATTGTAAAGGACTGTGCCAAGTGAGGTGCGGGGCGCATTCCAGGCCAAACGTGTGCAACAGGGCATGTGGAACATGTTGCGCAAGATGCAACTGCGTGCCTCCTGGTACTTACGGTAATCGTGAAGCTTGCGGCAAGTGCTACACCGACATGACCACTCATGGCAACAGGCTCAAGTGCCCTTAATTTCACAAAACGTATATGTTTGGTGTCCTTTTGGTTTTTCTAAATGCTTTAATGTGATTAATAAATAAATTATTTCCAATAAACGGACATGAAAAATGAAGCTTTATGAGATGATACATATGTTGATTGTAATCGAGGGAGAGCACAGTTTGGTTCGGCTCGGTTTTTGGATAAAATCGAAATAAAAAATCTTCGGTTTTGACAATCGAAAACTGTAACCGAACCACCAATTTCGGTTTCGGTTTTAAAAACCTCGGTTCGGTTGTAATCGGCTCGGTTTCGGTTTTAAAATCGCAAAAGTTTAAATTATTACAATTTAAATAAAAAAAATCTTGCTTAATTAATAAAGTTATATAGAAAAATGAAAATTTTATATTTTTATTTCAAGCCACACACAAAACTGAAAGTGAGAGTGATAGAAGATCTGTTGCTTTTGAAAATATGTAGAATTGAACAAAAAAACACCTCGAGACGGAGTTAAAAATACATATGCAAGTTAAAATAATTGCATATGCATGTTTTAACCTTGAAAAATATTCATAGTATGACATATATTTATTACAGACAAAGAAATCATTAGATTTTCGGTATGAAAGTTGTATTACAGGCACAAATAATCAAATACAAATTAGCCAAAACTTTCAACACTCACTAATTCTTAGATAAAATATTTATATTTTTCAATAAAATTTTAATAAATTATAATAATAGGTTCGGTTTCGGTTTTTTCGGTTCGGTTATGACCTAAAACCGAAACCGAACCTTCAAGATCGGTTCGGTTTTTAAATTTTCGATTTCGGCTCAATTTTAACTCGATTTCGGTTTTTACGGTTCGATTTTATCGATTTCGGTTCAGTTTCGGTTTTAATTCGATTTTTTATTCACCCCTAATTGTAACTATTCGATTCTTTTCTCACTTAATTTACTTGAATATCTCAACTAGACCTACAACAAATTCACCTAATTTCCGTATTATTAATAAAACTTGTTTTTTATTCGCTGATGAGTAGCAATTAAAAAATGGAGTGCTTATTGACTCAAAATAAATGTAATTAAGAATTTAACTAATGCATAGTACACTAAATTATTGTCATAAGAATTAGCAAAATAGATGCGTGTCTAGAAGAGCAATTTTATTGTCCTAAATATCAACTATACTCATGAATAGAGTATGGTTCTTGAACGGGGAAGAAACTTGTGGGATCATAAACAAACACCTTTCAACTAATTTATTTATTCGTTAGCTAAATATAGATCCTGACAGTTTATGATGTGCCTCAAGATTTTGCGAATAGTAATGACTAAAAATGTGTCGATTCGAGATTAGAATCGGCAGCAGTCGAATCTTATAAACTTTAGTTTACTCGAATTTCTCGACTAGTCCTAAAAGACTAAAATTGAGTTCACAGGTCAATTTTGCTCAACAAATTCTGCTAAATATTTTCATGAGTAGCAATTATTAAAGAATGTTGTGCTTCCGAATAGAAGTCCTATGACAAGTACTAATATTAAAGTGTCATGTGAAAGTAAGAATCGCATGAATTTTCTCATCATAAAAAAATTATTTATAATTACGAATAGTATGATTGTCGAACTGCGAAACTTACATGATCATATATCTTCTAATTTCATATATTAAGACCAAGACTAATAAATAATGAATTGAAAATAAATATTTTATTTTATATTCAAAAAAGGGACAATTTAGCCATAAACCCGTGCAAACATAGCCAATTTGGACCATTTGTTCGTTGATAAAATAATAACATTTCCGATCGATGAACAAAGAAATCAGGAATTAAATTTTCTGTTCTTTTAATGCAAATTTATAATATTTAGTGAAAGCACTAAACTTTCACTAAAAAGAAGTTCATTTCTTTGTTCAATCAAAATAAAAAAATTAAGCGATGAACTCGCTTGTAAACAAAATTCGTACAAATTTCTAAGTACCCGACCACCGATATATGATATATCTAGTACGATATTTAGTTCTGGAATCTTTTACAAGAACTTCATGAGAGCACAGAGCAATTGAAACTTAATTAGTTTAATATACTCCAATATCTCAGCGAAACCAAAAAGTTACGAATGAATTCACCTAACATTAATGTTAATAAAATGCTGCATTCAACCTAGTAATGTTAATGTTAACAAAATGTGGCTTAGCAAATGTTACTTCAACTAAAAAAGGGTAACAAACTCATGAAGAGTGTGCACATTTGTTTAAGAACAGATAAAATCATAAACCATGACATGAGACAAAAATAAGATCAACGTGTATGGTTGTAATTAATATAGTTTGAATGTTATATATTCTCATAGGGCTCCAGCGATAAATTGATAATAATTTGATTAATTTATTAGTTCAATGTATTCATATTATATTTTCATCTGGTAAAACATACGTATTTTTTAACTTTTAAATTTTGTTATAATTATTATATATGTACGTGTATTGTTTAATCTTGATTTGTTTGTTATATCGCACACTATTTTATGTTTCGCTAAGCCGGGGTTTTCACGGAAACATCATCCTTACTCGTAGGGGCATGTTCTGCGTACATCTTAGCCTACCTAACCCATGCTCTAAGCGGAATATACTGAATACGTTTTGGTTTGGTTTGGAGATGTCAGGAAAATTATTTCTAAAATTTTTCTTAATTAATATATGACAAATTTTAATCTGTTTTCCGAATATGTATACACGATATGTTCATCATTTAATAATAATTATGATCAATTAAATTTTATTATGTATCATTTGAAAAAGTTAATGACAAAACTTTTGAAATCTCTATTATTTTTATTATGGCTATACTATAAAACTTGCATGAACATGATTCGTAAACACTTTATAAAACAATAAATTTGGACCTTTGAAATAATGATACTATCACTCATTTGTGTTTCACCTTGTCATGAGACGAGCATTTGAAGCCAGAAATATAAAAACTTAATTCATTTAATTTACTCAGATTTCTCAGCCAAGGCGAAGAGTCTAAAATGAAAATTTTCTAATCTGATATGATATCTAAGGGATGAGTTAAAAAAAATGACGTGCTTATCAAATCTAGGCTCAAATTAATAGTTTAAACTCATGAAGAATGCACTAAATTGTTAAGAACAAATACATTTATAATTCATAACAAGTAATATAAAAAATGTGAATATGTATTGTTAAATCAATATAACATGAATGTTATTATTATTATTATTTTATTTTCAATCACTAGGAAAATATAGTTGTGGAGCTGCGAAACTTACATTATCATAATTTTTAAAATCGGGCTAAATATCAAATACATCACTCGTTGTGTTTAAAATTGATACAAAATTTTAATATTTTAATGACTAATTTGATACAAAATTTTAAATTAATGATTAAATTGAGTCATTTTTGCAATGAATAATTAATTTGATACATTTAAACATAATGAATGATGTATCACATATTTAACTCTTTTAAAATCACATATTTAACCCGTTTAAATGATATAGAATAATGAATCAAAAACTAAGAGCAGTTATTTTATTTTTAAATCAAATTTTTATCAAGTCGAATTTAATCAAATTTTTTAAGTTCGAATTTAGTCAAAGTCGGGAAGGGTGATTTCGACTTTTCAAAAGTGAGAAACATAAACCCCTTCAAACATAAGCCCTTCTAACAAAAACACAAAACCCAAGCCATTTGTTTGTAGATAAAGTACACATATTGCATCCCCCAACTGATAAAACAAGCTCAAGAATTTTAAGAATAATTGATTGTCACAAAAATGGCTTCAGTTATTGCATCAATTTCATTTCTTGTACCATCTAGCATCACCTCAATCTCTCAGTCTTTTACTTCTTCAGCTACTTGTTGTGCTTTACCTTGTAAAAATGGTCTTAATTTTAAAGATTCATCTTTTTCTTTGCACAATTCATTGTTGATGAAGAAAAGAAACAACCCCAACAAGTTGATTTGCAATGCTGCTGAGTATAAGTTTCCTGACCCTATTCCTGAATTTGCTCAACAGGTACTTGTGTGTGTTTGTGTGAGAGAGATAGAGAGAGAGAGAGGGGGGGAGAGAGATAGAGAGAGAGAGGGAGAGAGATAGAGAGAGAGAGAGGGGGAGAGAGAGAGAGAGAGGGGGGGGGGGGGGAGAGAGAGAGAGAGAGATTATGTGTGGGTGTGTATATATTAATTTTGTGTGTATATGTTTGTGTTTGCAGGAGACAGAAAAGTTTAAGAGCCATCTTGTGAAGAAACTTTCGAAGAAAGATATGTTTGGAGATTCAATTGATGAAGTGATTGGTGTATGTACTGAGGTATATATATGTTACATTTTTTTTTAATTGTAGAGTTTTAAGTTTTAACTAATATACGTTTCTGAAGAGTTTCAGTTGTAAGATGTCGGAAAATTTAAGACGCGTTTGTGAATTTATGTTACATGTTTGCACCTAAAAATATGAGCTTTTGAATTTTTATGATGCAGGAATGATAACAAATTTGTGGATATTGTTTTGAAATGCTAAAGATGTATGCTTGGTGTACTTTATTTACCATTTCGTTAAATCCTAGAATTGCTTTTTAAATGATGTAGCCGTAGAATAATAATACTTGGAGATTTCAAGCTTCTAAAACAAGTGTAGATTTATAGTTGTAGTATTAGACGTAGCAAATTTCTGTTCATATATCTTTGCTTCCCTTGTTTAGGCATGAACTTTTAGTAGAATTGTTTAGATGACATGTACCAATTGGTGAATGCTTTTCACCTAACTATACATGTATAAATTTGTAAAATGAGGGAAGGATTTCTTTTGTTCATGGCATGGTAATATACGGAGGTTATAATGTACACTGTGTCCCTGAGAAATCTAGTAAATAGCATTGATGCTCTTAGAATTTCAGAAATGAGAAAAGAACACAAAATACTGAACTCCAACCTGCTTGTTACAATAAAGTTTTGTGATGCAAAACTAAGTTCCTCTCTGGTCACGGAATGATTGGCTCTAGTTTTGTAGCAGATGATGTAACTAAATACTGGATTTGCCTCCCAGATGTACTAATTGCTACTACTGTAAAGCAGCACATATTGCTGAATGTTTTTTTTAAATTACCAAAAGTACTGCTGTAGTATTAAACCTTATGGGAAACTAATTTCTCCATCTGTGCTCTCATATTTAATTATCTCATGACTAACTACAAAAGGACAATACAATAAAATCAAATTGTTTAAGTTGATTTCCTTAGTTGAAGCATAGGTTGGGAAACGAGAGGTGCGTATAAGGGTTCAACAAAGCAGAAAGTACTAGACTATATCTAGCTGCTACCTCTCTTATATCACTAGAAAATACAAAAACAGTCACAAAACAGTTCAGGAATTCACCAATTCCTGACAAATTGGTATCAGAGGTCTTAAATTCGATCAACCACTGCTTCAACAGTGTTGTGCTGGTGAAAACGAGTCGTACGGTTGTGGAATTTTAGTAATCGCAGTTGTAATTCAGAAGTTATGGCTAAAACAGTACAGGTACTCTGTTTCTCAGCTGTTGTTCACATATCTGTAGTTGTTGATGACTTGATGTTGATCCTGTGCTTTCACCCCATATATTCCTTTTTTATAACTACATTATCAAGAATAGATAAGAGAATACAGAAGGGGCCTTGCCAAAAATCGGAGCAAAGAGTCGTCTTTTTTTTTTCTCTCTTTCTATTTTTACGAATCTTATTCTTTCAATCCCTTGAACTTATTGGAATTCCCTTAATCTTAATCTATTCATGCTTCTAAAAGAAATATAGGATTGTAAATAGAAGTATCAGCTTCAACAAATTTATGTTCATGTTTCACCTCTGCCCTTTTTAAGGCATGAATCTTTGTTAGGAATATTTAGATGCCTTGTGCAAATTTGTGATTAGTTCCTCTTGACTAAAATATGTTCGTAAAACAAGAGGGAATTTTGCTGGGCATGGCAATATACTTGGGTTCTAATTTACAAGCTTGCTAATTAAACACTGATAGTAGAAGAAGTGTAGAACACATGTTGTCTCTACTTTATGTTAATTTCAGTACACTACACCGTGTAAGCTGTCACTGAATAATACATGTTTATAGCTCTGGAACCCATAAATAAATTCAAAAATGAAGAGAGACCAGAAAATGCTGAACTCCAGCATGCGTGTTGCATCTTGTGATGCAAAATTAAGTTTCTATCTGGTTACTGAATGATATTAGTGGGTAGCGCAGTGCTTAGAAAGGCCATTATTTAACATGAGTCATGTTAGTGGATGATGTTAATATATTTGCTCTCAACTTTGCTAATTGCTAATACTCTAAAGCAGCGTATATTGCTGAATGAGTTTTTATGTTTTCTTGTGAGAATTGGTTGAAAGAGTTCAATTAATTTTTCTATCAATTCTGTCATTTGTAATTATCACATGACCAAGTACAAGTGTGTAACACAATAAAATCTTTGAAGTCGTAAGATCAACCTTTCCGAATCATATTTGATTAAAGCAAACAGAACCAGGCTCGTACATTATTCCCGAATCCCGACTATTCCATTTGTTGTTTGTGTCTGTTGTAGCATTAAAAATCCCTACCAAAACTTTTCTGATTTTACAAGTTTATATAATGTGGATTCTTACCGATATTACTTTTATTGGCATTTGTTCTCAACAGATCTTCAGTACTTTTATGCACACAGAGTATGGGGGTCCTGGAACACTTTTGGTTGAACCTTTTATTGACATGGCCGATACTTTGAATGAGAGAGGCCTTCCAGGAGGCCCTCAAGCTGCACGAGCTGCCGTTAAATGGGCCCAAGATTGTGTGGACAAGGACTGGAAGGAATGGAATAGCAATGACAGCGATTAGTAATTTAGTAGCAGAATAGTTTAGTATGTTTGGATGGTTGTGCCATCTATGTTGTTGGAGCTTGGCACAATTCTGAGAATTCCAAGTGCAGGACTCTAAAGAATCGGAAACAAAAGTAGTTTGTATTAGTGAAATCAGTTTTGGTGGTTTGCATTGAAATAGTAATTGTAAGTAGATGAAGTCATCTACTTTGTTAAAATATGAAGCAATGGTCATGTGTGTGTTTCCTCATTGTTGGTTGACTAGATTCCCATTGTTGTTTATCTATTTAATAATGTGATTATCTTCAATCTCAAAATGGCATCAAGTTCAAATTTTTTAGGGGGAAGTGTTGCACGATGGCATCTGTAAGTTGCTCGCAATGAAGATTTTGACATTTCAATGTTTTTATAAGCTGAACAATTTCTCATAGTCGTTAATCTTTACTCAAAACATACGAGTTCCTGACATCAGTTAAATTCACTAAATTCTGTTGTCAGATAAACTCTCTTCTTCACAAAGTAAACATATATTCATAACCCACTGTCAAGCCTAACAAAAGTTTAAATTAGGATGGTGTTTCTGATCTTTCCAAACTTCAAGAACATCTCAACTCTGGCTTAAGAAAACTTTTGAAACTTAAATATTATAACAAATTGCTTTGTGCACAAATTTAATAGCGACGGTAACAAATATGTTCCACAGGATCACAGCGTGAGAAAAATCAAGTTTTGAACCTCTCTATAGCTAGATTTCCCGTGTAGATGATACCACTGTATTTACAAAAACCTTCACAATATTCTACAGTAACTAACTAGACATCAGTTGTAGAAGAGGATCCAGCATGCATCTAAAAGAATAGATGGAGCTGATCAGGACTCGGATTGCTTATCATTTATTAATTCATCCCTATCTATAAAACGCTCAAGCAACTCTTTCTCCTGCAGAACCAAGCAGCTGTCTCCTTTTCCAAACCAGGCATACCTTTGCTTAGCAATGTAGTCATAGGCAGCATCCCTTATAGGTCTTGGGACAATCATGAGAGAGCTAAGAGCAGAGTACGGTAAAGGCAAGTACGACAGCACCCTCAACGCAGCTGCAAAATGACAGAACATATGAAACTTTTATACAACAATAGAGTATCAACATCAAAAGCAAAGCATCCCCTTTTGCAGAAGGGGATCAATCTAAAGCAGTGAAGGGGTAAAAAGTTGACAAACATAGTCACCCAGATTTTGCTTAATTTTTCTGGCATCCCAAAAGAGAGAAAAAACACATGGTTATAATCATTCTGTGCAAGAATGTTATAGTGCGGAAAAGCAGCAATAGAGACTTCTGACCTGCAGATCCTTGGTGGTATACGCCTGGGCCTTCAATGAATATGAAGCGACGAAGAACATCCTCTCGCTCGACTCCACAAACTCTCATGTAAGGTTCTGCAGCCTTAGACTGAAGACAACAAAACTTTATTTTCTTGTGTTTGTCTACTCGAATCACCTGCTTCACCCCTAAAAAAGAAGGAACACAAAGGAATATAACAAGTGCATGTTTAAAATTGGGTAGTCTCAGGAAACATTTGATAATACACTACCTCATCTTTCTGGCATAAAAAAAAGAGTCAACACAAAGATTGCAAAACATAGTCAGGGATACCATATCCACTTAACAGAACGCCAACTTTCAGAAATCATACATGTGAAAATTGAAATATTCATATGGTTATTAACTGAAATCATGCATATTTAGACCCTCTGCTCATACAAACATAATATGAAAGATCCACGTATCAATGCGAGAAGGATATTACATACCCACAAAAAAAAACACTGAGCAAATTGTGCTTACACTCCACACCCAAAAATCTTATGATGTTCATTTGATGGGCTAAAATACATTGTCCAAGGAACCTTTTTTTTTTAACCAAAAGTAAAGAACAACCCCAATTGTAGAGGTAAGGTAGTAGTAAATCATGAAATCACAACAAATTGAAGCATGTACTTCATCAGATAGTAGCGCATTGGATAAAAGAATATCAATATACATTTGTATATATTAAACAATAACACACTACACTGCAAAGAACAATTATCCAAGACAAAGAAGTTCAAGTAGTATGACTATGTACCCAACAGTACATGACCTGTTTTCACGATACTTAAATACTAGTAATAACTTAAAATCACTTCCCCTTTACGAAGATTTCTAAATTCCTCAGAATTAGCCCTCTCTAATTTTTTTCAATTAAATTACCAGCCACAACCCTAAAAAAGCGTCATATCTAATCAAACCCCTTTACATAAAAACACAACAAAAAAACCCTAGCGCCTCCCTATTACCACTTAATCATATCTTCAAATTAATTCGGCTTCTTCTAAACATAGCACCAATTCAGCCCTTAGCTTTTTCTTTTTTTGCTTAAAAACAATTTTTTCACAACTATTAGCGACGTACACTCAGAGTACTCCAGCTCAAAAGCTCGAAATTACAACTATCAGTTTCTAACTAATGCCAGTCCTTCTATAAAACCCCTACCACGACATAATATGCTCAGCACCTCCTTGTTCGCACTTCAGCATTTCTTTAGACTAATTCAACTTGTTCTAAACCTAGCACTTTGCTTTTCTCTCCGCTTATTTATAACTTTTTCACAACTATTAACGACGTACAAAATCACAGTACTAAACTTCACAAGCTCGAAATCACAATTATCAATCTCCACTAATGCCGGTCCTTGTCTAAAACCTCGACCACATGATGCACAGTCATCGCAAACTAACTCACATTTCACTAGAATAAAAACTCGAAAACTTCCTAAAAATAGCATAATCCCCCAAACACAAATCCTAAAACCCTCTCTAAACCCTAATTTCTCAACAAACAACTTATCAATACACAAATAAATACACACAAATTAAACAATTGATATATTAAATTAAAATAAAAATGATGATGATTTTTGATACCGCCGTGACAGAGATGACAAACGCCGTCATAAACAACGACACGTGGCTGAAGAAGAGTGGGCTCCACTAAAGGCTTCACTGCTGTAACATCATCTAACAACAGATCATCTCCGTCGGCGGCGGCGGCGCCGCCGGAAGTTACAACATTCCGGCGAGAGAAAAATGAACAACGCTTCTCGAGTGGTTTTAGTGTACGGACGGTAGTTCTCAACATTGTTTTCTGACCGTAGGATTTGATTTGAGTTGATGATCGGCTTTTTTAATTTTTGTTGATTTTTATTTCATTCGTTTCTTCCGCTCCAAGCCTCCAAGTCCGCAATATTCCCGTGCTACGGTATTTAAAAAAACCTGCTCTTCGCACGGGCATACTTTAAATATGAGTAAATTACTCATTTGTTCAAAAAAAATTTTACGTTTATCTATTAGTATAATAATTTATGAGTTATAGGATAAGTAATGTTAATAAAATTTTATATTACACTTATATACATAAAATGATTTTTTTTGTTATCTTTGTATTGATTTGGACATATTTGTGCCATACAAATATAATACTTAAAAAAATGAGAGGTTATTTATAGTTTGATTTATTAGAGGTATAAATAATTGCAATGCACATGCATGCTTAATATATAAATTTCATTCAAATCATTTTTTTCCCAATTTTTAATTTGAAAATATTTATAGTAAAATTTTTAATATCATACATATGTATGTATGTATGTATGTATGTATGTATGTATGTATGCATGCATATGCATGTATGTATATATGTATACATGCATACATAAATGTATGTATGCATGCATGTATGTATATATGTATGTATGTATGTATGTATGTATGTATGTATGTATGTATGTATGTATATTACAATTAATAATATGTAAATAATATAGTGATACTAAAAGACCAAAATAACCCTGACATGATTTAATGAAAAAAGGATAAAATGATAAAATGATGCATGTATGTATGTATATTAATTTTGCTACAATTAATAATATGTAATTAATATAGTGATACTAAAAGACCAAAATAACCCTGACATGATGTAATGGAAAGAAGGGTAAAATGGTCAGTTCGATTTAAATTGTTTCAACAAACTCCTCTGTTGTTGTATTATATATATAATATAATAGATTATTTAATTATAATAAATTAAATAACTTTAAATTTAAGATCAAATGGTACAATAACTGCTTTGGTTTAAATGTTAAAATAAATTATTTGAAAAAAAATTATATTTATTTTGTTGTAGGGTTAAGTTTTATGGAGACCTGGGAGATCATATATTTTTTGTAAGCAAATCTTGTAAAATATAATATTTTGACAATTATGTTATATAAAAATCATTATTTTATTGAAAATCTTAAAAATGATGTATGTTTTGCAACAAGAACATTGCAGAACATATTGTTCTGCAAAACATATTGAGTTTGCACAACATGTGTAGTTTGTAAAACATACATAATTTTCTTTCAAGAATTTCAATAAAATAATGATTTTAATAAAACATTCTTTGCAAAATAATATGTTCTGCAATTTTTTGATTACAAAATATGGGATTTGGTCCCCAGCCATCGATGGATGCCAACCACCCCCCGCTATGTTTCATTGCGGGGATGATATTAACCCCACTATGTTTCATTGCGGGGGTGATACCCCCGCTATGTTTCATTACGGGGATGGTTGCTATCCCACGATGGCCGTGGAAGAGCACCCACAAAATATAATCTATTTTGCAGCATCAGATACGTAATGTGCTGTTTCTTGTTGTTTCAATTCAAGCTGCTTCTTCAATCTTCATCCGTAAGCATATCTACTTTATGCAGATCGAGATTAACCAAACCAACCAGACAATTATCTTCTGGGAATGTACTAGATCGTGAATGCTTATAACCCAACAAGAATATCTTCAACTATATATGGTTGGAATTAGCCAAAAACAACCTGTTCTTTACATAAAAATTTCATTTAATGAACATTACAAAGTACATATGAATTGGAATAGGGAAAATAAGTTATTCAATGATAGGGAGGATAATAAGCGCGGACAGTGTAAAATGTCTGCACCGTAGCTAGAAGAATGACAAAAGATGCAGCTAAGAAAGCTATAAAACTCCATTTGTTTTTGAAATACTCTTGATTTAAGTCCTTAAACGATGTTTTCCACTCTACATACTTGATACTGAGATAGCCTTTCACTCGGTGCCACCTCCAAAATGGGATTTGATATTTTTCAACCTCGTGACACAGATCTGTATAACAAAAGTCTACGAAAGCAACCTGTCTGCATAAACTTTTAAACAATGTTGAAATGTCGTCTACGTCGTCGGATTTTACGATGATACCTAACCGCTCAAGTAAATGATCACATCTTCTGGAGAACGAATCAAAGTGTTCATAAGTTTCACATATGAGGTAACAGTATATCTGCCAACACTGGTCTGCTCTAATGCAATGAGATTCCTAAATATTGTATCACTTGACCTATCTATGAAGACTTGCGGAATAAATAAAATTCCACCGATGAATCTTATGTCCACTATGCTCCTATAGCCACGTGCAATCTGGAATCCAGCCCTGAAGAGTTCGGTTGCACATTTTGTAAATCCTCAACTTTTGGGAACACGTTTGGAGGGTAATTTCGGCACAAAGGTGACTTTGCAAACATGGTGCAGCATTTCCAGTATATGATTGTAGGTGCCATCTTTCTTGTTCATGGGAGCCTTCAAATAGTTTAAACGCAACATGGGAACAGAATCAAAAAACCAGAAAACGTAATCTTCTAGCGACATGGCTGGATGTGGTCCATCCGATGCAGTCTTCGAACTTGATACTAAATCAAAAAGTTTTTGCAGAACAAAATACGGTATTTGATTCTCTAGTAGCATCATGTTTCAGAGTTTGCACCATTGTGAAATTACCTGCTAGCGATTCAAATGGGACTCGGCTTTCAGGGGGACCTTGTAGAAATTCATCTTCAAATTTTTGTGTATTTATCATATTGTTGTGAGGGAAATTTGGTAACAACACCGAGAGAGAATATCGCTGGAATAATCAGGTTTTGCCCTTGATTATCGGACATAGCAGCAGCTTCATACGTCCACAGCTCTGCTAGAGTTTCAAGTTTCCACTGCCGGAGCAGATGGTGATATGTGGTGTTTTTGGGGGCTGAGTTGACAAAACCACCGGATGAAGAGGGCGGAATAATTCCTATTCGGCCGGCCAATTCACCGGAATATGTATCACAGAGAGTACACGAGCCTTATGCGTGTAGAGAGTGAAAATCCGAATCCTTTAGTCAAGTGCCTACATATCCTATTTATAGGAATCAAGCCCCATGTAGTTCTATTAGGTTTATACTTCTTCCTTCCTGCAAATTCGACCCCTCTAAGATAATCCACCCTAGAGTTATAGTCGAATTATACACCTGTAGCTGAGCTTTCCAATGTCCTAGTCCATGTCCATCACTAAGTCCTATAAATCCTTATGTATTTAATGTATATCCAAAGCAATCAATATAAGTCCTATATTGTTTGTAATTGTCCCATCCACCACGTTTTATTAAGCCTAGGAGTCCTTTTCCAAGAGTAATTCCGTGCTCCTAAAGTATAGGAAGCTGAGTCCTTGTCCAACTCTGATTCTGTCCCGGAGAGGTTCTGACCACCCTACACCTGAAACTGTGTCTGCAGTCAAAACACCCTGAACCTGCTCCTCAATACCGTGAACCTGGACCTTAGTACTATGAAGCTGATCATCGGTACATCCAATCCTCACCAAATCCATACTAGTTGGGCCTATATTACATGTGGGCCTTAAATCAAACCCATGTGAGATTTTGGGCACAACACATATTACACCTGTAAAAGAGTTCGAGAATAAAAAAACCATCAACAAGTAACATCTCCACTAATTGATGTTTGTCTAAATCGATATCTTCAGCATACCACGCTCTGGCCTTCTCTTCCACTTCTAATATTACTTTGCTACACTTATACAAGGCCAACATTGCAGGTGACTCTGAAATACCAGGCTCTTTGACTTGAGTGTAATCTTTATCTGATATTACCACCCGACCAACAAAAGCTAACATGTATATCCATTTCAGCTCCTCCATAGCTCGTAACTCATCCTTATGTTGATGAAAAGGACCAATAGATACCATTTGAGGTGTGTATGCTTTGTGTTTCATTGCTCGGAGTTTACTTGGAACTCTATAAGTACTCGCGAATCCACTTCAAGAAGTCCTCTTCACCTCCAGAAGAGTAATTTTTGGTTATCCTCCCTTTAAAACTGGGCGTCTGATTTAGTTTTTTTCTTTTTCTGGCAGGATCCATTTTTAGTTATTCTGCAAAAAACTGAATTAATATGAGATTTACATTGCTTGCAATGTAGATTAGATCGACAGTGCACAAAGAGACGGATACACACATAAACTTGGACATGTCTGCCTGAACATCACACAAGTAGCCAAACGTAACCACTAACCAACAAACACTAACAGATTGCATTATAAGACTTGTAACTAATGTGAGATCACACAAACAAATAAATACACACAAAAACTTGGACAAATCTGGCTAAATCTCACAAAAGAAGCCAGGCATAACCTTCAGAAACTAAAGCAGATCGTAATCTAAGACTTTTAACTTGTGCAAATGCTGTAAACATATGAAGAAAGCAGCTGATGAAAAACTTATTGAGAAACTAAACGTGATCCAGTTTATCGTAATCGATCAGATATGTGAAAGTTTGAGATCATACAAGTACCTGTAACTTTTGAGCAAAGAAAAGTCTGAGAGCAAATATTGTTGAATTACACTGATAACTTGAAGATAAATTTGTAATGCCTTCTGTGCAGGTACGTTTGTAAGGGATTTAATGCTAAGAATTTTTTTTAAATTTAAGTTCGATTCAATGTCAACTCCAGAGTCCACGCTTCCAGGGGAGGGAAGAGACGACAAATATGGACAAATATGTTTCTGGTCCATCGTACATCAGTAGATGAGGTAATTATTTCAACACGTTACAAGAAACAAATTATTTAAGTCCTTGCCGGTGATGTAGAAGACACTGGTGTAAGTGTGGTTGGTAATAATTGATTGTAACTACTGGAGTGATGCAACACCAGCATTTGTGAAAAGCAAAATGCTAGAGGTCTCAAATGATGATTTGTTATCTGCACAATCGGTAATTTTCCTACTGATAATATGGGATCTTGCGTGCATACATATACACACACAAATAAAAAACATCCGATTGTCATACCATGTTATTTGAGAAATTTTTGGGATATAAGGATTTTAGTGTTAATCCGTAGCGATCATCAGAAGATTCCGTAGTCCGAGCCCTTCATGAGGAGAGGAACTCCCCGGGGCCGTAGCCTCGGTTTCTGGGGCCGTAGCCTCGGTTTCAAAGGCCATCACCAACAATCAACATTACTCTTTGTGGAATTACTCAGATATATTCATAAGTCCAGTGAAATTTGGAAGAGTTGCAGGTCACTTGCCAAATGTGATTTATTTGCACCCATGAATATTTGTGTCATGTTCTTATACCATCTAACAATTTTACGATCTGTGCTACTTTTCTTTTCTGAATTTGTAAGTTGATATTTGTATGTACTGAAACATATGCAACTGCAAGGACTTCTTCAAATACTTATTATCAGTATTCGAAAATTCGGTGTAGATGAAAAATAAACACTCCAATTTTGTGAGAATCCAACAGTTAGGTATTATTTAAGAAAACCAGGACTAGACAGGAAATTCGGGATCAAACAGAAAAGAATCGAAATAGGAGTAACCTCAAACAAACATTGCTAGGTAAAAAGTTGTTCAATGATAAGGAGGATAATAAGCGCGGACAGTGTAAAAAGTCTGCAAGATACCTAGAACGATGACCAGCAGTGCAGCTAAGAATGCTAAAAAACTCCATTTGTTTTTGAAATAATCTCGTTTCAAGTCCTTAATGGATACTTTCCATTCAACATACTTCATACTGAGATACCCTTTCACTCGCTGCCACCTCCAGAATGGGATTCCATAATTTTTGACCTCGTTGCACATATCTGTATAGCAAAAGTCTACGAAAGCAACTTGACTGCATAAACTTTTAAAGAATGTCGAAATATCATCTATGTCATCTGATTTTACGATGATATCTAACTGCTCAAGTAATTTCGCATCTTCTGGAGAACGAATCAGAGTGCTCATAAGTTTCACATATGAGGTAACGGTATGTGCGCCAACGCTGGTCTGCTCTAAAGCAATGAGATTCCTAAATATTGTATCACTTGACTTATCTATGGTGACTTGCGGGATAAATAAAGTTTCACCGATGAATCTTACGTCCACTATGCTCCTATAGCTACGTGCAATTTGGAATCCAGACTTGAAGAGTCCGGTTGCACAGTTTGTAAATCCCCAACTTTTGGGAACACGTTTGGAGGGTAATTTCGGCACGAAGGTGACTTTGCAAACATGGTGCAACATTTCCAGTATATGATTGTAGGTACCATCTTTCTTGTTTATGGGAGCCTTTAAATAGTTCAAACGCAACATGGGAACAGAATCAAAAAACCAGAAAACGTAATCTTCTAGGGACATGTCTGGATGTGTTCCATCCGATGCAGTCTTCGAACTTGATACTAAATCAAAAAGTTTTTGCAGAACAAAATACGGAATTTGATTCTCTAGTAGCATTAAATCATGTTTCAGAGTTTGCACCATTGTGAAATTACCTGCTAGCGATTCAAATGGGACTCGGCTTTCAGGGGGACCTTGTAGAAATTCATCTTCAAATTTTTGTGTATTTATCATCTTGCACCTGTGAAAGAGTTCGAGAATAAAACAACCATCAACAAGTAACATCTCCACTAATTTATGTTTGTCTAAATCGATATCTTCAGCATACCACGCTCGGGCCTTCTCTTCCACTTCTAATATAACTTTGCTACACTTACACAAGGCCGACATTTCAGGTGACTCTGAAGTGCCTGGCTCTCCGACTTGAGTGTTTTCTTTAACTGATATTACTACTCGATCAACAAAAGCTAACATGTATATCCATTTGAGCTCCTCCATAGCTCGTAACTCATCCTTCAGTTGATGAAAAGGACCGATAGATACCATCTGAGGTGTGTATGCTTCGTGTTTCATTGCTCGGAGTTTACTTGGAACTCTATAAGTACTCGCATCACGTGGTCTGCTCCTTAGTAGACCTAGCGTCTTATCGACGGATTGAATCCACTTCCAAAATTCCTCTTCCCCTCCGGATGAGTAATTTTTGCTTACCCTCCCTTTAAAACTAGGGGTCAGAGCCATTTTTAGCTTCTTCCTTTTTCTGCTAACAGACTCCATTTTTATTATTCTGCATAAAATTAAATTTTTTTAAAGTCGGACATGAGTATACAAGTTCATAACATCTTTCTTAGTACTGTAGTATTACTTGTAAAATTTGGAGATTAATAAATAAGTTAAAATAACGTCAAATGTTAAGGTTCATAAATCTTGCCTCTGGGGGAAGAGTAAACACATATTTGCTTTGCTCATGGGAAATTTTTATTGATCTCACTCTAATCCAAGATCATAGGCATATTCAGGATCGTTTGACGATTAGCTTAGAATTCAGACAGATTCAAATGAGCTAGCTTACAAATTACAAAGACATTCAAATTTTTGCGTAAACTTGGACATGTCTGCCTAAACATCAGACAAGAAGCCAAACATAATCAACAAATACTAACAGATTGCACTATAAGACTTACAACTTAGGCAAGTCCTATTATACAGACTAAGAAAGCTAACAATGTCAAATACATTAAAAAAAATTACATAAGAAACTAACGCAATCCAGTTAATCGTAATCAAATTAGTAGTGTGAAAGTTTGTGATCGTACCTGTTAGTTTACGGACGACGTTGGAGCAGAGGAAGTCTGAGACTGTAAATACAGTTGATTTACATTGATATCTTGAAGCTAAACTTATGAGTAGAATTATGAAGGAATTTTATAATTAATGTCAACTCCAGGGGATGGAAGAGAAGGGGAATATGGACAAAAAGGTTTTAGGTACATTTGATTATTATGACAACAACACATACCTAGAAAAAATTGTTTAAGTTGTTGCCGATGCATGCAAGTCAAATGAAGACAATTATTGATTTTACAAAAATTGGAGCATTTTGTACTCGATATGATCATTATGAATTTACAAAAATTGGAGCATTTTTCATCAATTATTTTATAAAATCAATGTTTCGATCCTTCAGGTTACCAAAAAAAAATGATTCGATCCTTCAGGACTATATGTGACAAGTTGTATCAGTGACGAATGATGTTTTGATATGCTTTCACAGTGTAAGAAAGGTAGAAGGAACATTTTTGTGTTGTTGTTAGAAAATTGATAATTTAAGGATATAATTAATTATATTCTTGATGTTCATTCAAATTTCTAATGATTGGAAGTTGTTCCTTGCTATGGGAACTTAAACTTTCATGTATGGGTTTAATAATTTTCTTGTTTAAATCCATAAGAGAAATTGAGATGAAGGTAGTAGCTTGAAAAAGCTTGTTATAATGATGTTTCATTTATCCCACATAGAAAAGGATGTCTCGGCGTCTCGCGTACGCGAGGCGACCTGGGCGAGAGTTTTTATTTATGTGATTTAATATTTTAGTAGAATTATTTATCAAATTGGGCTGGGTTATCATTTGTCAAATAGGGTTGGGTTATCAGTATTTAACTAGTAAACTCTGATGGAGTTGGTTTATCAGTATTTAACTAGTAAACTCTGATGGAGTTGGTTTGTCAGTAAACTCTGATGGACAACTAGTTAAACTCTGATGGACAACAGAAACTAAACTCTGATGGACAACTAGTTAAACTCTGATGGACAACAGAAACTAAACTCTGATGGGCAACAGAAACTGATATGAACCTGGACATGATTTGATGGATATGTTTAAAATAAATATTAAATCTGTATATGTGGATAAACATGAAAAAGATGTAACAGCTCAGGTTATTAAATTTAAATCAAAAATGTTTATTCATTAAATGGTCAGTTTTGATTTTTAATTTAATATGATCAGCTGTTACGGAAAAATTGATGTGTGTGCTTCAGTGACAGAAAGGAACCACTATAAATAGTGGCCCTTGTAGCTCAGTTGAAAAAAAAAAACAGAAGTTTGCAAAACACACTTCTCTCAAAAACTCACTCTGCCATCACTCTCCATATAGTATTCTCTGTAGTTTACTGGTTCTCCGGCGACTGAGGTGCTGGTCGTAGTTGAGCGCTGCTGTTGCTGTGAACACCTTGCTCGGAGCTGTTTTATCCTGGAAGTAGTATCTCGCCGACAACCTGACACAGTAAGTGGGGGCGAATAACTCTTCAAGAACAGTCAGGATTTCTCGAAGTCCTGACGACTCAGCTGTTGTTATCTTATTACTGTTCTTATACACTGTTAAGCTATGACTACAGGTACTGTTTCTGTCTCCCTGGTTATTTATCAGTTTCTGATATGCATGCTTTCGACCTTCATACTTTGTTTTGTTAACTTTGGTCTTGGCCTGTCAATGCTATATCTATTATATAACTGCCTCCATGTTGCTGTAGTACTTGTTATTTCCAACATTCTTGAAGAGTTATTCTGTTATATAATATTTAGCATTATGGTTAATGAAACTGGAGTTACTGTAGATGGTAGTACGTCTTATGTGTCTGCTGGGGTCATTGATTGGACCACTTACCGTTTCCCACAACCCGTTGAACTAACGGGCTTACCGGAGAAATTCAACGGTGGTGTCGGCTTTTCTCGTTGGCAGAAAAGGATGAAATTGTGGTTGACTGTAAAGGGTCTGTGGCCTGTTGTGGAGTATGAGAAACCGGTGGTGATTCAAGAAAAGGCTGAAACAGTTAAGGCTTATGCAATGTGGGCTGAGAAGGATGGGGTGGCTAGGGCAGCCATTCTGGCAGCCTTAACGAACACTCTGTTTGATGTTTATTCATCTGATGCCTATAGTGCTAAGCTCTTATGGGAGAAGCTGGACCTCACTCACAATACTGACTCTCAAGGTCTGGAAAAGTATTCTGTAGCGAGGTTCTTTGAATTTAAGCTGGTAGACAACAAATCCATGACTGAGCAGGTGCATGAGTTCGAGATGATAGTGCATGCTTTGAAGGAATCCGGCATGGATCTCCCTGATAAGTTCAAGGTTATGAGCGTGATTGAAAAGCTTCCGAAGTCTTGGGAAGAGTTCGCTCTCTCCCTGAAAAGACAGAAAGGAGAGATCACCTGGACCAACCTTATGCTGGACATCTCGGTGCAAGAACAACACAAGTCCAAACAGGGACATGTGATGCCATCTGATCACGGTAGCTCGAAGGTGAATGTAGTAACCGTAGGACAGAAAAGGAAGGCTGTTGCTAGGAAGGGTAATGTTAATAAACCTAAGATAGACAAGGATAAGGCCAAGAAACCAAAGGCAAACAAACCATGTTGGTCTTGTGGGCAGGTTGGGCACTGGAGTAAGGACTGTCCTACAAAGAAAGCGAAGAAAATCGAGGTGGTAGCACAAGCGAATGCTGTACTTGGAACCACAAGTGGGCCTGTAGTGAACATGGTTGTTGGTGAGGCTTCGGCTTCTGAAACCAACGAAAACCGGTATGTGACCTACAACCCTGTACTATTTTCCACTTATATGTCAAATGAATGGTTGATTGATACTGGAGCTAATGTGCATATTTGTGCTGATATTAGTTTGTATGTATCTTATCAACAGAGTCATAGCATGACAGTGACGATGGGGAATGCGAGTGCCGCTCAAGTTCATGGAGTGGGAGACGTGGACCTGAAGTTTCCTTCGGGGCGTATTCTATCCCTGACAAGAGTGCATCATGTTCCCGACATGCGTAGAAATATAATAAGTGGAAGCCGTTTAGTTACGAATGGTTTTGAAATTTCCGTAAGATGTAATAAAGTAGTTCTTATTCACACTGGTACTTTCTTTGGCAAGGGTTACTTGTCGAATGGTTTATTTGTTATAAATGTTGAGCCTGTTTTGGGCACTTCCTTTAATGAAATTACTCCTTCTGTTAACTGTGTAGAATCATCCAACTTATGGCATGCTAGACTTGGTCACTTAAATTTTGGTGCTCTTAAAAATATGATGAACTTAGAGTTGATTCCAAAACATACTATAGAAAAGAATTCTAAATGTCAAGTATGTGTGTCTGCTAAACAAATAAGGAAACCTTTTCATAATGTTGTTAGGGATTCAGACTTGTTAGATTTAGTACACACTGATATTTGTGAATTTGGTGGTATGTTAACTAAGGACCATTTTAGATACTTCATTACTTTTATAGATGATAGTAGTAGATACTGTTATGTTTATTTACTTAGACATAAGGATGAAGCACTTAGCAAATTCATGATTTATAAAACTGAAGTTGAGAAACAAACTGGTAAGGTACTTAAAAGGTTGAGATCAGATAGAGGTGGTGAGTATACGAGTAACTCCTTTAATGAATTTTGCGCAAGCAATGGAATAGTTCATGAAGTTACTCCACCATACACACCTGAGTCTAATGGGGTCGCTGAGCGAAAGAACAGAACGTTCAAAGATATGATTAACAGTATGCTTATTAACTCTGGATTGCCTAAATACATGTGGGGAGAGGCTCTGAATACGGCTTGCCATATTCTGAACAGAGTCCCTCTGAAACACATGGATAAGACACCTTATGAGTTATTGAAAGGCAAGATGACTAGTCTCAAGTATCTTCGAGTGTGGGGGTGCCTTGCAAAGGTACTTGTCCCTGAACACAAGAGGAAGAAACTAGGTCCGAAGACGGTTGATTGTATCTTTCTGGGCTATCTTGAAACCACTACAGCTGTGAGATTTTTGGTAATAAAATCTGACATAGATGGTATAGTGGCTAACACGATAGTTGAATTTCGTGATGCTACATTCTTTGAGGATGTCTACCCTATGAAGACTGGTATACCTCAAGGTACTTCTGAGGAAGATCTCACTCACACATCAAGTTCTATTCCTGATCATGTGGAAAAGATGACAAATGTGAGGGCGGAACCTGGTAGTAGCTCTACTCCTATGGAGGAAGAGGAACCTAGGAGGAGTAAGCGTGCAAAGGTAGTCAAGGACTTTGGAAGTGATTTCATCACTTACAATGTCGAGGATGAACCTTTAACTTTCCGACAGGTTATGGACTCCTCGGAGTCTAGGCACTGGAAGGGCGCTGTAAAGAGTGAAATTGACTCTATTGTTTCTAACGGAACATGGGAGTTAGTTGATCTCCCTCCTGGGTGTTCTACTATTGAGTGCAAGTGGATCTTTAAAAGGAAGTTGAACCCTGATGGCTCAATAGAGAAGTACAAGGCTAGACTGGTGGCTAAGGGTTTTAAGCAAATGGAAGGAATTGATTTCTTTGATACATACTCTCCTGTTGCCAAAATGATAACAATCCGAATGCTTGTAGCATTGGCTTCCGTACATGGTCTGATCATCCATCAAATGGATGTAAAGACAGCTTTTCTTCATGGTGAACTTGAAGAAGAGATTTATATGGATCAGCCTGAGGGGTTTGTTGCATCTGGCAACGAAAGGAAAGTATGTAAGTTAATCAAATCTATTTATGGCTTAAGACAAGGTCCCAGGGACTGGCACAAGAAGTTCGATGAAACGATTGTGACATTCAGTTTTGTTAGTAATGATAGCGATAAGTGTGTCTACTCAAAAGTTAAAGGTAGTGAATGTGTCGTATTATGCTTATATGTGGATGACATACTACTGTTTGGAACCAATATTGAGATTATTAACGAGACAAAGGATTTCTTGAAAAGGCACTTTGAGATGAAGGATATGGGTGAAGCTAGCGTGATTCTTGGTATCAAGCTGACTCAGTCAGCTGATGGAATAACCCTATCGCAATCTCATTATATAGAGAAATCTATACTTGAGAAATATGGTTATTCACAATGTAGAATCGCTAGTACACCCTATGATCCTAAAGTTGCCCTTGTCAAGAATAGTTCAGGAGTCCCTGTGTCTCAGTTAAGGTATTCTCAGATTATTGGAAGCTTGCAGTATATTTCTAACTGTACTAGACCAGATATATCATATTCTGTGTCTAAGCTAGCTAGATATACAAGCTGTCCGAACAGAACTCATTGGGATGCTCTTGATAGAGTGCTTAGATATCTGAAAGGCACAATGTACCTTGGATTACACTATAGGAGATTTCCTGGTGTACTTGAAGGGTACAGTGATGCAAGTTGGATAGCTAAGAAGTCTGGTTCCAATGGAGTGACTGGATACGTGTTCACCCTAGGGGGTGGAGCAATATCCTGGAAGTCGACAAAACAGACTATAGTAACTCGGTCTACTTTTGAGACTGAGTTGTGTGCACTTGATGCCACTGGGACGGAGGCTGAATGGTTACACGGACTGATGTCCGTGATACCTGTAGTGAGCAGACCGCTTCCTGCAATTGCTATTCATTGTGATAGTCGAACAACTATCGACAAGATTAGCAGTAAAAAGTACAATGCTAAAACAAAGAGACACGTCCAAGTTAGACTTAAGTCTATAAAGGGATTAGTGTCTGATAGGATTATAGCTGTAGAGTTCATTGGAACTCAGGAAAATATAGCTGATCCTTTGACTAAAGGACTGGAACCTGCAGTGGTCGTTAAGTCGAGGTTGGGGATGGGACTGACAACCCATCACGACTCATCAACAGTGGGAACCCAATACACATGAGAGGAGATCCCTCGAAGTGTATTCAATGTGGTAATAACAAGCTGTAAGGATGAGTTGGGAGTACCTTGATACATAGATGATACTTAGTATCTGAGTCTATCCCCTGTAAACCTAAAAGGTACTGAAACTGCTGATTAGTAAGAGTTTAAGAACTCTGAATGGGGTCAAGTCATTTGACGAGATGGTTGCAGTACATCTCTGGAGATGCCCAGCTAAGCGAATGTGATTGTGAGGTCGCAATTAGAGGAAAGGGTTATTCCTTGAAGCATTCGACGAACAGGATCGAGACAAGACCATTAATGTCTCAAAGCCGTAGATTGGCACCATAGCCTTTGACTTGTCGTCGTCTATGGAGAATGGTTACACTTAACGGATTAAGATTCAAGGTGAAATAATTCCATCTGAATCCAGTAGCCATCGAAGTAGGGGACTTAGGAGGGTTCAAACCCGGAAGGGTACCGACTCTGAAAAACCAAGTCATGTTAAGAACCTGTCTACAATTCTATATGGATTTGTGGGGGATTGTTAGAAAATTGATAGTTTAAGGATATAATTAAGTATATTCTTGATGTTAATTCAAATTTCTAATGATTGGAAGTTGTTCCTTACTATGGGAACTTAAACTTTCATGTATGGGTTTAATAATTTTCTTGTTTAAATCCATAAGAGAAATTGAGATGAAGGTAGTAGCTTGAAAAAGCTTGTTATAATGATGTTTCATTTATCCCACATAGAAAAGGATGTCTCGGCGTCTCGCGTACGCGAGGCGACCTGGGCGAGAGTTTTTATTTATGTGATTTAATATTTTAGTAGAATTATTTATCAAATTGGGCTGGGTTATCAGTTGTCAAATAGGGTTGGGTTATCAGTATTTAACTAGTAAACTCTGATGGAGTTGGTTTATCAGTATTTAACTAGTAAACTCTGATGGAGTTGGTTTGTCAGTAAACTCTGATGGACAACTAGTTAAACTCTGATGGACAACAGAAACTAAACTCTGATGGACAACTAGTTAAACTCTGATGGACAACAGAAACTAAACTCTGATGGGCAACAGAAACTGATATGAACCTGGACATGATTTGATGGATATGTTTAAAATAAATATTAAATCTGTATATGTGGATAAACATGAAAAAGATGTAACAGCTCAGGTTATTAAATTTAAATCAAAAACGTTTATTCATTAAATGGTCAGTTTTGATTTTTAATTTAATATGATCAGCTGTTACGGAAAAATTGATGTGTGTGCTTCAGTTACAGAAAGGAACCACTATAAATAGTGGCCCTTGTAGCTCAGTTGAAAAAAAAAAACAGAAGTTTGCAAAACACACTTCTCTCAAAAACTCACTCTGCCATCACTCTCCATATAGTATTCTCTGTAGTTTACTGGTTCTCCGGCGACTGAGGTGCTGGTCGTAGTTGAGCGCTGCTGTTGCTGTGAACACCTTGCTCGGAGCTGTTTTATCCTGGAAGTAGTATCTCGCCGACAACCTGACACAGTAAGTGGGGGCGAATAACTCTTCAAGAACAGTCAGGATTTCTCGAAGTCCTGACGACTCAGCTGTTGTTATCTTATTACTGTTCTTATACACTGTTAAGCTATGGCTGCAGGTACTGTTTCTGTCTCCCTGATTATTTATCAGTTCTTGATATGCATGCTTTCGACCTTCATACTTTGTTTTGTTAACTTTGGTCTTGGCATGTCAATGCTATATCTATTATATAACTGCCTCCATGTTGCTGTAGTACTTGTTATTTCCGACCGTTGTTTCTTCCAATTTTGCAGACAGATTCGTGAATTTTGGTTAGTGTATATAACATCTTTTGGACATGTTGTGTCTGCTAAATGGACCAAAGTTAATCAAAGATGGCGTTTTTGTTTTGATGATGAATGTTCTGTAACATTGTTTTTAAGTTAAAAACTTATCAGTTTTCTTATTAGGTTGATTACTAGCTTATAACCCGTGGGCCGATCATGAGTCGACATTAAATATTAATATTAATAAATTATTAATAAATATTATTTAAAAATGTATTTCTCGAGAATTGAATGATAAAAATATGTATTAAATAAATAACTATTTAATTATGTAGTTATAGACAATCGAACCGTGCATAAAACTAAAGAAATTAAAGTAAATAAATCTTGTATGATTACGTAACTGCAAAGAATCTAACACTCCTTGAAACTATTGAATTTAAAGTAAATAAATAAATCTTGTATAATTACGTAGTTGTAAGGAATCGAACCCTGGATGAAGCCAAAGAATTTAAAGTAAATAAATCTTGTATAATTATGTAGTTGCGAGGAATCGAACCCGGGTTAAGTGATAACCAAATTTGGTACTTTGGTACTTTTTAGTACCGCGCGCCATTTTCACATTGTTTTGTTTATTAATAAAGAGTATAGATGCCACAATTGTTGCTTCTTAAGCATAGAGGTGATTGTCAATGTACATCCCTTCTGGCCTGTACATAGTTTTTACTGCATAAACAGTTCCAAGAACATTAAATTTGGAGTTTTTGGAGTAAATTCTTAAGGATTTCATTACCAGATTCTCAACTCTTAAGCGTCCAAATTTCCTCCTCCAGATTCGCAACAGCTACATCAGCCTTGTGTCGGTACTTGGGGAATACATCCGTAAGTATGGCCTTCTCTTTTATCTTAAACCTGCATTATAGAGTGCATGAGAACAACAATTGGCTACTGCAGAAACTAAATATTACAAAACCTTACGCATTGCCCAAAATACACCTTTTTGCAGATCCTGGGATATTCTGGTTTGGGGCCTTCTTTTGCTTCCCTTTGACCACCATCTTTTTCTTTTTGAGCTGCTGCGAGGACAATGTTGTCATCATCCTTGCTGCTTTCCAGCGTACTGAAAGCTTCCACAGTTATCCTCTTCTCCTCTCCTGCTGATATAATCTCATTACTTTCACTGCCATATTTGACTTTGAAGCGGAATTCCTAGTGAATGCTTTCCATTAAATTTCCTCACGTTACAAAGCTTTCATGATCTGATTCCTAGTGGATGCTTTCCATTCAATATAGTTGATACTGAAATACCCTTTCACTCTGTGCCACCTCCAGAAAGGAATTTGATAATTTTCGACCTCGTTGCACAAATCTGTATAGCAGAAGTCTACGAAAGCAACTTGACTGCATAAACTTTTAAAGAATGTTGAAATATCCTCTACGTCGTCTGATTTTACGATGATACTTAACCGCTCAAGTAAATTTGAATCATCTGGAGAACGGATCAAAGTGCTCATAAGTTTCACATATGAGGTAACAAAATGTCTGCCAACGCTGGTCTGCTCTACAGCAATGAGATTTCTGAATACTGTTTCACTTGACTTATCTATGACGATTTGCGGGATAAAAAAATTTCCATTGATGAATTTTATATCCAGTAAATGGTTGTAGGTACCATCTCCATTGTTTATGAAAACCTTCAAATAGTTAAAACGCAACATGGGAATGGAATCAAAAAACCAGAAGACGTAATCTTCTAGCGACATGTCTGGATATACTCCATTGAAATGTGGTCATACCATCTCTCTATTTCTGCTCAAATTTCACACTATAATAATTGATCATACTGAAAGTGATTGTCAAGTAATTTCACTTCTCAGATCGACAACCTGCTCGATTACTTACGAGAGACAAAATACTTCTTCAAGGAAAATCGGATTATTTACACTCGATATGGTCATCATGAATGTCTAGAGATACCGTTTGGATTGACTAATGCATCAATAGTTTTCATGAAACAAATGATTCTATCCTCTAGAATTATTTGTATTATTAATGAATCATGTTTTGAAATGCTGTAGCCTCTAAGTCCTAAGAGTGTAAGAAAGGTAGAATGGAAGATTGAAAAATAGATTGTACATCCCCTGTGGCCTGTACATAGTTGATACTGCATAGATAGTTTGAAGAACATCGAATTTGGAACATTCTTAAATCTCAAGTTACCTTCTCTAGCATTTCACTGCCAGCAACTTTCAAGCGTACAAAATTCCTCCTCTGCCTGCTAGAAGATTACAGACAGAGATGGCACGACAGATTTAAAAACTATTTTCCATTGCTACAAATATTTCCAAAAACATCATAAAATTTGTCCTAAGAAGTTTTCTTGAAATTAATTAGCAAACTTACAATCGTCTATCTACTTCTTTATCCTTATTTTCAACTTGAGCACCTTTTCTTTGTCAGCTTTGTTATTTCACAACAGCTGCATCAGCCTTCTGTCCATACTTGGAGAATACATCTGTAAGAACAGCCTTCTCTTTTATTTTTAACCTGCATTATAGAGTGCATGAGAACAAGTGGCTAGTGCAGAAACTGAATATCACATAAACAAATGCATGGCCAAAAATATACCTTTTTGCAGATCCTGGGATATTAAGTTTTGGGGACTTCTTTTGCTTCCCTTTGACCACAATCTTTTTCTTTTTGGCACTGTTCTTTTTGAGCTGCTGTGAGGACAGTGCTTTGGATGAAGACTCTTCTTTGGGCATCCTATACTCGTCTTCCTCGCTGCTTTCCAGCATACTGAAAGCTTCCACAGTTTCTCTCTTTTCCTCTGCTGTTGATAGATGCTCATTATCTTCACTGTCATATTCTCCATGGATAACTTCCTTCAAATTTGAAGCTGAAACTTCGATGTCCGAAACAGCATCTAGGTCATTGTCTGCACTAATATATGCTAGACGAGGCCCGGGAGTACTTCCGACCAACTTTTCAGAAGCAGTCTGTGGAGAACTTGGATCCATCATCTCATATTTTATTTGCTTTTGAATCTTACCAAAAGCTATACTTTGTCTTGAGAAGGTCTGTATGAACCTACAAACAATAATTTTCTGTTAACAATTGTTAAAACTTCCTCATGTTACATAGCAGTCATGATCTAATCCAAGTGCTTGCAAGCACAAAAAATAATACATTTTAAAAAAATAATAATAAAATTCCTCTGCTACCATTTTTGGCTACAAGCTTTCAATGGTGTACTTATATTCTATAAAAGTAATAATGTATAATATCTGACCATTTATGGAACCAGTACACAGAAATTAGAGAAAACAACATAGTTGTCCCTTTTATTCAGAAGTTATCGTACTACCTGTTCGCATCATCCCTTGACTTGAAATAAATGAAGGCGATTCCTGTGCAAATAGGCTCCCTGGTTTTCTTGTTCCCAGAAACAACTGGAACTATATTAATCATTCCAGGAAATCCTTTAAATACCCGTTGCAGATCCCGAATAATATTCTTTTTCTTAGGAAGGTTGACCAAACGCACACGAATTCCACTTGAAATGAGTTCAGGCACTGCAAAGCTCAAGTACAACTACTCAGCATCAAGGTGAAAAATAAACAAACTAGTAATAGTTGCTTAATGAGAAATTCCTTCCAGCATAAAAACATCTATAAAATAAATATAGAAATAATGGGGTAAAGGCAATAAGGCCTTGTTTCTCTGACTCGTTGCTTACATATGGAGCTTCTGGACAAAGGTCAATGAATCCAGCCGGGTTAGTGAGAATCAAGGTCTCAGTCCTATGTATTGGTGGTTTTTTGGATAGAGAATTTGTAAAACTGGAACATATAATGGATTTCCATTTTCCATTAATCGGGTAATTCATATGTAAGTAAACTCATGGGATTTAATTTCATTACCATTTTCCCCCATTTCCCAGACCCTCCAATTTCATTCACCATTCCCGTCAACTATCCAAACACTTCCTTGTACTTTATCATTTTAGCTACAGTGTTCATCCTAAACTGGCACAAGGTATACTGGTACATATTGGAATTGATATTCAATTGATAAATTAATAACAAGATAACAAGTAAAAGTTTGAAAAAAAAAATTGACCTAGAGTATACTATTTATTAAATTTCTATGCTTAATAAAGGTATTCTTTTGTAAAGGATTGTAACTCGCAACCAGTTCCGATTCATCTAGTATGGCTTAGCTAGACTCGAAGTCGTCTAGGAGTCGAGCGTGAACACAGGTTCTTGCTCGTTTACCTTTACAAGTCGATCTTAAGTATGAGCTGAACTCGACTAAAACTCAACTCGTTTATCGCATTAAAAAAAAATTGACCTAGAGTATACTATTTATTAAATTTCTATGCTTAATAAAGGTATTATTTTGTACTCGTTTATTATTTTAAAAAATTTTAAAATAAATCTTTCTAAAATTTTTTAATTTTAAATAATCTAACTGATCAACTCACAAGTAAACTCGAGATTTTTAATCTTTGGCTTGACTAGCTAGCTCGTGAGTAACTCGAGTCAAATCGGTTAATATATGAATCTTATCCGTTTATATGATCTAGTTCGGAATCTAGTTTGGACAGAGTATAGAGGTAATCTAACTTATTTGAGCGGATTGACTAGTTTAAAAACTTGAACTTGAATTCGTGTATCATAAATCCAGCTCTACTCGAATTTCAGCCCTGGTTTTGCACATTAATTTTTTATCGATATTGTATATATTTGATTGTGCTAGTCGAGATCATTTTCTAATTTATTCTACATATATTATTAAAACAGGCATCCAATGCTCCAAACCATATCCTACTAGATGTTGAAACCTATAACACACATGCCAAAAAACCAAGGTTTAGATGAGTGATGACTAATGACAACAAATACAATAGTAAAGTAATGATTTAATGATAATATTGAAGTAGCATTTATATTCTCTCAACTCTCATGTACCAAGTCTGCATATATACACACTCAAATGAAACATTTAGGCACGCTATTCATGAGGTGTAGTACTTAAGTTACTGAAATATTATAGAAATATTATAGACTGCTTATATATTTCTTACTTGAATGCCGTATTATTACATCACTACAATATTGTAGATGTCAAAAGTAATTCCTATCATTGCAGCTTAGTGGATAGGTCAAGGCTTCGAGTCTCAGTGGGCACAAATGTTGTATTTAAATTGAAGTAAAAACTTAATTGATATCTCCATCTCTAGAATACAACCCTCAAAGAGAAAATGGCACAAACAAGACGAGGCACGTGGAGAACTAAAGTTGAGAAGGTAATGTTGATTACAAGAAGAGAAATCGCACCATTAGATGTTTCTGCAACACCAGATAATTAGTGTAAAGTACCCGGCATTTTCTGGACATCCTTGTAGCATTACAAAATTTGCCTTCTTAAGAGAAATTCCAACTTACACTAAGCTAGCTAAAAATCACTACACAAACTTCAATCACATGCAAAGATAATCTAGTTGACTAATAATACATTATTAACTCTGCGAACAACATCAAGATCAAATTCCTTATTTCAAAAGCACCAGTTAGACGAAAACACTAGAAATAGTAACAAAAACAAATTCCGATGATAAATGAAATTCCTTTTCCTGTTAAGCAGCAATAAAATCAACCACTGGCATCAAGTTAATAAAAACCGCAACTTTATCAAAACCATAAGGTACTATCCCAAGTCAATTCACACAACAAAAAATAACCAATATGCATACTATACATATCGAAATTTACAAAACCAAGCAACAATACCAACTAACCTTTCGGTTTTTGTTGATTCTTGGCATTACCACTTTGCGGATTATTCTTAAGCTTATTAAGATTAGCAACCTGAGCAACCCTACTCTGCTCAATTTCCTCAGCCAACTTATCCTCAATTGTAGTATCATACTCTTTACCTTGCCCAAATCCTAATGGCTTATTCTCAAGCCATTTTTTCATATTTTTCATTGGCACAACAAAATCTTCATCTTCATCAAATTCACCCTCTTCTTCATCAAATTCATCATCAAATTCATCAAAATCATCATCTACTTCTTCAAATTCATCATCAGAATCAAAACTCTCAATTTCCAAAACCTCATTTACACCTTTTCTTGGACTTTTTGTAGCAAACAGACCCGACCCATTTCGAGTTTTGCCAAGAACAACACAAAATCCAAAATGGGTCAGTTTGTTTGAGTGAAATATGAGGTGGGTCGGTGAGATTTTGGTGGAAAATTGAGAAAAATGTGAACTTTGGTTTTCTTGGGTGGTTTTACACAGCGGAAATAATGTTCTTGCTCCGGTAGCTAACATTGCCGGAATTCAATTAGCTCCGGCGAAAGCCTGAAGAGTGAAAAATAAATTGAAAGGGTTTTGTTTTACAAATATTGGTCTTGGGGTTTTCAAGGAAGATGATAATGTTCAGATTATTTTAGTGAAATGATTTTTAATATGCAACTGTTTAAACATGGACTCAAGTCCATCAAGAAGTAAACTCGGCCCAGCAAGCAGAATGGATTATTGGGTAAGCCCAATGGGCTAGTTTTATGTTCTATTGCATGATTGGATTCGAATTGGCTTTTTAGTCCGATCTGAGAATATGATGAAACAAGAATCATCTTTCCCTATGGTTATAAAAATTTAAATCTTTTGGCGTGAAACTGTTTTATTTATCTTTCACTTACTTCCTGGAGCACGGTGTTATTAGTATAGTATAAAAAATAATCTTTCCTTATAATCGGATTCATATGAATTTTGAGTGACTCGAAACTGACTTAAAATTAAAAACTCGTTAATATACATAAAGTCGACTTGATTTATATATGAGTTCGAGTCCGAATCCAATCCTTGAACTCGATAAATCCCTGTACGACATAACGAATAATTTTTTTAAGAAAAACTCAACTCGGTTCAAATGACAAGCTATGAAAAGAAAAAAGAAAGAGGTGATATCTCTAAATGAACTACAAGACTGTAAAATGGTTTACAATTTTCATGATAATGCTAGACTTCTAAATTTTGTTGACATAAAATTTAAAGTTGAACTAGGAAACTCTTGATATGCTCGAATGGACTACATAAACATATGCATAATTTACGGCCCAGTCCGCTACATGTCCAACTCTCCTAAGAGCATCCGCACCATTCCCGGCATTCAATCCGTTAATTCGTCAATTTACTTGATGAAGTTTATTATTATGCAAATAAAATTAACTATTTTGCTATTTTTTATGCAACGGTATAAATCAAAGTAGTTAATCTATCTAACGAATCAATGAATTGACGAAATTTTATCAATGCAACAATGTTTTTTGGTCCATCAATCAAATTGATGGTCATCAATTCATCAATTACTCCATCAATTTTTGATGGAGTAGCTAACGGATTGGCGGAGTTCAATTTTATTGACGGACTAAAAAAATACTGCTGCATAACTAAACTCCATCAATTCGTCAATCCGTCTAACGAATTAACTATTTTTTTTAATTGATGCATATGCTTTAAGTGCAACTCCATCAATTCGTCAATCCGTCTAACGAATTAACTATTTTTTTTAATTGATGCATATGCTTTAAGTGCATTTTCATTGAAGTCTTTAAACTCATCATCAACCCTATAATTTAGGAGAATTTGCTAAATTTTGTTAAAACGTCATCTACATCCGGAACCTCAAAATGGGGTATAGTTTTAGGGACTAAAACTAAATCCCCCCCTAAAACTATACCCCTAGGGTTTCACTATTCATCTTATATCTTATTAAATAATCTTTTGTATCTCATAACTTTTCTTTTAACTTCTACACACATGTTAATAAACAAAAATAGGAATAGAAATGGGAATGTAATGTATGAAAGTTTTGAAATAGAAAAAGAATGTGAGAATTTTTTTGAAAAATTACTACTTTTATTAAAAATTTTGGGATGAGGATAGGGGTTCCAATATGAATGTTCTAACTCAACTCTTAACTGTTAGCGGGATTAGTAAATACATCTTTATTGTCCTGGTGTATTTTCTAAATTTTTGGAACAATCCAGCACATTCTGTTCAAGCGAAGAATTATCAACAAATAATATCAACTACTACCACCGTTTCACAATACATGTCCACTTTCTATTATTACATTTGTATTTTGAAATGCTTTATGTGTAAATATCGTTCGACATGAAATAACTGCTGAATGCGCATCCATGTCTCGTTCTTATTTTTTCGATACTGTAAATAATTTTTTTACTGATCTATCACATCAATATATATATATATATATATGAAAAAATATATTTTAACATATTAGAAGTAGAATAGGTTTTCGAATTTATAAAGGAGAAGAATTTGAATTAATATCCTAATGTTAGTTCATACTTAAGTTTTTTTGGATTTATAACCAAGATTTATAATTGAGTTTGAGGAAAGCATTCATCTATGCCCTAATTAAGCTGATCTCAAGCAAATTTATTTGTTTGATAAATTCAGCACGAGTTTTAAGCTAATACATTGTATAAACATACAAGCCAAAGACACGTATTATTAAGCATTTATATTTTATAGAGGTGTGCACCTTTCTATTGTATAGAGGTGTGCACCTCTACCTGAATCTTCCCTGCAATACTTTTTAAACTATTGTACGCTTATTTGACATTTATTAATCAGTGGTGTAGTGGTTTGGCCGCACGTCACTCTTGTGAAATACCCGAGTTCGAACTTCAGCGACTACATGCAAGCAATAGTAGTTTTTTTTATATTCTGTAATGCTTCTTTTCTGCCCCGCAATGTATCATTGCAGCACCGTAGTTTTGGGGCTAATTGTAAGGGCAAAAAGGTAAATTAATTATCCGCAATGTATCATTGCAGCCCCGCAATGTATCAATTCGGCATCCAGGAGCCCCGCAATGTTTCATTGCGGTAGCTATTGATCTCAACCGTACAAATTTGAATTTAACGAATACGATTTATTGGTTGCATTTCCCTTCTCAACCAACCGAGGTTGTGGAAGGGCACCATATATATATGTGTGTGTGTGTGTGTGAGGGACGGCACGGAGGTTAGGAAAAAATGTAAATTAATAGGAAAAAGTAAGAAAAATGAGTAAAGTGATGGGACCAATCAATATTTAATGTATAAAGTAGGTATAGTAGAGGAGGGTAGTGAATGTGATTGGATTTTATATTATAAAATGTTACTATTTTTGGTATGTAAAGAAATGAGAGAGACGTACCAAAAAGAAAAGTGTAAAGAAATGAGAGGGACGGATGGAGTATGTGTTATATCATGCAATTATATGCTACTCCCTCCGTCCCATTCATTTTTATACACTTTCCATTTTGGGATGTCCCTCTCAATTCTATACATTCCAAAAATAGTAACTTTCAATAATAAAAAATAGGGATATTCCATTTGGTACCATTGTACAATTGGCTTTTCCATTTGGTACCACTCGAAGTTTTTGGCTTCCAAGTGGAGCCATCATACTTTTGGCTTCATCCACATGATACCACCCCGTTAACCAAACGTTAGTCGGCCGTTACAAAATTATGAGATTGTCCATTTGGTACCACTCAAAGTTTTCGACTTCCAAGTAGTACTCTTCTACTTTGTGTTTCAACTCCAAAATACCACTATGTTAATAAATTCGATGAAGTGGTATTTTGGAATTGAAGCCGAAAGTAGAATGGTGCCACTTGGAAGTCGAAAACTTTGAGTGGTACCAAATGGACAATCTCATAATTTTGTAACGGTCGACTAACGTTTGGTTAACGGAGTGGTATCATGTGGATGAAGCCAAAAGTATGATGGTGCCACTTGGAAGTCAAAAACTTTGTGTGGTACCAAATGGAAAAGCCAATTGTACAATGGTACCAAATGGAATATCCCAAAAAAATATTATTACACCCACTACTTTCTCCACTATCTCTATTCTATAATAATATAAAACACTATTACACCCACTATTTTTCTCCACTATCTCAAATCTATTATTAAATATTGATAGGTCCCACCACTTTACCCACTTTTCATTTAATTTTACTCATTTTTTATATCTTTTCTTGGTCTCCGTACCCAACCCCAACGTATACAATTCGTTGGGACAGAGGAAGTATAATTCCTTTTCAATATTTTTTATATTATATTCTCTTCTACTTTTTTATGTTTAAGATTTTATTTCGAGTGCCGGTAAATTTATATGTCTCTGCACGGAATCTCAAGGATGGTGATTGGTGAGAAGTCTGTAGAGTAAGTGATCTCCGGTTGAGTCCTCATGTTCAACTATCTACACATTACCTGGCTAACATTTTTTGACCGCTTTATAGTTAATGGTTCATATAACTCAGTTCTTGAGTTAATTTTTCTAATAACGATGAAAATGTAGTTAAATTAGTAGTGTATAATGTGTCGTAGTTAAACTAATTGTGCATAATATACAGGAAAATGTTAGAATAATTATTTTTAATAAAACATTATCAGATTTTGTTAAAAACATGAAGGTTCAGTGATGTAATATCCCGTAATTTTTAGAATAATAATAATAAAATATTAATAGAAAAAAAGGGTTAAAATTTGATAAAGATTAGGATTTAAAATTAAATTAGACTAATGGGTCTAAAATATGGATCGGATTTTGAGTACGGATAACATGTAGGTTTGGAATTAGGGTTTTGTATCGTTATATAAACATTATGTTCTCCTTCTCCATCTTTGTAATCAAAATTCGTAGGACTTGTATCTACACAAATCAGCAGTTTTGTAAAATTCATAGAAAATTCATATTAAGTCGGAATTTGATGATTGTGGACTTTTCTGAAAGCTATTTCAATTTCCTACAACTTCTATTTCATAGTGGTTTTCCATATTATGCACTTAACTGTTCTTAAAATCACAAAACACAAACAGATCTTGTTTTTCAGTTTCTGTTCAAATTCAGCGGACGTTTTATTTAATTCCCGATTCGTTATAAGTCCGTTTCTTATGAGTCTTAACTTTTCAGAAAGGTCTTTTCGTTCTCTACAACTTTCGTTCTTTGAGGTTTCCAATAAAAAGTCGTTTAGAGGGTCAAAATAGCTAAAAACTGAACTGACCAGAATTGGATATATGATCTAAGATGCGTTGAGGTAAGTTTTCGATCGATCTTTCTAGTATTTTTTGAAACCATATGTGTTGTGTGTGTATTTTGATTATATAAACTTGGGCTTAGTGATGATATATTTTGAACATTATATGTGTTATTGTATCTATGTGGTGTCTATACGATAATTTTGGGATTCTGATTTGTGTCGTGGTTTGTGAAAATATCGAATAAGAATAAGGACCGAGTCACCGGGTTATAGCGACAGTTTTCTGAAAATTTAGGACCGTTATCACCGGGTTGTAGTGGTCGTGGCATGAATTACGGGTTTCGAGTTATTGTTATGTGGTGTCGTATCGTATATATCGAATAAGACTAAGAATATGTGTATCGAAATTATGTATTGTATAATGTTATTGTATCGTATTGAATATTGTATTCTGTTTTGTATATACATGTTACTAGCTTAAAACCCGTGCGATGCACGGATTGTTATTAATAATTATTTATGTTTTAATATTCTATTAATTTGCATTTGCTAAAAAAAATAAGTAGGCGTGTTAAACTTTTTTAAATAATTAAAAGTATTAAAATAAAATTTAAAATAAATTAATAATTGTTTGCCCGTGATATTTTTGGAAAATGAGGGGTCTTAGTAAACAAAAATAGAAAAAGTAACATGTTTTATCTGAAAAGGTAAGTGCCGTAATTAAAAGTATTTTAATAGATTTCAAAATAAATAAGTAAGGATTTTTCCGGGATTTTTTTGGAAAATGAGCGGTTTTAGTAAGGAAAAATAGAGAGAGTAACATGTTTTAGTTGAAAAGGGTAATTGCCGGTGATTTTTTTAGAAAAAGAGAGGATTTTGTTAAAAAAAAATAGAAAAGGTAATGTATTTTAGCTGAAAAGGTAGTTGGTTATAAACAATGTTATTATTTAATAATAATTTTTTTGGAAAATGAAAAAATAGAAAAAGTAACACGTTTCAACTGAAAAGTGCCCATAATTAAAAGTATTAAAATAGATTTTAAAATAAATAAGTAAAGGTTTGCCCGTGATATTTTTGGAAAATGAGGGGTTTAAGTAAGGAAAAATAGAAAGAGTAACATGTTTTTGTTAAAAAAGATAAGATTTTGTTAGAAAAAAATAAACAAAAGTAATGTATTTGATAGATTATATATTTATATATTTTTTATATGATTTTATTCCTCATATTTATTATATTTTGCATTTAATTGGATTTTTATTTAATAAATTTTAATGTTTTATTGTAGGAAGCAAGGAAATCCTAAACTTGGAAGGATTGGAGAATAAAGAGCTTAATTTGGAGATTTATTAGAAGGAAAATCGGATTTGTTGGGCTGCCTGCACATAATTCACTGTTTCGGTCATATCTTGAGATGTAGAAGTCAGAATTGGACGATTTAACAGTCCACGCGAAGATAATGGAAATCTCTTTTATTCTAAAGTGGTCCAATTATTAAATTAATTCAGGAACGGCTCAGAATTACTGAAGAAAAGTCAGCTACGAATTTTCCTTGTAAAACATAATCAGTTTAGGAAACGTACTTGTACTTTCCTCAAGGCATTAAAATATTTGAGGATATATATATAGACATCAGATCTGAGAGATAGGGAGACATACATATACATAGAGATACATACAGACATAGAGAGACTTGTACTTTTCTTCTTGGAGAAAGATTAAAGGTTTTTATTCTTTGTTCTTAATATTATCATGTGTTCTTATTATATTATGTGTTTTGTTAGTTTAATTATGAGTGAGTAGTTATTTAATCTAGGGTTAAGTTGAACCCTAGTTATGATTGATGTATGATTTTCCACAAACCCCCAATTTAGTTATGTTGTATGCTCTTGCTTATTGAGTTGTGCTTAATTAACAATAACATGTCAGACGTGATTATGCGTATTGTTTGAACCTAATATCTATTTATCATCGAAAGTTGGACTTAGATGGTTGTGATTTATCCAATAAGGACATGAACTTCTCCATGAAAATAGGTAGAACGGATTGTTAGGAAGTTAGGATGCTGTGTTTAATGTCTCTAAATTGCATGATACCATGAAAATAGGCTTGAGTGTATTTTTAGAGAAGCCATTAATACTCGAGAGAGGTTATTGGTATTTTATAGGGCGCATCTTTCCTCTTGAGTAGTGTATGATTAATTGGGGTGGAAAATCATGATTGCATTGATTCATGCTAGTGGGGATACTTAATTCTAGATGGGTTTAGTTAATTGATAATACAATACAATTTGCCTTAGTATAATATTAGTTTAAAAATCTCTCAATAATTTATTGTGTTACTTGCTTAGTTGAATTGAATCAAGAATAACTAGTGATTGATACGTTTGTCTCTGTGGGATCGACTCTAACTTGCCCTACTACATAGTTAGAAGGATTTGTTAGATATTATTATTTGATAGGCACGCGACAGCCTTGTCAAAATAAATAATGTATTTGTTAGATAAGATTTTGTTAGAAAAAAATAAACAAAAGTAATGTATTTTAGCTGAAAAGGTAATTGGTTATAAATAATGTTATTATTTAGTCATAGTTTTTTAAGAAAATAAGTAAAGGTAATTGAGTAAAATCACTAAGTACCGACCGTACATCCGACTACGAAATTTTTAATGTTTCGTCTTTAATAATATAGTTTAAAACTCGTGCGATGCATGGATTATTTTTAATAATTGTTAATTTTATTATTTATATTTTATATTTTATTAATTGCATTTGTTAAAAAAAATTAAGTAGGCGTGTTAAACTTTTTAAAATAATTAAAAGTATTAAAATAGATTTTAAAATAAATAAATAACGGTTTGCCCGTGATATTTTGGAAAAAGAGGGGGTTTACTAAGAAAAATAGAAAATAACATGTTTTAATTGAATTTTAAAATATAAAAGTAACGATTTGCCCGTGATATTTTTGGGAAAGAGGAGTTTCAGTAAGAAAAATAGAAAAGGTGACATTTTTAGTTGAAAAAGGTAATTGTCAATGAAAAGTATTAAAATATATTTTAAAGTAAAAAAGTAAGGGTTTGCCCGTGATATATAGGGGTGAGCATAAAAATCCAAAAACCGGATAATCCTTATTTCCTATCCGATATTCGATTTTAAATGTCCAGAAATTTGGATATCGATCACTGATATATTTAGAAATTGAGGGATTTTAGTAAGGAAAATAGAAAATATAACATGTTTTAGCTGAAAATTGTAATTTTCCGTGATTTTCTAGAAAAAGAGGGGAAATGTAATTGCCAATTAAAAGTATTAAAATATGTTTTAAAATAAATAAGTAAGGGTTTGCTCATATATTTAGAAAATGGGGAATTTTAGTAAGGGAAATAGAAAAAGTAACATGTTTTAGCTGAAAAGGAAATTGTCCGTGATTTTTTTAGAAAAAAATAGTAATGTATTTTAACTTAAAGGGTAACTTATTATAATTTTTTTTATAATAATTAATTAAGGCAAGTACCGTACCAAAAGGCAGGTACCAAAACTTTTAATATTTCATCTTTAATAATATAATATATATAGATAGATTTATAATATTAGTATTTTATGCTACTAAATGGAATAGCCCGTGATATTTTTGAGGTTTAGTTAGGAGAAATATTAGTTAGAAAATATAAAAAAGAATATACGTTTTGAAAAAAAAACCAAATCGGTTAGTAATTAATTATTATAATATTTTTATTTTATTTTATTAAATAGAACCTTTCGTGATATTTTTGGAAAATGAGAGGTTTATTTAGAAAAAATAGAAAAGTAGAAATTTTAGTTAGAAAATATAAAAAAGAATATATATTTTGGTTAAAAAAGGTAATGGGTTAGTTATTAGCAATTATAACCTTATTATGTTATTTTATTAAATGAAACTGTCTCCGATATTTTTGGAAAATGAGATCTTTTAGTTAGGAAAAATAGAAAAGATATTCTATGTAATAATTTTAATATTTTATCTAACAGTTCTCATCAATTTGATCAGAAATATCTAACGGCTATAAATGGAGTGACTAGACTACAAAAACTTTCATCACCAGACTACAAAACTTTCAATGTTTCGTCTTTAATATAATAGTATAGATTTGTCCGACTAGTTGGATCGATTGGTTTCTTGCTGGGCTGTATGGCTCATTCCTTACAATTTTCAGGTTCGGTGTAACTCAAGTGGGATAACTTTGGAATTCGAGGATCTTAGGTTCGGAATAGATTGTTTTTGGATTATTGTTAGCCCTGTTTTGTAATAGTTAGGTTTGTAATAGAACATTTGTCACGCTTCTATCTGTAATTGTCATTGTATAGTACTTTATTTAAGTTTTGTATTTAGATTTAATAATCCGAAAAGTCGGGTCGTTACAAGTGAATAATACCAAACACCATCATTGTTTCACAACAAAATCACTGGAATTCGATTAGACATTTCTACTTTTTCGTGATTAACTGATCGATTTCTTATAGATCAAATATTAGTATATGTATGTATTAAAAAAATAAACAATTCTTCAAAAAAAAAAATAAATAAATAAATAAACAAGATAGTTATGATTGAGGTCAATAAAAAAGATAGTTAGAGTTTTTTATAATGTGTGATAAATCATAAATAAAAATTAAAAGTTTCTCATTTAATCTTTTAACTTATGAGAAAAAGCAATTTTAATATAAAAATTAGATAATAGTTAAAAGTGAATTATTATTAATCAAAATAATGACAATGTGACTTTAATTCAATTAATTTTTGAAAATGTAAAAATAATATTTAATTATCTTAATAAGAGATAACATGTATTTAGCAGGCTGCCAATGTGAGACATGACAAGTAACGAGTTTTTAAGGAGAAACGTTGTAACGGGTTTTTAAGGAAAAACGTGTTTAACGAGAGAGCGGCTCATTAGAAAAGGAATATGTTTACATGAAAATTAATAAATAATAATAAATAACACAAGTATTCACATTATATGTTAAAATTGGGGTCGAGAGCAGAAGAAACGTATTTAACGGTAGAACGGCTGATTAGGGAGAGATGAGTAATTGTTAGAATTCCATATTGATAAAGTTTAAAACAACCGAAAGAGCAAAAAGAAACGTATTTAAAGGAAGGACGACTTATCAGGGAAAAATGAGTAATTGTAATTAAAATTATATATATATATATATATAAATGAGGATACGTGGGAGGTGAGGTGGCGTCTCTACAATCGTCATTATTTATTTTTCTAATTTTTCTAGAGCTTTACAATTTTAAATACTAATAAATTAAAAAAAAATCTTTAGCATATTAGAAGTAGAATATGTGTTCGAATTTATATAGAAGAATAATTCGAATTTATATAGAAGACATATAAATAAAATTTTATTTGAAGTAGAGTAGGTGTTCAAATTTATAAAGGAGAATAGTTCAAATTTATAGGTAAGTCGTAGAATTAAAAGTTCTATTGAAAGTAGAATAGATGTAGGTGTGCGAATTTATAGAGAAGAAAAGTTCGAATTATAGAAAAATATATAATTAAAAATTTTATTAAAAGTAAAATAGGTGTTTGTAAACATAATTAAAAGTTCTATTCGAAGTAAAATAGGTGTTGATGTGCGAATTTATAGAAAAGAATAGTTTGAATTATAGGAAAAACATATAATTAAAAGTTATATTGAAAGTAAAATAGGATTGTGAATTTATATAGATGTTTTTTCAACGAAAGGGTAACCCATTAGAAGGAGTATGTTAACAGAAAAATCAATATATAAGACAAATATATATTCGATATATTAAATTTGGGATTTTGATCTTAAAAAAGAAAGCGTGTTTTACGGGATGACGACTATTAGTGAGGAATGAGTAATTTTTGTAATTTAATTGATAGAGATATTTTTTTCTAACGAGAGAGCGGCTCATTAGAAAGGAAGTATGTTAACATGAAAATTAATATATAACACAAATATTCAATATATTAAATTTGAGATTTTGATATTAAAAAAAGAAGTGTGTTTCACAGAATGACAGCTTATTAGAGACGACCAAGTAATTTTCGTAATTTAAGCAATATAATTTTAAAAAAAAATTATAATATGCGAAGCGCGACTTTTTAATCTAGTTTTAACTAAAAAATACGTCATACAACTTACTTCAAGTAAGTAACTTTTTCATACAATTATATATTTTTTCGAGTCGAACTTTAACTTCTCGAAAAAAATGTATAATATCGTTTGAGCATGATTTTTGAAAAAAATAGTCAAATGACTAACATATATGTTACTTCCTCCGTTTCATAATACATGTTCATTTTTTATTTTTGAATATGCATTTTAACATATTTTGATCGAATAGCTACATAAATAATTTTTTAATTTTTTTTGTGAATAAAAATTAAATATCAAACTTTTATTTAAAAAAATTGATTTTTTTTATATAAATATCCAATCAATACACTTTAAAATACATGTCAGAAGTTAAAAATGGATAAATATTCTAAAACGGAAGGAGTAGTATGTACCCATAAAAATTGAAAAATTAGGTTGTACATAGAAGTCAAAGATAAATAAATACATGCAGAAAAGAGTTTGCCATCCACCGGTTTGTCTCTAGTCTTAACTTGCTCCACTTAAATACTCAATTTGAAAATCTAAGTTTTTGTTTCTTGTTGGAATTGAAAACTTTAAATTCGAACACATGACTACATAAATCTGGATCATAACAAAGTTGTTAATTGAAATGAAAGCTTTAACTTGAAGCATGTTATTCCATTAAGTCCAAAACGTACTTTTTTGCAAATAATTACAAAAAAAAAATAAAAAAAATAAATAATTACATTATTGATTAATATATTGAGTAGAATAGGAAGTAAAACAAACATTTTATTTATACGTATGACTTTATGAGATGAAATACATATACATATATATATTGGACATAGCACGAGAATATTAGGTTCGACTAGCCATAGCCACCATGTAGGTAGATATAATAATGAAGAAAAAGACTACAAAAAGAAAATGAAAAAGTAATTAATATATATTTTAAGTCATTGCTACGTCAGAAATAGGTCATTGTTTTGAAGGAAGCCATCATTGCAAATTTTCAATGCTCGCCAAGGCTTACAAATGGTAGAATCGTATCGATTTTCAATGCTAGATCTAAAATTCTTAAAACCTGCAACTTGCATCAAACTCATAATACATTTTTTTTGGGTAACCCATAATACATTTTTTCGGTTATAAAAAATGTTAAGGAATTAGACAGTTTAGTTAGATTTCGGAAATCGGAACAAATCGGTTAAGGTATCGTATAACAATTTATCAGAAATCGAGGATTTATCGGAATGATAAATCAGAAATTAATTGGATGTAATTTAATAATAAATTTAGTAATTTTTAGTAAATTTGATCATTGATTTTTTTTAATAATATTAAAAAAAATTAAATATAATAGAAGTACGATTAAGTCCCCTGTCGTCTTCCTCAAGTCTTCTTCCACTTTCACCCAACTGGTAAGCTGTATGTAATATACATACATATATTTGTTTTCTTCTGTACATCCAAGTTCCAACCTCTTCATAGTAATCATTTTCGTTTTCTCTTCCACCATCAACCATGCTCCGATTTCCTCGATCTTGACCGGAAAATTGTCGATTTTGACCGAATTTTCTCAAAAACGTTTTCTGCTCCGATTTCGTCATATTTAATCGTTGGGATCCCGCACAATGATTTATCGGCCGATTAATCAGCAAAATCGCCGATTTTTATAACACTGAATTTAGTTGGTAATCTCTTGGACTACTCAAAATTTAATCTTTTCTAATTTATTCATCAACCAAGTTAAATTTAAGTTGCTAATGACGTCCTAAACATCTAATAATATGATCATTTTACGTGTTTTGATTCGATCTTTTCCTAATTATAACTGTCACGTGTTTAGTGTGTTTATTGACGCGATGAGTTAGGGTCTAATCTATAGTTTAGTGAGTGTATTGATGTAACGAGTAAGGATTTAATTTATGTGTATGTCGAAATTCTTATCTGATCTATAAATAAAAGACTTAGGCTATTTGCGATTGCTGTTAAAAATTGTTGTGCTGTTGAAAAAAGTGCTGTTAAAATAAGTGTTGTTGTAAAAATCAGATAACTGTTTGGTAATATTTTTGATATGTGCATGTTTTGATGTATAATATAAAAAATTAATGTTTTTGATGAGTTTTGATGTTGAAACTAGAAACTGTTTCCCGCAAAAGCTCAAAAGCAGTTTTTTTCAAAAGCATGAGGGACATGTTTTCTCTAAAGACAGCTTTTCAGCCAAAAACACTTTTCAGAAAAGCAGCTTTTAAATTTTATCAAACACTTTTTTAGCTGCTTTTCAGGAAAAAGTTGATGTTGCTATTGTTGTCTGCAACAACAATGCCAAACGGAGCCTTAATTGCACACTGATGGTCTGTAATTTAATATTTTTGCTAATATTCTTACACGGAGATGGCTAAATTATTAGTTGTGCCAAAGTGATGACTAATTTTTAAATTCTTAGCACTTAGGTAGCTCCAGGTCCCTTCTGCTAGTTCAAAACTAACGATGTTAAGGTTTTTGAAATAAACTAAAATTGAATTTCATTTTGATGGCTGTAATTTAATTTTTCTTACACATAGTTGGCTAAAGTAAAATGATAGGTATATTATTATTCTAAAATCATACGGGATGGCTAGATAAGATAACAAACATTTAATTTTATAAATAATTATTATCTCTTTTAAATTAAAAGCAGCGATACTTTTATTATCCTTTCAAATGAATGAATTAAGTCACACAAACACATGGAAGGTTGGGAATTTTCAATAACTAGTGTCATAGAAGCGTAAGTTAATCTATCTCTCTTAATTATGTGAGTTTTAACTAAGTTAAGCCTAATTCGTACATCTATGATATCTTATAATAAACGAACTTTAATGTTTGGTTGGTGCATATTTTTTGGTAATTCATGATTTTACTTAATTAACCTTACTCACGGGCGAATCCTTACTTATTTATTTTAAAACATATTTTAAAATTTTTAATTATTTAAAAATGAGATATTAATTATTTATATAAAAAATTGGTATAATATCTACCCACCTATTATGATATTATGTCATCAATAGAACTATTTCTTAATTTAGCCAACAATGTGAAAACAAATTAAATTACAGTCATCAAAATGCTATTCAATTTTAGTTTATTTTAAAAATCCTAACGCCGTTAGTTGCAAACTAACGGAAGGGAGTCAGAGCCACCAAAGTGCTGAGAAATTCAACAATTAGCCATCACTTTGGCACAACTAATAATTTAATCATTTTCGTGCAAAAATATTAAATTATAGACCTTCAATATCACGGGAGGAACTAGGGGGACCGAAGGGAGCCCCGGTCCCCGTCAACTGCGGAATAACCCCAAAATTTTAATATAAAATTTTAAAATTTACTATCAAAATTTTTTTTGGTCCCCCTATATTTAAAAAAAAAAATTTGAAATTGAGAATTGATTATACAAAATTTTATTGATTTTGTTAATTATTTCATCCAAAATAATATTGGTTAGATGGAAATCATGGAATTTGTTCATTAATCTTAATAATTAATAAATAACATATAAGATAAATATAGTACAATTTGAAACAAAAAAAAAAGATGCTTAAACTAAAGTCTAAAAACAGAACATACTTGTTTAGTTGTTCTGCCCCGGTCCCAAAACCTCCAATACACACTATACATACAAGTTACAAAATTAAAATCCCTAATATCATCTCTCTTTATCTACTCTACCTTTGCATCTAATCCGTAAATATGAGCAAGAGAAAAGAGATTACATCCTATTTTCAACCCAAGAAGAAGCAAACAACTACTTGTGAAGATGAAGAACCTTCTGCCGCCTCAATTGAAATCACTGGAGATGGAGTTGAGCCTCTGATTTTTGGTGGGATAAACAACAACTCTGAGCAACATCCTCAAAATCCAGAGATTGTTAATGAAGGTATTGATTCTGAGAACACTGATGAAATTATTGATTTCAATTCGTTAATACGTGATCCTGGTTTGCGGAAACAAATTGAGACTTATCATCCAAATAAAAAAGATTTAATTAGGAGAGCATACATTGATCTTGGCCCATATCAACCTGTGCAAGTTTATCCCTTCTCTGGTCCAGAACATCATCCCCGTCGATTTCAAAAGAGTTGGTTTGATAAATTTCCTTGGTTAGAGTACTCCCCAGAAAAAGATGCAGCATATTGTTTTTATTGTTTTCTTTTTGCTAAAAATCCATTAGGAAGGTGTGGCTCGAATACTTTTACCGTAAAGGGGTTTAAAAGTTGGAGGAAAGTAAACAAAGGAAAAGATTGTGCTTTTAGATGTCATGTTGAGAAAGGAGATGGTTCTAATTCAGCTCATAATTTTGCGACTAAATGTTATTATAATCTTAAAAATCAGCCTTGTCACTTGGAGAAGATAGTGGAGAAACAAAGTGCAGAAGAGATCAAACGAAATCGAATGCGTCTTAAAACATCGATAGATGCAATCAAATGGTTGACATTCCAAGCTTGTGCATTCAGAGGACATGATGAAAGCTACAACTCGAAGAATCAGGGTAATTTTCTTGATATGTTAAAACTTTTGGCTTCTTACAATCCTCAAGTAGAAGAAAGGCGCGCACATCTCAAATAAATCGGTATGTTTTCTACTTTTATTTATTTTGGTCCCCCCCATGTTAGATTCCTGGTTCCGCCCCAGTTCAATATGCAATTATTAAGTCAAAATAATATTAACATTACGGTGACTAAACTTTAATTAATATATCCGGTGATTAAAAAGTGGCTTTTCACTATGGAGAGTAAATGAAGAGTAAAAATAATATACAACCATCATATTACAAATTTATAATTTTGACCTCAAAAATGTTAAATAAGTTTGAATTCAACCACAATTTTATAAATGTATAAATAAAGAATTCTTTTCATACCTTACAAATTAGAACTGCTGGATTTTGTCTAGGAGTTAAATATCAAATTGGTCACTGAAATTAAAATCATATATAACTTTCATCATTGATCTCAACGGTGTATCATTTCAATCACTAAAGTCATTATAAATATCAAACGAATAGCTCTAAATATGTGTTTAAAAAATAAAAATAATTTATAAGTTCTACACATATTTCTTAAATGTTACAGCAACCAAATAAAATATTGTGAACTCTATTATTTAAGATGTTATATTTAGATTTAAAATTTAATTTTTTTATTAATTTTTAATTTTATAGTTATTTGTCTAGTGACCGACTTCGTACCTAATCCAGTGTCTCACTTCAGAAAAAAATAGTGAAAGAGATTACGAGATGAATAACAATTGTTAGTGTGTTTTATATGAGTGTCTGAAAAATACAAAAAATAAAAGGGTTAATAATTAATTGAGTCACTAAAGTGAGCTCAATGTATCAAGTTGGTCACTGAACTGAAAACGGTATCAATAAAGTCATTAAAGTGGGTTACGAGTACATTTGATTAATTCTGCTAAATTTTTGTTAAAAGTAAATGATGATGTGTTTAGTATAATCTGATGCTGGAATTCAGATCATTTTATCAGATGTTTGCCACATCAAATTATACTAAACACATCAAATTATACTAAACACATCATCATTTACTGTTAACAAAAATTTAGGAGAATTAATCAAATGTACCCGTAACCCACTTTAATGACTTTATTGATATCCATTTCAGTTCACTGATCAACTTGATACATTGAGCTCATTTTAATGACTCAGTCTATCATTAACCCAAAAAGAAAAATAGATGTACAAGACAGATGGTGCAAGATATCGACAAGTAAATACAGAGATAAGAAGCAACATCAGAATCGCAAGGTCCATTGACAACTTGGCATGTGGTTTTATGTTTGTTTCTACATATCTCTATTGCATTGTTCAATGTGATTTCCCCCCATCAACGGGATTTATTCGAGATTCGGAGACGAAAATAAAGTTTAAGTTGTTAAATCTCGGAAGAGATGTAACGAGTATTTGTCTACGGGTGTGACTAATAGATTAAGTCACCTTATTTCAACTGGTTTATTGTACAAATAGAAATTTAACGTGATGCTAAAATTGGTTTAGGAACAAACTAAAAAGCTAATTTAAATGACTCAGCTTCAATTTTTGATTAATTAAACATATTTACACATTCACGGAAGTTTTTTTCATTAATTTTCGACTTTTCGTAAAAGAATCGAACGCTAGTACGATATTACTTAGACCGAAGAAGTCATGTTTGGTTATAACGCAACGAGAAATAGGCGGCATAATGAAATACGCGAGTATCATGAATTGTTAATTGTTATTTTATTATTTATTTTTTAATATTTTACTAATTGTATTTGTTTAAAAAATAAGTGGGTTTATTAAAATAGCTAAACGCTTTTAAATAATGAAAAACATTAGAATGAATTTTAAAATAAATAAGTAAAAGTTAGTCGGTTATATTTTTCGAAAATGAGGAGTTTAAGTAATTATAAATAGAAAATGTTACATGTTTAGTTTAAAAAAATTAATCGCCCGTGATATTTTTGAAAAGAAAGGAATTTTAGTAAGAAAAATAAAAAAATAATTTTTAATATTTTAAAAATAGGTGATATGAGTGTGATATTCTAAATTTTAGTAATATTTTTTAATGTTTAATGTTTTAGCTTAAAACTCGTGCGATGCACAGATTGATTTTAATAGTTGTTATTTTATTATATACATTTCACTATGTTATTAATTGCATTGTTAAAAAAATAAGTAGACATGTTAAAATAGGTAAAAAAAAATCAATAATTAAAAGTATTAAAATAGGTTCTAAAATAAATACTTTTTGATAAATACGCTGTGTTTGATATTTTTTTAAATGAATTAATAATTGAAAGATATATAAATTTCAAAGTTTTTAAACTATAAACTAAATACTAATGTTTGTTGTTGCTTTATTTCCATCGCAACAAAATTATTCAGTCGGCAGAAAATATATTTTCATAATCTGACGTGATCATCTGGAACTCATACGGTCATCCATTATTATATATCTCATAGGTCCACGGGTAATATTTATAAAAGATAATATATATTTTCGTTAAAAGATAATATGTTTTAAATATAAAAGTTAATCTGCTATTTACAATTTTTTTTTATTTTATAATTTATTAAAAAGAATAAATAACGGAAAATCGAAAACCAAAATTTTCAATGTTTCGGCTATTATATAATAGTATTGATTTAAAACTCGTTTGATGCACAGATTGTTTTTAATAATTGTTATTGTTATTATTTATGTTTTAATATTTTCTTAATTGCATTTGTTAAAAAAATAAGTAGGCGTGTTAAACTTTTTAAAATAATTAAAAGTATTAAAACATATTTTAAAATAAATAAGTAACGGGTTGCTCATGATATTTTTGGAAAATGAGGGGTTTTAGTAAGGAAAAATAGAAAAAGTAACATATTTTAGTTGAAAAAGGTAATTGTCCGTAATTTAAAGTATTAAAATAGATTTTAAAATAAATAAGTTAGGATTTGTCCGTGATATTCTCGGAAAATGAGGGATTTTAGTAATTAAAAATAGAAAAAGTAACATGTTTTAGTTGAAAAAGGTAATTGTCCGTAATTAAAAGTATTAAAATAGATTTTAAAATAAATAAGTAAGTATTTGTCCGTGACATTTTTGGAAAATAAGGGATATTTGTTTAAAAAAAAAGTAGGTGTATTAAACTTTTTTAAATAATTAAAATTATTAAAAGAATTTTTAAAATAAATAAGTAATGGGTTGCCGCTGATATTTTTGAAAAACTAGGGGTTTTACTAAAAAATATAGAGAAAATAACATGTTTTGGTTAAAAAGGGTAATTGCCCGTAATTAGAATTAGTTTTAATGTAAATAAGTACTCCCTCTCTCCCAACTATTTCTTTACACTTTCTTTTTGGGTTTTTGTGATGTCTCATTGAATTCTTTACATTTCTAAACTTTCCAAAAGTAGTAAATTTTTAACAATATTAAAATCAACTACTTCCACTACTTTCATTACTATTTACATTAAAAATTGATTGAACCCACCACTTAACTCACTTTTTTTACTTTTTCCACTACTTTATTACTTTTTCTTAACTTCCGTGCCCAACCCAAATGTAAACAAATAGGTGAGACGGAGGGAGTAGGTATTTTTGGAAAATGGGAGATTTTCGTAAGAAAAAATAGAAAAAATTACATGTTTTAGTTGAAAATTTTCATTAAAAGATAATATGTTTTAAGTATAAAAGGTAATCTACTATTTACTATTTTTATATTATTTTATAATTTATTAGACAAAATAAATGATCGAAAATCGAAAACGAAAATTTTCAATGTTTCAACTATTATATAATAATATTAATTTAAAACTCTTGTGATGCACATATTGTTTTTAATAATTTTTATTTTTATTTTTATTATTTATGTTTTAATATTTCATTAATTGCATTTGTTAAAAAAAATAAGTAGGCATGTTAAACTTTTTAAAATAATTAAAAGTATTAAAATAGATTGTAAAATAAATAAGTATCGGTTTGCCCGTGATATTTTTGGAAAATGAGGGGTTTCAGTAAGGAAAAATAGAAAAAACAACATGTTTTAGTTGAAAAAGATAATTGTCCGTAATTAAAAATATTAAAATAAATAAGTAAGGATTTGTCCGTGATATTTTTGAAAAATGAGTGGTTTTTGTTTTAAAAAAAAGTAGGTGTATTAAACTTTTTTAAATAATTACAATTATTATAATAGATTTTAAAATGAATAAGCAACGAGTTAACCGTGATATTTTTGAAAAATGAGGGGTTTAGTAAGAAAAATAGAGAAAATAACATGTTTTAGTTAAAAAGGCTAATTTCCCGTAATTGGAAGTATTAAAATTGGTTTTACTATAAATAAGTAAGTATTTGTCCGTGATATTTTTGGAAAAGTAAGGATTTTAGTAAGAAAAAGTAGGAAATTTTGCATGTTTTAATTGAAAAAAATAATTGTCCTTGATTTTTTTTTTAAAAAGGGGAAATTTTAGTAAGGATAAATAGAAAAAGTAACATGTTTTAGTTAAAAAAAGTTATTGCCCGTGTTTTTTTTTTAAAGATGGGATTTTGTTAGAAAAAATAGAAAAAATAATGTATTTTAGCTGAAAAGGTAATTCATTATAAATAATGTTATTATTCAATATTATTTTTTTAAATAAGTAAGGACAATTAAGTAAAATCACTAAATACCGACCGTCCGTTCGTCCGATTACCAAACTTTTAATGTTTCGTCTATTATAAGATAGTATAGTATTGATTGATTGATTTAATTATAGTATAGTAACATGTTATAAATAATTTGGTTATTACTAACAAATAAATACGTTTGTTTTATTAAAGATAAATATAAAAAGTAACATGTTTTAGCTGAAAATAGTAATTGACTGTAGTTAAAATTTTTAAAATATGTTTTAAAATAAATAATTAAGGGTTTACTTGTGATATCATTTTTGAAAAAAGAGGAGTTTTATTAAGGAAAAATAGAAAAAATAACATGTTTTAGTTGAAAAAAATAATTTAAAATAAGTAAATAATGATTTACCCGTGATATTTTTGGAAAAGTAGGCGTTTTAGTTAGGAAAAATATAAAAGATAACATGTTTTAGTTGAAAAAGTTAATTCCCGATGATATTTTTTTGGAAAGAAGGGGTTTAGTAAGGAAAAATAGAAAAAAGAACATGCTTTAGTTAAAAAAGGTAGTTGTCCGTAATTAAAAATATTAAAATATGTTTAAAAATAAATAATTAAGGGTTTACCCGTTATATCATTTTTGAAAAAAGAAGAGTTTTAATAAGAAAAAATAGAAAAAAATAACATGTTTTAGCTGGAAAAGTTAATTATTAGTGATAAAAAGTAACATATTTTAGTTGAAAAAGTTAATTATCGTGAATTTTTTATAGAAGATTTTGTTAGAAAAAATAGATTAAATAATGTATTTTAGATAAAAGGTAATTGGTTATAAATAATGTTATTATTTGGTAATAGTTGTTTAAAAAAATAAGTAAGGGTAACTAAGTAAAATCACAAAGTACCGACCGTTTGTCCGTCTACCAAACTTTTAATGTTTCGTTTTTAATTTTTTTCTTTAATTTAATAATATAATATTGATTGATTGATTGTTTCATTGATTACCTATCCGATACTCCACCTGCAGGCTGCATACCATTGTGGATGTGGGGAAATAGTCTATATACACGCTGGGCCTCGTCTGGCCTGGCCTGGCCTGCTGACTGAATACAGATACACTGACCCGTGACCCGAAGAAATAATTAAATTAGTTCAGAGAAAAAAAAATAAATGAGATAGCTCCACAACCAGTGTTCTAAAACTTGTCTCACTTTTTAAAAATCGTCCTTAAATTATTGATTTTTCCTTAAAAAACATGTGATCAACTTAATTTTTAAAATTTATATTATTGGTATGAATTATTTTTGAAAGGTGTGTATTTTTTAATACTCTTTATATTAAATATTATTTAATTTTACTTCAATTTATTATTTTAATAAATCTTTAATCTATCAATAAATCATATATCGGTATCTCAATTAATTTGTTCCGATTTTTGAAAATATACAGCCACGTCACCGTATATAATGTGAGTGTATTCAAAGTGTTAGTATTACGTTGGAATGTGTGTATGTATGGACTATGGAATATGGATACCACTAAACAAAATTTGTGAATTTAAGGCAGAGGGCCACACCCACACCAATCTACCTACTCATTCCTGGCTTGCCTCCTTGTCTATACTCTCCCAACTCCCAAGTTCTTGTGCCATACATAATGTACTACAGATCTACAGCAGACAGATTGTTATGCACCTTAAAGGCTTAAAGTTGTAGTCACCGCAGAAAATAATTGATGGTTAAAAAACTGAACTGAACCAAATAATAGACTAATTACAAGGAGTATACATTACTCCTCTGGCTGAATTTATCTCCCCCTCCTAACTCGTAAAATTAAATTTACGTAAAGGAAGCGAAGGAAATACCGACTTAATATATATTGTCATATTGGTGCACACCAAATAAATGGCTTACCGACCGTGCGACTGTGCCTCGGATGTGGAGAACAACTGTTATTGTGACTGCCAGTGTCCAGATTTATGTGTACGCTAAACGTTAGGTCAACAATAGTACAATATTAGTTACCAACGTGTTTAAGAAAAATCAATACTCATTCACTGAAAGGTCAGTTGCCAATTGCTATTTATATCAGATTATGGCACCTTCACATTTCTGATAAACTTATGTACCGGTTGTGCATAAATAATACACCTATTTCATGTGTTCAAAAATGATATATGGTATCATATGAGATGACGATTCCTGTCAAAAATCGTCAAACGATCCTCTTTTTTTTTTAGACAGAATTTTTCCGGAATCGTAATTTCAAACAGCGTCTTGTACCATTTTTTTAAAGTTGAACACGATCGGTTGTACCATTAACACTAAAACAAGCTGCAACTGCCCCCACAGATGTGGGCACTTTCCTATTGTGATTTTCCACAAAATACTACTCCTACTACTAACATGTAACTTTAAGACAATTTTATTTAGCAAAAAAAAAAAACTTTAATACAATTTCTTGTGCTGCTACGAAGGGCACCACCAGGAATCTCTCTTTTCTTTATCCTCCCTTCTTTGTAAAAAAATACTTAATATTTTACAATACTAATACAGTTACCAAATAATTACACGGATACGTACAAAAGACCCGATATAGACTATTCCCTATGTTTCTAATTAATTGCCATATTTAATTTTTAGATAGTCAAATTAACAAAATTTTGACTAAAATCTGTACATATTATTATATAATCAATAAATTTTATATTATTAAAAAGTACTCTAACCTATTTTAAATAATACTCCCTCCGTCCCTCTCACTTATTTACAAATGAGTCGGGTACGGAGATTAAAAAAAGTGTAAAATATTTGAGAAAAGTAAGAAAAATTAGTAAAGTATTGGAATTCATCAAAATTTAATGTATAAAATAAGTGTAGTGGATAAAGTTAATTTTTTATATTATAAAACTTTTACTATTTTTGAAATTTTTTGGAATGTAAAAGAATTGAAATGAACCATAAAAAAAAGGTAAAGAAATGGATGAAAAGATAAAGTAATTTTTAGGAAAAGAGAGAGTAGTGTAGTACTACAAACTGATTACTGAATAATTATGTAATATATTATGTAAGAATTGCTAATTAACTTTGATATTTTGCATAATTAAACCGATCAACAATGAGAAAAAATAAAATGAAAAATACCAACTTTTACAAGATGAAAGGGAATAATTGCAATTGTGATTGGAATAACATAAAGACGACAATGAAAAGGCTAAACAACTTCGCGGATGGAGGTGAAGTGCCCTTTATTTTTTCATGTCAAAAGTTAAATTATTACAACTTTTATTTTCTACACTAATTTTTATGAACCTACAAAGTTAAAAATCATCCCGCATGCTCCACTAAAACTAGAAAAGCTTGCTCCTTCGGCGTCCTAACTTCAAATGTCCAATCATATAAACTAACTTTGTTGCGGGTTTTAGAAATTTCGTGGTTAAACTTTCAAATTTGTATTATGATTTTTTAATATCAAAATTAATTAATTACTACATAAAACTCGGAATTTCATTCGAGTTGATAACGAGTTTTTTCGAAAATGACTTGAAGAATAAATTTATCGATTACTACATAAAACGTATCCTCTTCGTTCTGGAGAGGGTAAAACCTTATCTGTAGAACTGACAACAAGCACCCCACAAGGTCACGTGATTTTAGTACATGGCTCCGAGTAACATGACTACCATTCGTTACATATTTTACATAGCTTCTACTTTAGATTTAACCCTTTCGCCCGCCATAGGTTAATCTAAGTAGTTCATAATACACAATCTTTACATTCTTGTCAAAAAAAAATAAAAAAATCTTTACATGAGTAACATAAAATTTATAATTGGTTTTTGATAAGTAACGAGTGACTATCATATACATTCTCAACCTAGATATCATGTTAAAAAATCGACTCATTCAAAGATCAAAATTTTAAGTTGTCCGATTTAATGGTATTAGCAAGATTTTATACTATTCAACAGAATTAAATCATGAAATATTTCGATCAACAATATATATTTCATTAAACATTTTGGAATTAAACAGATTAAGCGAGCATGGATGAGGGTCATGACTCATGACTGTTATTTGTTTTGCATCAAAATAAAATTAAACAAAATTAAGGGTAATATGAAAATGTTTAATATGTTTAGGTAGTGACTTGGTTATTCAAAGTCAAAAACAATCCTTAGCACCAAGTAGCACCGAGTTGTACTTCCTCCCACCCAATTATTTATATTTGAGTTGGATATGAAGGTCGGAATATAAGTAAAGTAGGAAGAATGAATAAAGTGATAAGATCCGTCAATATTTAAGATATAAAGTAAATAAAGGGGAGAAAAATAATTGAAGTAGTTGATTTTTATATTATAAAATTTACTATTTTTGGAAAGTTTTGGAATGTAAAGAAATGAATAAGACATCTTAAAAAGAAAAGTGTAAAAAAAATGAATGAGACCCGAAGAGCCAGTTCTAGTATTGAATACACCCCATGAATCCTGATGCAGGTCTCTGGCCGTGTGAATTTTTTTAAGTAAATAAATCTTAATTTCTTCACTTGTACTCCTTAAAAGGAGGATCTATGTGCCTTTCGAGAAACTCAATATATATTTAAAATTAAAAGTCGCAGGTAAACTCAAATATTTAAATAATTATTTTTACAATTGAATTTTTTAAATCAATTTCTAAGAGGAAATGTGAAGATGTAGTTTTTCTGTCCTCCAGAATATTTGTTTGGTAGATTTTCAAATAACTTAATTTATTTGAACAGGTATTTTTATTTTATTTATTTTATAAATCATTTTAGTCCATACACGTACTTACCCTGTATTTTAATAATGGAATAATAATTTGAGTTAAAAGAAAAGGAAAAACTTTTAATAACTCAATATATTTACGTCCCTTGTACACTGATAGAGAAACATCAAACCTAGTTATCAAACACAAACCCTTCCTCAGCTTTCCTATTTCCGCCGTACACAATTTCCCGGCCACTCTTCCGATCAACTTTCCGGCGAGCATCGACAACTATTAGCAATGATGACAACACCATGAAGAACAATCATCCATCATGTCAGCTATTCTATCGTACGCCGATGACTTGTTCTCCGACTTACTCTGCGGCGAGGACTCCTGTACCTTATCGGAAGACTTGCCGGAGTGTTCGTCGGATATCGAATTTCTGGCCGGTTTTGAGGAATCTATTGCCGGGTTAATCGAGGACGAGAAAAAATTTGTCCCGGGTGTTGACTACGTCGAGAGGATTCAAGCTCAATCAGTAGATGCATGTGCCCGTGAAGATTCCGTTGCATGGATTCTCAAGGTACACATAATATATATTGGATTCGGTTCAATATCTCGTGCACTCTTGCTAACGTACGAGGAATTTTTTTTAAGTAATCGAAAATCTATATATAATGTGATAATTTATCGTATATTCATTTATCGAGATTTTACAAAAATCTGTAAAAATTGCCGCCGACGATCGATTATCATTGAACTAGATGGAGTTACATTTATATAAATATTTTTATAAATACATGCAGATGCATTTTTATAGATTTATCATTTATTGTCTGTTTGTAGGTGCAGCGTTACTATGGGCTACATCCATTAACGGCGTATCTATCCGTCAACTACATGGATCGTTTCCTCAACTCTAATCATCACTTGCCGGCGGTATTGTAACTCCGTCAACTTTTAACTTTGCCAAACTGATAAGAAGTATAATATAAGTATTTATTTAATTATTTTATATTAAAATTAATAATCGAGTTTTTCATCAGTATTGAAATTATCTTTTCAGGTCTTGGAGTCGGTTTTTTCTAAGTTAAGTGTTGTTGAATCTTGAATGAGTTAAAAATAACATTAAATGTGAGTTTCTCTGTAAAAATCAATGATGTAACCGTAATATTTGTTTTTACTATTTTTAAAAAAGTGCATGTTGAGATTATCACATTTATTTTATGTTTTTCTAAAATATTAATTAAAAATCTAATAAAAGTCAATAAATTTAATTAAATAGAAACTAACCTTACAATAATGCAGCGTGAGAAAATGATCTGTCAAATCACTGTCAAGCAAATACTTCTATAACCAACCAATGGGACACGCAAATGTTTTAATTTCTTCCCTTGAAAATGGTGTGTGTTTGTATATTTATTGGATATTTTCTATACCTTATAATAACCTTCTAGATGGGGGGAGGGTAGGCACAAATTAAAATACCAATTATAGTTTAATAAATTGGCTCTAATTAAAGACATTTGTCTAACAATTTCAGCAAACAAATGGGTGGCCATTGCAACTGTTATCAGTGGCTTGCTTGTCATTAGCTGCTAAAATGGAGGAATCACTAGTTCCTTCTCTCTTGGATATTCAGGTTACAAGCTACTTTTTCTCTCTACTTATCAAATTTACTAAAATATTACAGAATATTTTCGGAGTTCTCATTTGAGTATGACCCTGAATAAATACGTGAATATACGTGCAGGTTGAGGGTGCAAAATATGTATTTGAACCAAAAACAATAAGAAGGATGGAGTTTCTTGTATTGGGCGTGCTAGATTGGCGGCTAAAATCTATTACACCATTTAGCTTTCTCAGCTTTTTCGCTTACAAACTTGATCCTCAAGGAACTTATACACTCTTTCTTATCTCAAGGGCTACTGAAATCATTCTATCAAATATCCAAGGTACATAAATTTATGCATGCATGCACGTCCATTATATCCATGTGACGCACATATATTGATCTACAAGTCATGAACATGATCAGAAGCCAGTTTTCTGGAGTTTAGGCCATCATGCATAGCTGCCGCGACAATTCTTTGTGCAGCCAACGATATTCCAAACTTGTCTCTTATTAATGCTGATGATGCTGAATCGTGGTGTGATGGGCTCAGAAAAGTAAGGTTCTTGTAACATTTCATCTTTATAAATAATAAAGACGAGCGGGATATACTGTGTACGTTTAATTTGTCTCTGTATATAATGTGGAGAACAAATTAAAGTATATTTTCTTTTGTTCAGGAGAAGATAATAAGCTGTTACAGGCTAATTACGAAAGAAGTTGAGGTTGATACAAGACCAAGGAAGAGATCAAAACCTATGGCACAAGCCCGAGTCATGACTCGGGCAAGTTTAGTGTCTTCTTCGTCTTCATCTTCATCTTCATCTTCTTCCTCATCTTCATCTTATTTATCTTTCAAAAGGAGGAGATTAAATAACAGCTTGTGGGCAGATGATGACAGAGGAAGCTGTGATTAAGGTGGTAGAAAAAGAAAAGGAGAAAGCAGACATATGAATAAGAATAACCATATAAAAATAAAAGAAAGAAGATGGAAGAGACCTCGTGGTGGTCCAACTTGTCTACCAATTTATAGATTTATTGTGTGGGCTTGCAATTTCGAAAAAAAAGAAAAAGAAATTGACAAAAAGTTTAGAAAAATCTTAGCTTCTGTTGGGGGGATGGAGGGCCATTTATTAACATGGCTTTGGAGCTCCAATTCCCAATGAAGGGGATTGTATGTACATATCTTTTTGGAGTGAAATTTTGTTTATTGATTAATAATCTTAGTGGGAGTACAGTGAAGTACATTAAGAAATGAGATTGGAAATTCAAAGAGTGCATTCATTGTTAAATCATGAATGCCTTTGAATTGAGGGAGATGGGCCATTGAACACAAAGTTTGAGGTAAGAAATTGAGCTGGATTTCAATGGGAAGCCATATATATGATATTGTTGGAGAAATTTCGTAACAACAAGAATCGAAGTTGCGCTGAAATGTCAAAGGAACTCTCCTCTTCAATCTTGACACAAGAAATTTAATATATTTTCAAATATAATAAGATGGCTCCTTTATAATGTGTGTGCATGCCATGGAAAAGCATGTTCATACGTGTGATAGTTTTTATTTTTGGCGGGAATTCGGTCTACGGCGGACCTCTTTTGAGTGATGTACTTACACGTGTGCAGTGATGCTTACACGTGTAATTCTTTTTTGTTTTTTTTTAAACAAGTTTTGGGATTTGTTTGATTTTTTTTTTCGAGGGGGAGAAATGAAATCCCCAAATCATGGCTTAATATTTGGCCTAAAAATTGTAAGAAAGGTCTTTGGGGCCTTTTGCAGGTGTGTTGTATTTTGATGAATGAGTATAATGTTGAAAATAAATATATGTAAATAGTTGATTATTATGGATTTTAAATTTTAATGAGAGTGGCTGGAAATATGCATGTGAATGACAGTGGAGATTTGTAAGTTTGTGAGTTTTATAGCAGTGCATTTATTCAAAGTTATGGAGTCTTCTGAGACATGTCATTCATTGCACTGAAAACTCAGAAGTACCGCGTGTCTCTCATTTTTTTACAATTTTTTTTATCCTGCTTAACACGTATTTTAAGACTGTCTGCAATAACAACAGTTTTTTTTCTGAAAAACAGCTAAAAAAGTGTTTGATAAAATTTAAAAGCTGCTTTTCTGAAAAGCGCTTTTGGTTGAAAAGCTGTTTTTAGAGAAAGTAGATCCTCATGCTTTTGAGCTTTTGCGGGAAACATCTACTGATTTCAATATCAAAACTCACCAAAAACATTAATTTTTTATATTATACACCAAAACATGCACATATCAAAAATATTACCAAATAGTTATCTGATTTTCACAACAACACTTATTTTAACAACATTTTTTTCATCAACATAGTAATTTTTAACAAGAATCCCAAACAAAGTCTAAGACTCTTATAAAATATAGTTTTATAACTTTTTTTTTTAATTTTTTTTGAGCCTCTGTCCCCCAAGAATTGAGGGAACGGAGGGAGTATGTTAATTAGAAGTCTTGATAAATCTATATTTTGTTAAAATCATCATGAACCCTCTAAAATAAAAGTTTAAGTTTTTCAATATTAAAATTTTGAAATGAAATATTCTCTTCATCGAATCTCCTCGTAAACAAAATTTTCTGGATCTGCCCGTGAATGTCATATTGTGCAGATTGAGCAACGTAAGACGCTATAATGGTAAAAGACAATGTGAATTACCTGTACTTTGAATTTTGTTAAATAATCCTAGATCTGATAGGGAATCAGGAGTCACATTCATGCTGCAATAAACAGCTGTGAAATAGACATCGGCAAAGAAAAATCAACAAATTTCAGTAGCAATAATAACAGTTCTGCTTGGATTTTTGCTCCATGGTCCATATTGAGTACGTATTTAATCATGCATGCATCGTATATACTCCTACATGCCCTAGCTGGAAGGGCATGACTTAGATGACAGTCGCATTATTCTACATATTGACTGAGGATCAATAAAACATGAATTGGGGTACCCCATTCACTTTTTCTCCCTCCCTAACTCCTGTACAACTATGATTTCAATTTTTTTCATGACCATTTAGTTTATAAATAATAACGAGAATTCATTACGGAGATCCGATTTGAGTAAGGGAGCCAGAGAGTATTTGACAAAGGATATACAGTTAAAAGAAATAGTCTAGTGCTGTTTGTTTTCATAGGTAAGGCAAGCCAAATCCTGTTTCATTAAAAAAGTGACTAATTGATTTGGATTAACTCACCAATTATAGATTAAACGACATTTGTCTACACAGTAAAAAAGTGACTAATTGATTTTTAATTTATCTACTCCAATAGTTTAATTAATCAATTATAGTAACCTTTGTCCCTAAGCCATGAAAAATATATTTTATCTTTGGACTAAGTATTTGATAGACAGATAATAAGACAATCGGGGAAGGCTATCAAAGCATATTATATGAAGTACTCTAATTCTTTTTTTTTAAATCCCGGATATCCGACTCACTATTGTGAGCCAACTAAATCCAGAGGAGGACTAGCTGAGCTCTACCACCCGGGCCTTCCACGTAAATCCAGAGTTTTCATTTGCTCCGTGGTGGATTCGAACCGATGACCAGGCTTTTACCCAGGACCAGGGGGTATCTGCTAGGCTATTGCCTGCAGATAAAGTACTCTAATTCCACTACAAGGAATTTCGATTCAGACAACGGATTTTATCCGTAGTCTGATACTGACAAACCCCGTTGTCTATCGGAGTGTCGTCTGTTACACGCCTCAGACAACGGTTCGAAAGGTTCGAAAACTGTTGTGTGTTAGAGCGAAGGACAACGACTGCATCTCTAGACGCCGTTGTCTGATAGCCAGAAACAACAACAGTCGATTTAGAAACCGTTGTTGTTTGGGAAGCTACACAATAGTTTTAATTGAATACACACTTGTCTGAAAGGAAATCACACAATAGTTTTATCTCAATACACACTTGTCTAAAAGTAAATCACACAACATTATTATAGAATTTTTCCATTGTTGTTTAGGATGCTACACAATAGTTTTAATTGAATGCACACTTGTCTGAAAGGAAATCACACAATAGTTTTAATTGAATGCACACTTGTCTGAAAGGAAATCACACAATAGTTTTATCTCAATACACACTTGTCTAAAAGTAAATCACACAACATTATTATAGAATTTTTCCATTGTTGTTTAGGATGCTACACAATAGTTTTAATTGAATGCACACTTGTCTGAAAGGAAATCACACAATAGTTTTAATTGAATGCACACTTGTCTGAAAGGAAATCACACAATAGTTTTAATTCAATCCACACTTGTCTAAAATGAAATCACACAACATTCTTGTATAATTAATCCATTGTTGTTTGGGACTCTACACAATGGTTTGTTTAATTTAAACCGTTGTAAGAAATACAGTGCACAATTGATTATCAACATTACTTATTCACAAGTTGAAAGTACAGAGAACAACACCAGAAGCAACATAACACAATATCTCAAAACATCACAAGAACTTGAACCAATAACAAAAGCAAAACAAACTCGGTTCCTTGAAATGAAAATTCTTAAGCATAGTCGTCAGAGGCTGGGAGTGCACCATATGACCCGATGAAAACATCACCGTATATCAACCCAGCAAGGGCTCCGCCAATAAGAGGACCAACCCAGTAGATCCAGTGACCCGAAAAGTCTCCACTAGCTACAGCCGGTCCAAATGAATGTGCGGGATTCATCGAGCCACCGCTGAATGGACCAGCAGCCAAGATGTTGGCACCCACAATGAATCCAATTGCTATGGGTGCAATGGTTCCAAGTGAACCCTTCTTGGGGTCTGCAGCAGTGGCGTAGACAGTGTAGACTAGAGCAAAAGTGATGATGATCTCAAATACTACACCTTCAAATGCATTAAGCCCTGCACCAACTCCATGAATTGGAACAGCCTGCAAAATTTAACAAGAATCAGTTATCAGGATATGTCTGGCCCAAATAAATGTAATTAATAAATTTTGTCTTAAACAGATGCTTAAATCTTGAACAAAAATGCATGCAACTTAGCGCGCGCGTACCTTGCCACCGGTAATGCATGCAGCACTATTGGTAATGCATGCTTAAATCTTGAACAAAAATGCATGCAGCACTATTGGGAACAAGTGCTGCAAATACAGGAGGTTCTATTCCTGCATACCATGGTAAGCAAGTTCTACACTTCTTGGTGCTTTACGATCTTTGTGTGTTGGCATGTATCGCTGCCTCTCATCAGATATGGTCATGTAATTAAACCTATTCAAGTACATTCCAACAAATTATCAAATAATGTTTTTTTAAATGCATGTGATTGAGGAAATTACGACTGATGAACAGAAGTTAAATATGTACATACAATTTTTCTGATAGCTTGAAGCTGACCCTTGTTTGAGCGATAGTTGTACCAGGCATTCCCTCTAATCTCTCGTATATTGAATACGTGTAAAAACCAGGGGAGCCACGCAACATTACATACCTGCACATAGGTTTTCCAGGTTAGCAATATTCTCAATCTAGCAATAATATCAAGTAAACTAGACATTAAATTTGTCCAAGCACTAAATTGTACCTTTTGTCAATATTCATTGGAGGGATATTCTGGGAACTAGGATTCCATGTTCTTGTAAATGAAAGCTCCACTTTGTTTTCATCCTCCGCTATAACGCTAAAATTTGTTGTGCTCAGCCTATACAGGCAACATCCAAAGTTACATGTTAAATATAGAGTTCAAATTTATCTGAAGAGTATCATAATCTAGTACTACTGTGAAAATTTCCATAATCTAGTAATTCTTTACCTGTCTTGAGCGATTTTAGGGACTTCGTCCGTGCTCCAAACTAGATCCCAGTATCTAAATCAAACAATCAAATAAAGATGTTAAGAACTTCTTTAAAAATAAATAAATTGGGCACAACAAAGTATAATTATGGACCAGATGATCAGAAATCAAGTGAGAGCAATTATAAGTTTAGGGTGCTTGATTTTACCCTCTGTAGCTTGGACCATATTCAGGTTCCAACAAGTTATTGATTCCTTTGTATCCGATTCCATCTATCATCCCCCCAGGAGTTGACAGAGTTATTTGTGCCAATCCATTGTCCATCACCACCTGAATAAACAAATATTAAAATTTATTAATTAAATCAAAACCATTAACACTAATTGTTGGTGTATAAAAAACAACCAATTAATATCAACTGACTTATATTTTGATTTTTATTCAAAACTTGAAGTCTAAGCTTAATAATCTGCATACAAAAAGGCTGATATTACTTCTATCTGTATTTGCATTACGTGTATCTAAAAATATATTATGACATACTGAGAACTCTTAAAGTTAAAAATCTGAATCATTTAATACGTAATCTTTTACTATGATTTTCGAAGAACAACTGAGATGGAATGATTGTATTTACTAATTTCTGAAAACCGATAGGATTATGAAAAATATCACAGATTTTTTTGGATTATTCTCAGGACTTCAATCTTGCCAAGCCCTCACAGATAGCCATTGTTTAAGATACAAAGATTACGCGAGCTTTGTTCTCCTGCAAGTATTTGGACATTAACATGAAAACTGTGCAGCACACATCATTAAAAACAGATACAACAAGTATAAGTACAGCCAATATTGGCGCAAGTTGTGGAGCGAGAAATGACAAAAGTTGAAAAATAATCAGTTTAAGTCAAGTACACTTCAAACATGGTCTACCATTTAAGTATTTAGAACTAAAACATTTAAGTAATGTACTAGTGAACAAGAAGAAGCATTTAAAGGCGTCTTCCATTTTATTAATGCAAAACATTTAGCAGAGTATATACCAAGTATAAATACTTAACAGAGTTGTAACATTTTTATCCTTATCCAGAATTTATGCCCATCAAACCTTTTTTTACATTGATGCAACAAATCGAAACTTAGCAAGTCCTCGGGAATGTAATTTTTCCCTAATCCACAATAAAAGAAAGAAAATTGGATGGCAAAAACTCATACCTGAAGGAAAAGACTGGTCAATTTGGGGCAGTCAAGCTTTAAAATTTCCAAAGAGCAACAGTTGCTGATTAAAAGAATACAAGTGAACACATGCTACAAAGAAAACAGCATAATTTAATAATATGAACATTCCAACGGAACAAAGAATACCTGAGATTGAGAAAGCACAAGTTTAAACACGCAAGGTCAACTTCTTTCAGATTTGCTGATAGCGAAAGGTTCAATGATGACAAATGTAAACATCTTGCTGCTGAAGGAAGAGTTCCATAGGACAAGTCCAACTCGCACAGTGAGGGAAGAGCACCATTCTTGTAAAGAGGCTCCAGTGACAAGTCAGTTAGATACTTGCATGCTTGCAATTTTAGAACCTACAATCAAATAAAGAACAATCAAATAAATCTTAAATATCTCAAGAACAAACCTGATTTAAGGAATTAGAATAGAAAGCCCCAATTGAAGCCCTAATTGAAAATCAAAATAGAATCAATTAATTGAATGCAAAGGTGAGGTTACCATTAAGAAGTGAAAATCCATTAAGAGTAATAACCAATTAATTGGATCCAGCGATTGAAGCCCCAATCAGACACCTGCAAAACAACAAGCCAATTAGTATGTGGGTCGAGAGAGAGGGGAGAGAGTCGAGAGAGAGGGTGTGGGTGTGTTGAAAGGGGGGAGTGTGTCTGTGAGTGTAATATTTTTGTTTAAGGGGGAAAAGCAGGCTCAAAATATTTTGGTTCGGGGGGAAAGTTGCCGCTCATATTTTAGTATTTTCAATATTTTTAACATATTTTTTAGAATATTTATAATTTAAAATTATACAAAAATAATGTTTTCCTATCTCATAATAATAGACCATGAAAAATAATAAATTTTTAACATCTGTACGGTTGGATCGTCGAAGAAATCAATTAAAAAAATTATTCATCTGACACGTGTCCCGTTCCAGGGAGTAGTATTGTTCCAACTTTTCTGGAAAGATACGGCACAGCCGGACCTTTATATTTTTTGATAATTTTTTCCCAACACTAGAATGAGTACCGATTAACATCCGTACGGTTGGATCGTCGAAGAAATCAGTTGCAAAAATTATTCAGTCAATCTGACACATGTCCCGTTCTTGAAAGCAATACTCTTCCAACGTTTTTGGAAAGATGAGGCATAACCAGACTTTTATATTTTTTGATTATTTTTTTCCAACATTAGAATGAGTATCTTTTAACATCCGTACGGTTGGATCGTCGAAGAAATCAATTAAAAAAATAAATTCAGTGAATCTGACAAATGTCCCGTTCTTGAAAGCAATACTCTTCCAACGTTTCTGGAAAGATGCGGCATAACCAGACTTTTATATTTTTTGATTATTTTTTCCCAACACTAAAATGAGTATCTTTTAACATCCGTACGGTTGGATCGTCGAAGAAATCAATTAAAAATTTATTCGGGTTTAGGGTTCGGGTTTAGGGTTTAGGGTTTAGGGTTTAGAGTTTAGTGTTTAGAGTTAAAAATTAGAAAAATTAGTGAGGCCCACTTTTTAAAAAAATAAATAAATAAAAATTAGAAAAATTAGTGGGGCCCACCTGTGATGATCTAATGATCTAATTATTAAAAAATAAATAAAAATTAGCAAAATTAGAAAAATTATCAAAATTAGAAAAAATTAAAAAATATTTATCGACGATCCAACCGTACGGATGTGATGATCTATCTATCTTAATGATATTTCAAAATTTTTGGAAAATAATAAATTTATTTGGTTTGAGATTTTAAGAGTCAATTAGTACTTTGACTTGTACTTCTAACTAGTGTTTCCTTCCGAATTGGTTTTTCGATTTTTTAAAAAATATTTATCGACGATCCAACCGTACGGATGTGATGAACTATCTATCTTAATGATATTTCAAAAATTTTGGAAAATAATTAAATTTATTTGGTTTGAGATTTTAAGAGTCAATTAGTACTTTGACTTGTACTTCTAGCTAGTGTTTCCTCCCGAATTGATGTTTCGATTATTTTAAAAATATTTATCGACGATCCAACCGTACGGATGTGACGATCTATCTATTTTAATGATATTTCAAAATTTTTGGAAAATAATAAATTTATTTGGTTTGAGATTTTAAGAGTCAATTAGTACTTTGACTTGTACTTCTAACTAGTGTTTCCTTCCGAATTGGTTTTTCGATTTTTTAAAAAATATTTATTGACGATCCAACCGTACGGATGTGATGATCTATCTATCTTAATGATATTTCAAAAATTTTGGAAAATAATAAATTTATTTGGTTTGAGATTTTAAGAGTGAGTTAATACTTTGACTTCTACTTCTAACTAGTGTTTCCTCCCGAATTGGTGTTTCAATTTTTTTAAAAATATTTCTCGACTATCCAACCATACAGATGTGATGATCTATCTATTTTAATGATATTTCAAATTTTTTGGAAAATAATAAATTTATTTGGTTTGAGATTTTAAGAGTCAATTAGTACTTTGACTTGTACTTCTAGCTAGTGTTTCCTCCCGAATTGGTGTTTCGATTATTTTAAAAATATTTATCGACGATCCAACCGTACGGATGTGACGATCTATCTATTTTAATGATATTTCAAAATTTTTGGAAAATAATAAATTTATTTGGTTTGAGATTTTAAGAGTCAATTAGTACTTTGACTTGTACTTCTAACTAGCGTTCTCTTCAAACAATATTATTTTGTAAACCGTTGTCTGAGCCAACTCGTTTGCACAACACAATTAAAAAAACACTTGTCTATTCAAATCAGACAAACAACGGTAATTGAAACATTGTCTCAAGTCTTTTCAAACAATATAATTTTGTAAACCGTTGTCTGGTCCAACTTGTTTGCACAACACAATTATAAACCGTTGTCTGAGCCAACTCGTTTGCACAACAGAATTAAAAAAAACACTTGTCTATTTAAATCAGACAAACAACGGTAATTAAAACATTGTCTGAAGTCTTTTCAGACAACAGCATAAAAAACACCATAAAAAAAACACTTGTCTGATTCAGTTTGTTAGACAACAGAATTAAATTGTCAAAACCCCGTTGTCTGAAGGCTGGATCAGACGATGGTTTTAAAAAAAACAAAAAAAACACTTGTCTGTTGATTTCGAACAACACTTTTTCCACTTTACGTTGTCTGATAAGTGTTGTCTGATGCTGTTTTTTTTGTAGTGTTCCACTCTATGTTAGTGTGATTTTTAGTATACAATTCATTTTTTTATGGAAATATATCTATATTATACTTATTATCAGTTTCATATTAATAGAAAATCTTATAATTTTTTAAGAAAAATCCATATACAAACACTACAAGAAAAACTGAATCAGACGACACCATTCAGACAACTGACGGCCGAAAAAGTGTTGCCTAAAATTAAAAGACGACGAGTTATTTTTTGGCTCGAAAAAGTATTGTTTAATCCACTACATTACAACGGTTTACGAACCGTTGTCTAAGAAAGTGAAAAGTAGTGGATATAAACGACGCGAATGAATGAGTTTAGATAACAGTTTTTTTAACTCTTGTTTAAATAATATTAACATGATATATTGTATAATTTCTGATTCTTGATGTTTGTTTATAAGAAAAGATTAGGTAGGAAAACATCAATAATGGTAACATTTATAATTTTGAAGTTAAACGAACATTATATAATAAATATACTATTATTGATATCAGAAGCTTAATAAGTGACATAGCAAATATTATTAACCCTAAACCCTAAACCCTAAAACCCGAACCCTAAACCCGAATAATTTTTTAATTGATTTCTTCGACGATCCTACCGTACGGATGTTAATTGGTACTCATTCTAGTGTTGGGAAAAAATAATCAAAAAATATAAAAGTCCGGTTATGCCGCATCTTTCCAGAAACGTTGGAATAGTTCTACTTCCAAGAATGGGACATGTGTCAGATTCACTGAATAATTTTTTCAATTGATTTCTTCGACGATCCAACCGTACGGATGTTAATCGGTACTCATTCTAGTGTTGGGAAAAAATAATCAAAAAATATAAAAGTCCGATTGTGCCACATCTTTTCAAAAAACTTTGGAACAGTAGTGCTTCCGGGAACGGGACATGTGTCAGATTCACTGAATAATTTTTTTAATTGATTTCCTCGACGATCCAACCGTACAGATGTTAATCGGTACACATTATAGTGTTGAGAAAAAATAATAAAGAAAATATGAAGACTCTGTTGTGCTGTATCTTTACAGAAACGTTGTAACGGTCTGAATATTTTTTTAGAATTATAAAAAATGATGTTGTAATATTCGAATTTTCAACTAATGTTCACTTTTATAAATTATTTATAGTATATTGATATATTTTCAATTGTGTTGATTTTTTTTTAATATTATGTAATTGCATATGATGTTTATTTAATTTTAAATTTAAAAGTTTTAAAAAATATTTTACAGAAAATAGAAAAATGCAAGGGCGGCAACTTTCCCCCAATCAAATAATTGGAAGTACACACTTCCCCCCTTAAACGAAAAAAAGAAGAAGACTTCCCCCTTAAACGAAAAAAACCCTCATTTTCTCACACTCGCACTGTTAGGCTCAAGACATGTCTGAATACCACTATTAACAAGCCTACACTATGTGACTATGTCACATTACATGACCTAGTGAATTCTATCACTGGGGTATAGTATAGGTCTCTAAATGTACTTGTCTTGTTCTCATGAACATTAGCTTGACCATGTATGCTCAAAGTTATAATGAGCTTAGCAAAGTTTCTTGCATCTAAATTGTATATAGGCCATTGAATAATTATCCTGGTAGAAGTTCAGAAGTGTTCATGCAGCATGATAGAGATGAATAAGGCCATGAAGAAATAAGTTGCAGAAATTTGTCTAAGGCATTATATAGCAGAGTCAGAAGAAATCTATGTCGTGAAGTCACCAATATCCATGTCGTGAAGTACTATATCGCATAGTCCATTTTGTACTATGTCGAGAAGTCCTCAAGACACATGTCGTGAAGTGTTGAAGTCAGCAAAGTCAAAGGAGCCTAGATCGTGAAGTCCTCAGAAGCCTTATGTCGCATAGTCATCAAATGACCTATGTCGCATTGTCGTCAAATGACCTATGTCGCATAGTCGTCAAATGACCTATGTCGCATAGTCGTCAAATGACCTATGTCGCATAGTCGTCAAATGACCTATGTCGCAAAGTCTTCAAAGGCTATATCGCGTAGTCCTCACAAGGGAGATCGCGAAGTCAGGATTAAAGCGGAGTTCACGATATCAACACTTAGCCGTTTACAACAAGACAAATCAAGGTACAGAATCAAGAATCAAAAGAGACAAATACTGAAGCATTTGTTCTGGCAAGGTGGTCCAAAGAACAGATGGCAAATCTACAGCTAAACTTGGAGAGAAAGATAAGAGACAAGCAGCTACAGAAACGGGAAAGACTCCGAAAAGCAGGTGGTCCTTCCTGACACAGTTAACGTCTTATGGCAGGACAAGTTGGACTTTCAGCAAGGGGTAACTGTGTAAAAATAGGTGTGTGCACTAGTTTGTATAGGGCTTATTTATATCATGCACATCCTATTGTTAGCTGTAAGAGAGATACACATAGTTTTTATCTTAAGCTCTTTTCTCTGTAAGCAAGCAAGTTCAAACTGTTCTTGTTTAGAAGCCAGAAATTCGTTTGTGAATTTCCTGGAAAGCTGTAGTATTTAATTTGCTTATACAAAGTAGATTAAAGTGATTGTGTGTGTTGTTTACTTTCCGCATATTGCATAGCATAATCATATACAGTCTTTTACTTAGTTTTCAAGAATCGAAAAATATATCAAACTATCCATTCACCCCCCCCCCTCTGTCTAGTTTCTAGGTGATATTCATTGCTAACACGCACACTCTCTCAGACTACTGTCGCTCCACTCTCACACTCTCTCTCGCTCCACACTCACCCCTTCTCAGTCAATCGAAGGTAATTAGGACTTTCTCATACCTCTTCTCTTCTCATACCTCTTATCTTTCTAATACCTTCTTCTGTTTTTTATTTTGCAGGTGATTAATTAGTGCTTCACCCCAATTAATTGGTAAATTTAATTCAATTAGGGCTTCGATTACTTCATCAATTCATTAATTCGATTAATTGATTTTTAATTTTCAATTAGGGTTTCGATTGGGGCTTTCAATCCAAGGTAAATTTGAGGCTTTACATTTGATTAATTGATTGCATATATCTTCGATTGGGGCTGTTGAGTTTGATGAGGAACTACTGATCATCAAGCAATAGCTACTTGAAGAAGACGAGGCTGCTAAAAACACTTCTTCTTTTCCTGAACTTGTCAATCAGAAAGAGACCAAAGACAATCTTGTCAAGAGTCCTAAAGCAAAGAAAGAAGCTGTTAAGAAAAAGAAACAAAACAGAAATGATAAAGTTGGTGTTAGCAAGGGAAACAACTATGCTTATGTGCCAAATGCTCCCAGGAAACAATGTCAAAAATGCCTATCTTTTAATCATTTGACTCATAAGTGTAGTAAGCCTGAAATTGTTGAAGTTGACAACCTGAGTAACCATTCTGCCAGCATAAATTCTAGTCATGATTCTTTCTGTGGTAAGCCAAACTGCATGACATGTTATGTGACTGTGATTGCTAATTGTTTATCTCTTAAACATAAACTTGACTCTGCACAATCTGGTGAATAACACACACATATGCATTCTCACAGGACAGGGTCCCCAATCAAGGTTGAGAGGGTGAAAACTTCATGTGAGCCTAAGAGTGTAAACTCCAAAGCCACAGAAAAAGTGAAGTCTCCTACTATGAGAAATGCAATTTATGACAGAAGAATTATTAATCAAAATGTTTCTAAATCAACTGGACCCTACCAAGTGTGGGTACCAAAAACAACTTAGTCATTTTGTGAATGCAGGGCAACAGGAATAAAAGAGTCATATGGATCTTGAACAGTGGATGCTCAAGTCACATGACTGGTGATATAGCCCTGCTATCACATTTTGAGGAAAAGGCTGGCCCATCAGTAACCTTTGGAAATGACAACATTGGTTATACAATGGGATATGGCAGTGTTAAATTTGGAAATGTCATTATTGAAGATGTAGCATTTGTTGAAGGACTGAAGCATAATCTCTTGAGCATTGGACAATTTACCAACAGGGGTTTCAAAGTGGAATTTGATGAAGACCTTTGTTCAATCTCAAAAAGGGAAAGTGGTGAAGTTGTTCTAACTGGTGTGAAGAAAGGAAGCTTGTTTGTAGCTAATCTCAAGGCTGCAGATAAGGGAGAAATCTGCTGTTTCTACACTAAAGCCACAAATGAGGAATTCTGGCTATGGCACAAGAAGCTGTCTCACTTGAATGTTCAGGCAATGAACTCTCTAACCAAGAGAGAACTTATCAGGGATTTGCCTGCCTTGGAGTTTGTGCAAGATGGAGCTTGTGAAGCTTTTCAGAAAGGAAAAATTAAAAGATCCAGTCACAAGAACAAGTTGCTCAATACAAACTCAAAACCTCTGCAGCTAATTCACATGGACTTATTTGGCCCTGTGAATGTAATGTCCCTCTCCAAAAAGAAATATGCTCTAGTGATGGTAGATGACTATTCAAGATATACTTGGGTGGAATTCCTATTCTCCAAGGATGAAGCACCCCAAGTCATAATAGAGCATATCAAGAGAGTTGATAAAGAAGCACAAAGCACTGGTTCCTCTGTAGTTGCTTTGAGAAGTGATAATGGGACTGAGTTCAGAAATTCAACATTGTATGAGTTTTGCAAAGATAAAGGAATTTCTCAACAATTCTGAGCTCCTAGAACACCTCAACAAAATGGAGTAGTTGAGAGAAAGAATAGAACTCTCATTGAAGCTGCAAGGACAATGCTGCTGGATGCAAAGCTACCCACTAGCTTTTGGGCTGATGCTGTTAACACAGCATGCTATGTGCAAAATAGAACATTAATCAATAAGAAGTCTGGCAAAACTCCTTACTCATTAATGACTGGAAAAAGAGCATCCTTCAAGCACCTGCATGTGTTTGGAAGCAAGTGCTTTGTGATGAAAGATACCTCTGAGCATGTTGGAAAATTTGATGCTAAGGCATTTGAAGGTATCTTCATTGGATACTCTCTGGAAAGGACAACATACAGAGTGTTTGTACCTGAGCAACACAAAGTTATGGAAAGCATGGATGTTACTTTTGATGACAAGAAGACTCCTGGACTGAAAACAAGTGATCAAGACAGTGTGCCATTGAGATTTGAGAATCAAGGTTATCTTGAGGATTCTGAAAGTGAAGATGAACCCCCTGTTCAAACTGTTCTAGAGAATGAAATCCTTGAAGTTGACAATCTTCTTCAAACACCTGTGCAAGGGTTCACAAACACAGGGGGAGAAGAAGAGAATGCACCTGTCAACCAATATGAGCTTGGAACAGATCAAGGAAATGAACAGGGGCACACAAGGAAATGGGACAGAGCCCACACTAGGGATCAAATCATTGGAGATCCTAGTGAGGGAGTTAGAACAAGAAGGGCAACATTAAATACATGTCTGTATAGCTGCTTTCTGTCACAAGAGGAACCTAAATTAATTGAAGAAGCTTTGAAGAATTCTGATTGGATTGTTGCCATGCAAGAAGAGTTGAATCAATTTGAGAAAAACAAAGTATGGGAACTAGTACCTCCTCCAAAAGGAAAGAATGTTATTGACACCAAATGGGTGTTCAGAAACAAGATGGATGAAGAAGGAGTGGTAATTAGAAACAAAGCAAGGCTGGTTGCCAAAGGATATTGTCAGCAAGAAGGCATTGACTATGATGAGACATTTGCACTTGTAGCTAGACTGGAAGCCATCAGAATCTTCCTGGCTTTTGCAGCTCACTCAGATTTTAAGGTGTATCAAATGGATGTGAAAAGTGCATTTCTCAATGGTGATCTTGCTGAAGAAGTTTATGTGTCTCAACCACCTGGCTTTGAAAGTGAAGACTTCCCAAACTTTGTGTATAGACTGCTCAAGGCACTCTATGGACTCAAGCAGGCACCAAGAGCCTGGTATGAAACTCTATCTCAATTCCTTCTTGAGCATCAATTTACCAGGGGTACAATTGACAAAACCCTATTCTTCAAGAAGCATGAAAATGATATCATTCTTGTTCAAATCTATGTGGATGATATCATCTTTGGCTCTTCAAATGAAAAACTCTGTGAAAGGTTCTCTAAGTTGATGCAAAGCAAATATGAGATGAGTATGATGGGAGAGTTAACCTACTTTCTAGGCCTGCAAGTACATCAAAGGGAGGATGACATCTTTATAAACCAATCTAAGTATGTCAAGGATCTTTTAAAGAAATATGGTTTAGAAGAGTCATCCCCAACTAAAACTCCTATGTCTACTGCAATCAAACTGGATGAAGACAAGAAAGGCAAGAGAGTTGATATCAAGGTCTATAGAGGAATGGTTGGATCCCTACTCTATCTCACAGCTAGCAGGCCAGACATCATGTTTGCCACATGCCTTTGTGCAAGGTTCCAGTCTGATCCCAAGGAATCTCACATGATGGCCATCAAAAGGATTTTCAAATATCTGAAAGGGACTCCTAATCTTGGGCTATGGTTTCCTAAGGGCACTGGGTTCAACCTGGTTGGTTACACAGATTCTGATTATGCTGGATGCAGAATTGACAGGAAGAGCACCTCTGGAAGCTGTCAATTCTTAGGTCAAAGGTTAGTGTCCTGGTTTAGTAAGAAACAACAGTCCACAGCAATATCCACAGCTGAGGCTGAATATATTGCTGCTGGAAGTTGCTGTGCTCAATTGCTTTGGATTAGAAATCAACTCATGGATTATGGGCTAGTGTTAGAACACATTCCTCTAATGTGTGATAATACTAGTGCAATATCCATAGTTGCCAATCCTGTTAATCATTCTACTACAAAGCACATTGAGATCAGGTACCATTTCATTAGGGAACATGCTGCAAATGGTACCATAGAAGTCTCTTATGTTCCAACTGAGAAACAACTAGCTGACATATTTACTAAACCTCTGAATGAAGCAGTCTTCAACAGACTTGTGAGTGAAATTGGAATGCTCAATCCTTCATTTAGTTGCTCTAAGTAAGTATGCCAGTAAATTGTTGCAGCAGTAAATTTTCACTGTATTTAAATGCTCTATTCATATGGAGTGAAAATTAGCTGAGATATGATTTATAAATATTTCAGTACTTTACTGCATATTTCTTAAAATCATTTGGTGATGAAGTTGTGAGCTTTTGAGACATCTCGATATAGATGATTTTCAGAGTTCACGACACAGTTCAAATCAAACAGACTTATATCGCAAACTGTTGAGATTGTGAGACTTTGCGACATAGTTCATTTCATGAGTTTGCGACATAGTTCATTTTATGACTTCACGACTTAGAATAACTATATCGCCAAGTCTCCACATTTGACAGAATTTTGATTTAAATTAATTTTATTTCAAAATTTGATAAAGGTCTGACAATTTGCTTAAAATTCCTAAAAGAAAGCTTTACACAGGGTATTTCTACTATATCGCAAAGTCTCCCCGATCCTTCCATCTTGAAGACTTTGCGACATAGTTCATTTCTGAGACTATGCGATATACTTTGCACGACTTTGCGGTACAGGCTATTTTTGACTTCGCGGCATACAAATAGACTGTACAAATTCATAACTCCATATCGCAGTGTCTCTATCATATAAATACTCTTTTCTAACCGTTCACAACTTTTCATCTTGTCTATTGCTCTCAAACTCTCAAACTCTCAAACCTAAGCAAAGATTCTCTACTCTCCTCTTCACTCTCTCTTTTGAAATGGCACCCAAATCTCAAACAGTATCATCCTCAATTCCGTTAACCATTCCCAAAGAAACAAATCTTCTCACCATTCCCTCTGAGGCTGAGGCTAACCCAAGGTACAAGTGTTTTGTACGGTTCTTGAACACTTCCTACCTACGCCAAGCCCTAACCCTGAACCCTACCTTGTATGTCGATGTGTTGGAAGGATTCTGGAGAACGGCGTTGGTATCCACAATGGCTAGGGAAGATGGAACCTCATTCCAGGAGGTTAGTTGTTTAATTGGAGGCAAACACTTTCAGTTTGGTGAAAGGGAAATCAATGAAGCTTTGGGGTTCAAGGTGGAGGGTCATGACCAAGAAGCTACTGATGCTCAAATTGTAGACTTCATGACCTTCATTCGGTATGCAGATGAGATAGATACTGGAAAGCTAAACAAGAAGTTTGTAAGAAGGGAGTGATCATTTCTGTTTGACGCACTCCAGAAGGTGTTTCTCTGCAGGAAGACAGGATGGGACCATATCAGTCACATTGCTGTGAAGCTAGCCTACTCCCTGGCCAACAACCAGGAGATCAATGTGGGAGCCATAATTCTCAAAGAATTGGCTCAGAGGCTAGGCAGGACCGTTCGTGGTAGAGGTAATGACATCTTTTACCCTCGTTTCCTTCAAGTTATTTTAAATTTTCTTGATGCAAATATCCATGAATTGGAGGGTATAGATAAAACTAAAATGGCTTATTCCAAGTCCATGTCCAAAGTACTATTTGGTTCATTGGACACAAGGAATCAAGTGGATGTGATTCTAAGTGTGACCAAGCATATGCAGGACACATTTGAGTCTTATCCACTTGATAAGCCCATATACCATGAACTTTCCTGGACAGGGAAGGCTCAGACTGAAGGTGCTACACAGTCTAACCCCAGCCTTCATATCCCATCCAACAATCCTACTGAAAACACCACTGTAGAGGTTAGGCAGCCAAGTGCATCAATCTCTCAAAAGGTTGATGTTACTAAAAAGAAGACAAAGAAGAGAGCCCTAACAGTGATCAATGAATCTGTAGAGATAGAAAGTGAGAATCCTGAGTCACCTCTCACCAGACAAAAGAAGAAGTCAAAATCTATAGCCACCACTGCATCCTCCCAACAGGATTCAGATGTGGAAAAAGGGGTACACCTGTTACTGTCTATGGCCTCTCAACAGGTCATTGGCATTGAAAAGAGCAGCCTCCCCACTGCACCCTGTACAGAGTCTGCACAGGGTCAAGACCTCACTCTTGACCCTAGGAGTGATAAGGCTGATCATACACAGAGTGGAGAGCACATCACTGTTGAAACTCCTCCTATTTCTCAGGGGGAGTTGCCAAACTCTAATCTAAACCCCACTTCTCTCTCAGATTCTTCCATTAAAATTTCTTCTGAACAAGAGAGTCATTCCAATGACAATCTTGCCTTTGATCAATCACAATTCTCTCCTGTGATTGAGCCAATTTTAAGTGACATGGTGCATGACACTATGCTCACCACCCAGGAACCACATCTAGTTGGTCAGGGAATGCATGCTGGGGCATATCCTAATGACACCAACACAAACATGGAGGATTCACCAGTTTTCACTGGAGACTCTATGCCAAATTCTCCCATCCTTCAGGATGTGGAACTGTCTTCACAGACAAATAGGGCTGATGTTGTAACACATCCCATTTCAATGGAGACAACATCAGACCCTACAGCCATTCCAAGGCTGGAGGAGACTCAAAATCCTACATCTCATAAAGTGCCTAGCACTAGCTCTCACTTGGCTCAGGCCACTATGTCAGAATGGCTGAAGCCCGTGCACCATGACGGGCCTTCAGGATCATCATCTGTGCCTTCCAAAATGACAAAGGAAGCCATACAAGATCTCCATGTGGCACAGATTGATGAGTTCTCAAAGATAGCTCAACATCTCCTCACCTCAAATCTCCCAAATGCTGATTATGAAGCCATTTTACTCTGCCACAAGGAGGATGTTGAAGCTCAGCAGGAGAAGATAGTGGATGCAGCTGAACCAGAAGGAAATGTGGATGCCTGGTTGGATGCTAAGAGGACTCTCAAGCTCAAGGATGCCCTAGCTTTTCTAAGAGAAGACTACCTCACTTCTCTGGGCTCCAATGCAAAGGATCTTTCTCCTGCTGCCATCTATGATGCTGTTAATGATGTCTACAGGAATCAATTAAAGGCTCTGCACTATCTTGGGAAAGGGCTTCAATCAGAGATTTCTTCAATCCAGGAGGAGACAGACAGATCCCTCACTAAGCTCAGAAACTCATATCTATCTGATTTTCCCAAGGTGGATGGCATCCTTAAAGAAATCCAGAAGACAAACTCTATTGTAAGCATGATGGACATCTCTCTGGCCATGGTCACAGACAACATCAGGAAGCTGGCTACAACCCTGGAAAATCAAATCAAGGCCAATATCAACTCAAATGCAATGCTGAATGTCATTTGGAAGAATCAATATGGTGACAAATTGGTGGATGAGGTCCCTTTGTCAAACATCTCCAAATTTGACTTTGCCAAGATCAAGGATCAATCTCTCAATTCTTTCAAGTCTCAATAGCTATTCTCAAAGGTGGATGGTCTTGAAAGAGAAGTGGCCTCTCTGAAAGATGAAAACAAGGTGCTTGTCAATTCCCTAAAATAGCTCAATGACAAGCTGGATGATCAAGGCAACAACACCTCCAATATCCTGCTGGTGCAACAACAGATGCTGACTTCAATGATGAAACAAATGAACCTGCCTATCCCTGGGGAAGCTCAAGACATCTTGTCTGATCCCAAGCCTAAGGGGGGAGAAACAAAAGGAGGTCATTCTGAAACAGAGAGGGGGAGTACCTGCCAAGCAGCCAAAGCATAAGGGCAAGGGCAAACTCATTGAAGAAACCATAAAGCCAATCATTCTTCCCCCTGTAGAGGTCATAAGTGCAGAAGGTCAGAAGAGCACAATCTCATCCACCTACTATCCATCCACAATGCCTAAAGATATCTCAACTCCTCAACCTGCTCAACCTACTCCCAATGCTCAACCTGTTAAAGCTACAACTATCACAGAGGCCAAGCTACAGGAAGTTGCCAATTCAAACATCTATCATGATGAGGCCTTCCTGGAGTTTCTGAAAGCCATCTACAGTAGTGCTCAAGGAGATGCAAGGATGTACAGACAGAAGATCAAGGAAAGCATCAAATATTTCACAGTGGCAGTAAGGAAAATCAAGGATGTCCATCTAAGAGAGATAATCATGGTGTGCAAGGACAACTGCTTGTGGCACCTAGCTTTTCAAACTCTAGAGAAACTGAGATTTACTGAGCTGTCAATCATTCTGGATTTGATTGAAAAGCATGGGATGAACAATGAAAGTCTTTATAATGACTTGAAGATGGACCAGAATAAAAGATTGCCTGAGGTTATATCCAAGCCAAGGACAATAATTTACCAAAGCCTATCTCAAGACAGTATTATTGACCAACTAGTAATTCCCTCAGACCTTTTAATGAAGAACAATGCAAAGATCAACCAGGTGCTGCAAATGCTGAGAGCTAAGAGAGGAGCTAGGACAGCTGAGGAGCTAGAGATGATTCACACTCTACAATCTTTTCTGATTCATGGAGTTATTCCTGAATCTGTCAAAGAAAAGAGCAAGAAGAAGGATAGTGAGGATGATGATGAGGAGAAAACCTACAGAAGGAGATCTCTTTCTAGGAGTAATAAGGATGGACCAAGTGACAGCAACAAAAGCAAATTCTCAAAGAAGACAAAAGATGCTGATGATAGCAAGAGGGATTACAAGGGGACAAAAGAATCAGCAAAGAGAACAAGAAGTGGAATTCAGCAAGTCAAGGACATTTCTAATAGTACTTTAACCAAAACACAAGACTCTAAGTCTAGGGTGGGTACTGTTAGTAATGATCCTCCAAAATCATTATCTAAGACTTCTGAACCTGAATTGCCACAGAAGAAAGATGAAGCCACAAAAGGAATATCAAGAAAACACTTTCACAAAGTTACAGCTAGTGGAGTGTTACAGTGGAAGAAGGGGAAGGGAATGAAGCTACTTCCAAGTGATGTGGCACTGAAGACTAATTCTCCTTGTTCCAGAAAGGTATCTCTTGTGAAACATATGAAGATCAAGAGTGTACCCAGAAGGATAAGGATAACAAAGAAGACTGGAAAACTCACAAATGTTATTGGCATCAATGTGCTTCCACTAGATGAGGACTATGATGAAGATGCCCTAGCATTTTTGAGGGCTCAAAGGATCTTTGAAGTCAAAGTGAAGTTGGATCATCTAGAGATCAAGTACACTGATGGAAGAGAAAGAATAATGAAGCAAGGGGGATGGCAACATTTTGACACCTATGAGCAAGAAAGAATCAATGCCTTGTTAAATTTTGAAGAAAAGGAAGAAAGGTTGTGGAAAATAGAGATTGCCAGATTCATGAAGATGCACTCTGACTATAAAGAAAATCTAAAGAATCTGAATGAAGAAAAGAGGTGTGAGAAAGAAAAGGAGATGGCTGAGATGGAAGAAAGAACAAAGGAGCTAAGGAAGAAAGGGCTGTGCAGGGTAAAGCAAAATCCTTATACTGTTGAGTACAAAAATCATTATGGAGGAATAAGCAAGATAAGGATGGAGTTCATACATTCATATGTGGAAAGTGCCCTCAGAACAGCAGCTGAAGATCTAAAAGATTCTCCTCTCATTGAAGAACTGATTGCAAGGGATGAAATTTTACTGGCCATCTCTGAAATAAAGAAGAATGAAGAAATAAGGAAGAAGACAGTCTATGATGATTTCTTAGAGAAACAATTGGAAACTGAAGCTATGTAGCTCAAGGAGAAATTCTGTAAGACTAAATTTCCAAGTTGTTATCAAATTATGTTCTTAACTTTATCTTCTTTATACTTGTTCCTTTTATGTAAGTTAGGCTTGTTATCAGACATGAAATTGTGCCTAAGGGTCTTACTCACAATTTGGGGGAGATTGTTAGGCTCAAGACATGTCTGAATACCACTATTAACAAGCCTACACTATGTGACTATGTCACATTACATGACCTAGTGAATTCTATCACTGGGGTATAGTATAGGTCTCTAAATGTACTTGTCTTGTTCTCATGAACATTAGCTTGACCATGTATGCTCAAAGTTATAATGAGCTTAGCAAAGTTTCTTGCATCTAGATTGTATATAGGCCATTGAATAATTATCCTGGTAGAAGTTCAGAAGTGTTCATGCAGCAGGATAGAGATGAATAAGGCCATGAAGAAATAAGTTGCAGAAATTTGTCTAAGGCATTATATAGCAAAGTCAGAAGAAATCTATGTCGTGAAGTCACCAATATCCATGTCGTGAAGTACTATATCGCATAGTCCATTTTGTACTATGTCGAGAAGTCCTCAAGACACATGTCGTGAAGTGTTGAAGTCAGCAAAGTCAAAGGAGCCTAGATCGTGAAGTCCTCAGAAGCCTTATGTCGCATAGTCATCAAATGACCTATGTCGCATAGTCGTCAAATGAGCTATGTCGCATAGTCGTCAAATGACCTATGTCGCATAGTCGTCAAATGACCTATGTCGCATAGTCGTCAAATGACCTATGTCGCAAAGTCTTCAAAGGCTATATCGCGTAGTCCTCACAAGGGAGATCGCGAAGTCAGGATTAAAGCGGAGTTCACGATATCAACACTTAGCCGTTTACAACAAGACAAATCAAGGTACAGAATCAAGAATCAAAAGAGACAAATACTGAAGCATTTGTTCTGGCAAGGTGGTCCAAAGAACAGATGGCAAATCTACAGCTAAACTTGGAGAGAAAGATAAGAGACAAGCAGCTACAGAAACGGGAAAGACTCCGAAAAGTAGGTGGTCCTTCCTGACACAGTTAACGTCTTATGGCAGGACAAGTTGGACTTTCAGCAAGGGGTAACTGTGTAAAAATAGGTGTGTGCACTAGTTTGTATAGGGCTTATATATATCATGCACATCCTATTGTTAGCTGTAAGAGAGATACACATAGTTTTTATCTTAAGCTCTTTTCTCTGTAAGCAAGCAAGTTCAAACTGTTCTTGTTTAGAAGCCAGAAATTCGTTTGTGAATTTCCTGGAAAGCTGTAGTATTTAATTTGCTTATACAAAGTAGATTAAAGTGATTGTGTGTGTTGTTTACTTTCCGCATATTGCATAGCATAATCATATACAGTCTTTTACTTAGTTTTCAAGAATCGAAAAATATATCAAACTATCCATTCACCCCCCCCCCCTCTGTCTAGTTTCTAGGTGATATTCATTGCTAACACGCACACTCTCTCAGACTACTGTCGCTCCACTCTCACACTCTCTCTCGCTCCACACTCACCCCTTCTCAGTCAATCGAATGTAATTAGGACTTTCTCATACCTCTTCTCTTCTTATACCTCTTATCTTTCTAATACCTTCTTCTGTTTTTTATTTTGCAGGTGATTAATTAGTGCTTCACCCCAATTAATTGGTAAATTTAATTCAATTAGGGCTTCGATTACTTCATCAATTCATTAATTCGATTAATTGATTTTTAATTTTCAATTAGGGTTTCGATTGGGGCTTTCAATCCAAGGTAAATTTGAGGCTTTACATTTGATTAATTGATTGCATATATCTTCGATTGGGGCTTTCGATTTGAGCATCTATGTTTTATTTTTTTTGTGTTTTTTCTATGTATCTATGTTTGTGTTTTATTTTTATGTTTTATTTTTTTTTTGTGTTTTGTGGGTATTTGTTTGTATGTTTGTTTTTAAAAGGTACCTAGACTTAAAAGTTTGACAATTTTTTTGAAATTTGATGTAAAACACAATTTTGTTGCACTTAATTTAGGTTGTTTCCACCTTAACTTTTAATCTGCTGAACACAAAGTGTTAATTTAGTTACAAAATTATAAATATGTTTGAACCGTTGTATTAACACCTTGTTGCTTTAGAGATGGATCAACAAGAAATCAAGATGGATCTGTTTCTTCTGGTGGCTCAAGGTAATTTTTGTTGTTATAGTTGTTGCATAAGTTCTGGACTTTACTAGCATTTTTATCTGACCATATGACTCCATCACAATTTATTACTGTAATTTAGGAAATCTGATGTTAATCTTGTGGTCAGACCAGAGATGAAGAGAGCTCTGTATTTGATTCCCAAATTTTACAAGAATTTGTCGTAATAGAGGCTAGGCAATGTAGATATAGCATGAGAAAGAATAATAGACAAGTGGGGCTGGCTTAGATAATTCTTATTATTACTATGGCCTTGGTAGGTATTTTTATATTTTCTTTTTCTTCTATAGAAATATGTTCTTACTTCTTAGTGGTGGTCTCTATTCTGTAATACAGATTCCAGTCATTAAGTGCTTCTAGAAGCGTGAATTTTGGCAACTGAGAATTTAAATTACAAGCTCTGTTATCCTTCTTCAGATAGGAATTGCTGAATTTAAAATTTTTCTTTTTTCAATTACATTGATTATTTGTTTCTGGGTGACTATGTTGATCGGGGACAACACAGCTTGGAGACTATCACTCTGCTTCTTCCTTTAAAGGCAAGCTTCTCATTTGACAAATCTAGTACATGGTTTCGTTTTGCAGTGCTACATCATTTGATGGTATTGGCTTTTTGATATGGTATTCAGATTGAATATCCTGAGAATGTTCACTTAATAAGGGGAAATCATGAGGCTGTTGATATAAACGCACTCTTTGGATTTCGTCTATAATGCATAGAGAGAATGGTATGCTGTTTATGATATCATTTTTATGCACTACCATTAGTTCTCTAGTTCTCTGATGGTAAATGAATTTTCACGGAGAAAATGATGGAATATGGGCATGGACGCGGTTCAATCAGCTTTTTAACTATGTTCCCCTCGTGGCCCTTATTGAGAAGAAGATTATCTGTATGCACGGAGGCATAAGGAGGTCGATACATTCAGTAGAACAGATAGAGAAACTAGAAAGGCCCATAATCATGTATGGTGGATCTCTTATTTTAATGGACTTGTTGTGGTATTTTTACAAGCCTATAAGATCATCTGCTGTTTAAGTTTTGTTTGAGTGCTCTTTGAAAAAATTAATGTTTTGTGCAGGTATGATCCCACAGAAAATGATAGCGTAGAAGGTTTGAGACCCAATGTCAGAGGGCCTGGTCTTGTCACCTTTGGGGTATGTTTGCAGTTTGTAATTTTCTTACAACTAGGGAAGTCATTGGTTTTCAACATATTTGTATGTCAGTACAATATTTTGTTGTATGCTTTGAAATGCCAGATAATTTTTTTTTTCTGTAAGGGACTATGAATGGTAGAAGTTAGTGGTTTAGAACTCAAAACGTAAAATGTTTATATCTGCCAACAAAGATCCATAAACAATAGTCTGCGTTCGTGAATCCTTTAAAGTATCTGTTGTTTAAAACATAGCTGGTAGGTAGGGGAATGAATGCTTGGAATTTTGTTAGACGAGGCTGTTTTCAACTCTGCATCTGCCTTGTACTACAATGTAAGTAAGAAAGTTATTAAATGGATAATATATTTGTTCCAACTGCCAAATGCTTTTTTCTTATAGTTCCTCTGAAATTCAATGTGAAGTTTCTACTGCGACTGTTCTGAGCTAAAAAAATTTAGAATATAAAATGTTCTTAATTTTTTAGGTTCTTCTAACATAACAATATATTTCAGGAACCATCATGACAATCTCTAAGGATAGGGTGAAGCCATCTCCCATTCCACATAGTTGGAAGCTGGCTGAGATTTTTATAACAGACATTATACTTTGAATACCACTGATGCTTAAGGACAATTCTTTTGTGAACTAGATCCAATTTAGTTGCTAGTAATACCAATGTGACAGCTTGTGAATGGTGGGAGGAGTTGGATTATATTTTGGTTAGTTGTTGAATTGTAGTTGATTGATGAATATTGGTTGTTATGATGAATTTTAGTTCATTGTAATAGCGAATTCTGATTGTAATGATATATATTAGTTTGTCATCTTGTTTAACGTTCTCATAATATATAGTTTCCTTTTTTCGTATATAAAACCATTGCCCATTTTGTTTTTAGCCAATGAAAGCATTTATAAAAAGAGTTGTTATAAATCGTATCTTACAACATCCAAGTGTTTTGTAAAAGTGTTGTGCGTAAAAAATATCACAATGGCTTATAAAAACTAAACCGTCATGTGAGAGTAAGAAAGACAATGATTTGGGAAACAAAAATTGTTGTATAAACTACTTCCTAGAACGGTATTTAAATCGATTAATATATAAATTGTTGTTATGTATAATTTCACACAACACATTTAGACAAGATAAACTTTGTCTATTAAGACATAACACAACATGTTTTTAAACTCAAAATCAGTTGTGTTCTAAGCAGTTCAACAACACAAACCAATAAACAAACTCTTGATACTAATGTTTTTCAACAACGTTTTCCCAAGTGACCTATTGTTGTTTCTGGTTGTTATACAACACTTTATATTTATTCGTATGTTGTGTTCATCACCTTATATATCGCGATTGTTGATAGTAAACCGTTGTTATTTCTGGCTATTATACAACACTTTGTTAATCGGTGACTGTCGTGTCAATCATTTTACACAACATTTTTTAACCATTGTCTGAGGTCTATCTGACGGCATCTCAATAGTCATCGGTTTTCAGGGGTAATAGACAACGGGCCTGAGTGAGTCGTCTCATTCAGTTTTTCTTGTAGTGAAATATACAATTAATATTAGAGAAATTATCAAAAATAATATTTTTTCTAATTTTTTTTTGCAATTTTACCATCTTCTGAAAATATTTGCAAAAATACGGTCTGCAACCTAAAAATATTTACAAAAATACGGTCTGCAACCAATACAACTAGATACAACTTTTTAAAAAATAATTAAAAAACAACTTTGAATTCAAAAAATTGTTAGTAAGAGGGGTAAGCTTGTGGTGATCTTGATTTACCCATGGTTCAATAGTTAAAGGTTCAATGTTTCTATTTTGAATTTTAAAAATATTAAAAATGACGAATAATTCGTATACGGACTTAGGTCTAAACCCTAACATACCCTTTTGTTTACAACCCTAAAATCTTGCAGATATGGTTGCACAGACCGTATTTTTGCAAATATTTTCAAAAAATTGGTATTTTAGCAAATATTTTGATATTTTTGCAAAAAATTTAAAAAATAATAGTATTTTTGCAGAAAAAAAAAATTGGCTCAGTATTTATGAAAAAACCCCTTAATATTATATGTTTGATTTGTCAAAAATAAAATAACATATATGATGTTTACGAATATAGTTTAGTTCGTTATATGACAAAAGGGGGGCCATGTATTAGCGACACCGGTTCCTTGTTAGCTCACATATTTAGAAATACTGATGCATTTTTTTGGATTTTTGTCAACAATATATTCCTAACCTAATTTTCCAAACCCCACAAATCTCAATAAAGTTTGTTCATTATTATAATCTATAATTTATATAAAATGCACGTCCGTTAAGGATTACGTTAGTTGCATTATAATCTATACAACGTAGTTATATTATATCATATAGATTAATTTACTCGTATTGGTCAACTTTTGTTGCAGAAGTTTTCTTTTTTATATTTATCGTAATTTATACATGCACTTGCACTGCACTTGTCACATGCAAAGATAATGTGGGTGTTTGAGGTATAACAAAAAAATTAATTTATAGTTTAAAATGAGTAAGTATAAGTGATAATTTGATGAATTCTTATAAATTATACAGGTGTTTGAATAAATTATTTATAAGTCAGTTAAGAGTTTGCTAAATTAAATTTTTTTAAAAAAATAATTATTAAATACAATGATTTTTACACTTGTATTTTAAATGAAAAAACAAAGAAATCAAGTAATAAGTCAGTAAATGACTAAATGTACCCATTATTCAATGTGGTTTTATTCTGGCAGTATTTCCCTCAATTTGTTTTGATCGATTTAGTGTTCGAATTTCGTTAAAAATAAGATATGTGCATAAATAAGAATGACATGATTTACTTGAAAGAACTCAAGTGTGTCATGTGATAAAAGCTGAGGCAAGTCAGTTAAGCTTATACATCACACTAGCTCGCACTCTCTTTTGCTTTGACATTTTATCCAGAACAATTCAAAGTTTCTTTCTACAAAGATAGGAATCCTAAGTAAGCCCAAAAACACAATTTTCTCACTTTCGGGCCGGGGAAAAAGCATGCATAAGGTTTTTGGTACTGTAGAAGCATAATATTGTTGCACTACTTTAGTCACTCTTTATTTGCTTTTACAAGGAGAATTTAAATCTTTGTAGAGTCCACATAACAATGACTGAACAATGGACGTCTTACTTTCACAACATGTCCATACACTCATTTTTTTTTTTGCTATGATCCGAGCAATTTGCACGCACCTCAACTAATTTTTGTATCCCGCTTATAATCCGTAGTCGGAATGGAACATGAAACCTTGAAATGATAAACCCCAAAGATCCTGACTTAACCAGCTAAGACACTGGGAGAGGACCTTCATGCACTCATTCCATACATATTATATTGCATGTAGATATGTATAGTATTTGGGTGTTTGATATTATTGTCGAACATAATGCACTTGTTATCCGATAGATCACGTTGGTCAAATTATAAGGTACGTCTCTGTATATATATCAATCGATTGTGCATTTGAATATCAATATATCGGCCGGTAACAAAATCTAGGACTAAAATCATTTTGTTAGGTAACCGATTTTGAAGTGTAACACAAATGAAGTGGTCGTGCATCATTGTGGGATGTCGATTAATAAAAAGTTGTGTGTTCCTGTAAGAGTTTGGAATAAAGGAGTGTATATGTATAGATATGCCAAGGAGAGAATGAACTTGAGTTAGGGATACGATATTGTGGTGAATGCAAGACAGCACCACTCTCCAGTAAGTTAGATACGTCCCCATCCCATGTTGTGATTCAGAATTATAAAGATAAAGGCAACGAAAAGGATATCTTTTTGTTCCACCTTACTTATTATTTTGCAACCAAGCATTTTGTCTCTTCGATCGAACAAAATTTATATACGCCTACGCGACTGAAATTCGTATGTAGTACAACTGAGTCCGCTAAATTAACTACGCAATCGTAGTATGATATTGTCCGCGAATCAGGTCTGTAACAATTCAAAAGGTTTCATGCTAATGTAGTTAATTGACTAGTTTATATACGAGACACCGTTCTCTTTTATACTCGATTTGATGATTGGTTTAATATCATCCAACATATTGTAGGGGTGCATGTTATGTGAAAAGTAGGGTTGAATTGTAGAAAAATGTGTTTAATTAAGTAGCTAAAGTGGGAGCACAACATATAGGTAGCTTTACAACTCAAAAACAAACTTTGGATACCATATAATTAAGCAAGAAAAGTAAGAAACCGAGGAAGATGCAAGAACGAGCTAGGGTATCTCAGTGTCTCGAGGGAGCGGTGTATGTATATAATCAAGTTTTTTTTCTTTATTGCTTTTCGATAGTGCTGCAGCCTGGTTGCCTGAAATGGACCTCCAATATTGTTCGAGTGGAGACAAATTAGTCATCTCTATAATCATATAAATAACCATCCACATCATTTTCAGTACACCCGCTTAAAATAAATGATTGCAAAATCAATATTTTCTTCGACTACTATGTCGATCACAAGTATCTACGCAAGTCTTGGGCTCTTACACATACGATTTTCCGAAATTTTGGACTCTTTAACGTTTAGGATCCTGAACGCAAGTCTTGCTTGTTATTATCTCAATCATCCCTGAGTCGTATACCTAATTATTTGAAAAACTCGAAATGTTGTAGTACCTAGTCGTATATATGTAGGAAAGTGAAATCAGATTAAACAAAACGAATTCAAGTGCGTTGTGCACGTACAAGATTTGTGAAAGAAACCAAAACGAAAGTAATATTCTTTTTCAGTTGATTTTATGTACTTACATGCATGATTTTCAAATACGTACACGTGTGTTTCAATAATTTTCCCATGTAATTTGATTCTTTTTAATTGAACAGATATAAAGTGTATAATGTGTCGATGTATAGTGCGTTATCTTGTTGGTTAAATAAAAAAATATATTAAAAATGATTTTAATTAAGGTATAAAACTAAAATCTAAAACTAGTTTATTTGTACTAGTGTATTTACAATCGAATCTTAGATGTATGGTTTACAAATAAAAAAGTAGGGCATTTAGGAATATTGACAAAAGCCCAACCACAAAAGGAGGAACCAAAATAGAAAGTAAATTGGAGTCTCGCTTTTAGTTTTTATTTTTTGTGGCTTTTAATTTATGGGTGCATGGTACCAACTTTAGAATATTGTGTCGAGGTCAGACCTTGGTACAATAATTATTTTGTGATATTAAGAAAATTATTTATGTTTAATTTTAACACAAAATTTAGTGCATTTTTTTTACCTTACAAGTAGCAACAATACCAATAAGCTTTAGTTATTTGGTATTAGTTTGATTTTATGTTGTGTTTCAAAAAGTCCCGGGTTTGATTTTTCTTCGACACATAACTGATTGTGAGCAACAGTTCAACTGTGAACTCTGATAAGTTCAGAATCCGATCCAGTTCTTTCTTGTTGTTTCCTGATTGTGGTGCAACTGATTTTGAGTATTTTATTGGTGTAATTTTTATCTTATGTTACATAAAATCGATGTTCGATTGTCCTCTAACACAAAAATCACATTGAGTATTTTATTGGTGTAATTTTTATCTTATATTACATAAAATCGATGTTCGATTGTCCTCTAACACAAAAATCACAATTTTGAGGTTTTTGAATTTAGTTCTAACATTCAGAAAAATTTAGTTCGTTTAAACACAAAATGTCATGCACTTTAGATTCTGACGTGTCTATGAACTTCTACATTATGTTATCATCAAAGAAACCAAAGCTAGAAGAGTATGAAAAGAAATATATACAACTGGGTCACAGGCCCATGCCAATAGACCAGCCCTTCCGAGTTGTCAACTTTACATGCATCCATTCATTACAAAATCTATTGGTCTCGACTCTCGTCATACTAGACTTTATTATATTTCGCAATTAAAAATTACATACCGAAGGCCCATAAAATTTAGCCCATTTCAAAACTTACACGGCCCAAACTATTTAATCTCCTTTCCAGTTTCTACAGAGTGCAGAAAACAAAGTACAGTCCATAAGACCACGTAGAATTGAAGAATATGCTACAGTTTTTTCTGTTATTTATGTTGTTCATGTATATGTTAGTATTTTGGGTTGAACGGGGATTACGGACGTCCATTTTTGGGGTATTAATTTGCCTTCGTGTCCTTCGACCTGATACCATGAGTAAGGTGTTATATGAATGTTCAAAATAGATCTTATGCTATATTTCAACAGGAATTAAGTGAGCTTAAGGTGTATACTAAAAATGCTAAAATCAAGTGCTGAATTCTTGGTTGCTAACTTGACAGATTAAATTTGTTTCATCTTGTTGGTTAATTATTTCCGAAAAGCCGACGAGAGGAAAAGGCTAGGCTAATAAGAATATAGTTGCTGTCTGTGAACTGTGATTAATTCTAACCCAGAGCTGTGTTGTTTGATTGATTAGGATCTGCACGACCACAAGGTGACATTTTACGAAAAACAATTTTTCCAAGCTGATCTGTGTTTTGAGGTTTTAGTGCATCAAAGGAGTTTACATTGGATTTTATGTGTTTCTTTTGTGGCCAATATAGACTTCACATGAGTTCAGTTCAATGATTGATTCTGAAATGAAATATGGGACCTCACAATTGAGTAAACAGTTCCATCTGAACAGCTCTTATGTTGCTGTTTCTAGCTTTTTTGTTGATGTTAACATCAGAAGAACCATTTTAATGAACATGGACCACTTTATGATGATTTAAACTGACTTCAGAACACTTACACATGATAATCTCGTAAACCAGATATTTAGTGAATAATTGTACAAGGAGGACCTGGAACATGGCTGATTGCTCTCGGGGAGAAGAAACTTCCTGAGCACCTTTGCCTGCGCGGATAATTATCTTGAACAGGACAGGGAAATCTTCAACTAAGAACCGCGGATGTGATTATAGCTTCATTGTCCCATACGATGTACAAGTAACTGTATTTTCAAGTACTCTACTGCTAAGAACATGAATGAAGATACAAGGCAACTTTAATGCATGTAGGTCAAGAAATAGTGTTAGTCCCGTTGCTCTTGCTCTTTGTAGCATACAGACTTCTTATTGGTCGATATTGTTCACACACTGGACTACAGTTGAGAGTTTGCTGAATAAACCTGAGAATCGCTTTCCAGGGATTTATATCTGTTTTTTCCAGGGCTCGCAGCCTCAGAGATGCTCTGCAGTGAAGGGCGCCATGATTTTGATCTTGCTACTGCAATGTTTGCCGATCCTTGCCTCTGCCTTTGTCCTTCATTTACCATTGCCTGCTTATCGGAATGATAGCAAGGGTATTCAAACAAGAAAATAATATTGTACGAATATTACTTTGTTATAATCATCGACTAATCCCTTGTTTAAACATTGTCCAACACATATATAATGTCTTCTATTCTCCACTTTTTGTGCTGCTTAATACACTTTCTATGTTTCTATCAATCAAAAGCTACTTTTTACTTTGCAACGAAAGTATAGGTTTATACCCGGAACAAGGAAATTTTGGATAGAAACCTGTAACAACTAGGAAATTCTGATAAATCAGCCAATGGTAGGCCAAAATTGGGAGAATTTGCAGTGTCTCAGCCAACAGAACAACAATGTAGTAGTATAACGTACTCTTGCATGATTACAAAAATCCAGATTATAAATGAATGTTACCTGGGTCGGTCTTTCAGCTCCAGAACTTCTTGCTTCTGCTTCACAGCTTGAATTCTGATCCTCAGTATCCATCTCCCGCAGGTTCCTGTTCATCTTGGCATACTTTTTTTCCCTCAAAACTCGCATCACCTCTACAACAAAACAATCAAAACAAAAACATTTAGAAGCATGGCATAACACATAATTCTAGACGAACTCTAGTAGCATTAGTAATCTCAAAGAAGCCAAACAAGGACCAACCTTGAGATGTGACAAGCCTATAAGCTTTACCAAGAACGAGCCTGTCACTTGGCCTGAGAAGCTTAACACGCGTAAACTGCACTGTTTTCTCCTTTTCTTTCAAATTCTCCTCTCCCTCAACAGGCAATGGTATTATAAGAGAAACATAATGTCCTGGATTCATTTTCATCACTTCACTAACACAGACTGACCAATACATCCTTTCTAGTCTCCCATCTGGATGTTGTACAACTAGTGCAGCTGCATCGATTGCCTGACAATTTCCCATATCTCTATTATAATTCCAAGAAAGAAGAGATGGACTAGGAGGAAAATAAAAGAAGGAAGGATGAGATATGTCTTGGCAGTACTCACCACCTTGCAGAAATGATAATATATGTCTCTCTCAAGTTATTATTCATTCCACCCTCCTCCTCCAATACTCCTAACCAACTTCAAGGCACCCTATTTATATCGAAACGACTTTTCTATTCATATTTTCCCATTTTTTAACTATCCCGGTTTGTCTTTTCATGCCTTCTGCAGCGTGCAAATTTTTAAAAATTTGCATAATTTCGGAAAATTAGTAAAAATTAAAACTTGACAGAAACAGTTTGTCTGATTTTTACGGTGTGAGTAAAATTTGTGTTCAAATCGCCCTGCCAAGACCCTACTTGGAGTGGACATGATCATATGTTTGGCTTGGTTTAATTTGATTCTGGATGTTAAAACTAAAGATTCAAATAACTAATCTGATGGCTACACATTTCAACAAGATAACAAATTCCAGTTGTTTACAAGTATTATATCGATAACATCATGATTAAGACATTTAGTGTACAATATCATCATGTCAACTACCAGAAGGGTGCCGGCAAGCTTCTGAAGGTGCTGTTAGGCTGCCATTTGTATGCATTTCAAGATCCTTGGACTGGCATGCTCGGCATTGTTGATGGAGCCAAGTTTTTCGATTAAGAGGTATGTTTCGTAATTCTTAATTCATAAGAACGTATAATTATTCCTAAAACCAAATTTAAGCGTGCGTTTGTGATTCCTTTCACTCTACAACCTCATCCCCATGTTTGTCATGTTCTCTAGTCTCTTCATGCTACATGCCAGAAACTATTGACTTCTTAAGTACTCAAAGCTCTATTTCAGGTAGTTCAATCTGTAGATACAATCAACTCAACGGATGGCCCCGGAGTCCAAATTTCTGGGAGTCGACTCTGTCACTGTTTTGATATATTCAGACAATTTTTGGATGTGTTAATCCCTCGAATTATGATTGTAATCCACCAAAATGTCCTTTCGCGGTAATAAGATTTTGATAAAATTTTACAGGCTCAATCTTTTTTTATTTTGAAGGTCATGTTTGAGAAATAGTAAGTGTCTACTTGTTATTAGTTAGGTCTACGTATTCAGATTCAGATGGTAGTGGACTAGTGGACTAGCTGCAAATGTACTGTAATTTTCTTACTGAACTTATCTTTTGAGAACTTATAACTTAGAACTTATAAGGTACATGTTTTGAGACCTATCTTAATGTCTGATCTGATAAAAATTTTAACTAACTTATAGGTAAATTTATTTAAACACCCGTATAACTTATAAGAATTCATCAACTTATCACTTATATGATACTTACTCATTTTAAACTATAAATCAATTTTTTTTGTGATATCCAAACACGCACAAAATGCTTATGTTTTTAAATAAGAGGCAGGTAAAAAATGTTGGCTGTTTTCACTTGATACAATTATACAACTTTTCATCAGAGAATAAAAACTTTTGGTCCCTCAATCTTGTGATATTATTCTTTATGTTTTAGAGAACAGACAATTAAAAAGCAAATGCCATCTCCATAAGAAATATCACTTTCTGACTCACTGTTTCCTTCTTAGAAGCATAGAAAACTCAACTCACACACACATTTTTCACCAATTGGCAAATAAGATTTATTAAAGATACGCATTTCCAAGAAGCTAAGCTCTGCTCAATGCTTGCCCTTTAAAAGGATACTTATTGTGCTTTTTCGGGTAATGCTCACACTTCGGCCTGACACTCGAATCTTCAACCTCTTGGAAGGGCTTATATGCTATTGTATATAATATTGGATTTTAAGCATATGACTAAATCAAATGAAAAACCTTAACTATATTTGACCCCTGTAAACTGGTTTAACATAGTTCCATTATTCGGAAAATCTTGAGACTGATTCACTTGCATAAAAACATTTTCGGATCAATGTCAGACTATGTAAGCCATGTGAAGTGTTGGGGGGTCTATTTTTATATTTCTCAACAATAAATTGACTATTTCTTGTTCAAACATGACCAGGTGGAGTGGAGGGCTACAACCACAAGTTATTTAATTGCATGGGTCTTTTATTTGTTATGGGCCTTATGGCCATCAAATGTGGAATAATACACTTCCAGTACTTGTTGCAGACTGGCTTCCAGGATTCTGTGCCACTGGAGTATACAAACCTGAGTACATTGAAGTAAAGGTTACTCTTCATATTCCATGAACAGGATTCTGGCAGCCAGTGACAACGTACTAGAAGTGTAATATTTCGCATTTACCATAATAGACTGGTACAACAAATCTGATAAACAAAAGCTACAGATCAGATGAAATGGTTTACTCAACAATATATAGTGCAAGTTCTACATGATTTTGATTTCTAAGGCGGATGGTGATTCATGAATTCTGAATTGTGGAGTTAGGTTACTCATTTAAATTGCAGGGTGCTCACGAGTAACGTGTGTGAATAGAAACTTTCAAGATTCAGGCAGTTTTCAAAGAGACATGATCATGTAATTCTGACAAAAAAAACGACACGGTCATGTAATTTTCCTAGGGGTACACCGCTTCTGTGAATAAGAGGTCAAAGATTCAAAACTGTAAACACGGATTTACAAGTATTTAGAGCAATTAACTATTTCCTAAATAAAGTGTAATGGCAAGGCAATGAAGATTGAAGCAGCACTGGATATATAATCAGTCACTCAACAAAGCATACTACTACTGTATACTACTATGGAGCTAAATCAACCACTTAAATCCATGTGTCAAAATAGAGAGATCCATATACTGACTGTAGCACAAGTAGAAAGAAAATGAGATGGTATGTACTGCTAGTTCTTTACTTTAGTCACGGAGCAGAAATCGAAAGAGAGGAAGAAACGATCAAGAATTCAGGTGTGATACCCACAAGAGCTGCTGCAAGATACCTCACTCACGCAGATAAAATAAACTTCCCCATCAATCATATTACACAGACGGGAAAAATTTGTTGAGATTGAAGGGCAGGGAATAGAACTCTTCACTCCTGGTATCCGTCTTATAAGACCTAAACTTGTCCCACCATTGCATACCCCTGTCCTTCCTAGTAGCGTTGTCCTTGTGATGAAGCGTGAGATCTAGAAACAAAGCCAACAAGCCAGCAACAAATGCTTCTGACGAGAATGGGACATTAATCATATCGTTGAACTGCCAAAAAATTATATTCAAGTTAACAGTTGTAAAATTATAAGCCAGGAAGAAAACAGAAAGATGAAATGCAGATAACTAAATTATTTTAGTACAAGGCATAAAAAGGATTTGATTGCCTACCCATCTCGATTTAGTATGGACAGGACCATAACCCTTCACAGCCAAGTACTCGTTAAAATACTGTGGAATTGATAATCCCATAAAAATTGAAAAGCCTAAGATGAACTTGGTTCTGAAGCTGTTTAAGTTGCAAAACTGAAGGAAACTAAGGCCTCCAGCACCTGAAAAATGCACAATTTTTGACAAGATTAGTTATGCAGTTTGGCGGTAACGAGAAAAGCAACAAAAAAATCTGTAAGAACCTACCCACATAGGCGAAGAAAAGACAATACATAGATGCAATGATTGGTGCAGGAATTGAGGCAAAGATTGCTCCGAATTTCGCTGAACATATGAGCATATAAAAATAATTATCAGCAAATATATTTGATCATTTAAACTGATTCAATGCATTTCAACAATGAGGAAATTACCAAGTATAGAAAAAAATATCATGAATCCAGCAGATATCTGCACAACCCTTCGGCTGCCTACACGCGTCAATGCTAGCAAACCAGCATTTTCCCTGCAAGTTGAAATAAAATGTAGTGCCCTATCAGTCATGAAGTTCGTTTTAAGGTAATTCCATAAACACGGGCTTTATAAATCTTACACTGATACCGAAGACCCGTTTCCAGTTCCAAATATTCCAGAGAGCAATATTCCCACTCCCTAATACATAGACCAACACAAGTCACTATAGATTGCTGATGAAAAGTTATGATGAGTGCAGATAGAAACTTGGCAGCACTTATTTGAAAGGACAGACAGGAATTTAAAGTAAAGGCATAGATAGTGAAATGATGTTCACATTGCTGAAACAAAAACTCATGCACAAGGAGCGGAGATTAGTAGCATATTGTCTTAGTCTTGTTAAAAATGACTTCAATTATACCTGCCAACCAACTCCACGGCTGAGGACAGAGGGTGGTATAGGGGTAGCGCTTGCATACCTTGACACAGCAATGAATGCACCAGTGGACTGTTGGACGAGCACAAATGTGAGAAAGAAAAAATAATGAGCCTTATCTTGTTTGTCAATCATAAATGAGGGGAAAGCATTGAACAAAGAATGCATCTACTCGTCAAATGCCTATGCAAAATAACTGGTGAATGATCCACATTCCACGCAGACAGAAAAACGAAGGGGAACAATTGTATGCATCCTGTATCAATGACAACGTAGCCTTGCAAAGGAAAACTCGAACACTTTGCAAGGGCTGACAGCTAGGACAAGCAAACAATCAAACATACATGATTGTAAAGAAGTTATGAATATTTGTCTAAATTTCTAGTGCAGGAATGGGCCTGGATTCATTAAAAAAAATGGGAGACAGCAGAAGTGAAAACCTCGATAAGAGCAACGAGCGAAGCAGCCATCATAGCAAAGGCTTCTCCAGCATCGAAGGTGGGAGCTCCCCACTGGAACGGGTATGGGACTCTTATCCTGCATGAAAGGAAGTGCATCACAGGACATATAGCACCAATAACCGAGGTACAGGTCCAACTTGTACCATGCTTTGTAAAGTAAATACTTATATTTAGCATGTGTGATACTTAATTAACTAGACACCTACTTGCATATCTTTTACTCTCAGTACATAACTCATAAATCGAGGCCAAAAAAATTCAGAGCAACCAAAGAAGCCATACCATGGAGCAGCACCAATAATTCCAGCACGGTCTGTTCGGCAGCTCATTTGGGTTGTTCTTGGTGAGTTCTTATAAGCTCCCCCGACAGTGAGCAAGTGAGCATAAATCCACACGATAATCACCGAGAATATAACAGCAAAGCGGTCAAAGATATGCTTCTCCCCACCCATTAGATGAGGTATATACTGTGTATGGAGAAATTATTAATCAGCTCATGATGTTATGAGTTCTCTGTAGAAACATAACTCAATTCAAGTCATTATCATCCCAGATTTTTGTCGGAAATGTTTTCAGTTACAGGTAATATTATATAGTACCTGTGAGAAGATTACTAGAATGATAAGTTGGGGCAGTCCAATTTCCACACATTTTGTGAGCTAATCATAAATTGCAATAATCATCAGCCAAGAGAGCAAAGTATATAGTTACAATATTGCATGTTAAAAGGTGAAGAGGTGTAACTTCTGTAAATACATATTGCTAATCGCAAAAGGTGGCATACAAATGCTTACCAGCGGAAAACCAAACTCATATAGCCCAAACCCTGCTAGCGATACCAATGGAACTACGGATAGTGGACTCATGAACCTGAATACAAGCAAAAGGGCACTTTAAACGTTTAAATAATATCCTACAGAATGCAGATATCATGAAACCAACATACAAAGGTGGCATACAAACTAATATCCTAAGAATTCACTGTAAAGATTTCATATAAAAAGCAATAAGTAAACCTCATCACATTACGCCAAAGGCCACTAAAACCAAGAACAATTTGAAGGGTGGACGCAACAATAAGAGCACCCTGTGTCCCCCGCATTATCTTCTCAAATTTCTGCATAAAGGCATAAGGAAGTTGTCAAAACAACACAAACACATCTGATTGCAGTTGATGACACGAGGAAAGAAGGGGTTGAATATGTACCTCTGCAGGATCTACAAGGTCACTGTATCGCCCAGCCAACACAATTGACAGAGTAGTCGGCACAAATGTATACGAGGCTCCAATTACAGCAGGTAATCTGGAGCCGAACAATGTCTGCATATAGGTATTCACTCCAGCCACAAAAAGTAGTGTCTGGATCATCTTAGCCTTCTCTTCCTGAAAGTAAAGCCATGAAACTATGACTCAGTTCGTTAACGAAAACTAGCCAAAATTCTAAACAATACACATATATCACAAGCCCCACTAAAGCATTGTCTGGTAATCGCAAAATCTGAAGACAAAAATGTAAATTAAGCTTACATTTCCTCCTCCCATTTGTGGAACCAGAGTAGTGGGAATGAGAACTGTAGTGCCAAGCATCACAAGATAGTGCTGGAACCCAAGTAATATGGCCTCAGCTGCATACAGCACCAAACCACAACTTAAACCACATATCAACACTAATGAAATCAAACAGAACAACAATCATCAAGACCATAACTGATAATTCATTCATATTAACACTAATCACATCAAACAAAACAACAATCATCAAAACCATATTTCCAACATCAAAAAACTCATTTCCAACATATACTAGTAAACTTAAGCTATAAATCTAAAAACCCACACAAGGGCTCTAAAAACCCACAAATTCCATGAAACATAAACACAAAACCAAGAAGATTTGGGCCCATAAGTCCATTACACAAACTTATATGTATAATAAACAATAGACAAACGTATATAAACATGTTCATACTCTTCACATATATAAAAATTTGAAGAACTTACGCCAGGGAGGAGGGCTAGTGATACAATAAGCAATATTAGGCAACTGATCTTTAGCTGGATGTGGAAGCAGCTCTTCTTGTTTGGGTGGTGGTGCATGTCCTCCTCCTGCCATTACAAAATCTCCCCTGAAAACTCAAATTTCTTTAAACCCTGTAAAACATAAACAAGAAATCATGTAAGCCTAAAACCCCATGATTCACAATCCCAAGAAAATCAAAGTAAAAATGAAAATCATTACCAAAGTCCAAACACTCACAAACAAACTGTCCTTAAAGTACACAGACCAAATGCATTTATGTCTAAAAAAACAGTACAAGAACTTATGTATATAAAAAAGTACTCATTATTTACAGTAAACTAACCCTGTAAAAACTAAAAACCCAGCTTTTCTTTTCTTGTCTGAGAAGAATTAAATAAATAAATAATGTGCAAGAAGTTGAAAAGCCAAGACCAATTCAAAGGAAAGCAAGAAAAGAAAGAGCTAAAATTAGGAAAGTATGTAAAATGGACAGAGATATGTCTGAACAATCTGAACAAGTAAAAGAAAAAGGAATAGTACTGTTGTTGGAAGTGCATGCATAGATAGATACATGGGTGTGTATCAGTGTATGTATAGGTTTGTGTTTATAATTGGGAATGGTGCAACCTTTTCTTTCTTTTACACGTAAAATTAAAGCTTAAGACAGCATCAAAAGAGTATCTCTACCCTCCTGCTTTAATTCTAAACTCTTCACTTTTGTTTATGCTAATTCCTTTTCTTTGTCGCAATTTGATGTTCTTAAGATATTTTTTGCACAAAATGGTTTCCAAAACTGCTTCGAGGTGTCACTATATTATTGAATATTTTCTCGTAAATGAAATGACTCTGAGTGAATCCCACTCATAAAAACATCTCATGAATGTATTACTCTATAATAATTAACCACCTTAAGCAAGTTGTTATTAGTTGCGATAATAAATGATTTACTAGTAATGTTGTTACTATGTGAATTAGTAAAAGGTACTAATAGGTTCCTATTTGACAATCGAATTGAATAGTAAGAATTCGTGTAACATTGTAACATTGTTCTAAATTTTAATTCGTGTCCGTTCTCGATCATTAGTGAGTAATGACTGCATGAGTTACCACTTACAGCGTTTTAATTTCGATTGTTAGCCCCGTTTTTATGTGAAATTTATGGAATTGAAATGAAGGTGTGATTTTTACTTTCAAATTCATCGAAATAATCAAATAGTTAATATCTATTTTTTTAAATAATTGTTTAATAACTTAATTCAAATACTTAACAATCATTATTGCAGTTGTTCTCACTTTTGATATTATCCTCCAATTTTATCTTAATCCTTATTTTAGTTTTTCTCGTTAAGAATCAATTATTTTTTAAATAAAATAATTTCTTTATTTATTGAAAATTAAAAGAGTGTTTTTTTTTCACCATAACAAGAAATAAGGGTAGCATCTCCAATTATTTATATTAAAGTACAAGAGAGTTATATAAGTTTCATCTTTATTTTTTATTAAGAAATTCTTAATAGTACCCTCGTAAATTTGACTTTTCTAAATGGTACGTCAAATAGTATTGTCTTCCATTTCGTACCATCCTACTATAAAGTCAATCTCAGATATACCCGTCCCCTCAACAAACGTTTAAAGACTCTCTAAACAGTATGAAAACTCAAATATTTGTAAATTTTGAGTATCGAATAACAACATTATAACAAATGAAACACAATCCAAAAAAAGGCAACAAAATATTCTAAAAATTCAACCATAATCACTCAATTACATCAAATCATATTTTCCAAAAGATTCAATCATAACAATCCAAAACTAATATAGTCCTAACATTGATAATTCAAAACAAACATATTCTCAACAATGATCATCCAAAAGAAGCTATTTAAAATCAAATTGAATTTGTGATTAAGAATGAGAGGAAATAAACTCAGAAATATTTATTCTCAGTAACTTGTGATGAATTGCCATTTTGTGAAGATCATTTATTTATTACAGACACACATACATAATACTCATCACACATACACATACACACACACATGTACGCATATAGAGTGAAGATGAAAGACTAAAGAATAATGTTGTGTTTGGTTGGGGTGAATGGAATGGAATGGAATGGAATGATGAAATTAAAAGAAAGTAATGGGAGTTGAAGGGAAGATTTAAATGTCATTCCATTCCATTCCATTCCATTCACCCCAACCAAACACAACCTAAGATTCTTTTATGCTTCGATGGACAGTGGCTCGTGAAATCCTAATTGCCCTTGATTAACTTAACCCCAATTCAATCGATCGGTGTATCCCTAATTTTCCTCTAACCCAACTTATTTGACCTCTAACCCGACTTCATATATTTTAGATTATTTTTAAATTTTTTAGATTAATTTTTTTATTTTATTTTAAAATTAATTCAGAGTCTACAAACGTTTGACTAACTTTTGTTCACGGGAGGGATATAGCCGAGAGTGTCCTTGTAGTAGAAGAGTACCAAATGGATGTCAACGCTATTTGGTGTACCATTTGGAAACGTCAAATGTACGAGAGTACCATTAATAATTTTCTTTTTTTACTTAAATATTTTTTTATTAAGAGACAAATAAAAGTAACACCTATAATTATTTTAATTGAATAAAAAAGCACAATTTTTAAAGATACTTTGGTATTAGGGTGAAACCAAACCGAACCAATCTATTAAAAATTGATTCGGCTTGAATTAATTTTTATAGCATACAACACAATTTCTTATAGACAGGTCAGTTTTGAGAGTCCCCAACGCTAAATGTCCCTGCGTTGGGGATGCTCTAAGGTCGAAGAAAAAATGTTCGCAAGTATTGCTCATATTTTTGTATTTTCTTTACCTAATTCGGTAGTTTTAGTTGTAGTTCCCCATTCTTGATTCCTTAATATGTGATCTTTGAGTCCATATGAATTTTCTTATTCTTGTTTCTGAAGTAGTCTTTATATATATATATATATATATTTAAAATTATTGTTACAAATTGATTTTTTTTTGTTTTATCTTTGTTTTGCGAATTTTTAAAATTTTAATTCGTATATTTGAGTGCTTACTAAAATTTGACAACCCTTTATTTTAAAATGGGTTAATGATCAAGTGAGTCACTAAAGTGGGCTCAATATATCAAGTTGGTCACTGAACTGAAAACGGTATCAATAAGGTCATTAAAGTGGGTTACGGGTACATTTGATTAATTCTGCTAAATTTTTGTTAACGGTAAATGATGATGTGTTTAGTATAATCTGATGCATGAATTCAGAACACTTTATCAGATGCTTGCCACATCAGATTATACTAAACACATCAGATTATACTAAACACGTCATCATTTACAGTTAACAAAAATTTAGCAGAATTAATCAAATGTACCCGTAACCCACTTTAATGACCTTATTGATACCGTTTTCAGTTCAGTGACCAACTTGATACATTGAGCCCACTTTAGTGACTCACTTGATTATTAACCCATTTTAAAATTATGCAAATTAACCCTGTTCAATATTTTAAGAATACTTTTGTAGAGTTGTGATAATAATTGGTCAATATGGGTGGCAGTAATTGGTCAAGACGGCAAAAAAGTTTATGGGGTATGTTTGGGTACCGGTTTATAAGTCAGCTTAGAGCAAGTCCAACAATGTCCTAGTTGGTTACTTATAAATATGATATAATAATGTGTCCTAATGATTTAGGGACTTGATTTCTTGTAGGAACTCCAACAACATTACTTATATTCATTCCCTATTATTATAATAATAATATATTTGAAAAAAGAGAGAAAAATAGTGGAAGAAAGAGAGAGAAAGGAAATGTAGAAAAGGAGGGAAATGAATTTTTTATTCATGGAAATTAAATAGGTAATGGCTAGTGGTTACCTATTAATATGTAAGAGCAAGTCCAACAGCTTACTTATATCATGTCCTAAACACAAATATAAGTAATCTAGCAAAAAATGGTGCTCCAACAATGTCCTAGTGGTTACCTAAATCACTAGGACATCCATCTCATTACCTATTAATAGGTAACCACTAACCATTACCTATTTAATTTCCATGAATAAAAAATTCACTTTCCTCCTTTTCTACATTTCTTTTCTCTCTTTTTCTTCCACTCTTTTTCTCTCTCTTTTCAAATATATTATTATAATAATAATAGGGAATGGATATAAGTAATGTTGTTGGAGTTCCTACAAGAAATCAAGTCCCTAAATCACTAGGACACATTATTATATCATATTTATAAGTAACCAACTAGGACATTGTTGGACTTGCTCTAAGATGGATGTTCTAGTGATTTAGGTAACCACTAGGACATTGTTGGAGCACCATTTTTTGCTAGATTACTTATATTTGAGCTTAGGACATGATATAAGTAAGCTTTTGGACTTGCTCTTATGACTTATAAACCTATTTCAGCTTATGAGGGGTGTTTGTGTACTCAGCTTATTTGATAACTTATAACGTATAAATTGATAAGTTGAATGTTAGAAATCACCAACATTTTACTTAACTTATCAACTTATTCTTTGATTTTTTTATTTTTTTAATACTTTATATTTTTATCTTTGTGTTTTTAAATATTTTTTTAATTTAAAATGCAAGTGTTGAAATCATTGTATTTAATAATTATTTTTTCAAATTTAATTTAGCAAACTCTTAACTAACTTATAAGTAAATTTATCCAAACACTCGTATAACTTATAAGAATCCATCAACTTATCACTTATAAAACACTTACTCATTTTAAGCTATAAGTCAACGTTTTTGTGATACCACAAACACGCACTATACTCCATCTCATTTATTTACACTTTCCTTTTTGGTACGTCATTCTCATTTCTTTACATACCAAAAATAGTAACATTTTATAATATAAAATTCAATCATATACACTACTTTTCTCTGCTATACCTACTTTATACATTAAATATTGATTTGTCCCACTACTTTACTCATTTTTTCTTATTTTTCCCTATTAATTTATATTTTTTCTTAAGCTCCGTATCGTTCTCTCAATGTAAAGAATTGAGAGGTACGGAGTAAGTAATTTAATGCCATATCCAAATTCTTGAGTCGGGGAAATGTTTTATTTTCATCATAGTATGTTTCTTGGGATTGGTTGCTCTGGTGCATCAATGTATACATAAATAAGGGGATTGTGGGACTTCGCTCTAGCTTGCAAGATCAGTGCTAATCATGAGCCTTTACAATGCAATAGAAGTACTCAACCATTTTTTTTGGCTTAATGACCTTTTAGCCCCTGAGGTTTACTCTCATATGCCCATCAGCCACTGTCTTTTAAAAGTGTACCTTTTAGCCCCCGAGATATGAAATTCGTACCTTTCGACCCTTAAACCCAGTTCAGTTAAAAAAGTCGGGTTTTAACTGAGGGGCAAAACTGTCTTCAGGGGCTAAAAGGTACACTTTTAAAAGATAGGGGCTAAAAGGTACACTTTTAAAAGATAGGGGCTGATGGGCTAGAGTATGTACCTGATTGATTAGAGTATCAGTCTCATTTCCACAATGAATTAGGTGTAGGGGAGTCAGATTTTCACTCTCAAATTCAGTATTTACTCGGGTTGAAGTTATAGCCAGTTTCTTTACTGCAACTATATCCTCATTCTTTATAATGCCCTGTTCATGTACAGAACAAAGAAAACATTTATGCAAGGGAAAATGTGACAGTTTGAAGATGGATTTAGAAGCTCTTTACGATGAAAAACCAAGCACATGTAAAAGCAGTCCTTAAAAAATTACTAGGCAGACCATTTGCAGGAAAGAAAACGAATTGTGTTTCTGAATTGAGCGGAGATGGTGAAACCAAACCAAACAAAGCATAAAACCAGCATCTTCCATTCAGAATTAAGGTCGTGGGAGGGTGAGATGTATGGAACTTGCACTTACTCTTAGGAGTGAAGAGGCTGTTTCTTTTAAACCCTGGCTCTTAATAAAAAAAATTTGGAAACTTTTATGAACACTGGACACATTCTCCGGAGTAGGGCGTTGGACCATTAAGTGATGAGAAGTATGACTAAGTTAAAAGTGTACCTTTTAGCCCCTGAAGACAGTTTTGCCCCTCAGTTAAAACCCGACTTTTTTAACTGAACTGGGTTTAAGGGTCGAAATGTACGAATTTCATACCTCGGGGGCTAAAAGGTACACTTTTAAAAGACAGTGGCTAATGGGTATATGGGAGTAAACCTCAGGGGCTAAAAGGTCATTAAGCCTTTTTTTTTGGTAAAGTTAGGCCAAAATAACGGCAACACTCAATTTCTTTGTTCTTTGATTTCGAGGAATTTGGTATCAAATTTCTTATATCAAAATTTGAATCTTATTAGACGAAAATGATAAAATAATGCACAAAACTAATAATCGTTTTAAGTTCCAAAAAATTATTTCGTCAGTAAATTTAATTAATAAAAAACACTTTGTAATTGAAGGAGGGGGGGGACAATTTAGTAGCACGTGATCAAGCAATTCTCGGACCTCATGTTGATATATTTGGATGGCTTATTGTTGTAGATTGGAATTAACGATGTTCTTGGCTAAATATAATTATCTGAAACCGATTCAAATCGTCCGATTCAAATCATTTGAATTGAATTTTTTGGTTTTTAACGCTTTTGTTTGGTTTCGGTTTCGAAAATTAGAAAACGTTGGGTTAAGTTTTTGTTTGCAAAGTTAAGTTAAGTTAAGTTGTTCCTATGTTAAGTTTTTGCTTTCAAACCGAACGAAATAACCGAACCCAAACAGTTAATATTTATATTTTATTAATAATTTATGATTTACGTGTTGACCGTTATTGTAGTTGTTTCTCACCTTTAAATTATTTTCACTTTTGTCTCCATCCTTATTTTATTTATTTTCCTTAACAATCAATGGTTTTTTATTAAATAAAACAATTTAGTAGCACTCGATCAAACAATTCTCGGACCTCATGTTGATATATTTGGATGGCTTGTTGTTGTAGATTGGAATTAACGATGTTCTTAGGCTAAACATAATTATCTGAAACCGATTCAAATCGTCTGATTCAAACCATTTGAATTGAATTTTTTGGTTTTTAACGCTTTGGTTTCGGTTTCGAAAATTAGAAAACGTTGATTTGGTTTTTGTTTTCAAACCTGTTATGGATTAAAAAACGTACTTGGTGAATTTAATGCTAAGGTTTAATGAGCTTCGAGCTTTAATGGCTGCACTCGTGTATCCGGACTAAATTGGTCCTCACAAGATGCCTACGTATCTCAAATCGTTATTGAGAATCAAGCCAAAGACGTAGTTCTGATTGTAGGATCAGGGACCTTATATAGGCGTCTGGAGCCTAGTATTTATGGTATGTTTGGGAGACTTAAAGGATAAGTCTTCTTTTTGATATTGGATAAGTATTGTATTTCTTGCTGAAGAATTCGTTTCCTTGTTGATAAAGGTTATGACTCATTAATTGCCTTTAATTGGGATTCTGGATCCTTCTTTGACCAATTTGCCATAATTTGGACTTTTTTTATGAGCTGTATATTTTCCCTATTCATTAATTACGAAATTAATGAATAATTAGGGTATTGGGCTTTAAATATCGGCCTTTTGTTTGACCAGTCAATTATATTTCTATAATTACTTTTCTGACCATATCATTTGCCCCCCAACTTCTAGGAAAATCTCTCTTGGATTATCGTAGAAGTTATTTTATTCAGGAGTTACGAAATTTTCTTCCATATCGTGGCTTGGTTTGACGAACGTATAGTTCTAAACCAATTTTATATTTCTCCAAAACAGGAATCGGGATTTTTCATCAATTCCCTGGAACATAAATTGATTTTTGAATTTTTCATGTCATTTTCGACCAGGATCCTGGTCGAATTTGACCTTGATTTTAGCTCCTGGTCGAACTCCTTCGACCAGGATTCTGGTCGAAATTTTCTTGCATTCTGCCTCTTGGTCGAATGGTTTCGACCAGGATTCTGGTCGAAGCTTACTTCCATTTTGTCTCCTGGTCGAATGGTTTCGACCAGGATTCTGGTCGAAGCTTACTTCCATTTTGTCTCCTGGTCGAATGGTTTCGACCAGGATTCTGGTCGATCATGACTTCAATTTTGGTGCCTGGTCGAATGATTTCGACCAGGAACATGGTCGAACGAGACTTCAGTTTTGATGCCTGGTCGAATGATTTCGACCAGGAACATAGTCGAACGAGACTTCAGTTTTGGTGCCTGGTCGAATGATTTCGACCAGGAACATAGTCGAACGAGACTTCAGTTTTGGTGCCTATTCGAACTCATTCGACTAGGATTCTGGTCGAATACTTGGTTCGTTACAGACTTTTAGGGCCCACATATATTGGGCTTCATTTGGGCCCAAGGATTTTAGCAATTGGGCCTTCATCTTTTTATTGGGCCTTTAGCCTTTTTTAATAATTGGGCTTAGTTGGGCCCAAGGATATTCACTGTTCAACTTTATCAATTGGGCTTTTAGCCTTTTATGGGCCGTACCGGCTAATGCCGGTTGCCCTTCCTTCAACCGGCCCATTGACCGGCTGTGATCCCTATATAAGGGTGAGTTCTCGTTTGTTTCCATTCATTCTTCACATTTCACTTTCTCAAAGTTACTCTGCTAAATTTTCTCCGAAATTTTCTTTAGATTGCTCTGCTAGGGTTCTGTCGCAAGGCGATTTCCGGCGAGATTTTCTCACCGTTTTCTGGGTTTTCACTTGAAGATTTGAAGATTTTCTTTGAAGATTCTGGGTTTCTTTGAAGATTCTGGGTTTCCTTGAAGATTTCTGGGCAATTTTCTTTGAAGATTCGAAGATTTTCTGGGTTAGAAATGGCCAATCGAGCTTCCCAACGCCTCCAAAAGATGAATTCCGCTTCAAAAAGAGGTACCCCCATTCCTATTCGTTCAAAATACATGTCTTTGCATGATATGATTAATGAACGTGGGGATGAATACCCGTCAGTGTCTGCTTTAGATTCGTATGATTGTAGCAATAGATTCCATGAAGTAGATATGATAAAAGATTATAATAAGATGTATAGGGTAAAGGCCCCCTTGAAGCTTGTTCCTGCCGGCCCCGGTGACCGTTCTTGTCACTGGCGGTCAAATGCTTTGTGTATTTATAGGGATGCCATAGTTGCTGGCCTTAGGTTCCCTTTTCACGAGTTTATTCCTAGACTTTTGGCAGATGTCCAAGTCAACCCTTGCCAATTACCTCCAAATGCCTGGAGGATAATTAATTGTTTCATGGTTTTATGCCTTCGTAAAAACTTTCCTCTTTCTGTACCTTTGTTTAGAAAGATCTTTCAGTTTAAGAATAGCTCAGCCAACAACTTGGGTTGGGTGTATATAAGCCATAGGGTAGGCTTCCCTTTCATTTTTCACCCCAAATCAATCCCAGATAATAACCCCAAATGGAAAAATGAGTTCATGTATCTTGTATGGGAAGGAGGGGACTGGGGAACCCTGTTCCGTACATCTTTTGGGAGAGTTTCTGATGGTAGTCCCGGTAACATTGTCTTAAATGAGGAGGAGCTTCATGCCTACTCAGAGCTCATTAAGGATAATGGGACTACCGTGGCTTGGGAGTTACTGGACGAGTTCGTCCTCAAGTCCGTTGGGCTCTCTACTGTTCATGATAAGGGTATTTTTGCTTATCCCTTTTCATTATGTCTATTTTTCTTTCCTTATGATTTTCTGCTAACCATTTTCTGGCTTTTCTTGCAGCTGCGGCCTTTATCAACAAGACCAATGAGCCCAAGGATGTAGAGTCATCCAGGATGAAAAGGGCTAGGATTGGAGAGGATCCAAGGGGGAAGGCCAGTGCTCCTAGTTTCCTGATCCCTTCCGTGGATGAGGTGGACATTCCTGTGTCTGCCAAGTCCTCAGTATGGCGCCCCAACTGGGGTATCAGGAAGAAGGACACCATTACTGGGGTGTCCAAACATGCTGTGGACTGGTCGTACCACTCTCTTACCCCTTGTGATTACAAGGATTTCGTTGCAGATTCCACCCTTGAGGGTGCTGAGCATCTCGGGGCTCAAGCTATTGCTGCAGTAATTTTCTTTACCTTAGCTATTTCTTTGAAGTTTCTGCTTATATTTTCCTAACTTTTATCTTTTGGCAGACCAATGCCAACTTTCAGGGGGTATTGTTCCAAGCTAAGGCTTGGCGTACCTCCTCTGAGGCCAACAGGGTCAAGCTGGAGAGGTCTGAGGAGGAGGTGAAGTCTCTTAAGGAGACTCTTGCCAGGAGGGAGAAGGAGCTTGCTGACGCTCAGGCTGATATTGTTGAGCTGAGGAAAGGCAAGGATGATTGCATCGATGAGTACCTTGACTCTCAGGAGTACAAGGACTTGATCGAGAAGCATGACGAGGTCCTTTTCCCAGTCCAGCATACTTCAGGATGGGAAGATGCTGTTCAGGCTATCTTGGCCAAGCATCCTGGAGTCTTTGATGCTGCCGACTTTCCTGCTCCTCACCCTCCTACTCCCTTGGAGCGTATTTTGGCTGGAGTTGACGATATGGAGGAAGATGCTAGGATTTTAGTTCCAGAGCATTGATCACCCCTCAGTGATGCTTCTGCTGATGATGCTGAGGATGCTGGTAAGCATTCTTCCAGCTCTAGTTCAGGGGAGGAGACAGATGCGGGAGTCAAGGATGGTGACGCGCAGCCGTAGTTTGTAGTTTACTTATGGCCATTCATGGCTTTGTATTTTCTTTCTATGTATTTCCAGCCTTTGGGCTTAACTTAAACTTTTGTAAGTTTAGTTTTATTTATATTTTGTGGCCATTCATGGCTTGTGTTGTTTTCTTGTCTTTTGCATGTTTAGTTAGCATTTTGTACATATCTATCAGTATGTAATGCATTCAAAACATGATGAATAGGAGTATATAATTCAGAACTTTGAAGAATGGGCTCAACCCTTACATAATACTCAAGTTTTAAAAACTTGGTTTGGTTTTATCAAACCTTATTTCTAGTAGTGAATCCACTTAGGAAACACCTTAAACATAATAAACTTTCAAGTTGGAGGCATGCCAAGTTCTTGGCACCTCATGCCCTTCAAGGGTTTCTAGCTTGTATGAGCCTCGACCAAATACGTTTTTGACGCGATATGGTCCTTCCCAATTTGGGGCCAACTTCCCTTTTTGTCCAACTCCGGATGCTTCAATCTTTCTGAGAACCAAGTCTCCTTGACGAAAGAACCTTTCTTTAACCCTTAGGTTGTAGTAGAAAGATGCTTTCTTTTGATGTTCAACTATCTTGGCGTTTGCCTCATCTCTAACTTCGTCAATTAGATCTAAAGCCAGCCTCAAGCCTTCTTCATTCTCTTCTGGTTCATAAGCCTCAACTCTTGGGGAGGCGTGAGTAATTTCCACTGGGACCACTGCCTCTGCTCCATAAGCCAATAGGAATGGAGTTGCCCCGGTGGTGACTTTGCAAGTAGTACGATATGCCCAAAGTATAGGGAGTAATTCGTCTACCCAAGTGTTTCTGGAGTGTTCAACTCTTTTCTTTAGTCCATCAAGGATGATTCGATTTGCAACCTCAGCTTGCCCATTTGCTTGAGGATGGGCGACAGAAGTGAAGCGCAACTTGATATCGTTTTCATCACAATACTTCTTGAACTCATCGTTGTTAAACTGGGTTCCATTGTCCGTGACCAGGACTCGTGGAATTCCATATCTGCATATCACATTTTCCCAGAAGAATTGCATCACTTGCTTGGTGGTTATCTTGGCTAATGGCTTAGCCTCAATCCACTTGGTGAAATAATCAATTGCTACTATCAAGAACTTTCTTTGAGCACTTGCCATTGGAAATGGCCCGAGTATATCCATTCCCCACATGGCAAAGGGGATAGGTGAGTTAATGGATGTCATCATCTCTGGTGGTTGTCTAACCACAGGTGCATGTTTCTGGCACCGTTCACATTTCTTCACATAGCTTTTAGCATCAGCAAGTATGCTTGGCCAATAGAAACCTAGACGAGTGACTTTATGAGCCAGGGCTCTGCCCCCCAAGTGTTGCCCACAAATCCCTTCATGCACTTCCTTTAGGGCCAATTCTGCCTCTTGAGGTCTCAAGCACTTTAAGTAGGGAATAACAAAAGATTTCTTGTATAGGATTCCCTCAATTAGGGCATATCTTAGTGCTCTGACGTATAGCTTTCGTGCTTCTGAAGTGTCGTTGGGCAGCCACCCAGTTTCCAGATGAGCTTTGATGGGATCAATCCAACAACTGGTGATACCAATGGGGGCTACCAACTTTCCATTGATGCTTGGGGTCTTCAAGACTTGGAAGTATACACTCCCGGCATAGTTTTCAATTTCAGAAGAGGCAAACTTAGACAAGGCATCAGCCTTCATATTTTCCTCCCTTGGAATGTGCTCCACATAGCATTCATCGAACTGAGTCATAATGGCCTTGACAAGTTTTAAGTACTTGGCCATGACTTCATCTCTGGCCTCAAACTCCCCATTTACTTGGGAAACCACTAGCCTCGAGTCTCCACATACTTTCAGAGTTTTGACTCTCAAGGCTCCAGCCAGCCCTAAGCCAGCTATCAGAGCTTCATACTCAGCCTCATTGTTTGTTGTCGGGAAGTCAAGTTTTAGTGCATACTCTATTAGGAATCCATCAGGACTTTGTAGCACTAAACCAGCTCCACTTGATTTTGTTTTTGATGCTCCATCAAAATAGAGCACCCAACATTCTTTGAAGGTCATTTCCTCATCTTTCTTATCTTCCATAGTTACTTCCTGCCCCCCGACTTCTTGGTTGTCAATGGTGCATTCAACCATGAAGTCAGCAAGTGCTTGAGCTTTTATGGCCGTCCGAGGCTTATACTTGATATCAAATTCTCCCAATTCAATGGTCCATTTGATCAATCTTCCACTAACTTGAGGGATATGCAAGATGTTTCTTAGAGGTTGATCAGTCAAGACCTCTATCTTGTGAGCCTGGAAGTAGGGGCGTAGCTTTCTTGAGGCCATTATCAAGGCTAAGGCAAACTTCTCAATCATTGAGTAGTTTATTTCTGCCCCATGAAGAATCTTACTCACATAGTAGACGGGCTTCTGCACTTTCAATTCTTCCTTTATCAAAACAGCTCCAAGGGCTGTGTTAGAAACTGCCAAGTATAAGTAGAGAGTTTCCCCTGTCTTGGGTTTTGCCAATAGGGGTGCTTCAGCCATGTATTTCTTCAGGGCCTCAAAGGCCTCTTGGCTTTCAGTTGTCCATTCAAAATTTTTCACTTTTTTGAGTGCTTTGAAGAAGGGTAAACACTTCTCTCCAGACTTGGAGATGAATCTTCCCAAAGCAGCCACTCTTCCCGTCAGTTTCTGGACATCCTTGACAGTCTTTGGTGGTTCCATGTCTAGAATCGCTTTGATTTTGTCGGGATTAGCCTCGATTCCTCTCTTGGAAACCATCAGGCCTAAAAACTTTCCCGAGCCTACACCAAAGGCACACTTGGCTGGATTCAACATCATCTTGTGGTGTCTTAGCACTTCAAAAGCCTCTCGGAGGTGTTCAATGTGATCGGCCTTATCAAGGCTCTTGACTAACATGTCATCTACGTAGACCTCCATGGTTTTTCCAATCAGGTGCTCAAAGATTTTGTTCACCAACCTTTGATAGGTTGCTCCAGCATTCTTAAGCCCAAAAGCCATGACTAAGAAACAGAAGACACCAAAGTCAGTGATGAACGACACTTTGGCGATGTCATCTTTGTGCATCTTGATTTGATTATATCCGCTGAAGCCATCCATGAAACTTAGCATCTCATGCCCAGCAGTGGCATCTATCAAGGCATCAATCCTAGGTAAGGGGAAACAATCCTTAGGACATGCATCATTCAAGTCGGTGAAGTCGACGCACATTCTCCACTTCCCGTTAGCTTTTTTGACCATCACAGGGTTAGCTAACCATTCTGGGAATTGGATTTCTTCAATAAACCTAGCTTCTAAAAGCTTATTCACTTCTTGCTTAATGGCTTCAAGCCTCTCTGGAGCAAAACTTCTTTTCTTTTGTTTCACTGCCTTCCTTTCTGGATCCACATTCAATTTGTGAGATATTAGTTGGGGATCAATCCCTGGCATGTCAGCCGCTGTCCAAGCAAAAACGTCATTGTTCTCTTGAAGAAAAGATGCGAGTTTGCCTTTCAATGGTTCGGGCAGTAGTGCCCCAACATAAGTCACCTTCTCTGGTTCATCCGGGACTAAGGGAATTGGGATTAAATCCTCAGCTGGTTTCCCTCTTCGGTCCTCATTGTCACTAGTGTCCATATCTTCAATGGGGAGAACCTGCCCCCCAACTCCATCAGGCCTCAACGCGGCTACATAACAGCTTCTAGCCATCTTTTGGTCTCCCCGTTCTTCACCAATCCCATTCCGAGTGGGGAATTTGAGTTTCAGGTGGTAAGATGAGGCAACAGCCTTAAACGCATGAAGACCCGTCCTTCCCAGGATTGCATTGTAGGTTGAAGTCGCCTTTATAACTATGAAGTTCAACATCTGAGTAGACGTATTCGTTCCTTGCCCCATGGTCATTGGGAGTTGGATAATGCCTTCCACCTTTGATTCCACTCCATTGAACCCATATATGGGCATATTAGAGGGTGTCAACTGAGAATCAGTGTAACCCATCTTGATGAAAGCATCGTGGAACAAGATGTCCACTGAGGCTCCGTTGTCGACTAGGACTCTCTTTGTTTCGGAGTTGCCTATCACAGGTACTATGACAAGAGGATCGTCGTGGGGGAACTTCACCCCTTCCAAGTCTGAATCATCAAAACCTATTGACACTTCTGTTCGTGCACGCTTCGGTGCTTCTCCAACGACGGTCAGTACCTCTCGGGCATAAGCTTTTCTTGAGTTTCGGGAGGACCCAGCAGCAGTTGGTCCTCCAAATATCATGTTGATAACTGGCCCTCGGGGCTTGGGATTTCGATCTTGATTGTCCCTTCTATCATAATCTTTTCTTTCATAGTTCCCCCTTTGGCTCCCTTGGCTTCCATCCTTAGTGAACTTGCTGAGTTTTCCCCTTCGTATTAGAAACTCGATCTCATCTTTCAGTTGCCTACAATCGTCGGTGTCATGACCAACTTCTTTGTGGAACCGACAAAACTGATTTTGGTTCCGTTTGGACAAATCAGCCCTCATTGGCTTTGGCCATTTGATATCTTCTTCCTTGGCTATCTCCATCAGAATTTGACTCCTGGGAGTATTCAATCTTGCATACTCCGTGAACTTTGGCCCAAAGTTATTTCTCTTGGGTGGAGAGTCAGAATTCTTTGATGTTCGGGGAAACTTTTCCTTGACGTCGTACTCCTGAGTTTCTTTTCTTTTCTTTGAGTTTCCACCGTCGCCAGCGGTGGGTTCATACTTTCTCATGCTTTCCTCAGCTTTGATGTACTTTCCGGCTCTATCTTGGAGCTTCAACATGCTCTCTGGTGGATGTTTAGCCAACGACCTCCTGAAGTGGTCATCAGTGGTTCCTTGTTGCAGGGCTATCATAGCCACATTGTCGTCTAAGTCCGGGACTTTCAAAGCCTCTCGAGTGAATCGATTAATGTAGTCCCTTAGGGCTTCATTCTTTCCTTGACGTATTGCCATGAGTGATGCAGAACTTTTCTCATGCACCCTTCCACTAATGAACTGATTGATGAAAGCCTTGCTTAGCTCCTTAAAGGACCCAATAGAGTTGGGAGGTAGACGACTGTACCAACGTTGAGCCATACCAGCAAGAGTTTGGGGAAACGCCCTACACTTGACCGCATCGTTGGCTGGCTGCAACAGCAGTGCATTGGAGAATGTCCTTACATGATTCGCAGGATCTCCCGTTCCATCATAGGCTTTGATCGAAGGCATCTTGAACTTTCTGGATATAGCCGTTTTCATGATGTCTTGAGTAAACGGTGGTGTAGGATCATCAGGATCTCCTAGGGGCAACAGATTACTAGGATCACCCCTTGGGGCTTCAGCCCTCTTGGTCCTTCTTGGTGGATCCAAGTTGATTATCGGGATTCCTTCAGTCGTTCAGCCCCGAGTTTGAGCGGCCTCTTCTTCAACAAGGAGTTTTTTGAGCCTTGCAGTCTCTGCCTCATGGGCTGCAAGCTTCTCCCTAGTAGTTTGGGGTGGCTCCCGATTTGTCTGTGAAGAACGTCTCCTCCTTGGGGCGACATCCTCCCCAGTTGTATAACCCTCATCCTCAGTGTATGGGCCAGAGTAATCTTGAATGAGAGGGGTCTGACGAGTTTGTTGATTTTGGGGTCCCAGACCTTGAATATAAGGAGGCACATATGCCTCATGGTAGATTGGATTAGTTCCACTACCGCCCGCCATGGGTCGAGGGGGCATGCCATAGCTTGGCATCCCCAAAGTCTGATTCGCGTATTGAGGGAGATCAGTAGTATGGAGTTGAAGGCTCCTTGGTGCACTCATGAGCAGCGGGGAGGTCGTGATCGGTTGCTGGTGAACGGTCTCTTGTGGATTAGATCCATGAATGACCATCTGCAGGGGATTCGTCCCTTCAACCGAAATCGGGATTTCCGGTCCTTGAGTACTGGTGGGGATATTCGCCCCTTGTGTGCCGGTAGTCGGCGGTGGTTGATCAGCCTCAGCGGTGAGGGGGCGATCATCGGGAGTCTAAGTATCCCGAGCTGTTCTTCGTGTGTTTGCCATGGTTGATGTTGTCTTCCCACAGACGGCGCCAAATGTTATGGATTAAAAAACGTACTTGGTGAATTTAATGCTAAGGTTTAATGAGCTTCGAGCTTTAATGGCTGCACTCGTGTATCCGGACTAAATTGGTCCTCACAATATGCCTACGTATCTCAAATCGTTATTGAGAATCAAGCCAAAGACGTAGTTCTGATTGTAGGATCAGGGACCTTATATAGGCGTCTGGAGCCTAGTATTTATGGTATGTTTGGGAGACTTAAAGGATAAGTCTTCTTTTTGATATTGGATAAGTATTGTATTTCTTGCTGAAGAATTCGTTTCCTTGTTGATAAAGGTTATGACTCATTAATTGCCTTTAATTGGGATTCTGGATCCTTCTTTGACCAATTTGCCATAATTTGGACTCTTTTTATGAGCTGTATATTTTCCCTATTCATTAATTACGAAATTAATGAATAATTAGGGTATTGGGCTTTAAATATCGGCCTTTTGTTTGACCAGTCAATTATATTTCTATAATTACTTTTCTGACCATATCAAAACCGAACGAAATAATTGAACCCAAATAGTTAATATTTATATTTTAGAAATAATTTATAATTTAAGTGTTGACCGATATTGTAGTTGTTTCTCACATTTAAATTATTCTTCACTTTTGTCTCCATCCTTATTTTATTTATTCTCATTAACAATCAATGATTTTTTTATTAAATAAAACAACTTCTTTATTTTTTTAAAATTCAAAGGAGTTATTTTTTTTACAATAACAACTTCTTTTTGTTGGTTCACAGTCCATACAGGATTATGGAATAAGGGCACGAAGCACCTATAATCATTTATATTAAAGTATTGGAGAGCTATACAAGTTTCATCATTATCTTTTATCTAAGTATTTTTTATTAAGGGACAAACAAAAGTATCACCTAGAATTATTTGTTTTAGTTTAATGAAAAAGCACAAATTTTAAAAATATTTTGATGTTAAACCGAAATTGAACTGAACCAATCTATTAAGAATCGGTTCGGTTTGGATTGAGTTTTATAGCATTCGATTTGAGTTTGGTTTCTTAATTTTCAAAATCCATAAATAATGCCCGAAAACGATAACCATTATAAATTTTACAAAGATTATATCGTTAATGAATTTAATTCATTTGTATTGATTTAATATAATTCGAAAGTGCCACGACAAGCATGAACTAGCATCTCTTGCTAGTCGTGAAGTTGCTTGTCAAAGAATAAAAATTATATGACCAGGGAGGGGATGTAAAATAATTCTCGAACCTCTATTAATATAAAAGGAAGAAATTGGAATTGTAATGGTAGAAATTGATCAAGATCGAAAAGAGAATAAGAATTTGAGCTTGTTTCTTACCAAGCTATAATGGGTTCTGTAACTTTAAGACATAAATGCAATTTATGTAAAATTTTATAGTGTTCTTTATTATTTTTTATATAAGAGTGTTTTTAATGGAGTATTGATATATATATATATACAGGCACTTGCTCAAACAAGAAACCCATTTAAAATGAGATATGAGATCTAATCTCAATCACACATTTTTGAAATTGCTTTAAATCTAATTCATCCATTTAAATCCAATCTCCAACCCCACTACCTCTTTCTTCTTCCCGCATTTACCTACCACAACGAACCTTTAGCTACAACCCCCACCGATCTCCGGCCGTCGCCACCACCACCGATCTTCGGCGTGCCCACCATTAATTTCGGCGCCCGCCATTACTCTCTCTCTCTCTCTCTCTCTCTCTCTCTCTCTCTCTCTCTCTCTCTCTCTCTCTCTCTCTCTCTCTCTCTCTCTCTCTCTCTCTCTCTCTCTCTCTCTCTCTCGCGCGCAGCGCGCGCACACACATACAAAGACACACACACACACATCTTAACTCGTTCTTTACTGATTACCTACGCCACACCCACACTCCGGAGAGCATCAGATCTTTAAAATTTAAGATTATGTACTTAGATTTGTAAATCCCATAGGTGGTGATTTTTCTTGAAATTCTGATAATTTTTCTGATTTTTTGTTGATTTGTGCTGATTTTATGGTGATTTTAAGTTGTATGCGATGATTATGTAAATATGGATGTTCTATATAGGGTGACGACGATGGTGGTGGTGGTGGCGGAGGTAAGGATGTTGATTAATGATGGTGGTGTGCTGGTTATGGAGATTTTTTTTCTGATTATGATTACTTCTACTTAAATGGGGGTGAATTTGTATGATTTTGGGTGATTTGTAAGTGGTGATCAGTGGTGGGGGCTATATATGATAGTCCGAGATGGTGGTTGTGGTGGGGGTGTGGTGAGTTTGATGATTTGAAATTGGAAAGTTTTGTTTAACGTTGGTGATTTTTGTGTAATTGTGATGATTTTTGTGTGCTGCTGGTGGTTACAGGTGATGGTCGGAAGTGGTGGGCGGAGGTGATAGTAAACAGTGGTCGGAGATGATGGTTGGAGTAGTAGAAATAAGATGATAAAGGTGGGAGATTAAGATAATGTATATAAGTCAGTGACTAGGATTAACAGATCTCATATTTCACACTAATTATATTAGAGCATGACCCTATATAATCAAGTTCTCAAATGAAACCCCCGCGTCATATGAGAAATAAGACTCAATATCAGCCCCACATTTTTATTAATAGATTAAATCTTAATCATACAAATGTGAATTATATTTCTCCCTCATTCGTCTCCTTATTCCAACCTATTTCTGTCTCTCTTACTTCACACACAACCATCAATCTTCTTCTCCCCTCAACTGCTACATATTGTCATCATCGGATGAACACTGTTATCACCAATCAAACATTATCATCAGTTGTTTTGTCATCATTGTTCTGATCTATAATCATTAGTCTAATTTTCCATCCCTGCTCCAATTGATTTAGCCTTATCCAGTCGATTTAGCTTGTGAAGATGCACATCACATTGGGCACTCGCATTCATAACTTCTTAAATCTGATTTCTTTCATTAATTAATGATTATGGCGGTGATTGTGGATACATTGACACGATGAAGTGAAATATGGTAGCTATGGTGGATATGATGGGGTGACGAATTTTATGGTCGAGAAGGTGGTGGTTAGTATAGTAGAAATAGCTTTTTAATAGTGATTTACTTTAAAAAAATGGTGATTTGCGTCAAAATTTAGTGATTTGTGTTTAATTATTAGTAATTGTTAACGGAGGAATTTGGTGATAACAAATTTCGGGGAATGCTGGAATAACGAATTTGTAATAATAGGGGGATTTGGGAATTTTGGGTGTTTGGGGCTGGACTTGAAAGGTGTCTCGACTTGTTAGATGTGTCGGATCCTATTACAAGATGCCTGCGTTCCCTGTTTATATATAGGGATCAAGTCAACGCAGTTCTGTGATATGATAGTATTTTTAATCCCTGTGATTGTTAAGGGATATGTTGAGATAAGTTGATTTTATCTTTTTAGAGTTATATTAGCGTTGTGATTATTTCCTGATTTGAAAGAATCGTTTGGAGATATTTTTTAGTAATTGATTGATTTAGATTGATTGTTTTCTCGTTTCAGAGAGAGGATATTACTTAGTGGTTAAACAATAATTATTATTAGATCAATATTGGGAAATTATGAGATAATTGAGGCAACCAAAATTATGGCGTAACAGTAATTAAAGAATAATTTTGATGATTCGTGAAGATAGGTAGGATGTGTCGGATATTTTTAGGTGGCTAGTTGGTGGTAATGACATTATTGGTGATACTAATTATTAGCGGTGCTGAGTTTTAACGGTGGTATAGGTTTTGTGATGTGGTGGAGGCAGTTATGGGGCCGGGAGAGGCGGTGGTGCCGGAGACAATAAAGTTCTTATATATAATTATATATATGTGTTAATGTATATAATAAATTATTTTTGTGTAGTTTTTATTATAAGAAGGGTTTCATTGGAGTAGTTTTATATATATATACATTTTGTGAATAAATAATAATATTCACTAATAAATACAATATCTCGTTATAATATTATCTAAACTTACTATAAATGTCTACGAATTAGAAAAATAAAATGTCATATAAAAAGATCTGGAGCAGTCTAATCACTTATACTTTCAACGCATCGATCATTTATTATAAAAGTGCAACTAATTCGGTGCGTAATATGGGCAGAACATATATAACTTTTATCGTATTATATATATTCGACACAAATAAGTTTAAATTAAATCAAAATTAACAGAAAAATGAAACTAATATATATGTAAATACGATACGAATCTGTAATTAATTTTTTTTTAGAAATGTAATTTATTTATTTTTGAGAAATGTAATATTTTTTTTTTAGAAATGTATTTTTTTTTTGAGAAATGTATTGAACACGAGAGATTTGTACCTATGAAGTATTTTTGAGAAATGTAATTGATTATTGGTAGAAATGTATTGTATTGAACACGAACTCAAAAATAATAATTGAGTTTTCAATTATAATTAGGTACAAATCGCTCGTGTTCATGTTCGATAAGCTCGGTTCGAAGTATTAACGAACTCGAGTTCAGACCGTATTTCTTGTTCGATAATTATTGAGAAATGTAATTTTTTTTTTTGAGAAATGTATTGAACACGAACTTCGAAGTGCATATGTTAATCAATAATCCAAACAATCAAAGTTAAAAACCCTAAAAAGAAGAATAAGAATACAAGAATACAAGAATAAGAAATTAAAAACCCTAAAAGCTAAAATTGATGACAGGAACAGAGAAGATTTGTACCTAATTAAAATTGAAAACTCAGTTCTGTCTCTCAGTTTCAATCAATTGGTAGTCGGCGCCTCGATTAGCAGCAATTGACTGATAATATTACTAACCGACGAGCAGTCTCAACTCTCAAGTCTTAACCCAACGACAACAATAATATTAATAACTTGATAATTGATTATTGATATAAATCAATTGGGCCAGCTGCCGGACCAAGAGATTGTTTAATTGGGTTTACAACTTATTTAACAGGAGTCCAAAACCAAAAGTCCAAAACTGTATTACTTTTCTTTAATGAACTGTTCGACCGAGTTCGAGTTCGTTTTGGTTCGGTTTGTGTTCGCAAACAACTCGTGTTCGGTTCGAGAATTACCGAACTCGAGTTCGGACAGAAAAAAATGTTCGGTAATGTTAACGAACATTGTTCGATTCGTTAATTTTTTGTTCGTGTTCGTTAATTGTTCGTCCGAGTTCGGTTCGTTTACATGCCTACAAACAACTATACATAGTCATTACGGAGTATTTCATTATTAGTGCATTATATTACAAAATTCTTGAAATCGGTTTTTAACTGGACCCCAACTATTATCTATGGTGTAAGTTAGGTGGAAAGGATTTGTGTGGATTTATTAGAGTTAATTAATAAGAAATTAAGAATGTAAAGGTGATAAAAGAAAAAAGGCAGGACTGCTGTTCCCATCTCTTTGTTTACTTAATTACTTTCCTCACTCTGCAATACAAGAATCTGGATATAAAAGATGGCAAGTAAACAGTGGTTGGGATTTTAAATTATTTTTACATTAACATATACTCCCTCCGTCCCAATTTTATTGTCCAGAATTTCTTTTTTCGTTCGTCTAAAAATTGTTGTCCACTTTTAATTTATATGGTAAATTATGTGTTAATTATGTTAATTTTTATGAAAATCAATATAATTTTTTGGTAACTATCGGTTTATTTCATATGTTTGAATAAAATGTGAGTTTTTGATGATGAACAATAAAAATGAGACGGAGGGAATAATTATTTGAAACGGCTATAATACTGAATTAAATTTTCGGGCTCATGATACTTCGGGCCGAGTTGATCTAATTTTGATCAAATTCAACTAAACCAAATTTTCGGGCCCAAATTTTTTATGCATTCGGCGGCTAACTGAATACATTTTTTCTTTTTCATCATGTCATCATTCAGTTAATATTCTCTTTTGAAGGTTACTCAATTAATATTCTCTACCGACCCTATACATTTAAAGCAAAATTAACTCCTTATATATAATAAGCGTAAGGAAGATCTTATCCAAAACTTTGGTTGGTCACTGTACTACCAAAAGTATACGATCCGTTGGATTATTAAACTACAAATCTTCAAATCAATGAGGACCGTCAGATATAATATTAAAAATTGTATTTGATTATTAATAGGATAGTATTTAAATACTAAAAGATGTATTTTGATCATTTAAACCAATTATAAATAGGTTTTCTATATTGAATAGAAATCTTTATGTAAAAATTCGTAATTATCTTTTCTCTTTAGTTTATGGATAGTTTCAGTTAGATAATAATTATTAAACCATCACTAAATTAAAGATAATTTTTTAAGCTTCGCGTGGGCTGTAAAATCGTTAAAATCTGTTGTCTAAAACTCAAGATAGAGCCCAAACAGTAAAGTTATTATCTAAATTTTAATAAATATATTTTTATTATTTTAGCACCAATTTAATTTTTTTCCTAATTCTTTTAAATTTATAAATTCTAGGTTTATTTCAATAAAATATTAAAACCAATTTAAGAAAAAATTAAAATCGATCGTCCGTGTGCGATTACGACAAAATTAATAATTATAGTTAGATCTTAAATAGATCGATGAGAATTGTTAGATCTAATATTAAAAAGTGTATCTGATTAATAATAGAATTATATTTAAATACTAAAAAGTGTATTTTGATAATTTAAAATTTTTCTATGTAGAAATTCTTAAATATATTTTCTCTTGAATTTATGTATAGTTCCGGTCAGATAATAATTATTAAACCAAATATCAAGATAACAATTCATATCGATTACAATGATACACGTGGACTCTACGTGTACATGAATAAATTTAAACACTTTTTTTTCTAAAGGAACATAACAATTTGATTAATCCAAATTATAATTATATTATTTTACATATAACAAACATAAAAGGATAATATCAAAATATTATTAAAATATTGAGGGTTTCATATTCATAAACGATAATTTTGAATATAATACTTATATTAAAATGTATATTTGATTAAAGGTAGGATTATATTTAAATACTAAGAAGTGTGCTTTGATAATTTAAACCAATTATGAATTGATTTTCTATATTGAATTGAATTATTTATGTAAAACTTCTTAACCATCTTTTCTTTTCAGTTTATTTTATGAGTAGGTCAACTGGTCAAGTTAGATAATAATTATTAAACCGTCATTAAATTAAAGATAATTTCGTTAGTTTCGCCTGGGTTGTAAAATCGTAAAAATTCAATTTCTAAAACTCAGGATATAACCCAAATAGTAAAGTTTGTATCTAAATTTTAATAAATATTTTTTTTATTGTAGCACCAATTTATTTATTTTTCTACTAATTCTTTTAAATATAGAGAAATTTTATGTTTCTTTCAAAAAAGTATCAAAATTAATTAAGAACAAATTCAAATCGATAAAGAATATAATAATATGAGAATAAAATTTTATATAATCATAACATAATTTTTATTCTGTTTAATAATTTTTAAGTAATAATGTATTTTAAAATTTTATATACACTGTAAATAAAACCGAAACATTAAAAGTAAAAGCAGTTAATAAGATACTTATATCATTATATACTTGATATCCTTATTATATTAAATCCTTATATATATTAATCATAATAGGGATCTAATCCAAAATTTTGGTCGTAGATAACCAAATTAATAAGGACCATTAGATCTTAACTAGATAAATGAAAATCGTTCGATCAAATATTTAAAAAGTGTATTTTATTAATAATAAGATTATATTTAAATTCTAAAAGGTGTATTTTGATAATTTAAACCAAATATATCAAATATAAATAAGTTTTCTATATTGAATAGAATTCTCCATGTAAAACATTTGTGGCTTTCTTTTCTATTCCATGGATAATTCCAGTTAGATAAAAATTGTTAAACCATCTTTTAATTAAATATAATTTAGTTATCTTCGTGTGGGGTATAAAAACGTCAAAATCTCATTTTTAAAACACAAGATAAAGCCCAAATTAGTAAAGTGAATATTTAAATTCTAATAATAATTATTATGTCATCGTTATTTTAATACCAATTTAATTACTTTTTTCTAACTATTTTAAATTTAGAAATCTATGTTCAAAAATTAAAATCAATCTAAGAAAAATTCAAATCAACAAAGAATATAATAATACGAGGATAAAATTTTATAAAATTGTGCATATTTTTAATCCTATTTTATTAAGTTTTAGATCATAACTAATCAAATATTATTTATTATTAAATAATAAATTATACGTAAATGGTGATTTTTTTTATAAGAACTCATAGATCCCTAATTTCATTGTTAGCACGACTATATTCATATTAAAAAAAATCATATTTTAAAATTTTAGACTCAGCTATAGAGGCCAAACTTTTTTAACATATATACATTGTAAATTATTAAATTCGAAACTTTAAAAGTTTCTTAATCAATTAGTATAGTACTTTTCTGAAAAATCGTACTTTACAAAAAATATTATCAAATAACCTATGTCTGCAAGAAAAAAAAATGAAAAAATTCTTTATTTTAAAAAACAAACCTATAAATTTTAATATGTTGTTGGTAGATTCAAAATTTAGATCATTCTACATGATAATTTTACTGTTATATCTAACGTTTTTCAACAATTTAATTTGAAACATCCAACGATTATGGATTGAGTGATCAAACAAAGCGACCAAACTTATAAGGAAGCTTTCATTATTTAGTCTTTAATATAATAACATAGATATTTATAGGATATACTATAAAAAATGAATTTTATACAGAATTTTGATCGTCACGGTGTACTACTTTAAAAGAAGAACTATTACAGAAAAAATTATATTTTAATTGATAATTTATTTTCTCAAAAGTTCAAAGTTCCCGCATCTTTAACATATTACAAAAAAGAGTACATTATATTTTAGCAAGAAATATTTAAAAAAATTATAAATATTAAGAAAAATTAATGATGTTATCATGGTAGTTTGTTTCTAAATACCGCCAAAACATTCTCAACCGTTAGATCCAATACTTTTAAAAATAGATGATCAAGATTATATCATATAAAAAGAAGTTATTGTCTAAAAATGATATAAGTTAAAAGATATTGTATTATGATTGGATTTTCTAAAAACTCAAAACATAAAAATAGTTGTAATTAAATAAGGAAACTCATTTAATACCAAAATAATCAAAATCGTTTAATGTTAAATAGATAGGTGAAAACCGTTAGATTTAACATTAAAAACTGTATTTGGTTAATAAAGGGCATTCTAATAATCTAAACTACATATAAGTAGATTTCCTAAATCGAATAGAATTCTTAACATTAAATTTCGTCACTTTATTCTCTTTTTAGTTTTAGAATAGTTTAGCGTGTAAAATATAATAAATATCAAATTTTTAACTATAATTTTTTTTGGCTAAATCTTTTTTAACAATAATTTAATCATGTAAACTAATAACTTTTAAATATTAAAATATTCATAAATAAATATAATTATAAATATTTAAAAAACAATCGTGTGTTGCATGGATAATAAAAATATAATTATAAGCAGAATAATTATAAATAAAATTTAAGTAACCGTGCATCGCACGGGCTATAAGCTAGTATTAAAAATACATACAGAATCCATTTTTTTAGAGATAAAGTTCGGTATTGGGCCTTGTTCGGGCCCATAAAATGTAACACTAGAACATGGCGCCGTACGCAAAGACTTTAATAGTAACATGGGATGATGATATTAGAAATAAAATAAAAAACAAAAAACTAGAAAACAGAAAACAGAACAATACGTATACAAGCATTATGGTGGATCTAGGACTTCACTTCATCCTTATCTCACTTTAATTTAATAAAATCATCATTTGTAATATAAGGGCTTACAAACTAATACAACCTACTTTGAAGCAGCCAAGATTTGAGGATGTTTAAACACAGTTAAGGTAATTGTTACATTACTAATCTTTCTTAAACTTTGTGATCTTTTATCATAATCTTGTTGTTCATTTTGGTTTCTGTTTGCATAATTAACATAGTTATTATGATCTTGCATGAATCTTCTTTAGATTGCATGCGAAAACTAGTCGTCGGAAATTTAAATACTCTGTACGTTTGAACTCTCGACCTTTTGTTACTCGTGGGAGATATCTCGAAAGATAAGTAGTTGTTTGTTTATAGAATGACATGGTAGTGAATTTGATCTCAAGGGAATTTGAATTTGAATTTAAAGAGGTGTGTTTTACAAAAGATTACAACTTTTTCTATGAAAAGACTTGAAACTATGACTCTGAGATTATATGGAAGTTACTAGGTTTGGTTGTTTTCATTGGTAGAAAGATTGGTATTGAGAAAATGACAGTATACAGGAACAGAGAATGACCCAAAAGGAAAAGTAAATCAAAACAGATTTAGAGGTTGAAATTTCCCTTTCTTTGTAAAACTACATTAGAAGACAAGTAAATTATACACACCTTTCACTTTGTTGCATCTTCTCTTTTTCTTATTCTTCAAGTTTGAAATCAGGTTGTTGTTGTTGGCAGATGGTAAATTATGCTTTCTGTTCTTGCTTTATACGTACTCTTAACAGGATTCTCCGTAGTCTCCTAATACTTCTTATTATTTACAGGTTTTCTCATTTTATTATGAACGGAAATTCATCTGGTACAAAGATTATCCGACTCTCTCTTTCAGATTTTGTTTTGCATTGAATTTACTTCCGACTAGTGGCAATCTGCATCCCTTTCGTTAACTGGCGAGGAAGTTTGTTCAGAGAACAAGTATCATGATTTTGCGATTAGCCTCAGTGTGGAACAAGCACCGGAGAAACAAAAAAGAGAATCGGATTGACCCCTGTATGTTTCTGCTTCCAGCTAATATTATGCCTCTGTGTAGATTTTATGTATTTGTTAGAATGAATCAAGTTAAAAATCAGGAAAAAACAATACTTGCAGGGAAATATAGGTCTCTTGAGTATTGGCAACTTGAAGATCAGAGCTTGCCTGCAAAAAGACAACAGGATTCCTCCTCAGTTTTCACAGTAAAAGAAATGGAAGAGGCAACACGTTCCTTCTGTGATGAAAATTTCTTAGGCAAAGGTGGATTTGGACGAGTGTACAAGGGGACTCTACGCTCGGGAGAGGTATGTACCACAAACATAATTGATAATTGCTTCATTTTAAGAAAGCATGAAACAATCTACATGTCACAACAATATAATCATAAACATTTGAGATTATAGTACTGGTGTTTCATTATCGTACATGGACTTATCATAGTAAAATTCTCTATTTTGGACTTGGAAGATTGTAGCAATCAAGAAAATGGAGTTACCACCCCCTAAAATAGTTGACGGGGAGCGCAAATTGTCAGTTGATGGGGAACGAGAGCGGGAATTTCGTGTTGAAGTTGATATCTTGAGCAGATTGGAACATCCAAACCTAGTTACTTTAATAGGCTACTGTGCAGATGGGAAGAACAGGTTTCTAGTATACGAATATATGCACAAAGGAAACCTACAAGATCACCTAAATGGTTGGTCCTTATCTTGAAGCTTACGTTTTCTGCTAATCAGAACTTCAGCAGCTAACTTGTGTTTTTCTCTATCTGGATATTAGGAATTGAGGATGTGAAAATGGACTGGCCATTGCGGCTCAAAGTAGCATTTGGAGCAGCGAGAGGACTTGCTTTTCTCCATTCAAGCACTGCAATTGGAACTCCTATAGTTCACAGGGACTTCAAATCCACCAATATTCTTTTGAACGCCAACTATGAAGCAAAGGTAAATCATCCTCCAGTCTCACGTATAAAAGACAGAGATTAGCTTCATGTTCCTATTCTTACAAAGTTACGTTGGCGAGTTTCTCAGATATCAGATTTTGGGCTTGCAAAGTTCATGCCAGATGGCCATGAAAACCTTGTCACTGCCACAGTTCTTGGTACCTTTGGCTACTTTGATCCGGAGTATACATCGGTATGCTTCTTAATGCATTTAAAATAAGGAATCCTCCTACTTGGGTAGAGTTGCATCATCTGTGTTGGTCCATAAATAACTTCTTATGTACAACGATGATACCTCTTAAACTTTTTGATTGAGCTTCACATATGAAGTATCGGTCTTGGTGCTCAAAAAGTAAATCCTTTTGCATGAACTGATTAATAAGCGGGCTTTGGGTTTTTCTCAATTTATCGACAAGCACAAGGGTTTGATTTTTAATTTACTCTGTAACAGACAGGCAAGCTCACCTTACAAAGTGATGTTTACGCATTTGGAGTGGTTTTGCTTGAGCTATTGACTGGAAGGAGAGCTGTGGACCTGAACCAAGGTCCAAATGACAAAAATCTGGTACTACAGGTATAAACTACTCCTTTTATCAAATGCTATCATACTGGTGTTGTACTAGTAATGGCACAAGAAATTGTTTTTCGGTATCAAATAATGTGAATAACAGGTGTCTCTGAAATGTTGCAGGTAAGACATATAGTAAACAACAAGAAAAGGTTGCGGAAGGTAATAGACCCAGAGATGAGACGGAGTTCATACAAGATGGAGTCAATTGCCATGTTTGCAGACCTGGCATCACGCTGTGTTCGAATTGACAGTAGGGAAAGACCTTCAATGGAAGATTGTATAAAAGAACTCCAACAGATTTCGCTTGTAAATTCCAAATGCTCGAGTAAGGCCATGCTACTTTTTGGAATGGTCTAAGAGCCCAAGTTTACTATTATTTTGCTACAACCAACATAAATGCTCATCATGATTCATGGCTGGAATTCTTGACAATATTTACAGGTAAAGAGCCTAGAACTTTCATGGAATGGGACCAAGAAATCAGTAACTTGTCTCTTAGGAGTTTAAATCTTCTTTAGCTACGAGACCTACAAATTGTATATAGATATATGAATGGTGAATCAAGATCGAAAGAAGGAACATCTACATGTGTGTCGTGGTGATCTAATCGGCATCTTGAGTGACATTGATACAATGTTACCCAGCAATGGTACTCTTCTTGTACATATTTACATTCTGCTTGATGCATTTTGGAATTTAAAAATGTACAAGTCTTGGTGGTACTAAGACATAAAGCTTCATATTTGTGTAATGCAGAGTGCTGCAAATATAGTGGTAATTACCTCTTAAATTGCATTTTAGTTTATAGGTGTGATACCTGGATCATCATAAAGCTCAGGTGTGGCTAGAGCCGATTCTGGACATTATAAGTAGACTTGCAGTAAAGCAACAAAGTGTAAATTTGGATGAATAATGGAAGAACAGAGGTAACCTGATTAATTACCTCCAAATTAAGGAACCATAATAGTAATTCGAGAAGATCCCTTTTCCATGAGCACGAGCATTTCGCTCCCTCCAAATATGGTAAGCAAAGATTTGCAGAAAGAGCAGAGTGATCTCTCTTTGAACCTATATTATAGGAGATAAAACGTTTGGCTTCGTCCCTTAGCTTAAGAATCTTCCTCCATATCCATGAGCAATCGAACGGAACTGAAATGCACCAGAAATTCTTTCTTTTAAGAACTGTTCTTTGAACCCAAAGTGGCCACAACGACTTGGATTTAGAAGCCACGGCCTGAAGACGAGACATGATTTGAGCAGAATTCCACTCCATCATATTTTTGAGGCCCAAACCACCCTCTTCCTTTGGTAAGCATCTAGCATTCCAAGAGACCTTAGCTCCCCCAACAGAATGAATATCTCCTTTCCAAAGAAATTTAGTCAACAACGATTGAATAATGCGATGAACACATTTAGGTAACAAGAAATGCCTAGACCAAAAAGCTTGCATTGCAAAAATAACAAAAAGATACGGAGATATAGGGTCTCCTTGGCGAATCCCCCTAGCCCCTTTGAAATAACCATTTGAAGTTCCATATATTTTGATAGAGTACATTGTTGTGCACATACAAGCCTCAATCCACCCTACAAATTGTTCCGGAAAGTTCATTTTCCGAAGAGAAGCCAAGATAAAATCCCAATGAATGGAGTCAAAAGCTTTATGAAGGTCCACTTTAAGCGCACATTTAGCCATCCCTGTTTCTCTTCCATATCCGCGAAAAAGCTCTTGAGCAAGAAGCACATTGTCCGAAATTTGACGCCCCGTTATAAAAGCAGATTGTGCTTTATCAATAATGTATGGGAGAACCTTCCTGAGGCGAGATGCCAAGATTTTTGAAAAGCATCTTTTCCTGGACTGCAGTAAGAATTCTTTTGAGAGAGTAATAGTAGCTGTACCATCACCATTATACTGAACATCAGAATTAGAACCAGAAGTGAAATTGTTCTCAGCAAAATAAGACCATTATCATCGACATTTCTATCATGAAAATTCGAAATACCCTTCTGATATGCAGTAAAATGATCAAACGGAATGCCTAAATTCTCAAGAAACTTAGCAAAATCCAGCCGGGTTTTATTTTCATGAATAATTTCCAGGTGATTTTCAGTATTTAACAAACCACGAGTAGAGTCATGAATAATAACCTGAGCCTCATTCGAATTACCTGAAGCATGTGAAGAACTGGTGGAAGGACCAGAATGAGAAAGAACACACCCACCATCAACATGTATCCTCGTATCTTCACGAACACTAGTGAGAGTTCCTGGTAAAGCATCAATGAACAGGTCATTAGTGTGTACACTGTCAGAACTGTCCTCAGCCATGGAAAAGTTTTAGAAGAAAGTGTTTAGGTTCAGGTTTGGGAGAGGAGAGAGGGCAGAGAAACAATCACATTTTTCAAGCCAACTTCTGAAATTTTCTTTTGTACTAGTATCTTCACAGAATCATAGCTATTTATGATTTATGAACCATAAACCTCAGACGGTTCTGATACATCCATTTCCAGAAAAGGAATTAAGACAGTTATTTGCTTGCACGTTAGATGCTTCCTTCTGTGTAATGTCTATATAGTAAGATGTGATTGCTCTCCTGAACACTACAACGTGGATACTATAAACCCAAATAAAGGGAGCAACTCCAATCTTTTTGCATTGAAGGTAAATCTCTCTCCAGAAATGCATCTGAGACAGTAGTTAGCTTCTGGCCTCGAGTTGAGCAAAATGCCACCTAATGCCCCTCCCGCAAACACAATTTAATCTTATTGTTTTGATATCTATTACCTGCAGTATCTAATAGCTGCTGACACGGTGGTCATAAGCTGAGGTAATTTCAAGTTACATAAATATAAAGAAGTCGCTAACAATATAACGAAGGATAGGTACAACCATTTAGTGATTTAGTTATATGCAAAATAGTGCAAACAGAGTTGAAGTGTTTGGAGAACATATTTTATACGAAACTATATAAGTTGCAGATCATACTGCACATTCAATGTTGCCATGTTCTGGAACTAGCCTACAGCTAGAAGAAATCAAAAGCAAAGTAAATGACGACAAGAGGGCAAGACCTTAATGGAGTTGCAGAGCATACATAATCTAAAAATAGCACAAATGAACCTTGACCTGATAGAAACTCAACAATACCCGATAGCACAAATGTAATTGAACTGTTAGCCCTTTACTGAGGGAGTAGATTATTTACCTTCCAGCTTTTGTATAGTAGTGACCTTTTCCTTCCAAATCTTTACTCGTAAACTGGTCCTCATTCACCCGTGCATCATGTCAATACCTTTTAGTCTGCGTACTTGTTTCGCGTTACACTGCTGCCCTGAAAGCATTATTAGGTAAAATCCTTTCCCTCAAAGCATTATTAAAGCATCTCCAATAGAATTATGTAAAATTTGTTAAATCAATAAGCTAATATACTCCATTGATATTATTAGGTAAAATGGTTTGCTATATGCTAAAAATACAACTACAAATTAGTTGACCATAAGTTAAATCAGAATAATTAATATGTATTCCGTCATTATTCATTCTTAAAGATTCTCTAACTTTCTCAGCGAAAAGATGAGGTAATCCATCTATAAACTTAGATTTCCAATGATTTGCATTTGGATCTGTTAATTGATAAACCCTAGATAAAAACGTATCTTTATACCATCTAAAATGAGTCAAAGATGGGCATCTAAGATTTTGTAAAAGAGTTCTTAATATGATAATTAACTGCATATGACTTCGATATCTTATAGAAAACATAATTGTTGTTGGCATTGTCACTAGAAAATTTGTACTTTTAAGTGAATTTGTGCATCAAATGATGTTTGATTATCTAATATTCTAATTCAATGCTTCGAGGGCTTGGGTATTGTGTGTTACTATCTACCCTCCCCCAGTAAAAGAAATCTTGTTATCAATTGTTAACGGAGGAATTTGGTGATAACAAATTTCGGGGATTGCTGGAATAACGAAATTGTGAAAATAGGGGGATTTGGGATTTTTGGATGTTTGGGGCTGGACTTGAAAGGTGTCTCGACTTGTTAGATGTGTCGGATCCTATTCCAAGATGCCTGCGTACCCTGTTTATATATAGGGATCAAGCCAACGCAGTTCTGTGATAGGATAATATTTTTAATCCCTGTGATTGTTAAGGGATATGTTGAGATAAGTTGATTTTATTTTTTTAGAGTTATATTAGCGTTGTGATTCTTTCCTGATTTGAAAGAATCGTTTGGAGATATTTTTTAGTAATTGATTGATTTAGATTGATTGTTTCCTCGTTTCAGAGAGAGGATATTACTTAGTGGTTAAGCAATAATTATTATTAGATCAATATTGGGAAATTAGGAAATAATTGAGGCAACCAAAATTATGGCGTAACAACTACCCCCAGTTCTTCAGTGCAGCTTGATGGACTGGAGAACTAAGCGTGCTTTGATATTCCGAATTTCCTGAGTCAATGAAACAACTAGGAGTAGAAGATTAGCAGATAATATGAAGAAGATAATTACCCGTAATATGCCTGTAAAATCGAGAGAGACAACATGATGTGCCCGTAATATGTCTGTGCTTGCGAGAGAGACAACATGCGAGATGTGAGAAGAACATATGTACGAGTAACTTTGTAAGTGTAGGAGAATGAGAATTAGATAATTACCTCGCCTTCTTATACACTCTATGCAAAACAGAGTTTAAGAAAAGGGAAGAGTAACCTCGCCTTCTTATACACTCTATGCAAAACAGAGTTTAAGAAAAGGGAAGAGTAACCTCGCCTTCTTATACACTCTATGCTAAGCAGAGTTTAAGAAAAGGGAAGTGTAACCTCGCCTTCTTATACACTCTATGCAAAGCAGAGTTTAAGAAAAGGGAAGAGTAACATCGCCTTCTTATACACTCTATGCTAAGCAGAGTTTAAGAAAAGGGAAGAACTATATTCTTGGTGAGCTTTCCGGAAGTACGGATAAGCACCCCGGAAGTACGGGTTTACCAAGGTACTCCAAGCAACACCTTCCATAAAGAAGGGCCTTCAAAATAATTCCAAGCAACACCTTCATAAAGAAGGCCTTAAAAAATAATTTTCAAGCAACACCTTAAAGAAGAGCCTTCAAAAATAATTCCAAGCAACACCTTAATCAAAGAAGGGCCTTCAAAAATATTAACATCTTCAATAGAGGGTCTTCAAAAATAATTTCCAAGCAACACCTTAAAGAAGGGCCTTCAAAAATAATTCCCAAGCAACACCTTACAAAAGGGCCTTCAAAAATAATTCAAGCAATACCCTCCGCAAATAAGGGTCTTCGAAAATATCACACAGAGACAACCACAAAATCTAAGAATGTCCAATGTTTACGAGTAAATGTATGATGCACATGATGATATGAATGAATGCATGATGCGAATGATGCACATGATGATATTAATAAATGCATGATGCGAATGATGCATGGCCTTCAAAACAAGATTACCCCGAAGGGTCTTCAAAAAACGATCACCACTTAGGGACTTCAAACAAGATTATCATCTTCAAAAGAGGGTCTTCAAAAATAATTTCCTCTTCGAAAGAGGGTCTTCAAAAATATTATCCTACTCGAAATAGGGTCATCAAAAATATTATCCTTCTTCGAAAGAAGGTCTTCAAAAATATTATCCTACTCGAAATAGGTTCTTCAAAAATATTATCCTCCTTGAAAAAGAGAGCTTTCAAAAACATTACCCTTGTCCATGCACGAGCTAGTGAAGTAATCAAATCATGTGCTACGAATATTGCATCACAATTCTTTCACATCTCCATTATTCAGATTCTGTCAAGATCCGTTTTTACCTTTTTGTCCCCGTAAACGATATTTTCTTGGAAAATACAAAACATGAAAGTTGCAGGAAACGAAAAGAGCTTTCCGATGATATATGGACCGTCAGAAACGGACTTATAACGAATCGGGAATCGAATAAAACATCTGTTGATTAACTTCTCAATACTGAAAAACGGGACCTGATTATGTTTTCTTTATTTTGAATAGAACCACGAACCACCGCTTCCACCGTTTAGCTCCTCCATTAAAGCCGCTCCAGATCCATAATAACCCCCCATGCGTATTGTATAGATTGATTGTCCTCCACAATCAAAAAGTATCCCCTCCTTCTAGCGCCAATTGTTAACGGAGGAATTTGGTGATAACAAATTTCGGGGATTGCTGGAATAACGAAATTGTGAAAATAGGGGGATTTGGGATTTTTGGATGTTTGGGGCTGGACTTGAAAGGTGTCTCGACTTGTTAGATGTGTCGGATTCTATTCCAAGATGCCTGCGTACCCTGTTTATATATAGGGATCAAGCCAACGCAGTTCTGTGATAGGATAATATTTTTAATCCCTGTGATTGTTAAGCGATATGTTGAGATAAGTTGATTTTATCTTTTTAGAGTTATATTAGCGTTGTGATTCTTTCCTGATTTGAAAGAATCATTTGGAGATATTTTTTAGTAATTGATTGATTTAGATTGATTGTTTCCTCGTTTGAGAGAGAGGATATTACTTAGTGGTTAAGCAATTAATTATTACTAGATTCATATTGGGAAATTAGGAGATAATTGAGGCAACCGAAATTATGGCGTAACATCAAGCATACAAGCAAGCGAGCTTGAAATATTTTTATTGTTACTTGTGGTGGTTCTGACTTGAAAAATCATAAGAGTCTCCGTTGTGATCGTTGCAAGACTAGATATATGCATGAGGAAGTAAATCCGGTAATTTGTACGTGACACAAAAACGATAAGACAATTTATTATTTGACATGAAAGTACACGAAATAAATGTATTTATTTTAATTTTAAATATATTTATTCAAACAAAAACACGTTATTTTATCAAAGTCTGGTTCAAATTTTGACCCAAAAAATTCGAATTGACAGTAGGGAAAGACCTTCGATGCTATTTCTTGGATTAATATAAGAGGCTAAGGAATTTTATTTCTTTTCCCTACTACTTGCAAAGCTTCATTTTTGGTGTAGATGTGTGTGACTCTCTCATGCCCCCAACGCATCAATGACCGTGCATAAACCTTTTGGTGTAGATGGGATGAGCCAGTGGCAGTATTTTCCAGATAGCAATTCATAGAACCTTAACATAGAAACAATGTGCTGATAATGCTGAACATAAAGGTGAGTGTTCGAGCTTAAAAATCGATCCCAGCGACACCCTGATCAGATCCTAAGTGACACAGTTCTACTTGACTAAACAAGTATTAATATCTAACTTCACTATATAATATATAGTAGATTAAACTTATGCGGATATTTAACATGATCGACATGAAAATACTTAAGAACCTCCCACCCCACGAATGTAAATCTTTATTTCTTTGAAATGGCATTCCCTTGCTTAATTTAGCCAAAGATTCAAGTTAGTACAAACTGAAACTGGTGTTAAAATTATGAACCCAACTCTGCAGAAACTCTGTGAGGCTCGGTATGAAAAGCAGGCACCTTCGTTTACAAGCTGATCAAATAAAACAAAGAACCCCTCAAAGATGCAAAAAAATCACAGATGTTAAAGTCTTAAATTATCCAAATTTCATGCACTAGCACTACTAGAAAAAGGTCAATAGACATCGCCCATATAACATCAGTTGTTGGGACCACCGATGTAAAAGATCTTAATTAACATCAGTTTCAAAATAACTGATGTCTATGTATTGTTACAACATCAGATTACATCTGAACCGATGTATAAACGTTGTCTTTAAAAATATTTAATCACCCGCTAATACTTCCCCCCTTATACCAAATGTTTCCCCCTAAAATTTCCCCCCTTGGCCAATTTTTATTCCCCCCATTTTTTTCAGTTGTTGTACTCCTCTCCCCTAAATCAGACAAAAGTAAAAACATAATAAAATTAAAACAAAACTTCTCTCTCTCTCACTCACCTATCTCTCTCTCGAACTCACCCTCCTCACTCGACCTCACCCATCTATCTCTATCGAACCCTATCTATTTTTCACCCTTCTCTCTTTTTCACTCTCTCTTTCAATGCGTAAGCTTAATCATTCAAATCGAAATCACGCCTCAAGTTATATTGGTCAAATCGACCAATATAGTAAAGCTCAATCGAAGGTTCCAATATGTTTGTTAACTACTACAAAATCGAATCGATAAGTGAGTAAACAAGCATGTGTATAGAAACTCTAATTAGTTTAATTCAGTGAAAATTTGGGGGTGTTTGAACTCGAAACCCTAATTTTCACTTTCTGGAAATATGTTTCTAAACTTGAGAGACGTGAAACAAGAAGATATCCGGAGATGTTTTATATTCTGAAGTTTCGTGAATTGGTGAGCTCTTTATCTATTTTAACCACTTTGATATATGTATGTTTGATTATATGTTTTGTGTTTTATTGATGTTTGAGATGTTTGAATTAGTACTTTAAATCAATCATTTGATTTCAAGCTTCTATGCTGAAGACCTGTGAATATAATCATTTGATTATATTCTATGTTTTATTGGTAATATTTTTTTTTCCAGCAGTATGCTTGGTAATGCAGAATGTGGTGCTCCTGAGCTTGACTGGGCATCCTGAAATCTTGGTGTTCTGATGTGGCTCTGGTGTTCATCGCAACCTGGGTGTTCATCGCCACTGCCTGTATGGTTTGGTAAGTTTCTGATTCGGGTATTGGTGGACTGCTATCTAGTGAATTTTACTTTTTAAACATCTTATAATGCTGATGGTGCGTAATAGGACGCTGATCTATGACAAACACATGGTTTTGTGTGATTCATTTCCGAGGTGCATCGACCTAATCAGGTTGTATTCACTCCAGGACAGCAAAACAAATGTTTTCTTTGTGGTCAAATGGGCCACATGGCCGCAGAATGTGAAGGGAAGGCTAAAAGGAAGATTTTAACTTTGTGTTATTTTTTGTATACTTCCATGCATTCTTTTTTTCATACAGAATTATATGTCACTTGCACTAAATTTGGTATCTTCATATTATACATGATCCTTCAACACTACCTGGCTTGTGTAATTTGTTTTAGAAACTCGTGTCTCGTGATGCTTATTGTTTCTCCAATCCCATTGTTTAGTTGGTCAAGTTGAAGTATATATGAGGCTGTTTTAGGTCCTAACAGTTCTCCTTTAGCAGGACACACAACCATTTTTACCTGTTGAAATGGTGGAACATCTGAGGATGGGTATTGGATCTAAAGGACAGGTAGCAATTCACTTCTTGTCTTTTCAAGCTAAGCGTTTGCTTCCTTTTGCAATTGGCTGCTTTCATATTTTTTCTTTCTTACATGGGTGGGTGGGTGGGAGGGGAAGTTTGCGGAAAGATATATAGGAGTCAGTGCCAGCCTTCATGTGAACGTGAAGGCATATCTCAGTTTTTTAGAATAATTAATTTTCCTTTCAATCCAGATGACTGCGAAACTCTATTGATGCAGATTGTTCACATTGAAGATATCCCTGGCAGAAAAGCAAACTATGTTTACTAGATTGTATAGCCACCAGGTATGGAGGCTTGCCTAATATTTGTGATCCTTTTCGATTCTTAACTTTCTGCTCATATATGTATACCTTTGCTGTACACGCAGACAGAATCAATTAAAGATTCTCTTGCTAGAAAAAATGTAGTTGTGGCAACCATGACATCCAGTGGGAAATCTCTTTGCTATAATCTGCCAGTCTTGGAAGTACTATCTCAGGATTTGTCTGCTTGTGCTTTTTACCTTTTCCCAACAAAGGTCATCTGCACTAGACTTTGTGTGTTTTCTTATATTTATTTGTGCTGTGAAATCACACATTTTAAAATTTATTATTTTAGCCTTCTGGTTGAGTTTAAGTGTTTAGTATAATTTATACCAAATTGGTTGTTGATGCAGGCTTTAGCTCAAGACCAACTGCGAGCGTTGTCAGAAATAGCAAAAGAGTTTAGTACCAGCTTAAATATAGGCACATATGATGGAGATACTTCGCAGGATGATCGGCTGTGGTTGAGGGACAATGCTAGACTCGTATGGTTGCTTGAGATGGGGATTTTTCTACTGCAACTTCTGCTAATCCGCGCGAGTGTATAATCCTTTGTACTGCTCATCACTTGAGACTATTACTTAAATGTCTAAAGATTTGAAACCTTTTTCGGATATTAATTTAACAAAATGGTCTCTGTTTCTGGGTTTAGGACAAGGTGAAAACTGAGGATTTCTGGAATGTATCATAACTGTGTTATTTTACATAGGCTCCGTGGTTTTCTTGTGAAGTAGCCAAGTGATTACCATCTAGTATCTAGGTTAATGGATATCTTGTTTTTTTTAATCAAATGACCACAATAGTATTAATTAAATTCTCCTTTTGTCCTTCAATTTCTTTAATGCCTGCTATCTAGGGTGCAATAAATCTCCTTTTGATCGTTTGGTCAATTTTGTCTGTATTAGCGCTACTTCTTAAGTTTTCTTGTACACTGATGCTACAAAATTATACAAAAGTGTCCTCAGTTTTTTTTAATTCTTTGTTAGCCAAACATGAGCAGGGTCGAACATTTCATCCAAGCAGTGGGATCATATGAAGACAAAATCTTTAGTAAAAGAGCTCGGTTGCATCAGGTTTATTACAGCGATTTTTTTTTAGTAGATGTTACTATCTGCTATGAATATTGGAATATTATCTCTTTACTTGGACAACACCTTAAAGGTCTAGGCTTTAAATATTCAGTTGATTTATCTCAAAAGTATGTATTCTGAAGTTTCCGCTGTAGTCTGTATATCTATAGGAAGTGTAATTAGGCTCAAGAAAGTCTGTAAATGAGGAACTGATTAGTATCTTTTTGACTCATCTGGGTTACTTTGTCTATATATGATTGGGAGACTTCTATTGAGGCCTGGAGTCCTACAACAATCAAATTCTGTAATGCCCCTTAGATTTTGTGTGTCAAGTAGTACTTTAAGTTCCTACCTTTGCTTAACGCTTTATAAAAAAGAGAAAAAATAGCAACTCACATTGCCTTTTTTGTGAGAGAAAAAATAGTAACACACGTTGCCTTTTTTGTTCAGCGTCAAGCTGAGAGAGTCAAGCGTGATAAAACTCAAGTGAAAAGAGGAGATGATGCGGAGCCACAGATCAAACCTGATATTGGTCAGTATCTTATTAGTGAAACTTTGATATATTTGGTTAAGTGCATTTACTAGATTTTATCATTGTTTCTTTGCAGGAAATTTTACTAGATAATCCAGCCTGCTTTCACAATGTGAAATTAATGGGTGTTCAAAACATATGCAAGAGCCAAAAGTCTAACCCGCGGAAGGAGTTTGATGTGGTGCGTTAGGAGACTCGAGTTTAAATGACTAGTAATGTAATGGCATTTTGACTTGATGATGTAGTAGCTTTGAGAATTATGTTTTCGGTTTCATCGTTGTTATAGTGGAATCTTTCGAATTGTTTTGGTAATGATAATCAAAGTTTTGGTTATTTATATATGATAGCTTGGGGTTATTTTTGGTTTTGCTATATTTTGGTGCTTATATACATGATTAGAGCAGGAAAATGTTTAAACAAAGACATCAGTTTATAAACAATAATTAATATCCAAGAGGACAATTTACATCAAAGCCGATGTTAAAGATTTTAGACATCAGCTAGAAACTGATGTGAAGAAAAATTCAACCGATGTCTTTGTCGGTGTAGAGAAAAGTCCTTGTCTTTTACATCAGTTCATGGATGATGTCTAAGAACATTTATAACATCGGTAACTTACATAAAACTGATGTTTTAGATACTTTTAGACATCGGTCAAAAACCGATGTAAAAGGGTATGACTTTTCTCTACACCCACCAAGACATCGGTTGAAAAATTGGCAGACATCGGTTTTTAACTGATGTCTATTGACTGTTTTCTAGTAGTGTAGAATAAGAAAAAAAAAAGCCGCCATATCCATCTGTCCGACTGTCATATGTCCATACTATAATTTGAAATAAAACACATTAGAGATTTAATTGAAGAGTTCCTGTAACATGATCCTCTTGGACTTTATCACTGATCTTTAATAGAGAACACTACAACACAAACATAAAACTTAACAAGAAATGAAAGCCAAATGCCATAGTTTTGGCAGCCTATGCTCTAATAATTGCTTAAAGAAAAAGATATTATGCTTTGTTAGTCTTAACATTCGTGTTAAACACTAAAACAACTCTGGTAACAGAATCGTAATAGAAATGTAGAGAGAGAAAGTAAAGTTTTACATTGATCAGAAAAACTGAAAAATCACCTTACACCTTAATCAAGTCCTATCATTTGTTATATACAAGTCTAACTTCACTTGTTAAACTGTAACTAAAAACTCTAACTCACTGCTGACCGTAAAACATTATTAAAGGGCAGAATAGTAAATTACAAATTATAATATTGAAAATAGTTCAGTAGTGTTAATATTCCCCCCTCAGATGGAATGGGGATGCTTAACATTCAATCCGGATAATAGAAGCCAATGAGCATCTCTAGTTAAACCCTTTGTAAAAATATCTGCCAGCTGAGAAGAACTAGGAATATAGATAGGCTTGATGAACTGAGCCTCAACCTGTTGTCTAACATAATGACAATCAATGGCAAAGTGTCTTGTCTTAGGATGAATAACATGATCTGTAGCTATATCCAAAGCTGCCTGGTTGTCATAATGAAGAACAACAGGTGATGTTTGTGGCACCTGTAACTCAGATAGTAAAAGATGCATCCAGGACAATTCACAAATAGTTTCTGCAATAGACCCGAGTTCTGCCTCTGCAGTAGACTTAGATACAACCTTTTGTTTTCTAGAGCACCAAGTGACTAGACAATCTCCCAACAAAAGACAAAAAACAGTAACACTTCTGGATGTTTTTAAGCAAGCGCCCCAATCACTATCACAATAAGCTACAAGCTTTAAGGTAGAAGTTGAAGAATAGAAAAGACCATGAAAAAGAGTTCCCTTAAGGTATCTTAACACTCTCTGAACAACAAGCATATGAGGAACTCTAGGATTGTGTAGAAATTGACTGTGATGATTGACAATATAGGCTATATCAGGCTTAGAAGTTGTGAGATATAGCAATTTACCAACAAATTTCCTGTAAACAAAAGCATCAGCATCTTCATCAGACAACTTGATAGTGTAATCAACAGGTAAAGATAAGGGTTTGGCATCTTGCAAACCAGCATCTTTAAGCAAATCATGAACAAATTTGTGTTGATGTAAGTATATACCACTAGAAGTCCTATGAATCTCTAATCCCAAATAGTATTTAATCAAGCCAAGATCCTTAATAGTGAAGGCTGTATGAAGAACAGTTTTAACATGGCTGATAAATTGAGAATCATTGCCAGTTAGAAGAAAATCATCCACATAAACCAGACCAATAACAAAAGAAGTGCCATTGGTGAAAAGTAAACAAAGAATAGTCTGCAACTGTCTGTTTAAATCCCAACTAAAGTAGAACAACACCTAATTTCTCAAACCATTGTCTAGATGCTTGTTTAAGACCATGTAAAGACTTAAGCAATTTACACACTAAACCTGAACCATAAGCAGGATGTCCCTTGGGTAATTCCATACAAACTTCTTCAGGAAGATCTCCATGTAAGAAAACATTATTAATGTCCAGTTGATATATAAGCCAGTTTTTAGCAGATGCGATTGCTAACAAAGTTCTAACTGTAGACATCTTAGCTACAGGAGCAAAAGTGTTATGATAGTCTTCTCCTTCAATCTGTGTGAAACCTTTAGCCACAAGTCTGGCCTTAAACTTATCAAGTGATCCATTTGCAAGAAATTTAAGTTTATAGACTCATTTACAACCTACACTTTCTTGCCTGCAAGAGGTTTGACTAAAATCCAGGTTTCATTAGATTCAAGAGCATTCAATTCCTTTGTCAGGCTTCAGCCCATCTAGAGTCACTACAAGCTTGATTGTAAGTGTATGGCTCTTTGAGAGAAGTATCTGATTGAAGTGCACAAGTATATACTGTGGTAGTAGGTGAATAATGGCTGAAATTATACTTATTACTGTCAATAGGACAGTTTAGAAGAACAGATTGAACTGCAAAATTTGTATCATGATGAGAAGCAGAAGAAACCAAATAATCTTTCATCCAGGAAGGCTTAAGTTTACTCCTAAGAGAAACTCTGGATGTCACAAGAGAAACATCAGCAGAAGATGTATCAATAGTACTTGTATTATATGAAGAAGAATCATGGCTAGTGACAGAGTCAGAAATATTGTCAAGAACTTCTGGTTCACCAGTAGGATTAGAAGAGATAGATATATCTGGAAATTAACTTGCAGAGGAGTGTCTTCAGTATCATAAATGATGGGAGGTGTATAAGGTAATGAAGGAGGATATGAAGAATTATGAAAAGGGAAGACATCTTCATGAAAAACAACAAGTTTAGAAGTATGAATCTGTTTGGTGACAAGATCAAGCAGTTTATACCCTTTTTGATGTAAAGGATATCCATTGTAAATAGTAGGAATAGCTCTGGGAGCTAATTTGTCTGAATGATGAACAGTCATGTAAGTTAGACAACCAAAAACCTTAACAGTATCATAACAAGGTGGTTTCCTATACAATTTTTCATAAGGACAAATAAAAACCTAGAACTGATGTGGGAATTCTGTTGATAAGGTAGGTGGAATTTAATAAACAATCACCCCAAAAATGAGAAGGTAAGTGAGATTGAAATAAAAGAGCTCTAGTCATTTCAAGAAGATTCCTATGTTTCCTTTTTTAATCTTCCATTTTGTTGGGGAGTATATGGACAAGTGGTTTGATGAACTATACCATGTGTAGTAAAGAAAGACATTAATGCAACATTCACAAATTCACCTCCATTCTCAGTTCTAATACATTTAATAGAAATATGAAATTGAGTAAGTACATGTGCACAAAAATCTTGAATTGATTGAATAGCATGTTGCTTTGTAGGAAGAAAAATAGTCCAAAGTACTCATCAACAATAGTGAGAAAGTATTTACAACCATTACAAGTGGAGATTTTGTAAGGTCCCCAAAGATCACAATGAACAAGATCAAAAGCCAAAACAACTTGTGAAGCACTATAAGAGAAAGGTAAATGACATTGTTTAGCCCTTGGGCAAACATCACAATGTTCTGAATAGGCAGAACTAGAAATATGAAGTGAGGAAATTTTAAAAATGACAGATAATGGAATATGACCTAGACGTTTGTGCCAAACTGAGGTAGAAGATGCCTTTGTGATAGACATGACATGAGCAGAGGAAGAGGTATTCTGAAGTTGATATAAACCTCCAACAAGATTACCAAGAACCAATTCCTTCTTCTGGAGTTGGTCCTGCAAAATACATTGAGTAGCAGTAAAGAAAATCTTTGAATGAGTTTGAACAAATAAACAGTTGATAGACAAGAGGTTGAAGTGAAAAGTAGGAACTAGTAGAACATTGTCAACAGTTAAAGACAATGACTGAAGAAACACAGAGCCAAAATGAGTAACCATGACAGTAGTCCCATCTAGAAACTTAACTGATAATGGAGTAGATAAACACTGAATATTATGCATCAAATCTTTATAACAACACATATGACTAGTTGCACCAGTGTCTAAAACCCAAACATTATTATGTATGATGACATTAGATTACAGAGAAAGAGCAGTACCTGCTATGATTTGATTGAAATGAAAAAGATTACTAGAGGTAGGAGAAGGTAATTGAGATGTAGTGGATGGTCCCTTTTGCATGCATTGCATCAGAGAATGCATATGGTTTTGTAGAGTTTCCATTTGGCTAGCAAAGTTGGAAGGAACAGTATCAGCAGAAGAAACAACAACTACAGATTGAGTAGGTTCCATGCATGAAGACTTTGCTGCAGAGTTACTAACTTGCATAGCTTGAGACTTATTGTTGAAAGACTGTTGGAACCTGTTAGTAATACCAAACTTCTTCTTCCCTTTATTGTTAGGATGATAAGGATGATCAATAGGGTATCCAACTACCTTATAACATTTTTCTTTGACATGAACTTTGCTATGATGGTAAGAACATTCAGGAACAGAAGACACAGAAGTCCTGTCACCAAACTTGGATACTTGAGGTTGATACTTTGGGAGATTGACCATCATAGCAACATGAGAACTTGAGCCATGAATTTGTCTCTGTTTCTCCTCTTATTTAAGAAGCATAAAAGCTTGATTCCTACTAGGCCACAGATTCATCATCAACAATTGACCTCTAGCAGCAGTGAAACTAGAATGTAAATCCATTAAAAACTGAATCAACCTAGTCTTTTCAAGTTGATCATCCCATTCCTTAGAAGCTTCACAAGTACACTGAATCTTAGGTTCTAAAGCTTTTAACTCATCCCAAAAACCTTTGAGTTTACGAAAATAAAACTCTACAGAATCATTCCCTTGCTCGAATTTAAACAAATCTCTCTGAATTTCATAGACTTTATGGCCATTAACAGTAGCAAAACGCTCATTCAATTCATTCCAAACAGTCTGAGCGTTGTCCAAATAGTTCATACTATTACTAATTTCATCAGAAACAGTGTTAAGAATCCATGTGATCACCATATCATTAACACGTTTCCATTGAGCAAAGAGAGGAGATGTGTCAACAGGAGATGCAAAATCACCATTAACTACAACAAGTTTGGTTTTAGCAGAAAGAGCAATTTGCATCGAACGTTTCCATGAGGCATAATTTTCAGATCCAATTAATTTCTTAGAGATAAGAATCATTCTTGGCTGATCGTTATTATGTAAATATAGAGAATGTGCATTACTATCAACAGATTCAGGATAAACTGGTGTAGTAGGAGATGCACCAGGGCGTTGAGTGTTCGTGTTATTAGTGTTTGATGTACTCGCCATTAAAACATGAGCATAAGTGTGAACAATTGCAGGCATTCAAGAACAGAGAATCAACTATATCAGCAAAGAAGAAGAAGTTGCGGAAGCGTAAACTTACAAAGACAAACAATCGAACAAATTGAATGCACAAACTGAATGCGAGCTAGACTGAACTGAACAAATCAATCGATCAAGAACATGAACAGAAAATTGATCGCAGCACGAACAATCACCGATCAATCACAGAAAAATGACAATTCAATCAAAAAGCAATCACTGATCTTTAATCAATCACCGATATAGAGAAAGGATTGAAGAACAAAACGATGTTCTCGAAGCTCTGATACCAACTTAACATTCGTGTTGAACACTAAAACAACTCTCGTAACAGAATCGTAACAGAAATGTAGAGAGAGAAAGTAAAATTTTACATTGATCAGAAAAACTGAAAAATCACCTTACACCTTAATCAAGTCCTATCATTTGTTTATATACCAGTCTAACTTCACTTGTTAAACTGTAACTAAAACTTCTAACTGACTGTTGACCGCAAAACATTACTAAAGGGCAAAATAATAAAATACAAATTATAATATTGAAAATAGTTAAGTAGTGTTAATAGGTAGACGGTTTTAACACGCTTTGGATCAAGGCCTAACAATTTACTAATACTACATATTATATATTTTCCGAACTTCTTCTCATATTACTCGCCAGCTCTTAACTTCTTCTGTCCATCTGAATCAATAGGTATCTACTTATCTCTCTTGTTTTTAGTTCCTTTTTAGCAGTTTTTAGCGATTCAACATATTTGTTTATGACTGCACATATGATGTATAATTATATGTGCCCACACCACACTTAGTATTTGGCATGAAAAAGTACGAAAAAGGTGAAAGTTGAGGAGCCTAGTTAAGATTTAATCATGTGTAGTGTATCTGACATTCCAATTGTCGGAAAAGCTGTGGACAAGATTTCGGAGGTCATAGTTGATGCAGGAACTCGTGGTGTAGGTTACTTATTTTGTTACAAAGGTCTTGTTAATGATCTCAAAACCACTAAGCTCAAGGAACTGGAAATTCAGGAGGAAAGTATCGCAAGAAAAGCAGCTGCAGAGAAAAATAATGGAAAAGTAATATTGAAACATGTAATCGATTGGCAGGATGACGTGGTGGAGACTAAAGATCGAGTGAACGTTTTTCTAGAGAAATACGAACAGAGACCCTTCGGGATATGCTGCTTCAAAGCTCTGCGTATCCCTAATTTGTGATGAAATTGCACAGCAACCACCTTATGAAAATGTTCCAATATCAGCTGGTGATACCTACCACAACTTTGAATCTAGACAATCAGCTTATGGGAATATTTGGGAGGCGCTTGTGAACAAAGATGGTGTTTCCGTACTTGGTATATATGGAATGCCAGGCGTGGGCAAAACTCGAATGGTGGAAAACATTTGGGAGGAAGCCAAAGAGAAGGGGATCTTCGACAAGGTTGCACGAGCCAATGTTGGCAAAGAAAAGTTGGATGTGAAAAATATACAAGAGCAGCTTGCTTATTGGTTGTCATCTGGAGCCAAAAGATAATGAGGAGCATAGAGCTTTTCAAGTGAAGAATAGTTTAATGAATGGAGGTAAGACTCTTGTTATTTTGGATGATGTCTGGCGTCATATTCTATTAGTTAGAATTGGAATTCCATTTAGTGATAGTAGATCTGATGGTTGTAAGATTGTATTCACATCTCGAATGCTAGATGCTTGCTTGAACAACAATTGTAAGAATCCTGTTTGGATTGAGACACTGACAGATGATGAAGCGTGGGAAATGTTCATCAATGTTGTTGGTACATTTAAAATTAACTCTCTGCACGACAAATCCTTGGCAAAGAGAGTGTGCAATAAATGTGCAGGTCTTCCACTCCTTATTGTTGCAGTCGGGAAATCTGTAGCAATTATGCTTGAGTTTCAGTGGAAAGATGCACTTGATCATCTAGAGAATCGTAAAATTGAAAAAATTCCTAGAATAGAGGGAGACTTATATGCTTGTGTTGAGTTGAGTTTTGATGCATTGTACAAAGATGAAAAGATATTTCTTCTGTTATCTTCATTGTTCCGTGAGGATGCAGATATTGATATCCATTTGTTGTTCAAATTTGCAACAGATTCCGAACTGCTAGAGGGAGGAAGAAATAGAGTAGATTCCATTGTTTATAACCTTAAATCATCTTCTTTGTTGCTTCAAGATAGAAGCGATAAATATATCAAACTGCATGACATCATTAGAGATGTAGCAAGATCTATAGCTGCCAGAGCAGAATATGCATTTTTATCAATAAGATGCAACTCATGGTTGCCGGATCATAATGATTATAGGACTCGAAAATTAATATATTTAGATTTGGAGGAAGACAATGTTTGTTTCCCCGATGATCTGGTGTGCCCAGACCTGCATACCTTGTGGCTGCAATCCAACCGTCATAGACAACAACTTTCAGATGGCTTCTTCAACATGTTCCCCAATCTTAGATTTCTGGTCATTCGAAATTTGAATTTTTTCCAGCAGCACTTGTCCAATGAATCCCTGGGAAAACTACGGACGCTAATTCTAGATCATTGCAATTTAGACGAGTCATCTCTCCGCATTGTTAATTTGTTACCGCATGAAGAAATAAAAACAAACCATACAACATTATAATATTAAAAGGACAAATTATTAGCGAACACTCGCACCATCGTTGATTGATGATTCTATATTTCTTCTTCACCGTCGGTTTTCCAGAAGTAAATGCACGCATTCACATTAGAGTTTTACGTTTGACTCTCAAACTCAACATGTTCACGTAACACATCAAACAAACTTGGATACGATAAATCCTAAGACATGACTTTACATAAAAACAAAGTAGATTTTACACAAATATGGACCAGTTTTGACTAATCTTAGATATGCTTTTAAATATTATTGATATTGATATTAGCTTGTGTTAAGAATTTTAAATATTATTGATATTAGCTTCGTACTAGGGGTAATCAAGTCAAGTCGAGCCGAGCACTGCTAGGCTCGAGTTCGAACTCGACTAAAAAGTTCGGGCTCGAGATCGAGACCGAGCCTTCAATTTCAAGTTCGAAGCTCGACTCGTAAAAAGTTCGATATGTTCGAGCTCGGTTCGAAGCTCGAACCAACTTCACCAAATATTGACAAAAGCTCGAATATGATTAGTTCGACTCGAGTATATATATAAATTATATTTAAATATTAAATATTTATATAAAAGTATATTTGTAATATATAAAAATTTAATATAATAAATGCTCGATTAGGCTCGCGAACCTTACAAGATGAGTAATTTGAAGCTCGAACTCGACTCGGTAGAATATTCGAATAGCTCGAGTTCGAGTCCGGCTCGATTATTACCGAGTTGAAGTCGAATATTTTACGGGTCGAGCTCGAGTAGCTCACAAACTATTTGACTCGTTTATGCCCCTAAATTGCACATAGTTAAGATTTAAGAATGATTTGTACAACCTTGACTTAATCGACTAATAAAGGCATATATGTTGGTTGGGTTTTTAATGTTCGATTTTTCGGTTATAAATATTAAATTTAACTTTTCTCAATTTTTTCCAATTTGACTCGATTTTAATTTTAATTTTAGTTGCCATATTATATAATGTGTTCGATTATTTTTAAAAATATATATAAAGACTAACCAGTAACCATACACATATAGCGTGTTTGGTGTGGTCGAAAAAAACAAACACACAGATTGCCAAATGAGCATTGCACAATTTGATTGGTCCAACAAAAAGCACTCGGAATGAGCTATCAACAGTCTATTGTGAACCGTTGATTGAATTATTTTTAAAAACAAACAATTTACACACAGATTGCAAAATGAGCATTGCACAATATGATTGGTCCAACCAAAAGCATGCGGATTGAGCTATATACAGTCTATTGCAAACCGTTGATTGGATTGCTCCATAAACAAAGTTTAAACAATCCTGATCGTTGATTCTAATTCCAAATTCAATATAAATATAGTTTCTTCTTACTTTAAAACTGCGCATCTTTACACACCAAAATTCAAAAAAAAAATCACACTTCAAACCAAACCAAATGGCAGCTCAACCAGCACCTATATCAGAATTTGCCGAACCTAGATTAGTAGTGAAAATGTGTCGAGCTACGGTTAAAGTTGTCATGGGGTTTGCAGTTTGGACGGGTATTATAGTTGGTCAAAAAGATGGGAAATCACTGGTGTTAACTACTGCACAAACTATCCCAGATTGGATGGAAATACTACAACTGAATACAGTTCTGACTATTCAGTTTTATGGAACTGTAGATCTGGAACTTTGTCGCGTCGTGAAGTTGGAGAAGCCGACCGATATAATGCTGCTTGTGGTGGACAAACCTACAAATGAGGAGTATACAGTCAAATTGGCTCTAGAAGGAGAATGGGGCTTGGTTGGGGAATTATTTTCATCATTTTATTCGGTTTTGAATAACATTTGACCGGGTTTTAGTTCCAAGGTTGCCAGTGAAGAATTTTGCTTCGGGATCTATTGGTTGTCGAGAAGATGAAGCCATCTATAAAAATTTGTTAATCGACCCAATATGCAAATCCAAAACATGGTAGCGATATGATAATTTTATAAAGGCAATTAGCGAATATACACAAAATGCAACATAAAAAAAAGAAGCAATTAATTAGATGTACAAACAGTCAATAATGAGAGATAAATACAAACCTTGAGATGAGACAACCGGCGCGAATTAAAAGGCTAGAATGTCGCAAACTTCTAATCCCTAGATTTGGTCGGAAACAACAAAATCCTAAAACCCTGTTATATGTCTATTCGTATTCCAAAACATCACCTTTTACATTTTTTGCCCTGAGATTTGAAAATAGTTTTTTTTAATCTACCCTAGTAGCTGGTCCAACGAAGTTGGCGCGCCAACTAGGTCCTTCAAATTAGGAAAAACCCCTGAAGGCCTTCGACCAAGCAAACCCTTGGAGGCCTTCAAATATTCAACAATTGATGTTAGAGTGCCAACCTAGTTGGGCAACCAACCTAGCTGGGAAGTGTATATTTTGACTAGATAAAACACCTAGAGGCCTTCAATAGTAAGATAGAGTTTGCACGACAACTACTAGAGTTGTTCTTCCATGATAGGTCTTCATTCTTTATAGTGATTATGCGCCCAAAATGGGTATCAATCCCCAAAATATCTGGACATTAGGTTTGTTAAGCCCATTATTTCCTTAGTCAAATTTTGGGTAAAACAACATGTTATTTACACTGGAAAAAAATTCCTCCTCCATGACTCATGCCAAGTTACAGGCCTTTAAGGAAAAAAAATGGAGAACCAATCACCATCCTGGACTGGACCAGTGTACAAAATGAGATTCAGCTAATTTACAGTCACAACATATTATGCGTAGTCCTTGACAAGCTAGTTTCAAGTCTAACCATGTATGTTTAAGCATTCCTATATAGATCACAAATTCACAATTCAAGATGAATAAAAACAGCGTACATACTCAATTTCACTATTAGAGATTAAAAATTAAAGTTACCTTATCATTAATGGTCCAATTGATCTCATACGATAACAACTCATTCTTTGGAAAATTATTCCAACACTTTAAATAATAATTACAACGGTAATAGAATAACATCTCAAAGAAATGGTTGTAAGAAGCGGCAACATCACAAGACAGACATGAAAGATCTAATAAGATTCTCGAGGGCCTTTTCTAGGCTTTTTTCGGTTTGACCCTCGGCTTTAAGGCTTTTCTTAAGTATGTGATGCATACATTTCACATGAGTCACGATCTTGGCTTGAGAACTTGGGATAAGAATATATGAAGAATCATGTCGTTTAAAACACATATCCTTAGAATTGGTTGAAACATTTGGAAGAACAACATTGAGTTTTGCCAACTCTTTTTCTTTAGCTCCCTTATCCATATGAAATTTTGCTCAAATTATGGCCTGGTTAAGCTGTTGTTTCTTGTACTTAATTTGATGGTAAAGTGGTTCCCCCTTCAATGCATGGAATGTGTCTACCGTAACTTTCATCTGCATCCCCACAATGTTTCCTTTTTCATTCACAAGTCCACATCCCAAAAATCCCACCCTAAGATCCAACTTATGTCCGAAATAAACCATTTGGGAATTGTCCTTATCCAACTCCTTCCGCCTAATATTATCAGGTAATTCACGGTAACATACTTTCACCATTTCTATCCTCCATTCATGTCTCCGAAAACTATGATATTCCAACACTTTCAAATTCCATTCCTTCTCAGGAGAAAATTTTAATTTGCAGACTTTTGATGTACAATTGTCGACCACAAACAACGCTATATTAGGCTCGGGAACACAAATTGCAATCTTGTAAGGATGTTTTTGTGGATCTCTATAAAATTCAGCAGTCAATTTTTTTTGAAATTATTTCTAGACTGCCATCGTGGACTCCCTAAGACCTCTGCCACGGTTAACACTACTAATTTGTTTTTTGTCTGAGAAACGACTGTTCCCTACCACCGTTCATTCTCAAGTTGAAGCATTACAGACGCCATTATTAGTTTAGTTCCAAGGTTGCCAGTGAAATTTTTTGCTTCGGGATCTACTGGTTGTCGAGAAGATGAAGCTATATGTAAAAATTTGATAATCGACCCAATAAGAAAATCCAAAACATGGTAGTAATATAAAATTTTTATAAAGGCAATTAGCGAATATACACAAAATGCAACATAAAAAAAAGAAGCAATTAATCAGATATACAAACAGTCAATAATGAGAGATAAATACAAACCTTGAGATGAGTCAATCGGCGCGAATGAGAAGGCTAGAATGTCGCAAACTTCTAAACCCTAGATGTGGTCGGAAACAACAAAATCCTAAAACCCTGGTATGTGTCTATTCGTATTCCAAAACATCACTTTTTACACTTCTAGCCTAGTAGATGGTCCAACGAAGTTGGCGCGCCAACTAGGTCCTTCAAATTAGGAAAAACCCCTGAAGTCTTTCGACCACGCAAACCCTTGGAGGCCTTCAAATATTCAATAATTGATGTTAGAGTGCCAACCTAGTTGGGGAACCAACCTAATGTGTCTACTGTAACTTTCATCTGCATTCACACAATGTTTCATTTTTCATTCATAAGTCCAGCTCCCAAATATCCCACCCTAAGATCCAAATTATGTCCGAAATAAACCATTTGGGAATTGTCCTCATCCAACTCTTTCCGCCTAATATCATCCGGTAATTCACGGTAACATATTTTCCCCGTTGCTATCCTCCATTCATGTCTCCGACAACTATGATATTCCAACGCTTTCAAATTCCATTCCTTCTCGGGAGGAAAATTTAATTTGCAGACTTTTGATGTACAATTGTCGACCACAAGCAACGCTATATTAGGATCGGGAACACAAACTGTAATCTTATAAGGATATTTTTGTGGATCTCTATAAAATTCAGCAATCAATTTTTTTTGGACTTGTTCCCTAGACTGCCATCGTGGACTCCCTAAGACCTCTGCCACAGTTAACACTACTAATTTGCTTTTTGTCTGAGCAACGACTTTTCCTGACCACCGTTCATCCTCAAGTTGAAGCATTACAAACGCCATTATTAGTTTAGTTCCAAGGTTGCCAGTGAAATTTTTTGCTTCGGGATCTACTGGTTGTCGAGAAGATGAAGCTATATGTAAAAATTTGATAATCAACCCAATAAGCAAATCCAAAACATGGTATCAATATGACAATTTTATAAAGGCAATTAATGAATATAAACTAAATGCAACATAAAAAAAACAATTAATCAGATGTACAAACAATAAATAATGAGAGATAAATACAAACCTTGAGATGAGCCAACCGGCGCGAATGAGAAGGCTAGAATGTCGCAAACTTCTAAACCCTAGATGTGGTCGGAAACAACAAAATCCTAAAACTCTGGTATGTGTTTATTCATTCCAAACGTCACATTTTACATTTTTTGCCCTGAGATTTTGAAAATAGTTTTTTTTTATCTACCCTAATAGTTGTTCTAACGAAGTTGGCGCGCCAACCAGGTCCTTCAAATTAGGAAAAACCCCTGAAGGCCTTCGACCAAGCAAACCCTTGGAGGCCTTCAAATATTCAACAATTGATGTTAAAGTGCCAACCTAGTTGGGGAACCAACTTAATGTGTCTACCGTAACTTTCATCTGCATTCACACAATGTTTCATTTTTCATTCACAAGTCCAGCTCCCAAATATCCCACCCTAAGATCCAAATTATGTCCGAAATAAACCATTTGGGAATTGTCCTCATACAACTCCTTCCGCCTAATATCATCTGGTAATTCACGGTAACATACTTTCCCTGTTGCTATCCTCCATTCATGTCTCCGACAACTATGATATTCCAACGCTTTCAAATTCCATTCCTTCTCGGGAGGAAAATTTAATTTGCAGACTTTTGATGTACAATTTTTGACCACAAAAAACGCTACATTAGGCTCGGGAACACAAACTGCAATCTTATAAGGATATTTTTGTGGATCTCTATAAAATTCAACAGTCAATTTTTTTGGACTTGTTCCCTATACTACCATCGTGGACTCCCTAAGACCTCTGCCACAGTTAACTCTACTAATTTGCTTTTTGTCTGAGCAACGACTATTCCTGACCACCGTTCATCCTCAAGTTAAAGCATTATAGACGACATTATTAGTTTAGACGACATTTCTTGCCCTGAGATTTTGAAAATAGTTTTTTTTATCTATCCTAGTAGTCGGTTCAACGAAGTTGGCGCGCCAACTAGGTCCTTAAAATTTAGAAAACCCCCTGAAGGCCTTCGACCAAGCAAACCCTTGGAGGTCTTCAAATATTCAACATTTGATGTTAGAGTGCCAACCTAGTTGGGGAACTAACCTAGTTGAGAAGTGTATCTTTTGACTAGGTAAAACCCCTAGAGGCCTTCAATAGTAAGATAGAGTTGGCACGGTAATATTTATTGCGCGACAACTACTAGAGTAGTTCTTCCATGATAAGTCTTCATTAAATCTTCGTTCTTGATAGTGATTATGCGCCCAAAATGGGTATCAATCCCCAAAATATCTTGACATTAGGGTTGTTAAGCCCATTATTTCCTTAGTCGAATTTCGTGTATAACAACATGTTATTTACAATGGAAAAAAATTCCTCCTCCCTGACTCATGCCAAGTTACAGGCCTTTAAGGAAAAAAATGGAGAACCAATCACCATCCTGGACTAGACCAGTGTACTAAATGAGATTCAGCTAATTTACAGTCACAACATATTATGCGTAGTCCTTGACAAGCTAGTTTCAAGTCTAACCATGTATGTTTAAGCATTCCTATATAGATCACAAATTCACAATTCAAGATGAATAAAAACAGCGTACATACTCAAGTTCAATTTGAGAGATTAAAAATTAAAATTACCTTATCATAAATGGTCCAATTGATCTCATACGAGAACAACTCATTCTTAGGAAAATTCTTCCAACACTTTAAATAATAAGTTCCCGTGCACGAACGATCAAGGATGCCAACAAGTATTTTCCGATACTCCAAATAACACCCAAAAGATTATATTATAATATATACTTCTATAGTTAGTGGGCTGTTTGAGAAAGTGAACAGTGTGTGTTGTTTGATGTCTGTGCTAGCTATCTCAAGGTATCTCTCTGAACTTTTTACAAACACTTTATAATTTAAATATGAGATACTAAGCTTGTTAACACAAGAATAATTATAATTTAAGACCTCAGATTTGTAACAGCTTAGCAATGTTAAAAATCAATGGGAGAAAAACAACGGGTGAAAAATAAAACCTTTGACTGATTAGATTTTGTACATGTATATTTGGTAATAAAATAATAACATAAAATAGATTATTTTTTTTTTATTTTATTTTTAATACTTGGATACCAATAAAATATCCAACTATCTCCCCCAAAAATAAAATTTAAGAAAAGAAAAAATAGTATAACAAATATATTATGGAGCTTATTTTATTATGTATTCAATACGGGTAGCTTCTGAACTCGCACCTAGTGACATTTGTCGCAGTTTGAAGAAACTAAGTGGACTACGCTTGGAACTTGAATCTTTTAGCCAAACATAGACAAAAGCACACATAATACGGAAAATCAATTGTTAGGGCTTGCGCTTTAATGACCATGTGCAATAACCGACTCATGAGAGTTTTAGAGATTAGCCTATACCTCATAGTTGCGGCCACACAACTCCTCTCACGTAGGTAAGTCCTCAAAGGTATTAGTGAACGGAAAAATACCTCACAAATTCTGCCTTAAGACTTATTAAGAGTGTAAATATACTCAACCTTACTGTTCACTATATAAGCACTTCATCATCGTAGGAATGGGGTAAAAGAATGTATCATGTACATCTTCTAAGGAGCGTAACTCCATTTATTGAAGGCTCTCACGCAATCATCTGTCCAGTTTGTTTCTACCCTTGGAACTTATAAATCAAGTTGGGTTGCCACTGCCGATGATGCAAAATTATGAGCTTTTCCTATTCTCCTCGATGAATCTAGGACCTCGAATATTTCTAGATAGACCCATTGTCTCATGGACAAAAATTAGGGCCAAATAATAATATTTTCATGAAGTATACTTCCAAGTCTTCGGTGCACCAGGCCTTTTATTAATAATTTTCTGCTTCAATTTACAAACAACAAAACTAACCGAAAATGTTGGTGTTAACATAATATTAACCAGTAATAGGTTTTCGTGTACCACATTTATGATATATATCATCTCATAGTTGTGCCAGCTGCAAGTATTTGATCGATCCTTTATTACGAATTTTCTGTTAGAACTTATAAACACCAAAAAACTAAACATAATGTTAGTAGAAATAGTAATTCTTTTTAGCGATATTAAATTTTCGGGTACCACACAAATTTTAGGATATGTCACCAACAGCTGCAAGTCGTCGGTGCACCATGCCTTCATTCCAGTATAAAAGGGAACTGGAAACACCAAGTTAAACAAAAACCTACAAGCCTGCAAAATACTAATCAGCTTATAAGGATCATCGCCGGCAACATAGTATTATATTTACAGAGAACCTTCGTTCTATAATCCAAAACTTCTCAGATCAGATACAAAACCTGTTTGGTGAAGTGGACAACAATACAGGAGCAAGCTCAACTTCAGCAACTTCAAAAAGTTAGTATCACAACATAATATAAGAACATGTGTTAAAGAAAATTTGTTCCCTCAATCACATTTTTCTGATATGGATGTTATCACATTCCCCGCACCTCATTTATAATCTAGTAACTCGTGTCCATATTGTTGTCAATTTTACTTGTTTCTGAGCCTATACTAAGACAGTGACAATAAAATAACTACAGGGTAGCCAATGCGTTAAACAAGACCCAATTTTGTTAATATCGGATGGACTTCAAAATGCCACATGGCTGATTAAGAATATAACAGATAGCAAAACACGCAAGGTTGTATAAGATTTTAATATACTACGATAACAGGCTACAAGAACTGCAGTGTGGTGTATTTCAGAAAACAAAATATAACAACTTCTATGTGCAAATTAAACAAACAGATTGCAGTCAACAATGTATAATGTATTGATTGAATTAAAAAAAAAGTTTAGAGAGTGCTCTGGTGAGGTGTGTGAAAACACTGTCCTAAGGAATCGTGCCCCTTCTCGTGCAAGGATTCAATTATCATTTCCTGTGCACGAATGATCAAGGATGCAACAAAGATTTTTCGATGTTCCAAAATAACAATCAAATAGATTATATATATGTTTATATAAATAAATAAAGTAGGTAACTTAATTGAGAAAAAGCTGGGCACAACAGGTTTTGACAAGAAAAACAGAAGGATTGAGCAGTAGAAAGTTGGTATTTTTGCTGCTCTCAGTATGTCTTAAAAGCCCTCCTTGGGTTCAAATCAAATCTTTGACTAATCAAATATTGTTAATTGCATATATGGTAAAAATAATAATAAGGTTAGACAAACCCTCTAAATTTTATTTTTTATATAGATATTTTACAAATATCCAACACATATAAGCTGAAATTCATTTTAACTTGGCCACATTGCAGGATGTATTGTTATAAGAAAATACTTGGTAAGCTTCTTTTGAATTAAACTACAAAACCTACTCCCGAGGAACTGTTTAGTTTGTCCCAACACTTCTGAACACTTCTCAATTGCAAGAAGGTTTAGTTTGTACCAACACTTCTCAATTGCAAGAAGTTAGGAGCAATGTTAGTACAACAACGCAACTATACGGCAATGTTAGTACAACAATGCAACTATACGAGCGTGTCACTATGAACTTCTAAAAAACAAGTCACCAACATTAGAGCATTTGAATTACCTTTTTTTTTTTGCTAAGTTAGAATTACCTTTTAAAAGTGAAGCCTGTAAAAGATTTTCTTATCATAACTTAATGTATCAAGGTATAACATATATCAATATAACATAAGTGACACTTAGAAAAATCTTATGAAGACGATGCATGCCACTTAAATTGCAACATAGCCATTAATCACTACTTTCACCCACCTGGACAACAAACCACCTGGGCAGCACCACAATATTGAATTAGTTCATCCCACAATATTGAATATTACTCGATGAAATTAAGGCAGTATCACTAGTATAGATAAGGAGATCATCACAAGTCATTCTGCAGAAGTAGTCATCTTTCGCATCTATTTAAAAGTTAGGAACAGTCCATCTACAGTTCAATCAAAGAACCTAATTACCAGTGGCAACACAATCATTATAATCTCCCTAATTTCTACGTGTGCACGGACAAAATCAAAAGAGTAATTTTTTTAAAACATTATTGGCAACCTGTGTTAACAAAACCATAAGACAAAGATGCATGTACAGAGAGAGAGGATTAGCCAATATAAATTACAGTGTGATATGAATTTCCTACTTTATACTCATACTAAAAAAATGAGATTTGTTTTTTTTTCGTCTAAGATTTCTTTAAAACAACTTGCATGACCAACTAAGTTATTTTATGAATATTAGTTATTTGTTTTGTAGAATATATCATGTACATAGTAAATCAACTACTATCATTTTTGAAAATACATGATAACATGATTATTGAAGTGCTAGACATGGAGTTATCATTAGTGCCTCATCATAACAGTTTAATATTCTTAAACTTGAAGATGCATAACTCTACCTATAACAGTTTAATCTGACGGTTATGAATGAAAGTGATAATAAAAAAATAAGAGGTTAACCAAACTACAAAATATATTCCCTTTAGCTTATTAATATATAGTTTAGTAAAGATATAGATTTAGTAATTTTCATTTCTATTGTTTAAAGACATCTATTTTTTTGATTATTTTCATGTTTCAAAGGGTTATCTAGCTACGTGCTCTTCCAAACAAATGTTACATTTATACTCTTAGAGGGATTAAGCAATTCTTAGGGTGTACAATGAAACTGTTACATGCAACCTTTTGTGTTGGCCACACTCGATAAAGACAGTGAAAGGCTGTTCTTCTATCTTTCTTATATACGAAAACATTTAATTATAAGTTTGCAAGATAATTCAATACCAATATTACATCTCGTATCAAATGATAGAGTAGATAATCTTGCCTCATTTCCTGGTAAGACAAGGGACCCGGATTGTAGTACGAAATTAAAATGTGTAAATCGTACACTGAAATAAAAAATTTCATGCGACAATTTCAGTGAACATATATTCAAATAAATCAAATTCACAATTTCTACAACTATGATCTCGTTGAGTGGATGTATGTTTCAGTGTGGAGCATATGTAAGGGATCATCTAATGAAACATTAATATAGTCGTGAAAAACGTAAATGTGATTTATCTAAACATAACATATCTGAAAAATCAACTGTAACCGTAAGTTTATATAACTCGTCAGCGAATCAAAACTACGAAAATTCCACAGTCTATGATCTCGAACATAGAAACAAAATAAACTCTCACAAATTGGGCTTATCATCAGTTAAACGGTTGATGATAACCTCTAAATAAATGAACATACGTAGGGTTTTTTGGGAGAAGGAGAAAGGAAGAAGGGTAGGCGGCTGATTTTTACTTGTCAAAAGTACATTGAACTTAAATTTCAATAGAGAAAATAATTTTTTATTGATGCGTAGCACACCGTATGCCTGTATAAAGCTGAAGTCTGACTCTGAACTAATTCAAGACATAGTAAAGTTTCACTTGCTTGCTTTACTTCAAATAAACAGATGGAAAGAATGACAAAAAATGAAGCAACCCATGAAAATGAGGAAACGGCCCAAGGACAGGTTGATACATTGAGATTTGTGCATGGTTTTGCAGAAATGGCTGTAGTCAAGTGTGCTGTTGAGCTCGGAATACCTGATATTCTCGAAAAGCATGCAGAGCCGATGACCCTTTCCCAGCTATCTTCATCTCTGGCTTGTTCATCGGCACCTCTTTTTCGGGGTTTATTTAAGGAGAAGAAGACAAATCAAGGCTCCATGGGTTATGTTCAAACTCCCATGTCTCGTCTTCTAGTAAAAGATGGAAATAATAGCTTTGCAAGTATGTTTATGTTTTTAAACGGTGATAACTCCAAGTCCCGATCTAATCCTTCTCGCCGTTCCCACACCTGGATGCGGTGTTGCTGCTGTTGGGTGTCTGCAAAACAACACCGGAGGGGGGTTTGGACCCTGGCGGCGCCTCCGACGTGAGAGTAAGTGATGGCTTTGGAAGGGAAGATAAGACAATAGAGATATCTAAATATGGAGGGTGTGTGTGTATAGATTGTGCAAAGAGAGAGTGTGTAACCCTAAACCTTTTCTTCTTGGGCTATTTATAGGCTCGGAATTAGGGTTCAGGGGGTACCTGCAATCATGAGCGTTGGATCCTAGGTAGGTGGGACACCTGGGTGATGTTGATGGGTCACATGTGTCCAGGTGAGAATTGTGGTGTCATGTGCCAGGCTCCTGCTGGCGTGTGGTTCCGATAGGACATAATTGTGCCAATCATTGGATATTCCATATCGTGGCCATGTGTGATTTCTGACAACGACCTGTATTTTCCACGTCATAGTTGACGACCTTATCTCCCGTCATTCGAGCTTATCATTTCTTGAGTGTTGTAGAACTTTATTTGTCTAAGTCAGGATTTGGGTGCGAATCAGGGTTGCTTGGGAGCCAGGGCTCAGGTGCTGTTGAATATGCCTCCACCAGGAGTCCAAGTTGAGTTTCGAGTCAGGGCTCTGGGAGTCCGGACTCTTGTAGTCTGTCAATGGGAGTCTGGGCTCTTATAGCCTATCATTTGGGTTGCTTGGGAGCCAGGGCTCAGGTGCTGCTGAATATGCCTCCGCCAGGAGTCCAAGTTGAGTTTCGAGTCAGGGCTCTAGGAGTCAGGGCTCTGGGAGTCAGGACTCTTGTAGTTTGTCAATGGGAGTCTGGGCTCTTATAGCCTATCATTTGGGTTGCTTGGGAACCAGGGCTCACACTACAAGAAAAACGGCCATTTCCTACCATTCAATTGGTTGGAAATGGCCACCTTTTGGTCGGAAATGGAATCAATTCCAACCAAACCCGTTGGTTGGAATTGCTCAAGTCGGAAATGCTTAATGGTAGGAATTGATAGGTTGTTTCTAAAAGGCCCCACATGCCAAGTGGCTGCCCATGTGGCTTGCCATATTGGCAGCCACTTGGAATGTGGGACCTAGACACGTCACTTGACACATCAAGAGCCATGTCAACTTAAAGTGGTCCCCCAATGTTGACATGTCATCCACGTGTTAAGTGGGACCAGTCCACGTCATTTTTTCCATGTCACATTTGACTTCAGTCAAGATCTATTTCCTACCAATGTCTAATATGTCAATTGGTTGGTTTTATATCAGAAACCATGTAAACTAGCATTTCCTACCAAGCATTTCCTACCATTCTGGGTTTCGAATGGTAAGCTTGGTAGGAAATGTGCAGATTTGGTTGGAAATGGTGACTTTTCTTTTTGAAAAATTCTTTTTGTTTTGGTCATTTCCTGTACAAACAATTGTACAATCCACAATCTACATTCATCAAAATCAATCATAACATCCAAACCAAATAATACACTATAAATACAATGACTAGTAACTAAAATTACTTGCAATTAGATTAAACATCCAACAAGTTTCCAAACTCATTTTCAACCTCTTAACTAGTAACTTGCATTAAGAAAGGCTTATCAAGTTGGCGAACAGGATCAGTTATGTACTGGTCCACAGCTTCCATTAATTTTAGGATTGCCTTTTTCCCGAGGTCTTCATTTGTTCCTTGTAAAGCAGACAAAGCCGAACCCCAAACAATTGGAATTTCATCCCCAGGAAATTTGTAGAAGTTTAGCAGGTCTGCAACATCGTTTATAAGATTGTATATTCATATATGCAAAAACAGTAGTAATAAAAAAATTGAATCTTGGACAGAATATACTGCACGCTATAACAACCATTTTAAAACTTATGCATACCACGTAGTTCCATCTCGACAAGCTCAAGTAGCTCTGGGTCATCGACAACATCAACCTTATTGAGAAAGCACACCAAAGATGGCACACCAACCTGAATCATCTCAACAGTCAATAACAGCACATTTGACCATTACAAGATTCTATTTCTATGCTTCCACCAGAAACACTTTGGAATCTGGTAAGATAGATGAGGGTATCTTTTCTCTTCAAAGCCATGAGCTTCAAAGACAAGCTATCAATGAGCCAATAATGAAAGGTTGCATACCTGACGAGCAAGTAAAATATGTTCCTTTATTTGAGGCATTGGCCCATCTGGAGCTGATACAACAAGAATCCCTCCATCCATTTGTGCCGCTCCAGTAATCATGTTCTGCAATTTTAGAACAAATAGCAGGTTCTTGAGAACTTTAAAGTAAAAATGTAAGCAAACAGACATAAATGAACCAACACGAGGTATTGGAACCCAAAAGAAATGCGACATGAGAAAATGGTGATATTTAAAAAAGAAAAACTAGTGGATAACAGAATTTGCTCTTTTCAGTTCAAACACCTAAGCTCATTGGCTGGGACGAAAATAATATGCAACATCATGTCACTTTTAAGTTGATATATCACTTTAAAGACTTGCCCAAGTAATTTTTTACTACTTTTTCATGTCTATCTCTGTGATAGTTGTACCATATTATCGTACAAGATGAAGGAAGAAGTTACAGAGTTATAATTCACCATTTCAACATAAAGATAGCAGAAGAACTATTAGCTAGAAGATAGAATGCTTAAGGTTGTGTACACCCTTTCATTAACCAGGCTTGACAGATGCAGATGGTCGCAAACAAAGTTGTGAGTATTTTAATTTTTTTTGTTAGGGTTGCATTGTTAACTAATGGTTGTATGTTCCTTTGTACACATCCTTATGATTTATTTTAAAACTTGACCAAACAGAGTGCACACAGTCAATTATACCAAGACTTTCAGCTGCTTATAATTTGCATAACCCAGACATACAAAATCAAGATTAGACACAACTTAGTAGAAATAAATCATACCAACTACATAGCACCAACTACTAGTGTCATTCCAATTTAAGAGCATTATAAACCCACAACTACAAATGTTACAAATTCAAGGCAACAAACATATACAATGCTGAACACCGTAAAAACAGATTAACAAATTCAAGGCAACAAAAATAAACAGTGCTCTCCTGAAACAATATAATAATTAAACTATTACAAAACTAACCCTGCAGAAGAATCAACATGACCCTCAGAATGCTGTGCTATATCATCTCTTCTCCTATTATCACCGCCGTCAAAATCATAGCCACCACCATGAGTTTCTTCATCTTCTCCGTACATGAACTGATTGTTCTGTTGTGTTTGTTCATCGTCGCCGTTACTGATGTGTATTTGAGCTCCATCACTGTCCATTGGATACACAAATTAACAAAAAACCAACAAATGCAGCAAATCAAAAACACAAGTCTGTGTTATTCAAAACAAAAGGGTCTCCAGACAAAAATCATGAACCAAATTCACAATTCAAATCAAACAGACACAAAGCTCTAAAGCATAAATATATATAAATACAAGGATAAGAGAGATAGGCGGTTATACATACATTCACATACCTACATATACAAATATAAGCATTAATTCTCATATATACGATCTCAATCACATACCTGAATCCAATTAGTTAGATAATTGCTTAAATCCTTATTGCTTTAATCTTAATTGCTTGAATTGAGTGTTAGGGCACGTAGTCAGAGAGTTTTAATTTGGGGAAGAAAATGAAAATACTAAAAGAAAATGAAAATACTAAAAGAAGATTATTTGAAGGCTTACTAAAAGAAGATGAAATCGAAGAGATGGTAGGAGATGGTAGGAGATGAGAGAATGAGAATACGAGGGTGAAGAGAAGAGAGTGGAGGCAAATGAGTGGAGAGAGTGGAAGAAATTAGGGTAAATGAGTTGTGGGGAAATTAAAATGAGTTGAGTGGAGGCGGTAACTTCAATTTTTTGGTGAAATTTTAGGCGCTAATTGGCAAAAGAATGGGTTGTGAAGAATCGAACACCTGCCCTCCCAAACAATAATAAAGTGTCAAACCACTATACCAACAATGCTTTTGCATTAAAATAGCTGTAAATCGAACACCTGATCAGGTGCTGCTGAATATGCCTCCACCAGGAGTCCAAGTTGAGTTTCGAGTTAGGGCTCTAGGAGTCAGAGCTCTGGGAGTCCTGTCAATTGGAGTCTGGGCTCTTATAGCCTATCATTTGGGTTGCTTGGGAGCCATGACTCAGGTGCCGTTGATTATGCCACCAGGAGTCTTAAGTCCGGGCTCAGGTACTAGGTTTGGGAGTCAGGGCTCTTGCAGTCCGTCAGTGGGAGTCTGGGCTCTTATAGCTTATCACGGCCCTGTTATGACAGCTTCGTGGAATTTCTTAAGTGCCCGTGTGTTCGATGAAAATATGTCACCATTCACTTGTGCTCATGGCATGGACGCATGGAAGTATGCAGCTGAAAAGCCTGACTTCAGGAAACTAATTGATGAGGCAATGGGTTCTGATACTAGGATAACAGTTACTGCAGTAGTTGATGGATGTCCTGAGGTGTTCAATGGACTGAGCTCTGTGGTTAATGTCGGAGGTGGTAATGGAACAGCAGTTGGCATACTGGTGGAAAGGTGTCCATGGATTTGTGGGATCAACTTTGATCTTCCTGAGGTGGTGTCTGTTGCACGAGAATGTCAAGGCATTGAGCATGTTGGAGGAGACATGTTTACGAGTGTCCCGAAAGCCAATGCGGCTTTGCTCAAGGTTAGTACACTTGAATTTAACATAAGTTAATCATGTAATATATCATCATAAATTTTAATTTGTAATCTCAAATGTGTCTTAAACTTTTATAAATGTAGTGGATATTGCACAACTGGAGTGACGATGAGTCCATCAAGATCCTGAAGAACTGTAGAGAAGCTGTGGCTGAATACGGGACAGAGGGGAAAGTGATTATTGTAGAGGCTGTGATTGAAGAAAACGGAGGAGACAAGCCCAAGAATATGGGGGTGATGCTTGATCTGAGTATGTTAGCACAAACTGACAAAGGCAAGGAAAGGACTGCAAGGGAATGGAGTTTTGTTCTGCGTGAGGCTGGATTCAGCAGGCACACAGTCAAGAAGAACATTCAGTTATTGACTCAAGTATCTGTTATTGAGGCTTATCTTTGATTGGACGAGGATGATCCTGTGTCTCTCCTTCATGTTTAATTTTCTAATTTCTCAAAGCATTAGCTTTGTAATAAATTAATGTTTGTATTGGCTAGCTAGCTGATGATATTTCACCTGGCTAGGCAATGTATATACTGAACCTAATAAATTTTATTAAGTAAAATAATGCTTAATTATTCTATAAAAATAGCAAAATATCAAATTTAATTTTGATAAAACTCAAATTCGATTCTCTGCAACTATATTATTAAACCAAGATATATTTATTTAATTTTATTTCTTTGTTTTTATCCTAAATCTGATATTTAATATTTTAATCTCAACTCGTGCTTCGCACGAATTATAAGCTAGTCTAATTATATGAATGAAAAATACACGACGTATTTATTTGTACTAGCTTATAACATTCACACGAGCCAAGATTAAAATATTAATCAAAATCAGAATGAAATAAAAAAAAATCAAATCAACAAATCTTTGAATTATATAATGTCCTCATTTCAAAAATTCAAGTAAAGCTAAAATACGTATAACTTACAATTTTAGTTCTAATATTTTTTTATTAACATAATAATTTTAGTTATGTACACATCTATAAATAAGATTATACTGTATTACATAATGTAAAGTTACATATAATATATATATATATATATATATATATATATATATATATATTAAATTATCGAACAAAATTTGTAGTTTAATTCGGTCGAAATATATAAAACTCATATGAAACCATTAAAATCGGTTTGAATTTTTTTTAGACCCAATTAAGTATCGGGTTTTCTTTGTCGGCTTAGTTGGTCGAAAGGGGGTTGGGTTGATTTTGTTCGGTTTAATAGGTTCGTAAGCCAATTTCCGACCAATTAAACCAATTTGTGCCCAATTAATCCGAATTATATGATTTCTAGATCAATTTCTATAAAAATTGATTTTCTGATCCGTTTTTAACACATTCAGATCGATTAGTCACCGTCTAGATGTTAATCGTCAGCGTTTAGAACATATATTATACATATAAATACAACCGAGTCTAGACAAAAAGAATATTAAATTAATTAATAATTACTCTACACAAATGTTAAATTATTTAGGTATATTATGATTCATATAAGATCAAATACAAGATCATTTATAATTCAAATATTAAAATTGCATGGTTGCATGGAAGAAATATAAAACTGAGTCTAAACATATATAACTGAGTTTAAAAGGGTACAAATATGTACATATGAAAGAAAGAGTAAGACACTTTAAGATTGATTTTTACATAAAATGAAGAGATTTTATAATGTGTTCAATGTATAGTCTTAAATGACCAATTTTATATTTTATAAATATATTTTTATTTCATTAAAATTATATTATTTTACATACGTCTTATACACGAAATTAAAATTAAATTTAAATTTTTTTATGATGTATTTAAAGGATACTCGTACATTTGTGATCAATATTATATTACAAATATACTGTTATTTTATTAACAATACATGAGTTTACATACATTCATTTTATATACAGAAAACTATGATAAAATAACCAATTAAATGATCTTGAACTTTTAAATTTGATAAAATTCACTTCACGACATTCAAAACTAAACTAATATTTTGAAGACTAAAAACAATTATTTGATATTTATCTTATAGGAATTTATCCAAATTTTATGAAATCTTATTTAAGTAGAAAATATATATATATATATATAAATACTATGCATATATAATATAAATTCAAAATACTATCATTTACCATATTTACAAAATTATTTTGATATGTGTACATATTGATTGGTGCAAATTTATTTTTTCAACAGTATCATCACAAGGATTTCGATATGCATATATAATACAGTAGCACCCATGCAGTATATGCATGTACAGTGACCAAAAAAGGTAATGACAATATCATCACCACTTTCGTTAAGACGAGAAGGCTATTCTTCGATCTTTCAATAAGAAAACATTTAATTATGAGTTTGCAAGACAATTCGTGTGGATCAATATCACATCTTTGAGTATGTAATCTTGCCTCATTTCGTGGATCATAAGGATGGTAGAATGAATTTAAAATGTGTAAATCGTCCATCAAAACATTGTTATAGTGTACGAATTTAATTTGAAATGAAGTTTCTACTTAAATTCGACTAAAAGACGTAGTTCATGAAATTTTCACAATGTTCTTTGTTTATCTTTTTTTTTTTTTATTAAAACTTTCTTAAATCCAGATTTGATGTTATTGTATAATACAAAGTGTAAAAATTCTACAATAATAATAAAATCTATTTAAGATTAGATATTTTAAATTAAAATATACAATATAGAATTCTACAATAAATAGGAGATCAGTGTTATGACAAAGAAAAAAAGTAACACTTCATTATAGAAATTCGAATATTAATGATTTAATTGCTTGTTTGCAAGAACAAACACGAAAGACGAAAAAGTAAACCAAAATAACAAAAATGTTTTTTTTAACTAATAACAAAAATGTTTGTAAAGGTCAAAAATAATAACAGAACTATAGAAGATCTATGAAAGCGGGGCATTGAAAAAAACAAAAGAAATTAAAAATAACATAAAATTATACTACGTGAAATAGAAGCTAATTCTAATTAGACCTGACAATTCAGATAATCAATTCAGTTTCGTATTCGATCAACTCGTATCGGATCAACTTTCGGTTATGATATATTTAGGTATAGTTCAAATCGGATCGGATCTGATTCGATTCGGGTCTAATTCAGATTAAAATCGGATAAAATTTGGATTGAAATCGGATGAATTCGGTTCGGATCTTTTCGGATCATTACTCATTCATTTTTTTTATTTGTAAGACTTTAAAAAATATCTTATTTTTAAATATATTATTTTTAATATAAAATAATGTACTTTTCCAAAAGTATTGATTAGATATCTATGTTAATTTTTACATGAAATTGTTTTAAATATGAATTTTGCTTCTAAATAGATAAATTTATTGAATTAAAAGTGGCTTAAGATATGTGAATTACGATTTGTAAAAATTATAAAACTGAATTCACCATTTTTTTAGTTCGGATTTAAATCGGATCCCGTAATTTGAATCATATTCGGTTCGAATAATTTATTATTCGGTTATGATTGGTTCCGGAACACAATCGGATCGGATAATTTTTGATTAAATTTTTGGTTTGGATAATTTTTGGATTGGTTCAAACCGGTTTTAGGATCATTATCGGATTAACTAATTCGAATACAAAATCGAATTCCGTTCTATGAATTTCGGTTTGATTCCTCGGATCTGGATCCATTTTGCCATGTCTAATTCTAATATATAAAATAAGAATTTAGGTTATAATTAGATTAATGGTGAAATCGAATAAAAATGCAAACCAAAAAAAGTGAATTTAATACAATATTAAAAGAGATTTCACTTATCAATTAATAAAGGTTATAAATTTAAAAGTCAAGAAGGCAAGGACACCTAAATTTATATACACCATGCATTAAAAAAACAAGACTCGTACATAATCTAATATCATTGACTGTACACTCTCTTGTTATACAACTACTACGGTTCATAAGTCTTACGACAATAAGACTGCTACAAGATAAAAAGGGTACACCACCTAGCTAGCCAGGTAGTTTACAGAATGTTCAATGGATTTAAGGGCACTTGAGCCTGTTGCCATGGGTGGTCATGTCTGTATAGCACTTGCTACAAGCCTCAGGGTTACCATAAGTACCAGGAGGCACGCACTTGCATCGAGCGCAACACGTTCCACATGCCCTGGTGCACACGTTTGGCCTCGAATGCGCCCCGCATCTCACTTGACACAGCCCTTTACAATCTGCACAGCAAACTTAACAATCTCATGTGTTCTCCGTTCATTTGAAAAGTAAATAAAAACATGCAGAAATAACACTTGGTTGAGCCAGAGAATATACCAACATAAGTCAAAAGCCTCCTGCATGTTGGGTCCTTTTACCACCTGTAAATTTATACGACAAATTGTATGAATACATGTAGAGATTAATTTGTATGAATACAGAGCTACTATAAGAAAAAGCCTTAATGCCATTCGCGCCTTACTTTTAGTGAGACAAGGTTTGTACTGTAGGTTCAGTTTATAGGGTAAACAAAATAAAGATATATTTGTACACGTGATACGTGGCATAAATTGGTTACACTTCAGGATTGCTATTTATGGACACGTGTCTCATGAATATTAAAAATGAAAAATGCTAGAGTTACAAAATTTGGTACAAAAAATTGTTAACAAATGACATGGCAACTCCTGATTCGTTATAATAATAAGTGGACCCCTGCATTCACATCAACAACACCAATTAAAATATTTCAAACTGTCACATCACTCATGCCATGTTATTTGGTAACAATTTTTTGTACCAATTTTTGTGCCTCTAGCACTACTCATTAAAAATATCAAACTTTAGTCTTTACACTTAGAGTTATCCATAGTATTCAGGGAAGTAGAATGGTTAATGGATTAAACACGGTCAGGCGGAACTGGTGTATTCGAAATCATTCTACGAATGCAGATGATTAAAACGCCAGAGATCTTAAGAATATGCGCGTAGTACGTAGTAGACAAGAAATGGACGATGAAATCGTGTTTCCTGCATTGATGGTTCTTTTCCTAAGCAATTTGCCAAGCTCGAACAACTTTTGGGGCTACGAGTATACAGAACCCAAGAACGGGCAACACCGTGCCCACAAGATACATGTCATTTCATTATCTTGGTAAGGTTCATTGCATTAAGAGGTAAGGCACCAGTCAAATCACATTATCTTGGTCTAGGCTCGGAGCTCCTCTTTTGTACGGATTTGGGGCGATTTTTTGAGTTCGGTGACATTTCAATATCAATATATAGAATAGTTTCTGATTCCATTTCAATTTCATCAAATTGATTTTACACTTATACCCCTGTCTAACTAAAAAATCTACTACATATCAAACCATCCAGTACTTTTCAAGATCCTCTTCCCCTTATGCTGCCATCTCTTCTTTGGCTTTTTCCGGAATTAGAGGGAACAAACCTTCCCCTGAATAAAGCATTTCCATATTTATACTAAACATAACTTCCCCTTCCCCTGAATATGTGTCCTGATGCTTTTTTAAAATTTCATTCAGATCTCCTTCTTCATCTAAAAAACAAGAACTCTTCAACATGTTCTTGACAGCCTCGAGGTATATGTCCATTACGCAATGAAAGAGGTATATGTCCATAACCCCATCTATTCTTCATATATCAAGATGTTCTTTGTACTCAGTATTCAATGAATTCTAATGTAACAGTTCAATAAATCCACTAGATCTGTGAAGAATAACGATAAACAACTACACAATGATGGTATGCTTCTTATGTCTTATAACCAATGTATACAATAGTTTTTGATTCGATTTCAATTTCCTCAAATCTTAATAGTTCTTGATTCTTAATACTTCTTGAGATCGATGCTCGATTTGCCTTTTAAATGTGTGCCCTGTGCAATTAATTTTCATTCATGTTGTATTAGGTGATAAAGAAAACATGCCACCTTTATCCCCAAGGGTTATTCAATCACCGTTTTTTTCTAACGTCTCCTTAAGAGGTTCGCATCTCTTAATTGTATATGAGTTTTAAGAATCTTAATTGTATATGCATTTTATGTGTTGATGTCTTGAGTCCTGCTTTTTCCTGTTGTATTAGGTGATAAAGAAAATTGTACACCATTATCAACAACTGATATTGTTTCAACATTTGCCTCTGATGTTTCGAATCCAGGTTTGTACTGTTTGTCCAAGATCATTTTTTAACACTATCAGGATACTGTATTGTTGGTGTTTTATGTTTCTGTTTTGTAGGATCTGTGAAGCGCCAATATAAACCCAGGACGAATGCTCTTATTTCTGAGTATGTTCGCAATAAAAATCCCAACAATCTTTTGTGTCATGATAAAGAGGTTACCAATAGTGAAGCAGAGCCACCACCCAAACGAAAGTATAAGCCTAGACAAAAGAAAGACTCCTCTTGTGATCAAGAAGTAAGAGCTCAAGTTAAACGGAAGTACACACCAAGAGCTAAGGTGGTCCAGACTGATGGATTCCCTGCAAGTTCTGATTGTCGGACACCTCTTGGGAACATGACCAATGTTCTTAATAGTGATTCACATAATCACATCCCTTCATTTTCATCTACTATTACCAACAATAAGTATAAACTAATTTGGATTGGATATAAAGAGTTTAACTTTTGGTAGTACGTTGATGTTATACCTTTTAGATATAACAAATACAATTCCCTGTTCAACCATAAAATAACTAAAATAGATCGCAATTAAGTTTTATTTAACATATTCAAATTGTTAAGGATATTATGAAATTCACAATTTATAATTAGTTAAACGAATCGAGCCGAGTTTAACGAGTTTGAGCCGAGCTCGAGCCGATCCCGAGCAAAACGAGCCGAGTTCGAGTCGAACAGGTGTAAAGCTCGGCTCGAGCTCATTTACTACCCGAACACATTTTCATGTTCAAGCTCGTGTTCATTTAGTAAACGAACCGAGCCGAGTCCATCTAAAAAGAGCCGAACTCGAGTTTTGTTCACGAACGGCTCTATTCGCTTACAGCCCTAGACTCTACTCATATATAAACAAGTCAAAATCTGGATATTTAGAAGTTTTTTAAAATCTTGGGGTAATTAAACAGGATTTAGTAAAATATTTTAAATTTGATGGTATTCACTCAAGATTTAAAACAATTCTTTAGAATCTCATGTTATCCAAAAAATTTTAATTTTATAAAATGATTGATTTTGAAGGATTTGTTAATGTTTTTTGTATGTTTTGAAATCTAACCAAATTCTATAAAATTTTGAAGTATTCTACTAAAATCAACAAAACTCTGCATAAACTCTACGGATTTCATGTCAAATTCGCCAAATTCTATGTAGAATTAAAATCAATAAGAATTTTTAAAAATCTATCGACTATAAACAATCCATTAAAATCTTTCAAAATTTGATTTGAATATAACATTAACGAGTTTTTACTTAAGTTGGTTTCAACTCACTCAAATTTCATAATATTCATATCTAATAAATAATTGGGTTTTTTTTCATAAATATCCCATTCCAGAAATATTTTTGCAAAAATAACTTTTCAAAAAAAATATTTTGCGAAAATACCATCTTATTTGCAAAAATACCTTCTGCAAACTGCAACCAAAATCAACCACATATGCAACTTGTTAATAATGGTGTTTTTCCGGCGTCCTGATTTTAGGGTTGTAAACAACCCTAAAATCAGGGTAGGTTAGGGTTTAGAGTCTAGGGTTTAGGGTACAACCCTAAACCCTAAACCCTAAGTCCGTATAGAATTATTCGTCATTCTTAATATTTCTAAAATCCAAAATAGAAACATTGAACCCCAGGGTAAACCAAGACCACAAGTTTACCCCTTTTATTAATAATTTTTTTTGAATTCTTAGCTGTTTTTTCAATTATTTTTTAAAAAGTTGCATCTGGTTGCATCTATTTTCAACCACATATGCAACTGGATGCAAACTACGTAGGTTGTATTTGGAAAGTTGCATCCAGTTGCATCTAGTTGCAATCACACATGCAACCGGATGCAACCTACGTAGGTTGTATTTAGTTGCAAAACGTATTTTTGCAAAAATCTTTTTAAAAGATGGTATTTTCGCAAATTATTTTTAAAAAGAAGGTATTTTTATAAATATTTTGAGAAGATGGTAAAATCGTAAAAAAACTTTAAAAAAGTGGTATTTTTGATAAATATCCTAAATAATTTACCCCCATTTTTATCAAGGACCCATCTACTTATATCTACTTATATATATATTAAATGACGTTTAGGGGCAATTTGAGCCATTTTAATACATGTGAAAATACGATTTTACCCTTATTTATTAAAAAAAATCAAAATTGTCATCCCTATATTATTTATGTAAAAAATGTTGAATTTGGGTTGGTTTTAGGAATCAAACCTCCAACCTCCTCTTAGTAAATTAATATCATAACCATTGCACTACAATACTTTGTTAAGTTAAGTTTAAAAATCTTATCGGATAAATCGCATGTTCTCTTATTATCATATTGTTTCTTTTTAGTTTTAACTTTTGAGTAGATAAATTGTTTGTTAATATAATTTACAAAAATAAACATCTAAATTATACATATATGTAATTGAATTAGGATAAAAAAATAAGAATTTATTAACGTGCATATTTATGCAGAAATTAGATTATTGAAATAATAAAATAGAAATAGTATCTAAGAAAAGCTGATGTTGTATTTATAAAATCAACATAATGTATAATTGCATCACACAATTTTAGATATAAATTGACTATGAAGTATGAAAATGGTTTTATGTAAAACTAATGTATTATGTCATAGAATTTAGTTTGATGAATGAAATTCTAAATATATGAACAATCAACGAATATTTCGAAAGTTATGGCACATACAGTAATTTTTAGTGATTTTTTAGTATTAAAAAAGTGTGTATATATATATATATATATATATTATAATTAATTTAGAAATTTTTAATGTGTACAATGAAACTATTAAACGATATTAAGTAAAATACATGAATTTTTCAAAGGAGCATTTAAAATAAATAAATTTGAGTTAAAATGAGTTTTTAACATTTATGCTAACAATAATATATAATAATTGAATTATACCATATACTATGACTAATGTAAGATAAAGCGAAAAATTATAATTTAGGGTATTATCTCGATTTACAAGTTATTAATATGGTCTAATCATATGATAGTAGACAACAACCCAAAATGAAAAACCCCACTAAATTAGATTGTATATACACATTGAACTTTATGCTACTCAAGATGAGACACATGTTAGTTCTATGAATATAATAGGAAACATGTTCATGAATGTCGTTAGTTCACTACATTGCATAGTGTTGAAGCAAATGAAATTTTTATCCACATGCTAATTTTTAAGCGGAAGAGTATGTAGGAAGCTTCAAACAACGTAACAAGTCTAGCTCTTTTGGAATGAAATTATATTATTATTTTTTATCTTGAATATTAATAATCTTTATATAGTTCATGTACTATTAATAAACTAGCTTCAATACCCGTGCAAGGCACGGGATTGCTCTAACCGACATAACTTGATGTTATTTTGTAACGATATTTTCTAGTTCACGTCAGTTTAATTTTGCGATGATAAGTATTCTTCAGTTTGTTGTGGTGATCCTGCCACTAGTTTGAACTTGTTGGTGGCACTATGTGCCATGATTCAGAAGATTTGCAAGGAAGATCGGTTTGGTATTAGTTTGAAGAAGATTTTGTTCTTAGTTGAATGTATTTGATGATTAGTTTTATAAGCTAATTAATAATCAGATAGGAATTACTTGAAGGTGTTAAATAAAAGCTCCATTTCGAAAGTATCAATACTCTCTGTAATTCTCTATACGCGGACGGAGTAGTATACTTGTCCTTAATGCATGAGGTGACGGGATTGAGATGCACATAAATTCGTATTCGAAAAAACTGTTCGATCTGGTTAAAAAAATCGAAAAAAATCTGATTAAAAAAAAGTCCACCTCAATTGGATTCAGCCCGCAGGCTTAAACGGATCACATATTTTTCACAAAACCCTGGTCCGGTTCGAGCCAAATAAACCCAAATTTAATCTCGATTTGGACGTAGTCTTGATCAGGATAGAAGTTCAATCCAAAAAGTTAGAATTTTCAATTAAATCTCGGATAAAAGCTTAAAATTTTCAATTAAATCCGAAAAAATAAAAATAAAAAAAGTTAAAGTTATCAATATCTAAAATAATTTGTAAAAATCCGATTTGGCCCCTCCTGATCCGCCCAAGAAATTTGTCTCGGTTTAAAAAAGTCCGGCCCTATCAGATATCAAAAAATCCGACCTGAATCCGGACATAACCACACTAATGGGTTTTATACCACAACAAAAAAGCTCAAGTAGCTCAATGGTTAAATTGGTGACTTGAAATTCTTAGTAGTTAGTATTGAAGTGTATTAGGTTCGATTCCCATCAAGATGAAGATTTTCTTACATTTTTATAACATTTGACTTTGGAGGGGCATTAAAGTAAAATTATGATGACTTGAAGGGTATAATTGTAAAATTACTTTGAATAAAATAGGACATGTTGCTATTATATATATAATAGATTTGACTTTGGAGGGGCATTAAAGTAAAATTATGATGCAACGCTAATAACTTGAAATTTTGGGTCATATTACCTTAGCGCTTATTCATCTTTAATAATGAAATCATACCTGCAGTTGAGCAAACAAAGGGTTGTATAACCACTGAAACAACAATTTTATGGAAATAACAAAGCAAACACAGGAACGCGGGTACCGTGAGAGAAGGTGTTACATGATATAACATGCTCTTACATTTTGAAAAATTTATCTATGTTCTACTTTAACATTTTGAAAAATTTAGTTGCATTGAGAATACGTTCTGCCTTAATAGTTTTTGTTTCATTCATATTGTAATAACTGGGACTGCTAACAATTATTTTGTTCAGTCATATCAGCATGACTCTCTTTATCATAAAAAAAGGGACAACATAATCATCACAAAGGGATCATAAACATCTATATTTCCCTTGTTGAGAAAAAAACAACTTCTATAAAAGTTGTTTTGTATAACTTGAACACGAGTTAATTCTTGTGAACTCACAAAATTTTGATTAGGTGTATTTGTGATTTTGTACACTAGTAATTCTATTAAAAAGTTATTAGTTAAAAAATATTCCGATTTTGTACACTAGTAATTCTATTAAAAAGTTATTAGTTAAAAAATATTCCAAAAAATAGTACGAATATAAAATATGGGTGAGCCGCGGGAAAATTTGGGGAAAAATTGAATTGACGGCCTACCGAAAACCTAAATTAACACCCTCACTCCTCTTATCCTTTTTAGTTCTTATGTCATCTCTCATCCAGTTACAAAACTAAATTCAGTTACATTGTGAAATGGATTTATAGCTTTGGGATGCTCGAGTATTAGTTTGAATTCGAGTTGAAACTACTGACTAGTGTTCATCCCAATCTCACCAGGTTCTTGAAATTTTATAAAGTTTTGATTTTTATTTTCAAGATTTGATTTTTATGTTAAAGATTCAATCGTTTTTGTAATTCTTGGGTTTTAACTGTTGAGAAGTGTTTTGTAGATGTTGGTTTGATGAATTATTGCAAAACCTTGGTGGAAATTTTAAGGTGTTTGATATTATTATCAAGAAAGTTGTTTAGTTTGAATATATGTGGTAAAGCTCGAAACTTTGAATTTGATAGTGTTGATGAGTGGTTTGTATTGTATGTATTTGATAGTGATGTTAAAATGAAATTGATATCTTGTTTGTGTTGTATGTAAATATGATTCCCCGACTTGACTAATTGTTGATTTCGGGATTTTTTACAGTCAACAATCCCTATTACGATATCTAGAGTCAATCAGGTCGACTCGGGGCAGCTGGACATTGAAATGTCAGCCATGTTGAAAGAACAATTACTTAAAGTTTTCTCTTTAATGAAGGTACATAAGTTTGAATTTAGTTAAGCCAACATTGTTACTGGGCCTGGCTTAGAGGATATGTTTTCCTGGTAGGCATCTGATTGTTTCCCCTTATTTGTTTTTGGGATTATCCAGGAATGCTGTTCCCCTTATTTCGTTCATATTTTTTTTGTGAAACAAGCTGGAGGGAAACTCCATGAGTTAGATGTTATAATCTCCATGGTTAAATATTAAACTGATTCCTTTGCAGTGTGAAAGGTTACTGAAGAGTGAGGCTGCCATGTTTTAAGCCCTTTGTGAAAAATTCACCAAAGAGTTAAAGCTGCACAGGTCTGGGTTGTACAAGGTATACCTTAATTAATATCTTTATAATCTCGATATGTTGTCCACGACCAAAACCTCAAAAATAAATGTATGATGAGTTATTGTAAATGCACATCATGATAGCTTGCAATATTTATATTGATAACTTACCAGCAATATTTAAACCAGGAACTTATATTAGCTTACCTGGTACTGTGGCTCTTTGTGAGATTCACAAGTACTAGAAGTTATTGCATTTCTCCTATCTGATGCTTTGTTTATTTGAACTGTTTGTTGTCGCTACTTATTGTTTACATCTCTGTTTGTTTCGTATTTAACTAGGTATTTGGATATATTATGTGCAGCAATGAATGGTTATTTATATCATTCGCTTGAGCTTAAATACCAATCTCCTATATCTATTATACGAGAACAGCCTCGTGTACCCTGAGCAAATTTATTCAGGGTAAAAGACCACTCTACCCCTTCGACCCTAATTCCAAACCTCGCCTCCCCAAAATCAGAATCCAGCGCTCCTACTCCCTCTCCTACCCATGCCGAACTAATCCCTCTGTCAGCTCAATGTCTCAATCCATCTCGTAGAATCAAGGTATTCTATTTTTCTTCGAATTAAGATAAACATATATTAACGTAATTATTTCTGATTCTTCTAATTATTTACAAATGTTGTAATGCATAGTGGATACTCACTTAAAGCAGTGATTTGTTATAATTGCAAGTTCTCTAAGAAATTAGGAATCAATGCTTTCAAGGGAGGTAAAGTTTGTTATACCTAACTTGGATTACTGACTTATGTTAATGTAATTTTTTTAGTGTAAGAATTCAGTGGTTTTTCTGTTCATGTCTGATCAGAGCCCTTTAAAATGATACATATATTTTATTTGTTGAATGAAAGTTAAATTATATGTAAGCTATATTGAGATTGTCTGGGAATGTTGCTGAACAGTAGGGGAGGAAATAGTGTGCCTCAAATGGATATTCAGCATGATGTTGATGGATATGATGCATAAACACCGCCTGTTGTGGGTCGAGGTAAGTTTTAAAGCTATCAAATCAAAACTACCAAAGTTTCTGGTATTGATAATTCATGTCCTGCTTAATATCCTTTTGTCAAAAATAAGCATAGCATTGGTTGCATAATAGAACTGAGTTTTCTTTGACTCTTATTGGTATTAAGATTATAGGTTTTGTATTGTAAGGATGAACTAAAGGCTTAAGGCGCTGAGTCTTTATATTTTAGTTCTTGTGTTCTACAATTTTAGTGAATCTACGTGTTGTATGATTTTATAGATCTATGACTATAAGTGAGATGTACATTATACAGCGAGATGTTGGTTCAAAAATTACCTTCCTTTGTCTTTTTGATTGTGGTCCATTGTAAAATTTTCATCTGACACTTTGGGATCTCACATACATTAGAATTTTATGCCAAACAATTTTAGCATTAATGTATATTCTTTATGTTAATCATAGGTCCATTTTAGTTGAGAATTCGAGCTATTATACGTTTGCAACATTAGCTATGAGGAGTTGCAGGGATTGTCATATGATGATGCGAAGAGTAGTTTGAGTGAATGGTAAGTTGTAAGATGATTTGGTTGTTTCAATGATCATTCAAATAATAATTATTTCTTATCTATGTGACGTCTGTGCTGTTGTTGGTGAACGACTGGACTGCTCCCATCACTGTTCCTTTGTTTTTTTACGGATAATCTACTATATCTATTATACGAGAACTTCACATTCAAATGGAACAAATTTATTCATAGTGAAAAGACAAACTTACCCTCCTCTGCGCTTTTCACTTCCTTTTTAAAGATCGCCTCCGGTCCAAACTGAATCATCACATGGCCTTCTCCGCTCCCTCGTCTTCCCAAAGCGAAGGTGCACCAAACCTCATTAAAAAACGGCCTCCTATTCATGCTGACGACTTCTCCTCCTTTGGGTAAGGCTTTGGTCGATCGACTAACTGAGGTGCACTTGGTGCGTCGCTGGCCTTCTTCCCTTTGTGCGGGGATTAATTTCCGATACAACCTCATGGCCGGATTGTATGTGTTAGGAGTTCTGTACGTGTTTGCTGTTATAATTTTGCCTGATTTTTACTTTGTAATTTTGATTTGTTGATTTACCTACAGTAATTGGTAAGCTTGTGAGATGGATCTTCTGTTTGCACTTTGTTGATTTAAACAATTAGCATTAAGAGCAAGATTCTTTTTATTTACAGTAATGTGTTTTGGTAAGCAATTTAGTTCCCTGTGTAAATTAATGTCTATCATCCTGTCTCGAAATTTTGTTGGTGTTGGCACTTATTGGATACTGAAAAATGTGCAGTGATAGAGATTGAATGATATAAAATTGGAAGCCTAAATTCCTGTTTCGGACCATTGCAACTATATCCACACTTTGTTAAAACTGAATATGTAGGCACTAGGCACTTTATGCAATCTCTCTTATTAAGAATATCATACGGAATAATTGGGTTGATGATTTTAAATATTACAGCCAGTGTTTACCCGTCAAATTACAGCTTAATTTAGTGGAGTGCATGTTAGGCTTAGGTATAAATTGTATTACTACGGTCACTGGTTTGCAGCGGGTGCTACATTTATTGTGTTTGTGCTATTCTAATTTATGGGAACATGTGACAGCTTAAGCCGCCACCGATGTTTCGAATTGACGCAGAGCTTATTAATGTTCAGCAGGTAATACTATATATCTGCATTAAGTTTCTCTTTGCCATATGTTTTGCATCAGTATTCACTTTGGGCCAAGATGTTATTCAAGTATTGTTCGTTCGTTCCTTGGCATCACTATATAGTTTTAGCGCTAAAAAAAACTACCATATTTCTCTATACAATCTCCGTAAGATTAAACTGTATATTTTACATGCAAGGAGGCTGAAATTTAAAGCCGTAGCAAAAAGCATTAACTTCTAGAGTTGTTAGTTGGTTAGAAATTGTTATAATTTTTTTGCTTTTGTTTTGTATTAACATGGTCAAGTAGTTTAGTTAAATACCTTTTTTATGTGGAAATGTTAATTTGTAAAAGTAAGCAATTACCTATAAGTCTATAACTGATCATAAATTGATCATAAATACAAATACTTTAATTTGTACAAATACTTTAAATTGATCATAAATTGTCTTATAACTGATTTTCACCTGCTACATCACTAGAGTCCTTTCACTAAGTAGCATGGCTGTCAACATATTGTTTTGGTATGCGGAGATATATGTAATTGTATTATACATACATTTATCTTTTCTCTCTGTTTTGGATGCTCATGTGAAGGTGGAGTTAATATTGTCAACCCAAGGAGCAGCCTAGTGCCTACAATGCTGGTGTTCCTGGAACTGTTTCTGCCAGCACGAGCCTACATGCAGGACATCCCAGGTTTTTAAGTGAGCTCTTTTTAAATGAGCCTCGTAGACAAGAACAATTTTATTGTCTCTGCCTATTAAGTTGAAGCTCTGTACTGACATTGTGCTGTTAATCAATGATGTGGATGTCACTGACTTTATGGAGTTCATCTTTATGGCAAAGTTTATGAATGTGTAACAACTGCGAGATCATAAAAACAAATAATAGTTTATGTATATAAATTAGTACATTTGATCTACTGATTAAGCTCAATCCCTAAATATGTACATTATATACACGTGTAATCATTTGTGTCAATTAGAGTTAAATTATTTGAGTTTAGGAGTAAGAATTTAGCGGTTTTGTACCTTTGTTGGATATTTGTTACGATTATCATAAATGGAATTAAGTAGATCAGCATTTTAATCACTAATTTTTTTCGATAGGTTTGGAGAGAAAAAAATTAGTGAAAGGATGAAGTTTCTACAGGCTCATGTCCGGGGCTGCAAACAGGTAATTATCCGTTTTTTTGTTGTACTATATAAAAAAACATGGAATTGTGTTTTATGTCAAAATTTGTGGGTGTAGTTTTAAATTGAGTTTGAATTTCGATTTTAGGTGACCAGGTAAGCTGTTATGCTGGACGAGATTATAAACTCTGTGCAGTCATTGCAACAAGAAGTTGAGGTAAATTCAGACTATTTCAAGTCCAAGGATCTTTGCTGCATTTTGGAATATTTGAGTACTATAGTCTAAATTTTTAATTGGTTTGCACTTTGAATTTCTTACAGTCCCTTTCAATGAAATTATCAACTGTCAATCTTGAATTGGACTTTAACATGGAAGATATTCTTTCGCAAGATGTAAGTTGGTCGTAATTTCAGTGCCTGATGTTTCATGCCAGTTCTGTTTCATAGTTCACCACTGATCATATATGTTAATCTGTATGTGTGCTAATTTCCAGAATTACCAATCTTGGGTTCCCCTAAAACATGAATCCAGTGGATTCATCGGCTCAGACTTTCCCTTATTTAATCTACATAGTTACATGATGCCAATGAACTCTTTGACTCCTATAATTTGTCGAAATCTGGGCATGCAACGTCCTCTAATTGATGGATATAACACATGTGTTGCCTCTCACGTACTTGACATGTGCATTAATGATTTAATGATGAAGACTTAGAAAGTTTAGATCTTTTGCTCGTGGAAAAATAATTGTACTTTCTTTGCGTAGAAAATTATTTAAAAAATTGTTTATTAATTGTATAAAAACATTTTGTATACTTAATCTTTTATAATGACCTCAAAGAAAAATATATAACCATGAAATAACAGCATAACATGAATTTGTATAGGCCGCCCGTGCCTTACACGGGCACAAATGCTAGTTAAATTATATAGTTAAACTTTGAATTTCTCAGATCGGACTAAAAAACTAACTAGAATCCAATCATTAGAAAACTAGTCCATTGGGCTTACCCAATAATAGACACTGCTTACTGGGCCGATTTTATTTTTATGATGTACTTTTTTCTTTTTTTTAACTCGAGTTCATGTTTAAACAGTTGCATATCCACAAAATTTTTCATTCTTGTTTAAAATCATTTCATCAAAAAATAATAAACATTATCATCTTCCTTCAAAACCCCACGACCAAATTTTGTAAAACAAAACCCTTACAATTTAATTTTTTACTCTTCGGGCTTTCGCCGGAGCTAATTGAATTCTGGCAATGTTAGCTACCGGAGCAAGAACAATATTTCCGCTGTGTAAAACCAACCAAGAAAACCAAATTTCACATTTTTCTCATTTTCCCACCAAAATCTCACCGACCCACCTCATATTTCACTCAAATAAACTGACCCATTTTGGATTTTGTGTTGTTCTTGGCAAAATTCGAAATGGGTCGGGTCTATTTGCCACAAAAAGTTCAAGAAAATGTGTAAATGTTGTTTTTGAAGTGGAGGGTTTTGATTCTGATGATGAATTTGATGAAGAAGAGGGTGAATTTGATGAAGATGAAGATTTAGTTGTGCCAATGAGAAATATGAAAAAATGGCTTGAGAATAAGCCATTAGGATTTGGGGAAGGTAAAGAGTATGATACTACAATTGAGGATAAGTTAGCTGAGGAAATTGAGCAGCAGAGTAGGGTTGCTCAGCTTGCTGATCTTAATAAGCTTAAGAATAATCCGCAAAGTGGTAATTCCAAGAATCAACAAAAACCGAAAGGTTAGTTGGTGTTCGTTGCTTGGTTTTGTAAATTTCGGTATGTGTAGTATGCACATTGTTTATAATTTGTTGTGTAAATTGACTTGGGATAGTATGGTTTTGATAAAGTTGGGGTCTTTATTAACTGGATGGTTGATTTTATTGCTGCTTGCTGGGAAATGAATGTAATTCATTGTTATACAGTAATTTGTTTTTATTACTAATCCTAGTTGTTTGTTATTACTATAAGTTGTGTGTTTGAAGTAGGGAACCTGATCTCAATGTTGCTCCTGAAGTTATTCATGTGTTACTAGTCGACTAGATTATGTTTGCACTCTGTATGTGTTTAAGTAAGGCTTGTGCAGAGATTTTTTTCTAGCTGCCCTAGTGAAGTGGTAGTTAAAATTTCTGTCAACAATACAAATCTTGTAATGCTTCTAGAATGTCGAGAAAATGTGAGGTGCTTTGCCCTAATAATCAGTTGTTGCAGAAGCATCTACCAGTGTACTTTTCTTTCTTTTAATCAACATTACCTTCTCAACTTTAGTTCTCCATGTGCCTCCATCTTGTTTGTGCTATTACTTCTCTTTGGCGGTTAAATACTAGAGATGGAGTTATCAAGTAAGTTTGTACTTATAATTTTCTTAGGGAAGATTTTACTTTTCTTTTGGTAAGAGTAAAACCACTCACAATTAATGCACACATTTTTCTCCTCTGAAACTTGAATCCTCGACCTATCCACTAGGCTGCAATGCTAGGGGTTTGGACATCTAAACATATTTTAGTGATGGTATAATACTGCATTCAAGTAAGAAAAAGTGTAAGTAGTCTATAAAATTTCAGGAACTTAAGTACCGCACCTTATGAATAGCGTGCCAAAATGACATGCTATTTTTTTTTTGTTTGAGTGTATATATGCAGACTGTGGTACATGAGGGTTGAGAGAATTTATGTGCTGCTACAGTAATATCATTATTTTACAAATGTAGTTTTCATCAGTCATCTATCCCTCGGTTTTGCGGCGTGTTTTTTTTAAAGTTTCAACAACTACTAGGAAATGGTTTGGAGCTTTCAGTACCTGCTTTTTTAAATTTAACAAATGTAGATTAATTCAGAAAATAATCTGTATGTTTCTTCTTACCAACTAGATTAATGTCCGTGCAAAACACACCCCAATCTTGTATATATTCTATAGAAGTTCTTACACTGGCAGGAATTCCTCAGTAAGCTACTATCACTAGTTTGTTATTTTTCACCTTGATGCTGAGTAGTTGTACTTGAGATTTGCCTTGCCTGAACTTGTTTCTAGTGGAATTCGTGTAGGTTTGGTCAACCTTCCTAAGAAAAAGAATATTATCCGGGATCAGCAACGGGCTTTCAAAGGATTTCCTGGAATGATTAATATAGTTCCAGTTGTTTCTGGGAACAAGAAAACCAGGGAGCCTATCTGCACTGGGATCGCCTTCATTTAATTCAGGTCAACGGATGATGCTAATAGGTAGTACCATAACTTCTGAATAAAAGGAACAATGATGTTGTTCTCTCTAATTTCTGTTTACTGGTTAGCATCTTGTTATTTGGTTATTACCTAAATCGTTAAGAACATGTTACTTTTCGGGTTTAGTTTATTGTGTCAACGAGAATCAATTATGGCAATATCTTGAAACTAATTACTCCATCTCCATGTATCTGATGTGATATATGTTTTGAGAAGTAGTAGCATTGAAGTGTTTGCTTTGGGAAACTATCCAAAAAATGTACCCTATGCATGTGTTATATTGAAAACTTATGCAGATAAAACTTGTAGTGCCTTATTTTTTAATATCCATATCATTAATCAAATGCGACTATAAAAATATGATAAAACTTGTTGTTCACTATGATTGTTGTTACATCCCTTGTCATTTCCGATCTTTGATGGTGAAAGCATTCTATTTTGTCATCACAGATTTCTACCCTTTAAAGTACAAAGCATCATAAAAAATTGTGAGAAATTTAGCTATTTCGGAGGAATACCTAGGGATGTTTTCCCCGTCATTACATAGGATGCAGTTGTCTTAATTTAGTTGCTTGCGCACAGAATAAATGTATTAGCGTGTTTGGTGTGGTCGAAATAAACACACAGATTGCCAAATGAGCATTACACAATCTGATTGGTCCAACCAAAAGCACTCAGATTGAGCTATCTACAGTCTATTGTGAACCGTTGATTGGATTATTTTTAAAAACAAACAATGTACACACAGATTGCCAAATGAGCATTGCACAATATGATTGGTCCAACCAAAAGCACGCGGATTGAGCTATCTACAGTTTATTACGAACTGTTGATTGGATTGCTCCAGAAACACATATTGAACAAATCTTGATCGTTGATTCTAATTCCAAATTCAATATAAATAGAGCTTTTTCTTACTTTCAAACTGCCCCTCTTTACACACCAAAATTCAAAAAAAAAAATCACATTTCAAAACAAACCAAACCAAATGGCAGTTCAACCAGCACCAACATCAGAATTTGCCGAACCTAGATTAGCAGTGAAAATGTGTCGAGCTACGGTTAAAGTTGTCATAGGGTTTGCAGTTTGGACGGTACTATAGTTGGTAGTTGGTCAAAAAGATGAGAAATCACTGGTGTTAACTACTGCACATACTATCCCAGATTTGATGGAAATACCACAACTGAATACAGTTATGACTGTTCAGTTTTATGTAACGGTAGATCTGGAACTTTGTCGCGTCGTGAAATTGGAGAAGCTGACCGATATAATGCTGTTTGTGGTGGACAAACCAACACCTAAAGAGTATACAGTCAAATTGGCTCCAGATGGAGAACGGGGCTTGGTTGAATCTCAACTCCTCGGAGCTCGCTGTCATCCACTTGGACAACATCAATGAACTTTTACCGATGGCAAAGTTTGTACACCAAGACTTGTAAATACGGAATTATTTAGGGTCATGAAGGAGTACTTTGATGATTTGATATTTTTTTAGCATAGGCTAGTTTTGGGGAAAGGGTGTTCTGGAAAGATGAGTGGTGCAGTTAAGTATAAGATAAAACAACTTGATAATGAATTTAATGTAAGGAAAAATGAAATGGATCATTTGACTTTGATGAATGAGATGGAAAAACTTGATTTAAATATTAGGAATGCTATGGTTGGTCTTGGAAGTTTGCAATATGGAAGCAATGATGTTACGGTTCCGGTTATCCTATCTCGGATTCTGTATGCTCAAATCTAGCATATGCTCAAAAAATATCAAATCATCCAAGTACTCCTTCATGACCCTAAAGAATTTCGTATCAAATCATCCAATTACACACATACAATGTAAACACTAGATATGCATAATATCAATAGATTTCAAATTGAACAATCGACAACCTCAATTTTACATTCCAATAATACCTAATTTCATGAACATACATCGTGTAAATTAGTTAGATTAGCCTACTAAAATCATAATAACTGAACGTTTTTAAAACAAGTCAATAATAACCAACAGTGGAAGAGGAACCGGCGAACGAAGGAGCCGAAATATAAATGTCTTCTAAACTTTGGTTACCATTGCCTTGAATTCTCCTTATTGTATACTCGACATGGATAGCATACTTAATCCGAGATAGGATAACCGGAATCTAACAACATCATTGAGTCCATATCGCAAATTTCCAAGACCAATCGTATCATTCTTAATATTTAAATCAAGCTTTTTCATCTCAACCGCCAAAGTCAAATGATCCATTTCATTCTTCTTTACTTTAAATTCATCATCAAGTTGTTTTATTTTATCCTTCACTGCACCACTCATCTTCTCATCAATCATTATCTCATATTCCTTGGACGGTTCTCTCGTTTGCATACCAACCATGTTTCCATTTAAATTAACAAGTGCTGCAAAAAATGTCAAATCATTAAAGTACTCATCCATGACCCTAAAAAATTCCTTTTACAAGTCTCGGTGTACAAACTTCGCCATCGGTAAAAGTCCATTGATGTTGTCAAAAATGCTTAAGGATTAGCCCAACCTAGACTTTCACTGCTAATCTAGGTATCAGACTTTTCTGCTCACTCGTAGGGGGCCGGACCCCCGCAAAGGTATATCCGCCAATAGCCATCAAATGGCACTCGGTTCATAGCATGCGTTCCTAGTTACCTAATTAGAATACCTAAAATCGTAGTTCCCAGAACGGGTCAACTCTTCATAGTCATGCTGATAGCAGGGTTCAACTCCCTTTAGATTACATAAAGTTGAATCCAACCTCCTTAGCAAGGAAGATGCCGATTCTACTAGTGCTTTCTCTCGTTGATGTGTCTGAAAAGGGATCTTTTCAAAGATGGAGTTCCTTTTATGCAGTACTGAGGCTGCTGCTTCAGATTATAGATCTCCCACACGAGCATTCAGGCTACGGAGTTCGGTGTTTGCAAAAATAAAAATGTCGAGCCGACAGGGTCGTTTTTCAAGCACGAATAGAACAGAGAAAGGTCTACTTGCTTGCCAAAGAAGCTTCCTTTAGTAAAAGCTCAATCCCAACTCTCTTATCTGGTACACTCTCTGCCCTCCAAAGGTGCCTAGAGGACGGCGAGTTGCTCTGTCTCGTATCCCTCTGAAAAGGACAACATCAATGGACTTTTGTCGATGGCGAAATTTGTACATCAAGACTTGTAAACAAGGAATTCTTTAGGGTCATGGATGAGTACTTTAATGATTTGATATTTTTTGAGCATAGGCTAGATATTGGAAAGGGTGTTCTGGAGCAGCGCTTGTTAATTTAAATGTAAACATGGTTGGTATGCAAACGGTAGAGCCGTCCAAGGAATATGAGGTAATGATTGGTGAGAAGATGAGTGGTGCAGTCAAGGATAAAATAAAACAACTTGATGATAAATTTAAAGTAAAGAAGAATGAAATGGATCATTTGACTTTGGCGGTTGAGATGAAAAAGCTTGATTTAAATATTAAGAATGATACGGTTGGTCTTGGAAATTTGCGATATGGACTCAATGATGTTGTTAGATTCCGGTTATCCTATCTCGGATTAAGTATGCTATCCATGTCTAGTATATAATAGGAGAATTCAAGGCAATGGTAACCAAAGTTTAGAAGACATTTATATTTCGGCTCCTTCGTTCGCCGGTTCCTCTTCCACTGTTGGTTATTATTGACTTGTTTAAAAAATGTTCAGTTATTATGATTTTAGTAGGCTAATCTAACTAATTTACACGATGTATGTTCATGAACATGAACTTAGGTATTATTGGAATGTAAAATTGAGGTTGTCGATTGTTCAATTTGAAATCTATTGGTATTATGCATATCTAGTGTTTACATTGTATGTGTGTAATTGTTGATTCAAGTCGGTTATTGGAATTATTGGTAATATATGTTTTAATTATATATGTAATGAAATTGTTGTAAGTCTTGCCAAGCCGTCTCTGATTTCGCATTGTAATCCGAGCTTGGAAAGTGATTTGATACTTTTAGATTGCTGATTAAAACATGGTACTTTGACCTACACACAATAATCAATCTTTGAATTTGACATTTACAAAATTTTAACTAGAATTCATGTCCTGAATTACATCTAGTTCCCTTTAATCAGAAATAAATGTATCTAGTTTCTCTTATACATAGTAATTCCTTGTGCTGATAAATCCGTTTTTGTGTTGTTGGTGTCTTGTTTATCTGCAGTGGTTGTTAATGCTCTTATACTGCAGATTGAAGCTTGTGGTGGCCAAGCCCTTACTTTTGGGGTAGATGCTCAAAAGAAGAAGCAGATTTGAGTCGACGTCTCAATGATTAAAAATTTAAGGACATTTCTTTTTGTTGATTGTTTTATTCAATGATGCTCTGTTGATGTTATAATGTTGGATCTGCAGGCGTTTGATGCATGGGGTACTATTGTTGAGCTGATAAACAATGCAGGTTAACTATTTTTTTTCTCCTCTCCCGTGAGTCATGACATTTTGCATGTGACTTGCTTGAGGGTTAATTTTAGTTAAATATTACAGGTATTACAAGGGATAGACTGCTAACAAGAATGAAGACAGCTCGGTGGCAGCTGGCAGGAGGTGATTTATATGAATCACATGAGTGAGTTCATCTGCACACTGGTTTGTTGGAAAATATTACAAATTTTATCAGGAATGATTAAGGAATGCTTTCCTGATTTGCATGTGAAGAAAAGCAAAATGTTTTGCAGGCAGCAGCCAAAATATTGATGAAGAAAGAGAAGGTATACACTTTTTACCTTTAGCAGTCTTTCAGTTTTCTGCGTTTTTGCTGTACATGTGGTGTAAATAAGGCTGACGAAGTATTCTGGAATTTGGAACAATAAAACTATTCATTTTGAATGTTAATTATGTACCTTTTACATTTGAGCATGATCTTCCTATCATAGAACCTGTCTTGTATATGTAAATCAAGGATCAGTTAAACTCTAGTTTAACATTAACAGTTATCTTTCAGGGGAGGATAATAAATGTAGCATTAGTTGGTCTTACAGTTATCTTTCTGGGCAAGCAAATTACAGTACTGCAAGCATGGGTGATTGGTTTCAGTATGGCCGTGGCAAAGGAATATTAAAGCAGAAACATTAATGTAGAATTATGGTGTGCATAGTAGGTGTGAACTAGAGGAGATAAATGTCAACTATGGTGTCCATATTAGGTGTGAACTAGAGGAGATAAATGTCAACTATAGGTGAGAAATGTCAATATCCTTGACTTATATATATTTCTGATTCTTAGGACTTTAGTACTTAGGACTTTAGTACTGTATCCCTGATTTAAGGAGTTGTACAGCTTTGTGTGTGTTGTAATCCTGTGTTGTAATCTGCCTATTAATAGGCTGTTCATATGACATAATGAGATATTAATTCTCTGCAAATTCACATGGTATCAGAGCATCTCTGATTCATAATCCTGCTCCTTTCTTCATTTTTTTTTTCTGTTACATCTCCTCTTGTTCTTCTCACACATCTTTTCATCATGGCTGCCGAGAAGCAAAGCCTAACTTCAGATGCATCATCTCATACCTCCACCATCTCTAGTCCAGTTACATCTACTGGTATTTCCTCTCACAGTGCTGAGGCTGTTTCTGTTTGTTACCAGCCACAAATTCAATGGGCATAACTATCTCCAATGGTCTCAGTCTGTGATGATGTTCATTGGTGGAAAAGGAAAAGACGAATACCTTACAGGGGAAATTGGCACTCCAAAATCAACTGAGCCAACTTATAAAACATGGAAAGCGGATAATCACATGATAAAATCATGGCTGATTGGTTCGATGAATAATGATATTGGAGAAAATTTTCTCCTATATTCAACAGCCAAGGAACTTTGGGATGCTGTTAAGGATTCATATTCAAGTTCTGAAAACACATCAGAATTATTTGAAATTGAAGCTGCTCTTTATGACCTCCGTCAAGAAGACACATCAGTCACACAGTATTTCAACACTCTTACTCGTTACTGGCAACAATTAGATTTGTTCGAAACCTATTCTTGGAAGTGTGCAGAAGACACTACTCTATACCGAAGTATTATGGAGAAAAAGAGAACTTTCAAGTTTCTTCATGGCCTCAATAAGGATCTTGATGCAGTTAGGAGCAGAATCATGAGTACCAAGCCTCTACCTAAAGTCAAAGAAGCATTCTCGGAGGTTCGACAAGAAGAAAGTAGAAAGAAAGTCATGATGGGCTCCTCCACTCTTTCATCTCATCAAGAGTCCTCTGCCCTAGCTGCCCGAGGTCAATTTCAAGGTGGAAATCAAGAGCATCGACAACAAAAGGGACGTCCATGGTGTGATCATTGTCGTAAGCCTGGACATTTCAAAGAAACATGCTGGAAACTTCATGGAAAGCCTGGTGATTTGAAGTCAAAGTCATGGAAAGACAAGGAGAGTCATGGCAACGTTGCTGCCACTTCAAATATCACCGCTGTAGGAAGAATGGATGGATCAGACTCATCACCATTCAATAAAGCACAACTAGAGGCACTTCAGAAACTCCCAAGTCAGTCACACATAACCTCACATGCGAATACTGCTATGAACGGTAATCATCCAGTAGCTCTTATTGTCAATAAAAGACCTAACGCATGGATTCTTGATTCGGGAGCCTCGGATCATATGACAGGAAATGCAAATATTTTTTCTGAATTTCAGTATGAAACTGGTCCCGAGCATCATTCAGTGAAAATAGCAGACGGCACATCCTCAAAGGTTGAGGGTTTGGGTTCAGTAAAACTAAATAAGAACCTAACTCTCGAATCTGTTCTTTATGTGCCTAAATTGAATTGTAATTTACTATCTATCAGTAAATTTACTCGCGATCTTAATTGTGAGACTAAGTTTTATCCAAATCTTTGTGTGTTTCAGGATTTGGATTCGGGGAAGATGATTGGCAGTGCTAAAATGTGTTCTGGACTCTATATCCTACAAGATGATATCCCATCTGCAGTCAAGTCTCAGAAATTCAGTTTGTTTTCTTTAAATACTCAGCCTGTTTCGAATAAAGATAGTGATATTATGCTATGGCACTATCGTCTTGGCCATCCAAATTTTCTGTATTTGTCAAAAATGTTTCCGTCTTTGTTCATCAATAAAAATCCAAACATTTTTTCCTGTGAAATTTGTCAGTTTGCGAAACACACACGAAATCACTATTCTAGATTACCATATAAATCCTCCAAACCATTTACATTTATTCATAGTGATGTGTGGGGACCCTCACGTGTAAACACTATAACCAGACAAAGATGGTTTGTATCTTTTATTGATGATCATACAAGACTGACATGGGTGTTTCTTATGAAAAGTAAATCTGAAGTAAGTGAAATATTTAAAAAATTTCATTCCATGATTCAAACTCAATTTCACACAAAAATTCAGATCCTCAAGACCGACAATGCCAAAGATTATTTCAATTTTATTCTTGCTTCTTACCTCACACAAGAAGGTATCATTCACTTGAGCTCGTGTTGATACTCCTCAACAAAATGGGATTGCTGAAAGAAAAAATAGACATCTTTTAGAAGTTGCTCGTTCACTTATGTTTTCTACCAAAGTTCCAAAATATTTTTGGGGGGACTCTGTCCTTACAGCTACTTATCTTATCAATCGGCTACCTTCCAGGGTACTCAACTTTCAAACTCCACGTGATAAAGTTTTGCAATCATTCCCAGAAACAAGGTTCATTAATCTTCTTGATCCGAAGATCTTTGGTTGCACGGCTTTTGTGCATGACCATTCTCAAAATCGTAGTAAGCTAGACCCTAAATCTATCAAATGTATATTTTTAGGTTATTCTTCTCATCAAAAGGGTTATAAATGTTATTCTCCTATTACTAGGAAAATATATAACTCCATGGATGTCACTTTTTATGAAAATCTTGCTTATTACAATTCTGAGATTCAGGGGGAGAATGCAAGTGAATCTCATCTTTGGGACAACTCTTCCACCACTCAAGTCATTGATAATCAAGTTTCATCTTCCCAAATTACTGAAAATCCTCCAATCCCTTCTTTATCTTCGACTCATGCTCCTAATCGAGAACCAGAAGACAAGGAAACTCTTGTCTACAAAAGAAGAAATAAATCTGGTAAAGGTATAGAGCACAAAACACATTTGGAGGACCACCATCAATCAGAACCGGATCCACATCTTCACTCTCCAGAAACTCATTCAGGTTTGATTAATTCTAACAGTGATGATATTCTTCATAATGATTTAGATCTGCCGATTGCTTTGAGAAAGGGAGTTCGTGCATGTACCGAACATCCTATTGAAAATTTTCTGTCATACAAGAAGTTGTCACCATCTTATCAGGCATTTGTCTCCAGTATTGATAATATACAGATTCCTAAAACAATTCAAGAGGCATTGATGGATCCCCAATGGAAAAAGGCAGTGAAAGATGAGATTGTCGCTTTGGTGAAAAATGGTACTTGGAACATCACAGATCTTCCACCTGGAAAGAAATCTGTAGGTTGTAAATGGGTCTTTACTGTTAAACATAAAGCGGATGGGAGCATTGAGAGGTATAAAGCTCGCCTTGTTGCTAAAGGTTTCACTCAATCCTACGGAATTTATTATCAAGAAACTTTTGCGCCAGTTGCTAAGCTTAATACTATAAGAGTGCTATTATCTATTGCTGCAAACAAAGATTGGCCCTTATACCAACTAGATGTTAAAAATGCTTTCCTGAATGGTGATCTTGAAGAGGATGTTTATATGGACATTCCACCAGGCTTTGAGAACTCTTCAAACCGAGGTAAAGTTTGCAAACTAAATAAATCTTTGTACGGTCTTAAACAGTCTCCACGGACATGGTTTGGAAAATTTACGAAGTCAATCATTCAGAATGGATACACTCAATGCCAAACAGACCACACTTTGTTTGTAAAATTCTCAACAGACAAAAGAAGAGCTATCCTAATTGTTTACGTGGATGACATAATATTGACGGGTGACTACAAAGAAGAATTAGAAAGTTTGAGAAATTTTCTTTCTAAAGAATTTGAGATAAAAGACCTCGGAAATCTTAAATATTTTCTGGGCATGGAAATTGCACGATCAAAACATGGCATCTTTGTTTCACAACGCAAGTACGTTCTGGACTTACTAAAGGAAACAGGAATGCTAGGATGCAAACCAGCCTCAACTCCCATGGACTCCAATAAAAAGCTCAGTTCAGGATCAGACAAGAAACCAGTTGACAAAGGGAGATATCAAAGGTTAGTAGGACGCCTCATCTACCTATCTCATACCAGACCTGATATTGGTTTTGCGGTAAGTGTTGTTAGTCAATACATGAACAATCCTACTGATGAACACATGGAAGCTGTTACTAGAATTTTAAGATACCTCAAATTGAATCCCGGGAAAGGTCTTTTATTCAAGAAAAATGATAATCGAGGGATCAAAGTTTACACTGATGCAGACTGGGCAGGAGATGTAACAGATAGAAGAAGTACTTCAGGATATTGTTCCTATGTTTGGGGTAATCTAGTAACATGGAGAAGTAAAAAACAATCAGTAGTCTCCAGAAGTTCAGCTGAAGCAGAACTTAGAGCTCTTGCTCTAGGCATTTGTGAAGGAATTTGGCTGAAACGATTGCTAGATGAACTAAGACTTTGTGCAATAAAGCCTATAGAAATGCTCTGTGACAATCAAGCTGCCATTAGTATTGCTAAAAATCCCGTTCATCATGATAGAACAAAACACATCGAGATAGATAGACACTTCATCACGGAGAAGATCGAAAATTCAACTATCCAAACTATCTATACTCTATCAAGACTTCAAACAGCTGATGTTCTTACCAAAGCCCTTCCGAGGACTGTTTTTGATGAGTTAATATGCAAGCTGGGAATGTTTGATATACATAACCCAGCTTGAGGGGGAGTGTAGAATTATGGTGTGCATAGTAGGTGTGAACTAGAGGAGATAAATGTCAACTATGGTGTCCATATTAGGTGTGAACTAGAGGAGATAAATGTCAACTATAGGTGAGAAATGTCAATATCCTTGACTTATATATATTTCTGATTCTTAGGACTTTAGTACTTAGGACTTTAGTACTGTATCCCTGATTTAAGGAGTTGTACAGCTTTGTGTGTGCTGTAATCCTGTGTTGTAATCTGCCTATTAATAGGCTGTTCATATGACATAATGAGATATTAATTCTCTGCAAATTCACAATTAATGTGAGTTGTGCACAAGTACTACAAAATGAGGAAGAACCGAGGAGATTTAATTGTTTATTGATGCTATTCACTGAAATCATGATCTAAAATAGCTTTTCTAACACGGATGAATGCGGTGGCTCTGGGATTCGTTGCATCTGACATGACTTCTAAGCTTGGGGGATACATTGAGAATAAGATTCTGGGAACCATTCCCTTGGGTAACATATTAGCAGATACAGCGCTTCCTTTGAGCACAATGTTCGTTGGATCAAACGCATGGTTCACTTTTTAACTATCCTAGTGAACATCATTGTACTGTACTTCACTCATTGGTAGAACTTACTGGAGACTACACTATTGATATTCTCCTTCAGTGATAAATCTGAACCTGTGTAAGATTATTTCCCCTTCCATCCATGCTGCTTCTCTCTTTCACTTTATCATTGATATTACCTCATTATTCTTCTAAATGCTGCATGCTGACCTATTCGAAAAATATATCCATGTTAAATATGCCTGGGTTATGCTGGTATATTTGGAATTCACCGACCGACTGACGTATATCAATGGAAGAAAAAGCTTTCACTTGTACATATCATTTGGGTTTTAATTTGCTTCTTATCAAGACTGCTCCTTTCTGTGAGATCCCAACTCACATCTACAAATGATTGATAGCATTATGAAGAACATATAGAATCAGTTAAATTCTTTCTCTTTCTAAGAAATGCAGAAAGGTATGGACAACCAGTAGAAATGGCTGGATTGGTTGATTTTTAGCTCTTCATCCTCCCGCTGCTTACATGACTAGACATGTATGTAAACATTCTTCATTTGATATAACATTCTTCTACCCATAGTTTTGTCTGTTGTATGTCTGATTTGGCTAGAACTCACCTATATGAATTGTCAGTTAAACTTTTTCTGTTCGCCTAATTTATTAAGCATGATTTGTTACCTAACCTTCATAATTGTTTATCCTGATAGTTCAGGAGGAAGAAGGAGATGATCCCTTTGGAATTGAGGATCTACAATACTACTTAAAGAGGGTAGAAGAAAGACAATTTTGACCTGGACTTTATGTTAAGCAGTACTTCTACTGAATGTAGTTCTATTAGGGGTCTTTAAGATATTTCAAGACCTTTATGGTATGATTTAACATATGATTTTGTTAGTATGTTGGCACTAGTGGCATTAGGGGAACTAGGCGAATATCTGCTCCATTTCTTTCACAGTGTATATCATATCTGACATATTGTACCTAAAATTACAATGTAACATGCAACATGCATTCAGAACTTATTAATTGCTAATCCCAGACCTAATTATTCCGCCCATAGTTTTCGAATTCCTATACTTGAGAGAAAAGTCATTCTTACAGTGAATATAGAAAGTCATGTCATGTAAAAGTCAATCTTATATGCATACCAAGAAATCATCCTGTCAAGCCTATAAGCAACCAGGAAAAAGAACTGCAAGCTGCTACGTTTAGATACAGTTGTCCATATCCTTTTTGTGTTCTTCAATCAGGTGAAGGAGATCTTGTTTCTAGTGTTGTTAAGGTCAAATGGAGTCTTGTCAAGGCAGATTACTGGAAAGGAGAGCTTGTTGGTTTTTCTGGTGTCACCTGATAATTTAAAATAAGAAGTAACTTTGATATCTGTAGGCCAGCCAAAGTATGGGATTTTATTGTGCAAACAATTGTTTTTTATTGTCTTCGCCCTCAGCCCTTTACGGCATCTATTAGTGTGGTTGTACTTAATTGCTGTACTTAATTGAGTCAATAATAATGTAATTGACAAGAAAGTGTTTTATGTTTGCAGGACTAAGATTCGAGGAAATTGCAGATTCTATCGCCTGGCATTATGACGTTAATGTTTATTCAGTTTCTGACTTGTGTGTTTGTGAATTGTTTGGTTATTGGTACCTCGATTTGTATAGAAGGTTCATTCTCAGATGTATAATTGTTGACTTTTGCATATCATTTTTTTTTCTAACACGCACTTAAGAAGTGGTAAAAAGTTATTTTACAGGGAAGGCTGGAAGGCAAGTATGGGCATGCATGTGTTGTGCCTCTTCAATGTGGTTCATCTCATGATGATGCAAGACAGGTAACGCCAAAGATACCTTCTAGATGTGATTCTTAATCTTGGTTACAACTTACAAGACCCTAAAGAAACACGAGCTTACTAAGTGTAATTAGAATGAATCCTTGATTAGGTTAATACTCAGTAACATCTAATATAGCATGACAGAACAGGGATAATAGTTAAAGTTCATTTTTTTTTTTTGCTAAGTAGTTACAGTTCATTTTTTTTGCTAAGTGTTAAAGTTCATTTTAATTCTATAATTCTAGAAGTAGTAGGATTATTGGACTTAAGAACATCAAAAAAAATATATATATATGCAAGAAGCATGGACACCTATTATAAGTGTGGTCAATAAGGGGATTATTATCTAAGTTTGATAGTAACAAGGCATTGCACGGTGTCCGAATAAGAGTAACGACTGGCAATAAACACAATTGAAATAAGCAAAAATATAAAACTTTTGGGAAGTTGGACTGTACGAGCTAGAGTATTTGATTTATAGGGAGTTGCTACATGCAATTCAATATTACTTTATGATGTTTTGATAAGAAATACCAAACAGATATGCCACTATATGATGTATTGATAAGAAAATATTAAGTCGATAGCATTACTTCTGGCATATGCTGAATATTGAACATACAGATATGCCCCTTTTCATTGCTTACTAATTTGAGATGAATGTTTAATATCCAGATTCCTGTGGCATTGCTTACCTCTCAGTTCCAGAAGTATGTTGATGGTGGTTCGGGGTTATTGCGATTCTCCAAAGTAGTTGGTCTTTTCCATGAATTTGGCCATGTGGTAAATTTTAACTCTATGTGAAGCATACTTTCAGAACACTGATAATACTTTTATATATATTCCATGTCAGCGCTGTGAAACTTCTGTGCAGACAAGCTTGGCTAGTACTGTAGGTTTTCTAGACAAAAGCAGTGTTTAATTTTCCCCAGATTAATTAACAGGAAGGAAGGAAGGCGCAAGCTTCAAAGCTACCAGCAGTAACTTTGATATCGTATCTAATGTGTTAGATTAAGTTTTTGGGAAGGTGAAGGGCTAAAGACTTTAGATTAGTTTTTTTTTTTTTTGCACAGGTGAGTGATTTTAATGCATTCTAATTGATTCCTGTGGTGATTGGCAAGTAATAGTTGATCTGTGCCGAACTTACAGGTCTATCATATTTGCATTCGTGCAATGTTTTCCAAATTTTTTGGGCCGTGCCTTGCCCCCACTTTGTATAAATTCCTGCACAGATTTTGGAAAACTGGTAAGAACTTGAGTTACTACTATCTATGGAGTATATTCTATGCATTTGAATGTATTGGCCCTTACAAGTATACAGAATGGTAACTTATCCTGACATGCTTTATTGTTCTCTCTCAATTTTTCTCCTAGGTGTTGTGATAACATAGCTCTAAAGATGATATCTGGTTATCATCAGGTAGTTCATCCATGTTATAATATACTAAGTTAGTGCATATCAAAGGTTCAATGGAAGCCTGTTTGGTGTGATAAAACACCAAATCTGACACCTTACAGAAAGCAGTGCACCATCCTCCTCTTCCAAACATTTGTGCTTGACGTTACAAAGCCATCATGTTTGAAATTTGTGATTCACTTCGGAGATGCCGTACTTCCTTCTCGGCGCTTAAAAAGCAAGAGATTCTTTAATGTAAGCTCGACTTCTTTTTGCATGATATATTATGTAATCTTTGTTCTCTGTACTCTGGAGATAAACTTAAGTTAACACATCTCATGTTTATCATAGCACTGAAATGCTTTGTTCGTTTTCTTAACATGTTTGTATTTCTTCCCAAGTGGAAACACATAAATTGGTATCAAATTTTGTCTACATGTTAAAAGTACAACTCCATTATGGACATAAATTTGGTATCAAGATTTAGATAGGTATTGGATCATTGCTGTTAGAATCACACCATTAAACAAAACTTCAAATACCAGCTCACAGTTCGCACCAAACTTCAAATCTCCTTGAATGCACCAACATTTCAAATCTCTTACAACGTGCCAAACAGAGAGCGCAAAATCATGATATTAAGAGAGAAACCTAAATACTCATATGAACAGAATCTTATCATATGAACCGAAAAGAGAGAAACAAAAATGATTCAAATACTCATATCCTGCAAACATAAAAATCGATAAACTCTTTTAGTATTACAATAACAAAAACCCCTTCTATTCTCATTTTGTTCAAAGATCAAAACACACAAGTACTATATCACAAAGTTGTTAACAAGTCCTGCATGCAGTTAATGACTTTTTAGCTGCCCACATCCAACAAATTCCAGTCTGCTGCAATTGCCTCTACAGCCTTTTGCAGCTCCTGTTGTGTAACCATTCATCAACAGAAGCCAGCACAGCACCATGTATATATATTCAACACGTCACCTTCTTCCGGCCTAGGCAACAAAAAAACTGGGATTTACTGTCCCTAATTTATTGCTGCTCTTCCACTCATCAACTTTAACTTGAGGCCAACTAAGAGCAATTTTAAAAGCAAATGTTAAAAGCGCAAATTAGAAAATTGTCTGCCAAGTACCAAAAGTAAAATAAAAATCTAAATCTAACATAAAAGTAATACGTTTGATCATATATTATCATGAAACAAACACATCTACATTGCAAGAAAAGATCACACAATGTAATAGCAACGAATTACTAATGGGATGAACAAGATAAGTTCAAAAAATATATGTTCGGACAAAATAAAATCAAATAAATTATCACAATAATATTAGCTTAGGATACAATTTCTTCACATACAATCCTTTTGACCACTTAAAGATAATTGTGAATATAAATGAGTAATTGTAGATTACCAATCATAGAACCTCTTGTCATCAACTGAAATGTAGTCAGCCTCCATACTTATATCATCAGTACGACAATCAAATGGATTTATGACAGCCTGATGCAAAATCCATGATATCACCAATAAATTTACTACAAATGTGAACTCCAAGAAGAAATTACTATTTAATTGGTATGCTCACCATTAGACGTTGAGTCGAATCACAACCAGTCGCTGCTCGCGATGCCTCTGACAATAATTCAGAATACTGCCAAAGATAAAGAAGGCATATTAATGACTGAAATCCAAACTCAGTACTGCAGAAATCTAATGGTGATAATACAACACAAAAAAAAAATCAAACAAAAACCAAACTATAGGGGTCTTCCCATGTTACGTCAAATTATGGGGTGAAAGGCTGAGAACAGTGTCATATTAGGATTGTAATGCTAATCAAAAGAAGCATAGGTCGCCTCTCTTTCCATGTTATAGGGGTTCCCATGTCAACTCAATGGGGTGGAAGGCTGAGAACAGTCTCATATTAGGATAGCAATGCTGGTAAAGAATCATAAGTACCTTTTAATTCACATAATGAATGAAATCGATAAACTATCAGGCCTTTTAATTCAAGTAAAAAACTCAGCGAAAACCACACGAGATAAAGGGAACTGTTGGCACACGAGACAACCACATCAAATATCCCAACTTGGGGTAATAGATTACTAGTGCCTTCACTCCTTGATCTTTGAATTTACAAAGGCAAATAGGGAGAGGATAAAATCTGGCAAGAGATTGAAAGTGAGCCACATAAATAATTAGTGGCTCAGCAATTGGGCTAGTTGTATGAGGGTAATGGAATGTAATATAGCAAAAAATCAGTGAAAAATGGAATATATTAGAATTATGCAAAACAAAAAGGAATAAACCAAGGGCAAAGTGTCAAATAAAAAAAGAAGGAATTGCTTAACAAAGGTACCTGCTTAAAAGAATTTATTTGAATTCCATTCAAAGTAGCAACTGAGTCATAGGAGCATAATTTATTTTTATTTGCAACTGATCCTCTGTATACCTGATCATCATTTAGTTCAATGTATTTTAGCGCACACATACAATTGTGCTAATAATCAATATGCATTAAAAAACTGCAAAATTTAACACATTAGCATATGAATGTTTGAAACTTAACTAGAACTACTTCCATTTTCCTAAGTACTACCCAATTTCCACCCCAACTGTAAGAACCCTTTTCTATTAATTTACGTCTTACTCTCAACCACCCTCCACTTTTTTATCCAAGTGATCCTACCATCAATATGGAATTGCATATGTCCCTCTTGCCTTGGAGTGCCTCGAGCTTTTTTTTTATACATGTTTCTCCACCTAACACTAAAAATACCCCCATGAGTTATCTTCATCTTGAGCTCTCGTTGGTTTCTACGTGTATTTAAATTCTTTAAACTAGAATATAATAAAAAGGTTGTACAATCGAGAATTTTGTCTAGATTGAAAAATAATCGAGAGTCTACAACATATGACTCTTGGATGGATACATTGAATTCATTACCTCTTTGACAAAAACATTTGACTCTTGAGTGGATATATTGAATTCTTTCTGTACTTGATTGGATACTTCTTTAGATAATTGATTCAGATCAATCACTCTCATTCCAAACCAAGGCCGGACTACAATACTGTATTAAAAACAAGTAAATAGTGATAGAAATCATTTAGAAACAGACATTGTCTCAATGACATGTAAAAATAAAAACAATGAACAATCTTTTATCGTAAACCGCATAGCAACAACAGTGAAAATGACAAATAAGACAATAAGAGAATGTCATACCTAAAGGACTCCCACATCTCCAAGCATGATAGGATGATAGGTGTAGGAAGTGGATGAGCACAAAGATGATTACCAAAATAGTTAATCCCAACCACATGTCCCGTATTAGTGACAAGTGGTCCACCTTCACAAATCTAATCAACGACTTAGCAACTTATCCAGTAATAAAAGAGGAGAAATATACAAAGACCAAAACTACCAACTAAAGTTCAACTACAATACAAGTTAACTTGAGAAAGTATAGCATGCATATTGGACATATGTATTCACATTAACCTCGAATACAACCGGTCAAGAGGCTCAAGACCCCACCCATAAATAATAATAAGGAATCTAAGTACACATCATTTAATCATAAAAAGTAAAAAATTAAATATTTAGGCAACATATATGATAAATCTATTGAAAAAATCTCAGTTAAGATGGAAATTCTGAGCCCTTGATAAAATAAAAAATTAACATCTTATAGAAGAAAATGAAAGTTCCATTTATATATATATATATATATATATATATATATATATATATATATATGGTTCCATCTTCATACATATGTACAAAACTTATACATGGTTTTCTCATTTTAATTATTTTATATATTTTGTTTCTCGAAACAAAAGTTCAATATTCCCGTATATATTACTAACAAAATAGATATCTTAATCTCAAACATTTCTTTTTCTCCTATCTCGTATACATACAAATATACGCTTGAATATACATAAATATACACTTACTACATACGTGTGTACATCAATTGATTACACAAACATAAATAAATTAGTTACACAAACATAAAATATTAGTTTCAAGTCAAGGTATTAGTTTCAAGTCAAGGAGGTATGCATTGTTATTGCAGCTGACTAGAGTTTACGAAAATAAGTTATTTTCTTCATTTTATTCGGTTTTGAATACCATTTGACCGGGTTTTACACCGGTCAATCGCCAATCACACAAGTTGATGGACTTTCCAACAATATACAAGTCGACCTCTACTAATGATTAGTCGAGCACCACGACAACAATGCATATATACATTTATTTTGTGCGCAAGCAACTAAATTAAGACAACTACATCCTATGTAATGACGGGGAAAACATCCTTAGGTATTCCTCCGAAATAGGCCTAAATTTGTCACAATTTTTTACAATGTCTTGTACTTTAAATGATAGAATTATAGAAATTTGTGATGACAAAATAGAATGCTTTCACCATTACAGATCAGAAATGACAAGGGGTGTAACAATAATCATAGTGAACAACTAGCGAACTATGGATGACTATCATCATTGCCTCTAAATTATAGTATTTTTATGGTCGCATTTGATTAGTGATATGGATATTAAAAAATAAAGCACTACAAGTTTTATCTGCATAATATTTCAATATAACACATGCAAGGGTACATTTTTTGGAAAGTTTCCCAAAGCAAACACTTCAATACTACTGCCAAAGCAAACACTTCAAATCTTCAATACTACTACTTTTCAAAACATATATCAGATGGAGTAGTTAGTTTCAAGATATTTCCATAATTGATTCTCGTCGACACAATAAACTAAACCCCAAAAGTAACATGTTCATAATTATGTAGGTAATAACCGAATAACAAGGTGCTAAGGAAGTTAATGACAATTTTATTCCACATAACTTTTCCTACAATAGACAAAAGGAACAAAGTAAATACCTCACGGATACCACAACTAGACCTCAAAAGCTCATCACATCCAAAATTTGGACGCTCCTTGTATAGTTTTCCAATAGAGTCATACAGAGTGGAGGTAAATAAGGAACGACCCAAAGATATCACTTCCATCCCATCAACAATGTTTGCTTGCCTTGATCTCAAATCTACTGCTTCCAGTTCCACTATGGACTTAACTTTCAGGGTAAGAAGATTGTGGTAAAAGTCAACATGGTCTTCTTTGCCGAGAAGCAATGTGCCATCTGCGATCCTTACAATTAGCTGAAAGAAAGTGTAACTTATTATTTCAAATGTAAAAAAACAAAACAAGTATAATGGAAATAAAGACAAAACATAACAACCATTTATAAGAACTCACATGAAATTCTTGTTCGGAAACCTTTGGATTGAAAAGGACTTTTGCACAAGTCAATATAGTTGCCTCATTGTTAGTTGAACTCCAATGTATCACGAGACCCGAACAAACCCATTTTGCTTCCACACCTAAATCAAAAAGTAGGTTTTCACTAAAAAAATCTAAAACTATTGGGCATAGAAATAGCAAATTATGGAAATTCTTAGTAAGCTATCTATTAATAGCCATAAAACCTTGTCCAAAGCTTGTATAAAACTACTCCAAAGATAATACTAAGTAATACTTATCGGTTACCCACAAATTAAACAAAAAGTGCAAAACATAATAAAACCTTGTACAACTAAAGAAACAAATTATGATACAACCCTAAAATTGGCATCGGTGGTCTCCCTTCTTTCTCCATTTCCTTCTTCTTTCAAGACTCATACATTACGTGAGTTGGGTTTAGATCGTCTTGGGACTGTTCGGTCCCTATCTACCATTGTTGTTAAAGGAAAGAAAGAATTGTTTTTTTAAGATTCTATTAATAGCTACCGAGGTCCAAAAGAGAGAATTTGTCCCAAAGATCGCTTTACTAGACTTTTTCGCAACCACTAAGACATAATTTTAAACGAGTACATCTTTACATATGAAATGGTGAAAGTTGTAACTCCATTATTGGTGTTTAACTAAAGGTTGAGCATATCAAGTTTATCATTCTAGAATACTCGATTGCACCTCCTTCGCTTCGCTTGCTAGTCGGTTTTCAAGGTTATAATATCACAGTTCTTTGCACCTCAACCATTCTTCAAAAAGAAAATTCATCTCACTCTTGCATGGTTCTTGACCTCTACAAGTTTTCTTCCCTTGTGGAGAATAATGAGGAACGGAAGTGAAGAGCTTTTATATATGTTATTAATTAGGTTATATATTTAATGTAGAGATAAAAGGTTATTTATCAATATATTTTATATATGCGGCTAATAGTTAATGTTAATATTTTAATGTTATTGGCCGGTGGAAATATTGGCATTGGATCTGCTGCAAAACAGTATTTCCCACTGAAGAAATAACAGGGTGGAGATAATAACTAGGAGAGAGGAAGGAATTGCATGGAATACACATTTTCTTTTCTCATTGCCTTGTTCTTTAGCTAGAATTGAGGTTTGAATGAGTACTTCAATTTCTGTTTCTTGTTCAGTTGTTCTCTCGTATTATTAGTCTTATACATTTTGGTTACTTTTGGTTTGCCATTTACAAATTACACAAGCAAAACAGAAGGTAAATATAGACAAATATAAAAGGAGATGGTATTTCAAAAAAATGAAGGGGATAGTTAATTACCGTAGAAGGCAGAAACACATACAACCGAAGGTGCAATCTTGGAGTACACAATCCCCAAATCTTTATTGTTGACACTAGCCGTTGAAATATCTGTAAGCATAGAAATCGGGAGATTGATATATACATACATATATATATATATATATATATATATATGCAGAACCAATGATAAAGTACAAACTAATCCATTCTGACCTAGGTTAGGAAATTTCTCAATTTCCCAAAGAATATCTGATGCACGAGGTTTAAAGTTGTAACTTCGTAGAATTTCTGCAGGGAATAAAACAGGTTATGATATAAACCTATATTAAAAACAAAAAAGAACAAACGTTTTAAATTACTCCTACTTTTTAAAACAGGGGTTTGATCAAATCCTTCATCTAAAGATAGCGTCTCTCTTTGTTCCGGAAATCGAGGACAGAGTTCAGGATCGAGGTGTTCATACGGCCTGGTCATTCTTTCGTAACTGGTATGGGTATGGTAGGTAGGTATGGATTCTCCAATTCTAATGCCGGTAGAGTAATAAGGTTTGGTGACGGCATAAGGACAATAAGCAGGTGTCGGGACGCCGCCAGGAGAGACGGGACAGTAAGCGTGAGGTATGCCGCTGCTTGGATTGTAGTGACAGCGAGGCTTGGCGTTAGCGTCATCTTCTTCACCCAACCCTTCAGTAGGTTTTTTCCCACCATGATTATTCATACAATTAGATTCTTTGAGCCCGCTGTTGAAAGAAGGGTCGGGTGAAGAAGTATAATCAGTTATTTGGGAGAGACCACCGGTTAGGGGAGACTCGGAGATCATATAATATTATATTGAATAATATTTTGTAAACATGACATATGTGATCTATAAAACATCAAATTTGACGATAATTTTAATTCTACAAAGATATTATGCACATATCTTATTTGCAGAACATTTATAATGGAGTAATATGCATGACAATGTTCTACAAGTATAACATGCATGATTTACAAAAATATTCAATTGCTGATGATTTTATACTCCAAAATATCTAATTTGATAATGATTTTTGTTATGTAAAGTATGTTCTACACGTTATTTAAGTTACAGAACGTAAATGGTCTCCAAATCTCCAACTAAATCATGGTATCCATAGAACTTGACTCTACATCTTTATATATAACTAGCTTTATAGCCCGTGCGAGGCACGGGCATGCTGTAGTTATTTTCGGTTATGTTGGTCTCATGGTTTGGTGGAATGCATGTACAAGAAAAGACATAAGCATGTAACGGTATATGAGTAGGAAATATGTCGAAGGTTTGATGATACATGTTTTACAAAATCCCAGTCTATAAGGTTGTTATTATGACCTGAGTAGGCGCAAATATTTTGACTAATTAACATGTTTTGTTAGCACGCACGATCCTTCTGTACTGCAAGATTTCGTCGGTTATAATTTTGCCAATCGTATTTGAATGAGAAGATGGTTTTAGTGTCACTTTGAAAGAATATCGGGCATCTTTTATCATTTCCATTGCCTGGGGAACGTTGGCACTCCATTTACTTGTTTGTAGTTCATGGGGTAGTCGTGACCTTGTATACTGCAAGATTTCGGCGATTATAATTTTTCCAATTGTATTTGAATGAGAAGATGGTTTTAGTGTCACTTTGAAAGAGAATTGGGCGCGTTTTATCATTTTCATTGCAGGGGGAAGTTAGCACTCCATTTACCTGTTTGTAGTTCATGGGGTAGTCGTTAAGTGGGTGTTGTAAAATTTGATCGGTGTGCATAATAGAGTAAAAATGTAGAAGTGCAAGTTGTATTAGTATGTGTGGATACACTATTTAAACGAATGCATACCACTTTGCCCGTTTTAAGAAGGGTCTCCTTGCAGACACGTTGAATACAATAATTGTACAGGTGTGGATATAATTTATTTTAGAAAACTATTACTTATACCTTTCAAGATAATGCTAAACTGATTCGTGATAAGTTACTAGTTTCACCTTACAATTGCCACTTGACACAAATAATTTAACATTTAGTACTTTTAATATTTTATCATAGATATTCAAAAAAATTAAACCAATTTAGTTTAGATTTGATTTAGTCGTACGATGACAACTTCAACTTTCTTGTAAAAATCTCCAACACAAACTTTTTTATTTATATACAAATATAAAACTTTTTTGCATTTTTCGGGTTCAATACTTTATATACTATAGTGGATTTTTCGAAAATGACCAACGTATAAAATTTATCTATTGAAGACGAAATTTATAATATATTGGATCATAATAAAACTACAGTTTTAATCTTATTAGTAGCTAAAATTTCAAAAATGCATATATAATTATAAGTTGTTAATATCTTATAATTAAACAATAATAAATGTAAAATAATGATAAAATCCATTTTTACGCTTATTATATATAAGGATATAATTGAAAAGAAGTAAATATGTTGATAGTTTTAAATTTTAAAAAAATATTAAAAAAAAATATAATGAGTGATATTGGATATAGATGTCAATATTTGTCACACTATCACCTATGTTATGGTTCAATTCACATTAAAAAGAAATTTTTTTATCATCAATATACAATTGGAGGGATAATTTATTAATCTAATATCATCAATATAATACTGAAAGGGTAATTTAGTAATCTAATATATATATAATGTGATAGTATATAGAATTTGTAATCTAATAGTATATATAATATGAGCCATTATGTACTTAATGCAAATAAACATGATTTATAATATAAGAATATTAATACAATCCTTTTTTATGGATCAATTCCAATTTTATAACATTTTTTTAAAATACAATTTTATAACATTTTGCGCGAGTTTTTCTCAAATATGGTTAGAAATATTTATTTAAGGCACTTGCGAATCGCATATTTTTCACAAAACCCAGATCCGGTTCGAGCCGAATAAATCCAAATAATATCTCGATTTGGACGTAGTCTTGATCAGGATAAAAGTCCAATCCAAAAAGCTAGAATTTTCAATTAAATATCAGATAAAAGCTTAATTTTTTTAATTAAATCCGAAAAAATAAAAAAAAGGTAAAGTTAAAGTTAAAGTTATCAATATCTAAAATAATTTGTAAAAATCCGATTTGGCCCCTCCTGACCCGACCCTATCTACATGTATAAATATTTTAGAGAAAATTTGTCTCGATTTAAAAAAGCCCGGCCCTATCGATTATCGAAAAATCCGACCTGAATCCGGATTACGTATCTCTATTCAGGGTAACAACTATAGAGGTGCTTATATTATTACTTATATTATCTGATATGTATGAATATAGTTGAGACAAAATGATTACTATTTTGTATTATTTTATATTATTGAATGCTCGGACTAAAAAGTGATATTATGTGACTAAAAATGCATTTGTACTTTGTCTTAAAATTGTGAATACAAAGGAAGAAACATAATTAAATTTAATTAAAGAGATACGAGTCTATTGGATATACTTTATACCAATAACCACTTTTATCAATAATCAGACAAATAAAATTATCATGAAAGAATCTTGAATAAAAACTAAAGTGTAAAATAATATTTGTGAAAGATATTACCACACTAATGGGTTCTATACCACAACAAAAAAGCCCAAGTAGCTCAATGGTTAAATTGGTGACTTGAAATTCTTAGTAATTAGTATTGATGTGTCTTAGGTTCGATTCCCATCAAGATCAAAATTTTCTTACATTTTTATAACATTTGACTTTGGAGGGGCAGTTATGTAATTTCAAGTGCTGAATAAAATGGTTCACAAAGTGCTTGTTGCAGTATAAGATATATAATAGATGGCATGGTACTGGTCGTCATAACTAAAATCTCTCTTTTATAAAACAATCACACAAGTTATTAATAATACTCTACTTTAGAGAAAAAGTAATATTTTTATAAAAGTAAAGAATAATAGAAGTAGTATAATTTTAATATTTATACACTAAAATTTATTAAAATTGAATTTATAAAAACAATGAATAAACATATAAATCATCATTCTTTTAGTGAATTTGTATATATAAAAAAATTCAGTAATTTTTATCATTTCAAGAAGTACAACATAAACCGAAATAATATATACATAAGAAAAAAAATATTATTAACTTAATTTATTATTAAAAATTTGTAATATAAAAAAATGAATTTATATTTTTATGAAAATATACAAAGATATTAATAAATAAATAAAATTATAAAAACACTTAAATAAAATAATTTATTAAACATCCCGTGCATTGCACGAGTATAAAGCTAGTTATGTATAAATAAATATATACATACACGCTAACCGAGAAAACAAATAAAAAAACAAACAGGGGAAAAAAGGGACCTAAAGCGCACATCTAAATTTTATTATATTTTAACTTTTTAATAAATACAATATATTACATTGGGTAATCGACATAAATACCAGTTTTTTATATAACATTGACGGGAATACCGATATTCAGGATTGTGGCCAATTATACTAGTGTGTTACGCATATGACAAATGCATATTTTAGATACACATTTCTATAAAGAGTATCTAGGGTATTGTTGTTGCAAACTACCTGTTACGCAATTCATATTTGGGTATCAACAACCTGTTACGCAGTCCATATGTGGGTATCAAGCGATACGCAATTTCGAAATGTGTAACAAGTTTATGTAATTGCCAGTTCTCGAACTCCGTCGACGAAGCACCCCAATCCTCCATCTCTTCCGGCAAAGACTCACACAAAAAAACCAACAATAAACACCAGATCTATCATCACAAGCCACACCTTCAACTCGCCATCAGTCTTTATAACCATCTCTCTATATGTCTTCTTCCCTTGCCTCAGTGTATCATATCTACTATGCAAGTAGATATGGTTTGAATTGGGAATTGAATATATGGATAATACTAGGGCTGTACGTTCAATCCGCCCAACCGCATCAACCGCAATAACCGCCCGCAACCGACCCGCATATTGCGGATAACCGCGAAACGTGAATGGTCGTGGATGAAATTTTAGAGAACCGCTAATTTGCGGTTTGGTTGCGGATTCGATATTTTAAAAATCGCAAAAGTCAAACCGCAACCGCCAACCGCACATTATATAAATAAATATATTTTTATTTAATATATATAATTATAAATATATATATATATATATATATATATATATATATATATATATATTTACCCACATAATATGAATTAAATTTCAAGGCCCAAAGGCTATGAACCAGGCCCAAGCCCAACTAAACATAATCCTGATCCATCCATTAAATTTGGAAACAAGTAAAATCCCTAATAGTTTAATACAGTCAATTTATTCCTCTTTACTCTTTAGTTCTTTCTAGCCGCACTGACGCACTCATTCTCTTCGAAAGCCTCTGTTCCTTTTCTGTCTCAAAACAATATAGTACCATCCTTACATACTTGTTTCTAAGGTTAGTAAATTTCATGTTCTCTATTTAGTTCTTGTATTCTTACTTGTGTTTTTTTCTAATTGATGTATGGTTAAATATTTGCAGTGTTGATTTTTCAATGGATATAGATGAACCAATGCAAGAGAGCGAGCAGGGAAACAATACAACTAATCAAACTGCTGCACATACGACTACGAGAAAGGAACAGACGAAGAAAGGTACACCAAAACCATCTACTGGTAGAAAAACATCTTATGTTTGGGATCATTTTACAGAAAATAAAGACCCCAAATTTCCAAAAGTTGTTTGTAACTATTGTGGTGTTTCTTATGTTTTTAAAGAGAAAAAGAACGGGACAAGTAATATGAGGGCTCATCTAGAAAATCAATGCAAAAAATATCCTCTTAGAGTTAATCGAGAGAGACAATCTTTGTTGAATTTTAAGACTAAATCAGGTTCTGATAATACCAATCCTACTTCCTCTTTGAAGGCTCATGTCTACAATTACGATTCGTGCAGAAAATCTCTAGCAAAAATGATTACAGAGTTTGTTTGTTTGAATTTGGATGAAGACTTGGATGGTTGATGAAAACATAAAGTTTAAAGAGTTCTACGTCAACATTTTATTCCAGGACTAGTATTTCTTTTGTGTAATATTGAACTTTTGTAATATGCTAACTATTTAGTTCATGTTTTAATTTGAATGTCTTTGTCACTTTTAAATCTGATTTTAATTTGAATGTCTTTGTCACTTTTAAATCTGATCAGACTCTTTAAAGTTAATTTTTTTTTTGTAGAACTACTTTCGTGGTTGAACCGCGAATTTCAACCGCAAAAACCGCAAATACGCGGGTGGATATGGGTGGTTTTTTTACATTAGTGGTTTGGTTGCGGATGAAGATTTTGAATAACCGCATGTTGCGGTTTGGTTCGACTTTTACCCTCCAACCGAATCATATCCACCCGCGTACAGCCCTAGATAATACGCATTTTGGAAAAGTGTAGTACACTGGTATAATTGGCCAACATCCCGAGAAACGTTATTTTGGTAAAAAATAGCTAAAAACGGTTCAAAATGTCATTCTTTCTATTACATTCGGTATGTAATTAACAAAACTAAGGCTCTCTTTTCCCCCAACTTTTTAAAAGTGAGGGAAGCAAGTGTTAAGAGAATAAAAAAAAATTTATTCTATTTTTGGAATAAAAGTTTTGGAGAAAAAATGAACTTAATTTGTATTTATCCATCCTTATTAAAAACTTAAGAGTACAAATATGAATAAAGATGAAATTATTTTACTTACCCTTTACTCTTACACTAGTAATATGCTTGTGCTTCGCATACGGAATGAAATTTGTTTTAATTTAATATTTGTTATTTATTTATTGAATTTTTAATTTATATCTTGAATTTATATAAGTGATTTGTTATATTATACCTATATTATGATATATATTATGGCATTGATATCGTTCTCTTTGACAAACATACTAACAATATTACACGTTCATGCAATTGTAACGTTCATCTCAAAGTAACAATATCATACGTCATTCTCAGAGTAACAATATTATACGTCCCTTTCAAAGTAATGTTGAGGTCGTACTTAATTACGTCATTCTCAGAGTAATAATATTATACGTCCATCTCAAAGTAATGTTGAGATCGTACTTAATTTTTGTTAATACGAAACGTAAAACATACGAATGAAATGTAAACAAATGAAAAATCAGAAAGGGTAGGATTAAAGTCATTAAATCCTTTAATGACATTAATAACACATTGAAATGATTCTAAGATTTGAAAAACATAATAACTGAATCCTACCAATCATAATATTCGATATCTTGAACGGAAGAAAACAGTATCTTGAAAAGAATAAGTTGTAATTTGCAATGCACACATTTGGTTTCCCACGAATGCTTCATCTTTAGCTATGTGCCCCAAATTTCTCCATCATCTCGATAGTTTCCATCAACGGTCTTATCACAGAGCGCGTCCCATAGCTCGTCTGGGTAAGGAAGACCCTCTATCTGGTACATTGGGTCAGGATTTCTGGCATTTGGGCAGAATTTATAAATTGGCAAAAGTTTCTGTTTATTGGATATGTAAGTATATCTGTCTTCGAGTAACCTCATCAGTTGTAGCATCTTATTTCTCATATGGCAAGGTTTGAAAAAGACATACATTTCTTCAGATGTCTTCATTACATCGAAAGGTATGTATATTGCTTTAAAGAACAAAAAGGAGAATGAAGATAGAAAATGATTACCTGCAAGAGAGGATAAAACATTAAGGTGGTGCTGAACGTCATGCTTCCTGAAAAGATTATCAACTGAGTTGTAGAACATAGCTTGTTCAACTTTGTTCTTAACAACAAAACGAATAAATCCACTGAACTGGTAACGTGTTGCTTCATAATCGTGTCGATGAAATTTGTATAGTGAATCCCAATCCAGCTTTTCCATGACATCCTTGATTCTATGTGTTGTTTGCTTAGTTGCCCAAGTCATAAGGAATTTTGAGAAGGTATTGAAATCATGAATACGATATATAATGAAATTGAAGATCAAGCTCATCTCATCTTATGGAAGGCTGAGTATATTATCATTCACCATTGTTATGATTAATAGAAAATATATGAGTAGGATGGTAATATGTGGTGTGATTAAGGGAAAATGTTTGATGAGAAAGTGGACAATCAAGAACAATGTCAAGTTAAGTATTGGAAAATATGATCAGTTGTAGTTAATGTATTTGTTTCTCACATTGCATCGATACATGAAAGCGACATATAGACTGTTAGTATTCTCAATAAATGCCTGATATTTTGATGTTTGTTAGCTGTATCTCTATGTTGTTGCTATAATTTATACAAGCCTATAACCCGTGCAACGCACGGACGACTTTAATATTAATTTTGAAATTTACTTTTAAATTTTTTGAGATTTTAATACTTCTGAAAATGCTACCTTTTTAAAAAGAATTAAAAGTACTACTTTAAATCTAAAAAAAATTATAGAGTTTATAATAGTTTATTAGCTTAGTAAGCATATCAGTAAAGATAACCGTCAAAATTATCAATATATTTTGTTGTAATATATATAAATATAAATATAAATATTTTCTAAAAAAAGGTCGTGTTTTTGAATTCTAAGTAAATTATAATTAAAAGAGTTTATAGTTATGTTATATATGTGAGAAAATCAAAAATCAAAACTTTCAATGTTTCGGCTATTATATAATAGTATAGATAGATAGATTAAATAGTATAAATTATCGAAAATTGAAATCAAAACTTTCAATGTTTCGGCTATTATATAATAGTATAGTATAGATAGATATCGTCTGCGATAATTTTAGAAAATGAGAAATTTTAGTTAAAAAATATAAAAAAGAATATACGTTTTGACTAACAAAGGTAATCGGTTAATTATTATTATTTATAATATTACTATTTTATGTTACTAAATGAAATTGCATGTGATATTTTTTAAAAATATGAGATTTTATTTAGGAAAAATTTTAGTTAGAAAATATAAAAAAGAATATACGCTTTGGGAAAAAAAAAGCTAATCGGTTAGTTATTAGTAATTATAAATATTATTATTTTATTTCATTAAAAAGAACTACCCATGATATTTTTGAAAAATGAGAGGTTTTAGTTAGAAAAAATATAAAAGTAAAAATTTTAGTTAGAAAATATACCAAAACATATTTAGTATTATATCCAATGTCTCTCATTAATTTAATTTAAAAGATCTAACGGTTAGAGATTGGATGACCAAACTATGGAGGACCCGACTACAAACCGATTACAAAATTTTTTAATGTTTCATCTTTAATATAATAGTATAGATTACCTATTAGGCATCATAATATTTGGGAAAAATAACAAAATTTCTTAAAAATATGTGACTGATATGATAGTATGTAGTATTCTATAATGGCTAATTTAATAAAAATAACCTGATGAATCCTTGTTTACTTAATTTTTTAATCTTTGTGATTTTACTTAATTACACTTATATATCTATAAAAAATCAATTTTTTAACTAATAAAACCTATTTATAATCAATTATCCTTTTCAACTAAACTCCATAATTTTGAAAATTTTCACAAGTAATTATATTTTTCAACTAAACATGTTTTCTTTTTTATTTGTCCATACTAAATTAAAAAAAAATGCATCACATGGGTGTTAAGATATAATAATTCAATTTATATCCATTTTTGAATTTTTTAAAATAATGTAAATATTTTTTATAGAAGGGTATATTAGAAGCTGTTTAAATAAATAGCTTTTGTATAATTGATATACTAGAAGATGTTTCTCTTAAATTTATTGTGAAAATGGGCTGTTTTTATTTAAACATATATTCTATTTTTGCATATACAACACGATGTCAACACATCTAAACACCACTACATGTTGGTGAATGATATGAATCAGTTAACTCTTGGTCTGCTGAGTCGAATGATGAACTCTCACCTATATGAATTGTCAGTTAAACTTTTTCTGTTCGCCTAATTTATTAAGCATGATTTGTTACCTAACCTTCATAATTGTTTATCCTGATAGTTCAGGAGGAAGAAGGAGATAATCCCTTTGGAATTGAGGATCTACAATACTACTTAAAGAGGGTAGAAGAAAGACAATTTTGACCTGGACTTTATGTTGTTAAGCACTACTTCTACTGAATGTAGTTCTATTAGGGGTCTTTAAGATATTTCAAGACCTTTATGGTATGATTTAACATATGCTTTTGTTAGTATGTTGGCACTAGTGGCATTAGGGGAACTAGGCGAATATCTGCTCCATTTCTTTCACAGTGTATATCATATCTGACATATTGTACCTAAAATTACAATGTAACATGCAACATGCATTCAGAACTTATTAATTGCTAATCCCAGACCTAATTATTCCGCCCATAGTTTTCGAATTCCTATACTTGAGAGAAAAGTCATACTTACAGTGAATATAGAAAGTCATGTCATGTAAAAGTCAATCTTATATGCATACCAAGAAATCATCCTGTCAAGCCTATAAGCAACCAGGAAAAAGAACTGCCAGCTGCTACGTTTAGACACAGTTGTCCATATCCTTTTTGTGTTCTTCAATCAGGTGAAGGAGATCTTGTTTCTAGTGTTGTTAAGGTCAAATGGAGTCTTGTCAAGGCAGATTACTGGAAAGGAGAGCTTGTTGGTTTTTCTGGTGTCACCTGATAATTTAAAATAAGAAGTAAGTTCTTTGATATCTGTAGGCCAGCCAAAGTATGGGATTTTATTGTATAGAAGGTTCATTCTCAGATGTATAATTGTTGACTTTTGCATATCATTTTTTTTTCTAACACGCACCTAAGAAGTGGTAAAAAGTTATTTTACAGGGAAGGCCGGAAGGCAAGTATGGGCATGCATGTGTTGTGCCTCTTCAATGTGGTTCATCTCATGATGATGCAAGACAGGTAACGCCAAAGATACCTTCTAGATGTGATTCTTAATCTTGGTTACAACTTACAAGACCCTAAAGAAACACGAGCTTACTAAGTGTAATTAGAATGAATCCTTGATTAGGTTAATACTCAGTAACATCTGATATAGCATGACAGAACATGGATAATAGTTAAAGTTCATTTTAATTCTATAATTCTAGAAGTAGTAGGATTATTGGACTTAAGAACATCAAACAAAACAATATATTTATATGCAAGAAGCATGGACACCTAATATAAGTGTGGTCAATAAGGGGTTATTATCTAAGTTTGATAGAAACAAGGCATTGCACGGTGTCCGAATAAGACTAACGACTGGAAATAAACACAATTGAAATAGGCAAAAATATAAAACTTTTGGGAAGTTGGACTGTACGAGCTAGAGTACTTGAATTATAGGGAGTTGCTACATGCAATTCAATATTACTTTATGAGTATTTTATACATGACAATCCCACTATATGATGTATTGATAAGAAAATATTAAGTCGAGAGCATTACTTCTGGAATATGCTGAATATTGAACATACAGATATGCCCCTTTTCATTGCTTACTAATTTGAGATGAATGTTTAATATCCAGATTCCTGTGGCATTGCTTACCTCTCAGTTCCAGAAGTATGTTGATGGTGGTTCGGGGTTATTGCGATTCTCCAAAGTAGTTGGTCTTTTCCATGAATTTGGTCATGTGGTAAATTTTAACTCTATGTGAAGCATACTTTCAGAACACTGATAATACTATATTTATTCCATGTCAACGCTGTGAAACTTCTGTGCAGACAAGCTTGGCTAGTACTGTAGGTTTTCTAGACAAAAGGCAGTGTTTAATTTAGTTCTGCAATAGGCTACCAGCTGCATTTGGAGTTCGGTTCGGTCACAATACATTTTTATTTAGTTTTTTCTCTGTACAACACACACCTTTGGTTGCTACTTGCAAGTCGCAACTACAGGTTTTTGCTGCAGATATATTTGCCTAAAAGTTTCTTGGCTATCTTTTGGACCAAAATGTAGGGACACAGTTCAACCAAAGGTAAATTAAGTTGTCTTTAAACCCATATTTCACTCTAAAGAAGCTGGAATATTTGTACTTGTTAAATTGTATTTCCGAGTGCGATAAATGGGACGAAGCACTACTTAAGATTTAATAAAATTACATCAAAAGGGGAAAAAAAATTGGCTTGGATTATATTGATTCTATTATAAATCTAATGCAGTAACCGGCTTATTTTTTGAAAGATCCTATTAGAGCATATCCGAGGGTACAAAACCCTTAGCTAAATAATCTAGGTGGCATCTATGTCACTATGTGTCACTCTTTAGATAATATTTAAAAAATTGTGTGCTTCAACCATGTAACCCTTAGCAAAAAAATATAGATAATCATATTTGATTGGCTATATTTGTTGAACCATTAAACTTCTTATGTATAATTTTACATAACAAAAAATATAGATAATATCATTGGAGTGCATATCTTCACCCTTAGCAAAAATGATACAAAATAATTATAGCTAACCAAAATAGCCAACCATTTTACATATTGTCCTTGAAGATGCTCTTAGAAGGTTCGAGTAAATGAAATATGAGCAGTAAACAATTTTTTGTGAAGTGCAATATAAGTATGCTTTGCATCTTTCGTCTCTCCCAAAAATAAGAAACATTTAGATAGATAATAGGTTATAGCATGTGCTATGCATACAGGATTTAAAAATATTATTATATTATTTAATAAAAATAATTTATACATAATATAATAATAAATTACATAAAAGAAATTAATTGTTTAAGATTATATTGAATAATGTAAATATGTAAATATTAAGAATTCATTTAGTAGAATTTTTATTATATATATTATGTAATGATATGTATGGATAACATTACCAAAATTGAATAAAAATAAGAAACATTTAGGGCTTGTTTGGGCGGTGGTTTATAAGTCAGCTTTTGACTTATAAACCCATTTCAGCTTATGAGGGGTGTTTGTGTACTCAGTTTATTTGATAACTTATAACTTATAAATTAATAAGTTGAATGTTAGAAATCAACAATATTTTACTTAACTTATCAACTTATTCTTTGATTTCTTTATTTTTTAATACTTTATATTTTTACCTTTGTGTTTTTAAATATTTTTTAAATTTAAAATGCAAGTGTTGAAATCATTGTATTTAATAATTATTTTTTCAAATTTAATTTAGCAAATTCTTCCCTAACTTATAAGTAAATTTATCCAAACACCCGTATAACTTATAATAATCCATGAACTTATCACTTATAAAACACTTACTCATTTTAAACTATAAATCAATTTTTTTGTGATATCCAAACACGCACTTAGATAGATATTGGATCATTGCTGTTAGAATCACTATTAAACATTTAGCAACAGCAGCATCTGCTCAAACTTCTTAAGTTTGGAGGCGAGGGGGTTCCAAGTACACTTAAGTGTTTGATTCTCCTGAATTGATTTGACAATGGCTCTTGAGCTTCTCTTCCAACAATATCAAGCATTGTAGAGTTGAACTTCACTAGGCGGCACACGGATGGGACATTGGGCTGGAGCGGAAATCCTATCCGAGATCCTTTTAATGGATAAGTATTTGGCAAAAAAATCAATCCGGAATCCGATTCAATAATAAATATAACGGATGTGGATATAGGTCGATTCGATTTTTTAATGATCTGATTCAAAATATAATTTATATAAAATTATATTATGCTAGGTTATAGCTCATACGCACACGGTGTTTTAAAATATTATTATATTAAATTATTTGTATATAATAATAATTTCTTAAATAAGTGAAATCATATTATATTTAATATCAAATAATAAAATTTGGTGAAAACTAATTTTAATACAATAAAATATGAACCACATATATTTTGAAATAAATGCATTTAAAAAATTAATTTATTTTTATATTTTATTAAATATGTTAGGTGATATTTTGCATTAATGACTTTATTACTTTATTATAATTGAAAGATTAATTTAGATTTTTCTGACTTACCATAAATGTTACAAATTACATTAATGATATTAAAATTTGAAATAAAAAAAATTCATAATTGATTATGGGTCAAATAATCCATGGATCTTATACAAACCTAAAATGGATACCAAACCAAAAATATGTATAGTTCATGGATCAAAATATACTTCAAAATTTCATCTAAACCTGAGTTACCAAAATTTCAAAATTTCAAAATATATAGATATAATATTTATATAAATTTATTATATAATATCCTTTATTATAATACCTGAGTCTACCCAAGTATGCGGTTAACCAATCAGAAATTTTGAATTATTTTAGGACCAATCACAGTCATTTCCTAAATTTTAGACCAATCATAATAAGTTAAATAATTTCTTCGTTACCAAAGTCTAGTTAACCATTCAGAAAATATAAATTATTTTAGGAGCAATCAGATTCGATTTCTAAATTTTAATTCCTAAAATTTAAAACAATCATAATAAGTAAAATACTTTTCTCATTACTGAAGTTCAGTTAACCAATCAGAAAATAAAAATTATCAATTAAAAAATATAAATTATCTTAAGACCAATTAGAGACCAATCATAATAAATTAAATATTTTTCTCAATTAGCAAAGTCCAGTTAACCAATCAAAAAATATAATTTATAAATCACAAAATATAGATACAAAACATTCCTAATTTTAGAACAAATTATATTATATTAAAATTTTAAAAATTTATTATAATACCTGAGTCTATCTGATATGGGCCAAAAATAACTCTAAAAATATAATTAATGACATATTAATTAGACCCGAATTGGTCCAAGAACACGGCCCAATATTCAAGGCCCGTGTTAGGCCGAATACACAATATATAATCAAGTATGTATGAAAATAACAATTAAGAACACAGGTTTGTAAATCAACAAACTGAATTATATTAAATAATTCTCTCTTAGTGATGTTAATGAATCACAAAGAGCTTCTAGGTTACAAGAATAATATATATTCAATGATCACATCCCTTCTAGGGATAACCTATCTGTGTTTATATAGTACACAGTTACACAATCCTTATCTAATTGATATTCCTACAAATTAGCTATACAATTGTTATCAATTAAGGATTGCTTCTTATCTCCTATTCTGTTTCCTTAGCTGTATCAATATATTCTGCTTCTTTCCATCTTCAGAATATATTGCTTCTAGAATCTTCAATTCAGCACCGACAGCTAATTCAACTATCACCTTGTCAGACTTTAAATAAACTCTGACCGGCTTCCTTTAAACTCTTTACCCTATCAGAGTTTAATTAAACTCTGACCGGTTTCTGATAAACTCTGGTCAGTACCTGTTGCTTAAACACTGATAAACAAACGTCAGCAATTATATTTAACAATCTCCCCCAACTTGTTCATAATAAAATGTACAAGTTAAACATATAATTGATGATGTCAAAAACATTTAACAAATGCAGTGTTTAACATATAACAGAGTTTAATTTAAAACAGAGTTTAAATTTGACTTAGAATAGAAAATATATTAAAAACTTACAGTCAGACTTTACTTGATTTCTTGAATATCAGGCACTGTCCTGATATAATCTAACAGTAGTTTCTTCTCAGCTCTATTCAATTCAGCAATCATAATCTTCTTCAGCTCCTTCATTTCTGGTTCATCTTCACCAATTTGATAAATGGCAGCCCTCAAAGAATATATGCTGTTTTTGTTCATTTCATTGCCAAGTCTGATATAAAAAGGTTTATCAGACTCTAGATTGAACTCAAGAACCTTTTTATTTAGTGCAGTTCTGAACCTTGCACTATTCCTTTTCATTTCTACCAACTTTCCATGTGCATCTCTGTATTTAGGAATGTATGCACTTGATACTCCAGCTCCACTCAAAACTTTGGATTTCATCATCCTTTCCTTCAAAACTCGAGCAGCATCATAAGTACTTCTATTCTTTACTTCAAGTAGATATAGAACATACTCTAGCTCTTCCCAAAGTTTTAACTGGATATCAAATTCACCAAATCTATACACTCTGCCATCAGCCATAAAATATAACAAGAATTCCTTTTTGATTCCTTTGTGAAAAATCATCTGTACAGATTCTAGTTTGTCAAGGCTTTCTTGAGTAATTCCAACTCCAAATTCTGCCAATGAAAACTTGTCTTGAGATCTGTTATTAGTTCTTCTCTCTCTGTGTGAACCCAGTCCAGATTTGTCAAAGGCTTCTTTTCCCAATACTGTTCTGGTTTCTGAGAAATTCACAGCTTCAAGCTTTAAGTCTTCAAGAATTTTTGATTTGCTGAATCCTGGAAGTAGTGTAGATTTCTGTACAACTTGAGCAACGTCAGAGGTTGTCATGTCTTCAATAGAAACATCAACTTGAGCAGCGTCAGAGGTTGATTTAGCTAATCTTGTTTCAACTTGAGCAATGTCAGAGGTTGAAATATCTTTCTTCTTTAGGTTAGGCTCTTCAATCATTATGCCTTTACCCTTATCAGAGTTTCTAATCACAGGTCTCCTTGTATTTTGTACACTCTGTTGAATATTCTCTTTGATAGAAATACCAACTTCTTTCTTTCTAGGAGCCTTGATTTCCTTTCTCTTGTAGATTCCAGCTTCAAGATTTTTCTTGTGTTCCTCAGCAAGCATCTGTTCTTCAGCCTGGATATCTTCAATAGTTACATTCTGTCCATGCTCTTTTATGAATATCTTAGCAGCAATCTCTTCATCAGTAGATGGATTAGTTGAAACAACTAAACGCTTAAGATTTGAAGTAGATTGGCCACCAGAAGTAGATTGGCCACCAGAGTTTATCTTTTCAGAGTTTATTTGTCTACCAGAGTTTATCTTTTCAGAGTTTACTCTTGTTCTGCTTTGCCTTGGAGCAAAAATCTTTCTTTTATTTCCTTTGCTTCCCCCATCAGTAGAATCATCCTTCCGTCTCAGAGCTCGAGTGTCTTTGCATTTGTCTTTAGATACACTCTCCCCCTTTTTGACATCATCAGAAAGTAGTACTGATGTCAGCAATTCAATGGCAGTAGAAATGGAAGACATTTGAGTAGACATTGCAGTCTGATTTTCCTCAACTTTCCCAAGCCTCTTCTTGATTTCCTCAGAATCCTTGGCTTGCTGCTTGAGCATAGTATAATAAAAAGTTCTATCAGACTTGAAAGTAAGATCTTTCATACTGGCTTCATTCCTTAGATTGGTAAGCATTAGTTGATTCTCATCAAATCTATTATTAAGAGATTTGACTTGAACAACAGTTGCCTGTAAGCTTGTAAGTACATCAGTATTTGAGATCTTCTTGACAGAATCAGATAGAAAATCTGCAGCCCTTTGTGCTGGAAAGACACAATCTGCATCAGCCCAATTTTTGTAGTACATATTCTGAAAATGCTCATTGGTCTGTCTATGGACTTCCCTTGCGTCAGCACTATTGACATCATCAGCCAATGAAACTTGAATACTAGGGTGTGAATGAGAACCCTCAGCATCATTTCCAGTTTCTTCATTATTGACTGCTTCATGTGCATTAAGAATATTGTCAGCAGTAAACTGTGCAGCTTCATCAATGTTCTCCTCTGCTACAGCTTCAGGAATATCAGAGGTGGCCTGAGCAAAAACCTCTGCTTCTCTTTGAACAATCTCTACAACAGATTGTTGCAAAGCTTCAAGAATAATGTTCTCAGAGTTTAGCTCATCAGTAGCCTCTTGTTCCTTTTCCATCACAGCTTCATCAATTTTCTCTGTGACTTTAATCAGCTGAGTAACCTCCTCACCTTTGTCAAGATCACAAGAAATAATTTCAGTGTGAGTGGCCAGAGATTCTTCTACCTGATCAGTGACTTGATCAGCTTCCACACCCTCTGTATAAAGATCAGAATAGATAGAGGTGTGTGCTTCAAAATCAAAAACTCTGCTATCAGAATGAGTAGCAGCTTCCTCAACTACATCATTAGCCTTTGATGTAGGAGTTACCAAATCCATAGTAGCATCAGTATTTAATCTGTCTAGATTGACAGCTTCAGCATTTGCAGCATCCTCCTGAACAAACACTTCAGGAGCTTCAGTGTCCTTAGAGACTCTGTCCATGGTTACATTTATAGCACCAAAAAGATGTGCAGCCACTAGTCTTCTTTTTCTCTGATGAAGAGTTTCTTCATCAGTTTCAGTCTCTGAGGTTTCAACAACAGACTGTACCCTATTTGCTCTTCTTTTCTTTAGCCTTGTCTTCTGTGGCAGCTCTTCAGGTGTTGATGCCCCAGCTTCAGTGTTTATGCTGACAGACTTAACAGCCCTTACCTTAGAATTCTTAGACCTTTGTGGTTGAGACACAGAAGGCCCAGCTTCAGAGTTTGCTAGCTGTTGTTGTTGTAAGTTATCCAGAAATTGTTGCACAGACTCAGGTAGCAACAAAACACCAACATCTCCTTTCTTGTTATCTTTATTGGTTAGATCAGAGAATATGCGTTTATGTAATTTAAAACAGGGAATCACATCATTCTCATCTATCTCTACGTTAGAAACACATTCAGAGAATATCAATTGACAAAATCTTGCAAAATAGACGACACCTCTGTTTTCATTCATTTTCTCACCTATATTATTTAGAACTAGCCTAGCAACATCAAAATTACCTCCATAAAGAAGAGAAAACCCGATTTGCAGACTATCCATGGGAATAGCATCCCAGTTCGTGCATTTCTTGCCGAACGCCCTTGTTATGCAGTCGAAAAAGAAACTCCATTCCTTTCGCAAGAGCGGTCGCTTCAACTGACCAAGCTTTGTCAGTGGTCCAGAGTATCCTATTTCCCTCATCATTCGAACTAACTCAGAATCTCCAACAGAGATTGTGAAAGCATTAAAATCTTCAAGGCCCAGAGCATCACGAACAGTTGTAGGAGTAACTACAAACTCTTCTCCTTGAAATTCAAAGATAATAGATGGAGACCCAGACTCTCCTCCATTGTCATAAGTACCTGTCTGCCAAAAAGATCTGATTTGAGATGCAGACAGCTTCAATGGTGCTGTGAGAGCAGTTCCAACATCAGAGTTTGACAAGAAATCTTGAATCAAATGAAACGCCTCCGGTGCGTTCTCATTTGCCAAAGGAGCGGCATAGTTATTAGGAACGAATTCTAACCCAGAAGCAGTAAACATTGTAGTAGCCATTAGAAAAGTTTAGAAGATAACAAACAGAGAATAGATTGTATGCAGTGAAAGTGTTTGAGACAATGTGTGTAAGTAAAAGCTTATGAAAAGTTGAGGTGTGTAAAAGAGTGAACCGTTTATGTGTAGTATATTTAAATAATAACTGTGAAGATTTAAAACTCAAACGTTTTAATCATTACTACACACAGCAGACGTCTTTGAAAAGTGTGTGAGTGGGACAGGTGTCAACCGTGTATACGCTGACAGCTGTATGTAACAACTTTCAATACACATGCACAGTAAAAATAGCCATCATTACCGCTTATCACATTGTTCAAAACACTCAACCTTTCTCTCTCTGTTTAATACAAATATGAACCGTTTGTTATCATACTCCTTTGAATTTCAAAACAAATGTCTAATCTCAAAATTATAAAATGTCTGAAACAAAGAAATCATTTTAACCATCAGAGATTAAAACAATGTTACCTCGGCGTATTTCACACAATACATCAGTGTTTACCATTTGTCCTTCTTTGTCAATAAACTCTTTTCTCAAACTGTACAGGTGTGAAAATATGTGTGTGCAATAGCAGAGTTTACCGTAATCAATATTTAGATCATCTCAAAGTGCATAAAATCCACAAACTAAAGTAGTAAAAACTGGTTGCCTAAACTCTCATGTATAACATAAAATCTGATTTTAGACTTTTCATCAGTAGATATAATTAACTTATGAGAGAAAATGCAAACAGCTAATACAGACTCAGTGTATAGGATCAATAAACTAAGAGATGGTATAAATACAGAGATAGTATCATGCTGTGTTAACTTTCTGCACATGTTTGAGATCAGAATCTATACAACTCTTAAGGATTCATAATTACTTACTGAGAATTATGCTTCATACAAATTTCTTCATTGGTCCATATGTTTCAGACAAAATTACAATTAGAGAATAGCATTAAACTGTAACTATCAGAGTATGACCAACAGAGTTTAGCATCAGAGTTTACTTTCAGAGTATGACTGACACTTCACAGAGTTTATCATCAGAGTTTAACATGCTGGTTCACATAACAGTTAACACATGTAAGAAATCATGAACATAAAAAGTGAGTCTAACCCGTATCTCTAGTCAGAACCAGAGATCATTCCAAGTTCATTTACCAATCTTGTAAAAGTAGCTTCACTCAAGGGTTTGGTGAAGATATCTGCAAGTTGTTGGTCTGTAGACACAAAATGAAGCTCAATGTTTCCTTCTTCCACATGTTCTCTGATAAAATGATACCTTATGCTGATGTGCTTGGTCATGGAATGCTGTACTGGATTACCTGTCATAGCAATAGCACTTTGATTATCACAGAAAATAGGTATTCTAGTGTACCTTAGCCCATAATCCAGCAATTGATTCTTCATCCATAAAATCTGTGCACAACAGCTACCAGCTGCTATATACTCTGCTTCTGCAGTGGATGTAGAAATTGATTTCTGTTTCTTACTGTACCAAGAAACCAATCTGTCACCTAAAAATTGACAGCTTCCACTTGTACTTTTTCTGTCTATCTTACAGCATGCAAAATCTGCATCAGAGTAACCAATTAACTTAAACTCTGATTCTCTAGGATACCACAAACCCAGGGTTATGGTTCCTTTGAGATATTTGAAGATCCTTTTTACAGCTGTTAGATGAGGCTCTCTGGGATCTGCTTGAAATCTTGCACAAAGACATGTTGCATACATGATATCAGGTCTACTTGCAGTAAGATACAGTAGAGACCCTATCATTCCTCTGTAGTTAGTCATATCTACTGAGGCTCCTGTGTCTTTGTCAAGCTTCGTTGCTGTAGCCATGGGAGTTGTAGCAGATGAACTATCAAGCATACCAAATTTCTTTAGAAGATTTCTGGTATACTTTGCTTGATTGATAAAAATCCCATCATCTGTTTGCTTGACCTGTAAGCCTAGAAAATAACTAAGCTCTCCCATCATGCTCATTTGGTACCTGGATTGCATAAGCTTTGCAAACTTCTTACAGAGTTTGTCATTAGTAGATCCAAAAATAATATCATCTACATAAATTTGAACTAAAAGCAAATCATCACCAGAATTGAAATAAAACAAGGTTTTATCAATTGTACCTCTTGTGAACCCACTTTCTAAAAGAAATTGAGCAAGAGTTTCATACCATGCTCTTGGTGCTTGCTTTAGTCCATATAATGCCTTGTCAAGCCTGTAGACATAATCTGGATGCTTGGGATCTACAAATCCTGGTGGTTGTTCAACAAACACTTCTTCTTCAAGCTTCCCATTGAGAAAAGCACTCTTTACATCCATCTGAAAGACTTTAAACTTCTTGTGTGCAGCATAGGCCAGAAAAATTCTTATGGCCTCCAATCTTGCAACTGGAGCAAAGTTTTCATCATAGTCAATTCCTTCTTGTTGTGAATAACCTTTTGCCACAAGTCTAGCCTTGTTTCTTGTAATCACACCTTCACTGTCAGTCTTGTTTCTGAAAACCCACTTTGTACCTACTATTGATCTATTCTTTGGTCTAGGTACAAGTGTCCAGACTTCATTTCTTTCAAACTCATTTAACTCTTCTTGCATTGCTGTAATCCAATTTGCATCTTGAAGAGCTTCTTCCACTTTCTTTGGTTCTGTTTGAGACAAGAAAGCATGATACAGACACTCATTATTTGTTGCACTTCTAGTTCTCACACTAGCATCAGGATCTCCAATTATGAGATCAGGTGTGTGTGCCTGTGTCCACCTTCTTGCTGTTGGTAAGTGGTTTCTTGCATCATTATTGAATCCTCCCCCTTGATCCATGCTCTCCTGATTCATATGTTGACTTTCTGCAGCATCTGAGGCTCCCCCTGAATTGGATGGCTCAGAGTTTGAACTGTCAGAGTTTGAATCAGTTTCCTCAACTGACTCATTTGCTGTGTCTTGTTGAGCTTCTTCACGCTCCCCCTCAACTGGTTCTCTACTATGTTCAATTTGAGAATTTCCAGTTTCTTCAGTATTTACCAGTAGAGGTTCAGAGTATGCTTCGTCAGAGTTTGTCAACTCTGCTTCATCAGAGTTTATATCATCAGAGAATAGATCTTCATTTTCAAAACGCAGTTGATCATATCCATCCTTGTCTTCAAGTCCAATTATTTTCTTGTCATCAAATGACACATGTATAGATTCCATGATCACCTTAGTTCTTAGATTATAAACTCTGAATGCTTTTGTTGACAATGGATAGCCAACAAAGATTCCTTCATCAGCTTTTAACTCGAACTTTGTCAACTGTTCAGGATGAGTCTTCAACACAAAGCATTTGCATCCAAATATATGAAAATATTTCAAATTTGGCTTCTTATTTTTCACCATCTCATATGGTGTTTTCCCATGCTTGTTGATCAATGTTGCATTTTGAGTAAAACAAGCAGTTTGAACAGCTTCTGCCCAGAAGTATGTTGGTAACTTTGCTTCATCGAGCATAGTTCTGGCTGCTTCAATTAAAGTTCTGTTCTTCCTTTCAACTACACCATTTTGCTGTGGAGTTCCAGGTGCAGAAAATTCTTGTTTCACTCCTCTTTCCTTGCAGAAAGCTTCCAAGATTGAGTTTCTGAATTCAGTTCCATTATCACTCCTTATAATTTTGACTTTGTGCTGTGATCCTCTGTCCAGTAGATTTACATGATCCATCAGAGTTTGAGCAGTTTCATCCTTCTTTGACAAGAAATACACCCATGTATATCTAGTATATTCATCAACAATTACTAGAGCATATTTCTTTCTGCCCATGGACATCACATTCACTGGTCCAAAGAGATCAACATGTAGAAGATGATAAGGTTCCATTACTGAAGATTCAGATTTGCTCTTGAAAGATGACTTCCTTTGCTTGGCCTTTTGACAAGAATCACATAGGCCATCTAGACTGAGTATTGATTTTGGAAGTCCCCTTACAAGATCTTTTCTTATTAGCTCATTGATGTTGTTCAAATTGAGATGAGAGAGCTTCTTGTGCCAGTTCCAACTCTCTTCATTTGACATTCTGGCTGTCAGACACACTGTTTTTCCATCAGAGTTTGTTACCAAACTTGCTTCATAAATGTTGTTGCGCATGTGTCCAACTAGAACAACTTTTCCAGTAGATTTACTGATAACTTCACAGTATTCACTATGAAAATCTACATGGTTTCCTCTGTCACAGATTTGACTCACAGATAGCAGATTATGCTTGAGTCCTGAGACTAGAGCTACATTTGTGATGATGACACTTCCAAGATTGATATTGCCATATCCCAGAGTGTGTCCTATGTTGCCATCTCCATAGGAAACCTTTGGGCCAGCCTTCTCCTTAAAGTCTGATAACAGGGCTTTATTTCCAGTCATATGTCCTGAGCATCCACTGTCCAAGATAAGTGTGCTCTCTATTATACCCTGCAATCACAAACAAACACTAAGTGTTAGTTTTAAGGATCCAGACTTGCTTGGATCCTTTGTCTTTCTTAACAGTGTTAGCTTTTGCAGCGGAATCTGTATTATCAGAGTTTAAACTAACATTGTCAGATTTTACACTAGCAGAGTTTGCTCTAACCCATTTCAAGTTGGGTTTTAGCTCATAATAGTTGTGATAAATAGCATGATAACTCTTGCAAGTATAAATGGAATGCCAAGTGCTCCCACAGTGTTTGCATAAAGTTTGTGGTTTAACTCTTACATAATCATTCTTTACTCCTGATGTAGAAGATAAAGAATTAATATGTTTGTTCTTAGTGCAAAATCTAGCAAGATGATTAGAACTACCACAATTGTAACATGTTTTCCTTGAAGCACCAGCATTAGGCAAATGATTATTTCTGTTATTTATGCCTACTTTTCCATTCCTATTCTTCTTGGACCCTTTTGGTTTCATGGCAGACTTTACCTCTTTCAACTTATGATTGAACTGTTTTCCTGTCATCAAGCCAACATTAACCTGTTTTTCACAAGTTTTTACTGGTTTTCTAACAGCTTCTACTTCCATAAGTTTTTTTGTTATAATATTTTCTTGTTTTTCACAAGCTTCATCTGATTCCATATCAGCTTCCCTTATTACAACAGATTTTAACTTATTGGCTTCTGGAACAAATTTCACAGGTTTAAGTTGTGGTTTAACCTTAACCTTGTCTTTAAACCTAAGTTCATCATTTTCACAATAACCTAAACCTACAGAATCAGTCTGAAACACTTGATGAGTGTCTCTTCCAGAATCTGTCCAAGTTTTGATTATTTTTCTTTCCTTTTCTAAATCAGATTCTAGTTGCTTATATCTTTTCAGCAACTCCTGTTCTACATAAACAGCATCATCTCTTTCTTTTTGAATCTGCTTCATACTTTCAAGTTCTCCTTCAAGAAACTTGTTTCTATCTTTAAGACTAAGATTTTCAGTTTTAATTCTTTCATTTTCTAAAGTCTGATCCCTATAGCTAACATGAACACTTTTCAGATATACTCTTAACTCAGATATATTATCAGTATCATAAGCATAAGTAGTTAGGGGTACCTTATTTTCAGACGATTCAGTCTCATCTCTGACAGTTGCCATAAGAGCATAGTTTTCTCCATCATCAGAGTCTGAAGTATCTGCCCAGTCTTTGCCTTTAGAGATGAGTGCTTTCTCAGTTTTGCCTTTCTTGCACTCTGGAGCATAGTGACCCATCTCCTTACACTTGTAGCACTGGATTTCAGATTTATCCTTCTTGCCAGACTTGGTCTCCCTTCCATCAGACTTTCTAAAACTTCTCTTATCAGAGTTTGAATCTTTCCTTGAGAATCTCTTTCCCTTCTTGAAATTCTTGAATCCCATCTTCTTGAAGGTCTTTACCATCAATGCAGCCATTTGCATCATCTGTTCTTCATCATCCTCAGAGTCAGAAGCTTCATCAGAGTTTGAGTCATCATCAGTGTTTGATGACCCACTCTCAGATTTAATGACTAAAGCCTTTCCCTTGGCTTTCTTCCTTGATGATTCCTTCTTAATGGGCTTCTCCTCGACTTTGAGAGCAACAGATTTTGTCTTTTTACTCATTCTTCTATTCCTTTGTTCTATCTCCAGTTCATGAGTTTTCAATAACCCATAGATTTCATCAAGATCTGTATCAGCAAGCTCATAATTATCTCTTATTGTGGTTGTCTTTAGATCCCACTTTTCAGGTAGAGATAACAGAAACTTGAGATTAGACTCTTCAAGCTCATATTCTTTATCAACCAGAGACAGATCATTCAATAGTTTGCAAAATCTGTCATGAGTCTCAGTCAAGGTTTCATTAGGTCTTGAATCAAAGTGCTCATACTCCTGAGTTAGTATGGTCCTCCTATTCTTCTTGATAGCACCTGTTCTTTGGCATCTGACTTCTAGAGCATCCCATATCTCTTTGGTAGTCTTGCAGCCAATTACTCTGTTAGACATAACATTATCTAAAGCACTGTGGAGAAGATGTCTAACCTTTGCATCCTTTGCAATCGATGAGATGTCCTCAGGAGTCATATCTTTCTTTTCCTTTGGAACAGTCTTCTGTTCCTGACCATCAACAACAGGGGATAATTTTGTTGGCATATGAGGACCATCATATATTCTGTCAAGATATTCTGGATCTGTAGCCTCCAGAAACATGGTCATCTTCACCTTCCAAATTGGATACTCTACAGGCCTGAGAATTGGAACCCTGATTGTTTCATATCGACTCACAGAATTGGGCTTAACCTGTTCAGCCTTAGGAGCAGTTTGATTTTCTTCAGACATGATTAATACTATGTTTGAATCGTAAAACTGTATATATTAAACAGCCTTGTCTCTGATACCAATTGTTAGGCCGAATACACAATATATAATCAAGTATGTATGAAAATAACAATTAAGAACACAGGTTTGTAAATCAACAAACTGAATTATATTAAATAATTCTCTCTTAGTGATGTTAATGAATCACAAAGAGCTTCTAGGTTACAAGAATAATATATATTCAATGATCACATCCCTTCTAGGGATAACCTATCTGTGTTTATATAGTACACAGTTACACAATCCTTATCTAATTGATATTCCTACAAATTAGCTATACAATTGTTATCAATTAAGGATTGCTTCTTATCTCCTATTCTGTTTCCTTAGCTGTATCAATATATTCTGCTTCTTTCCATCTTCAGAATATATTGCTTCTAGAATCTTCAATTCAGCACCGACAGCTAATTCAACTATCACCTTGTCAGACTTTAAATAAACTCTGACCGGCTTCCTTTAAACTCTTTACCCTATCAGAGTTTAATTAAACTCTGACCGGTTTCTGATAAACTCTGGTCAGTACCTGTTGCTTAAACACTGATAAACAAACGTCAGCAATTATATTTAACAGCCCGAAACCCTGATTATTTATTAATTTCGTAATTAATAAATAAGGGAAATATACAGCTCATGAAAAGAGTCTGAAATATGGCAAATTTATCAAAGACCAATTTGAAGGTTTTAAAATTATAAGAATTGCAACATTAGGAGAAAATAAAAGATAGGGAGAAAATAAGCTGAAATGTTATATCTTATTCTTCCAGAATCAGGCCTTTATATAGGCTACAAATCAAAAACTGAAATACAAACTTAAATGAAAAAGATAATGCTAAGCATAAAATCAGTGCTGAATTTATTCTTGAAATGATTTTCTTCCTTGAGAATACCAATTTGAAGGTTTTAAAATTATAAGAATTGCAACATTAGGAGAAAATAAAAGATAGGGAGAAAATAAGCTGAAATGTTATATCTTATTCTTCCAGAATCAGACCTTTATATAGGCTACAAATCAAAAACTGAAATACAAACTTAAATGAAAAAGATAATGCTAAGTATAAAATCAGTGCTGAATTTATTCTTGAAATGATTTTCTTCCTTGAGACCAGCTTTTGCAATTACTGAGGCAATATTCAAATTTCAAACACTCCTCCGTGCTTTAGTAAGTGCAAATACCAAGTCTTCCTCTTAATTCTTCAAATCTACTCTTGGCAAAGGGTTTTGTGAATATGTCTGCCAGCTGATCTTCAGTCCTACAGTACTTCAAACGAATTGCACCATCCTTCTGAACGTCTCTTACAAAGAACAATTTAATGCTGAAATGTTTAGTTTTTCCATAAAAAACTGGATTGTTTGAGATGGCTATTGCAGCTTGATTGTTAACCTTCACTTCAGTGCTTAGCTTTTGTTCCAGGTGTATATCACACAAAATTTTTCTTAACCACAAAGCATGATTAACAGTTGCTGTTACTGCCAGAATCCCAATTAATGAGTCACAGCCTTTATCAACAAGGAAAAGACTTGCCCGCCAAGTAATGCAATCCTTATCAATTATCAAAAAGGAGACTTATTCTCTAAGTCTCCTAAACATACCATAAATACTAGGCTCCAGACGCCTATATAAGGTCCCTGATCCTACAATCAGAACTACGTCTTTGGCTTGATTCTCAACATTAATTGAGATACGTAGGCATCTTGTGAGGACCAATTTAGTCCGGAAACACGAGTGCAACCATTAAAGCTCGAAGCTCATTAAATTCACAAAGTACGTTTTTTAATCCATAACATTTGGCGCCGTCTGTGGGAAGACAACATCAACCATGGCAAACACACGAAGAACAGCTCGGGATACTCAAACTCCCGATGATCGCCCCATCACCTCTGAGGCTGATCAGCCACCACCGACTACTGGCACGCAAGAGGCGAATATCCCCACCAACACTCAAGGACCAGAAATCCCGATTTCTGTTGAAGGGACGAATCCCCTGCAGATGGTCATTCATGGATCTAATCCACAAGAGACCGTTCACCAGCAGCCAATTACGACCTCCCCGCTGCTCATGAGTGCACCAAGGAGCCTTCAACTCCATACTACTGATCTCCCTCAATACGCGAATCAGACTTTAGGGATGCCAAGCTATGGTATGCCCCCTCGACCCATGGCGGGCGGTAGTGGAACTAATCCAATCTACTATGAGGCATATGTGCCCCCTTATATTCAAGGTCTGGGACCCCAAAATCAACAAACTCGTCAGACCCCTCTCATTCAAGATTATTCGGGTCCCTATACTGAGGATGAGGATTATACATCTGCAGAAGAGAGGGATGTTGCCCCAAGGAGGAAGCGATCTTCCCAAACAAATCGGTAACAACCCCAGACTACTAAGGAGAAAATTGCAGCCCATGAGGCAGAGACTGCATGGCTCAAGAAACTCCTTGCTGAAGAGGAGGCTGCCAAAGCTCAAGGCCGAGCAACTGGGAGAGTCCCAATAATCAACTTGGACCCGACACCAAGAAGGACTAAGAGGGCTGAAGCCCCAAGGGGTGATCCTAATATTTTGTTGCCCCTAGGAGATCTTGATGATCCAACACCGCCTTTCACACAAGACATCATGAAAGCCAACATCTCCAGAAAATTCAAGATGCCAACGATCAAGGCTTATGATGGAACGGGAGATCCCGCTAACCATGTGAGAACCTTCTCCAACGCACTGCTGTTGCAGCCAACCAATGATGCGGTTAAGTGCCGAGCGTTTTCGCAAACCCTTGCGGGCATGGCACAACGTTGGTACAGCCGTTTGCCTCCCAATTCTATTGGATCCTTCAAAGAGTTGAGTAAGGCGTTCATCAACCAATTTGTAAGTGGGAGGGTCCATGAGAAAAGTTATGCATCCCTCATGGGAATCAGGCAAGGTGAGAATGAATCCTTGAGGGAATACATAAATCGATTCACTAAGGAGGCTCAGAAAGTCCCGGACTTGGAAGACAAAGTAGCTATGATAGCCCTACAACAAGGAACTACTGATGATCACTTCAAGAGATCCTTGGCAAAGCATCCACCCGAAAACATGTTGAAGCTCCAAGATAGAGCCGGAAAGTATATCAAGGCCGAGGAAAGTATGAAGAAATATGAACCCACTGTTGAGGGAAGTGAAAACGGAAAAAAGAGAAAGGAGACTCAAGAGTATGACGCTAGGGACAAATATCCTAGGACAGCGAAGGATTCTGACTCTCCACCTAAAAGGAACAACTTTGGACCCAGGTTCAATGAGTATGCAAGATTTAACACTCCCAGGAGTCAAATTCTGATGGATATTGAGAAGGAAGAAGATCTTCGATGGCCAAAGCCACTAAGATCCGACTTGGAGAAACGAAACAAGAATCAATTCTGTCGTTTCCATAAAGAAGTTGGTCACGACACCGACGATTGTAGACAACTGAAAGATGAAATCGAGTTCTTAATCCGAAGAGGAAAACTCGATAAGTTCACTAAGGATGGGAATCGAGGAAATCAACAAGGAAACTATGAAAGGAAAGACTATGATAGGAGGGACAACGACCAAGATCGTAATCCTAAGCCCCGAGGGCCTATCATCAACATGATATTTAGAGGACCGACTGCTGCTGGGTCCTCCCGAAACTCAAGGAAATCTTATGCCCAAGAGGTAATGACCGTTGTAGGAGAAGCACCGAAACGTGCCAAGACAGAAGTGGCTATTAGCTTTGATGATTCCGATCTTGAAGGGGTGAAATTCCCCCATGACGACCCGTTGGTCATTATACCTGTAATAGGCAACTCTAAAACTAAGAGGGTTCTAGTAGATAATGGAGCTTCCGTGGACATCCTGTTCCATGACGCCTTCATCAAGATGGGATATACCGATTCACAACTGACTCCTTCAAACATGCCCATATATGGGTTCAATGGGGTTGAATCCAAAGTAGAGGGAACTATTCAGCTCCCTATGACAATAGGGCAAGGTTCACAAACAGCAACTCAAATGCTGAACTTCGTGGTGATAAAGGCAACCTCGACTTATAATGCAATCCTCGGTAGGACAGGCCTTCACGCATTCAAGGCTGTTGCCTCAACTTACCATTTGAAAATCAAGTTCCCAACAAGGAACGGGGTTGGTGAAGAACAAGGAGATCAAAAGATGGCTAGGAATTGCTATGTAGCCGCGTTAAGGCCTGATGGAGTCGGGGGGCAGGTTCTCCCAATCGAGGTTATGAATTCAAAAGACGATGAAGAAAGAAGGGGAAAGCCAGCCGAGGATTTAAATCCTATTCCCCTAATCCCAGGAGAACCAGACAAAGTCACTTACATTGGAGCATTGTTGCCTGAACCCTTGAAGGGCTGAGGTGCCAAAAACTTGGCATGCCTCAAATTTAAAAAGTTTATTATGTTTAAGTGTTTCCTTAAGGGATCCACTAATAGTACAAGTAGCAATAAGGTCGACGAAACCATTCTGAGCTCTTAAGCTCTTAGTAGGAAGTAAAGCACTATGTAAGGGTCGAACCCTCTTTTTCAAAGGAAATATTTCAAGTTCTCATTCACTATTTTATTACTTATCTTTGTTTGAGTATTTCCTTATTGTTCTACTAAAGAACAAGTTGTACCAATAACACTTGATCAAGGTGCCAGCCCATTCAAGAGGCCAAGTACTAGGAATTGCCTTACAAAAGAAAAGCTAAATAAATATAAGTGAATGCAAGAACGAAAAAACATAATATGCATAAATAACATGCATGGATAGAAGATCCCGAAGGATCAAAGAGTTATGTTACAAGCTCAACTAAAAGCCTAAAGAGGCCTATTGGAAGAAGGTTAATATAAGGGTTGAAACCCCTGAAAATTCGAGGAAGTAGAGCTCAGAACGAGCTTCGATTCGATATACTGGAAGCTCAAATTAAAGAAACAAGTGAAACGTTATGTCTGTCTTCGTTCATGAAGACCTCTCGATGTGAAAATTAAGATGTTGAACCTCAAAATCAGGTCCTCTACCTATAAGCCACGTTTGGCGTTGTTGAAATCTCAAACGAGGTCTAAGGTGTTAGAACTCAAGTTAGTTCTTGTACCTATAAGCCACGTTTGGCGTTGTTGAAACCTCAAATGAGGTCTAAGGTGTTAGAACTCAAGTTAGTTCTTGTATCTGTAAGCCAGGTTTGGCGATTGTTGAAACCTCAAATGAGGTCTAAGGTGTCAGAACTCAAGTTAGTTCTTGTATCTGTAAGCCACGTTTGGCGTTGTTGAAACCTCAAATGAGGTCTAAGGTGTTAGAACTCAAGTTAGTTCTTGTATCTGTAAGCCACGTTTGGCGTTGTTGAAACCTCAAATGAGGTCTAAGGTGTTACAACTCAAGTTAGTTCTTGTATCTGTAAGCCACGTTTGGCGTTGTTGAAACCTCAAATGAGGTCTAAGGTGTTAGAACTCAAGTTAGTTCTTGTATCTATAAGCCACGTTTGGCGTTGTTGGAGCCAACCGAGGTCGAAGAAACTCTAGACTGAAGTCGAAAGACCGAGGTCGAAAAAACACGGAAAAACGAGGTCGAATTGCTCGACCAGGGACCAAATTGAGGTCTAAAATACCTCAAAAATGAGGTCTAAAATACCTCAAAAATGAGGTCGAAGGAGACTGGGTTTGAGATCGAACGACCGAGGTCGAAAAAACACGGAAAAACGAGGTCGAATTGCTCGACTTGGGACCAAATTGAGGTCTAAAATACCTCAAAAATGAGGTCTAAAATACCTCAAATTGAGGTCTAAAATACCTCAAAAATGAGGTCGAAGGAGACTGGGTTTGAGATCGAACGACCGAGGTTGAAAAAACACGGAAAAACGAGGTCGAATTGCTCGACCTGGGACCAAATTGAGGTCTAAAATACCTCAAAAATGAGGTCTAAAATACCTCAAATTGAGGTCTACAATACCTCAAAAATGAGGTCGAAGGAGACTGGGTTTGAGATCGAACGACCGAGGTCGAAAAAGCACGGAAAAACGAGGTCGAAGACTTCGACCTGGGACCTTTCGAGGTCGAAATGAGGTCTAAAAAGACTGGGTTCGAAGTCAAAAATGAGGTCGACAATACCTCAAAAAATTGAGGTCGAAAATACCTCAAAATGAGGTCTAAAATACCTCAAAATGAGGTCTAAAATACCTCAAAATGAGGTCGAAAATACGTCAAAATGAGGTCGGAAGTACCCTTAAAAAAAATTCGGGTAAAATAAATATTATTATTCAATAATATTTTGAAAAAAAAATAAAAAATTTAGTCGACCTCAAATGAGGTCGTGAGTGAGACCCCTCAAATGAGGTCGATTTGATCGACCTGGTTACAAATTGAGACTAAACTGCCAAAGTGCAGTTTAGTACCCCAAGTTCCGAGTGGTTCACAATTTCTTACCTGAAGTTTAGAAATTGACAAATTCTCCACTGAAGTTTCAAATATGACAAATTCATCCCTGGGCTATGGAAATTCCTAAAATAATAGGAATAATTATTAAAAATACCCGTCGGTACATGAAAATTCCTAAAATATTAGGAATAATTATTAAAAATACCTGTGGGTACATGAAAATTCCTAAAATATTAGGAATAATTATTAAAAATACCTGTCGGTACATGAAAATTCCTAAAATATTAGGAATAATTATTAAAAATACCCGTCGGTACATGAAAATTCCTAAAATATTAGGAATAATTATTAAAAATACCTGTGGGTACATGAAAATTCCTAAAATGTTAGGAATAATTATTAAAAATACATGTGGGTACATGAAAATTCCTAAAATATTAGGAGTAATTATTAAAAATACATGTGGGTATATGAAAATTCCTAAAATATTAGGAATAATTATTAAAATACCCGTGGGTACATGGAAATTCCTTAAATATTAGGAATATTTCATATAAATGTCAAATTAGCCTCGAATAAGGCAGAAATCGTCGTAAATGTGTAGGTCGCTCCACACTTTGCAATAAGGCGATATTTGTGAAACACTAGTGTAAATGAAGTCCTAGGTAAAGGATAAAAAAGACCCTGAATCTCGAAAAAGGTCAATATAATTTCTACGAAAGCTTGAAAAGTTTTCCTAGAAATTAGGGGGCAAATGATATGGGCCAAAAATAACCCTAAAAATATAATTAATGACATATTAATTAGACCCGAATTGGTCCAAGAACACGGTCCAATATTCAAGGCCCGAAACCCTGATTATTTATTAATTTCGTAATTAATAAATAAGGGAAATATACAGCTCATGAAAAGAGTCTGAAATATGGAAAATTTATCAAAGAAGGATCCAGAATCCCAATTAATGAGTCACAGCCTTTATCAATAAGGAAAAGACTTGTCCGCCAAGTAATGCAATCCTTATCAGTTATCAAAAAGGAGACTTATTCTCTAAGTCTCCTAAACATACCATAAATATTAGGCTCCAGACGCCTATATAAGGTCCCTGATCCTACAATCAGAACTACGTCTTTGGCTTGATTCTCAACATTAATTGAGATACGTAGGCATCTTGTGAGGACCAATTTAGTCCGGAAACACGAGTGCAGCCATTAAAGCTCGAAGCTCATTAAATTCACAAAGTACGTTTTTAATCCATAACACTATCCAAGTATGCGGTTAACCAATCAGAAATTTTGAAATATTTTATGACCAATCACAGTCAATTCCTAAATTTTAGACCAATCATAATAAGTTACTCATTACCAAAGTCAAGTTAACCAATCAGAAAATATAAATTATTTTAGGACCAATCAGATTCGATTCCTAAATTTTAATTCCTAAAATTTAAACCAATCATAATAAGTAAAATAATTTCCTCATTACTGAAGTCCAGTTAACCAATTATAAAATATAAATTATCTTAAGACCAATTAGAGTCAATTCCTAAATTTTATACCAATCATAATAAATTAAATATTTTCCTCAATTATCAAAGTACAGTTAACCAATCAAAAAATATAAATTATAAATCACAAAATATAGATACAAACCATTCATAAATTTTAGCCCAATCATATTATATTAAAAAAATCTTATTTATTATTCTAATCCTACTGTACTACCCATGGTTAGTTAATAATTTTAATCTAAATATATTTTTTACTTAATTTAACATTGCCATATATCACACAATTCTAATCTAAATATAGTAGTATTAATAATTCACTTTTTTAATTTAAAACAAATTGAGTTAATTCGTTATAAATAGATTTTTTTTATTAATTTTTTTTATAAATAAGTAAGGATAATTAAATAAAAACACGAAATACCAAAAAACAATTATCGTACCCGACAAACTTATAATTTTTCGTCTTTAATAATATAGTATAGATATATAATTCTAACAACATTATATTCAATAAAATTATTTTTGATAATGATAATATTCAATAATTGTTTTAATTAATATTATTCATTAATTATATTCAATAATTATTATAAAATTTATTATTGAATAATAATAATAATAATAATACTCAATAATAATATTATAATATTATCATTACAAATATTGGTGTTGAATATTATTGTTATATTCAATAAAATATAATAGGTATGATATAGCATTAACAAAAAAATTCTATTATTGTAATACTATTATAATACAATTATCAATTAAAATTTTAAAATTAGTTTCCAAGCAACTGAAAATAGATCATTATTTTTCAAACAACCATAGGTATTCAACGATTTGTTTTTCCAATTGTAATAATCTAATGAACATATAATTTGAGATGTAGACGAATTGAGATATTTAATAAATTCGTTCGAGTCTGACTTAGTCCAAACTCGATAAGTTCGGTTAGGTATGTTATCAAACTCAAGTTCGATAAAAAAAAAATCAAACAATATTCAATTCGTTAAATCATTGTTTTAGTTCGAAAAATAGTTTATTTGTGAATAAGATTGAAGTAATATTGAAAAGTTTGATTATTTTTTCGAGTTGGGCTCGCTTCAAGTTCAATAACCTCGATTATAATACATAAGATACTTTGCAAATCGTAATTTATAAAACGTAGTCAAATTTTAGCAAATTTGTGATTACATTAAATTAAACAATTTATAAAAAAATATATTTACTTTCGTCTATCGATATCCAACAAAATTCTAATTATGTGTTCAAGTAAGTGTTGCAAAAATCGTTATTCGAAATAAATTGATCTAGGTACAAATTTGAGATTTATCGGGAATTAATTGGATGTAATTTAATAATATATTTTATAATATCTACTAAATTAAAATATTTATTATCTATCTACAAATATGTAAAGACAAATATATCTATGTGTGAAAATACCAAAAAAAATCAAAAAATGTTATTAGAGAACTAAAAAATTGAAAAAAAATGAAAATATTTTAACAAGTAAGACATACAAACAATTTAATAAACAAAATAGAAATACAACGCTTATAGGGTTGCAGATTAGTAATTTCAATGAAATAACACATATTCTCACCCACCCTGCATCTGTGACTTCTAATCAAATATATTTATTTAATAATATATTTTATGATATCTATTAAATTAAACTATTTATTATCTATCTACGAATATATATATTTCGTATTTTATTTCAAATAAATATATCAATGTGTGAAAATACTAAAACAAATCAAAACTTGTTAATAGAGAACTAAAAAATTGGAAAAAAAATGAAAATAGATACATTCTCTCACCAACCCTGCATTTACCAATTCTAATCATCCCAACCCCCCCCCCCCCCCCCCTCTCTTTCTCTCTCTCATATATTCATATCACTTTCCTTTTTCATATATACACACGTACATATCAAAAATGTTAAAAAAAATCGAAGTTGGAATGGAAGAAACGACAACTCCAATTAAGGCGTTAAACTTTCGTCGGAAAACAAAATTTTCTTTCAAATTTTTTATTCACAACTCTGATATTCATCGATTTTCATCGAATTTTGACAAGATATGAAGAAAAATGTTTAGTACACCGATTCTGGCATATGAGATCGGAAATCGACCGGTTTTCGATATTGAGGCTGATTAATCACCGGAATCTGCGATTTATAACACTGGGTCAAGTTTTAATTTATATAAATTTAAAAATGAAATGATAATATCTGTAAAATGTAAAAAGTAATACTCAATTGACGAAAAAATATTCAAATAAGTCATTAACCAATAATTTTGCAACAATTTACTTAAAAGTGTTTATCTGTAGTTGCATAATAGTTAAGAGAATGACGATCAATCGTAATAATCAAGTCGATATACATTCGACCTACTATGATGTAATTTTAGCATTGTCACACAAATCCTACAAATCGATCACCATTCAGAAGTCTTAATAATTGATTATCATCGTTGTATGAACGTGAATAACATGGAATCAACAAATATAATCAACCAATATAATCAACCAAAAAAAGATATGTTATAAGAATAAAAAGACAAAATCTTCAACATTTTACTATCCGAGAATAGAACTGGATATCTATCTTTTAAGAGTAATATGAAAAATGAATGGATAAAAAAAATTCCCTTACTATTAGTTTTCTATTCGTTTAATTTGAGAACTTTTTCATCATTACTTTATATATAGCCGACTTTCAAAATAAAAACTAAAGATATTAATCATTTGAATGATTAAGAATGTTTATATTGAGATAAAGTAATATTTTGATGAAAACCCTCCTAAATGAATTGTGAAATTTAATTCTAGCCACCCATTTCAATATATGAGATCTAATTTTATTCACCCAATATATGCTCTGTCTTCGTCTTCTACCACCCAGTATTGTTATCCACATCTACATCCACTCTCATAATCTCCTTTTTACTTCAACCACAATCTCCGACCACCAACAACTACTACATCCAGTCACCAACTTTTGTCCCAACCTCAAACCACCACTTTCGACAACCACCTACAAATCTTCATCTACATATTGAAATAACCCAAGAATTACATTGTCATCACTTATCACCGGCCTTTTCACCATCACCGTCACCACCATTACCACCAATATCTACATGTCACCATTATTTGATTGAAAACCAAATACAGTACAAGCCAATATCACCATAAAAATCACAAAACTCGACAAAAATTATCAATTCGTACGTTTAAATATGAGGAAAAAGACCTAGAAGACGAACTAGAAAAATAAATAATGTGTCATGGAAACATGTGTTGGTGAAAAGTCGATAAAAACGATACAACATAAATAGATTCGAAAAAACCGAGGGGGGTTTAAATTTTAATCATGAATGTCTATATATAAAATAGACCACTATTACAAAATGTATCTAAGAAATTATTAATTCATAATTTAACTAATGAACATAAACTTATATACTTTTTATGATACAATGATGTCTTTTATAATTTGTATACCTATATTTAGATATTAATTAATATATTAATACAATTTGTGTAAAAAAGGGATATGTACTTTTATTTATTTAATTTTATATTTTAATATTATGTAAAAATAGATAAAGTGAGAAACTTGACATCAACAAATATTAACAACATCATCTGTAAGAATCGAAAGGTAAAGATGTAATAAATATAGAGTTCTTAGAATATAGTATGTTGAATATAACTTTAAAATATATTATGAGGAATTTAAAGCCTCCATTGCAGGAAGGGACATACGACCAGTATCCTGAAAAATTGAAAGTCATCATAGAAAAAATAATCTAGCACCTACTTTATCTTTGAATGAAAAAAACACAAGGTGCATGACAATACTGTCTACTTTGCTACATACATGGTTGAGAAAATTCAAACCTTCGGAGGTTCTACACCCTCACAAAAATCTGAAATCAACTCACATAACGTTCATTCAGTCGTGGTGAATGTACAAATTTCAATTAAAACAGTTAGTTGTGAAATATGTATAAGATCATGTTTCAGACACCTTATAATCAATTTTTTATTAATTTATTTTAAAATAGGTGTCTGATTCTGCTAACAATGACAGTGCTATTGACGGTACTCTGGAGTTAAAACTAAGAACAAATACACGCATCCGCATAAATGATAATGGAGCTAATAATAAGAATAAATTTAAAATAGTTTAGGGTGTTCAATATTTTCATCCATTTGACATTGATGATACGTTCCAAACAGTTTTTAACTTCTTATTTTTGTGTCAGTTTGTCATTTTAATTAATTGAGACAAAGGTTGTCATTTTCGCATATATAAATTTTGGTTACAAATATTTATTTTAAAAAAAACTATATCCGTTTAGCATATATCATATTTACTGATACATGTACACGTGTTAGCATAATTCGTAAAGATATGTGGGAAAAAAAATATTAGAAACGGGTTTGATTTTAAAAAATCCCTTAAAACTTAAAGAAAATTATCGAGTTATAATAATAATGGGTTAATTATCTTGTTGATCACTAAAGTGGACCTAAAATATCAAGTTGGTCACCAAACTGAAAATGGTCTCAATCAGGTCACTAAAGTCGGCTACAAGGTACACTCCGCTAAATAAATAAAAAAAATTAGACGAAAAATGATGATGTATTAAAAAATATTTAATGTGATATTTACATGGTAGAGTAACATACCCATTTCAGACCATAAAACCGAAGAAATTAGCATTAATATTAGTGTTTTTCGTCCAGAAAAAAATAAGTTATATAATAGAATGTACATGTAGCTGACTTTAGTGACCTGTTTGAGACCGTTTTCAGTTTGGTGACCAACTTGATATTTTAGGCCCACTTTAGTGACCAACAAGATAATTAATTAAAGTGTTTTTGACATAGTGTTTTTGTTGCGTAACACAAGTAAAATACAAGTGTATTATAAAAAAAATTATTTTCAACTTAAAATAGTATATTTATAGTCTATACATTCACTATTAATTAAAGTGTCAAATAAATTTTTTTCAAAATATAATATCATCATTTGGGCCATCTCATCATGTTTTTCTCAATATTATTCTGAATTTTCTACTTTTATTTGTGTTAAAATTTCAAATATTGTGTTAGAATTCATTAGTCACAACTCCTGCAAATGGCATCAAATCTCCCTGAATGCACCAACCAGGGTAAGCACGGCTGCACGGTTTGAAATCTCTAACGTGCCAAACGGAGAGCAAAATCAAGAACAAAGTAGTAACCTGGAAGTACTTACAATTTGGCACCAAACACATCGTGAAAATTAAAACCCGAACAGATTGTGAAATTTATAACGGTAACTCTCTCTCTCTCTCACACACACACACAAAGGCTACGTGTTTTATAAGTTTAAATTGGACAAAATGAAGCAATAATGTATTGCAAACAAATCTTGAGATATTAAATAGCCAAGTTTCTTATTAATAGACCAAATTTTGCATCCACTAAAAATGAATCCAGCATTAACAGATTTTGGATAAGACGGTATTAATCGACTTATTTTGACAAAGACGTCATAGTCTTATCATATGAACCGAAAATATTGAAACAAGAATGATTCAAATACTCATCTATACTGTCAATCAATACTATTATATAATAGATTGAACATTAAAAGTTTAGTTGGTAGGTATGGTACGTTGTGATTTTACTTAATTAACCTTACTTTGGTTGGTCGGTATGGTACATTGTGATTTTACTTAATTGCTCTTAATTAACTGTACTTCGTGTTTTTACTTAATTAACCTTACTTATTTATAAAAATATATTATTAAAAAATAATATTACCTATTTATAACCAATTACCTTTTTTAACTAAATATATCACGGGCAATTACCTTTTTTAACTAAAACATGTTAGTTTTTCTATTTTTCCTTACTAAAACTTCTCCTTTTCCAAAAATATCAGGGACAAACATTTAGTTATTTATTTTTAAACATATTTTAATATTATAATTATTTTTAAAATTTTACCTATTCTAACATGTCTACTTATTTTTCTTAACAAATGCAATTACTAAAAATATTAAAATATAAATAATCGAATACCTATTTATAATCAATTACCTTTTCAGTTAAAACACATAATATATTTTTTCTAACAAAATATCACCTTTTCTAAATATATCACAGAAAATTACCTTTTACAATTTAATTTTTCTATTTTTCTCACTAAAATCCATTCTTTTTTCAAAAATATCACAGAAAACTCTTTACTTATTTATTTTAAAACATATTTAAATAATTTTAATTATTAAATTTTAAAACCCTATTTTCCAAAAATATCACGGGTATTTACCTTTTTAAACTAAATATATGTTACATTTTTTATTTTTTCTTAATAAAACCCCTCATTTTCAAAAAAATATAACGGGCAAACCCATACGTATTTATTTTAAAATCTGTTTTAATGTTTTTAATTAATTAAAAGTGTTTACATATTTTAACATGCCTACTTATTTTTTGCACAATTACAAATAATAAAATTTTAAAAATAATAATAAAATAACAATTATAATTCGTGCATCGCACGGGTTTTAAGCTAGTATTATTAATGACGAAACATTAAAAGTTTTGGTCTTGGTCAGTATTTGGGTCGGGCCTATTTATAATTTGGATTGGGTCTATCTATAACCAATTACTTTTTTCATGCTAAAACACTACCTATTTTATATATTTTTATAACCAAAACAACTCATTTTCTAAAAATAAAATAAGTAATATATATATATATATAATGGTAATATTATTGCATATTTATAACCGATTACCTTTTTCAGCTAAAACACGTTATTGTTTTACATTTTCTAATTAAAACAACTCATCTTCTAAACATAACACATGAAAAATAAATATGTAATGGTAATATTGTTATATATAATTATTAATAACTATCCATTTACCCTTTTTAGCTAAACACGTAACTTTTTTTTTATTTTTTTTCAAACTTAAACAATTAATTTTCTAAAAGTAACACGAGCAACATATATATAAAAAGGTAATATGATTTTATATTTTTTAATTTAAACAACTAATTTTCTAAAAGTAACAAGAGCAACATATATATATATATAGTCTAGTGATCAAATACAAACCTTTTTTAAAATACAAACTAAGAACCAATAAGCCCTTATGCACAACACACAACTAAAATACACCCTACCACACACAATCACACTTATTCCCCTTCGTTTTTAATTTGACTTTTCCCGTCAATCGGAGAGCTTTTTTTGAAATCCGACTTCACCGTATTTCTCTCAATCTCTCAACGATCAATTTGCATACCATATGTGCTATATTTTGACGCGATTTGAAAAAAAAATATTTAGTTTGTAGTTTTTAGTCTAAGAGTGGTTTGTATATATATATATATATATATATATATATATATATATATATATATATATATATATATTATATATCAATACTATTATATAATAGACGAAACATTAAAAGTTTGGTCGGTCGATATGGTACGTTGTGATTTTACTTAATTGCCTTTAAATAACCGTAATTCGTGTTTTTACTTAATTAATCTTACTTATTTATAGAAATATATTATTAAATAATAATATTACATATTTATAACAAATTACCTTTTTTTAACTAAATATATCACGTGCAATTACCTTTTTTAACTAAAACATGTTAGTTTTTCTATTTTTCCTTACTAAAACCCCTCTTTTTCCAAAAATATCACGGACGAACATTTAGTTATTTATTTTTAAGCCTATTTTAATATTATATTTATTTTTAAAAGTTTACCTATTTTAAGATGTCTACTTATTTTTCTTAACAAATACAATTACTAAAATTATTAAAATATAAATACTCAAATACCTATTTATAACCAATTACCTTCTCAGCTAAAACACATTATATATTTTTTCTAACAAAATCTCTCCTTTTCTAAATATATCCCATGAAATTAACTTTTACAATTTACTTTTTCTATTTTCTCACTAAAATCCATTCTTTTTCCAAAAATATCACAGAAAATCCTTTACTTATTTATTTTAAAATGTACTTAAATAATTTTAATTATTAAATTTTAAAACCTCATTTTCCAAAAATATCACGGGCATTTACCTTTTCAAACTAAATATATATTACATTTTTTAACTTTTTCTTAATAAAACCCCTTATTTTCCAAAAATATTACGGGCAAACCCATACTGTCAGGAACAGAGGTTCCTGATTTTCTAATATTTGATGTTTTTGTGATTTTCTGGTTTATGAAACTTAGAACAGCAATAGAACAGTAATCTAGAGATAAGAACAGAAGAGATTAAGCTAATCTAGAAGGTAATCAGATAGAGATCGAGAGAGAAATGAAGGTTTCTTGTAGAAGAATACATGTTTTCAGATAGTTTGTTATAGAGAGAGAAAGTGCAGAGAATTTAGAGAGAGAGAGACAGATTGATGGAAATAGATTTCCTTTTCATAAATTGCATAAACTGAAATGTTTACAGATGAAGGTCTATTTATAGACTCTTTTAACTCCTAAGTAAAAGTAACTGTAGAAATACCATACTACCCTTCTACTACCACTGACACTAGTCAATCACAACTACTAATACTACTACTAAGCTGAATCCTGACATTTCTCCCCCCTTTGAAAATTAACCATGTCCTCATGGTTGTTCTTTCACATGACAGCTTCATCTTCTCTCCACCTGAATCAAATACATTGTTGTTGCCTTTCATTTACAACTCTTTCTCATGAAGAACATCTTGTAGGAGTTGTTGAAACGTCTGAATTCCAATAGAAACACCATGGAGACAACTTGAATCTCCTCCAGGACCAAATATGTATATAATAATATTCTTCCATGAGGCTTCATGGTATGCAAGTCTCATTGACTTGTTCATTTCAGGTTTGCCTTGTCCCAGCACCATGTATTGGTACTGGTAAGATTGTGCAATCATCCCAGTTCTCGCAAAATCAACAAATTGTTGATAAATCTCATCAACAATTTTATCAAACCCATTAATCTCTTTTTGCATATTCTGGCCTTGGCCTAGCCATCTAATTGAAATCTCAATCTCAGTAATAGACATCTTCCTCTGCAAATGAGAAGGTTCCTTCACTAACTGTTGGTCTATTGCCATGAAATCAATATCCTGCCAGTGTCTGAGTTTAATACCAACAGAGTTTTCCATTGCACCTTCTTCTAGTTACACCTCACTCCTGATCATGTCTTTGGGGTTATGATTAACACCTTTTAATTGGGTTTTTTTCATCTGACCACCAGGATCAAAGATAAGCATATTATCTTTGCCAAGATCGCTAGATCTGATACCCAACTCATAAGAAATTGTAGCAGTTGGAAAATCTATAACACTTCTTTTGCTATGAAAAGCCTCAACAATGCCTCTGCTGGTAGGAATCATTGAGGAAACTTCTTCCAACCGGATTGGTGGCATATCCTTATGCAGATTGTTATTGCCACCACCTTGTTGTAAATCTTGTATGTGTGCAAATTCTGTTGGTTCCTCTAATCTTTCACTTCTGCAGATTTCAGTTTGCAAGGGGTTAGGTGCATCTAAATTACCACCATTCAATGCTGCTAAGATGAACTCCTGCTCTAGCCAACTCTCTTGGCCCTTCCATGGTTCTTCATCATATATAGGTTCCCCTATATATTCTTTCCAAGCAGTAGATACATTCTCCTCCTTTACATGATTTGGCCATTTATGTGTCATATTTCCACTGCCAGAATCAGGCTCAAAGTCTACTAATCTTTCTTCTAATTGTTGTGCCTTCATCTTCATCATTTCCAGCATCAACTTCCTAGCTACCTCTATAGTAGTCTCTAACTTCTGTAATTTCTGACTAGTTATTTCTTGATAATCTGATATCTGTTGTTGTACCAGTGAAACAGCCTCATCAAATGCTTTATCTCCTTCTATTGTCTCCATTTTTCTCGCTTCTTATACACAGATCATTAGTACTACTTTTAACACAGTAATTTCAGCAAACACCTGGAGTGCACAACTACTAATTCACAGTAATTCACCAATTCGTCCCTTCAATCACACCACACCACAGATCTTATTCCACAATGCCACAACACAAATACACACAGCTCTTCACAATCACAATCTCATCTACTTCTCAGATACAACAATTCTCCAAAATCACACCAAACAAAACAGTTTCAACTTATAAAGCTTCTGAGAACAGAGTTAACCTAATATTTTTGTAGTTTTCTCAATAGCAATAACTACTAATGCTAATTAGGTCTAAAAACAACTGAACAAGCAATAACAACACTAATCTCAACTCAACTCAACAGTGAATCAACAGATCTGTAAGTAAAATGAAAATTACTAAAGTCCTGAACTTTGAGTTGCGATTACTGTGATCCTAGGCTCGCTCAACTCGGATTAGAGTGCACAACACAATTGAAGCAGTAGGAGATCAAATCTGAAGCTCTGAGAGAATTCAGAGAGAGAGAGACAGATTGGTGGAAATAGATTTCCTTTTCATAAATTGCATAAACTGAAATGTTTACAGATGAAGGTCTATTTATAAGGTCTATTTATAGACTCTCTTAACTCCCAAGTAAAAGTAACTGTAGAAATACCATACTACCCTTCTACTACTACTGCCACTAGTCAATCACAACTACTAATACTACTACTAAGCTGAATCCAGACACATACGTATTTATTTTAAAATCTATTTTAATGTTTTTAATTAATTAAAAGTGTTTACCTATTTTAACATGCCTACTTATTTTTTGCACAATTATAATTAATAAAATATTAAAATAATAATAATAAAATAACATTTAACAATCCGTGCATCGCACGGGTTTTAAGCTAGTATCCTATAAACATAAGATTGATAAACTCTTTTAGTATTACAATAACAAAAACCCCTTCTATTCTCGTTTTGTTCAAAGCTCAAAACACATAAATACTATATCACAAAGTTGTTAACAAGTCCTGCATGCAGTTAATGACTTTTTAGCTGCCCACATCCAACAAATTCCAGTCTGCTGCAATTGCGTATACGGCCTTTTGCAGCTCCTGTTGTGTAACCATTCATCAACATCAACAGAAGCCAGCACCGTGTATATATATTTAAAACACCTTCCGGGCTAGGCAACAAAAAAGCTGGGATTTCGTGGCCCAAATTTATAGTTGCTCTTCCACTCATCAACTTTAACTTGAGGCCAACTAAGAGCAATTTTGAAAGCAAATGTTAAAAGCACAGATTAGAAAATTGTCTGCCAAGTACCAAAAGTAAAATAAAAATCTAAATCTAACATATAAGTAATATGTTTGATCATATATTATCATGAAACAAAGCCAAGTACCAAAAGTAAAATAAAAATCTAAATCTAACATAAAAGTAATATGTTTGATCATATATTATCATGAAACAAACACATCTACAATGCAAGAAAAGATCACACAATCTAATAGCAACAAATTACTAAAGGGATGTACAAGATAAATTCAAAAAATATATGCTCACACAAAATAAAATCAAATAAATTATCACAATAATATTAGTTTAGGATACAATTTCTTCACCTACCATCCTTTTGATCACTTAAAGATAATTGTGAAGATAAATAAGTAATAGTAGATTACCAATCATACAACCTCTTGTCATCAACTGAAATGTAGTCAGCCTCCATACTTATATCATCAGTACGACAATCAAATGGATTTATGACAGCCTGATGCAAAATCCATGATATCACCAATAAATTTACTACAAAGGTGAACTCAAAGAAGAAATTACTATTTAATTAGTATGCTCACCATTAGACGTTGAGCCGAATCACAACCAGTCGCTGCTCGCGATGCCTGTGACAATAATTCAGAATACTGCCAAAGATAAAGAAGGCATATTAATGACTGAAATCCAAACTCAATACTGCAGAAACCTAATGGTGATAATACAACACAAAAAAAAACTCAAACAAATACCAAATTTTGGGGGTCTTCCCATGTTACGTCAAATTATGGGGTGAAAGGCTGAGAACAGTGTCATATTAGGATTGTAATGATGATTAAAAGAAGCATAGGTGGCCTCCCTTTCCATGTTATAGGGGTTCCCATGTTAAGTCAAATTATGGGGTGGAAGGCTGAGAACAGTCTCATATTAGGATAGCAATGCTGGTAAATAAGCATAAATACCCCCTCAACAATCTCTATCATCTTCGAGAATATGACAAATTTTCACAATCAACTATCCTACGAGAAACAAGTGTGTAAATCATCAGCAAAAAACATAATTAAATCCTCGTAAAAGACAAATTGTTATTTTCTATATGTTGCTTGTGTTTTCCTTTTCTCCCCTTCACCCTTTCTCTACTGATGTCTTAAAAGGTTCACCTAATGAATGGAAATCGATAAACTATCAGGCCTTTTAATTCAAGTAAAAAATCAACGAAAACCACAACACTATAGATAAAGGGAACTGTTGGAACACGAGACAACCACATCAAATATCCCAACTTGGGGTAATAGATTACTAGTGCCTTCACTCCTTGATCTTTGAATTTACAAAGGCAAATAGGAAGAGGATAAAATCTGGCAAGAGCTTGAAAGTAGGCCACATAAATAATTAGTGGCTCACCAATTGGGCTAGTTGTATGAGGGTAAATAAAGGGGTGTAAATGAGCCAAACGCTTCGTGAGCTACTCAAGCTCGGCTCGTAAAATATTCGAATTCGATTCGATAATAATCGACCCAAGCTCGAGCTCAAGCTATTCGAATAGTTTACCGAGCCGAGCTTGAACTTCAAGTTACTCGGTTAGTGAGACTCGCGAGCCTAATCGAGCTTACATTAATATTAATTTTTACACATTATTTATATGTTATGTATATAATATTATATAAATATTCAATACATATATATTTTTTGCATATTTAATCGAGTTGAACTCGAGCATAACTTATTGCATTCGAGCTTTTTTCAATATTTAGTAAAATCAATTCGAGCTTTCGAGCCAAGCTCGAACGTATCGAACTTTGGTCGAACCGAGCTTCGAGCTTGAAATTTATGGCTCAATCGAGCTCGAACTCGAGCCTGAACTATTTAGTAATGGAATGTAATATTGCAAAAAATCAGTGAAAAAATGGAAATATTAGAATTATGCAAAACAAAAAGGAATAAACTAAGGGCGAAGTGTAAAATAAAAAAAGAAAAAGGAATTGCTTAACAAACATACCTGCTTAAAAGAATTTATTCGAATTCCATTCAAAGTAGCAACTGAGTCATAGGAGCATAATTTATTTTTATCAGCAACTGATCCAACTGATCCTCTGTATACCTGATCATCATTTAGTTCAATGTATTTTAGCGCACACATACAATTGTGCTAATAGTCAACATGCAGTAAAAAACTGCAAAATTTAACACATTAGCATATGAATGTTTGAAACTTAACTAGAACTACTTCCATTTTCCTAAGTACTACCCAATTTCCACCCCAACTGTAAGAACCCTTTTCTATTAATTTATGTCCTACTTGTTAGGAGTTGTCCCACATTGTTTGTGGGAGGGGCAGATTGCTAGTTAATAAGCAGCCAGTTAACTCCATTAGTATGAGGCCTTTTGGGAGTGACCCAAAAACAAACCCGTGCGGGCTCGTCCCAGAGCGGACAATATCATACTAATGTGGAGTTAAGACTTGCTGGCGGCCCAACAAGTGGTATCAGTCAAGGGTTGCCAAATCGCACAGAATGGTGGCAGATTCGGCAGGTGTCGAGCCCAATGTGTGAAGGGGGAGATAAGCAGCCAGTTAACTCCATTAGTATGAGGCCTTTTGGGAGTGACCCAAAAACAAACCCGTGCAGGCTCGGCCCAGAGCGGACAATATCATATTAATGTAGAGTTAAGAATTGCTAGCAGCCCAACACTACTCTCAACCACCCTCCACTATTTTATCCAAGTGATCCTACCATCAATATGGAATTGCATATGTCCCTCTTCCCTTGGAGTGCCTCGAGCCTTTTTTTATACATGTTTCTCCACCTAACACTAAAAATACCCCCATGAGTTATCTCCATCTTGAGCTCTCGTTGGTTTCATGTATTTAAACGTTTTTAACTAAAATATAATAAAAAGGATGTATAATCGAGAATTTTGTCTAGATTGGAAAAAAATCGAGAGTCTACAACATATGACTCTTGGATGGATACATTGAATTCATTACCTCTTTGACAAAAACATTTGACGCTTGAGTGGATATATTGAATTCTTTCCGTACTTGATTGGATACTTCTTTAGATAATTGATTCAGATCAATCACTCTCATTCCAAACCAAGGTCGGACTACATTACTGTATCCAAAAACAAGTAAATAGTGATAGAAATCATTTACAAACAGACATTGTCTCAATGACATGTAAAAAAACAATGAACAATTTTTACCGTAAACCGCATAGGAACAATAGGGAAAATGACAAATAAGACAATAAGAGAATCTCATACCTAAAGGACTCCCACATCTCCAAGCATGATAGGATGATAGGTGTAGGAAGTGGGTGAGCACAAAGATGATTACCGAAAAAGTTAATCCCAACCACATATCCCGTATTACTGACAAGTGGTCCACCTTCACAAATCTAATCAATGACTTAGAAACTTATCAGTAATAAAAGAGGAGAAAGGTATAAAGACCAAAACTACTAACTAAAGTTCAACTACAATACAATTGCATACATATTGAACATATGTATTCACATTAACCTCGAATACAACCGGTCAAGAGGCTCGATCCAAAAGAAATAATAAGGAATCTAAGTACACGTCATTTAATCATAAAAAGTGAAATAATTAAATATTTCGGCAAAATATATGATCAATCTATTGAAAAAATCTCAGTTAAGATGGAAATTGTGAGCCCTTGATAAAGTAAAAAATTAACATCTCATGGAAGAATTTGAAAGTTCCATTTTTAGACATATATACATGGTACCATCTCCATACATATGTACAAAAATTATACATGGTTTTCTCATTTTATTTCTTTTATATATTTTGTTTCTCGGAACAAAAGTTCAATATTCCCATATATATTATTAACAAAATAGATATCTTAATCTCAAACATTTCTTTTTCTCCTATCACGTATACGTACAAATATATGCTTGAATATACATAAATATACACTTACTACATGTTATCAATTGATTACACAAACATAAATAAATTAGTTGCACAAACGTAATATATTAGTTTCAAGTCAAGGAGATACGCATTGTTATTGCAGCTAACTAGATTTAAAGAAAATAAGTTAATTTCTTTATTTTATTCGGTTTTGAATAACAATTGACCGAGTTTTACACGTTTTACACCGGTCGCCTATCACGCAAGTTGATGAACTTTCCAACAATATACAAGCCGACCTCTACCAATGACTAGTCGAGCACCACGACAACAATGCATATATACATTTATTCTGTTCACAAGCAACTAAATTAAGACAACTGCATCCTATGTAATCCTATGTAAGGACAGGGAAAATATCCCCAAGTATTCCTCCGAAATAGGCCTAAATTTGTCACAATTTCACATGATGTTTTGTACTTTAAAGGGTAGAAATCTGTGATGACAAAATAGAATGCTTTCACCATTACAGATCAGAAATGATAAAGGATGTAACAATAATCATGGTGAACAACTAGCGAACTATGGATAACTATCATCATTGCCTCTAAATTATCATATTTTTAGTCGCATTTGATTACTGATATGGATATTAAAAAAAAACACTACAAGTCTTATCTGCATAATATTTCAATATAACACATGCAAGGGTACATTTTTTGGATAGTTTCCCAAAGCAAACACTTCAATACTACTACTTCTCAAAACATAAATCACATCAGATACATCATACATGGAGATGGAGTAATTAGTTTCAAGATATTCCCATATTTGATTCTCGTCGACACAATAAACTAAACCCGAAAAGTAACATGTTCATAATTATGTAGGTAATAACCGAATAACAAGGTGCTAAGGAAGTTAATGACAATTTTATTCCACGTAACTTTTCCTACAATAGACAAAAGGAACAAAGTAAATACCTCACGGATACCACAACTAGACCTCAAAAGCTCATCACATCCAAAATTTGGACGCTCCATGTATAGTTTTCCAATAGAGTCATACAGAGTGGAGGTATATAAGGAACGACCCAAAGATATCACTTCCATCCCATCAACAATGTTTGCTTGCCTTGATCTCAAATCTACTGCTTCCAGTTCCACTTTGGACTTAACTTTGAGGGTAAGAAGATTGTGATAAAAGTCAACATGGTCTTCTTTGCCGAGAAGCAATGTGCCATCCGCAATCCTTACAACTAGCTGAAAGAAAGTATAACTTATCATTTCAAGTGTAAAAAAACAAAACAAATATATTGGAAATAAAGACAAAACATAACCACCATTTATTAAGAACTCACGTGAAATTCATGTTCGGAAACCTTTGGATTGAAAAGGACTTTAGCACAAGTCAATATAGTTGCCTCATTGTCAGTTGAACTCCAATGTATCACGAGACCCGAACAAACCCATTTTGCTTCCACACCTAAATCCAAAAGTAGGTTTTCACTAAAAAAATCTAAAACTATTGGGCATAGAAATAGCAAATTATGGAAATTCTTAGTAAGCTATCTATTATTAGCCATAAAACCTTGTCCAAAGCTTGTATAGAACTACTTCAAAGATAATACTAAATAATACCTACCGTTTACCCATAAATTAAACAAAAAGTGCAAAACATAATAAAACCTTGTACAACTAAAGAAAATAATTATGATGCAACCCTAAAATTGGCATTGGTGGTCTCCCTTCTTTCTCCATTTCCTTCTTCTTTCAAGACTCGTACATTACGTGAGTTGGGTTTAGAACGTCTCGAGACTATCCGGTCCCTATCTACCATTGTCGTTAAAAGAAAGAATTGTTTTCTTAAGATTCTATTAATAGCTGCCCAGGTTCGGCATCTAGTACAAAAGAGAGAATTTGTCCGAAATATCGGTTTACTAGACTTTTTTGCAACCACTAAGACATAATTTTAAACGAGTACATCTTTACATATGAAATGGTGAAAGTTGTAACTGCGTTATTGGTGTTTAACTAAAGGTTGATCATATCAAGTTTATCATTCTACAATACTCGATCGCACCTCCTTCGCTTGCTAGTCGGTTTTCACAGTTCTTTGCACCTCAACCATTCTTCAAAAATAAAATTCATCTTGGATTCATCTCACTCTTGCATGGTTCTTGACCTCTACAAGTTTTCTCCCCTTGTGGAGAATGATAAGTTACGGAAGTGAAGAGCTTTTATACATGTTATTAATTAGGTTATGTATTTAACGTAGAGATAAAAGGTTATTTATCATTATATTTTATATATGTGGCTAATAGTTAATGTTAATATGTCAATGTTATTGGCCGGTGGAAATATTGATGCGGGACAACAATTTAAAAAGGATAGATGTGTGAATTAACCGTAGAAAATTCACGCCTAAGGTGATCCAACCAAAGAAGAATCACTACCCCTAGGATTTCTCAACCGCAGAACAGAAAGATTCCTAATGGATCGCAACCCATAACAAGAGAGAACAATCTCAATTTAATATCAATCAATGTCTTGTTAATAATAAAAAGATTACAAATTATATAGAAATCTCTAAACTTAGCCACCAAGTAATAATCTTCTAATAAAGGAAACAAATCCTTTTTATTATTCTATTCATATAATCGAGAATATTCTAATCTATATCTAATATAATTAATACCTAAAAATTACAATCAAATCTATTCTTAATTAATAATATAAAATAAAAACAAATTAATTTTTTTAGTCCTTGTTCCGCATCAAATATTGGCATTGGATCTGCTGCAAAACAGTATTTCCTACTAAAGAAATAACAGGGTGGAGATAATAAGCGGGAGAGAGGAAGGAATTACATGGAATGCACATTTTCTTTTCTTATGTTTGCTTTTCTAGTTGCCTTGTTCTTTAGCTAGAATTGAGGTTTAAATGAGTACTTCAATTTCTGTTTCTTGTTCAATTGTTCTCTCGTATTATTAGTCTTATACATTTTGGTTACTTTTGGTTTGTCATTTACAAATTACACAAGCAAAACAGAAGGTAAATATAGACAAATATAAAAGCTTGGGCGGAACCAGGGGCTAAGCTAGGCCAGAGCCTCGGCTAAGCCAAAAAAATAAAATCTCGATTTTTAGTTAAAATTCAGAATATATTTTATTTTGAGCCCCAGCTAGACTAAAAAAATAAATGATAATTTATTTTAGCCTCAGTTGTTTTGTGATGCTGATTCCGCCACGGAATAAAAGGAGATAGTATTTCAAAAAAAAGAAGGGGATAGTTAATTACCGTAGAAGGCAGAAACACATACAACCGAAGGTGCAATCTCGGAGTACACAAACCCCAAATCTTTATTGTTGACACTAGCAGTTGAAATATCTGTGAGCATAGAAATCAGGAGATTAATAATTAATATATATATATATATATATATATATATATATGCAGAACCAATGATAATTGAAAGTACAAACTAATCCATCTCACCTAGGTTAGGACATTTCTCAATTTCCCGAAGAATATCTGATGCACGAGGTTTAAAGTTGTAACTTCGTAGAATTTCTGCAGGGAATAAAACAGGTTATGATATAAACCTATATTAAAAACAAAAAAGAACAAACGTTTTAAATTACTCCTACTTTTTAAAACAGGGGTTTGATCAAATCCTTCATCTAAAGATAGCGTCTCTCTTTGTTCCGGAAATCGAGGACAGAGTTCAGGATCGAGGTGTTCATACGGCCTGGTCATTCTTTCGTAACTGGTATGGGTATGGTAGGTAGGTATGGATTCTCCAATTCTAATGCCGGTAGAGTAATAAGGTTTGGTGACGGCATAAGGACAATAAGCAGGTGTCGGGACGCCGCCAGGAGAGACGGGACAGTAAGCGTGAGGTATGCCGCTGCTTGGATTGTATTGACAGCGGGACTGGGCGACGGCGTCCTCTTCTTCGCCCAACCCTTCAGTAGGTTTTTTCCCACCTTGATTATTCATACAATTAGATTCTTTGGAGACGCTGCCCAGCCCGCTGTTGAAAGAAGGGTTGGGTGAAGAAGTATAATCAGTTACTTGGGAGACAACAGAAGACTCTTCTTTGTTCATTCATAATACTAGCGTAAAATCCGTGCATAGATTGTTATTAATAACTAGTTTACTAAGCCGCGCTACGCAGCAGCTTTATAATAATATCTCTAAATTTTCTCAAAAAATATTCTAAAAAATACGTTTTTAAATAAAATAATATTTCTAATATAAAATTAAGTTTTGTTTTGAATTATATATATATATATATATACTAGCCTATAACCCGTGCAAGGCACGGGCCTTAAAAATAATAAACTAAAAAATTTAATGGGAACGGAAAATTTTAAAATAAAAATAAAAATTAATATGATAAATTATAAAATGAGAAACTTAAATATTCATTGGAACATAAAAAAATATAAAAAAAAAATACAAATGAGACCGAGGAAGATAAATGAGGTATTATTAATATTATTTTATAATAAAATAATATTAATAATAAGCACAGATAGAAAATCTAACATGTTTTAATTAAAAAAAGTAATTGACCGTGATATTTTTAGAAGTGTTTTAATTATATTAATTGTATTTTATTAAAAAAATATGTTGACATGTTAAAATAAGTAAGTTTTTTTAATAAGGACAAATAGAAACGCTAACATGTTTTAATTAAAAAAAAGTAACTGCACGTAATATTTTTAGATGTGTTTTAATTATATTAATTTTATGTGTTAAAAAAATACGTTCACTTGTTAAAATAGGTAAGTTTTTTTAAATAATTAAAATTATTAAAATAGGTTTTAAAATATACTAGCCTATAACCCGTGCAACGCACGGGCCTTAAAAATAATAAACTAAAAAATTTAATATGAACGGAAAATATTAAAATTAAAATAAAAATTAATATGATAAATTATAAAATGAGAAACTTAAATATTCATTGGAACATAAAAAAATATAAAAAAAATACAAATGAGACCGAGGAAGATAAATGAGGTATTATTAATATTATTTTATAATAAAATAATATTAATAATAAAGACAGATAGAAAATCTAACATGTTTTAATTAAAAAAAGTAATTGACCGTGATATTTTTAGAAGTGTTTTAATTATATTAATTGTATTTATTAAAAAAATATGTTAACATGTTAAAATAAGTAATTTTTTTTAATAAGGACAAATAGAAAAGTTAACATGTTTTAATTAAAAAAAAAAGTAACTGCACGTAATATTTTTAGATGTGTTTTAATTATATTAATTTTTGGTGTTAAAAAAAATACGTTCACTTGTTAAAATAGGTAAGTTTTTTTAAATAATTAAAAGTATTAAAATAGGTTTTAAAATATATATGTTGCACTTGATATTTTTGGAAAAGAGAGATTTTAATGATAACAAATATAAAAGGTAATATATTTTAATTTAAAGGTAATTGCCCGTGATATTTTTGGAAAAGAATTAGATTTTGTTAGAAAAAAATGTTTTAACTATAAAAGTCAATCAGCTAGTTACTATTTTTATATTATTTTATTATTTATTAAATAGAGTATTAAAATAGGTTTTAAAATAAATAAGTAAGGATTGCACCTCATATTTTTGGAAAATAGGGATTTTAGTGATGATGTGTTTTAATTATATTAATTGTATTTGTTAAAAAAAATACGTTCACTTGTTAAAATAGGTAAGTTTTTTTTAAATAATTAAAAGTATTAAAATAAGTTTTAAAATATATAAATAAGAGTTGCACTTGATATTTTTGGAAAATAGAGATTTTAGTGATAACAAATATAAAAGGTAATATATTTTAATTTAAAGGTAATTGCCCGTGATATTTTTGGAAAAGAAGTAGATTTTGTTAGAAAATAAATGTTTTAATTATAAAAGGCAATCAAGTAGTTAATATTTTTATATTATTTTATTATTTATTAAATATAGTATTAAAATAGATTTTAAAATAAATAAGTAAGGATTGCACCTCATATTTTTGGAAAATAGAGATTTTAGTGATAACAAATATAAAAAATATTATGTTTTAATTTAAAGGTAATTGTCGTTATATTTTTGGAAAAGGAGTAGATTTTGTTAGAATTTTTTTTAATTATAAAAGACAATCAGTTAGTTACTATTTTTATATTTTTATATTATATATTAAATAGAGTATTAAAATAGGTTTTAAAATAAATAAGTAAGGATTGCAACTCATATTTTTGGAAAACATAGATTTTAGTAATAACAAATATAAAAGGTAATATGTTTTAATTTAAAGATAATTGTAATGATATTTTTGAAAAATGAGTAGATTTTGTTTGAAAAAAAATATTTTAATTGTAAAAGCCAATCATCTAGTTACTATTTTGGTAACTTGACAATAATACAATTTCATTAAAGATTTGATTGGTAGTAGTTTTCGTTATCCTAAAAAAAAAAAGTATATTTGTAGTAGTGTATCCTAAATTTAAACAAATTAGATCCCACATTTCCATTTTTTTGATTATATTTCAATATTATTTGATTTTTATGTAGTAAAATATAGTGAAATATTAATGTATAATAAAACTTTCCCGAATTTTCATTATATTATGAATTTATTAATTAGAAAAACTACCAAAAACCAAAAACCGACCGTTAACCGAAAACCAAAACTTTCAATGTTTCGGCTTTAATAATATAGTATAGATAAGTTGCACTTGATATTTTTGAAAAATAGAGATTTTAATGATAACAAATATAAAAGGTAATATATTTTAATTTAAAGGTAATTGCCCGTGATATTTTTGGAAAAGAAGTAGATTTTGTTAGAAAAAAATGTTTTAACTATAAAAGACAATCAGCTAGTTACTATTTTTATATTATTTTATTATTTATTAAATATAATATTAAAATATGTTTTAAAATAAATAAGTAAGGATCACACCTCATATTTTTGGAAAATAGGGATTTTAGTGATGATGTGTTTTAATTATATTAATTGTATTTGTTAAAAAAAATACGCTCACTTGTTAAAATGGATAAGTTTTTTTTAAATAATTAAAAGTATTAAAATAAGTTTTAAAATATATTAGTAAGAGTTGCATTTGATATTTTTGGAAAATAGAGATTTTAGTGATAACAAATATGAAAGGTAATATATTTTAATTTAAAGGTAATTGCGTGTGATATTTTTGGAAAAAAAATAAATTTTGTTAGAATTTTTTTTTTAATTATAAATGGCAATCAGCTAGTTAATATTTTTATATTATTTTATTATTTATTAAATAGCGTATTAAAATAAATTTTAAAATAAATAAGTAAGGATTGCAACTCATATTTTTGGAAAATAGAGATTTTAGTGATAACAAATATAAAAGATATTATGTTTTAATTTAAAGGTAATTGTCGTGATATTTTTGGAAAAGGAGTAGATTTTGTTAGTTTTTTTTTAATTATAAAAGACAATCAGTTAGTTACTATTTTTATATTATTTTATTATTTTATTATATATTAAATAGAGTATTAAAATAGGTTTTAAAATAAATAAGTAAGGATTGCACATCTTATTTTTGGAAAACATAGATTTTAGTAATAACAAATGTAAAAGGTAAAATGTTTTAATTTAAAGATAATTGTAATGATATTTTTGGAAAAGGAGTATATTTTGTTAGAAAAAAAATATTTTAATTATAAAAGCCAATCATCTAGTTACTATTTTGGTAACTTGAAAATAATACAATTCCATTAAAAATTTGATTTGTAGTAGCTTTCGTTATCCTAAAAAGAAAAAAGGTATATTTGTAGCAGTGTATCCTAAATTTAAACAAATTAGATCCCACATTTCCATTTTTTTGATTAGATTTCAATATTATTTGATTTTTATGTAGTAAAATATAGTGAAATATTAATGTATAATAAAACTTTACCGAATTTTGATTATATTATTAATTTATTAATTAGAAAAAGTACCGAAAACCAAAAACCGACCGTTAACCGAAAACCAAAACTTTCAATGTTTCGGCTTTAATAATATAGTATAGATATATAAAGTTCTAGATCGTTCAATCAAAAACAACAATTATACCTTCAGAGCTATTAAAATCTTCACTACCTCTAAATCTACTCCCACTAAAAAAAATCAAAAAATATGAACAAACATCTTTCCTCCGTTAGTAAAGATCTATTGTATATTTACTTTTCCTATTAGTAGAGATTTTAAATGCAAGAATATTATATTTACTTTCCTCTATTAGTAGATATTTTAAATGCAAGAATATTGAAATTGTATATTTGGTTTTCTACATTATTAAATATTTAAAAGATAATTGAGATTTTTTCTAGTTTTTTGTATTAATTACTTAATTTCTTATGTAAGACCGATCTAATTTATTAACTTCTTATTTACCAAAACGTTCTTGTATTTTCTATTATATTACATAAAAAAGAAAGTTTATGAGAGCAGTATGTTAAGATAGTAATTTCATTAAAAATATTATGAGAATATTTAGATAATAATAGAGGAAAGTTCAAAATAATGTAAGGTAATACATTTTTTTTGCTAATTTAGATATTTTGAAGGCAAGAATATTATAATTGAATATTTAGTTTCTTCCATTAGTGATATTTAGTTTTCTCCATTAGTAAAGATCTATTGTATATTTACTTTCTTCATTAGTAGGGATTTTAAATGCAAAAATATTATATGTTTCCTCTATTAGTAAGTATTTAAAAGGTAATTGAGATTTTTTCGAATTTTTAATATTATTAATTCAAAAAATTGAGAAAATTAGAAAAATAGAACGAAGCGATCTGAGAGCGCCACCTCACCGCCCCCGTCTTCTCCTTTATATAATAGTATTGATTATTATTTTTATTATTTATGTTTTAATATTCTATTAATTTGCATTTGCTAAAAAAAATAAGTAAGCATGTTAAACTTTTTTAAATAATTAAAAGTATTAAAATAGATTTTAAAACAAATTAATAACTGTTTACCCGTGATATTTTTTGAAAAGGAGGAGTCTTAGTCAGGAAAAATAGAAAAAATAACATGTTTTAGCTGAAAAGGTAAGTGTCCGTAATTAAAAGTATTTAAATATGTTTCAAAATAAATAAGTAAGGATTTGTTCGGGATATTTTTGGAAAATGAGGGGTTTTAGTAAGGAAAAATAGAAAGAGTAACATGTTTTAGTTGAAAAAGATAATTGCCCGTGATTTTTTTAGAAAAAGAGGGGAAATGTAATTGTCAATTAAAAGTATTAAAATAGGTTTTAAAATAAATAAGTAAGGGATTGCTCGTGATATATTTGGGAAATGAGGGATTTTAGTAATGGAAATAGAAAAAGTAACATGTTTTAGAAAAATGGTAATGCATTTTAACTGAAAGGGTAACTGATTATAATGATTTTTATAATAATTAAATAAACAATTAAATAATGCAAGTACCGTACCAAAAAACAGGTACCAAAACTTTCAATGTTTCGTTTTTAATAATATAATATAGATAGATAGATTTATAATATTAGTATTTTATGCTACTAAATGCAATAGCCCGTGATATTTTTGAGGTTTTAGTTAGGAGAAATATTAGTTAGAAAATATAAAAAAGAATAGACGTTTTGGAAAAAAAAGCTAACCGGTTAGTCATTAATAATTATAATATTATTTTATTAAATAAAACTGTTCGTGATATTTTTGGAAAATGAGAGGTTTTATTTAGAAAAAATAGAAAAGTAGAAATTTTAGTTAGAAAATATTAAAAAGAATATACACTTTGGCTAAAACTGGTAATGTGTTAGTTATTAGCAATTATAACCTTATTATGTTATTTCTCATCGATTTGATCATAAATCAATGAAGTGACCAGACTACAAAAACTTTGAGAACCAGACTACAAAACTTTTAATGTTTCGTCTTTAATATAATAGTACTAGCTTAAAACCCGTGCGATGCACAGATTATTATTAATAATTATAATTTTTATTATTTATGTTTTAATATTTTATTAATCTGCATTTGCTAAAAAAAATAAGTAGACGTGTTAAACTTTTTTAAATAATTAAAATTATTAAAATAAATTTTAAAATAAATTAATAATTGTTTGCCCGTGATATTTTTGGAAAATGAGGGTCTTGGTAAGGAAAAATAGAAAAAGTTAGCTGAAAAGGTAAGTGCCCGAGGGATCAGTGAGGAACTTGTTTTCTTGAGTAACTGAGGAACTCAACTACATGATGACACATGTACATAACACGTCTGTTTAAAAAACTAATCATCAAGTTCTGTTTTAACTTGTCCGATAAACTTAAATACAGGAGAGGTGTTTTATCATAATTGTCATATACACCTTTTTCCATTTATAAATAACCACAAATTATAAACATAAGATAATATTAATTAAATCATATTATATTTTTAAAAAATATTGTTATTTTATGAACATAAAACTATTAAAAATGTTATTTTTGTGGAATACAATAAATTTACATGACATATAAATAATAGGTTTTATCTTTTACAGGACTCATTTTTTATTCTTTTAAATTTACAAAACACTATTATTTCCTGAAAGAAAAATAATACAGAGCACTATGTTCTGTACTTTACGTAACATAAAACTATTAAAAAGTGATATTTTTGTGGAACACAATAAATTTACATAACATATAAATAATAATTTTTATTTTTTACAGAACCCATTTTTTATTATTTTAAATTTACAGAACACTATTATTTTCTGAAAGAAAAAAAATACTGAACACTATTTTATTTACTTAATACAGAACACTCTTTCTTAATTATGTTATGTACTTTTTAACTTTTTATTTTTAATACTTTATATCTGTCTTATATTTTTATATCACAAAATAATATTTTTTATTTTAAATTTTATTATTTTACAAAAAATGTTTAATTTTTTAAAGTCTAGTTTTCATAATTTATTTGTAGAACATATTTATTGATACCTAATATAAATTTTTATTAAAAAAACTATCATTTCTCATAATTACATAAATGTATTTTTTTATTCATGAAATTATTTTCAATATCATTAAATAAATATTTTTTTCCATCCAAAAATATTTTATGTTTGAGTGTTGTTTGTGTTTTATCAAGTGTTAAGTAATGCAACGTTGTGAAATGTAATATGTGACGTGTGTGCTATAACGTGTGTGCATGCAGTTATATTTGTTTATCATCTAACGATCAGGATGAAGAGTTACTTAGTTACTCATATAGTGGAGTTCCCCCACAGAGACCTGCCCCGGTAATTAAAAGTATTTAAATATGCTTCACAATAAATAAGTAAGGATTTGTCCGGAATGTCTTTGGAAAATGAGGGGTTTAGTAAAGAAAAATCAGAAAGAGTAACATGTTTTAGTTAAAAAAGGTAATTGCCGTGATTTTTTTAGAAAAATAGAAGATTTTGTTAGAAAAAATAATGTATTTTAGCTAAAAAGGTAGTTGGTTATAAAATGTTATTATTTAATAATAATTTTTTTTGAAAATGAAAAAATAGAAAAAGTAACATAATTAAAATTATTAAAAAAGATTTTAAAATAAATAAGTAAGGGTTTGCCCGTGATATTTTTGGAAAATTAGGGGTTTTAGTAAGGAAAAATAGAAAGATTAGCATGTTTTCGTTAAAAATGATAACCGTCCGTGTTTTTTTTTAAAAGAGAGGATTTCGTAAGAAAAAAAAATAAAAAAAGGTAATGTATTTTAGCTGAAAAGGTAATTGGTTATAAATAATGTTATTATTTAGTGATGGTTTTTTTTAAAAAATAAGTAAGGGTGATTAGGTAAAATCACTAAGTACCGACCGTCCGTCTATCCGACTACCAAACTTTTAATGTTTCGTCTTTAATAATATAGCTTAAAACTCGTACGATGCACGAGTTGTTTTTAATAATTGTTAATTTTATTATTTATATTTTATATTTTATTAATTGCATTTATTAAAAAAAATAAGTAGGCGTGTTAAACATTTTAAAATAATTAAAAGTATTGAAATGAATTTTAAAATAAATAAGTAACGGTTTGTCCATGATATTTTGGAAAAAGAGGGGTTTTAGTAATAAAAATAGAAAGTAACATGTTTTCGTTGAATTTTAAAATATAAAAGTATATTTTTGAAAAAAAAGGGGGTTTAGTAAGAAAATTAGAAAAGGTGACATGTTTCAGTTGAAAAAGGTAATTGTGAATTAAAAGTATTAAAATAGATTTTAAAGTAAATATGTAAGAGTTTTCTCGTGATATATTTGAAAATTGAAGGATTTTAGCAAAGGAAATAGAAAAAGTAACATGTTTTAGCTGAAAAGGAAATTGTCCCTGATTTTTTTAGAAAAAAATGGTAATATAATTTAATTGAAAGGGTAACTGATTATAATAATTAAATAAACAATTAAATAAGGCAAATATCGTATCAAAAAACAGGTAAAAAAAACAGGTACCAAAACTTTCAATGTTTCGTCTTTGATAATATAGTATAGATAGAGAGAGATATATTCATAATATTAGTATTTTCTGCTACTAAATTGAATAGCCCGTGATATTTTTGAGGTTTTAGTTAAGAGAAATATTAGTTAGAAAATATAAAAAAGAATATACGTTTTGGAAAAAAAAGCTAACCGGTTAGTAATTAATAATTAGAATATTATTATTTTATTTAATTAAATAGAACTATTCGTGATATTTTTGAAAAATTAGAGGTTTTATTTAGGAAAAATAGAAAAGTAGAAATCTTAGTTAGAAAATATAAAAAAGAATATACACTTTGGCTAAAAATGGTAATGAGTTATTTATTAGCAATTATAACCTTATTATGTTATTTTATTAAATGAAACTGCATGTGATATTTTTGGAAAATGAGATGTTTTAGTTAGGAAAAATGTAAAAGATATTCTGTATACTAATTTTAATATTTTATCTAACGGTTCTCAATGATTTGATCAAAAATATCTAACGGCTATGAATGGAGTGACCAGACTACAAAAACTTTCATGACCAAACTACAAAACTTTCAATGTTTCGTCTTTAATATAATAGTATAGATAGATTATAACCTGATTATGTTATTTTATTAAATGAAACTGCCTCTGATATTTTTGGAAAATGAGATGTTTTAGTTAGGAAAAATAGAAAAAATATTATATATACTAATTTTAATATTTTATCTAACGGTTCTTAATGACTTGATCAAAAATATCTAACGGCTATGAATAGAGTGACCAGACTACAAAAACTTTCATGACCAGATTACAAAACTTTCAATGTTTCGTATTTAATAATATAGTATAGATATATTTTTATCACATTTTTTATTAGATATTATTATAAATTTTAATTTTTAAATCAAAAATAAAATTAAACTACCTTTTTTTGGAAAACAAATTGAAAATTAATCAAATATTCCAAAGTGACGCAGAATCAAATCTATCCAAAATGATACTACATCAGAATTAAATTTAAAATCAACGTTTTTATTCAAATTTTATATGTTATTTTTTTTATAAATTTTGTATAGGCTAATATTCTATATTAGAATCAGATTATATATTTTATTTAAAAATATTTAAAAATATTTAAAAATATTTATGTATAAATAAATATATACATACACGCTAACCGAGAAAACAAATACAAAAAAACAGGGGGGGCAGGGACCTAAAGCGCACATCTAAATTTTATTATATTTTAACTTTTTAATAAATACAATATATTACATTGGGTAATGGACATAAATATCAATTTTTTATATAACATTGACGGACCGATATTCAGGATTGTGGCCAATTATACTAGTGTATTACGCATCTGACAAATACATATTTGAGATACACATCTATATATTCTTAAAGTGTAATGAGGAATTTACCCAATGGGTAAAAAAATTTACCCATGGATCCTATTTGTACTATATTCTTATTATATTTGGCAAGATCCATGGACTATCCATACAGTTACCCATATTCTATGATAAAGTTAGCACAATCAATCCAATTTACTGTCATAATTTTGAATTTCAAAATACTTATTTATGGTTACATATCTTCCTGATTATATTGCTTGATTTTCTCTTTTATTTTCAAAATTTAAATGCATAATTAATTATGTATCTAATTTTTGATTATATCACACGATTTCAGTTTATTTTCTCATTGTCTCTCATCTTTTTTTCTTCATCTTCGTCTTTTATTTTATCTCCTTCTCCATAGCTTTACATTATGTGTGTGTATAATATATTTTGTGACTAATGTCTATTTGTTTGAATTTACAGGATATGAAACACGGAAATATGGAATGATTTTGTGATGGAGACAATTTACAAGATACAAATTCAACTACAAATATGATTAATTAGGCGTATATTCCTCTTTTACTTAACCTTGATTCAAATGGATATTTTATGTTTTTGTTGATTTTGTGTTTGCGTGTTTGTATATGTGTATATGTATTTATAATTATAATATATTTTTTGCTTACGTTTACCTATTTGAATTTGCAGGATATGTACCAAAGAATCATAACAGAGTTGCTTCAGAAGTAGATTTTTGTATGTATGATTTTGGTCAACATCTTGATCAAGTGTTAATGCATGAATGTATCATTCTTTTTCTTTATATTGATTTGTTATAGTTTACAGGCTATGTATGCATCAATTATAGTTTATTAATTTTTGTTTGATTTGTGCAGAATAAGTATTGATGAAAGGTTTATACAGTTATGAAGTGTCACTGAGCAAACAAAATCATGTTTATTTGGTAATATGTTTATTTGGTTTTGAGGTACCACATATTTTAGCCGATGTATGATACTTCCATTCTCTTTTTGTAGATAGTACGAGATCACAAGATTCAGATATAAATTATGTGTCGGAGTACCAAGATTCAGAGTTTGAACACAAATTTGACTGGAAATTCTACTTGAGAAGGTGAAAAATTGTATAACTCATAACATTTTTAGGATTTAAGAATATATTGATTATCATCGGAAGATCACCATTTTGTAGATGTGTAATTTCCATGTTTCATTAGCAAGTTTCATATTTTATGTTTTTTCTTGAATATTTTATGCAGATTGACCTCATGTTAGTAAAATTGTGATAACTTTGTGAGAAATTTCTATTAATGTACTGTAATGTTTTTTTTAAAACTAGATATCCATGTCTTCGTAATCGTATATGTCAAGGTACCCCTATTTTTCTACATTGAAACGGTTTTTTCTTTCAAGTTGTAATATCTTGCTAATTTTTTTCTGCTCAAATTGACAATCAATTTTAATACTAATCATGTTATTACTTTGTGTGAAAAATGTTGATTTGCATACTGTTATTTTTTTTAGAAACTAAACTTCTAGATCTTATAGCGGTGTATGGCAGGATACCTATATCATTCTAGATTAAAACAGTGTTATGTGCGAAATTCAGTCATTAACATCAAGAATTGCTTTACCATAGATTGACCTCATGTTACTAAAACAGTGATAATTTCCTTTACAAATTGTGTATTCACGTACCGTCAATTTTTCTAGAAACTAGACTTCCATACCTTTACAGTGGTATATGAAACGATACCTATATCATTCTAGACTCAACCAGTTAGTTTTATCTGCGAAGTTCAGTCATTAACACTCAGAATTTTATTCCCACAGATTGACCTCCTGTTACTAAAACAGTGATAACTTCCTCTACAAATTGTGTATTCACGTACCGTCAATTTTCCTAAAAAATAGACTTCCAGATCTTTGCAGTGGTTTATGGTATGACATCTTTGTCATTCTAGATTCAACCAGTTTTATCTGCGAACTTCAGTCATTAACACTCAGAATTTTATTCCCACATATTGACCTCCTGTTACTAAAACAGTGATAACTTCCTCTACAAATTGTGTATTCACGTACCGTCAATTTTCCTAAAAACTAGACTTCCAGATCTTTGTAGTGGTTTATGGTATGACATCTATATCATTCTAGATTCAACCAGTTTTATCTGCGAACTTCAGTCATTAACACTCAGAATTGTTTTCCCACAGATTGACCTCCTATTACTAAAACAGTGATAACTTTTTCTAAAAATTGTGTATTCACGTACCATCAATTTTCCTAGAAACTAGGCTTCTAGATCTTTGCAGTGGTATATGGCAAAATACCAATATCATTCTAGATTTCACCAGTTTTATCTGCGAAGTTCAGTCCTTGACACTCAAATGTTTTTCCCACAGATTTACCTCCTGTTACTAAACCAGTGATAACTTCCTCTACAAATTGTGTATTCATGTACCGTCAATTTTCCAACAAACTAGACTTCCATACCTTTGCAGTGGTATATGGAATGATACCTATATAATTCTAGATTCCACCAGTTTTATCTGTGAAGTTTAGTCATTAACACTTAGGATTTTTCCCCTGCGGATTAGCCTCATATTACTAAAACAATTATAACTTCCTCTACAAATTGTGTATTTACATAACATCAATTTTCCTAGAAACTAGACTTTCAGATCTTTGTAGTGGTATATGGCACGATACCTATATCATTCTAGATTTAACCAGTTTTATCTATGAAGTTTAGTTTTATATTCTCGCATATTTTATTGAGGGAGGCGAATCAAATATGAGTATGTGTGATAGTTACATGGACCTATTTTCGCCCATTGGTGTTTTCAGACAATGTGGCACACTGTAAGATTTTTGTTCTGGTATATGAAAAGTTAAATATGTGAGGCATTACACTTTTTGCTCAGATTTCAAATATGTAACTGATAGCTTTTTTAGTTCATTTTTATATATGCAGGCATCAAAGCTCGGTTTTTCAACGAAGCAAAAACCATCACCAGTAAACCTATTTTCCTCACAATTTTACATTGTACACGAACCACAAACAATCTCCATAATACAATTACCCGAACCAGTGTCAAGTTCCTCCTTATTATGGAGAAGAAGTTATGACAAGATCATCATCAAAGAACTTATCTCTCCCTCTAAGCACAACACCAACAATTATATACAGATGTCCATATTCTTTCATCTGAAATCCAAGAACTTATGAATTGATAGCCCAAATTTTTTGAAGTGGTTGAGAATGGTTCTGATTCAGATGGCAGCAAGCCTCACTCCACGTACATATCTCATATGGTTTTGATTCAAAGTAATCTATTTTGTAGATAGCTCAAATGTTATTGTACTCAACATCAAGGATGATGTGGAGGCCAACCTTTATTATTATTATTATTGTTGCAACCAATATAGGCTCCTAGAAGGACCTCTAGACATTGGTTTTTTATGCCGGAAAACCAACTTATGGAGATGCAAAAATGGCTGTTGCAAAATGTTATTCAAGACACTAGAGTGATCCCCAAGAAGTGGTTGTGGCAATGAATTTGGGATCATTTGTTTTCCACGCAGCTGTTTATATATGATACATGTTGATTCATAGGCATCTGTTTATATATGATACATGGTGATTCATGTGAACATTATATCGTATACAAAAGAGACGCACGACTTTTGTTGTGCCGCTGTCTTGCTGCTCTGCAAAACAAAGTTTAATCAAAGCATAAGGAGAAAAAAAAACGATCAAGTTACTTCCAAATGGGAGGTTCTGTAGGTACCGAATGAAAAATCACGTCATACCAGTAGGATTAGTTGTATAATTTTTTATATGTACACATATGAGTTAAAACTAGGCCATTTACAAACTTACTTTTTACGTACAATGAATATATATATTTAGAAAATTACATGTGAACTTTGAGTTTTTTTTTTTGACAAAAAACTTTTAGTTTAATTTTATATATACAAACTCATAATTAAAATCCCTTTTATGTTTTTATAATTATGAAAGATAAGATATAAAAATTGGATTACAAAAATATTTCACTAAATATTTTAACATTTAATGAATTCTTAAAATATGTTTTTGTTTTAAATATAAAATCAAATAGAATAATAGCAAATATTTTATATAAATAAGTGATTCTTAAAAATCAATTTTGTATGTTCTCTTATAAATCACTATTTGTTCATATTATGTTATTAGATGTATTTAACTTTAATACAAATAAAAAAATATTACTCATTTCAGTAAAATATTACATTACAAAATTTAAGATATTAGCACATCAACTCACATTTGTTTTATATAAGTTTTAGATTCTAGGATATAAGCTAATTAATATAAAAAATAAAAACATAATTATAAAAGTACTGATTTTGTATATTTCTTATTTTAGGTAAGATATGCATAATTTCTTTTTTCTAATTTTAAAAAAATTACATACTTTTTTTGGTAGGGTGATAAATCATCATATGATATTAAGAAATGTTTTGAAGTAAGTATGGGTCAAAGATAAATTAACACATCAATTTTGTGTGCACAAATTATGCGTATTTTTTAGGTTTTAGTGGGAGATAATACGATGTTATAAAATTAATATTTTATAACAATTTTCTGAATCTAATTTGAAAAGGATGGAAATTGGTATATTATTTTATATTTTATACTTGGCAAAACAATTAGTTATGATTTTTAAAAATTCTATTTTTTTTCATTTTAAAGTTTCTCTCTAACATTTATAATATTTTTAAATATATAATCAATGTGAGATTACGTGGTCAAAAAGTTAATATATTATTAAATAGGGTAAACAAAGTAAAATTTTGCATATTCTAAATATTATCTTTTATTAGGACTTTTTAGTTCACATTTCATTCAAAATTTAAATAACAAAATCAAGTACACATAATTTTATATGTAATGCGTTTCAATAAAATTATTTTAATTTTTTTAAGGATTTATTATAGGATATAGTCATAATATATTTTTTTTTAAAGGTCTTTACGCTAAAAGGATTTTGAGTAGTAATGACAATTTTTTGTAATACCAAAACATAACTTCCAATATTTATATAAGAAATATCTCCTAGAATTGTAATTAACAATGATCTCAACTCTCAAGGATATTAAATGCATATCTTTAAAACTAATAATATCGTACAAATAACAAAAAAGTACATTTTCAAACCAAAGAATTTTATAGAATCATATAGACCACAAATTTTCTTTGTATCTTTATCATAGAATACCATCTATATGAAATTATTACATTCGATATGTAAATGAAAATAAATATTTTGAAAAAATTTCTTAAGAAAATGAGAATGATTTCTGTGTATATATAACATAAATTCAGTCACAATAAGCAACAACATATTACTTTCAACTCAAATCTTATGATAATTAGACTTGCAAACATTTCGTCTTAATTTTCTTAATTTTTTTTAACAACATGAAAATACCAAAAAAACTTAATTTTTAAATAATTATACTGTTAGCAATACAATTAGGTAATCAAGTTAGCATTGAGATTGCTACTTTATTAGATCTTTGAGAAAAATGAACGTTCGCCTAGAAAAATCATTTACTCAAATAATATATGTACATTTATAATGTTAGTAATATGTGATATAATACTTTTTGTTTAGCTTGTGATGTATAATCATTAGCTTACAGATCATAAATTTATTTGAACATTAAATAAGAATTTTAATGACTTTACTTTCCTATTTTTGCTTAAAAACTTTAATTTAATGGTTTTTAAAATGCGAGGTGTCGCCGTTAGGCGACGCCGAGAAACCTAAAATTAATAATTTTATATTTGTTTTGAATGTGTTAGTTTTGTATATGTAATAATTTTCATAACTATGAAAGAAATGACACACTTTATTTTCATAATTGGGAGTTAATTATGATATATACACCTGTCTCCAAATTTTACTAATTTTTAATTTTTTAAATTATGGAAATTATTTTAATTATTTAAAAAACCTTTTTACTAAATAAGTATATTTAGATTTTGATTGTAAATAATAATTTATTGTAGTTTATCTCTTCCAGAATACTAATAATGACAAAAAAAAATTAAAAATACTAATAAAACTTATGAAGTTATGTTACAATATGCAATTTTTTAATTAATATTTACAAATAAATCACATTTTACCTTTGTATTATAAGAAATTTAAATAAATATTTCAAAGTATAAATTAATTTTATTAAGTTAATAATTTAAAGACATATGTGTTGACAATTATCATAAAAATAATTATTTTAAATATCGTTAACTCTATTGTTAAAAGTGCAATATTTTATGTGCACTGACCTTTAATAAGTAAAAACTTTCTTTTAATAAAAAAATATCCACGTTGACAATTTTCGAAAATATCGCCAAACTCATTTTCAAAAGCACAAAAACTTATAAACACAATTCTTAACATTTATAAATAAAATCTTTTTACTAACAAATATTTTTTTTTAAAGTAACCGTAAAAAAATTTAAAAAATCTTAGAGCGCGCGTAGCGCGGGCAAAAATTCCCTAGTTTCTATAAAGAGTATATAGGGTATTGTTGTTGTTGCAAACTACCTGTTACGCAATTCATATTTGGGTATCAACAACCTGTGACGCAATCCATATGTGAGTATCAAGCGATACGCAATTTCGAAATGTGTAACAAGTTTATGTAATTGTCAGTTCTCGAACTCCGTCAACGAAGCACCCCAATCCTCCATCTCTTCGGCAAAGACTCACACAAAAACCAGCAATAAACACTGGATATATCATCACAAGCCACACCTTCAACTCGCCACCGGTCTTTATAACCATCTCTCTATATGTCTTCTTTCCTTGCCTCAGTGTATCATCTCTACTATGCAAGTAGATATGGTTTGAATTGGAAATTGAATATATGGATAATACGTATTTTGGAACTGGTATAATTGGCTAACATCCCGAGAAACGTTATTTTGGTAAAAATTAGCTAAAAACGGTTAAAAATGTCATTCTTTCTATTACATTCGGTATGTAATTAAAAAAATTAAGGCTCTCTTTTCCCCCAACTTTTTAAAAGTGAGGGAAACAAGTGTTAAGAGAATAAAATATTTTCATTCTATTTTTGGAATAAAAGTTTTGGAGAAAAAATGAACTTAATTTGTATTTATCCGTCCTTATTAAAAACTTGAGAGTACAAATATGAATAAAGATGAAATTATTTTACTTACCTTTTACTTACCTTCTCTTCTATTTAAAACTTGGAAACCTAATATAAAATTTAGGCTTTATGACCTTTTGGCCCTTCAAGTATGGACCAGTGTACCCATAAACCCTTCAGGTATAAAAGCGTATCTTTTCGCCCCTCAGGTATCCGAAACGTACTCTTTTGCCACTCAACCGGTACAGAATTAAAAATCGGGTTAAAACGTTACAAAAGGCAGGGGATAATATCGGAAAGTTTTTTTTTGCATAATCTTAATCTTACAAACTGAGTGGCAAAAGAGTACGTTTATGATACCTGAGGGGCGAAAAGATACGCTTTAATACTTGAAGGGTTTATTAAACTCTGGCTAAAATCTTAATTTTTGCAAACTCTTTTGAGACTTTTCTGCAGATCAGCCGGCCTCCATACAGGGGTGGTGGTAGGAGGGGTGTGGATCGATATAGGCGTGGCGGGAGGGGAAATTTTGGAAACCGTGGGAGGGGTCGATGGACTCCCAGACAAAACTCACAACAAATTTCATCATCTGGTTCAGGAAATGTTGCACCGGAGACTACCAAGTCTGTTGAAGAAGTTGCAGATGCTTCAGCTATTAATATTGATCAAGCTGGACAAGTTGAAATACCATATCAATCATCTGTACAGCCAAATGTTACCTCGGCTCCACAACGTCATATGCAAGTTGCACGTTGTGAACTTTGTAGGATGGACTGCAATAGTTTCGAAATACTTGAACAACACAAGGGTGGTAAAAAACATAAAAAGAATATGCAAAAACTGGAAGTACTAAAGGCTTACCAACCTGTTTCCAATGTACGGAGCAATGGACAAAATGTTGATTCTAACTCTCAAGGGAAGCTGGACCCTGAGAATATGCAGAACACTGAAGGGAACAAACAGACAATTCTAGATATTATAACATTTTGAAAACCAAGAAAATATAAAAATATTCCTTGGGCACCAGGATAACTTTGTGCAGTCATCTTCTTCTTCCTTGACCCCCACCCCTTTTCCACTTTCAGATTTCAGTTATCTTCATAATAAAGCATAATACTTTCCGAGATTATCCATGCAGTTTGTAACGTTATTCGCCGATATTTTATTCTGTCCCGGTTGAGTGGCAAAAGAGTACGTTTCTGATACCTGAGGGGCGAAAAGATACGTTTTAATACTTGAAGGGTTTATGGGTACAATGGTCCATACTTGAAGGGCCAAAAGGTCATAAAGCCTTAAGATTATGCAAAAAAAAAACTTTCCGATATTATCCCCTGCCTTTTGTAACGTTTTAACCCGATTTTTAATTTTGTACCGGTTGAGTGGCAAAAGAGTACGTTTCGGATACCTGAGGGGCGAAAAGATACGCTTTTATACCTGAAGGGTTTATGGGTACACTGGTCCATACTTGAAGGGCCAAAAGGTCATAAAGCCTAAAATTTAAAAGTAATTTGGAATTTACGAATAATATAAGCTAGTCTGTTATGTAATACACCCTATTAAATTATTATTTTTGAAAACGCTAGTAATCACTGATTCTTCAACTATTACAATTTTTACTTAGAAAATTTAGGGAATAAGATTGGTTCCTAAACATCATAGTATTATGAATTACTATAGTTATTAAATTCATCATTATAACATAAATGAAAGCATAAGGTTTGGAATCGTTGATGCAATGAAGCTCTAAAAAACATAGTTACTTACGTGGGATAAGGTATTATGCATGTTATGTTACTGGGTCGGATTCAGATTGTATTATTCTAAATTCATACTTGAATTTATTTAAATTTTTAGATTATGAGTTGATTTTTTTTCTAAGTCGATTAATATATGATCCATCATCAGACTTTCGGATCAACTGGTAAATAGCTGGATTGCATTATACTTGTATTAAAAGGGGATGTGGGCTTAAATTTGTTAATTTTGTGTGTATATGTTTGTGGTTGCAGGAGACAGAAAAGTTTAAGAGCCATCTTGTGAAGAAACTTTCAAAGAAAGATATGTTTGGAGATTCAATTGATGAAGTGATTGGTGTATGTACTGAGGTATATTTATGTTACATGTTTTTTTTTATTGTAGAGTTTTAAGTTTTAACTAATATACTTTTTGGAAGAGTTTCAGTTGTGAGATATCGGAAAATTTAAGACGCATTTGTGAATTTTTGTTACGTGTTTGTGTGAGAGAGAGATAGAGAGAAGGAGATGGAGAGAGAGAGAGAGGGAGAGAGAGAGAGAGAGAGAAGAGGGAGAGAGAGAGGGGAGAGGGGAGAGGGAGAGGGGGAGAGAGAGAGAGATTATGTGTGGGTGTATATATATTAATTTTGTGTGTATATGTTTGTGGTTGCAGGAGACAGAAAAGTTTAAGAGCCATCTTGTGAAGAAACTTTCAAAGAAAGATATGTTTGGAGATTCAATTGATGAAGTGATTGGTGTATGTACTGAGGTATATTTATACTTGCCTATTGGTTGTTGAGTTTGAACTAATTTACTTTTTGAAAGACTTTCAGTTGTAAGATTTAGGAAAAATTAAGATGCATTTGTGTTACATGTTTACACCTAAAAATATGGGCTTAATGACCTTTTAGCCCCTGAGGTTTACTCACATATACCCATCAGCCCCTGTCTTTCAAAAGTGTACCTTTTAGCCCCCGAGGTATGAATTTCGTACCTTTCGACCCTTAAACCTGTTTCAGTTAAAAAAGTCGGGTTTTAGCTGAGGGGCAAAACTGTCTTCTGCAGTGTCAGTGTAAGAATTCCATTCGTTTTAAGCCCTAAAGTATCGAAAGAGGAAAGTAAGGCTTACTAAAATTGATCTGAATTAAACCGAGTTGAAAGAATGGGGGATAGCAGTGGAAGCTATGAAGGGGATGAAAGAACGGGGAATAGCAGTGGAAGTTATGAAGGTATGTTTATATCTTACTTTTTTCAGTTTCTTTGATAATCAAGTGATTTTGATTACATTTTTTGTGCGTATTTTGTGTTTATCCATGTATTGTTCAATCATACTTGTTCATATGTATTTTATTCATGTATTCTTCATGTTTTTAGTGTGTAATAACCCTAGTTAGTGTATGGGTTGTAAAATTTGTTAATATTATGAATGTTTTGTGTATTGAAGGTGATGATGTTATAACTATGAGCATGTTTCATGGTGGGAGGTTAATTTGGATTCCAAAAACTGAATATGTTGGGGGTAAAGTGACTGTGTATTACTTTCGAGAAGTTGATGATATATATGGGGGCTTGGAGGGCTTGAGAGGTTGGACTAAAGCATTGGGTTATGGGGGATTTTGTAGTCTGTATTACAGGAAGCCTAATGAAGAACTAGAAGGGGGTTTAGTTTTAATGCTTACTCGGGCTGATTTAGAAGATATGATAGGGTATGCAATGTCAAATGCAAACAAAATTGATGTTTATGTCCACCATTCCAATGAGGATGATTTGGTGTCATTTGAAGATTTAAATGTATTTCGAGATAGTAATAGGGGGAAAGATCTGAAGGAAATGCTAGTAATGATGTAGGAAACTGGAGTGATGAACTTAATGACTATGATGTAAATGACTCTGATTACTCAGATGAGGAGGATGACATGCTCTTTTCTAAGTATGTTGATGAGGGAGTTGAATGGGTCGGCAGAGTAAGGGAAGAACTTGGTCTTGGTCCAGAATTATTGATGGACAAAGAAAGTGACAGTGAGTATGATAGTGATGATTTAGAGAGTATGGCAGAGGATGAAGATGATGTTCAAAGAAAAAAGAGAAAGAAAGATTTTCCAGTGTACAAAGAGACAGTAGATCCAGACTGGAAAGTGGGGATGATTTTTAAAGACCATCATCAATTTAGAGAGGCAATCATGAAGCATTCTGTAAATGAAGGAAGAATGGTTAAGTTCATTAAAAGTGACAGAACCAGGGCTAGAGCTGTGTGTAAACCCCCATGCCCCTGGTTTTGATGAGTTTGAGGTAACCACAGTAAATGGCTCCAAGTATGTTGTTCATATAGGTAACAGGACATATGGTTGCAAGAGATGGGATCTTAGTGGCATCCCCTGTCACCATGCCATAAGTTGTTTGAATAGAATGGGCTACAATATTGAAGACTATGTGGATTCAGTATATACTACAGCAAATTACAAAAAGGCATACTCTGGAATTATATTCCCAATGAATGGACACAATGCTTGGGAAAAGAGTGGTTTGACTTTGGAACCCCCAAGAATTGAAAAGCAGACTGGAAGGCCTAAAAAGAAGAGAAGAGCTGAGATGCCAGATGTGGTTGAACAAGAATCAAATGGAGTAAAGACTTTAAGCAGGAAGACACAATCAAGTGTGAGGTATATGCAATTCTTTAATGCAGTTCTTTATTTAATAATTTACATATACCTGCTACTTTTAATGCATTGAATGTGTAATGTAGGTGTGGTAAATGCAAAGAGGTTGGTCATAACAGAAGGACCTGCCCTGGAGTTGGAAATGAGGAAGAAATGCCTGGAGTTGGTGATGACAATGAAGTGAATGAGGAAGAAATGCAAGGTGGTGGTGATGAGAATGAAGTGATTGAGGAAGAAATTCAAGGTGGTGGTGATGAGAATGAAGTGATTGAGGAAGAAATTCAAGGTGGTGGTGATGAGATGATTTTGGATTATCCAACAGAAGGACCACCAATGACTCAACCAAGCCATGTAGAAGTTCACTCTAATGAAGCCCCAATAGTGCAAAAAGAGGCTACTTTGGAATACAGTGATGACACTCCTCTAGAGGTTGCAGCAAGAAAAATCAGGAAATTGAGATTTCAACAGAAGGGACTGACAACTACTAAGCAAGCATTAGCCCTGTCTTCCTGCAATTGAAATGGGTCAGAAAACAGTTTTAAGCAAGAAAAGCACTGTAAACAATGGTTTTTACCATGAAACGCAAGCATCCCCAGAATCGTCTTCCTGGATTTGCATTTGTCCATGATGTTCTTAACACAGCTACTCTTCCACACCAACATCTAGGTTCCATCTTCTTGCCTCCTCTAATAAGCAATACAAAGATTGTATACACGCATATATATATGTATAACAGTAGAACTACAGGGGCTAATAGGTATGGCGGGAGTTTGTTCTGGTTTTTGGAGGGAACTGACACTGCAGAAGACAGTTTTGCCCCTCAGCTAAAACCCGACTTTTTTAACTGAAACGGGTTTAAGGGTCGAAAGGTACGAAATTCATACCTCGGGGGCTAAAAGGTACACTTTTGAAAGACAGGGGCTGATGGGTATATGGGAGTAAACCTCAGGGGCTAAAAGGTCATTAAGCCAAAAATATGAGCTTTTGATTATGATACCATGACATCAATTACGTGGATATTGTTTTGATAGGTTAGAGTCTTCGAGATGCATGTTTGGTGTTACTTTATTTGTTATTTCGATTCTTTAAATCCTAGAAATGCTTGTTTAATGATGAAACTGTAGAATACTAGTACTTTGAGATTTTCATGCTTTCTATCAGAAGTCTGGATTTATAATAGCAGTATCAGATGTAACAGTTTTGTGTTCGTATATTTTTCCTTCCCTTGTTGAATACTAGTACTTTGAGTTTGCTGAATGATTTTTTTCTTCGATTTAATACCATAAATACCCCTGCAATTTAATACCTTATGGGGAACTAATTTCTGTTGGTGCTCTACTATAGTATGTACATAAAACAAGAGGGAGTTTCCCTGGGCATGGCAACTACCTAGGTTCTACTTTAGGTTTATTTCACTACACTAAACCGTGTAATCTGTCACTGAGTAATACATGTTAATAGCTCTGCAACCCATAAATAAATTCACAAATGAAGAGATGCCTGAAATGCTGAACTCAAAGTTTCTATCTGGTTACTGAATGATATCATGGGTAGCGCTAGCGCAGTGCTGTAGAGAGGCCATTATTTAGCATGAGTCATGTTAGTGGATGATGTTACTGGATTCGCTTTTTACTTTGCTGAGTGATAATACTTTAAAGCAGCATATATTGCTGAATGAGTTTTTACTTTTTCTCTACATACCAAAATTTGTTTCTTTGTTTTTCTACTTATTATATTGATGTTCCTGATTACTGTATTTTCTTCCCAGATGTATTAATTGCTAATACTTAAAAGCAGCGCTTGCTGAATAGTTTTCTTTTCTAATGCCAAAGATGCTAGCATAAAAACTTATGCGAAACTAATTTCTTCATCTGTGCTCTCATCTTTAATTATCTCATGACTAAATACAAGTAGACAACACAATAAAATCAAACGGTTTACAAAAAGATTTCCTCGTCCAGGCATAAGATTGAGAATTGATAGGTGCATACAAAGGTTCATTAAAGCAAAAAGTCCTACACTCGTGCTTTCACCCCATCTGTTCCTTTGTTATAACTAGATTTCTAGTAGAGAAACCATTTTAGGTAGGATTAAGGATAGAAAAGGGGTCTTACCAACAAATTTGAAGCAAAGGGGTCTTTTATTTTCTTTCCATTTTTTTTTAATCTTAATCTGTCAATCCCTTACTTAAACTCATTGGAATTTCTAACGAGCATTCGCAATTAGTGCATTAGCCACTTAGAATCCTCCTGATCCTTATCCTTTTATGGTATAACTGTTAAATCATACTTGCCTAGATATTTTCATGCTTCTAAAGAGATATAGGATTGTAATAAAAGTATCAGTCTCAATAGATTTCTGTTCATGTTTTTCTCCTACCCTTGTCCAGGCAAGAACCTTTGTTAAGATTTTCACCTGCCTTGCGCATATTGCCATGCTGGTGACTGGTTTCCTTCGAACTACAGAACACTCTGAAAACAAGGAGTTTCCTGGGCATGGATTTATAATGAGGTTCTATGTTACAAGCTTGCTGAAAAAATACTGGTAGTAAAATACATAGTGTCTCTACTTTATGTTAATTTCAGTACACTACACCGCATAAGCTGTCACTTAAATATTTATGTGAATAGCTTTGAAAATGGTGAACTCCAACACGCCGGTTACGTCTTGTGATGCAAAACTAGGTTCCTATCTGGTTACTAAATGTGAATGATATTTATGGCAGCACAGTGCTGTAGAAGGCCAATGTTTAACATGAGTAACATGAGTCATGTTAGTAATTTATGTTACTGGATACGCTCTCACTTTGCTGATTGCTAATACTTTAAAGCAGCATATATTGCTGAATGAGTTCTTATTTTTTCAAAACATACCAAACTTGCTTGAAAGAGGTCAATCAATTTTTCCATCTGTTCTGTCTTTTTTTCAATACGTTCAAGTACAAGCGTGCAACAGAATAAAAATCTTTTCAGTCATAAGATTTATTTTTCCGGATCATATTCGAGCTAATTGAAGCAAACAGTTCTAGGCTCGTACTTTATTACTGACTATTCCTTCTGTTGTAGCATTGAAAATTTCTGTCAATACTTTTCTCATTTACAAGTTTTTAAACACATGTGGATGCTTATCTATATTACTTCTGTTGGTGTTTGTTCTCAACAGATCTTCAGTACTTTTATGCACACGGAATATGGGGGTCCTGGAACTCTCTTGGTTGAACCTTTCATTGACATGGCTGATACTTTGAATGAGAGAGGCCTGCCTGGAGGCCCTCAAGCTGCACGAGCCGCTGTTAAATGGGCCCAAGATTGTGTGGACAAGGACTGGAAGGAATGGAATAGCAATGACAGCGATTAGTAAATTAGTTGCAGAAGAGTTTAGTATGTTTGAATGGTTGTGCCAACTACGTTGTTGGAGCTTGGCACATTTCTGAGAATCCGAAGCACAGGACTCTAAAAAATCAGACAAGAAAAGTAGTTTGTATTAGTTAAATAATTTTTGGGTGGTTTGCAATGTAATAGTAATTGTAAGCGGAGGTAGCCATTTACTTTGCTAGATTATGACAGCAATGGTCATCTGTGTTCTTCCACATTGTTGGTCTACTAGGTTGGTACCTTGAAAGTTTTTTTATGGGAAGTGTTGCATTATGGCATCTTTAAGTTGCTCACAATGGACATTTTAGCATCTCATATTTCTTTGAGCGCACTAATTCCCTTTATTGTTCATCTATGAATATGATTAATTACCTTCAATTTCAGAATGCCATTTATTTAAACCAATATTTTTACATTAGCATAATGCCTCACATGGTTGGAAGTATTCAAGTTCCTGACATCTCTCCAGTTTAATACACCAAATTCTGTTGTCATAAAACCCTTTTCTTGACGAAGAAAACATATTTTTAACAACCATTTGTCAAGCCTAACAAAAATATAGATTTGGATGGCATTCCTGATGTTGCCAGGGTTCAAGAACATCGCAAGTCAGCTTAAGAACATCGTAAGTTATGGTGCGGAAAAAGCGGCAATAGAGAGTTCTCACCAGCAGATCCTTGGTGGTATACGTCCGGGCCTTCAACAAATATGAAGCGACGAAGAACATCCTCTCGCTCACCACCACACACTCTCATGTAAGGTTAGGCTGAATGCAACAAAACTTAATTTTCTTGTGTTTGTCTACCCGAATTACCTGCTTGACCCCTAAAGAGAAGAAACATAAAGAATATAACAAGTGCTTTTCAGAAAAGTGACTGGTTTCAGGCAAAATTTGGTGATACAAAGCCTCATTTTCTTCAACAGAAAAGTGACTGGTGTCATGTTTGGTAAATATGTATTGTATCATTAAATTTTAAATGTTAAAAATTTAATAGTTGGCCCATATTTGATTAGTCTGTATTCAATTGTCCTAATTAAAAGATATGAATATGTATACGGTTTCCAGAGAGAACCAATCTTGAGTCTACTATTCATCTAATTCTCTAATTCAATATTATCTGTGGGTCCCGGTTCATGACAATCGATTGTCACGTATCAATTAACTAACAATCAGTTTTACAACCGTTGTATCATGATATCGACGACTAAGATTAGGGGAAAAAAATTAAGCGTTCCGCTATAATTTTTCGCGGAGCCTCAATCTATCATGTATAAATTATCGCGGAGTGGAGGATGTTCCATGGTTATTTTTCGCGGAGTCCCCAAATTACCAGCTTATTGGCACAACATCATATTCACATCATGATGATGAGCAGGCTATAAATCATATGTACTGTTTGTTTCATAACAAACATGCTTGTACTTATCTGAAATTTGGATACAAGCAATTACAAACGGGTCTTAGTGAATTGAATCCACAGACCAAATCATCTTGTTTGTCCGCCACTACAAATTGCCGGAGTCGACCAAGCCGACCAAGATAATCGTCAACCCAATTCTATGCTACTAGAAAAAGTTTATGCCAGAAAGAGAGAAGGAAGAAAGAAGCAGATCTTCATAACTTTTATCCCTCCGTGAAAAATAACCGTGAAACTGATTAAAGGTATTTTGATGATTCGCGATAATTTATAGAGGATAGGTTAAGGCTCCGCGAAAAATTATAGCGGAGCCATTAAATTTTATTTTCTAATCCTAGCCATCGATATCATGATCCAATGGTTATAAAACTGATTGTTGATTAATTGGTCCTTGACAATCGATTGTCAGGGACCAAGACCCTTTACAGATAACTTAAATCAAACATATGTTACTGGAGAGATTGAGGGAGGGACAAAATCCAAGGGAGGTGGAGCTTAACAAAATCGTTTTATGGGTTCAAATCCATGGTATGGCTGCAGGTTTCATGTCTGAGAGGGTTGTGAGGGATATTGGGAATTATATTGGTGATTTCGTGGAGTCGGATACGAATAATTTTGTGGGGGTGTGGAGAGATTACTTAAGGATTATAGTACATATACCATTGTTTGCTCCCCTGAAACGAAGGATGAAATTAAAGAAGAGTGAGAGTGTATGGTGCTGGGCAAATTTCAAATACGAAGCAGTACCCACGTTTTGTTTTATTTGTGGCATGATTGGTCGTGGGGAAAAGTTTTGTGGGAGACTGTTTGAAATACCTGAAGAAAAGATTGAGAAACCGTACGGGGCATGGATGAGGGCGGAACCCCGTCGTAAATCATATTCAATGGGTTCAAAGTGGCTCCGTCAGGGAGGAGGTGTTCCGGTTCAGTCGACGGAGATACCAGATGTTGGTGGCAGTAAAGGTGTTAGCGGGAAAGAAGGGGTTGATGAGCATAATCACGCGAAATCAGGGGGGGAAGGAGACAAGGTGGAGCGTACTATCAGGGATACATATATGATTGATAAGGGGATTAATAACAGAGTTGGGCGGGAGGATCAACAGGGCATAATTCAAAATAGATTTGATGATAATGGGGCGATATTACAGGAAATAACTACAACAGATACTATCAAGTTTACGGATCCGAAAAGAAGGCGTACAGATGAGTCCATTGGAGAAAAGCCCAATAGAGATGGAGAGGATGGTATGGAGTACTTAACAAATAATGAAGTGGGCCAAAAAAACTTGGAAATGGCGGGTCTTGCATTGCAAGCCCGCCAATCATTATGAGTGTCCTAAGCTGGAACTGCCGAGGTGTTGGGCTACCTTGGAATATCCAGTTCCTAACTCACGTAATTCGTCAAAAAAAGCCCACTCTCATATTTTTATGTGAAACTGTTATTAGACGTAGTAAGATGGAGTGGCTCCAGAGAAGGCTAGGGTACGAGGGCTTGTTTGTGGTGGATCCTATAGGCCGGAGTGGCGGGTTGGCTTTGTTGTGGAAGGAGAAGGAGCAGGCAAAACTAATTAGCTATTCAAAGAATCATATCGCCGTGCAAGTTTGTGTGGAGGATATCAGGAGCTTGGTATCGTGGATAAAATTCAAATCTGTGGAGACAAGCTTGGGGAGTGGGGAAAGGAGATAACAGGGAAATTTGGTAGTAGAATAAAGGCCTGCAAAAATGAATTAAGGCAGCTTCGTGGGAGGAGGGACACTGCATCAGTCGAAAGATTTAAGGAGGTTAAGCAACAGCTGTTTAAAATTTTTGATCAACAAGAGATTTTCTGGAAACAACGTTCGAAGCAATTGTGGTTGAAAGCTGGTGATCGCAATAGTAAATACTTCCACGCAATGGCTAGTGTAAGGAAAAGGACAAATCAAATTCATAGGCTTAAAAACGATGTTGGGGAGTGGGTAGAATAGAATCATGGTTTGCAGGAGTTAATCTCGGATTATTTTAGACAGCTTTATACTTCTGATATGCCAGAGTGGGATGAAGTTATTGATCACATTCCATGTACTATTACAGAATCGATGAACACAGAGATGGTGAAGCCAATATTGAATGGGGAAGTGAAGAATGCTCTTTTTCAAATGCACCCGGATAAGGCTCCGGGTCCCGATGGGATGACTCCGACATTTTTTCAGAAACATTGGCATGTGGTAGGGAATGATGTGGTTAATGTGGTCAGGTGTTTTTTCAGTGATGGAACAGGTTTGCAAGAGATGAATCGTACTAATGTGGTGTTATTACCTAAGAAGAAGGATCCAACGAGAATTACTGATATGCGACCTATCTCTCTCTGTAATGTTCTGAGCAAGGTTGTTACTAAAGTAATGGCGAATAGATTGAAGGTCTTTTTGGGTAATGTGGTAAGTGACACACATAGTGCTTTTATTCCGGGGCGCCTTATCTCTGACAACATAATGGTGTCATATGAGGTGATGCATTATTTAAAAAGAAGAAGGCGTGTGAGAGATGCATATATGGCGCTTAAACTAGATATGAGTAAGGCCTACGATAGGGTGGAGTGGGGATACCTTAGGGCGATTATGTGCAAAATGGGGTTCAGTTCGTGGTGGGTGGAGTTGGTTATGCGGTGTGTGGAGTCAGTGTCATACGACATCAGTCATGGTGGGTATGATATGGAGACAATCTTACCTGGGCGTGGGCTTCAACAAGGGGACCCTTTGTCTCCTTATCTGTTTATATTATGCACTGAGGGTTTGTCAGCTATTATTCGGAAATATGAGGACAGAAAATGGATTAGGGGAATTAGTGTGTGTCGTAGAGCCCCGACTATTACTCATATGTTGTTCGCTGATGACAACTATGTGTATTGTAAAGCATCTACAGAGGAAGCAGGGAGGATTATTGAGCTGTTGGGTGAGTTTGAAAGGGCCTCGGGGCAGAAAGTAAATTTTCAGAAGTCTACGGTGTTTTTCAGCTCGAATACAATAGGTTATAACAGAGAGGAAATATGTGGTATTCTTCAAATGGGTGAAGCTACGAAGCATACTACATATCTGGGCCTTCCCGACATTCTTGGTAGGAATAAATCATCTGTTTTGGGGTTTCTTAGAGAAAGGGTTCAAAAACGGATACAAAGTTGGGATGGTACGATGTTATCAAGAGGGGGGAAGGAGATTTTATTGAAGACTGTGGTTCAGGCTCTTCCCACTTTTGCGATGAGTGTGTTTTTGTTACCTGGGGGGATTATTAAGGATATGGAAAACCTGATGAACAAGTTCTGGTGGCAGTCCTCAAATAATCAGCACAGAGGAATTCATTGGATGGAGTGGAGGAAGTTAACAGTTCATAAATCAGCGGGTGGAATGGTTTTTAAGGATCTGCATGATTATAATTTGAGTATGTTAGGAAAACAAGGCTAGCGTCTGCTTAATAATCAATCCAGCTTGGCTAGTCGTGTTTATAAGGCCAGATACTACCCAAAGTGTGATTTTTTAAATGCTTCGCTTGGTAACAATCCAAGTTTTGTAAGGAGGAGCATTTGGGCGGCGAAAGATTTGCTCAAATAAGGTGTAAGGTGGAGCGTGGGAACAGGCAGGAGTATCAATATTCTGAATCAACCTTGGCTAATGGAGGACAGTAATCCTTATGTTACGAGTACGATGCAGGTTTTGGAGGGTAATAAGGTGGAGTCTCTGATGCAAGTTGATACTAGAGCCTGGGATGAAGAGGTAGTGGCATATTTGTTCAATAATCGTGATATGCAGTGTATTTTGCAGGTACCATTAAGTCCTAACTGGGATGAGGATCATTTGTTCTGGAAGGAGGAGATGTGTGGGACGTATACAATTAAATCTGCATATAAATTGTTGCAGGTGCAGAATGGTCGTTGGAATGCTTCAGATCAGTCTGGACTGTGGGGTAAGTTTTGGAGAATCAAGGTTCCTTCCAAAGTAGCTCATGTTTGTTGGAGGGCCATCACATGTTGCCTCCCGACAAAGTCTCAGTTGTATGCACGTTATGTGCCTGTGCAATCTACATGTCCAGTTTGTAATTTTGGGGAAGAAACTATTATTCATGCATTGGTTTCATGTAGGTTTGCAGCGTCATGTTGGCAGAAGGTGTTGGGTACGAGTGCTCTGGTCTTTATGTCATCATTTAAGGACTGGTTTGAACATATGTTGTCCACTGTGAGTAGGGAGAGATGGGCGGAAATTGTTATGCTTTGCTGGGCAGTTTGGAATGCTCGTAATGAGTTAGTATGGCAACAGAAAAGAGTCAGTGTTGATAGTGTAGTTAATTCAGCCAAAAATTATCTTTTGCAATGGAAGAATGCCCAAACAGCTAGTTTTATTGCTCTGTTCCCAGGTGATAACGATAGGGACGGAGCGTCGCGTTGGGTCAAGCCACAGGAGAGTATAATCAAGGTATCGGTTGATGCAGCTATATTTTCGGATCATGGAGCGTATGGTGTTGGTCTGGTAGCCAGGAATTCGTCTGGAGAACTTGTTCATGCTCAGACGTGGAGATTTTGAGGTACAAGTCAGGCGGATTTTGCTGAGGCTTTAGCGATAAAGGAAGCTTTAAGTTGGTGTAAATTGCAGGGTGATCAGGTCATGGAGATTGAGTCTGATTGCTTGGTGGTGGTCCAGGCGATCAGAAGTAGGGTGCAAATGGTTTCTCCAGTTGGTAGAATTATCGAGGAGTGTCGGGAACTTATTCTCGGCCTAAATAACGTTAGTTTGTTTTTTGTGAAACGATCAGCTAATATGGTTGCTCATAGTCTAGCTAGGGCTTCATATTCTTTTCCTGATCGAACCTTTAATGGGAGTGATGTTCCTGTTGAGGTTAAGAATTGTATTTCGAACGAATTGAGTATTAATTAAAAGAGCTACTTTGTGTCAAAAAAAAAAAAATCAAACATATGCTACCAGAGATATTCATAAATAATATTTGTACAATTTCTTTGTGTTTAAAATATAAAATCTTTTTTTTTGTTTAAAACAAAAATTTTAAAAAAATAATATTTACAAATATCTCAACCGAATGCATCGAAATGTATGTCAAAGAAGTAATTTATAGTTATGAGTGAGCATTGGGAGGGTATTATTAGGTTCAATCACTTGTGGTTGTGTAAAGACATAAGACGTTGGTATTTAGAGTGTCACACAGAATTTAGAGTTATCAGTTATGGCTAAATAATGAGCCCCGCATGGTAAAAAAAAGCTCCGTATCTGGCCTTCTTTGTAGTATAGCGTGCATCAGATTCCACAAGATTCATCTGTGTGCCAAGATTCGACAAGACTAGTCATGTCTTGTTTTTTACATTATTTTACACTCAAATTATAATTTTCTCTCTTGTTGATCGAAATAGGTGAGCAACGTTAGATGGATATAAAATTTCACGTATCAAATTTTAGCTTTGTATATTTATCGAAAAATAATTTAATTTAAAAAATATTTTTTCTAAAAGATATTTTCCAGAAAAAAAAATTCTTAAAAAATATTTTTCACGTCTGAAAAAATAGTTTCCCGAAAAATATTACAGTTTATAGTGTATATTGAGAAATCATCTCTGTTCTTCTGAAGTGATATGCGTGTCAGGAATCTCCTCTGCTTGGTTTGTTTTCAAGTACAAATAGTTCAATAATATAACCATCACGAGAAAGCTTCCCCTTCACATTACTTTTCATTTTTCATTGCATTAGCCTTTTCTTGCTTTACTCATTTCCACTTTTAATCCTCCATTTTCCAATCTCTTTGCATTAGAGTTCGACAGGTATTCAAAATACCGCAAGAAACAAAGTGGGTCCAGTAGGGATGTCAAAAAAATCTGACGCGTCCATTCCGATTCGATTGAATTTTACGGAACCTGATATTTTGAATTTGAATATGGACTTGGATCCAATTTTTAAACCCGAAAAATTTGCTACAAAAGTTCGTTGTTCGAATTTCGTCGAAGATATAGTAAACTTAAATAATTTTCTTGTTATTTTAAAGATACAAACAAAAATATATCATTCAAATCTCATCAATTACATATTATTTTATGTTTTTTATATTAATTTCTTTCTAACACGCTCATAATAAAATTATAAATAAATGATCAATAATTTTTAATATTTAATCACTTTAATTAAAAGTGTGAACTTATATATAATATAAATTCAAAATTCAAAATAATAATAGATATACGTAACATATGATATAAGTTAGTACACAAAACAGAGATATTATTACTAGTATTTTCTAAAACAAGATAAACCATGAATATAGTCAAAATGTACTCCAAAATACTATAAGATAATGCAAAAAAAAACGGCATATTTCAGCCGTATTTCTATATTAGCTTTATTTTATTTTATAAAACCCAATAATAATTATCATATTTTATTTTATGAATTATTATTTCAATATGATAATGAATTTAATTTTCATGTTTTGTAATAAAAACGAATTTAAAATATTTCATAGAACCCATGTTTTTGCTGGGAAAAGGCCCCAATAGCACAATTTGAGATAAAAATGTCTAAAATGACACAATTTAAAAATGTGTTAAATATCAAAGTGGTCACTGAATTAAACACCATATATCGTTTTTATCACTTATCTCAACGGGGTATCGTTTCAATCACTAAATATCACAAACATCAAACAGATAACTCTAAATATGTGTTCGAAAAGTAAAAATAATTTTTTTTGAGTTATACACATATTTCTTCAATACTGTTGTAACCAAATGAAAAGTTATGAATTCTAGTATTTCAGATAATTTATTTAGATTTAAAAAAATTCATTTACTATTTATTTTTAATTAAATCAAAGTAAAGAACTATAAAAATTATAAATAAATAATAAATAATTTTTTTAAAATCTAAATACAATATCATAAGAGGTTGAAGATTCCAAGGTCGACTTCAGTTAATTTCCTTGAGCTTATACTCAAATCTCATGTTAAAACACGAATGTGCTATTATAATTTCAGAATATTATATGTATTTAAAAAATTGCCTTTAAAAATTTATACTAGAAAAACCCATTACCTTAGGAAATTTTATGAGGTCAACCTCGGTAGCATTAAAGAAACATGTGTAGAACTCGAGATAAATTATTTTAACTTTTCGAACACATATTTAGAGGTATCCGTTTGATATTTATGACGATTTTAGTAATTAAAATGATACATCATTAAGATCAGTGATGAAAGTGATATATGATATTCACTTCGGTGACCGCTTGATATTTTAATTCTTTTAAAAATAAAGCCCTCACTAGCACAGTAAAAAATGATTCCTGATTGCTGGTGAATGGTGATGCATATGGGACCATCGGGATTCGGGACATCATATTTTCTATTCTAAAGGTGTGACACAGGCACACAGCTGTAGTGTTGCATGTGGATTGTGCCCCATAATATGAAAACTGCTTTTCTTATTTCCAAAAGACACGTTATATAATTTTACGTTTCTGTACATAACGTTAAATAAAGTCATGTTTTGACACTTTAAACGCAAACCGAAGTTGCGTTGTCAATGTACTCTTTCAAAATATTGTTGAAAACGCTAGGCGATATTGCGTTTCGTGGAGACGTGTATTTATCTAACACTTTAGTGTGCTATTCAGGGCTATTTTTCCGTATGCTATCTGGGGTATTAAAGATTAAAATATTCGGCCTTAACTGCAGTCTGCAACTCATCGCTTCTGTATTACAATTGTAAGTATAATACATTTATTTATATGATGTTTTGTACATATTATCTACTATCTAGGGTTCTTATCTAATTTGGGGGTTTTTGATTATATGTTACTTTAAGATATAGTCAAATTAAGCTATGCAGCATGTGTTTTGAACATTTACAGATGGCTTCTTCTTCATCTTCTCAACGACCACAAATTGTTTTGAATCCAGCAAAGAAGTTTGTCGAGGGCAACATTGGAATGAAATTGAGAAGATCTTCCGTAATGCTTAGCTTGGGAGGTAAACGGTGGTCAGGAACAATTGTGGGTCAGAAATCGGGCAAAACTGTTGTGTTAACCGTGTCGCAAATGTTCGAATCATGGATGTCATGGGAACAAATTCAATCAGAAATGAGGGTTGAATTTTATGAGGATCGAGAGGGAAGATATGATTGCATGATTGAACTTGTGGACCCCGGGTCTGATATAGCATTGATTGTGGTCAACAAATCTACAACGGTGGATTACAAATTGAGTTTTGCTCCTGAGAATGAAAGGGATTTGAAACCGTTGAGTATTCTTGGTTGTCGGGGTCATGAATGGAGGATAGCCACAGGTAAAGTTTGTTTTCCTTGGATAGTGAACGATAGGACACAAAGGGAGTTGGGTAGGTACAGTCTCGGAATGGGTTGTTTCGGACATAAGTTGGACACTGGGGGGATGGGATATGTCGGGGCTGCACTTGTGAATGAAAAAGGCAACTTTGTGGGGATGCAGACAGCACAATCATTAGAAAGTCGAACCAAGTATGCGATTCATGTAAAATATCTGCACGACACTCTTAAGGAAAGACTTAAAGTCAATGGTCCAACTATAAGAAGCCTAGAAAAGGCCCTCGAGGATCTTATTGGATAGTGATGTCCCCTAGTTCTTCGAGATTTAGATCGATATGTTATTCCATTATTGTAGTAATTATTATTGACTTGTTACAAGAGTGTTCCCCAATATATTCATGTTTTTAGATAATTATCAATTTGAGAATGTATGTTATTGTGTCTGCAATTTACTTCACTTCTTGAATTCTGATGAAGCAAATTTATTAATTATTAATTATTTTCAATATCATTCTTTATCTTCTGTGATAGTAATCATGTAATTCATATTACTTTATGCACATTTGCGTCGAAGTTCGCTTGGACTGATCAAGCAAATCTTTTTATGAATTCGTCTGCCATGATGGAGTGGATTGGAAAAGCCTTGACATTTTTTGTTTGAAATGCAATGGAACTCCTAAGAAGCTAGAAATGACTGGCTTATAGTGTGATTGTACATACTATAAGTGGTCTAAGTTTGAGAGTGTTTGGTCTACAAGGCAGTCTTTAATCTTTGCAACTAATAGACCGATAATGTTATTAGCTTTTACATTTTTAGAAGGGAGGCGACAAATGAGTTTTGCTCCTACTACTCACACTAGACCTGCTGGAAGTTTTACTTGGGAAAGCATGAACACCTCCAAATATGCACCAGCCACAGAGCATTTGCTTAAGCCTGAAATATCAGTGTGAAAAGCCACTTACCTTGATCTTGGCTTCAGCATGCTGACTCGGAATTTAAGTAGGCCTTTGCAATGCAAGGAGAGTTTAGAAAGATGCAGCCAAGGTTTGTCTACGCTCCCAATATGAAACTTGTCCTATTGTTTTTCTTTATGTTTTGGATCGCACTAGGTACAGTTGATTATTTACTTGCATCTTTTAGATAAATTATTGTTTTATTGTTAGCTTTGCTGCAGGCTGTAGTTATTATTACTCAACATTCAAGCTAAATGCTTTCACCTCTGAAGGTCTGGCTAAGAGCAATAGACTGATGAGTTTAGTTCCGAATTTCTGGTCTTTGTTGTTCTGAACGTTGATAGTAATATGACATGCCTTTTATAATATATGTTCCTGGTATCTTTGGTTGGAGTTGCAAGGAAAAAAGAAATCGGGGATTGCGTTTTAGTTGTTTGAACATTGTCAAAAACTTCTATTCCTCATTTTGCTCCTTCAGTTCATCAAAGCAGGTATTTTTCAAGCACAGTTTAGCCCCAGGGTTTAAATTGTGAGAGTTGGATTCCTTTTCCCTTATAGCTATGGCTAGAAAATCCAGTAAGACCATTTTCTGCTTTCTCTTCAACACTATGGATTTAATGAGTAAATTAAAAAGAACATTTAAGGATCTTATTCTTACTTATATGCAATTTGTTAATTTATATTGTTTTCATTCTCTTGTTTCCCACAATGAGCAAGGTAGGTTAAAGTTACATTTAGACTTGGCCTAATGAAGCCTCTTGAGGAAGTCTTCATTCTCTTTTAAGCTATTATGCGCTGATAATTATGGCGACCTTTGTCCTTTCCTTCCTTCCCCACAACAACCTCTGCAGTACTCCCTCGTTTTCATTTTGAAGTACAAGTATGTTATGTCACTTTGTTGATAAACTATCAGAGTTCAAATAATGTTTATTGTTTGCAGCAACATGAAGTTGGAGTATCAGGGTATTACACCGGCCACTGAGCCTGAAGACTGGGGTAGACCCATTGAAGTCTGAAGGTGTTGTTCCAATGGCCATTAAATATTTAGATCTGTCTGGACAACCCTGGAAGACTGCCAGTAACTTTTCTTGCAAGAAACTTGCTGATATTCTGGCTTTTCCGCTTTTGCTATGATTTGCCCAGCAATCAATCAGGTTTGTACAAATTTGCAAACTGAACAATAGCGAGTGGTCGGATTCATCATTGAGCTTGTGTATTTGCCATACCCTTTCTCTTAATTGATTGTGTACTTCATCTTGGTATGTGTAAATATTGTAAAACTAAACATATGGGCAGAAAAACAAGGCACCTTAGTCTTGCTTATCTATATCTCTATCTGTATAAACTAGAATTCCTGAAGTCCTTTTTCATGGCCGCCCTCCCTCTTTTAGTATATTACTTCAGTTGCCATCCAGATTCTATGTATTTGAACGTGTTTATACTTATTTTGAGCATTAATACATGTTTTATACATATTATACTGTGTATTATACCATTCATATATCGATGTTTATAAAAACTTGGCTGGAAATCAATGCCCTCCAGTAATTGTCAACCTCTCTCTCTCTCTCTCTCTCTCTCTCTCTCTCTCTCTCTCTCTCTCTCTCTCTCTCTCTCTCTCTATCTCTCTCTCTCTCTCCCTCTCTCTCTCTCTCTCTCTCTCTCTCTCTCTCCCTATCTCTCTCTCTGTCCCTTGTCTCCCCCTATCTATAAGCCATCTGCAATTTTTAGATTGACTGTATTCACATTGCGTGACTGTATATTAGTTGTATTCATTTTTCGTGTTCTTATAATTTATTTTTGTTTCTTGCAGATTCTTAAACACAGTGATAGTATACATTACATACGTGTATCTTTATTCTAAATTTTATTAGTTGACTGTAATTCTGGGTTTCAAGTTATTTAACAATAGACATTATTAAAAAAGTTGTGATAAAATTGTTCTCTCCGGCAAGTGTTTGATATAATGTACAAATTTAAGTGTTTGATGGAAGTTCGTAGACAAGTTTTTGTTCTTTTTTCAGATTTCGTGTTCTGAACAAGAGGTTACTGGATATTGTGCTCATGATTCCGTTAGAAGAATACACGTCATGAGGATTCAAGAATTTTGTTTTAGTGAAATATGATTTTTAAGTTCTGATGAAATGAAGTTGAAAATGTGGTGTTTGTGTTTTGATGTGGTGATTGATATGTCAAAGGAGTTGAAATAATGGTCTAACTGTAAATGTTAAATATGTAGATCAATCATGCGACAGTGAAGGCATCCGGAAAAAGATTGTTGAATTTCACCTCAGTACAAGTTTTGAGTCACCGGTAATCATAAACTCCTACTCAAGTTAAATTTTGATATGTTGTTTAAGTGTTGATCATAGTCTATAGTTATACGAGTTTAGTTCATGTTTTGAATTATGATAATACATGTCAACCAAGCAAATGGAGGTAATTTAAGGTCTACCTCCATGCAAGTTAGTTGCTAAATCAAATGTTTTCTGTACTAAAACATATATCGACTCTGAACAGATGTAGGCTATATTTCTTTGAGGAAGTCATGTACTTGTGTTACTACTGACATCAAAGGTTTATGCCTAAAGAGAATCGGTATACATTAGTCACTTGTGAAGACCTTGATAAGGATTTAAATTCTTTGACAGGATAACATCCACTCGTATATTTTGTTTGATGCAGAGTTTGACAATGACTCCAGTCCGATCAACTTTGCTAAAACACTGGGAGGTTGATGAGATTTGCATGTTTGATGCGGACCTAGAAGTAAGTGCTCATTTAATTTCTAATGTCCTTCTGCATACCTTTTGACATAAGGCTAGATTGGGAGTCGGATTTGAAACTTAGCATTGAAATCTCTCTGCCGTCCACTGAAACTTTTGTAGTTCCTTTAGCTTCAAGGGTTTATTTCACTCTATCATGTGACCCATAAGATAAGTTATTTCTACCCTGTGGTTTTAACTAGAAATCGTAGTTCTCTGATCATTCAGTCCCTGACCACACCAGGCAGAACAGGAAAGCTGAAGGTTTTACAGTTTATAATTTAGTACCTAAAAGCAGTTATATGCATAGTTGTTTCTTTTACCATTAATGATTATTATACATGAAGTGTGCCATTAACAACTCTGCAGTTCCTTCAGACCCAAAAAAATGTACATTAACCGATAACATTTCAGCAGCATTGAGAAACATTCCCTCTATTTCAAATTCTGCCCTGTAGTTTTTTTACATGCAGTTTAGCCTGCAGATAGTACATGTAAAAAGTTACTGCAGTTTACAGAATGAGGAATTCAATGCATTTTTGAATTATTAATGTACGCTCAAGTTATTAGTTCAGGGAAATTAAAGAATACAAAATACCTATGAGCACTTGATTATTGGTGTTACTTTTATGCATAGAAGCAGATCACTTATGGTGCGCCTGAAATTACTTCTATGGAGCTAGCTGATGTGTCCTTTAGCCCTTGTGAATGATTTTTTTTGTTCAAGTTGTATAAGCTGCATAAACCTCTATGGGTACTAGGTTAATTTTAATAGCGTAAAGCATGTTATAGTTCAGATCTTTGGTTCTGTGTTCAAATCTTTGTAATTAATTGAAATTACCATAGATGTATGGTTTTTATATTTCAATGGATGAATTAGAGTTACCAAATTAACACAAGCTTGGTCATATATGTGAGCAGGCGGTCATCTAAACTGAGTTTATTTTCACACCTTAAAACTCAATCACGAGTGTTTGGCATAGCTCTTTCAGTAGTATATTAAACATTATTTATTCAGTTTTTGTATATTAATGAAGTTTGGCCTGGAATCACGCTCATGCTGCTCATTTATTTTTTTCCCCTTAATAAAACATTTGTTTCTATCTTAGAAAAGAGTTTTAAAGCCCTTTGGATGAAAGTTCAGTTTTTTTATTTTTTTAAATTGTTAAGATGTATTAAAATTTTAGAGTTAATAATTAGGAAAATGATAAATAAGCTCCAAGTGCTAGTATTTAAATTTCATTTTGATGTGTAAATTACATAACTATCCATAATATGGGTGAGAGAGTTTCATAAAAGTTATGGAAATTTTGATATGATAATATGTTTTTCTTGTTTATTTTGATTTTCGCTGATATAATATTGTACTTGTGTATGCCGCAGGGGAATTTATAATTTCAGCGGCCATTCAGTTCGTGTTCATGTTCTCTCGTAATTTATAATTTATAGATACAAGCTTCGAAAGGTATATTTGAAACTCCCATTCTTAATATTTTATCCTTTATCAGATATTGGTTTGTCAATATATAATGTTTTTTTAACTTTTTGTTTTGTTGATTTGTAGTCCTGGATTGCATATCATTCACATTGCAACGGAAATGGCACCAGTTGCTGAGGTGAATCATTTATAATATGTTCCATCATTATTAGTCCCCACAGGTTTAGAATATGAAGAGGCTTGAACCCATTAATCTTTGCGCATTTGTGCTTAGTTAGATCAGTAGTTGGCAAAAAGCCGTGTTGCTGAGTGTAAAACTGAGAAGACCAGCTGCCATTTCCCAAATCATTGTTCTCTTCCTATTCTCCATTTAGGGAAAATTTCTATAATTTTGAATACAAGAAGTAGTAGATGCATGTGATTTTGAAAATTTGTTGCAGAAATTTGGTTTCCGGTGATTTGACTTGAATTAAAAGAAGACGTTTGAGCAACACAGACTAACAAGAAGTCTTGATAAGACAAAAGAGGTAGAATCTTATGCGTATTTTTGTGTTGGTTTTCATAAGATAATTTACTATTTACTTAATGACTTATCTCATCTCATTCTGAATTGTGATCACTTTTAGACATAGCAAATCATCTGACTTTTTACTTAATTTACTATTACATGTGTTTAATCAAATTCTGTTTCAAATTTTGACCCAAAAAAACGAAATATACATTTATGTTCATATTCATACATAAATGTATTCATTGATGCTTGTCTATTATACGACCCTCCCCGGTTTCTGATCTTTATTTATAATTCAGCTTTACAATATTATTTGCTACTCGATTATGAGTCTGCATAGAGTTGTTTGAGTTATCGCATGAGAACCTCCTGTAGTGGGACTAATGTATTAGTGGACCGCGTTATAGTATTCGTTTTGTTTTATTGCTGATTGATTTATGATATGGCCTTATAATTTATATGTTTGTATTCATCTGATTAGTTGATTAGTTGTAATTATGTGAAACAGAACTTGATGGCATCTGCTGAATATATTCCTGAACATTTACATTATAGAGCACCTAAGTGTGTACACTACGATGGGCTCCATGTTGAACTTTTTTCATTTAACCATAGTGGAACTCCAAACTCCCGCCTGCAATAGGGGCCATTCCCAAATTTTTCCCCTCTCAACTGTAGCGGACTTCCACCGCCCGCCTACGATGGGGCCATTCCCCCAACCTTTTCCCCTAAACCATAGTGGACCTCCACCTCCCGCCTACGATGGGCCTTTCCCGAACCTTTCCCCTCAACCATAGTGTACTTCCAATGCCCGACTACGATGGGGCCATTCCGCATACTATTGGCTCCTCTATGATGGACTCATGTGCAAATCTATTCCCCTTCCCCGTGATGGAGAGCTCATCAATAAATCTTTTCCCCTCCACCCTAGGAAGAGCCATAATCCAAGTCCTACGTATTGATGCAAAAGGAAGAGACTATCTGGATTTAGATATAATCAAACTCCTGTTTTTTAAAAAGTTAGCAAATCATACCCTTGTTTTATTTTTATCTACTTCACATGTGATTTTAATCATTAGTTAGTTATCATAATTATTGTTGATTTTTATAGCCGAAGAGTGTCCTCTGAAATGTGATAGATCAAATCATAAATTGGATAAAGTGTTAAAAGACAAGGAAGAGCTCAAGACTTTACAACTTACAAGTGATCACTGCCTAAGGCGCTGATACGAGTTCGGATGAAGGATCTCAACTCAGCAGAAGTAATAAGGTAAATCACGAGTACTCCTACTTATTTGTTGATTTCTGCACCAAATCACACCCCAACACTTCAGTCGCAAATGCACTCAACCATTCAACACTAGTTACACCAGCACTGCACCATATACTCCAACCCACTGTAATTACTAGACAACCTTATTTCGCAATTGCATTATCAACTCCCACCATCATGCCTTATTTTACGATAACTTCTATTACTGCAATGCTAGCAACGACCAACACTTCTCGTTTAATAAACATTTATTTCTGATTAATTTATATTGCTAGGCTGCATATTATAGTTTTTATCCTACCGTGGATTAAGTTATGCATTTAATACAGTAGGTCTGATCCATGTCTTAGTAGTGTGTGCATTAGTTTGAATCATTCACTGATTGCGGTTGTTAAAAATATTTTACAAATTCTTCATACCTCCTCGACCTCAGAAGAGCGTGATAGCGACGAGGACCACCTCCTCGACCCTGAACCCAAGCCTGAACGTGCTCGTTTTGCTCTTTCACCCTGAATTTGGTTTCTTGACCAAAAAAAAAGAGACATAATTGTTAAATGCTAGATTTGATCGGTCTACATATTTATGTTAATAGATCATACCTTCTTTTATCTTCATCGTGTAATACTGTGATCTTCAATCATCAACTGAATATCATTTTGTATGTGCAGAAATTTAGATTACTACGTCGAATCTAACCCTTTGTACATAGATATTTTTCCGAAAAGTCTTCTCAAGATCAATATAAGTCTGTTAAGTTGTATAAGAAAAAAAAATTGTTAATATGCAGAAATATATTAGTTTCAGTTAAAGTTTTAGCCCAGACTTGGTAAATCTTTGTACAGATTCTTGCTCACAATCTTCAAATTCAAAAAACCCTGAACATGTTCTGAAGAAATGTTTTTAAAATGAGTTCATGCCATTTTAAAACTCACAACACCCTTTACTCTTTTACTCTGCCTTTTTTATTACTTAAAGCTAGAGGGGTACGATTAGGAACTCACCCTTATTTTATTTACATTTGTTTATGTTTTAGATCTTGAAAGTTTGTGAGACATTCATGTTCTTAACAAACATCCTTTAGCTATTGAGCCCCTAGTAGTAGTATTTTATTATACATGCCCTCTTAAGGATTGTATGGTATATCTCTAATTCCTTAGAGCAACTCCAATACAATACTATAATACCAAAATGGTGCAACTTTTAATGTAAAACCTCCTCCAATGCAATACTATAATAGTGTAAAAATTACACCAAATGAATAGTGTGACACCAAATTTGGTGTCAAAAGTACATTTTGTGTAATTTTTACACCATTTTGGCGTTTTTCATAATTCCCACTATACCCTCATATTAGTTAACAAAAACAAATATATTCCCTTCATGCCCTATTTATATCCTATTATAACCCAAACAAGATACTTACTTTGAAAATGTGAAAACAACATGTCTTCTTTTAGACTTTTAGTATAAAATATAGTGTAAATGGGTTGGAGTTGTTCTTGTAGATGGTGTTATTTTTACACCAAAATAGTGTAAAAGCTACACTATTTTAGTGGTATGCATTGGAGATGGTCTTGTATTATATGCAACAACATTATTATATGCAACAACATTAGTACTTTCTTGATTCTTTTTACGGGGATATCGAGGGTCCGAATCTTGTCAAAGACAAAAAGACAAAACGAGTGTGTGAGTGTGTTTAATTATTAAAAAAACATTAGTACTTCCTCATGTGACATTTCTATTTTTGTTATTTATACTTTTGTTTGTATGCTAATTGCTAACCTGCTCAGATCTGCAATGTCTATACAAAGTACTAGAATCTAATTCTAATATTATTTTGTCACATGCTAGTTAATACAGGAGTGCACAAGTAGAAGACAACATTGAAGAGTAGATATTCATGATCTCGCAAAACTGAATAATATTTTCTGGAAAAAAATGTTCGATCCGAAAGAATACAAGATAAATATAGGGAGTTTCTTGAAGAATTTCCACTGCAATGGAGAGTATAACATTTCAAACTTAAATTCAATACACACTCTTGCTTTGTGCCTTGAACACTTAATTGAACATGCATCTCAAACAATCACTACATTCCCCTCGAAGATATTATATTATACCTGCTATACCCTTGACCCCTTGTCTTGCTCCTGAACTGCTCCGAACACAACCTCATTTGTTTTCACAGCACTCTGCTCATAGTAGGTCTCAGGGATGGATGAGAAATGACGATGGTGATTCTGTTGTTTCTGTGTCTGTGCTGACTGTTGCTGTTGTGATTCTCCATCCAATCCACTGTAAAATTTGCGGCTTTGTCGAAATTGTTGCATTTTTTCAACATCCTGGGACATGAATGGATATGTTTTTCGTGGAGTAGGAGTTCTTGTGTCAATAGAGGGCGGCTCCTCTTCATCTAGTATTAGTTATTACAAAACTGTCCTGCACTGGCCAAGTATTTGAATACTCGTGTTCTTACTGATATTCTTGCTGGTCTGGAAACTGATGGTTTGGATGCTTCTTCCTAATCCCAGGAAATATCCCACCCAATATTTAGATATAACAAACTTGTAGTCTTTGTACAGAGTTAGTTACAGTAATAGCTTAGATATAAGATAGTTAGACAGTGAGTGAGTTTAGACTCAACAATCACAAACACATTTTCTGTATATACTTGTATTGTTTTCTCTAATGAAATAGTAATGGAGTTCATTCATGATCATCATCACGACTGTGTAGTTTACTCAAAATAACAGAAATGCAAGCGAGTCGGAGAGATTGGTATACCATGAGAAAAGCCACTGTTATATTCAATAAAAAAATAATATCCAAAGATATTATTTTTTATATAGTATTATTGTCCCTTAACGTCTTGACTTTCTTTTTTAATATATTTAAAGATAAAAATATTAATTTTGATATTTGATAAATCATTGATGGAGGTCGAACACCTCACTATTATCATCTATTTATTTCAAAGTTGAACTATTTCTATTTTTTATGCTATTATACTGTGACGACCAAAATTATGGATAAAATATATTTTCTCTGTCTTAATAGATTGTCAACACTTTTTTTTTAAGATGTCTCATCCAATTATTAACATTTCATAAAATAGTATATTTTTCTTCATTAATTTTAGCAAGTCCCACCAACTTACCCATTTTTTCTTCCCTTTTCTTTACATTTCTTAATTTTTGTTCCTCAACCCAAATGTTAACAATTGGATGGGACAGAGGGAGTGTAATGATATATTTTTGGATAAATTATTTCGTGTTACATTTACCTTGCAAAATACATATATTTTATGTGTATTTATTCAAATTTATCTTATTCAAACTTTTAATTTTTTTAAATTTTTTGAAATATGTAATATTAATATGTTATTGAAGTGATTCGAAACTTAAATTTTTGTCAGTATGTTACGAATATGAGAATAAAGATCATGACTCCTAAGGTAGTAATTGATTATTTGAGTGTATTATATCAACTATCTAATTACTCACTTTTCTAATTTATAAATAAATCAAAAACATATGTTAGGTAATTATTTAACAATAGATGATTATATTTATTTGTTTACATGTATTGTGATTTTAGGAAAAGTATTGTGAGATTAATCTCGTAATCCTTTTTCTCTATAATTATTATTTTTAAAATTATCGTTAATAAATATGAAACTCTCAATTTTTAATAATATTTAATATTATGCTTTTATATTTGTTATATGTAAGATAATACAATATAATTTGGATTAATCAAATTGTATGTCCCTTAAAATAAATGTTATGTTAATATTAATTAACTAAGTCGTTTTAATTGTAATTTTACAGTAAAATTTGTAACATAAATCAATGTACATGATTTCTCTTATAACATATGGTACATAGGTTATTTTTAGTCATAACACACATGAGTGTCATATTGAGAATTTTTTTAATAACGTAATTAATATGATTTTTAACTATGGTATACATGAGCATTGAGAATTTTTTAATAATGTAATTGATATCTCAAAATTTGGTTCAACAAGTATTATCAAAATGGAACTACTCATAAATTGGAGAAAGGAGAGTTACTAATTTTTATAAAGAGAATCCTATCTAATATAGAAAACTCAATTATATTTGGTTTAGATTTTAGATTATCAAAATACACTTTTTAGTTTTTAAATATAATTATACTATTAATCAAATACACTTTTTTAGTTTTTAAATATAATTGTACTATTAATCAAGTATAGTTTTTAATATTAGATTTAATTATTCTCATTTATCATTTAAGATCCAACGATCCTTATTAACTTGGTTGTACAATGTATGAGGACCGGACTACCCAAAGTTTTGAATAAGATTTTTTTTACGATTATTATACATAAAATATAATTTATTCGACCGAGATTTGACAAATAACATTATTTACATAAATACTTGCACATACAATAATCATTGATTTCACAAAATTGTTGTATTAATTCCATGTGACCGTACTTTTTAACACACAAATTCCATCAGTCATCTCCCTTTGGCAATTTGGAGTAGGTAGGTTGCTTAAGTTTTTTAATATTAGTAACTTATAACCCATGTAATATATGGTTTTTTTTAATTTATAATTATATTAATTTGTAATTTTTTATTAAATTTATATTATTAGTTTTTACACTTCTATTATTACTGTATTTTAAACCACAACACAAGAGCAAAAAGTGCCACTTTAATGCATGTGAAGTTACAATTTTGCGCCTATTTTTTGAAAAATTACAAAAATGCCACCCATTTAATGTTTATGCAAAAATTAAATTAAATAATCTTTAATTTAATGATGGGTTAACAAAAAAATTCAATTAAAACTACCCTGGTGAAGAAAAAAATAAAATGATGAATTTTAACAATAGTTATATTCAACTTAGTAATAGAATTAAAATAAAGAAAATATACTCAACTTAGAATTAAAGTATAGACCAACAATCAAATAAACCTACTCAACTTAGAATTTGAACTTACGAATTTTTATATTGAGAATTATAGTCAACTTTGAAACCCTACTCATATTTAATTTATAATATTAAAATAATTTTTTTAATATTAGATCTAATAGTTTTTATTCATCTATTTTAAGATCAACGGTACTTATTGATTTGACGGTACAAGACCAAAATTTTGGATAAGATATCTCTTATGCTTATTATATATAAGGATTTAATTATAATCGATATGAATCGTTATCGTTATATTTGGTTTAACAATTATTTTTTAACTAGAACTATCATAAATTCAAGAGAAAAGATAGGTAAGAATTTTTACATAGAAATTTTTTAAATTATCAAAATACACTTTGTAGTATTTAAATATAATCATATTGTTAATCAAATACACTTTTTAATATTAGATCTAACAATTCTCATTTATATATTTAAGATCTAACCATAATAATTAATTTGGTCATACAGTGATCGTACACGGACCAGATCGATTTAAATTTTTTCTTAAATTGATTTTAATATTTTATTGAAAAAAACCTAGAATTTCTAAATTTAAAAGGATTAGAAAAAAAATTTAAATTGGTGCTACAATAAAAAAAATATTTATTAAAATTTAAATACTCACTCTACTATTTGGGCTCTATCTTGAGTTTTAGACATCGAATTTTGACGATTTTATTGTCCACGCGAAGCTAACGAAATTATCTTTAATTTAATGGTGGTTTAATAATTATTATCTAACTGAACATACCTATAAACTAAAAAGAAAAGATAATTACGAATTTTTACATAAACATCTCTATTCAATATAAAAACCCATTAATAACTGGTTTAAATGATCAAAATACAGTTTTTAGTATTTAAATATAATCATATTATTAATCAAATACACTTTTTATATTGTTGTTGGAGGAATTTCGTAACAACTCGAACCGGAGGTTGCTGGAATAACGAAATACGAAAATAGGGGGATTTAGGATTTTTGGATGTTTGGGGGCTGGACTTGGGAGGTGTCTCGATTTGTCTCGTATATCGGATCCCTTTGCCAAGATGCCTGCGTACCAATTTATATTGGATCAAGCCCACGCAGTTCTGTGCAATTGTGTTATCCCTGAGAGACTTTAGGGATAAACTTTGTTAATGTGGTAAATTACCGATTTTATCTTGCATTATCTTGGCGTTGTGATATCTTCCTGATTTGAAAGATATCGTTGGGAGATATTTTCCGTTATTCGTTGATTGAGATTGATTCTTTCCTCGTTTCAGGGAGAAGATATTACTTAGTGTTTAAGTAATTAATTATTAATATGAATTAATAATTATTAAACGGAAAAATTTGGACTATGCCAAAATGTGGCATAACAACAAGCCCCCGGTTCTTCAGTGTAGCTTGCTGCAGTGGAGAACTAAAAATCTTCGATCTTCCAAATTTCTTCGATTGCTGAAAAAGCTAAAAATAAAAGGTCAGTAAATAATACAGAGCACTACGTGCCCGTAATCCGTATGAGGATACAAGTAGAAGACAATGCGATGACCAAAATAGGATATATATTTTTGCCAAGGTTTCAAAAGTGCGAGTATAAGTAAATATCATTTTGAAATCCGTTGCGGTCTCATTGTCAAGTTAGGACCTTGGCGTTCTGTATATAGCCCGAATTGGCATACACGCTTTTCAAAAGTCATTGTCCACATAAGGATGTGTATTCGTTCTTCCACGAGCCCCCGAACTGAGGCTTTAATAAGTCAGGCTTTCAGCCTATATCATGTCCGGTCCCACACGTTTTCTTACAATCTCGCGGCATATCCGCATTTATTCCCGTGATTATAGGAATGTCCCGTGCCAACCAAGAAATATCTATTTAGTGAATATAAGTTTGTCCCTGAACTCTTCTGAAAGAACAAAGCCTTCAATCCAGAGGATCGCCGACTCCTTTCTATAAGCGTGTAGCAGTGTGGGAGTTATAGCTTGCCCAACATGTCCTACTTGACAATTTAAGTTCACAAGTTTGAAATATTTTTGACATATATGTATTATCGCGACGATATATGAAAAATATTTTGAACATAGTCAAAAAATAAAATAAATATGCCATCTAAGAATGTCGCGATATTTATTTTTTTCAAAAATAATGTCTTTTGTAAGATTTTTTTTTAAAAATTATACGTTCTCGCATAAAATCTAACTAGCGTAAAAGCCCGTGCAAAGCACGGGCCTTTGTTGTAACTTGTAATTTCCAAACTGTTTGTATATTTATAAGTCTTCGCAAAGCAAAGTCAGAAGAATTAATAAAATTTACACTCCCGAAAGAAATTTAAGAAATTAAAAGACATACATCAAATTTGAACGTTCATAATACAAGGAGTTTAAGAAAATTAAGTTTGATACTATACAAAACCTTCAACTCCACATCCACTGTGCAGATTTCTTGTCAGGAACATTTTCAGACGTCCAATTGTAAGCTTCTACAAGACATGAAGTACATGTACTATATTAGTATTATCGTATATTACAAAGAAAAAAAAGATACACATTTTACCATACTTCAATCTCTTTTCATTGCCCTATTTTCTCAACAAAAAGATAAATATAATAATTCTGTACTCTGTTTCAAGCCACCATCAATTCCAATCTGTTAAGACTCGTCATTGCATAGAAAAAGGGAGTTATATGCCTCAAAATAACGATCAAAATTTTATATATGCCAGAAAATCCACTTGGAATATAGTTTGAACTGTCTTGTTGGATCTAGATACTTCGGTAGTATAAGTTGTCGAGAATCTTTAGAAAAAGATTTACAGTTCAAACTCACTGGTACTTGAAGGAGCAGTGAGGCATGGTTCCTTTGCGGTCCTGACCCCTACGAATGCTCGGACAAAAGGAATTTTAGGAATGAAACGAAATATAACAAACAAAATATAAAGGAGAAGAGATAATGCTAATGTTAATATTTTATATAAGAAAAAAACATACTAAAGATGGTGAATTAATTTTCAGAATAAAATGTTGAATCTGCTATCGGTATTGGGCCTTTATTTCAAATTAGAGAGAAGTAATCAAGAAAGGAGGAGTTATACCTATTCTCCCTGATGTTGTTGTCCATTCCAGTATCACTGTTCCACAATGAAGTATGATACTTAATTTCACAGAATTACGATTCACAGTCATGAACTTATTAGGTTCTTGGTTAATAGCAACAGACCAAGATGTTATTTCCTTATACAGGAGCCCTAGTAGTAGAAAAGGTGCGTGCAGAAGAAGTTCGAACACGGTACCATGCCTAATAATTAGTAGCCATTCAGCGGCATAAGGCCACAGCCCATAGGAACTAAAGGCAATTTCATTTCAACCAGCGACCAACATGGTACCCATACAAGCATAGTCTATTATATTCTATTGATGAAAACATCATCTTACCACATGTGCTCTCCTGAGTTCCTGACCAATTGTGAGAATGAAATAGACTTTAATTGGGGAGAGATTTAATGCTAACTTGAGAAAGTTAGACAAGTTACATATTTGCACAAAAAGGGAACCTAAATTAAATTGTACCAGTGTGGTGTTTACACAATATAACACCAAATATAACGTGAAGTTTTGGCTCACCAACACAGTTCTCGTTCTCGCCAACATGCACAATTTTAAAAACCGTGGGAAAAGTGATCATGTGCTCGGTAACACACACCAACCTATAACAAAAAACCAGGTTAAACAGTCAAGATCCAACAATCCTCGGCCCGTTCTTTTCACTACGACCGTGAATCGTGATAGTACATCGATAGGTGCGACACAAATCTTATATTTACTACTCAACGTGCAATGTAGTTTCAAGTGCACTACACATAAAACAGCCGACTGACAGTAAAGACGACTGACACTAAAGACCATTTTTGTCGATTTGGTGCAATATTTGCAATAGACTGAATATATTTCAAAGTATCATGTTTATGTTATTTCTTAAAATTAGTTTATAATTAAGTCTAGCTAATTTATTAAGTCTAGATAATAAATACACTTGAGAATAAACACCACGAATCTGTAAGAAGTGATCTTGACCTGTAAACTAACATAAATGAAATCAATTAAAAGCCGCAAATAAACCAGTGCCACTTAACTCATGATTACTTAATCACTATCCGTCACTCCAAGAAAATTATACATACCAGCAGTTTGTGTGACTCGAGGAAAAATAAGGCCTCTACGGCTACTCACGCATCTGAACAGGTTAAATTGCAAAAATGGATAGAAAAATTACGCAGTGAACTAATTCTTTTACTCTTACCAAATAGCATAGCATGTATCTATGTACCAAATCAGCTAAGCAACAAAAAACACTATTTCAATGATATCTTCACATTTTGAATATCAAATGTGAAAGTATACTTGCCAACAAATGTGCATCCAACACATAAAGACAAGTTTATGCAACAGAGTAGCTGAAAGTGTTTCTTGAGTTGCTTTAAAACGCTGAAATTGCACACTAATCCTCTCATTTTCTACAATTGTTTAATATAACATAAATAACAATTTTTATATCCATAAAAAATAACGTTAAAAAACATATGCCATAAAAGCAAATGCCAGAAGTCAAGCTAACCAAGCTGATATTTAAATAATGACAAGTATATCAAACAACTTGACACAACTATGACTATTTACATAGGTAACAACACTGTAGCAATATGGTTTCGAATAAGAAGAGTTTGGATTTTCTTGGTGTATGCTTTATATGTCTTCTCTTGTCAGAAATGATAATATTACGAAAGACACAATACAAGTAAGAGTACTACAATGCAGCCAAGTGGAATCCTGGTACAAGTACTATAGTGTAATCAAAGGACAATAAGAGGAAAGACAATCTACCATAGATAATCGAGTTGTACTCGCCTGAGCTTGTATCATTCTTGAAAAACTCCTCAAGTGGGTTATGCCCCATCCTAGCTGTAGAAGCAGCAGCTGCAACGGCAGAACTTCCATATTGAAAATGGAGCAAAGTGCACTCCCAAATACTCCTGTCAACAAAATAATGCTCACCAAATCACTGCATGTCGGCATAACAAAGTTCAATAAAGATATCAAAAGGTAAACCCATATCATGAATCGTCATCATTTATAAAAATAAACAAATTCACTATAACTAAGTATATGATGCAAATACTTAATTTAGTCAGATACATCAGCGTGTGTGCTGAAAATCAAATTCACATTTAAAGCAAACTATAATTTAAACTGGAAAACCAAAGTGACAGATAATTGACACCAAAATTAAAGCACCAACTGCAGATATATATTATAAAAAAATTATTGTCTACCCCACAATTTACTAATTCTTGTTTCCACCCTCCGACTTCCCATTCCGATGCGTCTTCCCTCACCTGCGAACAGAAATATTGAATCAATATTGCAACTTGCAAGACACGAAAAAAGCTTAAATAGAGAAAGAGACTAAGAGCTGTATTTTTTAAATTGCCCCAGGATTACCCTCTCCATTAGCTCGCAAAAAGGAGCATAACTCAGAATTTAGCCAGATCACAGGAATGGCATAAAACAATTTACTGAGGTACAAGCAGCTCAAAGGAAGTCATTCATAGTAATTATTGCTTATCACACAATATAGACAAGTTACCTATAATGTGAAAGAGCGAGGATTGAATCCTATATCAAGGTGCTTAATATATCAATTTTAAAAGGACAGAGCGCCATTACAAGAAATAACAATATTGCTCTTTTCTTAATTTACTTCTAAGCCACTTAACTGGGCGGGAAACTCAGTAACTACTAACCAGCGAAACAAAAATGCAGAATAAAATTACTCGCGCACACGACTTATCATCAGAACTGATCAATCTATATCATGTTTATCACTGAAAACACTAACACAAGCACAAAAGAGAGTTGATATAACCCTCAATGCACATGTAGGCCCGAAACTATAATTTAGCACTTTCCCAGAACTTGCAGGCCTCAAGCAGCCAAGCACTAACATCCATGATTATCGATTGAACAACAATTAATAAGACAACTAAATGATGATCATAGCTTTATATAAAAGATGTCCTTCCAGTCTGGAGGATTACTACTTCCATGGTCCACACTAAATTATTGATAAACACTGTTGAGTGTATAGAGTTATTATATAATCAAACTGTAATGCTTCAGAGTTCACCCTACAAAACACAATATAGCCCACAAACTTGGACTCAGAAACCATGCTCTTGCTCAGTGAAAAATTAAAAAAAAAATAGGACAATCATGTACGCCCGAAACTATAATTTAGCACTTTCCCAGAACTTGCAACCCTCAAGCAGCCAAGCACTAACATCCCCGAATATCGATTGAACAACAATTAATAAGACAACTAAATGATAATCATAGATTTATACAAAAGATGTCCTTCCAGTCTGGAGGATTACTACTTCCATGTTCCACACTAAATTATTGATAAACACTGATGAATGTATAGAGTTATTATATAATCAAACTGTAAACGAAATCAAACAATCAATCCAAGAAAACAACGACTAAACTGATTATTAAATTTCACAATTACAAGCAGAACAACACACCCAAATCAAAACCCGCATAAAAATCATATATTCAAATTGGCCAAACACACAAAATTATCAAATACCATAATTGATATGACCTTATAAAGCGATGAAACGACAACCTCCACCAAGGGCGACGTATACTGATGCCGCTCCTCCTATGCCGCCACCTCCAATCAAGTGGCCAAATTGAATGAAAGGTGGTCAATTCACCAATTAAGATGGCTCTCCAAACGTTGGATCATCTCATACAAACGGGATGCAGACAAAACGCGGATAAACGGAGCCTGTGTTTGTTTGCTCAGCCAGACATCGAAAACATGGGTAAGAACGCATGACACTTTTGATATTTTCAAAATAATAGGGGCATAACCGTCTTTTCACAGCCAATTAAATGGAAATTTTTGCCCCTAGTCGGCGTTTAATATATAGAGGAAGATGACTCTTATTAATTTGATTACACAGGCGGAACGACTACGTTATACAAAATTGAATTTAGGGGTTAGGACCAAAAAACAGCCCTCCAACGCTGTCCCCCATCCCTAATTTTTTTTAATTTATAGGGCAGAGAAAATGGAACCCTGTTGCCTATGCTCTCCAGCTCATCTCCCGCTCACATCTCCCGCTGTTTCTCATCTCCCGCCAAACATCTCCCGCCGTTCTTCATATTTTTCTTCTTCATTTCTTCAATTTCTGTATCAATTGACGGTTTCCTACAAAGGTACAAATTAAAAACCCTAACTTTTTTCTTTTAACAACAAATTAAATGTGCTCCTATTGTAATATATATATACAGGGGCGGAACCAAGGGGGCTAAGGGAGGCTAGAGCACCGGCTAGACTAAAAAAATTAATAGAATTTTTTTTTTAGCCTCGAGTTTTTACTATAAATATTGGGGAATTTTTTTTGAGCCCCGGCTGATTTTCAATGTTTGATATGAGTCCCGGTAATATAAATTCCTGGTTCCGCCACTGTATATATATATATGTGTGTATTCAAATTTTCATGTGTATATCTAAATTTTATAATTACTGCTTCTTTTTAGGCTTTGATTTGTGAAGAAATATAAGAATTTTATAGTGATTAAGGTTGATTAAAGTAGGAATATAAACCCCTTTTACATCTTTATCTTTGTTTTGCTCAATTTCTTGATTATTTGGATTTTTAGTTAAAGATTTGATTTTTGTTTGTGCTTATAAATTGGGTTGGTTTGTAAGGAATGTATAGTGAAGTGCCAAGCAATAGTTAGGAGTTTTGATACGTTATGTAGAACAAAGGGAGACACTATCTTTAGACGATGGCTTTGCTCAAATCCCTGCTCTAAAATGTATGTATAATGTTTACTACGATTTTTATCATCCCTTTTCTGTTTTTCATCTTTCGTAACTGATGAGTGTGATCCTTGATCTCGAATAATCTTCAAATCGATAAACACAAATATGAATAATAGAAATAATGTTTTATTAATAATAATCTTTTACACTCTATAGAGAGTCAAACCAATTACAAGTACAGACTACCCTAGTGGCGGAGCGAAGGGCAGCTGCTGGAACATGATCCCTATTGTCAAACCAATTACAAATGATTACTTGATATTCTCATTTTTGTGGTGAATTAAGTATTGATCTATCATTGTGATGTATTAAGTGAAAGGACCAATTGTTTGTTTGACATTTTCGTAGTTTGTCAATTACAGAGGGTCATATTCAGTAGCACTGGCCCCTCCCAGGGAACGACTTACATGCCAGTATGCTTCTCAAATAAAGGATCCCGGAGGGCAAGGAGGTGTGAAAGGTTTTAGAGCCTTGGAATTCAGAGATCTCTGTTACGGACTTGCTTTCATTGCAAATTTAGAACATCTTAGTGTTTATCTGTATTGTTCTAAAGTATCTGTTATTTAATATTGGTTCTTTATCTAGGTATGCGATGACAGGAAGGAGTCCAACGTCATAAATAAAATGAGAGATTTTGAAGTTGATGAAACTCAGGAGTTCACGGTCCATTCTCATCACTTCTTGTAACTTACGAATCTCTATGTGATAAGTGAGGTGCAATATGAAGTCTATGCTTCACATCATCTAAGATACATAAATAGTAATTTTATAAAATATGTATTTGTTTATATCATGTAGATTAGGAGACTGTGTCTGCTTAAGATATATGTTAGTAACTGTATTTACTTACTAACTCCAGCTATCATTTTACACATCTAAATTTGCCACCAGAATTATCAGAAAATATTTTAGGTTTGCCATTGTTATTTGAAAAGAAATAACAAACTTTTCAATCTTATCCAACAAATATTGCAGGTTGGATGATGGAGATGGCAAAGAAGTTGATCCGGAAAAGTGCCCTAGGGCTGATCTTCAAAGACAATGCACCAGATATCTTGGACCGGTATGTATTTCAGTTAATGCTAATCCCTACTAAGATGGTTATGACTTGTGAAACGAGACAAGAAGTGGAATAGAAAAGACCAATTTCTTTAGTTTTACATATGATTTAGTACACAAAATCTAAAGAGCATAAACGAAGTATATGTGAATTTGATGAATGAGTGACTCAAGAGAACTCTTAATTATATATAATGCTTTGATCCGTATTTTATTTGCAGATAGATAGAATAGAATTTGAGGTGATTATAGGAAAACTTGTATAATACAGAGGACTAGGAGTGCTCAAAATGGATATTTGTCCTCAATACATTGAGTATTTTGTATGTTGGGGAAAGAAAAAAAGTCGCTTTAACATTCTAGCTTTTTATCTGGTGGCGCTACAACTGTAGCTGGACGATTAGTAGCTCAAAATGCAGTTCTTGAGGTGTGTTACACACACTTCAATATAAGTTCAGCCTTTTATATCTTCATAATGCTTTTTTATGTTAAATGATGAAACTATACAATCTTTGATATACTTGTATTGAAGATAAGTACATGCACTAAAATACTAACCTTAAAATATTTAGTAGATCTACGAGATCTCATTATCCGTATTATAAGTGTAAATTTCTGAATTATGTGATATTTATAAACTTCACAGGAGATGTGGCCATATAGCAGTCACTATTGTCCAATAGAAGAAAGTTGTATGAAGTTTATTAGCTTCCTTGTGGAGCACCATGTTGGCTTTTACAATGTCAAGGTAGTAACCTAAATATTACATACGATAATGGGGAACCTTTTTTGCTATCGAAAGGTCGAACTACAAATTTTGGTCTAATAGCATTATTCTTATATATCAGCTCTATCAAGTGTCAAGATCATTCCACTATATTGTAAAATCCTATGGCACAATTCAAATTTATTTATCTCTGGTATCTTGATACCAAATTTTGTACCCAGCTCCTTATCAATACCGTAGGTAGCTCTTCTGATAAATATTATTATAGTAAGTGAACAGAGTCAGCAGGAGTTAGTTCAATACTAATCATGTGCAAGTTTGCAGAAATATAGTCATTGGATGTAAGCAGTTCAGCATCTAAGTTTCTAACATCTAGATTTCTAATACTTTATGCAAATTATTACATTTGCAGGCTAAAAACTCCATTACGCTATCAAATAATGCTTATAACGGGGATTTAGATATCAATGATCTGCAGATTATGGATGAGATTTTGCAAGATAGAGGTGATTCCTTCTGTCCAAATATTGATAGATATTAGAATTTTATTGTCATTTATGTTGTTTGCATTGAGATTGGTTTGTGCATACAAATAACAGGAGGCTGAGAACTTTTATTCATCCAAATCTGTACTTGACATTAATTATTGACAAATGCCCTATTTGGCCTGATTAACAATTCAATAGCCATGTTACACACTAAGAGTGACATGGTTTTTATTATTACTGACATGGACAGAAAAACGTTGGCAGCTTTTCTTGAATGAAAATGTGAAACATCATAAACTGATGTGCCACAATGTCTGTGATCCTCAGCCTTTCAAGTTATCAAAAGTGTCCGCAAAGCTTGTATTGGATCCCATTCAAGAATCTCATCCTCACCACTTGGAGAAGGGAGAATGACATTATAAATCTCCGATTATCATGAGAAGCTGCATTCTTTTATTGGATCTACTTGTGAAGCTTTCAGTTGAAATCAAGCCACGGGTGAAAGAAAATGCCGTGCACCTGCTTTTGATTGGAAAACAAAGTTAAGGACTCCTTAGAAATCTAGGGTTTCTGGCATCTTCTTACTGCCTGCGGTCTTAATTCGAATTTTGACCTCAATGAGCTTCAGTGCCTCTTTGAAACTGTGTCATGCAAAAGAAGTCAAGGGAAAGGTTACCTGTGGAATAAGAGAATGCAGATGTCACTGTGGCACACTCCTCTTGAGGTAATTTTTTTGAAATTAACTCGTAATTATTTAAATATAGATCACTAGATTGACTGCATCAGGGTCAATTATTCATGACAGTGAATAGGGTTTGTTGCTATTATAATATAATTTGGTTTTAGTTAATGAACTTTGAACAATTACTTGTGTAATTTAGTGAGGGCACAATAAAAACAAGATATAATCAGTTGTATTTTTTTTACTGGAGGCCAGTACTATTTGTAAAGCTGCTGATTCCACATAACTATTCTCACAAGGCCTCCAAAACGTATCCATCTTGTATAACTATATGCACACTGCAGTAAAGAGAATGGAGGTTAATGTGCGAAAAGTCAGGACTTATAGGGAGCAGAGAATTTTCTTACAAGTTTCAAATGAAGTACCGTCTCTATACTTCCTGTGTTTGTCGCCTTTGTTAGTGATTTGCAGTCAGTTACTTTTTTTTTATATTGCTAAGCGCAGTCAGTTACTTTAATACTTGGCAACTATTTTTTCTTGATACCTCAGCTTATCATTCATATATAATACGACTTTCGTTTACTGTGTTTAGGTCTTCTCCTCTATTTTTAATCGTTGGCACTCCATTATGAGGATGATAGGTAGACTAAGTGTCTCTTCTGCTCTTATAGTTTTAGTTGTTTTGAACAGCCTATTTAATGCTTAGTTTAGAATAATGTTTTAAGCATTAAAGATGGTTTTTAAGCATTAAAGATGGTTTAATTATTTTAATGTTTTAAGCATTAAAGATGGTTTTTAATTTCTAAATATTCTATGAAAATTGCTTATGATGATTTTAATTTTGTGTATCATACGTAAGTTTCCTTGAGTTAAAATATTCGTAATATTACATGATTATTCATAAAATAACAAATTACAATAGCACATTTAAACTAATTAAACTAATATATTTAAAATTTATTTTAATTATTATATTTAGAATATCAACAAATACCTATCACGACTCACGTATTATATTATGCTATATTTAGAAATTTTGTAATTATAAATCTTTAGAAAAATTATAATATTTTGTATTAGGTTGTTGATTTATATTTTTTCTAAACATATTATTCAAATAAAAACAAGATATAATTGGAATTGCAAAGGATAAAATTAACATTTAATAATATTAAATAAATTAAAAATTAAAATAAAATCCAATAAAAAATATTATATAAATCTATGAATTTTTTTTACAGGTAAATATGATGTTATTCCCCGACTAAATGAGACTAAGATAGTTATATGCTACTTATAGTTATATATTGTATGTAATAAACAATCTACACAAAATGAAAATTAAATTTTTAGTAAAGTTTGTCACATGTTCATCCTTGAAGCTTCACCATTTCAGAAAATGTCTTGAATGTCTTTGCTTGTAAATTTGGTAATTCCAGAAATGCTTAAGTCTGTGCACTGTTGTTTTCAAAAAATGACTAAGCTTGTGAATTGTCTTAGTTTTCAAGCCCATGTGATATCTTTGCAAAGATGCCCTTTGTTTGAATTTGTCCTGTTCGAACTGTCATGTTGTTGTCAAGTAGGATATGATAGTAACTTGCCAGTCAATACGTCTTTGCACTTGTTGAGCTATTCTTGAATGAAATAATTTTGAAAGCAATCTTTTGGGCTATCTGCTGTAACTATTATTATGCCTTGAACCTGGGTTGATGGTGATTGATTTCACATGTCACTTATAAGAATTTGAGCCTTCAAATATTTAGAATTTGACTCCCTATTCTTTACATTTACATCTTCTGTGTCTTTGATCACTGTCAATCAGTCACGGGTGTGCAGCATGATTCTTCGTTGAACCTGTCCTTCATTCGATATGTCCATTAGAGAACTTGACCTCTAGTCTTATCTTGAGCACTTCTCTAATCCATGGATTATGCACTTCTCGAGCAGATGTGTATCATGACTTCTCTAATCCATGTTTGAAGACTTCTTGATAGAGCAAATCCTGGGTTTCTCGAATTGCTTCTTGAATCCAAAACTGAGTTCTCGAACTGATATTTCTTGATCCCTCTAATGAATGAATTTAGGACATTTCGAACAAATCATTTTGAGGACTTCTCGAATGTGTGAATTCTGGACTTGCCGATTAAGTCATTACATAGAAAGACTTCTCGATTAAGTCATTACATAGACTTCTCGAATAGTCCAAACCGTTGACAAAATTCTTGCCTTAAGCTATTTGTTATCATCAGCTCTAAACATGTATATCCTAGCAATCTCCCCCTATTTATGTCTATTGGAATATAGACATAAATCTTGAGATTGATGATAACAAAACCACTCATCGGATAATCATTCCTGGAAGACGGAATTTTACTCAAGTTTCAAAAGAAAGAAAAAAAAATAAAAACCTTATTTGCTCATGCCTTGACTACAGTTATTTGTGATCTCTACTCTTGAGGCCTTATCCCTTTTTTTTTTATTAGCAATTTATGAAGGAATAGAATCACAAACTAGTTGTTGTAGAAGTGCATTAGTATGGACTTGATTTTGAGTAATAAGGGCCAATTGAGATTGAATCGATGTCAAAATCTCATTGGTAGAGTTTCTTTCATGATCTTTATGTTTTTGCATCAAGGATCTCATCTTGGCTCACTACACACATCTTACCTTCCCTAAAGGAGTGTTCACAAGCTTTCCTTTTGCTCTCCTGGAAGAAATATGCGACCTTTCACTCACAACCTCTTCTTTTGCCTTGGATGGAGCAACCAGGCATCTCCTGTTTTTCACTCCCTTCCCTCATTCCTACAAGTGTTTCAATGACCAGAGTAGAATCAACTTCTTCTTGAATAAGCTGAGCAAGAAATGAACTGGTCTTGAAATTTGGAACATTGAAGTTGACCAACTCATGTGAGGCAAGAGTTGACTTAGAAATGATCGGTGATGAAGAAATGAAAAACTAAGAATTCAGAACAAGAATCCTCAGGATCGAGTGTTGGCTCCTCCATGAGAAAATATGGAGAATCAAGTTTAGGTGTTACGTGTGCTGCGTTTTAAGAATTGAGGTGTCTAAAGAATGGGGCCGTATCTTCTCATTTATAGAAGATACATCAATATGAATTTGAGAACATTGTGAAACATGTGTGTGCTCCCCATGTGCCTTTGCAACCTTAAACGTCTTCATCTTAGAAAATTGTTTAAGAGATGGTTGCACAATTAGTTGTGTCCCTGACCCTCTTGGTTGTTCCTGGTTGGGAACTTTTTCAATAGTAGCAATCTTTTGAGAGATTGACACTAGAAATTTTGTAAAGGGTGAAGTTGGATTTGATAATAAAATAGGGTTGAGCTGATTTGGTAGAGAACCTGGTGGACTTTCTAGCCGTTCTTAGTTCAGCTTGAATATGCAAAAGGCAAAGAAATAGGACAAGTAGTTGCGAAAAGGTTTGAAATGTATACCTGAACCAAAGGTGGACACCTAAGAGCCTTCTCCTTAAGCACCCTTTAAGCACCCTCTTATGCTGTATCTAAGATGTCCTTTGCTCCTCAGATCTATCTAGAACAAAGTCTTTGCAAGAGAATGGATAAATCCCAATTATGAATTTTCCAAGTATCCCATTAAGTGGCCATTAAGTGGTGATACCCTCATGGTGCATCTTCTACTTTGAGATAAGCTGCAAAATTATTCATTGCAAATGTGTAGCCTTTACAGCTCACAAGCTTATTAGGTGGAGACATGGATAATCGAGAAATGGGAATTATAAAATATGAGAGATCTATAATTAACAAATACTCAAAATGACTTAAGTAAATGTTTGAAATTAAAATTGTAACCATGAGTCTAAGTTTAACTGTTGATAGAGTCGAGAAAGGAAAATAATTCTAAAGGTTAGACATCTACTTTATACATATAGGGGTGTGTATATATTCAATTGCTAACTCAAGACAACTCAACATCTAAACAAAACAACAAAAACAAAACAAAATGAGAATCGATTGATAAGCATACAGATCGATAACTCTTGTTGGAAAAAAACACACACAAGTAAATGATGATGATTCAGAGATCATTATTGAATTGTAAACTAAATCTAGTGAACAGGCATAAGATTAACGAGAATAACCACAACATGCAACAAGATTTAAATCAATAAACAATCATCAACATAAGCTTCTATGTAGAAACCATTCATTCATTAATAAAAAATTAAAAATTACATAAATAAAGGTAAAAAAGACAAAGCCATTTGTAATAAATGTTGTGAATGTAAATGTAAAATCGACCAATAATAAATCCAAGACATGGAAAAGGGGTGATAATGGTAATTTTTTGAATTTATATAAAATAACCAAAATAGGAAACATAAAGAAATATCGAATGAGACCTAATACAAAACTAATTTGCCTAAAAATTAAATTATGAATCTAAACCACCAAATGAATCACAATCATATGTATACAAAACATATAAATTACAAACATAACAATAAATCGCTAACCAAGTAAACAAGTTAAACTAAACCAACGATTAGATAAATACAAAATAAGGAATGAAAAATATGAAAATGCATAATTTTAACAATGTACCTTGAGATAGAGACTTGGCAAAGGATAATGTCGGAACAGACAACCTCTTTAACCCTAGTTTATCTGCTTAACATTCCCCAAACAATGACAAACTTTAATAACATACATTCTCAATAACAATGACTATAATAATGGAATAACAAATTGCATATAAATCTTGACGAACCAGCAGTATCACTAGGCAGCAGTGGGAGATATAATAAAATGGTCCTCTAGGGCCCGAATTAGGCTTTATTCAACGGGAACACCTTCCTTGTAATGGATTTTTCGAAGTATATTCTCCATATATTTCACATGAATTGCAAATTTGATCTCAGATGTTGGGATATTAATCTTTATAGCATCATATTCTTTATAGGATTCCTCCCCAAGACTCTACAAAGTATTTGTACATTCCTCATCAAGACGTTTAATCTCCATTTCTCTAGCCCCCTCATTCATATTAAGTCGCATCTCTTTAGATATAGCAGTAAGTTCTTTTTTCCTCGCCTTTACTTTATCATTGAGTCTCTTTGTGGCCATTGCCGAATATGAGTCTATCGGGTTTCCTGTTTGTGTCCCCACAAAGTTGTAATTTTCGTTGAAGAGTCCAACCTTGGAGTATCCCAGAGTAAGATCTAACCTATGTTCAAAGTAGGTCATATCGGTACTGTAGCAAGCCATAACAGGTTGGTCTCCATTGTTCAGGAGCTCAGAAGAGCAAACTCTGTCCGTTTCTATTACCCAATAATATCTAATAGGATGACCATAATTACCAAGAATCTGGAGCTCTTTTCCATCGGGAGCGAAAATCTATTTATCGTCTGCTGTTGAGCATTTATCTGCCACAAGCAATAATATATCATATTTTAGCTCACAAACTGCAATTTTGCAAGTGCGTCTAATCTTTGGATCATCGTAAAAGTAAGCACCCAATTGCTCTTTCATTTGTGTTTGAAACATCCATGACAGTACAGTAGCGAAAGTATGTGCTACAGATAACACCAGAGTTTTGTCAAATTTCTGACCTATAATAGTTCCAGAAAACAGTGCTTCCTCTAAGCTAATTAATACATAAGCCTTTTTCAATTTGTCTTCCTCTAAGCTAATTAATACATAAGCCTTAGGGGAAACACTATTTTCTGAAACTATTATAGGTCAGAAATTTGATGAGACTCTGGTGTGTGTTATCTGTAGCACATATTTTTGCTATTGTATTATCATGGATGTCTCAAATACAAATGGAATAACAATTGGGTGCATACTTTTACGATAATCCAAAGATTATATCCACTTCCAAGATTGCAGTTTGTGTGCTAGAATGTGATATATTATTGCTTGTGGCATATAAATGCTCAACAACAAACAATAAATTGATTTACACTCCTGATAGAGAAGAGCTCCAGATTCTTGGTAGTTATGGTCATCATGTTGGATATTATTGGGTAATAGAAACAGACAGAGTTTGTTCCCATGAACAATAGAGACTGACCTGCCATGGATTGTTACAGTACCGATATGACCTACTTTGAACATAGGTTAGATCTTACTTTAGGATACTCTGGGGCTGGACTCTTCAACGAAAAATGCAATTTTGTGGGGATATAAACAAGAAACCCGATAGACTCATATTCGGCAATGGCCATAAAACGACTCAATGATAAAGTGGAGGCGAGGAAAAAAGAACTTAATGCTATATCTAAAGGGATGCGACTTAATATGGACGAGGGGCCTAGAGAAATGGAGATTAGACGTCTCGATGAGGAATGTACAAATACTTTGTGGAGTCTTGGGGAGGAAGCCTATAAAGAATATGATGCTATAAAGATTAATATCCCAAAATCTGATATCAAATTTGCAATTCATGTAAAATTTGTGAAGAAAGAAGATACTTCGAAAAATTCTTTAAAAGGAAGGTGTTCCAGTCGAAGATAGCCTAATCCAGACCCTAGATGACCATTTTATTATATCTCCCACTGTTGCCTAGTGATATCGCTAGTTTGTCGAGATTTATATGCAATCTGTTATTATAGTCATTTTTATTGAGAATGTATGTTGTTAAAGTTTGTCATTGTCTGGGCAGTGTTAAGCAGATACAAAAAAAATTGAAAGTTATTCAAGGTGAACATCACAGATTCACCATCCAATGATGCATAGAAAATGCAACAATAAACAAGAACGAAGGAGGAAATCATAGAGATGAAGAGGCCAGTGAGGTGTATGAGAATGAAAGTTAATGGTAGTTTTTATCTCTAACGGGCAGAATGCAATTACCGAGATCAGTTTTATACCAAATGTTGAACTCTTGGATAATATACGTGTTTCTTCCAATGAAAATCATTCATAATATTCAGTCTCGTTTTCTTTGGGAAGGTTCTTTGGATAAATGTTATCATAAAGTTGCTTGGAGTCAATGACGTTTGCCAAGGGAGGAGAATGGAGGAGGGTGGCCTGGGTTTTAAAAATATTGTTGATTGGAATAATGCAGCAATTTTATTTTAGATTTGGTGTATCATTCAATTTAAAGCGTCTTCTATATTGATCTCTTGGGTAAAAACGGTGTTTCTTGAGGAGGAAACTTTTTTGGACTATGGACATTCCTGCTAAATGTCCTTGGAGACTCAGGAAAATTCTGCAAGTCCGCTCTGTGGCTTCTCAATATGTTGATTGTTCTCCTGGTAGAAATTATTGTATTTCCTAGGGTGGCCTTGGTTTTAAAAATATTGTTGATTGGAATAATGCAGCAATTTTATTTTAGCTTTGGTGTATCATTCAATTTAAAGCATCTATATTGATCTCTTGGGTAAAAAGGGTGTTTCTTGAGGAGGAAACTTTTTTGGACTATGGTCATTCCTGCTAAATGTCCTTGGAGACTCAGGAAAATTCTGCAAGTCCGCTCTGTGGCTTCTCAATATGTTGATTGTTCTCCTGGTAGAAATTATTGTATTTCCTAGGGTGGCCTTGGTTTTAAAAATATTGTTGATTGGAATAATGCAGCAATTTTATTTTAGCTTTGGTGTATCATTCAATTTAAAGCATCTATATTGATCTCTTGGGTAAAAAGGGTGTTTCTTGAGGAGGAAACTTTTTTGGACTATGGTCATTCCTGCTAAATGTCCTTGGAGACTCAGGAAAATTCTGCAAGTCCGCTCTGTGGCTTCTCAATATGTTGATTGTTCTCCTGGTAGAAATTATTGTATTTCCTAGGGTGGCCTTGGTTTTAAAAATATTGTTGATTGGAATAATGCAGCAATTTTATTTTAGCTTTGGTGTATCATTCAATTTAAAGCATCTATATTGATCTCTTGGGTAAAAAGGGTGTTTCTTGAGGAGGAAACTTTTTTGGACTATGGTCATTCCTGCTAAATGTCCTTGGAGACTCAGGAAAATTCTGCAAGTCCGCTCTGTGGCTTCTCAATATGTTGATTGTTCTCCTGGTAGAAATTATTGTATTTCCTTATGGCATGATCCTTGGGTAAACCATACTCCTTTAGTTCATACCTTATGCTTTTGGATTATATTGTGAATCGACCTCTGATGGCCCTCTGGGATCCATTATGATGGATAATCAGTGGTGTGTTCCTCAATCTAATCATGTTCCTTTGTTCGATTGTGAATCGACCTCTGATGGCCCTCTGGGATCCATTATGATGGATAATCAGTGGCTCCTCAATCTAATCATGTTCCTTTGTTCGCTCTTAGGCAACCTTTGATGCTTTTGTAATGAATTACTAGAGCATTTATTTTTCATCTGTAGCTACTCTCGAACTATTGTTACAGGCTGTGACCTGACCTTACCTCAAAACTGGCGAACAAACAAACCAACAAGTATGGGCTTATATGGCTGGGAATAATGCTCTAAATCAGTTGCATAAATTGTTGTCTTCCTCTGTCTATTACATTTGGATGGAGCAAAACAATAGTGTGCATTTGACTCAAAATTCAAGAATTCCCTAGAGGACCATTTTATTATATCTCCCACTGGCTACTGTTGCCTAGTGATATTGCTGGTTCTTCGAGATTTATATGCAATTTGTTATTCCATTGTTATTGAGAATGTATGTTATTAAAGTTTGTCATTGTCTAGGGAATTTACTTCCTAAATTCTGATGATACGCAAATTATTAATTTCATTATCATCCTTAATCTTGTTGTGTAGATAGTAATCATGTAATCATGCTCAGTTATCATTCAAATCATGCACAGTCCTTCTCATATACTTTATGCACATCTTTGTTGAAGTTTACTTCGAGTTTTGTGTCTGATCAAGGAAATCTTTTCATGAATATATCTGTGATGTTATGGGTGGACTGGGAAACCTTGACCTTTTCTGTTCCAAATGCAATGAACCTTCTAAGAAGCAAATAACAGGGTGATAGGGTGATATTTGAGTAGTAAAGTTTCCTGAATGAGAATACTCAAATTGCATATTAAAATTGCATATTAGAAGTCGTATATAAATCTGTCTTAAAAAGGTTTGCAAGAACCTACCCAATATTAATATTTTGTTAACAATTTCTTATATTTTTTCATGTTACGAATCATAATATGATTTATATATTTTATGTATATTTTAATATCAATATTTATCCTCAAAGGTACTATCTATGTTTTTGTAATATGAAATTTTAATTTTATTTACCAGTCAATAATAATAATAAATATGTAATTTATAATTGTATATGTGTTAAGATAATGATGGGAGATATGGTACTTTAAAATAATAATTTATTTATGAAGTCGATTTAATACTATTTTTTATTAATTTAATATATATTATGTATTACTGATGAAATTTGTTGTCTTTGTAATTTTTTTAAATTGTTTATTTAAAAAGTTTTTATAGTTTTTCACTCTATATTGTTTAGATTATATTTGAAAAGTTTTTATATTCTAACGTCTTTGTATGTTTTTCAATAAACTTGTTTACAACACGTCTGTAGGGTTTGCTTGTTGCATCTCACGGCTTATCTGATTGTTGAATTTCCTATATACTTGTTACGTTCTTTCTTTTTCATTCTAACAATTAGTAATTTGTAATTTACTACGTTAGTCTTGACGACCATACCACCTAAACTCCCTTGTACCAATTATATATATAGGATATAATTTTGACTATTTTCATTCATTAATTATCTACTCTATTAATTATTAATCGAGTAGATAATTAATAACCATTTCCAAACATAGTTTATATACTAAATGACTCGATAACCATTTTTACTTCATAGCCCAATCTCCATAAAATTTCTGGCCCAATCCATAACTCCATTCTATTTACATGCCTAATTCATTTTTAGTAAATTATAGGTCCAAATCCATTAGCTTAATAACCAAAAAAAGTGAGTCAAGTGATCTTTTCTATTTACATATCTTGAGTAAACAATATCAACTAATAATCCACTATTTATGCATGTATAAAATTTTGAATTATTTAACTTCCCCTACTCATGTATGTTTTCTTAATGTTTTTATTATTCTTTTTTACTTAATATTGGGGTCATATATATTTCATATTGATTAATGTTGTTTTAATTAACTCATATGATCCATCCTTCATTACACCCATTTCATATCATTTACTTCTCTGAATATGAATACATGTATTTATATAAAATTCTTTTCGTCTCTCTTTCTCTCAGATGAATGTTTTGGTGTTATGATCGTACATATTGTAACCATATTGTTAATTTTTTCGTCTCTCTTTCTCAAATGAATGGATTTGAGATTATGGATACTTTTCATTGTTAACATCTTTTCCCTTCTCTGTCCAAGCTACGCGGATAAGTCTCACCAATCTATCTTGTATTGAAAGGTTAAAAGGTGAAACAAGCAAGTATGAGCGAAAGAAATGCTCAGCAAGTTCGTTATCAAAACAGTATAGGATAATCTTAAAACATTTATGGATTTTTCAAGTAAAATCGATATTTGATGTTTGGCAATAATTTTTCGTTCCAAACTTCTGGTAACTGAATAGTTTAAAACAAAAGAAAACTATATTGGTAGTCACAGATGTCAGAACAATATCGAATGCAAGATTAAAGTGATTGTTAATTGATATCAGTGATGTGCTGATGTATTTATGCATGTATATAAATACTGATGTTACTGATTTCAATATTTTAGTTTAAAATTATGGCCAGTTGTCTGGTTTTACATAATATATATCATATTTAATTAAAATAATATATTATTTATTTAGTCGACTAGTCACGACTAACGACTAGTCAACTAGCTGGAGGTCCATCGACTCGCCTCGACTTATCAACGTGACAACCATGGTGTTTGGCATAGCTCGTTCAGTAGTATATTAAACATAATTATTCAGTTTTTGTATATTAACGAAGTTTGGCCTGGAATCATGCTCATGCTGCTCATTTATTTTTTTCTCTTAATAAAACATTTGTTTCTATCTTAGAAAAGAGTTTTAAATCCCTTTGGATGAAAGTTTAGTTTTTGATTTTTTAAATTGTTAAGATGTAATAAAATTTTAGAGTTAATAATTAGGAAAATGATAAATAAGTTCCAAGTGCTATTATTTAAATTTCATTTTGATGTGTAAATTACATAACTATCCCATATCCATAATATGGGTGAGAGTTTCATAAAAGTTATGGAAATTTTGATATGATAATATGTTTTTCTTGTTTATTTTGATTTTCGCTGATATAATATTGTACTTGTGTATGCTGCAGGGGAATTTATAATTTCAGCGGCCATTCAGTTCGTGTTCATGTTCTCTCGTAATTTATAATTTATAATTTATAGATACAAGCTTCGAAAGGTATATTTGAAACTCCCACTCTTAATATTTTATCCTTTATCAGCTGGTCTTAAGAGTATGATTTTCCCTATCATACTCTTAAGACCAGCTTCCATTTCCCAAATCATTGTTCTCTTCCTATTCTCCATTTAGGTAAAATTTCTATAATTTTGAATACAAGAAGTAGTAGATGAATGTGATTTTGAAAATTTATTGCAGAAATTTGGTTTCCGGTGATTTGACTTGAATTAAAAGAAGACGTTTGAGCAACACAATCTAACAAGAAGTCTTGATAGGACAAGAGGTAGAATCTTATGCGGATTGTTGTGTTGGTTTTCGTAAGATAATTTACTATTTACTTAATGACTTATCTCATCTCATTCTGAATTGTGATCACTTTTAGACATAGCAAATCATCTGTCTGCTTTAAATTTATTTTTTCAAAAGATGCTAAAACGTTGATTTTAGTTTCTAATCTTATGGATGTTGTAAGTTTCCAGGTCCGGAAGATAATCTTTTTTTTTTTAAAAAAAATCCAAGGAAAGTATATTCGATTGCATCACCTGTAGCTATTAGAATATACTAATACATTGCACGATTTCTAGGTTAAACAACCTATAGCTTTGGTTTAAAAAATTTAACAGTGTAACATGACAAATGGTTTTAACAATTGAATGTCCGTATGATTCTAGAAATGACATTAAATTCCTTCTCATTTCATTTAATCCAATTTTTTTTTTAAATCCTGTCCGAGCAATGGTAATAGACGTTACAATATCAATATTTAATCATGTTAATCATGTTACAAGAACTTCAAGGATCCTCTATTAATCATTATGGTAAGTTGAGAATCTGCTATCATCTTTATTATTCTAAACAATATATTAATAATGTATTTTATCCAGGACACACTTTTAGATGACACCTGATCTCATTATCTTTTGAGGCTACCACTTGTTGTAAGTCTGAATACTTACACATGTATTCGGATGGTGGATCAAGTTCGGGCAGTTGTGTGCAATAGTGTTAAATTTATAGGGATTAATTATTTATATGCGGATATCCAAAACTATTTTGGATATAATTAGAGATAATTTATTGACAAATATTTAAGAACATACAGATGGTTACTTAAAACTTCTAAGATAATATATTTGTGGTTGTTCAGTATGGTTCTATAGAGATCTTAAAAACCATTCGGGTATTTATTGAAGTTTGGCTACGTCTATATTATACAAGTGGAATGTCCCATTGTCATATACTGATTGTAAGCCACTGTTGATCATGTTCCAAACTAGTGTAGTGGTGGCTTCTTGGCAACAACTTAACTGGTTAGGTTCGTGATCAAATATATGTGCACAACTGAAACGAAACCGAAAACCGGTAAAAATTAATAAAATGGAACCATTTTAAATGGTTCGGTTCTGATTATACGTTACAACAGAACCAAACCCTGATTACATATTAGTTTATCTACATATTTACGTTGTTCTTCCCTATTACTTGCGATCAAATATGTGTGTGTCTTTCATGTGTTTTGAATATTTTATGAAATCATATATATTGGGTATGGATATGTCATGTAAGACTCTTCATTTTTGTTGTATTTGTGTTGGGATAATTGTGGCACTGATTTAAGCATAGTTTTGTAAATATGATGTGGTGAGCAAGTCCAACGCACGGTGTAAAATGACTAGCTATTTCTATAATTTGACACCAAAAAGTGTTTTTTGGTGCTAAAATAAAACTTCAACTCCAATGCTAATTTTATTTTGCAACCAAATATTTCCAAGTTTAGCTAAGTTTTGTCTCTTTCTCCTAAATTTCTTACTACTTAAAGCAAACCAACATGCATTTACTTAGCAAAAAAAAACCAGCATGCATTTCATTTATAGTTATTTGATGATGTGGCTAAATGCATTCTTGGTTTCAAATATAGAACCAAGTATGCATTTATGCATATTTGCATTCAAGTATAGAACCCCTTTGTAGTTGAGTTTTTTAGCATTTGGTTTCAAATTATAGAAATAGAACCAATTTTAGCATTGTATTGGACTTGCTCTGATATGTTCACTAGTTTATACTTGCTTTGTTGTTGTATTTATGTATGCAGGATGAGTGACAACTTTGTGAAAGTAATTTACCATTATGGGGAAATAATGTAATGGCTTGACAACAAAGTTAAGTTATGGTTTAATTGGTGGTGCACTTGATGTGTTAGAAGAAAACTTTGATCTTGATCCCTTGTCTCTAGTGAACTTAGTTGCATATGCTAAAGATTTAGGATATTTAAAAGTGAACAGAACATGGGTTCAAGGTAATGATTTAGGAGATTTTCTTGAGTTGGTCGATGATTTGAAAGTAGGAGAGATTGTTAATAACCTACCAAATGGACGGAGTTTAGATATGTTTATAAATGTAGTTAAGGAGGCAAAAGAACCGATAAAAATGAGGTTGACGTTCAAACGGGCTTGGAGGCTATAAGGGAGGGTGAGTGTGATCCTATATTAACCGATGATGATGATGAAGAGCTCTTGCAAATAAGAAAAAGTGTGAGGGATGCAGAGAGGGATGAATTATACGCTAGTAGCAGGAAAAATGAGAGAAGGGGGAAGGCCGTAGAAGTTGATACTGAGTTTGAGTTTGTGAATGATACTGATCATGTTCAAGAAAATTTGGGTGATGACCATGATGAAAATGGGAGTGAAGGGACAGGTGATGATTCTGAAGTGAATTCTGAATATTATGACAGTGACAAAGTTGGGTAGTATATTATTGCTATAGACGAGGAGTCTGACAGTCCACTAACTAGAAGTAATGGGAAAATCTATTTTGATGAATCATCAACCATTCCCAATATTCACTTGGAATGGTATTTGAGAATGTTAATCACTATAAGATGTCAATCTGTAAGTATGCTGTGATGAAAAGAGTTGGATTAAAGCTTGTAAAGAATGAGGGTATGAAGGTAGGGTGCAATGCATACCACCATGCCCATGGACTGTCTACACTAGCATCGAAGCAAATGATAACAGTTTTATGATTAAAACTTGCACATCTAATCATAGATGTCCGAAGCAAGACTTGCAACTAGAAAATGGTGAAGGATACACTATTATTAGTGATATGCAGAAGTTTGCAAAATCTTTCTTTTTTCCTCTTGTAAAAACAATAATTGATACTTATATCATGTTTCTACATATTAAGATCAGATTTTGCATTTCCTTCTACTTTTCTGCATTTGGTTCACAACTTTGCAGTTTCCACATTGTATGTTTTTTCAATAATTCCAGTAGTGCTAAATTAGTTCCTGGTATGGAAACTAGATGCATATTATAACAAAAAAAACGTGTCACTTTGTTTTGTATTCGATTTTATATTTGTAAAATACTGTGAAGTAGGATAACGTTTGTTTTAAGCATTTTGATGTCAAAAGATGCATATGTAATAAATTTCACTTTGAGTACACTCAATTTATGGAGGGATTTTGATTTTATTCCCGTAAGCTTCCACAGCTGAAGCTCCAGCACTAGAAATAAGCTTTCCAAGAGAGATGATAAACCCATCTTCTTCTTCTTGTTTTTCTTGTTCTTCATTTGGAATCAATGGTGGCCTGACTGATAAACCCTTCCTGTATAGAGATATTATAGTTGTAAACTATAAACTCAACACCCTTTACGCTGCCCTTTTTATTACTTAAAGCTAGAGGGGGTACGATTAGGTACTCTCACCCTTATTTTATTTACATTTGTTTATGTTTTAGATCTTGAAAGTTTGTGAGACATTCATGTTCTTGACAAACATCCTTCAGCTATTGGGCTCTAGTAGTAATATTTTATTATACACACCCTCTTAAGGATTTTGCACATTTCTAATTCCTCATTATATGCAACAACATTAGGACTTATTTGTTCTCTTTACGGGATATCGAGGATCTGAATCTTGTCAAAAATAATATGGGCGTGCGCGACTGTGTTTCACTAGGAAAAAAATATTAGTACTTCCTCATGTGACATTTCTATTTTTGTTATTTATACTTTTGTTTGTATGCTAATTGCTAACCTGCTCAGATCTGCATTGTCTATTACTAGAATATAATTATAATACTATTTTGTCACATGCTAGTTAACACAGGAGTATATAAGTAGTAGACAGCATTGAATAGTAGATATACATAATCTCGCAAAACTGAATAATATTTTCTGGAAAAAAATATTCGATGCGAAAGAATACAAGATAAATGTAGGGAGTTTCTTGAAGAATTTCCACTGCAATGGAGAGTATAACATTTCAAACTTTGATACAATACACTCTTGCTTTGTGCATTAAAACACTTAATTGAACATGCATCTCAAACAATCACTACATTCCCTTCAATGAAATTATATTATACCTGCTATACCCTTGACCCCTAAGTTTGTAATTATGGTACCTCCTATATGATGGGATAATTTGATACATCAAAACTTCACGAATGTATGTACTCAGCTAGCGTAAGGATTACCCTTGGAATTAATCCGAGAGCGAGAAATAGAACGACGGTCATATACAGTATTACCGTAGTCCAAAGGCTTTATAACAACAGATTCCTGTGGCTTGTCTTGCTCCTGAACTGCTCCGAACACAACCTCATTTGTTTTCACAGCACTCTGCTCATAGTATGTCTCAGGGGTGGATGAGAAATGACGATGGTGATTCTGTTGTTTCTGTGTCTGTGCTGACTGTTGCTGTTGCGATTCTCCATCCAATCCACTGTAAAATTTGCGGCTTTGTCGAAATTGTTGCATTTTTTCAACATCCTGGGACATGAATGGATATGTTTTTCGTGGAGTAGGAGTTCTTGTGTCAATAGAGGGCGGCTCCTCTTCATCTGGTATTACAAAACTGTCCTGCACTGGCCAAGTATTTGAATACTTGTGTTCTTGCTGATATTCTTGCTGGTCTGGATACTGATGGTTTGGATGCTTCTTCCTAAGCCCAGGAAATATCCCGCCCAATATTTCCACAGCTGAAGCTCCAGTGCTAGAAATAAGCTTTCCCAGAGATGCGATAAAGCCTTCTTCTTCTTGTTTTTCTTGTTCGTCTTCATTTGGAATCAATGGTGGCCTGACTGATAACTTCAAAGGCTTTTGGTCTAGGACAGAAGCATGGCTCGTTTCTGTTGTAGTCTGATCCTGCAAAATTAAGCATATATAAGAAAGTATTCTGTTTCTCAAATTAAATAAAAGGGATATCATTTGCATTATGATGATCCTAATGAATTTTCAGCACATATTTGATAAAGACCAATATATTTATATAAGGTAAATGGTTAAGTAATCATTTGAACTCACATTTTGAGAAGATACGATTGAACCAACCCTGCGTTGTAACAATGCTAACATGTAACCAAAGAAGCCTGCTGCTAATAGCACAGCAATTCCTGTATAGAGATATTATATGTCTTGTAGGTATTCTTTAGAGATATTATACGTTTTGTAGATATTCTTCAGTTCATATTGTTATATGTATATAAATGCAAGTGAGTTGGAGAGATTAGTATACCAAGAGGAAAGCCACTGTTGTATTGATAAGCGCAATCATCAAAGGGAAGTTGGATTTCACGGATTGCCTTGTATCCTCTGTCAATGACAAGGAGGGAGCAACTGCTTCCAATGTAAACCACATCAAAATCACTTGAAAATTTTGCATCTTCACTTCGTCCATCAACATGTCCCCCTCCTTTACCCGATTTGCCTCCGGCAATTGTTGTAACCCCTGGATTGATCAAAGTATCAAATTAACTATTACTAAAGCTGAACTGTTTCCACTTGTAAACTCTTTGCCACTGCATCCCAGTGACTACACTCCAGTCATAGTCATATAACACAACTTGTGAACCGCAGTCATCGTACAGGTCAAAATGACCGAGAACCCCCCCTCCCACTCTTTCCTCATGTATATACATGAATTAAAATGATAAAAATATAAAATCTGTCCGCACAAATACATACTAGAAGAATGAATAACACATACCTGAATCACTTATCTTCCGAATTGCAGTGTTCACAGTGTCTGCAACATATATATTTCCTCTGTCATCCACAGTAAGCCCCTTTGGATGGTTCATCCTTGCCTCTCTAGGTTTCCCGTCTATATGTCCATAGTATCCCTCGGCAGATCCAGCAACAAGTTTCGGTCTGGTAACTGCAGTGTTCCCCGAATACACAGTTAACACGCTTACCGATTAGGGTTAAAAATTGGGGGAAATGTGAAACAACATAATAAGAACAACAATTGTGAGAAAACAGAAAGATGCTACAGTTTCGTCTAAAGAATACTAGATTTGTAAAAAGAGATACAGCTTAATTCTGATAAACAAGAAAGAAGGTTTATACATTAAAGTTGAAGAGATGCCTCAATATAATGCAGCAAAAGATACATAATAGGCACCTAATCCAGTGAAAGGTTGCATTTAATTAATGGTAAATCTTCAAGCACTTCATACATCTAATACCATTTGTTAATGCAAGTATGGAAGATTTAAAAAGTTAGCTAGAACTTCAGCAGAAAAGAATATCACAACAAGCTGCCAAATTGTACAATCCCCAACTCGAAACACCTAATAGTCTTATATTGGTTGCTGAGGCTATGCTTATTGGACAAAAAACAAAAACCAATAAGCTTCCGAAAGCTGTCATCGTCATAAAATCTAAACAAATACAAATCCACCAATCAGAGCAAATGCTTCTACAAACTAAAACCAAACATAATCAATCAAGAAAGAATCAAAATCACATTTACTTACATTGTGACAAAGAGGAGGAGATCTTATAAAGATTACTATTCGCAGAATCCAAAACCAAAAGCTCTCCACTCGACAAAATCTCTACAGTATAAGGCTCAATCCCAAGCTTACTTCCATCGAAAACTGTCTCAACAGTGTACCCACTCTCAAACTTCATCAATGGACGGCCAGTAATTGCTAAACACAAATAAATAAATAAAACCCCAACTGCTCAACATTCATAAATACATACATCAAAAATGAAAAAACCCACATCAAGAATCAAAGGGCCAAACCTGTTTTTGTTGTAAATTTGAGTGATAACATCCATTTCATAATCATAGTTACAGCATTTGAAACTAGCCCATTTACAATCTCTGCAATTAATCAATAAATTACACACAACCCAACATTAACAATCAAGATTTAAGCTCAAATCAAACTAAAACACTGAATCTTGAAAATGTAACATACATATAGACACAAATTTAATGTAAGTATACTCACTTGCAGGTGAAGAAGCTGAAGAAGCTGCAAAAGACCCAGCAAAAAGAACCAAAAGGGTCAGTGTAAAAACAATCACATTCTTGCTAAAACCCATAATTATTAAGAAATTTCAAGAAATGGGTCAGAAATAAAACAAGATTTTAAGTTTGCATTTGAGTAGAAACCCTAGTGTTTTGTGAAGAAAGTGTAGTGAAAGAGTGGCTTTTTGTTGGCTTTTTTTTTTTTAATTTTTCAAGAAAAGTGGTAGTGGGTATATTTTTAAAAAGAGAGTAAAGTTTGAAGAGATAGAAAAGAATGAAAGAGACAAAGAAAAAAATTAAGGGGAGGGACCAGGGTACATTAGAGTCCAGTGGTTGTAGTAGTGAAGGAGTGAACTACACTATGATCTGTATTGTGTATTTGTGTGTACATGTAATTGTATATTGTGTACATTGTTTTGGTTGGTCTGTAGAGAATTTGATAAAGTTTGTTTTAGTGAGAAATGCCAAAATGTTAAGCTGTCTCTTGGATTTTATTTTTGTTGGAGTTATAAGTTTGTGTGATTAGATTTTGTAACGGGTAAGCGGGTATTTATGATTGTTATCGTAATGTTTAGTATGAATATTGATGATTGAACGGGTATTTATGAAAACAGTCTCTTTACGTGTTTGAATTGTACAACTTTTTTGAGATGTTTAGGACGGATATTTATGAAAACGGTTTTTTCAAAAATATAGTGGACATACTGTTAGGTAAATTTTATTTGTAATGTGAAAGTGAGTTGAATACTTGCCGATGGTATTCAAATTATTCCGGACTTGCAATGATAAACAAACCAACCAGTGATATGTTGGCTACTCTAGCCCTATTATGCCCCCCACAAAAGCACAATAATACTTCGTTGAATGGCAAAAAGATCACTCAATTTAGGCTAAATTTGCAGGTAAATCATTTAACACAAAAAATTTGTAATCAAATTACTTAATTGTTTAAAATTTTCAATTATGTCATTGTCGTTAAAAACTGTTAAAAATCAAATGAAAATTTAACGTGAAATGCTGATGTGGCTCATTAATAAATAAAAAAGTATTCAACTCAAAAAAAATTGCAATCAAATCATTAAACTATATATTTATTTTATCTTTTTAATGAAAATACTTGATTTGTTTTTGGGATAAAATTATTTATATATAAAGTTATACTAATTTAAAAAGTATTTTTTTGAACCAAATTTAAAATGCATTTAGTTTGTATAAAAATAATTAAGAAAACAACACATCACTTGGGTTATTTTAATTTATAAAGTATTTAATTTATAATTTGTAATATAAATATAATGTATGTGACATAAATAATTTTTTTTAATAATACTAATTTACACTAGTAGTGAAATTATTAAAAGACTTAAGGATATATACACAAATTTGATTATTTTTTACAATATAAAGTAATATATATATATATTATTTGATATAAAAATTTAAACAACCACAAATTTTGTGACCCACTTGCAAGTTTAGTATAAGTTAAGTGATTTTTTGAAATTTAATTCTTTATTTTACATATCATTTTCTTACGTGGCAAGTGAGGTGAACCGACAAAACAATATTTAACGGACTTCCGTTAAATTCAAATTCAACTTAACGGGCGTAAATATTTTTATATGTTTAGTGATTAGATTGCAAGATTTAATTGATTGAATAATGTAATTGAAAATTTTTTGAGTTTGATGATTCATTTGTAAGTTGAACGTCAGTTAAGTGATGAAAATGTCATTTAACCCCTCCAACAATGGCAATGGCGCTGGCTTCTTGAAGTTGTGGTTCTTGAACTATATTGCTGCTCTTCCAAAATTCAATTATTGAGTTTTCAAGTATTATGTTTTCGGGTTAATTATCAAGTTGATCACTAAAGTGGACTTAAAAGTATTAAGTTGGTCACTAAACTGAAAACGGTCTTAAGCAGGTCGTTAAAGTTAGTTACAGGTACATTCTGTTATGTAACTTACTTTTTTTCTGGACGAAAAATACTAATATTCATGCTGATTTTTTCGATTTTATGGTCTGAAATGAATATGTTATCCTACCATATTGATATCATATCAATTTTTTTTAATATATTATCATTTTTAGTCTAAAAAAAGTGAGTTATTTAACAGAATGTACCCGTAGTCAACTTTAATAGCCTGTTTGAAACCATTTTCAGTTTGGTGATCAACTTGATACTTTAGATTCACTTCAGTGACCAACTTTTCTTAGGAACTTCTACAGCACATTTTATAAATTCAACAATTCCATTTTCAGTACTTTACAAGTCATAACATTTCCAATGAAATGTGTCGGCATCCCTCTGTTGTATGTCAGAACGCTTTTATTTGTGACCCATCTGGCCATATATGATCATTGTGCTCTTTTCAAAATAGAAGTGCTAATGAAAAATTATATGGTTAGAAATTAGAATGGTTTCGTACAAAAGTTTTGGTTTACAACAAATCATACATTTATACTGAAATAAAGTGTGCCTATACAGTGAAATACTGAAATGGTGACTTCCAATCAGAAACCCCAGCTCTCTATCTTAAACATCAGCAGACTTTATACTCTGTAGCACAATTTGCTTCGAAGATGTTGTGATGCCAGATTGTTTGGTTAATCCCCACCGAGCATTAGTGGTATAAGTTAAGATTTGATGCACAAAAGACCTCCTCTACACCAAAACAATGTACATGCAGGCACCACAACTGCCTACCTCAGACGAAATTGTCAAAAGAAACTTTGACATGTGGTGATGGTGTTGGCTTTGGACTTGAAGCGTTAGCAAGGCCTTGGAGCAGCTTCACGACTTCAGCACTGTCATCAAGATAAAATTTAGCTTTGCTTGGCTTTCTCCCAACAGTGCAGGCAAAGACCTCCGGAGCAGGGATGGATGGGGATGCCACTGTCCTTAAGATGCTCTCGAACATATCCTCGTCTGATTTGTCATCTCCAATACATACAACAAAATCTGGAGGCTTTCCACTACTGACCATAGTTGACAGAACCTTCTCGGCAACCAACCCTTTGCTTATGCCCTACATATCGTTAGATTATACAAGTGAAGTTATGCCATGTAATATATATATATGCTTTCTAATACAACCATACACTGTATGCTTTCTGATAGAATTCGCTGTTGTGACTAGTGTTTCTCCCTCGTATTAGAAGGGCTTATCCCATGCTACAAGCCTACAACTTCTAGTCTTTATTTTCTGTTTACTTTGTTATTCTTTCATAATTGTTGGGCACTTCTATACTAAAACCAACACACACATGTAGTACATATTACATATACTGTATATATATATATATATATATATATATAGAGAGAGAGAGAGAGAGAGAGAGAGAGAGTTTTATACCTGTGGCTTAACTTCGACAATATACTGGCCTCTTTTAACAAGTGCGGGTTCATTTGCAAGGACCTTCTCCAAATGATCCAACAATTCTTTTGCTTGGCAGGATCCGAAGTCAGGATCTGCATCTTGATGATGCCACACCAGAGCACTCTCCTTAGTTTCTACGTAGGAGCCATCTGTTGATTCCGTGTAGAGTTTCATGATAGGCTCTACAATTTCTTTCCACTCAAGATCTATGGCCAAGGGACTGCGCTCCCAGTCTGAAATCTTGCTCCACCTGCATGATATTGATTGAGGAAACATATATATGATAGAAGGGCATACTCACGTAGCTTCAAAACTTTAAAAAGCACAAGTGAAAGGCTGTCTGAAGGAAAAGAATACCTTATAAAGTAACCATGTTCAGCAGCTATTCCTAGCCTTTCGCATGGAGCAAGCCACTCACTCAAGGAACTTTTACCTCTTCCACTAACAATAAAAACTGTGTTGTTGGGATCATTGCACAGAGTATTGATAGCGCGAATAACTTCAGGGGTAGGGCATTTATTGATAGATGACTGAGGGACAACAGTACCATCATAATCCAGAAATATTGCCCTCCTACTAGACCTTTTATATGGCGGTACAATATAATCGATAGACAACTTTCTAAAACTTGGGGAAAGAGAAACCACTCTAAAACCCAGGCCAAATCCAATGCCCCAGCAACGCTTACTATAATGATCTTTACAGGCTCTCTCAAGATCTTGCAGAAAGCTTCGAGCCCAATAAGCTACATCATGGGAGCTAACATACCGATAGTGTTTCTCATGTCTCATTTGCCTCTCATTATCAGGCATAGTGATAGCAGTATACATAGCCTCGGCAACTGAATCAATATCCCATGGATTAACTCTGATTGCTCCACTTAAAGATGGCGAGCATCCTATAAATTCAGACACAACAAGCATGCTCGTACGAGGAGAGTCCTGCTTGACACCCTTAGCTTCATCTATATGTGGAGATCCATTCCTACAAATTATATACTTGTAAGGTACTAGGTTCATCCCATCCCTCACAGCATTCACAATGCAACATTCTGCCATGGCATAATACGCACTCTTCTCGTAACGAGCCACATGACGATCAATGAGAACTACTGGTTCATAGTCAGGAGAACCATACATTTCATTTATTCTAGTGGCAGTTGAATATGTCTCGCGTTTCACTTCCTGTACATCCTTTCCTGAGCTTCTGGCAGGATTCACGATCTGAATTAGAACTAAGTTTCCCTGTAATTCCTGATGCTGCTGCAACAGCTGTTCAAAGGCTAACAATTTAAGACTAATGCCCTTAAATATATCCATATCATCAATGCCAAGAATGACCTTTTTCCCCTTATATTTCTCTTGAATTTCTTTGATTTTGGTATATGTAGAGGGAAGACTTAATACAGATTCGAGTCTACCCAAATGGATTCCTACAGGTAGAATTTTTATAAACACAGTGCGGCCAGAGTAATCAAGTCCAATGTGTCCTCTTTTAGATTCATAATAAAGGCCCATCATTCTACTACAGCACGACAGGAAGTGACGAGCATAATCAAATGTATGGAACCCGATTAGATCACAGTTGAGTAATCCTCTCAAAATCTCATTCCTAACCGGGAGTGTGCGATATATCTCAGATGAAGGGAATGGACTGTGCAGAAAGAATCCAAGCTTGACTCTGTTGAAGTGCTTCCTTAAGAAAGTAGGAAGAACCATTAGGTGATAATCATGTACCCAAATATAATCATCCTCGGGATTTACAACTTCCATAACCTTATCGGCAAATATTTTATTTGCAGAGACATAGGCCTTCCAGAGCACACGATCAAACCTCTCGCCATGGTCTGGGGACATAGGAAGCATGTAATGAAACAGAGGCCATAACTGTTGCTTGCAGAAACCATGATAAAATTTCTTATGCAGATCATGCGGAAGATAAGTTGGCACACATTTGAAATTGTCCATCAGTTGTTGTGCAACTTCATCCTGTTCACTGACATCTACTTCTACTTTTAGGGACCCCACATATATAACTTCAGTTTCTGGGGAAAACCCATCCCTTAGCTGCAAATATAACGAGTCCTCATCCCTGGTAAAAACCCATTTGTTTGTTTCTAAATCCTTCTGTGCATTAATAGGCAGCATATTTGTTACAATAATTTTTCTCTCACGGGAAGCACTGCTATCTGAATCTGCGTCATTAAATCTGCAGCCATCTACATCAGGTATAACCCCAGGAGTAGTCATCACCCTTGGAAGAGCTCTAGGGCTTGGAATTTGAGGAATGTCCAGTAGGTTTCCAGAAGCCAAACTAGCAAAGTTCACACAAGATCTTGAGTCCATAATTTGCGAGAAGGGTTTTTGTAGTTAACTAGCCACAACTAGAACCAGTATGTTTTCAAGGAAAATGAGATCCAACTTTCCTGTAAAATAATATACAAAGATGCATCACAAAGTTAAGCATTTCATATACTTGGTCCCCAAAAGATTACAACATGTTAAATAATGTCGAATTGCGAATGTTAAATAATGTTGAATTCCATATATGTAAATTACATATATGTTGCCATGTAGTTAGTCTGAACAAAACAGGATTAGTGCCAGTTGTCACTCAGGAAGTCTAGCAAGAAGGTCATCAAGTCGGCTAATAATATTCACTCCATATCTCCTAAAGCTATATGAGTACACCTTTTTGCAATCTATTCATGCATACTGTTGTGCAAGCAAAGAATGTAAAACCTTACGACCAGTCGACCATCATATTGGCATAAATCCAGAAAAAAATAATTCAATGAAGACAAGAAAAAATGAAAGGCGTTCATACAAAACACTTCATTAATCAGTCAGGACTGAAAAGAGAGTCAGGAAACCAAAAGCAAAGTGTAGAAAAAGAAACAGATACAAGAGCTCAGAGCTGCACATTTGGTCATAATCACGAGAGCTACATAACTGCAAAAAAAATGCATGGGAGAGAACAAAGTTCAAACGACAAGAGGCCACAAACGTGAACTGACTAATAGTTAGTAACAGAAGAATGGGGACATGTCAGTTTGCTCAACTGACCAATGTATAGTCTAATTAGCTGGCCTCCTTCGAAAAATTAAGTGATAAAAATTCTATCATAAATTCATGATAAAAACGCAATTTCGAAATGAAGTGACGAGACAATTAGACACGCAAGATCAAGAAAACAAGTTTGGGTTATCAGTTATGTTCAACGAACAGATGTGTATATAGATTTACCTTGATGTATTGAATTGGATATCACTTAACAAAACTGTGAGAAACGGATATCCAAACTGCAACATAAACATGTACACCAAGAAAAAATTAACAAAAAAAACACTAGTTCCTTGTCACCAAAATGCATCCTACACAATACTTCGCAATGAGCATCTTCCTTAACCAAACAAATACACCCTCAACCACATCATTCATTCCGCAACCAATAAACATCGACACGAAACTGCTCCTACTGCCAAAAGAGGTAGAAATTCACATTTTTACCTCCCCATCTACTTAAAAAAACTAATTTCATCGAAAAATATGTCAATTACCCAACATAAAACTCCCAGAACAACATCAAAATACAGACCTAAAAATTCCATTTTTCCCCTCCCTTCAATCATCTTCACAAACTGTTACATAAATACAATCATAAGCACACAACAAAATCTTAAACACAATTAAAAAAAACAAGAAACACATAATAATTAATAAGCACATAAACAATCAAAAACAAGATTAAGCACAACACTATCTACAAGTACACACATCTATATCACATAATAAACTAAACCAAAATAAAAACATAAAAATCAAACCAACCCAAAAGCTCAAACTCACCTCAAAGCTAAAATCACCAATCTCCTGAAAAAAAAGACAAATTAAACAAAGTACATATATACACAAATTAATTAAATAATTCAACTTGGGTATCTTAATATGCAAAAAGAAATTTAAAAATGAGCAAAAGGGCAGTAGTAGATCAGATAAAGCAGTGATCTTGACAGCTAACTCACCGGAGATGGCCGGAAACAATCTGAAAATGCAAAAAGACGGCAGACTTGTCTGAAAATGAAAGGTTTTTATGTGGGTGGTGCTTAAATGGAAGGAAGAAAATAAGGGAGACAATGTGAATGTGGGTTAAACTATAAAGAACCAATGCAACTAAATAGTTTGAGAGAGAGAGAGAGAGAGATTTGCTTAAGAGAGAGAGAGAGAGAGACTTGTAGAGGAGAGAGAGTGGGTACTTTTGTAAGAGAGGGACAGGAGGTGAAGTCTTATCTATTGTTTTTTGTATCTACGTACATGTATACATTCATACATGTATCTCTTGTATCGTTGAATGTCTTAATAAAAAAATATTTTGATTAAATGGAAAATTAGTATTTTTTTTCTAGGTCTTGTTCTAAAATGAAATCATCAATATATCTTTATTATTTTATTTTATTATATATATAAAGAAAACCCCAGGAGCTCTAGAATCGCTTGATTTATATTTTTCTAATTTTCTAGAGGTTTTCAATTTTAATTCAATAAATTTGAATTTCTTTTTTACATTCGAATTTATAGGTAAGACATATTACCTTTTTCAATTAACTTTTAAAAAAAAATCCACTTTTAATATCCTTATTTACGTTCGAATATATAGGAAAGACAATAAATATTTAAAAAATCAATCATGTTTAGAATTTAATTATACAAATATTACCTTTTCTCTCAACTAACTTTTAAATATCAAAATTGAAATTTTCCTTTTTAATATTTTAATTTCCTTATTTAAATTCGAATTTATAGAATAGAAAAATATCAACTGCCTTTTAAATTTTTAATAATGGAGGAAACATATATACAATTTTATGATTCTTTCCTCTCTCAATTTTGATTCAATAAAATGAAACATCCTTATTTAAATTTGAATTTATATGATAGAAAAAATCTCAATTATCTTTTAAATATTTACTAACGAAGGAAACTAAATATAACTATTTATTTATTTTTCTAGAGCTCTTGAATTTTAATTTAATAAAAATAAATTTATTATTTAAATTTGAATTTATAGAATAGAAAAAATCTCAATTTCTTTTTAAATCTTTACTAATGGAGGAAACACAACATACAATTTTAATATTCTTTCGTTTCTCAATTTTAATTCAATAAAATTAAAGTTTTTTATTTAAATTTGAATTTTTAGGATAGAAAAAAATTCAATTGCCTTTTAAATTTTACTAATAAAGAAAACTAAATATAACTATTTATTTATTTTTCTAGAGCTCTTGAATTTTAATTTAATATAACTAAATTTACTTATTAAAATTCAAATTTATAGGATATAGATAATATAAGTTGTCTTTTAAATTTTAACTAATGGAGGAAATAGAATATACAATTTTAAATTATTTCCTTTCTCAATTTTAATTCAATAAAATTAAAGTTGCTTATTTAAATTTGAATTTATAGGATAGAAAAAATCTCAATTGTCTTTTAAATCGTTTTTAATGGAGGAAACTAAATATACATTTTTAATTCAATAAAATTAAATTTCCTTATTTAAATTAAAATTTATAAGATAGAAAAATATCAAATATCTTTTAAATCTTTACTATCGGAGGAAATTGATATACAATTTTAAGATTCTTTAATTTTAAGATTATTTCCTTTCTCGATTTTTATTCAATAAAATGGAAGTTCCTTATATGAATTTTAATTCACAGGATAAAAAAAAATCTCAATTTCCTTTTAAATCTTTACTAACGGAGGAAACAGAATATACAAATTTAATATTCTTTCCTTTCTCAATTTGAATTCAATAAAATTAAATTTCTTTATTTAAATTTCAATTTATAATATAGAAAAAATCTCAATTGTCTTTTAAATTTTTATTAATGAAGAAAACAAAATATATAATTTTTATTTTCTTGCCTTTGAAAAATTTACTAATGGAGAAAATTAAGTATATAATTTTAATATTCAATTTTTTATTAAGAAACTAAATTTACCATTTTAGTAAGAAAATTAAATATTAGTCAATATCATTATATACACACACATACATATATCTTTTAATATATTATTATTTTACAATGTAAAGGATGATTTAAATTAAATTTCAGATATAATAAAATTAATTAATAAATGATATAATTTATTTTGTAAATTAGTTTGTTATCTATTTTGATTCAGTAACAACGAGAAAGCGAGAGAAAACATGTTTAACGAGCTGACCCAATAAATTTAACAAGCGGGAAGACATTCCTTATTTACACTCAAATTTTTAGGGAAGCCAATAAATATATAAAAATCAATCCTATTTAAAATTTAATCAAACAAATATTACTTTTTTTCTCAACTAACTTAGATCATATTTAAGTTTTAAACAATTTTTCTAGAGTTTCACTATTTTAATTCAATTCAAATTTTTGGCGAATACAATAATTTATAAAATTCAATCTTATTTAAAATTTAATTAAACAAAAATAATTTTTTTTTCTCAACTAAATTAAATCATATTTAAGTTTTAATCTATTTTTCTATTGTTTCTCTATTTTAATTCAATAAAATTAAATTATCTTACTTAGATTTGAATTTATAGAAAATATAATTTTTAGAAAAAGAGGGGTTTTGTTAGAAAAAATTATAACGTGTTTTAGCTGAAAAGTTAATTGGTTATAAATAGATAATGTTATTATTTAATATTTTTTTATAAATAAGTAAAGGTAATTAAGTAACAATATGATTTTATCGACCGATTAAAGTTTTAATGTTTTGTCTATTATATAATAGTATAGATTCACTTACCATTTACGGGTTTTTAGATTTAATTAATTAAAAGATATATTTGGATTTATTAATAAGTTATAAATATTATTAATTATTGAAAGATATCGTGTAAGGTATTTTTAGAGTGTATTAATGATTGAAAGATATTGTACGATTGGTATTTTTAGGTGTGTTTGGAAAATGTAATATTGTTTAATTAAAAGGTAACATCTTAATTTTAAAACATTACATTAATGACTGAAAGATATAATATAGTTAGTATTTTTATGTGTGTTTATAAAAGGTAGTGTGTTTTAATTAAAAGATAACATGCTTTTAATGATTGAAAAATATTATATTATTTGTATTTTTAGGTGTGTTTATAAAACATAGTGTTTTTTAATCAAAAGGTACTCGCACGCCCATATAGGTTCTTTGGAGACAGAACTTACACACATTTTAAGACTTCTAAAAAGTATAATTTCATAACTTATTTTTTATTTACATTTTTAACATAACTTAATAAGTTATGTTAAGAACCTAAATGGACGGAGGAAGTGATATGTTTTGGTTAGAAAAGGCAATTTCCTATTATTCCTATTATTTATTAATTAAAATGACCGAAAACCTGAAAACAAAAATTTTCAATGAAACATCAATTATATAATAGTATTGATTATATAAACTTTTTTTCTTAAATATTTAATATTTAAAATTTTACAAAAAAATTATAGGCCGTTGCGAAGCGGGAGAATACGAGGAAGGTGATGTGGCGCCTCTCAAATCGCTTCGATCTATTTTTCTAATTTTCTCATAATTAATGTTAAAGATTCGAAAATATCTCAATTGACTTTAAAATCTTGCCTTCAAAATCTTTATTAATGGAGGAAACTAAATATACAATTATAATATTCTTGACTTTAAAATCTTTACTAATTGATGAAACTAAATTTATAATTTTAATAGTCTCATAAATTATTTTATTAGAAAATATCTTAATTGCCTTTTAAATTTTTACTAATGGAGGAAAGTAAATATACAATTCTAATATTCTTACATTTATAATATTAGATAAATTCTCAATTTCTTTTTTACTATTTTCTAACGAGAAAACTAAATATAGTATGTTAATATTCTCATAAACGCTCTCTATTTATCCAATCAATCAATATATACTTATATAAAGGAGAATACGAGGGCGGTGATGTGACGCCTCTCAAATCGCTTTGATCTATTTTTATAATTTTCTCAAAATTTTGAATAATTAATGTTAAAGATTCGAAAATATCTCAATTGACTTTAAAATCTTTACTAATAGAGGAAACTAAATATACACTTTTAATAGTATTGCCTTCAAAATCTTTATTAATAGTGAAAATTAAATATACAATTCGAATATTCTTGTCTTTAAAATCTTTACTAATTGATGAAACTAAATTTACAATTTTAACAGTCTCATAAATTATTTTATTAGAAAACATCTTAATTGCCTTTTAATTTTTTACTACTGGAGGAAATAAATATACAATTTTATTATTTTTGCTTTTATAATATTAGATAAATTCTCAATTTCCTTATTACTATTTTTTAACGGAGGAAACTGAATATAGTATGTTAATATTCTCTTTAACGTCTTCTACTCATCCAATCAATCAATTAATCAATCATCAATATACTAATATTAAGAAGAAGACGGGGGTGGTGACTGGTGAGGTGGCGGCTCTCAAATCGCTTCATTCTATTTTTCTAATTTTCTAAATTTTTCACAATTTTTAATAATAATAATTACAACTTCCTTTATTATTTTTGATTTTGTAGGAAGAAAATTGAAAATTTACAACTTTCTTTATTATTTTAGATTTTGTAAGAAGAGAATTAAAAATTTGTAACTTCTTAGATTTGTAAGATCTAATGTAGATTTCTTTATTCCTTTCAAACTTTTAGGATCTAATGCATTAGTATTTAGAATTTTCTTTTATCATTTTCAAACTAGATAGAACTTTCTTTTATTATTTTCAAACTTGATAGAACTTTCTTTTATTATTTTCAAATTTGTAAGAATTGAGTAATTAGAAAATTACAACTTCCTTATTATTTTCGAATTTGTAGGATCTTATGTTAATAATTTCAATTTTCTTTTTTATTATTTTCAAAGTTGATAGAACTTTCTTTTATTCTTTTCAATTGATAGAATTTCCTTTGAATTAGAAAATTACAACTTTCTTATTATTTTCGAATTTGATGGATCTTATGTTAATAATTACAATTTTCTCTTTTATTATTTTTAAACTTGATAGAACTTTCTTTTATTCTTTTCAATTGATAGAATTTTCTTTTATTATTTTCAAATTTGTAAGATGGGAGGAATTAGAAAATTACAAATTTCTTATTATTTTCAAATTTTTAGGATCTTATGTTAAAACTTCCTTATTATTTTCATAATTGATAGAACTTTCTTTTATTATTATTATTTTCCTTTTTATTATATTATTATTTTTTGTTGTTTCAAGTACAGAGAAATCTAGACCACTATCACATGGGTCTAAATTGTTCTTCATACACATAACGTCGCATAATAGATAGGAAGAAAACATCGTCAACGTATCACTACACGAATTTCAGTTCATATGCCCGAATATGATTGATGCACGTATTAATGACACTAACATACTCCCAGCTATTTTCATGCAGTAATATATTAGAGTAATATATAAGTAATAATATTATATAAGTTAAAATTCAAACTATCATGTTCTAATATTATCTTTTCTAATAATACTATAAATATAAGTAATATTATATGTTTATATTGATTTTTATCAATATATTTTTTTTAATATATATATGGCAATGGTATCGGTCCAATAAAATAAAAAATCAAACTCTATAAACAAAAAGGAATATGTAAATAATTTATAATATTACTTACCCAAATACAAATTTTACAGAATATATTTTATTTGATAATTTATATAATTTTGTAGATATTTATTTCATAATTTTTATTCTAATATTCTTTTTCTTAATAAATATATTCTAATGCCGCTTCGAAGCGCGGCTCAGTAACCTAGTTAAAACTATTACGGTTGATATAACAATTTTTTTGTGAAAATTAGGATTATAAAAAAGCGTACAAATATCTAAATAGTCAGAATAAATAATTATTAAATGTCGGAAATAATTTCAAGTACTATATTACGAATTGATATGGAAAAATCATATATCAAGAGTCATCCCACTTACCAGTTAAGAATTACATATTACGAGTTATTTCATTTACGAGTTAAGCAAAATAATTTAAATGAAATAATGAAACTAAGAAAAAAATAAGTGATTTTAATAGGTAGAACATGAGATTTCAAAAAAAAAAAATACAGGTAGAACATGATTTTAAGTAGTGTACATTGACTTTATTTATTATTATTTATGAGATGAACTCATCATATTCGAATAAATAAAAAATAAATAACATGTTATTTCTAAACGTTTTAGGATTAAATTTGGGATACATAAAATTTCTCTTTTATATAACTAGGTTAAAATCCGTGCGATGAATTGTTATTTTTATTATTTATGTTTTAATATTTTAATAATTGTATTTGCTAAAAAAATAAGTATGCATGTTAATTTTTTTAAAAAAATTAAAAAGTATTAAAATATATTTAAAAATAAATAAGTAACTGTTTGTCCGTGATATATTTGGGAATTGAGGGGTATTAGTAAGAAAAAATATAAAAATATGTTTTAAAATAAATAAGTAAGAGTTTGCTCGTGATATTTTTGGAAAAAGAGGGGTATTAGTAAGAAAAAAAATAGAAAGAGTAACATATTTTAGTTGAAAAATGTAATTGCTCGTGAATTTTTTAGAAAAAACAGGATTTTGTTAAAAAAAAAAAATAGAAAATGTAATGTATTTTAGCTGAAAAAGTAATTGGTTATAAATAATGTTACTCACTCTGTCTCATTCAAACCGTCTTGTTTGACTTTTTTTGGTCAAATTGACCAATTTTATAAATTAAATTGCTTATATCATATGTTAAATATAACAAGTGAAAATTATATCATTAGAAAATATAGATAATTTATTATATCATACAAATTTTAGATTTATAAAAATGTATGTCGATTTCTTTTAAAAAATAGTCAAAGTTTAGTCAATTTGACCAATAAAAGTCAAACAATCCAAGTTGAGTGAGACGGAGGAAGTATTATTTAATAATAATTTTGTTAAAAAATAAAAAATAAATAGAAAAAGTAACATGTTTCAGTTGAAAAGGGTAATTTTACGTGATTTTTTAAGAAAAAAATGATTTTATTAGAAAAAATAGAAAGTGTAATGTATTTTAGCTGAAAAGGTCATTGGTTATAAACAATGTTATTATTTAATAATAGTTTCTTTAGAAAATGGGGAAAAAAGTAACATATTTCAACTGAAAAGGTAAGTGTCCGTGATTAAAAGTATTAAAGTAGATTTTAAAATAAAAAACAAGGGTTTGCCCGTTATATTTTTGGGAAAATGAGGGGTTTTAGTAAGGAAAAATAGAAATAATAACATGTTTTAGTTGAAAAAGTTAATTGTCCATGTTTTTTTTAAGAAAAAGAGAGAATTTTGTTAAAAAAATAAAAAAAAGTAATGCATTTTATCTGAAAAGATAATTTGTTATAAATAATGTTATTATTTAATAATAATTTTAAAAAAAATAAGTATGGGTAATTAATTAAAATCACTAAGTAATAACTGTCCGTCTGTCCAACTACCCAACTTTCAATGTTTCGTCTTTAATAACTTAATATAAATATATGATAGTACGAGCTACACCCTTTCTATTTTTATTTTTTATTTTGAATGCACGGTACGAGCTGCACCTTAAATGAGCATGAATAAAAAGTCGAACATTAAAAAAGTTTAATATATAAAGCTTATTTTCAAACCTAATTTAAAACACTTAATTAACCGCCATAATTAGTTTAAGTTATCCTAAATCTAATATTGTAGGATACATTTTACAAACGTGTAAGAGGGATGGGAAGACTGTGATTTAAATAAATGGACACGGATAGGGTCATGTCAGCTTTTTTTTTTGAAGAAATTTGATGATACAAGATCTATTCTTATCCAAAATCTATAAAATAATTGTAATAATACCTAGTTTAATAATGCATAATAATAGTTTCATATTACAAGTTTCCTAACACCTATTTTCCGCACGCTAGTGGTGTGACTCTTGACATACATTTCTACACAAAGTTCGATCCTTCTTTTTCAACTTTTTTATTCTTGAATGTGAAAATTTAAGTCTTTATTTCGCCGCTATATTATTTTAAAAACGATACAACTTACAAAAAAGGGGGAAAATCGAACATAAAACTGGGAAAATTTAAAATCGTTTGATTTTCCAGAATTGTGTTGGTAAAGAAGTTGTGTTTGGATGATTAATAATTAAATTAAAAAAAATACCTATAACAATTGTTTGTGGTTAAAATTTACTATCTATCCCTTTCATTTATTTACACTTTCCTTTCCTTTTTGGTGCGTCACTCTCATTTTTTTACATACCAAAAATAGTAACATTTTATAATATAAAATTCAATCATATTCACTACTTTGCTCCACTATATTCACTCCACTTTATACATGATTAGTCTCACCATTTTATTCATTTTTTTTACTTTTTTCTATTAATTTATACTTTTTTTAACATTCGTGCCGTCTTCTCAATGTAAAAAAAAAATGAGGGAAGCGGAGGGAGCAATTTTTTGACAACCAAGCACCATAAAATTTTCAAAATAGGGTTCTGGACATGCCATAGATTAGTAATGAAAACATTGTTTTTAGGTAGATTTGTCAACAAAGTAGAGTGCCAAAATTCCAATCGCTTTCAATTCGAGTAATTCAATCTTATGGATATGGAATAAATTTCTACGATTCTGTTATAGATAAGATTCATTATTTAATGTTTCAACATTTTTAAATTAATTAATTACAAATCAGTTATGAGCATGACTTGTCATAAGCTTTATCCAATCAATAACCTTTCAACAATATATTCTTTATTTTTTTACGAAATGTCGACAATTCAAGTTTCGGAAATAATAAAAAAATGTAGTAAAAAGGTTGAAGCCTTGAAGGCAAGTGGTAAATGAGAAAGCAAACATCCGCGTAAAAAATAACAGCTGTATGCAGCTCTATATTGTACTGTTGGGCTATATGATGGTAGTGGTACTACGTAGTGGTCCTTAGATTTCGGAAATTAAAACAAATCAGTTGAGATATTTTATAGTGATTTATTAGTAAATCGGGAATTTATCCAAATGATAAATCAGAACAAAAATTGGATAAATTGTAATATTTTAAATATATTTAATATATTAACCTTATATATAATATAATAAACCATTTACAAATAATTCATAGCGATATATCGGATTTCAAAAATCGAATCAGACAAATATTTTTAAACGATAAATCGACGATTTATCAACGATTTTTGAAAAATTAAACTATTTTTAGAACACTGAAAATGACCTGTAATGAAATTGAATGAGAGATGGAGATTAATTATATACAATATATAAATATATATAGGAAATATAGTAAACAAGAAAAGAGGATTTTTTTTTTTTTTTGGTGCTAAATAAGAAAAGAGGAATTTTGAGAGTGCCGCGGTGGGTGGGGGGTAAATTAGGATGCTGCTGTCTCCTCCTCCACAGCTGGCTGGCAGCTGGCCATCTCACAACATTTTTTGTCTTACTTCTTTTTTTAAAAATTGAATATTAGCAAAAAATTCTAATGAACAAGCCACATAATTTTTTGAGCAAAACTTTTAGTTTATTCGAGATTTCATTTATATTCCTAATCGTAGAAAAAAAATAAATTTTAATTAAAATTAAATAATAAATAAAAGCAGCGTGATCATGCAACTTTGGACGTGAACATGTACGATTTCTCCATCCCCTCGTGAAAATCACTGTCACAATTTCTCAATTTGGCATAATCATGCATTTCAGCAGCGTGTTCATGTCACCCTTCATCCCAACAGTGTGTGATATGTGGACTTAAGCATGATCATGCATAATATCTCCTTCCAATCGTGACAACCATGCTCTTTTACCATTACCTCCACGGTATATCTTATTCTCGATTTGCGCTAAAAACTCTTTTACATCAATTACTGTAATTTTTCATAACTTCGTCATGAATAATATATTTATTCTAAAATAATTGGTCCTGAGAAACGATTTTGACAAACCATCTATCCTCTATAAATTTTTCGCAAAAAGTTATAATCCTAAATTGAATTCAGATCAATTTTCAATGTTAAATTTATTTGCAAAAAAGTTAACGAATACATGATTGCAGCTAGCGATGGTCAAGCCTTTAAATTTCATTTTAGTAAAAGTAGCACATGTCTTAAATAAATAATAAATGTGTATATTATTATATTTAAGTACTAATTAAGTTGGTGAACCATATCATGTCACACTATTAAATCACACTATTAAAACACAAGATATGACTAGCAATACATAAAATCCATAAAGAAAAATCACTTTGTTAATGCAACATGACCTTACAAAACCCATGTATGGTTTGTAATTATCTTAAACTTAGTGCTATTAGTCAATCCCCATACCTACCAAAACCAACAAACGCATTTAGATTACAATCATAAAGTCGACAACCAAATTTTTAAAGCAAAAAGGAACTACTTTTTGATATATCAAAAATAATGAATTCGGATTAAGAAATAGACTTCGCAACAAATCGATTTCAAAAAATAAAAAAATAAACGTTGTGCTCACTTTTAAATTCTTGGGCCCTTTAGATATGGTATTGAAATAGTTGAATTGATTTTTATAAAATTAATTGATTTTTATAAAATTAAAACGTGTATGGCATTGGAGGATAGCGAGGCATGATATTAGTACATTTTTGGTTAAAAAAAAAAATCGAACCATTTTCCTCATCAACTCACTTTGGCACTCTCTGCCAAAACATTTTTTCTATGTAAGGTTAAATTTTTCTAAATAAATATTTTCGAGATCAAGTTTTTTAATATTTTATTGAGAATAAATTTATTTAAATCAAATGTATACACGCCTCCATTTCCATTTAGACGCTTTTTTTGAATAAATATTTAGTCAAAATGATCAAAATTTGGCAGCAAAATTGTACTCTCTCCGTCCCCCTCAATTCTTTACATTGAGGGGATGACACGGAGGTTAAGAAAAAATGTAAATTAACAGGGAAAAATAAGAAAAATGAGTAAAGTGGTGGGACCAATCAATATTTAATGTATAAAGTGGATATAAAATATGTATAGTGGAGGAAAATAATGAATGTGATTGGATTTTATATTATAAAATGTTACTATTTTTTGTATGTAAATAAATGAGAGGGACGTACCAAAAAAGAAAGTGTAAACAGATGAGAGGGACATAAGGAGTAATTACTTATTAATATTTTTAAATTTTCAAAACTATTGAATGATAATGTCTGAAAAATTGTTTCAGAAGCAAATAATTTCATGGCTTAACGTTTATACAAAATATATGAAAAAATCAAATCAAAAGTATACTTTAATAGTAATGAAGAAATCATAAATTCAATATTTTATATGAATAAAACTTTAAATTCTGTTTTGATGTCGATTAGATCCGACCCGGCCCGCTTCATTTGTAACTCCAATCCAACTCTCCAAGTTTTGTCTAGAAGACTAGAAGCAGTGAACTTTCTTTATTCGGAAAAGATGTCTTGGATGGTGGGCACGTGCCAACCACGTGGGAGTAGTGGATAATATGGATAGGGTTAAAAAGTGGGCCCAGATTTATCTAAAGGCCGCATTTCCAGGCAACTTCGTTGAAAATAAAATGGCCTTGTGAATTAGGCTTCCCCCATCCAGACACACATGAATGCACTTATCTTCAAAACAGGGCCCACTTTCACTTGGATTATTAATAAAATAGAAATTTAATGAGAAAAAAATACTACTCCCTCCGTTTCTTTTTACATGACGTTTGACTTTTTTACACACATTTTAAAGCGCTTTGACCGGGTACGTAAAATTATTATTTTTTAAATTTTCTTTTTTTGAATTAAACTATCATTTATATACTTTTATTCAAAAAAAGAAAATTTTTAAAAAAATAATTTTAAGTACCCAGTCAAAGAACCTTGAAATATGTGTAAAAAAGTCAAACGACATATAAAAAGAAACGGAGGGAGTAATAACTTTAAATCTAAATAAAAAGTATGAATTAATTCATTTTATAATTTATGCATTTCGGATGATCTGATCTTGTTTTATATACTCATTTTTGTTTTAACCAAATAGAATTATTATTTTTCACCAGTAAGGTCTTTAACTTATTCAACCAATTAGGGCAAGGTTTATCACATATGCTAAATTCCACAGATCTGCAACAGGAATAAACTATGGAATGTTCCAAACTTGCCTTTCAAGGATTAGGTGCTTGATACTTTGCATTCTATCCCGTGCTTAAATATATCTACCTATACCTTGCCGTTACAAGTAAATTATTCTCTATTTGGTTGGTTGGTTGATCGATAGTTTGTTACTCTAAATAACAACCGTTAGATTTAAAGATGGATAAAGAAGAATCGTTTGATCGAATGTTAAAAGAATATTCCTTTTTTGATATCTAAAATGTTCTAATGAGTTCAAGGTTCGAATCCGTCAACAACATAAAATTATTAAATATTTATATTATTTATTTTTATAAACTATGTTCAGATCAAGATATTATTCCCATCGACAACATATTTAAAATTTTTATCATCAAAATACAAACAAATGCTAAGAATAACATCATACATATATTATTATATATTATTATTTTTTAAATTTTATTTTTCTACTGATAAAACCATATAAATCAAAATAAAGATAATAAAATAAAAAATACTAAAATTCATCAATGTATCGCACAGGTTATAGTTTATACATAAGAGAGAGAAAGGGGGGTTAAATCCAAATGCGTAGATAAATTTTGGGAAGCTAATTTAATCTACAATTCGGAATTCATACAAAATTTGATAAAAAGAAATTGAGCGTTGATTTTTTAGTAACAAGTATTAAAAAGTTCAAATAGTGCTAGACATACATAAAATTGAATAATTCTTTATTTACTCTACACGGATGATGTGACGGATTGATCTTACTTTCAATTTAGTCGATCAAAATACAATCTCGACTCTAAAGAATTCTAACTATTTCGAAATCCTAAGTTCGTCGATGAAGTGAGGAAGATAGGGTTTATGTTGGCCTTTGTTTACTCACTAAATGGATTGCAACTTCAATAGTCCCGTCTAAATTTGGACCGAACTCTTGTTCAACTTCAATAATTTGATCCAAATTTCGGTTTAAATTATAAAATAATTATTTAATATTTTAAATGTTATAATCAAAACCATTTTATTTTTTTATAATAAAAGAATCACAAAGTAATCTAAATAGTTACCGATAGTATTTCGACTATCTTGAAAAAAATCTATTTAATTTGGATGATTAAGTTGATAATTTAGTTCGCATTGCACTTTCATTTAAAATATATTTTTTAATTTTAATTTTATGTGTTGTAATTATTATTTTATGTGTTTGACTGTATTTAATTTGAATTAAGAAATGCAAGTATATTTGATTTAGTTACGTTTTAGTATTTTATTAATATTAAAATAAAAATAAATAACTTTAATTTTAGTTAATTACATGTATAAATATCTTAAATAAAAAATTTATCTAATAAACTAAATAAAAAAAACTAATAAGCTATTATTTTGTTATTAAACAGATTTAGACCGAAGAATAGTGACGGTCCAAATTTAGGTCGTTAGATCACTATTAGAGATGGCTTAAAAAAATCGTATTGTAGTTATCTTAACATTTTTTTTTTGTTTTTGTTTTTGGCAGTAGTGATTGGACCAAAACCATTAGCAATACATAGTTACATCAATCTAACAATACAAACGATTTTTGATATAAAAAATGTATGTGCATGCATATTCGGTAAGATACTCGATACGGCGAAGATATTGCGATAAGTTAAAGTTAAGTTCGTTTACTTGCACCTTGTTTATTGGCAAATGGCAAGAATCTATTAGGTAACGAAAGATTTTTATAAAAATGTCAGCTATTTTGTTGGAATATAATTAGGCAAAAAACGTTTGAAATGTTGTGAAATCTTATTTTACGTACCGACTTTATGTTGAATAATAATTTCGGAATATTAGTTGAAAATCTTGACTCGTAATAGTTGATTTGTTTGAGAAAATTAATTTGTCTTCCTTCTCGATTATGTGGTGGGCGTGCTCTTGTTCTAATGTCGGAGAATTGTTTGACAGATAAAAATGTGTGTGTATATGTAAATTTTAATTCAAATAAAAACAGAGATAAGATTATTTTTTTTTGAGAATTCTATATAATAACCAGTAACAACTAACCATGTTTTCTCAATCAACTACTCCCTCCGTCCCTTTCAATTCTTTACATTGAAGTTGGGTACGTAGGTTAAGAAAAATAATAATTTAGTAAAGAAAAATAAAAGAAGCGAGTAAAGTGATGAAATCAATCAATATTTAATGTATAAAGTGGAGATAGTGAAGGAAATTAGTGGATGTAGTTAATTTTTATATTATAAAACTTTATTATTTTAGGAAACTTTTGGAATGTAAAGAATTGAGAAAAATATTTTTAAAAAAAAATGTAAAGAAATGAAAGGGACATATACGATACTTTTTAGCAATAAATTCTGGATCCACATCAATCTTATTTCATTTACGAGATGTCGATTATTCAAACGTTATTAAATATTAGGGTATATGATGGTATAATTAACTACTAGAAACCTTTAAATTATTTCTTGTTAAAAAAATAACTAATAGTTATGAGTAAGGGGTCATTTGTTTAATCTTAACTAATATTTCTGAATGATTAATATTTCTGAATAAATAAGAATCTGAATATATAATGAATAAGGCCAAATAATCTTAATGAACTCAATCATTCAAATAAGCCCGTTAGGAAAGATTAAGAAGAAAACAAATGACCCATAAATCTTGACACACATACTTATACACTACCCCTAATTTAGTATTTTTTTTTTTGACGAAATGCAAATATTATTAGATCATTAAATCATTCTGAATACAAAGCTGAACACTGGCCGAAATAGATTGCCAGTTGAAATTACGATCGGGATACATATGTGACACTTGAGCTAATTCATGTGCCGACATATTCGCGGATCGTTTAACAAAATATAACTTGAAGTTGTTGTTTAGCCGAATCAAATCCCTGCAGTCTTCGATTACTTGCCCCAAGCGAGATCGCATAGGTGCTGTACTTCTGATGAGCTGGACAACCACCAAACAATCTGTTTCTACTGTGATTGGCCTGGACTCCATTTCTTTAGCCCAACTTAGAGCTTCCTTTACTGCAATAGCCTCTGCCAACACTGGTTTCAAAACCTCCGGGGTAGTTTTTGACTTAGCTGATATGAGTGTTCCATCATGATCACGGGCTATAAGACCCGCTCCTGAAATGCCAAGCTCTGCAAAGATTGCTGCATCACATGTAATCTTTACTCCATTATGTTGTGGCTTAACCCAGCAAACCGCCCCATCTTCTGGCACAAGAGGATTAATTGGAGCACTAAAAGAACGACTCTGGGCTACATTCCACTGCGAAAGATATTCCCACGCCTTTGCAACAATTTTCATAGGTTGCCATCTCCGATTGTTCCAAACAAAATCATTTCTCGACCTCCAGATAGCCCAACATAGCATGATGATTCTCTCTTTGGTTTTTCCTGGCTTACCTGATAAATTCCTCTCCAGCCAAGTTCGAAAATCTACCGTCTCATTTGTGTTAATTCCCGGGATAAAAATTTGCCAACACAAATCAGCAGCCCTGCATTGAACTAGTGCATGGAGAATAGATTCAATTCCTTCTTTGCAAAGAGGACATATATTATTTACTGGCACATGCTTCGATTGTAATTGAAGCAGAGTTGGTAGACAATAAGTAAGAGCCATCCAGACCAGATTTAAAGCTCGAGGAGGAGCTTTAATGTTCCACAGACTCCTCTAGAAAAGGATATCTTCACCCATACCCCAGTTTCCTTTTTCTTGTTGAAGTAGTTTATATGCCGATTTAACTGAATATTGGCCTAAGTTCTCCGGCTTCCAGGTTAAAACATCATCCTCTAAGTCCTGTTCAATAGTAGTGCTAGCAATGAGATGTTGGTCTCTCACTTCGAACACATCATTGACAACCTCAAAATCCCATTCTTTACTATGCTCGCAAAACAAAGAAGCTACCCTTCGATTTTCTAGAACTGGTGACACTGTGGTGATGTAAGGGTTGTTATTGTTTAGCCAAGGTTACCCCAAAATTTGAATTTTAGTTCCATTACCAATCCTCCAACATGAACCAGCTGAAATAATCCTTCTCGCTTCCAGAATGCTTCGCCAAATGAAACTAGGTCCACTACCCAACTTAGCCTCCATAAAATCTCTATCAGCATAGTATTTGGACTTGTACAGTCTAGCCACCAAGCTCTCCTGGTTAGTAATCAGCCGCCAACATTGTTTCCCAAGCATTGCTAAGTTAAAATCACGCAAATCTCTAAAACCGAGACCACCATTATGTTTATGCTTACTCAATCTATTCCATGACATCCAGTTGATAGAAGATCTATTATTCTGCGAAGAGTTCCAGAAAAACTTGGCCATACAAATCTCTATATCTCGAATCAGGTTTAGAGGCAATAGAAAAACATTCATAGCATATGAAGGTAATACTTGAGCCACCATTTTGATTAAGATTTCTTTTGCAGGCTTAGAAATCTTTCGCACATTCCAATTTTGAGTACTCGTTACCCCTAATTTAGTATTAATTAATAACTTATTTTTATATCATTTTTAGTTCTTTTATTTTCTAACTTTTTTATTTTTCTATCTTAATTTTCTAAATTATTACTCCTAATTTCATGATAGTGTGTTAATAGTGTTTATGTAATAGTTATTGACCTTTCTACTCTGACAGACATGTGGATAAGTTTGTTCCAAATGGAAGAATCAGTATATCTTTGCTAAGTATGGATCAGGATTAGATTTCGTTTCATTATTGGAATTTAAGCCGAATTCTTTGACTACCTGGCTAGAGAAATCAGAAATGTGTACGTATCAACGACTTAAGATTTAAATTCATATCCTTGTAGTGACATTTGACCAGATATGCAAAATTAAGGTTCAATTCTCGAGAAAGAATATAAGATTTGAGTTGAAATCCGGGAATATATATATCACTCTCAGTCAGGATAGATATGTACATTTTACCCAAGTAATTAACATTAGCTTTTTGATTTAATTGTATCTTTTTCATTTACTTCCGGGGAACAAATTAATCCCTGTTCGGGGATCAGGTGGGTTCGGAATAGTACTCTCCGACTCCGAAATGACCCGATGCCATCCGTATAGTTAAGAGGGTCACTTTTTGAAGAAAAAAAATACTTTATCACAAACATAACCCACAAACAAATATGGTCCATGTATATACAAGCGTCTATCTCATTTGCTTTAATCTGAATGTGATGTGGAAGAATTAGAACTTTAGAAGGAAGTTGCTTCAAGAAAATGCCTAGCAAAAATACAAACCTCGTGCTTGACTAATGACAATTCTAGTCATTTACGTAGCAATTTACATAAAAATATCATTTGTCAATTTTCTTTTTATCCACAGCTCAAGTCCATATCTGCAATTATGTGAAGTTGTAATAAATCCTTTTGTTGCATGCAGCCTGCAGGCAAGTTTGTTTGATCTTGGTGTCAAGACTTAATTGTATGGGCCGCCGATATACGCAAATTTGTTCAAATATGGTAACTACTTTGGAGGCCTGCTAAAGCAAGATATTGAAATGATATTGGGCTTTAGTTTTCTTCATTTGGTCTTTCACTAAGTAAGAGCTCGCCTTCAAAATAAAAAAGTAATGAGCGAAAATCGAACTTAGTTTTATCTAGCACTACCGTGCTGTAAAAAGCGGGAATCGGATTTAATCGGTGAAGACACCGTCCAGGATTAATTGGGTAATCGGGGATTAATCGGATCATTAATCGGAATAAATTTAATAATATTTTTTATATACAATTATAAAATTGTTTTGTCATTTCAACTAAACATATGCTATTATCATATAATTATGCAAATATGTTATAAATGTTATATAATTGTAATAAATAAAATTTTGAAGATTTAACTTTTCAATTAGAGATCAATCTAAGAGAAAAACTTAAGAGAATTTACGATTTAGACATCTAAAATTATAATTATATGTACAAAAACAATGTTTTTTCCTATTGTTTAATCAAGTTTCTACCTTTTAAATTTATTAATTTTTTTTAATGTTAACTATTTTTTTCTTTTTTTTTTAAATAATTAGCCTGATTTTTGACCGATTAATCCGATTTTTGACCGATTCAGCCGATTTTTGACCGTTTTTATGAAAAAACGATTAATTGACCGATTTTTGCTTAATCAGTTCGGTGGCCCGCCGTCTAGCGATTAATCGCCGACTTTTAGAACACTTAGCACTACTCTAAATTTATTTACTTGGTAATACTCCCTCAGTCCCCCTCAATTATTTACATCGGGGGACGGGGACGGGGACGGGACCGGGACGGGGACGGGAACGGAGGGAGTATTTTGTAACTATGGCGTTCTTGCTTGTTATCTTGTCTAAGATTTACATGTATTGAAACAACAATTTGCTACAAGTCCATGTCGTATACCAACTTGATTTGCTTGTTATCGTGTCGTAGTAATCAAATTTATGATTGTGTTGGTAGTGAGGACTCAAAGTGCTATGAATGCAATGAGTCTGAACTCTGGTCACTTTGCTAGAGAGTTCTTGACAGCCTTCCTTCTTAAAATGTCGATGTGCAATTTACAGAGCAGATGCAATGTTGTTGAAATTCTTCTCCTTCCCTCCTAACTATGATCACATCATGTTGATTTTTCAAATGATGCTGCTTGTTTATTTAGGTAGAACATTAAGTCGAATTCAGTACCAAGCTTTCGAAAAAAATCCCAACAATTCCCCACGCCTCCTAAGTAGAGCAAGCCCAACAAATCCTGAACAGATTTTAATGAATTTCCGGACAAGATTAAATAGAATTTGGTAGGAAAATCTACAATGCAGTTGTAGAATATGACAAATTATTTTTGCTTGCTTAAAGCTAATACAATACAAAGAATTGTTAACATGATTCGTCACTACATTACCCTTCACATTTTATTATGTTGTCTTAGATCTATAGAGTGTGGTTACTAAGCATTGTTGCACTCTGCTGGCAGGGCTTTGTATCGAGAAGTATCTTTACAATACGAATAAAACATGTGCTTCCCCCTCGCCCAATTCAACCCTGTTGTTTGTTGCTTTGACAGCTTAGCAAACTCTTGTCCTTCAACAGGATCATATGTTGAAGGGCCAGTGACACATGATTGAGTTGGATCTGTTTTTTGTTTGATGCATCCTCCCATTTCGATTTGTCCTAGAGAGGCAACGAACGGTGCATACTTGTAATTGACTGCGTACTTTCCACCATGAGTAGCCCACTCTGATGCATCCCATATAGTTGCGTAAACTGACATTGGCTTTGATGGATAAGCAGATCCAATGGCAGCATTGTGAACTACTTCTCTAACCGGCACGTTATCTACCAAGAATCTGCAGAAGTTCATTGACAATTTCAGAATCACAAGTGGGAAATTTTAGTGTCTTACTGCTGTTTTGCTTAATTTTAGTGTCTTAATTTTGCGGTTAAGATTAATCTTACACGGTGTGATGATTGTTCCAAAGGATGCTGTATTGATGGGATTCTACTGTTGGATCAAACCAAAGGTAAAACTTCTCTTCTCTTCCTGTTTTGGTACTTCCATTTCCGTATATGTTTGTCTGCAGCACCCAATTTCTTCTCTTTTCGTGTCCGAGCAATTCAAAGTCAATCTCATCATGGTTATGGGGATACATATCTGCATTAGACAACTGAACATGGCATTTGTGTTTAGTCTTCAACTGTGTTCTCATCTGCTTTTAAAGAGTAAACTACGGTGGCTATATTTTACACCTATTTGCAAAAAAAATGGCTGAATTTCCGAGTTTGAAAATTAATGACCAAATTTCATATCCATCTTTTAAAAAAATGGCCGACGCTAATTGTTAACTTGAAAATGAGCCATTTTTTTACAAATTTGAAATAAAATTTGACCATCCTTTTGAAAAAAAGTTAGCGAAAGCCGGTCTTTTAAAACGCGAGAACTAAAGCTGATCATAAATTTGCTAACTTGAAAGTTTGACCATATTTTTGAAATTCCATGTAAAATACGGTCATTTACGAATAAAGGACTACCGAGAACTTACATAAAAGGCTACTACAACTCCCGATGTAAAACTAGAAGGCAGTTTGATGGCCACACTGAAAAATCCGTAGTAGTATCTGTTCTTGGAGATCAAACCTGACCCTGTAAAATCCAGAACACATGTTAAAAGTTGTGCATTTTTGCTTAAACATATTTAGGCATTTATTTTGAGGAAATTTAAATACCTGAGGATTTATCCAAAATGATATTTACACTTGAACCGTTGTTGAGTTGATGAATGTTCTTGTCTCCATACAAGTTAGAGAAGGCCTTATCGACTGGTTGATGAGCGAAACGATCTGTTAATTTCTCCACATTTGGCGGTTTATAAACCGGACCACGAGAGGAAACTGCAACTACAAAGCTGCAGATGAAGAGAACTAACAAGAGTGATCTCATCTGCAAAATGCTCATACTTTGATGCTCTTTCACTGGATACTTGAAGATTGTTGTGTGTGGTAAAAGGTGTGGAATTAGAGGTATTTATCTGGGAAAAAAATCATGAGAAGAATCCATAATTTTTAATTTGCTTAGTTGTTGCAAGCTGTCTGTATCTACCTAGAATCTTAGTAATGTTTGTTGATGGAGATTAATGATTTGAAGTTCATGTGGGGTTTGATTTGGACATATTTGAAGAAAAAAAGAGCTCTTTACTCCTATTGTCTAGTGGAGGTTCATTAGGGTAGTTTACTAGTTCTACACTTTAAGGATCATAAATTGCAACTTGTAAAGTTGACTCTTCTCAAAATTGTTTAATTAGTCATGAAACAAAAATTTTAGATTCTACACCAAGATTTCGCACTTTTAATCTTTTCATTTTTAATATTACACATGCAACTTTTAATATTAATTATTTGTGGTCGATCAAGTTCTGCAATCTGAGTGTCCATTTCATCAACTACTGTGTTCATGCAAACATACAGCTGCAAGATTCTATGAATGCAAGTAGTACCTAAACCAGCTAATACTAAATGACAGATGATAAAAGACAAATGATTGTTATAACAAATCGTACAACGTAAATGATGGATTCCATGTATGCACACTTAAAATTCTACTGTATATGTATTGCGAAAACTTTTCGGAATACAGTTTGCTGCAATCGTACTAAATATGGAGGTAGCCATGCATTTGCAAAGCATTTATGCAAAGCCAGCTTAGTCTTCATACTCTCATGCGCTGGAGTGGGAACAAGTCACTATTCATTTCATTCATAGACATCTGACAGTTGGGCGCCACCGTTCTGTTTTTGTTGTCACTATATGTCGTCCATCAGAATTATTAAGTCCCTTTATTACTAACAAATCACTATCACCTGTTTAGTGTCTCGTACTGACATCTTAAAATTTTAGAGAAATCCGTCGATTGACACAATTAAATCCATCTCGTTAGAAATTTTCTCGGAAATCTTTCGATGTCAATCAAGTAATTCAGCCCTCAATAATTATATTCATTCTGATCTTTAATGGATTAATAGAGACTGAAATTAAATTTTATTCTTACAAAACAAAGGAACAAGTATAATCATGGCAGATTATGTTGTCAAAAACAAGCAGAATATTAAGATCCTGAGGAAGATTGTGACCAGAGTGTCTGTATTTCTAAAATATTTCTACTACGTATGCATGTTGCTACAACTTATAGACAATATCTAGTTATCTACATGGATGATTGAAAGTGTAGATTAGCTGAATTATGAAGATATGTTTATTATTAATTTGTTAATGATTAATTTTTATATGAAATGAATTCCTTAGTGTGCAATGTTAGAGCATCTCCAATGACGTTAGATAAAGTAATTGGCTAAAATGATATAAAGTTCTTATTTTAAAAATGATATGTTATTATTATTTCAAGTTGTTAAAAATAAAATATATTATCAGGTGTTCGACAAATATAGCCAAATGGATTGACTATAATTTTAGCTAACATCATTATATCATCTCAGATAAACTTTTTTTACATATTCTTTAAAATATTTGATTATGATATTTTCTATACACTTTTAGCTAAAAGTTTTGGGTGGTTGGAGATGTTCTTAATATTCTATTTCAATCTGTCCACAGCTCTCCATCCCGGGATCTCTTTTATTTTTCAAGGGATCCACCTAGAGATGCACAAAAAGCCCTTCGGGCCGGGCTTTAAAAAGCCAGGGCTTTTTAATAATCGGATTGGGCCGGGCTTTTTCAAAAATCGGGTCGGGCCGGGCCGGACTTCCTCTAAAATATGAGGCCCATTTATCCGGGCTTTTTTTTAATTTATATATAAATAATTTTTTCCCCTTTGTTTTTTACAAAGTTAATATATTAAAATACATAAAAAGCAAAGTTTTTCAAAAAAACGACCATAGCTACACTCCTCAACTATTGAAATTCAGAAAACATAACAAGAGACACCACTATATCTATTACTAAAAAACTATTAGCATAATATTTTATCATAAAACATGAGTGCAACTCAAGAACATTCTACACTGCACATTGTTGATTTTTCTTAACCTCATTATTATTCATATTATCTCTATTACTAAGTTTAATATTCATGAAATTTATTTAAAATATTATAAAATTTTAAATTTTATCTATAAAAAATCAGATTTTTATCCGGATCTCTCAAAAAGCCTGGGCTTTAACCTGGCTTTTCGGGCTTCGGGTCGGGCCGGGCTTGACGAAAAATAGTAAGCTTGTTTAAGGCCCTCGAGCCGGGCCGAACCGGGCCGGGCTTTTTTCGGGCCGGGTTTTTCAGGTTTTTTCCGGATCGGGCCAGGCCGGATTCCGGGCTTCAGGCTTTTTGAACATCTCTAAATCCACCCTTGCTCGACCAAGCATAATTATATTAAAATTAGTCACTAATCATTGTTTTAATTCTGAAATATATGTATTTAACACTACATTCTGGAGTTGGTTAGCAAAAAAAGAAAAGAAAACACTACGTTGTTTTTTTCGAAAGAAAAAAAGAGAAATTTTAATTTTTAATTTGTTCCCGAGTGATATTTTAGAAATAAAGAAAAGGATACATAGAAAGTAATTCCTTATGTAGGGTGACATTAAAGAGAGAATTCTTATATAGTGTATGGGAGAAAATAATTACATAAATATTCATAATACATATTTTTATCACATTTTTTATTAGATATGATTATAAATTTCAATTATTAAATCAAAAAACGAAATTAAACTATTTTTTTTAAAAAAAATTAATTAAAAAGTAGTCAAATAGTCCAAAGTGATTCTACATCAGAATTAAATCTACCCAAAATAATTCTGCAGCAGAATCGAATTTAAAATCAATGTTTTTATTCAAATTTTAAATGTTAAATTTTTTATAAAATTTGTATATGCTAATGTTCTACATTAGAATCAGATTATATATTTTATGTAAAAAAAATTTAAAATTATTTATGAGATTCTATAATAGAATATATAATTCTCCCAATTCTCTATATAAGATTCAAGAACAATGACCCCTTATGTATTTACTTAAAAAAATTCACCTTATGTTTAAAACTAAATTGGAGAAAAACAAGTAAGTGATCTTCTATCTTTTCTTTTCTGAATACCAGAACACAACACTTAGGTTAGGATCATCGATTCATCCTGGTCTCGATATCTTATGTTAACCAAACAGGCCTTCCTGTCTTCCTGATCTTATACGTAGGTCCGTTCAAAGAGATATTATTGGGCCTTAAGTTTGATCAGCCCATTCAGAACCCAACTTCTATTGACTTATTATTAGGCGTTAAGTTTCGAATTTGAAAAAAGAAGGTTCCTTGTGAAGTCCAACCAATGTAGGGCCTCATAAAGTATTTTTAAAGTATCCACAGAATGGGCTAACAGGCCTCAAAGGCCTCAAAACCTACCTTGTTTCACTACTCTCCTCGACTTAAGAGAGTACTAGAGTAATTTGAAGGAGTATGTAACTAGGTTATAGAATTAGTAATTAGATATTGTGTTATGATAAATTGTATGTGATAATCTATACTCTTTATTAATAAGTAAAATAATATGAAAATGACGCGCGATACTAAAATACCAAAATATCAAAGTATCAAATTTCGTTATCACTTAACCCGGGTTCGATTCCTCGCAACTACATAATTATACAAGATTTATTTACTTTAAATTCTTTAGCTTCATTCAGGGTTCGATTTCTTACAACTATGTAATTATATTATACAAGATTTATTTATTTACTTTAAATTCAATAATTTTATCGAGTATTAGATTCTTTGCAACTACGTAATCATACAAGATTTATTTATTTACTTTAATTTCTTTAGTTGTATGCACAGTTCGATTGTCTATAACTACATAATTAAATAATTATTTATTTATTATATATTTTTATCATTCAATTCTCGAGAAAGACATTTTTAAATAATATTTATTAATAATTTATTAATACTAATATTTTAATGTTGACTCATGCTCGATCCGTGTTTGACACGGGTTATAAGCTAGTATGCATTAATGAGATTATCAAAATTAAAAGATTAATTCAAATTTTATTAATAAAACTTACCATAAATATTAAAAAATATATTAATGATATTTATAGAGTAAATAGCATTTTGCACCCCTTAACTTTAGTCACTTTTTCGATTTGGTCTCAAATTTTTATTGTTGACATAATGCATCCCTCAACTTTGGATTTTGCTTTGTTTTGCACAATTTTACTCATTTTTCATCCAAAATAATTAAATTTACTGTTGTGCATATTAACAATAACAGTTATTATTTAAACTTAATGAAATAATCTTTCGATTTTACCCCTATACATATCAACGGTGATAGTTATTTTGGACGAAAAATGATTAAAAAGATGTAATACGAAGCGAAATTTAAAGTTAAGGGATGCATTTTGTCGACATTAAAAATTTGAGACTAAATCGAAAAAGTGACTAAAGATAAAGGGTGTAAAATGCTATTTACTCATATTTATATTTGTATACAAATTTTCTATAATTATCAATGGGTCAAATAATGGATGTGGATCATATCCAATACCAAATATATATGGATACCAAATCAAAAATTGGATTATCCAGTGCATCAAAATTAAGTTAAAAATTTCATCCGAACCTATATAAGGATACCGAACATAAAAAATGTGTTATGCAAAAATTTATAATATAAGACCGTTTATTAACCAATTTAATTTTAAAGGGGCTTTCAGAGGAAGAATGGCCCTTTGATAAGAGTTAAGTTGGTTAAGCATTCCTATCAAAATAAAAAGTTGGTTAAGCATTTATTCTCTTCCCGATCTTTCACGATTTATGTAGTGGGGTTACAAAGCATTAATTCTCATCAAAGTTTAGAACCCAGTTTAGATATTTATGCTAAACTTGCTTTTCATGAAATAGTGACATTGTCGACCTAATAGATCTACCAACAACGGAGACAAAAAGAAAGAAGAAAAGAAGGTGAAGAAATTAAACACCATTCATTTTTCATCATCCATATATAGGAACCTACCGCACTATATCCCAAGTTATAGATTCCGTAACATATAAAATTTGATTTTGAGAGGCCTATATTATTTTTGATTGAATTTTACCGATATTCGATCAAATTTTAAGAACCCATAAGTTTGTCAAATTATAGAACAAATATAATAATAAATTTGGTATGCATCAAGCAAATATCAGGTACAAAATAACATGGCCTTATTGACATTCAATTTAAAATGTTTTAATCGGTGAAAATGACGTGAATGTAGAGAGGTTCATTATATTTAACCCAATCAGATAATGACACATGTCATTTTGTAACTATTTTAGTATTCAATTCAGTTCTTCTAATACTATTTTTCATCAATTTTTTTTTTGATAAACGCACACGATGAAGGAGACGTAAACACATTAGAGCAATTCACCATGCAAGGCACCCTAGCTAGCATTAAGGCAACCTTATTGACCTGTTTTTTAACATATGAAATAGAGATACCAGGTTCATCAAAATTGATGATATTGGAAAAAATCCTATCTAAATAAAATTTTCATGATATTTTCATAGAGTATAAAATAAAATTCAGAATATAATTTTATTGTAATATCTTAAATAACTGCAATGTGCCAATTTTATTGCAGTATCTCTATATTTAACCTGAACTACCCTATTTAATGTTCATTAATATTGTTGACCACCTACCTATAATTGATCTACAAATAATGGAGAAAAAATAAAGTAAAAATAATTATTGGTCAAAATGTCAAATTAATAAGCACCATACATTTTGATCATTCATAGGAACCTACATACACTGCCTCTTCAATTTTCCAAAAAACAGTCGGCTGCAAAATTCAAAACCTCATTTTCCTATTAACCCCTTGCTTAATAATTGTCCTAAAATAAATAAATACATAAATTATAAATAAAACAATATTTTTTATTTCCCTAAAAAAAAATATTTTTATAAATTCATTTAAATTCACGTCTGCATGTCGGCTACGACAGTTCACATACTGTTTCCCAACTCACGAGGGTTTCCCATTTTCGACGCCTTACGTGTCACGTTACCATTCGTCACATGTAACTTCCCATGAAGCCGCCTTTTTCATCTCCCCATATCTCTCCACGTTCTTCACTTATTAGCCGTCCGATCTATCTTCTTACAAGATTTAACTCCTAGATTCTCACTTCCCATTCGTTTGTCTATATATACATCTACCCTCGTACCATAAAATCTATAATCTCACACATACCACAATTTCACAAAGCCATTCACAAACACTAGCAAACACAAAAAATAAAAAATCTTCCCTTCTTTCTTCGTAAAAATTTTCGAAAAATTTATTCTTTCGTATCCATGTTGAACAATTCTAATGAATTTACACGTCGGATGTTAAAAACTCCGGCTATTCGACCTTGTGAGTCGGTTAATCCTTCGACACTTTTGTCTTCTTTGATAAATCTTGCACAAACAATAACATGCAACTACAATTCGAGCACCATTTTTAGTAACAAACGAAATGTTAAAGAAGTTACTAGACTCATTAGTAATCTTCTTATGTTTTTCGTCGAAATTAGAGATGGTTCTTCGAGATTTTCGGATACATTTGTTTTGAGCTTCTCGGAGCTACATTTTATTTTTCAAAAAATTGAGTTTTTGTTGCAGGATTGTGGTAATGAGGATGCTAAGGTTTGGATGTTGATGAAGTGTGAGTTTGTTTCGGATCAGTTTCGAGTGTTGGTGAGAGCGGTTGGTGTGGCTTTAGATGTTTTAAAGACGGAGAGAATTGATGTTTCTGATGAAGTTAAGGAGTTGGTTGGTTTGGTTAAGAGGCAAGCGTTGGGAGCAAATCTTGGAGTGGAGGAGGATGATAAGAAAATTTTCGATAAGGTTTTGTCGATTTTGAGATGTTTTGAGGTTGGAGTTGCTCCGGAAACAAGTGATTTGAGATGTGTTGTTGAGTATTTGGGAATCAAGAAGTGGAGCCACTGTGATCAAGAGATTAAGTTCTTGGAATCTGAGATTTTGTTGGAGAGCGAGACTACTGGGAAGAAAGATTTGGGACTTCTCAGTAGTTTGATGGGCCTTATGACTTATTTTCGATGTGTTCATTTCGTGTCTGTTGGGAATCCAACACTGATCAAAGAATCTGATGAATCTAGTGGTTGTGATGGTGAAGTGATTAGTAGCCTGAATTCGGATGATTTTCAATGTCCCATTTCTTTAGAGGTTATGCTTGATCCGGTCACTATAGCCACAGGTCATACTTATGATCGATCATCGATTTTGAAATGGTTTAAAGCTGGGAATTCCACATGTCCCAAGACTGGTAAGAAGCTAATCTGTAGAGATTTGGTTTCTAATCTAGCTATGAAGCACCTTATTAGACAGTATTGTCTGAAAGGAGGCATTGCGATGGGTGAAACGAAGAGGCAAAATCATCATAAAAGCAAGACATCTGTTGCTGGAAGTATGGCAGCTGAAGGGGCAATAAAAATGGTTGCTATTTTTATCAATGGCAAGCTTATGAGCGGGGCTAATGAGGAGCAGAAGAAAGCTGCATACGAGATCCGCTTGCTCACCAAATCAAGCAGTTTTAATAGATCTTGTTTGGTTGAGGCTGGTGTGATCTCGAATCTGTTGAATCTTCTTTGTTCAAAAGATTCAGCAAAGCAAGAAGATGCTAGTGCAGCCTTATTGAATCTTTCAAAGTATTCTAAGACAAAGATGATACTAGTGGAGAACGGAGGCTTGGAATTGGTTCTAGATGTTATAAAGAATGGGCTAACGATGGAAGCTCGACAGCATGCTGCTGGTACCCTGTTTTACATTTCTTCTGTGGAGGAATATCGCATTCTGATTGGCGAAATTCCATGGACTATCCCAGTTTTAATGGGATTGCTAGTGGAGGGAACTTTTCGTGCAAAAAAGAATGCACTAGTTACGATCTTAGGTCTCCTTATGTACCCTGACAACCATTGGAGGGTATTGTCAGCCGGGGTTGTCCCGTTACTGCTTAATCTATTGAGATCTCTTCAAAGGGAAGATCTCATTACCGATTGTCTAGCAGTTCTAGCAAGTCTAGCAGAAAACCATGATGGAGCAATGGCCATTTTAAGTGCCAAGGCATTACATCAAATTGTGGAAGTTTTTGGTGTTTCTACTACAAGATCAGTGAAGGAACACTGTGTTTCATTGTTACTGTATTTGTGCATCAATGGTGGGGCAGATGTGGTTCGAGTTTTAGTAAAGAACCAAGGTCTCATGGTACCATTGTATGATCTACTTGCTGATGGATCTCCTCGAGCAGGTAGAAAAGCCAGTTCACTCATTAGAATCATACACGAATTCGATGAGAAGAGCTCCTCTGGCTTGATGAATCTACCTCTTCACCATCGGTTTATCCATGTCTAGTAGCTGCTGTTACATTCTATCATGTACATAGAATTTCCTCTGTAGATACGCTTGGCGTAGAATTTCCTTTTGATTTCGATTGTGTTAGCTCGTCTTTTTAAGAGCTACTAATCACTTGACAGCTTCTGTTTTTGGGAATGAAGCTTTGTCATCATGTATGCATAGCAACATATTTTCATGATAATGCAAATAAAGATATTACCAATGTTCATTTCTGATAAGATTATGCTCACAATAATATTTCTGATAGGATGTAATCTGCCGAAGTAACCTCTGTTACTCTGTGGGTGTTTAAAGAGAGAGTGTTTAGAGAGATAAGTGAAGTCATATATGATCATCCAAAGGAAGTAGGAAGAACCCTCTATATAAATTAACCATTTAAGACAAATTCAATCCTTGGTAATAGATATTCTTGTGTCATTTACAAAGAATAAATTTTAACAGGGGAAAGATCAACTTCGTAGTCGAGGAACCACCCCGAGTAATCACTCTTCATTTCATACACGGTGAGAGAATTGTGAGAAGCATAAATCTCAGTAACATGCACATGGTTCTGAGACTTCCCACTATGAGTAGTCCTCCTTGTTATGTAGTTGGACCATCTGTTCTATCCGTTCGAGTTTCGCTTCTCTAGAGAAGATGAGAAGCTAAAAATGAAAGTGTTGGCAACACATACCGAAAGGGTACTAATTAAGCCGACCATTATAAAGAGATGATAAGATCTCAACTATCTAACAGAACGTTAATGGAGGTTTATGAAACATAGTTCTAGCAGAAGATAGAATTTAGAGAAGAAGATAAGGAAATATGTGATTAGAAATGAAAAACTGAGTTATGTTTACAAACAGTTCTGAATATATACTGCACCACTTGCAGTTCTGAATATATACTGCACCACTTGCAGTAACTAACTTTACAAGACTGTAACAAACTTTTATTGATTTGACTAATCATTGACTTTTATGTTACAAAATATATGATTGACTATTCTTCAATATTCCCCCCTCGGATTCGAATGGGGAGACAACACATTCAATCTGGATAGGATTCGCCAATGAGAGTTTCTGGAAAGGTCTTTAGTAAGGATATCAGCCAATTGATCAGAACCGGAGACAAAATAAGGTTGAATCATCCTGTGGTGTACTTGCTGCCTGACAAAGTGACAATCAATAGCAAAATGTTTAGTTTTAGGATGAAAAACAGGATCAGCAGCAATGTCAATAGCTGTCTGGCTGTCACTGTAAAGGGAAACTGGAAAAGACTGAGGAACCAGCAACTCAGAAAGAAATAAATGCATCCATGCTAAATCACAAGAAGTATCAGCCATTGCTCTTAGTTCAGACTCAGCTGTAGACCTAGAAATAATTGATTGTTTCTTAGACTTCCAATTAATCAAAGAATTTCCAAGAAGAAGACAGAAACCACTAATACTTCTCCCAGTATCAAAACAAGAGCCCCAATCACTATCACAATAAACAGATAACTTGAGAGAAGATTGTGCAGAAAAGAACAAGCCTTGGTAAGAAGTGCCTTTCAAATATCTGAGTACTCTTTGAACAGCTAACAAATGTGGGGCTTTAGGAGCTTGAATAAACTGACTCAAGTGATGAACTATATATGTAATATCTGGTCTGGTAGAATTCAAGTACAAAAGTTTGCCAATGAACTTTATATATAAAGAAGAGTCATCAATAGGAGAACCTTCATGTAAAGACAGCTTAACAGTAGTGTCAACTGGTAAAGACAAAGGCTTGCAATTTTCTAAACCTGCCTCAACTAACATGTCATCAATGAATTTATGCTGATGAATATAAATGCCATCTGAAGTCCTTGAAACCTCCAAACCCAAATAATACTTGATCAGACCTAAGTCTTTGATAGTGAAAGTATTATGAAGAGTAGTTTTAACATGAGAGATAAACTTTGAATCAGTGCCAATCAAAAGAATATCATCTACATAGACTAAGGCAGCCACAAAAGAAGTGGATGTTGTGTAGACAAAAAGAGATGAATCAGCTTTAGTTTGAATAAAACCAAGAGAAAGAAGAGTGTCACCAAGCTTGTCAAACCATTCCCTAGCAGCCTGTTTTAACCCATAAATGCTCTTATTAAGTCTGCAAACAGAAATGCCATGTAAAGGGTGACCTTGTGGTAAATCCATATAAATTCCTCATGTAAATCACCATGAAGGAAGGCATTATTAATATCCAATTGATATACATCCCAAGACTTAACAGCAGCAATAACCAAAAGAGTTCGAACAGTTTGCATTTTAGCTACAGGTGCAAAAGTATTGTGATAATCCTCCCCAATAGTCTGTGTATAACCTTTGGCTACTAACCGAGCTTTGAACTTATCAATTTCACCATTAGACTGATATTTCACTTTATAAACCCACCTACATCCAACAACTTTCTTTCCAGGAGGTAAAGAAGGTAATATAGTCCAAGTATTATTGGACTCTAAAGCATGCATTTCTTTATTCATAGCATCCACCCATTTGGGATCATGAATGGCTTGATTATAACTATAAGGTTCTTTAATAACCTTATCTGGAGAAACAGAACAGGAATAGATGGCAGAAGTAGGAGTATAATGATTAAAATTGTATTTGTTAGCATCAATGGGACAATGAAGCAAAACAGAATTTGCTTGAATAAGAGGAACATGTGTAGTAGAACAATTAAAAACTTGATAATCTTTCATCCAAGATGGTTGAATTTTATTTCTTAAAGAAATTCTAGAAGGAAGAACCTTAGGAGATGAATTAATAGCATCAGTATGGGTAAAATCAAGGGTAGCATGTTCAACTAGATCTGGAACTAAATCAGGAGTAGAATCAGGAATACCATGTGCAACAGGTGACTCAGTAGCAACAGGTGTAGAAACTGATATAAGATCAACAAAATCATCAAAAGGACTTTCTAAGTCAAGATGTGAATTATGAGAGTAAAATGGTAAAGATGAGTCAACACTAGGCTCTTGAAAAGGAAAGACAGATTCATCAAAAATAACATGTCTAGACACATGAAAGGAATGATGAACAGGATCATAAAGCTTGTAACCTTTTTGATGAAGAGAATAACCAACAAAAATAGTTTGAACAGCCCTAGCTTCTAGTTTGTCAGAAGAATGTTGAGACATATAAGCAAGACAACCAAAAGCTTTTAAATGATCATAAGAAGGAGATTTACTAAACAATTTCTCATAAGGACTGATGAAACCTAGAACTGAATTAGGTAACCTATTTATCAAATATGTAGAAGTCAACAGACAATCCTCCCAAAACACTTTAGGTAGTTTACTTTGGAATCTTAAAGCCCTGGTCATTTCCAAAAGATTCCTATGTTTTCTTTCAACTCTCCCATTCTGTTGGGGAGTATAAGGACAAGTAGTTTGGTGTAAAATACCATAAGTAGCAAGAAAAGAGGATAAATCTGAATTGACAAATTCTCCACCATTATCAGTCCTAAGACACTTAATAGAGCATTTAAATTGGATGGGAACATAAGAATGAAAATCCTTTAAGGATTGAAAAACATGTTGTTTAGTTGGTAGAAGAATTGTCCAAGTAGCTCTACTAAAGTCATCTATAATGGTCAAAAAGTACTTACAACCATTATGAGTAGCAATTCTATAGGGACCCCATAAATCACAATGAATGAGATCAAAAGGATGAGCAGAAAAGGAAGTACTCACAGAAAAAGGTAATTTGCATTGCTTAGCTAAAGGACAAATGTCACAAATAGAAGAATCATCCATAGAAAGAAGTTGTGAATCATGAATAGCAGAAATTTTGGACAGAATTTTATGAGGAGCATGCCCTAACCTTTGGTGCCAAAGAGTATGTGTAGCACCATGATGAGAAACAACTGAAATGAAGACTTTAGATTTTACAAATTGATATAGACCACCAACCAGCCTACCAAGAATCTGGGAATTGGTCTGGGACTGGTCCTGTAAAATACACTCATTGGAATTGAAAGAAATAGTTGAGTTAGTTTGAAAAGCTAATTTGCTAATAGATAGCAAATTAAACTTGAATGATGGAACCAATAAGACTTCAGGAATTAAAAGAGAAAGGTGATGTATATAAACTGATCCAGTGTGAGTAACAAGAGAAGTATCACCATTTGGGAATTTGACAGTAATAGGAACCAGTAAAGAGTGAACATCTTGTAAATCATCAACAGTGCAACACATGTGGTTGGTTGCACCAGTATCAAGAATCCATACATCAGTGGCAATATCAGAAATTGAAGAAAGTGCATAGGTAGTACCTGCTGTAGTGTTGCCAGAAAGAAACTGATTTGGAGAAAGAGTACTAGTAGCAACTGTATTTCCATAAACAAAAGAAGGGGATGGTGCCCTTGGTTGACCTTGATTGATGCAATACAATAATGAATTCATCTAATTTTGTAAGGCTTCCACTTTAGTATGCCAATTTGCTGGAGGACCAGAAGAGGAATCAATAGAATCAACAGAACCAGGAACAAAAGTATTTGTAGAACTAGAAACCTGCAATGAATTCCCAGGCCTAGTGACAGAAGATTGATGACCAGCAAAATTAGTAGTCTGGCCAGACTTAGGAAAAAATTTCTTTCTGCCTTTGTTGTTGGTGTGGAACGGGTGATCATTAGGATAACCAATGAGCTTGTAACATCTATCTTTAGTGTGATTCTTTCCATGACAGTAAGAACATTTCAAAGTAACACCAGATTTATCACTTAAATTCCTCTGAAATTGGGACACAGCAGTAGGAGGTTTAGAAGTATTTACCATCATTGCAATAGGAGTACTAGAACCCTGGACTTGCCTTTGTTTCTCTTCTTGCTTAATGAGCATAAATGTTTGATTAACAGTTGGCCATGGGTTCATCATAAGAAGATGACCTCTGGCAGCTGTATAACTGCTATGTAAGCCCATCAGAAACTGTATTAACCTAGTCTTTTCAACCCGAGACTCCCATTCCTTAGTAGCCATACAAGCACACTTAATAGTAGGCTGTAAAACTCGTAGTTCATCCCAAAAACCTTTTAGTTTATGAAAATAAAGCTCAACAGAATCATTTCCTTGCTCAAGCTTAAAAAGATCCTTATGGACTTCATAAATTTTATGTCCACTTACAGCAGCAAAACGCTCATTCAATTCATTCCATACATCAAAAGCACTATCAAGATAATGCATACTATTGCTAATTTCATCATTCACAGTATTCAAAATCCATGTAATTACCATATCATTAACGCGTTTCCAGTGAGAAAACAAAGACGAAGACTCTCCAGGCGCAGAATATTCACCAGTAACAATCACAAGCTTAATTGTTTTTAGCAGACAAAGCGATTTGCATAGATCGTTTCCAACTAGCGTAGTTTTCTGATCCTACGAGTTTCTTAGAAATCAACACCATTCCAGGCTGATCATTATTATGCAGATACAACGGATGTGAATTGTTGTTTACAGAATTAACACTATCATCAACATGAGTTGTATCTATATTTGTATCTACAGTAGTACGGTTTGTATGATTATGTTCTTTATTCTGTACTGGAGAAGAAGTACCTGATACGACATTAGCATATGATTGAAAAACAGGAGTGAAACGAGACATCGCAGTCAGAAGAAAGAATTCAACCACCGCTGAATCAATCGCCAAACAATCGCCGAATTCACCACAACAAACAGCAAATCAATCAATCGTAAATTGAGATCAATAAGTGCGGAATTAGCTCTGATACCATAAAGAGATGATAAGATCTCAACTATCTAACAGAACGTTAATGGAGGTTTATGAAACATAGTTCTAGCAGAAGATAGAATTTAGAGAAGAAGATAAGGAAATATGTGATTAGAAATGAAAAACTTAGTTATGTTTACAAACAGTTGTGAATATATACTGCACCACTTGAAGCAACTAACTTTACAAGACTGTAACAAACTTTTATTGGTTCGACTAATCATTGACTTTTCTGTTACAAAATAAATGATTGACTATTCTTCAATACATTAATGACTAACACCAGGAGCGGTTTGATCAAATAAGGGATCAGACCACTCTTAGAAACAGAAAACAAAAGCAAACTCTCATAGTTCGGAGCCCAGCCAATGGGAGGGCTTGGCATTGTTTCTAGCCTCTGTTGATGGAGATCAAAGGTAGAGAAACAAGCGGATGATTCAGTTATCCAGTGGATACGTCCATTGCAATAGACACTATTCTCACAATTTATATCACAAGAAAAAAAAGGTGTAAAATCAGTGACAGGTTGGCCAGAATGGTTCCAAGACGTTTCAGACGAGTAGGTATAAAATTGTTCAAATCTTCTCTGATCATCGGAAACATTTAAGTTTTTTTTACAGGAACACGCAAGAGGATTAATGTTAACAGGTCTTGGTCCGAAAACACTTTTTCAACAGAAGAAGGTTTGTCCAGATGAGATGAGATGAACAAACAAGGGAAAGTTGGGATTCTATTTTCGAATTAAGTCTACTTTGTCCATTTTAAATGTTATTTTCTGTATCCACTTATTTGACCTATACTTTAAATAAAAATTTAATTTGGGCTTCTTATTTAATTCACTTGATAAAGCCAATAAATTAAATAGTTTATATAATTAATAATCTTCCGCTTCAGCTGCATTGTCCGCTAGAAAATGATTATGATTTAAAGGTAAAAAAATAGCTTAAAACTAAAAGCTGGTATAAGTTACTTTTTTGAATAACTTATTTTATTTATGTGATTTTATTTAATAAAGTTAATATTATCAATTAAATATATTATTCATCAAATTAATTTTTATTTTAATATTTTTAAGAACTCATAAGTTAATAATAATTGAAAATTATCCAAACGGCATCTTTATCAAACACTTCGGTCATCTATTATATTTGTATGAGATTCTGGCAGCATTCATCGCTACTATAATGCAACTAAACCTTCTGTGAGCACCACACAAAAAGAATCCAGCTACCTGATTTCAAAGCATGGATGAGTGACATGGAAATTACATACAATCTGATCTATTTATTTTGAACTAGTACCAGAGTCAATCTCTAATGAGATTAATTTCAATTTTCATAACTCAATGTTAAACCACAATAAGAAAACTGAACAATGGCAGAGTGACATTTGATAAATGAATTTCCGTCAACTGTATTCTGCGGAACATTAACAACTTAATGTTTATAACATAAAAAACCCATATGAGCAGTGTGCTCGTGAAAAAACTTGGGTACAAAATTTATCACATGTATACAAACTTAATCCTATCCTGCGGACTGCAGTGAGCCTAAGGCCTTGCAGCAAGCCCCGTCTCCACTTTCTTGATTTCGAATATAAGCATCCTCCACATCTTCAGCACAAACATCTCAGCTTCATCATCAAGGATAGTCTGAAGTCTGTCCAGCACCTCAGATGCATTTACGTGTTCCTGAGTGGTAGACACAATGTAATTTACCAGCGAGGTCTCTTCTTCACCCAAAAACTCGGTAATCTTCTTGGAGATCCATGGTCTCATCCTTTCATGTAGTTGATTCTGCAAGTGACGAAGAAATTAGAAAATACTTGGGAAATTGAGGTTAAATGACCAAGAAACCAGTTTGCTCCTTGTATATTTGAAAGATTTTGACCCGATTCATTTAAAACAAATTCAAGCCGGCCAATATTTACAGATTTACACCCCCAAAGTTCCTTATATTTTCCCTATTTCTAACAAATTTATGATTTGCTTATTCTAACAACACAATGATTCACCAAAAAAAAAAAAAAATTAGCAAAAAAAAATGATCCACCAAAACCAAAACATCCAGTGCAACTTCTATATCCTCGGAGTTACCAAGTGTAGATTTATGTAGATTTATAGCCTAAATAAACTGATAAAGGCGCAAACTGCAGCAGGGATACTTACGTCTAGATTAGCAAGTCAATCTGTGGTGCTAAGTGCAACTGAATGTACAAAGTCTTAACGCAAGTGGAGGCCACTCCTGTCTTTTGACATTAGATTTAAAATATGAAAAATAGTGTGTGCAGGTCTAAATAACATGTTATTTACACTGGAAAAAAATTCCTCCTCCATGACTCATGCCAAGTTACAGGAGTTTAAGGAAAAAAGATGGACAACCAGTCACCATCCTGGACTGGACCAGTGTACAAAATGAGATTCAGCTAATTTACAGTCACAACATATTATGCGTAGACCTAGACAAGCTAGTTTCAAGTCTAACCAGGTATGTTTAAGCATTCCTATATAGATCACAATTCACAATTCAAGATGAATAAAAAGAGCGTACATACTCAAGTTCAATATTAGAGATTAAAAATTAAAGTTACCTTATCATAAATGGTCCAATTGATCTCATACGAGAACAACTCATTCTTTGTCTTTGGAATTGTATCAATCAACTGCTTTGCATCCAAAAGCTTCCGCTTATCTGGTGTCTTTACTTTATCCAATCGGCGCTCCCTTTCCTTGTCATGGTCAACAGTCTCCTTTCTGTTATCATCTCTGGTCCGATGACTTCCATGATCATTCCACTCTTGGTCCCGTTGGCTAGATTTTTCATGTGAACGTCTACTTCTATCCTTTTCATCCTCAGGCCTTTCTTCTTTGGACTTGACACTTGTAATACGCTTTGCAAATTCAGCTGCTGCTGCCAAGTCTGGAGACAATGCCCCAGAAGGATGATGTTGGACAGCCTGTACTTCCTCATTGGAGTAGTCAATGGGAACCAGAGGCCGCAACTTTTTCTCCTTCTGTGCATCCTCATCTTCCTCGTGAAATACAGAGGGCACTGCAGTTCGTTTTCCAGATGCTACAAGCCCAAAGCCTAACTTTCTACTTTGAGGATGGCTGCTCTGCTGCACATCTTCCGCAGCAACAGAGTTTGCACATATTTCATCACCAGTTCCATTTTGTTGGATCCTATCAGCTGTCATATACAAGTACAGAATTAGATAACAAGAGCAAATGAGCTACAATATTGGAAGGTAATAGAAACTTACTCATGCGGTTTTCATGATCTGAATCACCGTTAGAAGACTGATCAATGACGTTTACTTTGCTTTCAGCAGTGGTTTCATGAAACATCACATCCTCTTCACTTTTTTTAGTTGCAGAAGCAGCAGCCAAAAGCCTCATAGCATCTTCTTCCTCTTGTTTCTGCTTCTTCCGAACCTCTTCATCCTTCAACTTGGCCTCTACAATTTCTTCCTCTTCTTTTAACCTGTCGGCCAAGTCATCTTCCTTCTCTCTTTGCCTCCTCTTCCTCTCTTCCCCACTACTTCTGTGTTTCCGCTTCTTGTTATAACCATCGTAACTTTCATGCTCTTGATCTATAATTTCATACTTCCTATCCTCTGCTCTTTCTTCCTCACTTTCTCTCTCCAGCTTCCGCATATGATCTTTTTGTTTTTCTCGAGCTTCCCAATCATCGAGACGCAACCTGTATCGACGCTCATCCTCTCGAGTCTTGTATTGTCTTTCTCTATCTCTTCTAGCTCGTTCTTGTTCCCTTTCTAGCTCGTTCCTTTCGAGTTCTCTTTCCCTTTCCCTTTTAGCATCCCGTTCTCGATCTCTACTTTTATCATTTTTTCTGCTCTTGTCAGGTGAACCTGTATCTGGTTTATCATGTTCATTAGGAGTTCTACTTGCAATTTTCATTTCATCCACATTTTTGTCTTCTGCTGCTTCTGCTAAAAATCAAGAAATATAAGAGTTAAAGAGCATTATCACTGTGACGACATCCTACAGTGTACATCCATAGTCAATCAAAGTATCTCTAGAAAATTCTAGAACAGATAAGCAGAATATACCAGATGTGTACTAGTTATGTCCAAACAAAACTCACCATTTTTCACTCTATCCACATCCATGTCCCCTTCCTTCAATCCTACCTGAACTTCTGTGCTTGAAGTACCAGAACCATCAGTAGCAACTGGGGGCGGGGGTGGAGGTGGTAATGGATGCGTCTTTAACCTTTCCTCTATCATGCCATTGAGTTTCTCTAAAACCCCTTGATCAGCTTCCCTATCTTCATCAGTCACAAGACCAAATTTAGTAATGTCTTGATCTTTTTGGTCAGTAACGCTGTCTTCTTTGGACTTCTCTTGGGTGGACTCTGAAGGTACACCTTTCTCGCCACCTGTTTCTTTTCCTTCCTCTTTATCAATCTCTTGGCCCTCTTCAGTGCCAACTGCTTCAGAGTTTTTAATATTTTCCCTTTTCTTTTGAAGATAACGCTCCAGATATTCTTTAGTTGCTGAGTTAAAATTTAACTGTGAAGGTGACAAGAGTCGATCATAAAATGAAAGATCAACTGATATAAATTTATCAAATAAAACTGGTAAGTAGCACGCAAAAGGCTGCAACTTACACTAATTATTATAATTGCTACAAAGAAAAGCACAAACTACGTATTAAGTCCGTATATTGCATCTGAAAATTTTAAATCTCAAGAGCCTAATGGTCATTTAAAAGCAAACATTATCTCTAGACTCTAATCAAGAAAATTTAATATTTGACAAATTAATTCAAAAAAAATACCATCAGTTCTTGTCCATCAATATTTAATTTGCTCAGCAATCTTATTGCACGAAGAATCCCCTCTGCTGAATCAAATTCACAAAATCCATAGCCTTTGAGAGTCCCAGATGTTGGATCTTGAGGACGTTTCCAGCTCTTAACAGGCCCACAGAGCTTCATCAGATGCAAAAATGTCAATATTTATTAAGGACAAAATTCACGTGCCTAATTAGAATTAAAAATAAGGGTGATCAACAGAAAAGTGATAAAACAGTTGACTAGAACATGACTTACTTGCAGGATAGAAAGGATGAAATCATTGTCCACTGTTGATGCTATCTTGCCTACATAAACTGTTGTTTGCGGCTTCTCTGCAGGTGTAACACTTGGGATTCCACCTGGTCTAATAACAGGAGGGATTATTGGACCACGTATTCCAGGAACAGGAGGGCGTGCTAGTGCAGGATTGATGCCAAATATTCCCACAGGACGTGGAGGAACCGGTCGAACCATTATTGGGTACACACTGGGATAACGAGGCATTCCTGCACAACAGAAAAGCAGATACTATGCAAGTTTGTTAGAACAAGATCACAATAAATTTTAATATAATTCTTTAATAACAGAACAAATATCCAATCACATAATAATGTTTGAAGGAAAATTAGTTGCTCTTACGACATGGTACAATCAATTTGAATAGCAGCAAAGGCATGTCAAAAGTCACCAGTTGAACATAAAACCTGAAGTAAAACAAAGATAACATCGAACTTGGAAAACAAAAAAGAAAATAAAATTGCGAGTAAAGTTACCTTCAGTTCCACAGCATAATAGTAGTCTCTTAGACTATCCAATGTACCGAATAATTGGAACTGGGTAATATGAGACCCCTTGTGTCCCACTTAAACTGACCGAACTGACGACAAAAACCTTCTACTTCTACCCACAAACTTAGTGTAGTTAAGCTTTTTATATTTTAGTTTTCTTATTAATAAAGTAGAAAATAAAAAAACTGGATATTAAAAAGATTGTAATACCTTGGAATACAAAGGCAAGGAGCAGTCAGTTGCTAGCATGGTTCTGCTGCCGGAAAATAAAGTAACGAGAACCCAAGGGTAAGTCCCCCTTACGACTACAATACAAGCCTACTAAGATAAACATGGCACAAACCAGGTATAATTTAGCATAAAAAGTGGGAATAGATTATAATTGCTCAATTTGCCATTGCAAGATGTTCAATCAACTCCAAGGCTATCATTGAGTCAACATAATCTACAAAAATTCCAATTTTTTTTTTCCCATTTCAGAAAGTACTAAACAACGACAATCAAGAAGTACATATAAGCATACCAAACGTGTTCTTGATAGTGGTAGTCTCTACATTGAAGCCTTCCAAATCATTCTCATTCTCATCGTAATCTCAATCACGATTCACGAAGTAGACACTGTAGGAGAAAACATCTGGTCACAGATATCCCTAAAACTGACCAACCCCACTCAATTTCTCCTCACTAAACACTCAAAATCTTTATTGTACTACCAAATTTATACCAAAAATCATGCATTGTACAATTCAATAATTCAACAACACAATCATCAACCAATCTACCATCAACATACTAATGTCAAAGTTCCGATTTTTATCACATTCCCATCACTAAAAAATCAAATGCACATGGAATAACATCAAGATTCTTGCACAAACATAACATACATTCATAAATACACACATATATTTATTAAAAAAGTAAATTTCAAAAAATTCAAAAAAATTAAAAAAAATTAAACCCACCAGGAGGAGGAAAGGGCAAGTACCCATTAGGCATCTGCATATAAGGAGGCCTCTGATTAGGCAACTGGGCAAAAACCAACCCACCAGGCCCGGGTACGGATCCGGGTCCTGAACCGGGTCCGGATCCGGGTACGGGCGGAACACCGGGAGGCTGAACCACATTGTTTTGTGGCTGAAAATTGGGGAGCGGCGAAAACTGCGGCGGCAATGGCAACGGAACCGGCGGCGCCGGCGGCCGGAAAGAAGGGGGAAGCTGAAGGAGCGGCGGGAGAGGCTGAATTGATGGTGGGGGTAAATTGGGATTAGGGTTAGGGTTTGTAATCGGAGATGGGTCGGGTTGAGAAATTGGGGTATCTGGGTCGGGTTTTTGGGGAATCGGGTCGATGGGTTTTTCTGGGGAGGTTGTAGTTTCCGCCATTGATGTAGATAGAGCTTGAATCAAGTGAATTGAAATTGAAATTGAAATTGATGTGAATTAGTTTTAAACGACAAAAGTTGTGTTCGTTTTATATGAATGAAGGGTGACACAATGGTGAAATTTAGGGGAAGGTGTATGTTAAACCCTCGTCATATTTGTTTGATGTGTGTTTTATAGGCTTTGGTAAAAGTAAGAATCACATTAACTATTTATTAATCACAGTTCTCTTTCGATTCCTTTTTCAATACTCACCGTAAGACATATAAATCTAAATAATAAAAAAAAAATTATTACTCAATAGTTCTCTATTTCTTTTTATTAGCTGATAAAAATTGTTTCCTATATGTGTTAGAATTTGAATTAAAAATAAGTTTGGGAAATTAAGGTGGTATTTGCTATGAATGGTATTTTTTTTTTAATCTTTTTTTAGATTGAGAGTAAAAATTTGGAGAGAAAAAAGGAGAATGGAAAAGAAATTCTAAAACGGATTTCCTATTTGTTTGAGGAGTGGAAAAGAAAATTTAATTAGACATGTTCTCCTTAACGCTGTGTTCCCGAACTTAGTAAAGAAAAAAAAAATAAAAAATGAACAATTTTCTCTTCTCTATAAAAATTTTCAAAAGTGAAAAGAAAATTTTGGGCACAAATTGGTCTGCCAGGTCGATATTTTAGAACCGATTTATGGGTACTAGCATTATATCCGTGCAAAGCACGGGAATCTTTATAATTATTTTTATATTTTTTTAACTTTGTTTAGAGTTAAATTCTATGGAGATCATCTTTTTTGTGAAGATCTGGAGATCACATACGTTCTGCAATCTAAATTTGACAAAATAGATAATATTTTGTAATCAAAAATTTGCAAAACGTACTATTTTGCAAAGTATATTATATGAAAATCACTATTTCATTGAAAATTTTGAAAATATGTAAGTTCTGCAAACTAAACATGAATGTTCTGCAAACCGAACATGTTTTTCGGAACAATATGTTTTGCTATATTTTAGTTGGAAAACGTATATAATTTTAAAGATTTTAAATGAAAATAGTTATTTTCATAGAACATAATTTATAAAATATTATATTTTTCTAAATTTAGATTGAAGAACGTATGGGGTCTCCAGGTCTCCACAAAAAATATGGTCTCTATATAAATTAACTCACTTTGTTTATGTTTTAGTATATTTAGTTTTTTTTTTAATTTTCATTTTAATTGATTTTGTATATTAGATCACCAATATTTAATTTTTACAATATATCCTTTTTTTGTAGATTTCCCAAGTACTACTTTTTAGTAGAAATATTAGAATAAAATTGACTATTATTCATTTTTTATTAAAATAGTTTTGTATATTATTGATGAAATCTTTATTCCTTTGAATTTTAAATCACTGAATTTAAAATTTTTAATTTTTTTCACTCTAAAATATTTAGATACTACACGTTCCTTTCTAATAAAATGATATATAGTGTAGTTCATTACTAACCGTGAGCTTATCTGCTTGTATTTCGAGTATATCTACATTTTTCCTTTTTTCACAATAATAATAATTAATAATTTACTGTTTTAGCCCTGACGACCAAACCACCTAAACTCCCTTATACCAATTATATATAGGATATAATATAATAATATAATATAATATAATATAATGTAATATAATGTTTATTTTGAAAGAAAAAACCCTATTTTAAGTTTTTAACTAGTATAATTTTAAATTAATTCAAGTAAATGTATATTGGGCCGGTGTTTATTAGAATATATACATTGGGCCTGCTCTCCTCTTATAAAGCCTACAATCATCTCCCGGCAGATCCTTCGTTCCAGCGAATTTACAAATGGGAAAAATCTCTCGCATGTTATCACTCCTCTTGAAAGCTGGTAACAACAGTAAATAAGAGATTACTACAACTTCACTTGTTTTATTCTATGAGTTTAGGTTGATGCATACAAGAATCAAGATGAATGAATTGGTCGCTCAGCTCGACTCGTTTCTTCATGCAAGCTCAAAATAATACTCCCTCTGTCCTCCTGAATAAAATATTTGATATATTACGAACCTCTGCAGGAAGCATCCTATGAATACTGAGGATTGTTAAATTATGGATGAGAGTTCGTCTCGGTGTTGAAGGTACTTATAATAGCACTGATCTTAGCTTTAAAGTGTTGAGTAACCAGTGGCTCTACTTGTTGTGTTCAAAGTGACGAGTACTAAGGTCAGGCTTGATGTATTCATTAATGTGCATATGTTATTACTTTAAAGCTTATTCAAATTTATTGCGAGTCATCGCCATTAGAGTTATATTAGTGTTTTGGTAAGAAAACAAAGAAAGTAGGAACAAATGCATACATATGAGCAGGTCACGCGTAAAATGAAGACATTGCTGTTTCCAATCACTAAAATTAGGCTGAAGCTGAAATCTGTGTATACTAGGATAGGGAGATAATCAGAAGAGAAATGTCGTGATATCCTATAGTTCATTACCTCACTTCCATTCGCTTAATACTGATGACTGTTCTATTTGAATGTTGCATTTGACTTTAATGTTAATGGAATTAGCGGATGAAGGAACATTGTTTGAACTTTTATCCCCTTCCGGGATTCTTTTTATTTTTTGTTAGTATGAGTTTGAAAGATATGAGTTGCTTTTGGACTTCAGTCTGGTCATTCATAACAAGTTTAGATTAGATATCTAGTGTACAGAGAGTGATGTTGTGATCCTGTCCGATTCATGATATTGCCATCGATGGCGTTTGTAGGAACATATAATTAACTGCACATACAATCCTTTTAATCAAATTTGTAACAGTTTTCACTTTATGTTTTTGTCATAATGAAGGAATGGATCAACATTATTCTCGATAAGCTAAGCCAGCAGAAGCCTGATACCCCATGAACACTACTCTAGATAAGCTAAGCCAGCAGGAGCCTGATACTTCTCTAGTTCTTAGATCACACTGGTGACTCATGGCCCATCAGCCACTTCATGATAGGAGATAGTGGAGCAATAAACCTCACAAAGGGTGGGATGGCTTTTGATCGGTTTATATCCTCCAACAACAGTTGTTTATAACATCATTCACGGCAAGTTACTACATTTTGGCCAATTGTTTTCCAATACAGGATCTTTCAGAAGGAAGTTATTGGCCAAAAAATTGAAATGATGACTTCCAAAATTCAATGGAGACTTCACCAATTCCTGTGTAATAAGTGTACTTAAAAAGGATGCCCTGTACCTGGCCTCTTGGTGCATGAGGGTAGTAAAGACTAGAGCGTTCTCCGGAAAGTATAATAACTTTGTGCAGATCCATTGGCTTCTTGTTCTGTTAACCATCCATTTCATGCAAGCACTGAATTAGGACAGGACAAGTTCCTGGTCCAGGTTCTCAAAGGACAGAGATATCTATCTACCTATTTATCTATAGTATTTATAAGATAACCCAATACTTTTCACACATCAAGCGTTTGTAGTCCAACGGTTAGGATAATTGCCTTCCAAGCAATAGACCCGGGTTCGACTCCCGGCAAACGCATCAATTTTTCTGCTTCCAGTTTTTGTATCACATTTTAACAGAACATGTGGTTCAGGACTTCAGGGCTCAGGCTAAGCCAGGATTTTACAGTGTGCAGATTAGTGGTCCAAACATACAAGTTAGCCCCATCTGATCAACTACAGTGATGATCCCTGAGGATTTTTTTCCCTACATTTAAATGTTTTACTGAACTTTTCCGATAAATCGATATACGATACCTCCACCGATTTGTTCCGATTTCCGAAATCTACAACCATGTTTACACCAAATAATTATAGTTTAGGAGGAGATTAAGATGAGATCATGAGTCATGACCACATTTCTAGCTCCTAAAACCTCATCATAAGTGTAAATGTAACACCCCCAAAATAGCTTCAGATAAATGTTGGCAAAAATGTAAAGATGACAAACATCAAAAAGTCATTGACCCAACACAATGCTGGTCTGTTATAGGTAACAGTTATTTCATAAATTGAGTTGGTTTGTGCAGAAACCTATATTTTCAGTTGAAAATATGAAATTCTTACACCAAAAAGTAAAGCTAAATTGACCCATCTTTACAATTGTGATCCTAAATATATTATTTTGCTCAAAATATATATTCACATTTGCAATCGGATCGGATTCTGCAAATGGATAATCGTGTCAGCATTCGATCAATCAGCAGTAGCCCAGTTCATGTCATTCTCAAAAATCCAGTGGCACACCTCAATTTTTCCAGGGGCTGAGCCTAAAGCTGCAAATGCTCCATGACTTGCACTCCAGTCCGATGTGTCCACATGACAGATAGCCACACCATGGTTGATCTTGACCTTAGTTTTCGAATCTAGAATATCAGCTTCGTAAACCCGAACCTTAGGAACCGAATGACAGTAATACATCAAATAAGGGTACAAGCTCTGATGGCATGAGACTGACTTGGTGACTTTACCACCATTGATCCCTTTGACTTCCCCGATCATAATATCTTCCTTCGACCCCTTTGTGTTCTCCGTTGTCCGAACAACAACATTTCGTCCCAACACTGATGTTGCAAAGTCAAGCATATCTTCAATTGAACCAACACATCGCTTTGTCTCACCTCGACTTGGTGCTCGCTCACACTCAGTCAAAGAGTTAACAATCATCCCTTCCATGCTAGAGTTATCACTTGCGTGAAACAACTTCTTCAACTCGTCAAGTTTTGTTGTCGAAAATGGTAATTTGGATGACAAGACCCGAGGCAAAAATGCCCTCTCAGGCATCTTATCTTTAATATCAGGCATTGGCATAACTGTCCCACTCTTAAGCATCTTCTCCCTGAAAAATTTGCCAGGCTCAACCCACTTATTTACAACTTTGGCATTCCCCTCTTTTAGAGAAGCCAACTCTGCAGAACCTTTCGTCGCATATGTACTAAATTTAACATCCTTCTTGTTAGCATAATCTTTAAAAGTATTATTAACACCATACTTCTTGAATCCAATATCAGAAAACGAGCCCTTCTTGCCGTATCCAGTAAATTTATCACTACCTTCGTTGAACGACTGACCATAATTTGAGAAAGTAGCCTTTGCAGCATTTGAGTTTTTAGCATAGGACTCAAAAGAATCATCACCCACATTGGATTTATCTCTATAACTTGTAAAAGTTTCAACAGCACCATTACCTGCAGGAGTATAGCAAGAAAAAAATTAGTTAACGCGGTCAAGAAATTCGAAAAAATTAACAAAACCTTAATAACATTGTCTTGAAAAAATTGCACATAAAAATTAGAGATAACCTTAATAACCTAATGTCGCTAGATATTCCCTCCATATTTTATAGAAAACAAATGCATACATCTAATTGCAAGTTAAGCGAGTCAAGCATATTACCTGTATCACCGTAATTCTTGAACTTGTTTTCGGGGACATTGCCATTGAAGCCGTAAGAAGTAAAATTATTGGCAGCACCATTTGCATTTTGTCCGTAACCAGAGAAGGTGGAGCCGATAACATTGGAATCTTTGCCGTAATTTTCAAAATTGTTGGGCTGACCATTACCATCTTTTCCATAGCTTGCAAAGTTCTGGGCTCCCGAATTAGCTTCTTCAGTATAAGCTGTAAATTTCTGTGATTGACCATTACTATCCGCTGAGTAAGAATTGAAGTTAAGATTAGGCACATTCGAGTCTTTGCTGTAAGTACTAAAGCCACTAGCACCACCAGTTGAGCCCGCGGCATAAGAATTAAAACTTTGATCAACTACATTGGCTTCAGTAGCATAACTAGTAAAATCCGTGTCATGTCCTACAGAGTCACGCCCGTAACGGCGAAACGTGGTGACGGGGATATTTTCCCCGTCACCGTATTTTTGAAAACTATCGGTATCACCGCCTTTTAATGTCCCGTAATTTGTGAAATTTTTTTCACTGTACGAGGAAAACGCGACATTCTGGTCATGTTTTTCGAGACTTGGCGATAAATCAGGAAAACAGAGGAGTTTTGCAGAGGAACAGAATGATGAGAGTTTGGTCGACAGGGTGTTTTGGTCAGCAAGTTTCGAAAAAGATGCTGTCTGAACAGCTGTTAATGGAGATGCCTTTTTTATAAGAAAATCTGGTTTCGGTAAGTCATTCGATACTTGTTTTTTCCAGTAACGGAGGAGAGACCCTTTAGGCGAAAACGGGCTTTCTCCGGTTGGTGAATCTAATAGATTCCGGTGAGCTCCGACGACACTTAACTGCAAAAATAAATACAACAATGTACACAATTATAAATCAAGACATTTCATCAACTATGTGAACATATTATAGCAATCGTAAAACCAAACCAAACATGCGCGGTATATCACATTAGTAAACCAAACCAAACATGCGAAGTATACATAATGTACAAATTTTTAAATCACGGAACTCTACTAATATGTAAAATAAATTGAAATCATGGTTAAACCGATTAACCAAATCAAACTGTACCAAACATACGCGGTATATTTCGCTCGTAACTCGTAACTCAGATTAATGAAACATAGTATATCACTAGGAAACTCATAATGTACATGCCATATTTCGAATGCAACTGATAATAAAATAGTGAAACATGAAACTTACATTGAGGAAGAAGAAAATGGAAGATAACAGGATGAAGAGATGAGTGATAAGCTTGAGCTCATTCATATTTTGAGAGAGAGAGAGAGATAAAGAATGTTGGTGGATTTTTCGTATGGTTGGGAGGCGAGAATTATATACTAGAAAGCTTGTGACTTATTGGGCCCGATTTATTTTATATTTTTCTTTTATTATTACATTGTTTTCTTATCATACTTACATTGCTACATGTTTGTCAAAATAAACTTGGCAAGAGAGTGCTTCTAGCATCGATACCAAAAAGCATGTTCATGAAATTTTCACGGCAATAAAAAGATATTATTTTTAATGAAAAATAATACTCCCTCCGTCTCATTTAAACGAGTTGTTTTGATTTTTTTGGTTAAACTGACTAATTTTTTTAAAAATATTGTTATACATTTTTATAAATCTAAAATGTGTATTATATTTTCTAATGATATATTTTTCACTTTTTATATTTAACATAGAATATAAGTAATTTAATTTACAATATTGATCAATTTGACCAAGAAAAGTCAAACATATCAGTTTGAATGAAACGAAAGAGTAGGATAACAAAATTTTAAATAAATATCTATATTTCTAACCTTATCGTCGTTAGACTATAATCTCATCGTTGTCCTATATACATACAACGATGAGTCAGCGAGAATCGAACTCGAAATCTTAATTTTGAATGTCATTTTAGAACAATTAAGTTACCATGTACAAAACCTAACAATTAGATAAAGAGAAAGAGATCGAAAAAGAAAGGAGGGCAGAGTTATACGAAGAATGACAGACAGGTAAAAGTGTAAGAAGCCGCGTAATGAGCAACCAAAACAATATCACATGTCCTTGTCATATTTTATAGTTGGCCTTGGCTTAGGCTAGCTGGGTTCAATTTGAAGTGTTTGCGTAAAAAGATTGTATTCTAACGCGTTTACGAGTTTGTTTTTATTAGTCGATTACCCGAGCGAAGCACGAACCGAGATTAAAATAGTAATCGAATTTGGATGAAATTAAAAAAAAAATTAAATCTTTAAATTACGTAGTTATAGGAAATCGAACCCAGAATAAAATCAAATAAATTAAATCAAATAAATAAATTTTGTTTAATCATGTAGTTGTAGGAAATTGAACCCGAATTTTGTATTAACCAAATTTGATACTTTGATACTGCACGTCATTTTCACACATTATTTTGTTTATTAACGAAGAGTATAGATTTTGTTTTATTTCATGAAGTTTTGTGCAAATTAAACTTTTCGTGAACCACTCTTCTCCACTCACTCTCACGTAACGTTACTCGCTTTCCAACATTTCTTTTCTTTCTCGCTATTATTTGTCAACAAGATGATAAAAACACCCTCTTGTCCTCGACAAAGTCCGTGATTTTATATGGCAAGTTCTTCATATATCTATTCTACATTCACTTGTTTTTTTCTTCTCACACGCCATTAAATTTGCATATTTTCTGTTTTTCTACCCTTTACACTTTTCGATTTAGTGGTAGCTCTAGGGATATTTGCGATGTGATTTTTCCTTGTGATCTCGATTATGACAAGAGTTTATTGTAACAAACTTACGGCATATATTCGACACGATAAAATGTGTTTAATTACAGATGATAGGTTTGGTAAGAACACATTTGAATCATCAAATCGTAATCAGGATTGGAAATGCGAATGAATGATATAAAAATAAAGTTATTGAAAATCAGAATGATATGGTATCGGAAAGAAAAGGAAGGTTATACTTTAAAATTCTCATTACTGATTATTAAATTGACAATTCAAACACCAACATTTCAGTTTGAGATTTCAATTTTCATTAACCGAGCTTATTAATCATGAAACAAATTACACCAGAATACACCGTCAAAGTTTTTTTTTTTGACTTTTTTCATAAATATCCAACTAAACAATTTTTTTTGCAAAAATACTATGTGTTTTTTAAATTTTTTACAAAAATACTAATTTTTTGAAAATATTTGCATAAATATAGTCAGCAACTAGATGCAACCATATCTGCAACTGCAACCAAAATCAACCACATATACAACTTGTTAATAATTGTATTTTTTTGGCGTCCGGTTTTAGGGTTGTTTACAACCCCTAAAATCAGGGTAGGTTAGGGTTTAGAGTCTAGGATTTAGGGAACCTTAAACCCTAAGTCCGTATACGAATTATTCGTCATTCTTAATATTTCTAAAACTCAAAATAGAAACATTAAACTCCAGAGGTTAACTATTGAACATCCGGGGTAAATCAAGAGCACAAACTTACCTCTCTTGCTAACAATTTTTTTGAATTCTCAACTGTTTTTCAATTATTTTTTAAAAAGTTGCATCTAGTTGCTTTGCTTGCGTACCGTATTTTTGTAAATATTTTTAGGTTGCAGACCGTATTTTTGCAAATATTTTTGCAAATATGGTAAAATTGCAAAAAAAACTTAAAAAATTAGTATTTTTAATAATTTCTCTTTTTTTATCTATAATTAAAAGATAATATTATAATGATATACGAGGTCTCACGTGAAGGTACTTTTGACAATACTCGCCTTTCTCACTGACACCATCTCGAGTGTTATTCTTTATTTTCGAGTATCGTTTGAATTTACCAAAGATGGTACTCCTAGAGTCCTAGTCCTATATTAGGTTTTAAACATGTTATGCGATTAATACGTTGAGCAGCGGGAACAGGGAAAATTAAAGAAGAGATCTTGAATGCTTTTTTTGTACATTCTTCTCCCTCGAGCATCAAAAGTTTTTATTTTTTTATACCGACTAGCTAGAGGAATAAAGGGCTACAATGCTTTTGAATTTGTTATATGCTTATCTTCATTCTGTCTACATGGACCATTCATAAATATAAAATGCGTTTCCCAATATATAATCTTGCCTCAACCATATTCGAAAGAACACAAGGAAACCCATTTTCACTAAAAAAGTAGAACTTCCGTTTTTGCGAGAATTTATTAATTTTTTTGACGTTTAGTTTCAACTACTGTTAAGAGAAGAATTCATTAAAATACTGAAATTTAGTCGGAACAAACCCCCGAACTGTCAACTATAACATATATATATATATATATATATATATAAATAAAGATATACACATTTACAATTAAAAAAGATATTTATATATATTTTTATATTTTAATTTCAAAAAATATGCAAGATGAGCAAGACTAGAACCTATGATATATAACATGTTACTCCCTATGTCCCAATCAATGGTATACATTGGGGGACGGGGGCTCGGCACGCATTTTAAGGCTCCTATAAAGTATACTTTCATAATTTTTTTTTAAATTTTTTTTCTTCTGAATTTCAGAGAAAAAATAATTTAAAAATAAGTTGTTGAAGTATACTTTATATACACCTTAAAATACGTGTCAAGCATTGAAAAAAAACTGTATAAAAATGAGTGGAACGGAGGGAGTACTATTTTTGATATGTAAAAAAATGAAAGAAAGGTACCAAAAAAAAAAATGTAAAAAAATGAAAGGGACAGATGTAATAACATTTAAGGAGTTTTTTGGCGAGCTCTATCCACGTCAATCAATTGTAAAATTGTAACAAGTTTTGTGAAGCTTTATGATTAGTAGCAGATAGTTACATGTGCCTTTTATATTATTTCATCAGAGTATATATAACTATTTTTTTGTAAAAACATACTTTATTTTTATTAGGTAGGAAATGACAAGTGGAAAAGACAAACTATAAGGAATGACACCATGGAAGTCGAAGATGAGATAAAAGTTCCGCCCCTCTTAATATTTTTTATTTTTTATAGTTGTTTATCACTGTTTAATACGTATTTTAAGACTCCTAGTATAGTTCTACAACTTATTTACGTATCAAACAGTGCACAACATTGCATTATACATACGGAGTTCAGATCTCTGACAAATGTTTACTATATCTACGTGCTTAATATATAAATATAAATAAAGTATAATTAAATAACTTTTTTTATGAATACATGAATGCTATATTAACCAATGCTTTTATCTTATGGACTTCATAATCATTAAAATATAAAATAATTTTTGAGATCATTTTTTAGATCTCTAATATTTTTTTTATTTAATCGGAACATGACCCTCTAAATTTATAAAATCAGATATACTAAAACCACTAGCAGCCTAGCAAGTAAAGTGGAGTTGATGCAAGAAGGCTAAATTCCATTGTCTAGCATAATCTGCAGAATTAAATGTATAGATAATATATAAGGAGATAATTATAAAATGTGGGGTTAATAATCTAAAAAGTATTACATATAAAAAATATTTGAATAGGAAGTGGATGTGGATGTCATGCATTGTCGGCAAATATGTAAGTCTGATGTTTTCGAGTATGTTCGTTTTTATTATTTGTGCTGAATTATTTTTGCAGATAATAATATAATATATTATTATCTTTTCATGGAAGTAAATACAATAATAAGTTGACAACAAATAAATTAAACAATAGTGAACAACTGCAGATGTCATTTCATGGCAAAGTAGTTTGCTGATTGAGCTTTAGCTTGATTTATGTTATTCCAAGTCGAGCTTATTGATTTTAAAATATGTTTTTAATTACAATAAAATGAATTTCAGAATATTGATAAATGAGATATCTTCCTCGCTCCCTTTACAGAATGTTGTTTGGGTATATGCGTGAATTAGGAGGAAAAAAAAATATTAATAAATGTGCTATATTCATGTAAAATTCAAAATATGGTGTGAAAACCATCTTCAAATCGACTTGGAAACATCAATAAATGAGTCCAATTTTGTTATATTTCGTTAAACCTATTTACGATAGGAAATGAAATTTTGTGTTAGAGCTCTATTTTTAATAAGTAACTTGAATACGAGTCAAATTTTTATCGATTCGAATTAATCGTACATTATTGTCGTAAATATTTTAAAAATTTGACAGTCGCATTTGCAGTTTAATTGCAGTCATTGAAGTTAGTATGGTTTCTTGATATTCGAAATACTTATATACACCATATATAAGAGGTCAATATGAGCCGACCTTCTAACTTCAGATATGAGGTCCATGCATGAATGTGAATGCAAAAGGAGCGTCTCCATTGAAGGTCGGGCCAGGACCTTGGAAGATACAGGGAATTAACTTATGATCACAGTACATGGCCGGGGTGGTTGGACAGCGAGGTATCAATTTTCAGGGCATTGATGCCCCATTAAATTTGTGCTGCTGCATGCAACTATATCTGCTAGAGACGAGAACGTAAGATGGAAATAGCTGGCACACGCATGGACAATGAGCAGGCAGATGCGGTCGTGGTCGCCACCCCAAATTTGTGGCAGATGCGGTCGTCACCCCAAATTTTGAAATTTTATAAAATTATTGATCAAACTGGCACAGTAATAATAATTAAATCGAATGTTACGTGCTACAATGCTTAATTATATATTGTACGAAATTTCGTAAAAAGAGCGTGAAATACCAATAAAGCAAGAGGTCCGTCGTAACTTTTGTAATCTGTAGTTGCCAAAAATTTATATCACAATATTACACAACCTTGAAGTCTTGAAAACAAGATTCTTTTTTTACCTTTGTTTGATTATAATCCAACCAGTACTAGACTAATAAATGTAGGTAATCTACGATCTATCTCTTTCTGTCTCATGCCTTCATGATCATACACTATTTGTCTGATCGCTGCTTGTACGTTCATGCTGTAAAAAGTGTATTCAAAAATTGACAGTGACCACAAGGACGAAGGATTTATGAAACTCAACAACTTCTGTTTGCAAAATTGAATGAGCTCTCATAAAACTTACTGTATTTCGTACTAAAATTGCTGAGCAGGGAGCGTGGTCTCCCAGTTTTGAACATTTTCGACGATGCAAACACATGAGTCTCCTGACAGACATTTTGGCATCTTGGAGGTCCATAAATCTTGGACTAGATCCCGTTAACATGTATCTGCATACTACGTTACATTCTTGTAGTATATTAAACTCTATATATGCGCACACTGCTCCCATTATGTTTCATTACGGAAAATGATTAGTATACACATGAGTTGTGAAAGACCACCCACCCTTTTAAGATATATTCATGATTGTTTTTATACACCATCAACAACAACAACGGCCGCGAAATCAGAATTTCGAGAAAACGAGGACTAAAAAGATTTATAATTAGTTTTTGGAGGCAGCTTACAATACAACTCAGATTTACAAGTACATCACCTACTACCACATGCAACTTAAGTTCGTCACACACACAAAATATGCATAAAATGTACAATTATTCATTTGGAGCATCGAAATTTCATTTGTATAATTATGAGTTTTAAAAACTCAGTTAGAACAGGTGGGGAATCAGACATTGACTATTTGAAGAGGGAACATGCTTTTATGCGGTTGAAATTCAACTTTGTTTATGAAATGAGTGAAAATGATAAGTTTAGGATATCATAAAAAAATTGATTTATAGTTTAAGTGTTGATGAATATATTCTTATAAGTTATATTGATATTAGTTAGTGCAGAATTTGCTAAATTAAATTTGAAAAAATAATTTTTAAATACAATGATTTCAACACTTGTATTTTAAATTAAAAAAATATTTAAAAACACAAATGTAAAAATATAAAATATTAGAAAAATAAAGAAATCAAAAAATAAGTTGATAACTTAAGTAAAATGTTGGTGATTTCTAACATTCAACTTATATAAGTTATAAGTCAAATAAATTGACTACACAAACACCCCTATTACATGTTTATAAGTCATAAGTCGGCTTATATTTCAAATGACAAACATGCCCATATAGGGTAGGTTTAAATAGTGTTTAATTAGGACAGATTCATATCTTAGTTGATTGATTGAGATTAGTTTAGCACCTCAAATTTAATCATAGTACAAAGATTTATTATAAACCTGTACAAGTTAGATAATTACATTTTTATACAATAATATTCAAGATCCCATGTGTGCATTTTTTATTAACATATCTGCAATTGGGATTTCAATATTTTTTTTTGGTAACCGGGATTTCAGTATATCATATATCCCTTGTTACAATGGTCAAAGAATTGTATCATATTCCAGTTCTATATTGAAAATTTTAAAAGTCCAAAATATGTTGACTCGTAATTAAATGGTTTTAAGTATTATGAAAATTTTAAAAGTGCATGTTGAGCATAATGTTTACAAATTATTGACAAAACATTAATTTTTGAGATTTTCGAAGTTTTTTTTATAGAGCATGTGTTTTTTATTTATGGGATCATTAACTCCTTATATATAATAAGCGTAAAAGACATCTTATCCAAAACCTTGGTCGGTCACTGTAGAGATGTTCAAAAAGCCTGAAGCCCGAAATCCGGCCCGGCCCGATCCGGAAAAAAGCCCGACCCGAAAAAAGCCCGGCCCGGTTCGGCCCGGCCCGAGGGCCTTAAACGGGCCTACTATTTTTCGTCAAGCCCGGTCCGGCCCGAAGCCCGGTTAAAAGCCCGGGATTTAAAAAAGCCCGGACAAAAGCCCGATTCGGCCCGGATAAAAGCCCGGGTTTTTTGATAGATCCGGATAAAAACTTGATTTTTTATAGATAAAATCTGAAAATTTATAATATTTTAAATAAATTTTAAGAATATTAAACTTAGTAATAGAGGGAATATGAAGAATAATGAGCCTAAGAATAATCAACAATGTGCAGAACAAACCTTTTTTTCAAGAAAATTTATTGAGCGTAGTGTATGTGCTTCTTGAAATGGTCATGTACGAGGAGATTTGTATGGCTCACGACCAGGTTAAGTTCAATAACGCATATTATGTGTAGAATGGACTTGAATTGCACTCATGTTTTATGATAAAACATTATGTTAGTAGTTTTTTAGTAATAGCTATCGTGGTATCTCTTGTTATGTTTTCTGAATTTTAATAGTTGAGGAGTGTAGCTCTTTTAGGGTCGTTTTTTCTATATTTTAATATATTAAATTTGCAAAAAAAAAAAATATATATATAAATTAAAAAAACCCGGATAAAAGCCCGGTCCGGCCCGATCCGGCCCGGCCCAAGGGCCTAAAACGGGTCTCATATTTTAGAGTAAGCCAGCCCGGCCCGATTTTTGAAAAAGCCCGGCCCGGGCCGATTGTTAAAAAGCCCGGGCTTTTTAAAGCCGGCCCGAAGGGCTTTTTGTGCATCTCTAGGTCACTGTACTACCAAAAGTATATGATCCGTTGGATTATAAAACTCTAAATATTCAAATAGATGAGGACCGTTAGATATAATATTAAAAATTGTATTTGATTAATAATAGGATAGTATTTAAATACTAAAAGGTGTATTTTGATAATTTAAACCAATTATAAATAGGTTTTCTATATTGAATAGAAATCTTTATGTAAAAAATTGTAATTATCTTTTTTCTTTAGTTTATGGATAGTTCCAGTTAGATAATAATTATTAAACCATCATTAAATTAAAGATAATTTTGTTAGCTTCGCGTGGGCTGTAAAATTGTTAAAATCTATTGTCTAAAACTCAAGATAGAGCCCAAACAGTAAAGTGATTATCTAAATTTTAATAATTTTTTTTTAATTTAAACCAATTATAAATAGGTTTTCTATATTGAATATAAATCTTTATGTAAAAAATCGTAATTATCTTTTCTCTTTAGTTTATGGATAGCTTCAGTTAGATAATAATTATTAAACCATCATTAAATTAAAGATAATTCTGTTAGCTTCGCGTGTGCTGTAAAATTGTTAAAATTTGTTGTCTAAAACTCAAGATAGAGCTCAAACAGTAAAGTGATTATCTAAATTTTAATAATTTTTTTTATTATTGTAGGACCAATTTAATTTTTTTCCTAATTCTTTTAAATTTATAAATTCTATGTTTATTTCAATAAAATATTAAAATCAATTTAAGAAAAAATTAAAATCGATCTGGTCCGTGTACGACCACTATACGACCAAATTAATTATTACAGTTAGATCTTAAATAGATCGATGAGAATTGTTAGATCTAATATTAAAAAGTGTATCTGATTAATAATAGAATTATATTTAAATACTAAAAAGTGTATTTTGATAATTTAAAATTTTTCTATGTAAAAATTCTTAAATATCTTTTCTCTTTAATTTATGTATAGTCCGAGTTAGATAATAATTGTTAAACCAAATATCAGATAACAATTCATATCGATTACAATATTAAAATTATCAATATAATGCTCATGTATATCATATAACAATGATACATGTGGACCCTGCGTTATAAGAGACTTAGAAGAACTCATGTACGTGAATAAATTTAAACATTTTTTTCCTGAAGGAACATAACAATTTGATTAATCCAAATTATAATTATATTATTTTACATATAACAAACATAAAAGGATAATATCAAAATATTATTAAAATATTGAGGGTTTCATATTCATAAACAATAATTTTGAATATAATACTTAACCATCTTTTCTTTTTGGTTTATGGGTAGGTCAACTGGTCAAGTTAGATAATAATTATTAAATCATCATTAAATTAAAGATAATTTCGTTAGTTTCACATGGGTTGTAAAATCGTCAAAATTCAATTTCTAAAACTCAGGATAGAACCCAAATAGTAAAGTAAGTATCTAAATTTTAATAAATATTTTTTTATAATTGTAGCACCAATTTATTTATTTTTCCACTAATTCTTTTAAATATAGCAATTTTATCTTTCTTTCAATAAAGTATTAAAATAAATTAAGAACAATTTTTCAAATCGATAAAGACAATAATAATATGAGAATAAAATTTTATATAATCATAACATAATTTTTATTCTGTTTAATAATTTTAAAGTAATAATGTATTTTAAAATTTTATATACACTATAAAAAAAACCGAAACATTAAAAATTAAAGCAGTTAGTAAGATACTTATATCAGTATGTACTTGATATCCTTATTATATTAAACTCTTTTATATAATAAGCATAAAAGGGATTTATCCAAAATTTTAATCGTGACAACCAAATTAATAAGGACTATTAGATCTTAACTAGATAAATTCAAATATTAAAAAGGTGTATTTTATTTATAATAGGATTATATTTAAATTCTAAAAATTGTATTTTGATAATTTAAACCAAATATACCAAATATAAATAAGTTTTCTATATTGAATATAATTCTTCATGTAAAAAATTCGTGACTTTCTTTTCTCTTCCATGGACAATTCCAGTTAGATAAAAATTGTTAAACCATCTTGTTAGGCTCAAGACATGTCTGAACACCACTATTAACAAGCCTACACTTTGTGACTATGTCACATTACATGACCTAGTGAGTTCTATCACTGGGATGTAGTATAGGTCTCTAAATGTACTTGTCTTGTTCTCATGAACATTAGCTTGATCATGTATGCTCAAAGTTATAATGAGCTTAGTAAAGTTTCTTGCATCTAGACTGTATATAGACCATTGAATAATTGTCCTGGTAGAAGTTCAGAAGTGTTCATGCAACAGGATAGAGATAAATAAGGCTATGAAGAAATAAGTTGCAGAAATTTGTCTAAGGCATTATATAGAAAAGTCAGAAGAAAGCTATGTCGTGAAGTCACCAATATCCATGTCGTGAAGTACTATATCGCATAGTCCATTTTGTACTATGTCGAGAAGTCCTCAAGACACATGTCGTGAAGTGTTGAAGTCAGCAAAGTCAAAGAAGCCTAGATCGTGAAGTTCTCAGAAGCCCTATGTCGTATAGTCTTCAAATGACCTATGTCGCATAGTCTTCAAATGACCTATGTCACATAGTCTTCAAATGACCTATGTCGCAAAGTCTTCAAAGGCTATATCACGAAGTCCTCACAAGTGAGATCGCGAAGTCAGGAATGAAGTGGAGTTCACGATATCAACACTTAGCCGTTTACAACAAGACAATTCAAGGTACAGAATCAAGAATCAAAAGAGACAAATACTGAAGCATTTGTTCTGGCAAGGTGGTCCAAAGAACAGATGGCAAATCTACAGCTAAACTTGGAGAGAAAGATAAGAGACAAGCAGCTACAGAAATGAGAAAGACTCCGAAAAGCAGGTGGTCCTTCCTGACACAGTTAACGTCTTATGGCAGGACAAGTTGGACTTTCAGCAAGGGGTAACTGTGTAAAAATAGGTGTGTGCACTAGTTTGTATAGGGCTTATATATATCATGCACATCCTATTGTTAGCCGTAAGAGAGATACACATAGTTATTTGCTAAGCTCTTTTCTCTGTAAGCAAGCAAGTTCAAACTATTCTTGTTTAGAAGCCAGAAATTCTATTGTGAATTTCTTGGAAAGCTGTAGTATTTAATTTGCTTATACAAAGTAGATTAAAGTGATTGTGTGTGTTATTTACTTTCTGCATATTACATATCATAATCATATACAGTCTGTTACTTAGTTTTCAAGAATCGAAAAATATATCAAACTATCCATTCACCCCCCCTCTGTATAGTTTCTAGTAGTATTCATTTCTAACACATCTTTTAATTAAAAATAATTTAATTATGGTGTAAAATCGTCAAAATCTGATTTCTAAAACACAAGATAAAGCCCAAATCAGTAAAGTGAGTATTTAAATTCTAAAAATGATTATTATGTCATCATTATTTTAAATTCTAATAAAATTGTGCATATTTTTATCCTATTTTATTAAGTTATAGATCATAACTAATCAAATATAATTTATTATTAAATAATAAATTATACACAAATGGTGATTTTGTTTTATAAGCACTCATAGATACCTAATTTCATTGTTAGCATGACTATATTCATATTAAAAAAAAATCGTATTTTGAAATTGTAGACTCAGCTACAGAACAGATCTAACTTTTTTAACCTATATACATTGTAAATTATTAAATTCGAAACTTTAAAAGTTTGTTAATCAATTACTATAGTACTTTTCTGAAAAATCGTACTTTACAAAAAATATTATCAAATAACCTATGTCTCAAAGAAAAAAAATGAAAAAAATTCTATTTTTTCAAAAACAAACCTGTAAATTTTAATATGTTGTTGGTAGATTCAAATCTTAGATCATTCTACATGATAATTTTACTGTTATATGTAACGTTTCTCAACAATTTAATTTGAAAGATCCAACGATTATGGATTTAGTGATCAAACAAAGCGATCACACTTATAAGAAAGCTTTCATTATTTAGTCTTTAATATAATAACATAGATATTTACGGGATATACTATAAAAAAATGAATTTTATACAGAATTTTGATCGTCACGGTGTACTAATTTAAAAAAAGAACTATTACAATATATATATTTTTTAATTGATAATTTATTTTCTCAAAAGTTCAAAGTTCCAGCATCATTAACATATTAAAAAAAAGAGTATATTATATTTTAGCAATAAATATTTAAAAAAATTAAATATTATAAATATTATAAATATTAAGAAAAATTAATGATGTTATCGTGGTAGTTTGGTCCTAAATACCGCCAAAACATTCTCAACCGTTAGATCCAATACTTTTAAAAATAGATGATCAAGATTATATCATATAAAAAGAAATTATTATCTAAAAATGATATAAGTTAAAAGATATTATATTAGGATTGGATTTTCCAAAAAGTTAAAACATAAAAATAGTTGTAATTAAATAAGGAAACTCATTTATAACCAAAATAATAAAAATCGTTTAATCTTAAATAGATAGGTGAAAACCGTTATATTTAGCATTAAAACCTGTATTTGGTTAATAAAGGTTATTCTAATAATCTAAACTACATATAAGTTAAGTAGATTTCCTAAATCGAATAGAATTCTCAACATTAAATTTCGTCACTTTATTCTCTTTTTAGTTTTATAATAGTTTTTAATTGAAAAAAAAACTATTAAACCACAACTAAATTAGAGATTATTTTGTGAATTTCATGTGAACAGTAAAATTGGTCAAATCTAACTTTTATAACTCAATATAAACAAATATTAAATTGAGCGTGTAAAATGTAATAAATATCAAATTTTCAACTATAATTTTTTTGGCTAAATCTTTTTTAACAATAATTTAATCATGTAAACTAATAACTTTTAAATATTAAAATATTCATAAATAAATATAATTATAAATATTAAAAAAACAATCGTGTGTTGCATCGTAATAAAAATATAATTATAAACAGAATAATTATAAATAAAATTTAAGTAACCGTGCATTCACGGGCTATAAGCTAGTATACACAATAAGCTCATCTCATATATATGAAAATAACCAATAATACACCGACAACTTAGTATTTGAAAACGATTTTTGAACGACATTTTCGTGAAAAATATATAAATGATGAAGTAATTACGTTTCTGACGTGAAGCAATCGATTGAACTGAGAAGTGGCCAAGCTGTGAGGCACCATTGGTTGCATGGGACCATAAGAAAGAACATTACACCAGAACTAGCATGGACAGGAAATTGAATTCTACAATAGTCTGATCATGACCCTTCACCAATGCTATACTTTAATTGACAAAACAAGTCAGATGAGAAGTAAGAACAATCCACTGTGGAACGCAATCATCTATGGCTTCGTTGACAATTTCAAGTCCATGTGTTTTTCCTCTCTTTGTGCAAGAGAAACACTGGCTGCCCAACTTGGCTCTAATCTGTCGTAATGTATTTACACTATTCACGAGAGTCGGATTTCTCGTAAACGATTATTACAACAAATAGTACAATATCTGAGTTAGCTAAACCAAATTACGATATCGACTGTATTTTAAATGTTAAAATTTGCTGAAAAGAAACTCAAACTAGACTTTGATGTAAAAGGTTATGATATATAGCATGCAAGTTACTTTAAGTCGCTCAATATCTAAAGATGATTATAAACTAAACATGCTTAAATATATCTGAGTGCAAATGTATAATTAATCAATCATATATAGTCATCATAATATACGGTGCTTACGAAAAAGTTGACTTATACCTTAAAATAAGTAAGTGTTATATAAATAAGTTGATGAGTTTGGATAAATTCACTTATAAGTTAGTTAAGAGTTTGCTAAATTAAATTAAAAAATAATAATTATTAAATACAATAATTTTAACACTCGCATTTTAAATTTAAAAAATATTTAAAAACACAAAGGTAAAAATATAAAGTATTAAAAAAAATAAAGAAATCAAGTAATAAGTCAATAAATTCAGAAAAATGTACTCCATTATTAACATTCAACTTATCAACATATAAGTTATAAGTTGGGTTGACAAACACCCCTCATAAGTTTTACGGGTTTATAAGCCATAAGTCGGCTTATAAACCCGTTGCCAAACAGACTCTATAATTTCTTAAACTAGTGAATAGTGACGCAGAGATATCGTAATCAATGCATCGTATAGATCTTTTATTATTATTATTATTATTATTTCAAATTCTAGAATAATTGTTGGGCGGTTTTGTTGTTCTTTGGATCGATAGTGCAATAAGTGTTCGTATCTTGAGAGAATTTTTAAAATTTTCTGGGGCCTCTGTTCCTTATTTGTTTAACAGTGAGGACTGTGGCTGGTGCGGGTATCCTCTACCCAGCTGGATATCATTAGCTCCGAATATTTAAGCATATTTTCACATACGTAATAATTTGCGTCATCAACCCATTTCTCTTCGAAATAATTTTCGACAGACGATTTTTGTGTTTGTAATTGCAATGCAAACTTGATTTTACATATGCGATTCGTTTTTAATCCCTGCGATAATGTATGCTACAACATGCTAGTTTTGGAACTTTCGACATAATTAAAAACGACTATCAAACTCGGTTGAGTTATAATATCTCATGATTTGTACCGTTATCGACCGGAAATTTTATTATTGGTCTTGCATCGGAATGAATTTTTGATTGCTCAATAAAATGTCGATAGAAGATTATTGTGCATTTTCGCGAACTTATTGACTAATCTTATTTGTTCGTAAACATCGATCGAGTGATTTTATTGGTCATGAAGAGCTACGTATCGTAATTGAGTTGTAATAGATAGGGGTGTTCGCGGTGCGGGTAACAGATGTTGTTGCACTGATAGCTCCTCTTGATTTAGAAAAAAACCCACTTGGTTTACAAAAAAATTCCGAGTTCTCTGGCTTGTGTACTATTTTAGTGGATAATGCATAAATCTCAAGTTAAATCGGATACTAACAATGATGTCGTTATTGTGCGATTCACCTACTCTATTGAATATCCCCTACCATTTTGACCCACCTTCTGTCCTACTAATCATCCTGTTCCAACTAAATTAATCCTCATTATTTTTTATGCATTGGATTCTTCCTCTCAAATTCTTTATTTTCCTCCCCCTGCAGGTAACATGTGGCAGGCACCTTGTCTTCGAACCCTGGACAAATAATTGTGCACTTTGTGTATTTGAAATACTGGTCTATAACAATGCCAGGAAAGAAAAGAAGATTAAAAAATAACAAATTAAAAAAAATAATGAAAACGGAAAATATTAAATAAAGAATAAAAATTAATATAATAAATTATAAAATGTGAAACTTAAATATTAATTGGAATATAGAAAAAATAAACAAAGAATACAAATGGGGTTGAGGGAGATTTTAAAATAAATAAGTAAGGTTTGCACCAGATATTTTTGGAAAATAGAGATTTTAGTGAGAACAAATATAAAATGTAATATATTTTAATTTAAAGGTAATTGCCCGTGATATTTTTGGAAAAAGAGTAGATTTTGTTAAAAAAAGTGTTTTAATTATAAAAGGCAATCGATTAGTTAGTATTTCTATATTAATTTATTATTTATTAAATAGAATAAATGACCGAAAACCGAAAACCAAAAATCAAAATTTTTAATATTTCAGTTTTAATAATATAGTATAGATGCAGAAATAAATAATTTGTGTACTTCTATTATTTATTTATTCAAATGATGCATTTTGTTTATCTTAACTATTAAAATTGAGCAATTTATGTACTGAAATTTACTAATATAATTGATAACACATTTTTTCTATATATTTAATTATATGTATATTAATGAAATATCAAAAAATAAATACTAAAAAATAATATGAATTAAAAATATAACATAACTTGATATAATACAAGTAAATAATATTAACTAAAATATTTACTATTTTAACTTATAAAATACATTCAAAAAAATTATATACACAATTTTTACGAAATTTTATTATTATATTGTGTAATTATATTAAATAATGTTTTAAATTTAGTTACAATTAAATTAAATAAAGAATTTTATATATTTATCCTTAATTTTTTTAATCATACTTTATATGTTAATATAATTTATTTATTTAAATAATAACTTTCTAAAAAGTTATTTAAAAATAATGCATTTAACTCTTATAGATTATAGATTGATACTATAAAGGATCGTTTGGTTCGTAAATTGGTATGAGGTTGGAATCAATCGCGTTAATGTGATATAGAGTTGAGGTATTATATCATGTGTTTGGTTCAATCCTGAAATGAATATATTTTATTTATGATATTTTTAATTGACTAATTTAATTAATTTAAAATATTAATTTAATTATATTTTTAAATATGTTTTAAAGTTATTGATTTATTTTTGTATAAAAATTTACATTTAGCTGTTTAAAAATATTTGAAAATAATAGAAAGAACATGATACCATACCCCTCCCTCATACCCATCTCCCCCTAGGGTATCAAAAATCCATGTATTGGGGGTTTGAGAAATGAGTTTAAAAAAAAAAAATTCTTAACTAAACATATGGGGTTGGAATGAACGAAACTCATACCTGATACCCCACAAAAACTCAAACCAAACCACCACAAAATGCATTTAACTCTTAAATATAATGCCAGGTTCAGACTCACCTACTACGTCTGAGCTCAAAACTCGATCAAGCCGTAAATTTTAAACTTGAAATTTAGCTCGAAAAAGATGAGCTAGCAAAATGTACCATTGCCGATCAGTTCTACTGTATTGAATGTTCATCTGATAATCTGGCAGGTATAGGAGTCGAATAATCAAGAACAAATTGTTTATCCAAAACTCACAGTTGATCAAAGCTTGCTAAACTATATGTATAAAGTATAAACTGAGACGCAATCAATCCACCATCATGTCTGCATTGTATTGTACATCACTTAATTACATGCATACAAATATTTAGCTAGGATTAACACATCAATGGAGGTCGTTACTACGACAGTTCTTGTGTGCGTAAGGTGGTGAAAAGATCATTTTTGTCGTCCTCATTCCTCAAACTTACTATCAACTGAGAGATTAGGTTTCTCCCCTCCTTTCTTAGGGGTTTTTGCTAAACAAAGATCTGGAAATATTTTCCAACGCCCAATAAACACACACAGCTACATTCCAAATGAGTGACCTGGGTCCGATATTATTATATTAACCGTGATTGAATAACATGGAACTAATTGTATTTAAGCATTCTTAATATAGGTATAATGAACACTAGCAGAACTAACTAATTAAGGCATTCGGAGCTGGTGAAGCATAGATGTGATATACAAGCCCTCAGTAGACACTACCAGAAGTCCACAACTAGATTGTGTCATATCCATAACACAAAGCATTCTAGCATACTCCTCACCCTTTTCCGCCAAGTGGTTCAGGGCTTAAACCTCCTCAGAGGTAAATGTGGTGTGTGAGCTCAATGATAAAAAAAAAGAACAATCACAAACTACTCAACTCAGACGGGAAAAGTTTAAACACAAATTAACTTAAGGACTTGCCTTATATCATCTATCCACAATTCCATTAGTTTCCAGCTCAACTAAATTCAACTTCAAAAACCTATTAACTTATAGGCATACATACATGGGTTCGGCAAGTCAAGAAAGAGTAAAACCTTTCCCAAATTATACTCTTGAACATGATCAAATGTCACTCAACAGCATTCAAAAGCTCGTACTCAATCAAGGAGAGGTTGTTATCTTCCTTAACAGAAAAGCTGGCTGGCTCAGTAACTTCAACACGACCCCACTTGTCCACTGCAAGCCTCATTGATCCTTTGAACATGTCAATTTTCGCATTACGCACGATCACGGTAGTGCCCTCTTTCATCAAATCCACTGAAAATTAGACTTCTTATCAGTGCACAACCATTTTTTGCAAAACTAAAATTTGAGCAAGTATGAATTAAGTTATTTAATCTTGCAACAAGTCCATCAATGCACAACCATATATGCAAAACAGAAATTTGAGCAAGTATGAATTACGTTATTATATGATGCATCAAGTGCTATTATGTCTTGCATCAAGTCCATGTGCATTTGGACATTTTGCGAGAGTCAGTTTTGGGCTAGCCTATGTTAGTCTTTTATGCTCTTCTATCAAGTCCACTGGACATAAGACATCCTAAGTGTAAAACAATAGAAGAGAGCTCTGTCTCGTAAATATTCAAGTGAAACTCAACCTTTTCCTCTGTGCCACAATAAGGAATGAATAAAATTTAAACATAAAACAAAGGAACATTTTTCTTGCATGTTCATCCCCAGAAATCATAAAGGTTCCACTAATAAATATAGAAGTGGAAACTGAATTGATACTGCGATTATGACAAGAATTTGTAGATATTATGATGTTTCCTTACAAGATTTAATGCAGAATTTTATCTAATCTGCAATTTGGAATCTTTTGGTATAGGGCAAATGATTCAACAGTCCGAAACCTGACCTAGAACTTACATGAATGGTATGAACATAAATGCAAAAGAATGCACAATTTGCAATTTTCTGTCGAGTGTTTAAATCCCATACACTATTTAGTCCTATTTAATATAACTCTAAAAATATTAACTTCAAGTTTACTCGACACAAAAATGTCAGACTTAAAGGCCAAACAACAACATTCTGCAATTATCTTTATATAAAGTAGATGAGGAAAAAGAGATACCTTGATCATTTCTGGCTGTGAAGATAACCATTCCCGTCTCATCTCCTACCAAGCATTCAGCAAGACGCATATGACGTGCCTGACCTCGCTGCATTATTATTTTGGAGCTAACAATCTTTACAGTGAGATTAAGCCCATTGGTTGCAGGTCGAAGCTGTTCCACCTTAATGAAAACTGGTTGTGTCTTCTTTTGTTCGGCCATATAGAAGCACCCTGTAAAAATCATGTTTTTTTACAGATAAAAATAAAAGGACAAACATATCAGAATCCCGAAGTTCCACCCAACAGAAGTTTATCCAATGAAAAGATTCAAGATATACATGGATTCATCTTAGAGATTCTACAGATACAAAGAAACTAATGTTCAACTTGGTTGAAAACAAAGGAATGGGGTGAGATCAGAATTGGAATAGGAATACAATCATGTACTCCTTTTGACATTTACGTATAAATTTCATTTGTTTTATACGTTCCATTCTCGCTCTACTCGACTACTCCACAAGTTTAAACTAGACCTCACTCCTTTCGCAAATTAAAGGATGCTCATTTATTTCTACCACTCATATCCTAACATAAATTACCATAAAAGGTTTAAACTTTAACAATCTTTCAACCCTCAAACTTCCATCCTTATCTCCCACCCAACAAAACGCAACATATGGCCTAGTTCCGCCCCAAGTAGAAACCAATTATCAACTTTCCCAATAAAAACTAGACCTTCTTTTCCTTAAACAAGTGATTCTTGAATTACCACTTTACTTTCAACAAATAAGCTGAATAAGTGAATACACACACACACACACTCAAGAAATAAGCTCAATAAGTGAATAACCATTGTGTGTGTGTGCAAAATTCTAAATTTCTACAAGAAATCATTTTTCTATAGAAAACCCAACACCAATCTCATATTCATTCACATACATACATACATACATAAAAGGCAAAATCTCATGATACATACACATATACACACAATCAAAATTAAAAATCATAACCCAAAACTCAAAAATTGCAAGATTACTCACCTGGGTCAATAGAATGAAGATAAAATAAAATCAAGATCTGGGTACTGGTCAAAATTATCCACTAGTACAAGTTTTATAAAAAAGGCCAACTCTTTGTGTAAGAATTTTAGGGGTTACAACTTACAACTTACAAGTTCTTGAACCGGGTTGTCTTAATTTTCATCAGGCCCATTAAAAACCAACTGGGCCTGTTAATTATTGACCAAAGCCTGGCCCAAGACTAGTGCCAAGTGCCATAATAACCATATATTTGAAACAAAGAGATAACTTGTTACAAACAAGAAAAAACAGCTGCAACTCATGGAGACTACACTCCTCAGCTCCACACCTCTCCACCTCAAAAATCTTGAAAAAATTTCTCCATTTCAATCCCCATTTTTGTTATCTACATGCAAATTTACGAACAGGGTGTGCGCGAAAAGTGCGAAAAATAATGTTTTAAGGCCTAAATTGTCACATTGTAACAAAATTTTGCCAAGAATTTCAGCTAGCTCACAGGCAGCTCCTAGTACTGAGACTGCAACTTCTACTTCCATTCCTTCTGTAATGAAGGCTTGGGTGTATGGTGAGTATGGTGGAGTTGAGGTCATGAAATTCGATACGAGTGTTTCGGTGCCTGAAGTTAAGGATGATCAGGTTTTGATCAAGGTTGCTGCAGCTGCTTTGAACCCTGTGGATTTTAAGAGGAGGCTTGGCAAGTTTAAGGCCACTGATTCTCCTCTTCCGGTAAATTTTTCGTTATCGAATTTTTATTGTTTACGGATAAAAATTACTAGGATTTATTTGTGACAAGAAAATGTTTCAATGTGCAGACACTTCAGTTAACAAGCTTTCATTAAGTTTATTCCTGGTTACAAATTAACAATAGCATTGTATGGTTTTTGTATTATTGTTTTACTATTTTATACCCGCTCTGTCCCACTCATTTATATTATTTACAGTTTTTTCTAACTGTTTGACACACATTTTAAGATTTTAAGGTATATATAAAATATAGTTCTATAACTTATTTTTAAATTATTTTGTCTTTGAATAAAAATTTAGACGTTAAATTTTAATTCAGAAGAAAAAAAAGAAAAAAAAAATTTATGAAAGTATACTTTATAGGAGCCTTAAAACGCGTGACGAGCTCCCGTCTCCCTATGTATACAATTCAGTGGGACGAAGGGAGGAGCATTTTATACGGAAGTATTGACACTTGATAAATTTGATTGAACATCATGTGTTTATTATCCTTAAGGTGGTTATATTAGTTAATCTTGTACCAACTACTTATACACTTCATTTCTATAGTACATTTCGATTGGACTGTTAGTTATGCATATGAAAAGGGTCGATTATGATTTTCGTGTAGACGGTACCAGGGTATGATGTTGCTGGTGTGGTAGTAAAGGTTGGTAGCCAAGTCAGTAGTCTAAAGGAAGGGGATGAAGTTTATGGAAACATAAGCGAGTTTGCACTAGAAGGGCCTAAACAATCTGGCTCGTTGGCAGAATATACTGCTGTTGAGGAGAAACTGTTGGCTTTAAAACCTAAGAATCTGTCTTTTGTCGAGGCTGCTAGTCTACCACTAGCAATTGAGACTGCTCATGAAGGTCTTGAAAGGTCTGCATTTTCAGCCGGTAAATCTATCCTTGTACTTAATGGATCAGGTGGAGTTGGATCCCTGGTGATTCAGGTATATACTTTCCGGTTTAATTTATTCCTTAAAAGTTAAAACAAAGTAATAGTCCAGTATTTAGAGGACAGCATCCAAGTTTTTAGTTACACGCGTCAATCAGATTTGTTAATGTTATGCAGGTTGCTAAACAAGTGTTCGGTGCTTCAAGAGTTGCAGCTACATCTAGCACAAGCAAGCTGGAGTTGCTCAAAAGTTTGGGCGCTGATTTGGCAATTGACTACACCAAGGAGAATTACGAAGAGCTAGATGAGAAATTTGATGTAGTCTACGATGCAATTGGTAAGATTGTTTTTTAGTTGGCTACATAGTTGTGTTTAGTTTCCTATAGAAACATGGAAACAAACGCATGGATGATAAACAGCCCTATGCCAGATATATGTCAATGACCATATCTTATGTTCTGTGAGGTACTTTACAGCTTATAAGTGACCATCATGCTGATATTTTCTTTATATCGTAACTCAATCTGCAGAGTACTCTATAGTGTTATACAACTCTTATACTATTTAAGGTATGACATTTTATTAACCCAACGAAATGAACAGGGCAAGGTGATAAATCATTAAAGGTTTTGAAGGAAGGAGGTACTGTGGTGGCTCTAACTGGTGCAGTCCCAACACCTGGTTTTAGATTTGTTGTCACTTCTAAAGGATCAGTTTTAACAAAACTGAATCCCTATCTGGAGAGTGGGAAAGTCAAGCCAGTTGTCGACTCTAAGGGGCCATTCCCATTCGACAAGGTTGTTGAAGCCTTTTCCTATATTGAAACAAATAGAGCCACCGGAAAGGTAGTTATAGCTCCAATTCCATGAGAAGAGAAAGAGACTACCTATTTAGGCATGTACTGCATGTACACTTCAATAAAGATTGCTTGCAATGGAAATTTGTCAAGTGTTGTGCTGCGGAATTGAGGTATAGATAATGAATTTGCACAACTCCTTTGTGGCGATCAAATAAATATATATTGTAGTTTTTTTAGAAAAAAATCTCCAGCTGTTAGAGGAAATATCTTGTGTATCAACGGATTCTGCTTTGTCAAATTTAAGAACATAACAGTGGTAATTTCTTCTCAAACTTTTGGTTTATTACATTATGTTTTAGTACATTTACTACTTGATCACCCACCACATCTCCAGCAGTGAACATGATCTAAATAAAGTTTAAATTACAAGGCATTGAAACCACTGAAATTACATAATACATGACAAGCATATGTTGCACAAGTCCGATACAAGAAAAAAGACCTTATTCTGCAGTAATCGGCATAATGCACATGTACAACTAGCATAGCAATGAAGGACTTATACAAACACAAGTAGACAAGCACAAACATGTAGGTTATTAAACAGTTAAAGGGGGTGAAAGGCCAAAATCAAGATGCCATAGCTCAAAAGATCCCTTAACGAAATCATAGTGCCCTCCTTTCACAGATACAGTTTTGTTGGCTACAGCATCTCTAACAAATGGATATGTTAACAGGTTTCCCAATGACACATTCACAGCCTCCTGCAGTCAGACCACCGCAAGGGATTCAATGTTTGCATTCAAAAATAAAAGAAATCGCATGAAACACAATGTCATTCACAAATTATAATTCTCTTGTAGTTTGAAATTCCTTGTTTTCACCACATGGCTCTTAGTTCGCTTAAATAAGCTGCATCTTGTAGAATTAGCCTGAAATTACCTTCTCCAAGCTCGTGCATTGTTCTGTGAAGTCCAAATGCTTGCTTTCTGCTTTCACCTTGGCCTTAGCCGGTGCACCAATTTTCACCCAGTTTTCAATGAAATCACTGACAGTTGAAGAAAAGATGAATAAATGAGTGCCAAGCTCATGTGACTCTAACTTGTTGTCTAGACAACAATAGGCGCAAGTGATTTGGAGACAACCAGAATAACCAACATGTAAGATAATTGGAGATAATATTGTAGGCATATTAGGGATTCATAAAAAATAAAAACATTAAACATACAAATCAATTGTTGGGTTAATATGGTATTTACTTAGCAAAAAAACCATTTATTTAGCGATGTTTCAGTACTTTTTTTTATTATCAATTTTCTGACATTGTTAGATTCTTACTTTTTTTTGTTTTTTTGTTTTAACATCTGAAAAAATCAAGTTTTTGACAGAAGTCGGAGTTATTCACGAAAACAGTCTTTCTGGAATAGGAGAAAGGTATGCAGACATCTAATCATCCTCATTCATTCCGAGTGGGAAATACTGGGTATGTTTGGTTTGGTTGAATTTAAATCATTCTCTACTAGTATATAAAATCATTTAGACTTTGTTTATGCTGGATCAAGTAGTCAGCAAGAAAGACTCACCTAGCTGTGGTGTCATCATCAGAGCAAGACATGAGGCCCTTTATCCCTCCACAACAGCTATGTCCAATGACCAAAATATTCTCCACCTGGAATACATTATCTTTATGATGTGCTTCTTGTGCTCCAAACTTTTTAAATAAATACTACTAACAAATAGCAAACGATAAACCTGACCCCAAATACTATACATTGTACTGAAACTTTTAGCTCTTGACAGTCCAATCAATGGGAAACCAGCCTCCAGATTTGAAGAATGACACTAAAGATTACTTTGCATTAGCATATACATTAACTTTGAGCTTTGTACTCCTTAAGTTGTATTTGGTTTCGAAAGAGAAAACTGACAGCATATTCGATTTTGGTAGAGATCAATAACAGACATTTAAACGCTCCTACACCCTGTCCAAGTCCCGAACCCTCAAATTCTTGAAAGCATGAGATAAGTATCCACCAGGCTACAATGCTACGGATTTACGGAATATGTTTGAGTTCTAATTAAGGGTAAATGTTCAGAAATGTATGCCAATAATGTGGAGGGAATCTGTGGGGACTAAAACACCGACATTGTGGCATCCTCCACTACAAGGTTTATTTGACTCACCACCACCCAAAAAACTTTATTAAAGAACCACCAACCATACTATTTGTATTATTGTTGTGACAAAGATAATCATAATTTCTACCTTCAAGTGCAATACTGCATATTCAATGGCTGCCCCAGCTCCAGAATATTTTGTCTGCAACAGATAGGAAAAGCAACTGTACTTAAACTTTCGTATTAAAGAGGAAACAAAAGGTGTTATCATACTAAAGACTATTTAAGATGCTGGTTTAGTTGACGTTGCGGTGATTAAAAGAATTAGGAAGTGGTCAACTTTTCCAATATAATGTGAAGGCAAAGATGCAAACTTTAGTGCTGTCAGGGCCAGAACAGAATGAGATTCTCAAGTAAGCAATTTTTTTACGAAAACAGAAGAACAAGAATTCAGACGATGATTTGATTGAAACATGTTTTATTAACTAAGAGTTCATTTGAAAAATTATCATGCCTTGTCAAATGGAGGGACCATGTTAGCAATGTTTCGGACAATAAAGGCCTCCCCTGGCTGAAAATTGAGGATATGAGATGGGCAAACTCGAGAATCAGAACAAGCAAACACCAGGAACTGCAAAAATTTGAAACAGACCTGTAATTAGTGAATAAACGCATACATTACAACATCTTGAACGTGATCAAGGTACATGAAAAATTATTTGCATGGTAGATTAACTGGTAACAAACCCTCATTTGTAGTTTTGAAGCTACTTAAAAAGTAATAGTCATTAACAAAGTACAAGCTAGAAGTGAAGCTTGTAGCTTCACATCTCAATTGTAGCCAATCTTCTGAATGACAAATACACAGTTAAAGGTTGAGCAAGCATCAGAAATACTGACCTTGGGACTCTGGCCCTTGGCAAGTTCATCAAATAAATCGGGATTCTTTCTGCAAATATGCATAAATAAAAAACTTAGGCCAGACTGCAAACATTTTTGCTTATTAACGGCCTTGCTACATAAAAATTTAGTCCTTTTAAACGAAGAATTGTTATAAGAATTTAGAGTAAACTTCAAAGTAGCGGCCAAACTTTACCCACTTTTGTATTTTGATAGTCATATTTTTTAATTTGCAATATGGTTGTCGGACATTACCTTTATTTTTCAAAAAGGTGGTTACGGACCACTTTTTTAAGTTTTTTTTTCTCTAAAAAAAGTGGTAATTTGCAATAGGTAGCTGAACATTACTTTTATTTTTCAAAAAGATGGTTATATGCCACTTTTTTTCCTCAAAAAAGTGGCTCTTAGCCATCTTTTTGAAAACTGAAAATAATATTTGGTCACTAAATTACAAATTTAAAATTCGGGCCATCAAAATGCAAAAACGAGTAAAGTTTGACCACCACTTTGAAATTTACTCAAGAATTTATGTTTATATAGAAAAATGAGTTTTAAGTAAGAACAAATGAAATGTCAACATTTGTATTCAAAAATCTGATGTGGGAAAGAGTATCAGAGTAATTTACCCAAAAAAGGGTGATAAAAGTTTAAAATTATAAATAAGTGATGAGCTTTAGGGGATAACCTACGGAAATGGAAATAGCGTAACGAATGTTGGCATGCACTAGTAATATAAACATTTCTCGAATGGTATACTGTCGTCATGATTCAGTACATCATTCGATGAATATTTTGGAACCTCTAGCATTTCTTGTAATACGTGCATAAACATTTATTTACTTAATGTGAACGGAGTCTAAGGATACGTACTCATAGATTTCTCTTTTAAATTGTGCAAACCCGGATTGGATCTTCTCTACAGGGTCGAACCTGTCGGTGACCTCCAACTCAGCTGTTAATTGCTTGATTTTAGCAATAGCAAGATCACCAAGATGGTCCTTTTGACTGGCACAACATTAAAAATATCAATCCTTCAACTTAAAATCTATAATTATCTAGTAACATAGTAATTTACTAATAAAAGATCAACAAGTGGCCAAGTGGTAAGTATATTTTAGTACCTGAGAAGCTTTTTTAGTCCTGCAATGGCATCCTCGTACGAAGCTGATTCCATATCTTCTGCGAAAAACACGATGTTCATAATGCAACAAAGTACGAGGCTACTTACATGTGTGTGTTCGAATGATGATCAAACAGTATAGAATCTTGTATGCAAATGACATAAATGGAAAGATTCATCAAGACTGAAGAAATAAGAAAGAATGATACGTGCAGTTGTTGTAATAGTGCAGATATATTTGTTTTAGTGATAATAGCAGAATGATAGGTACGGACCTGCTTTTAGCTAGTTAGTGTCTGCGGATGATAAAACTTGAACTGATTCTGCTCCTGCCGCTGTTTCAGATGGCTGTGTATCCCCCACTTGATCCTTCTATAGTTTATCCATGTGTTGTTGATGCCTATTTATATAGGTTTATTATAAAGCGGAGAGAGAATCAAACATGTGACCTATCGTACACAGGATCTCAGTCTTCGCCACTAGACTAGAACCTCATTGCTACGCAAATTTGGTTTATACATTAAACGAAAATAAAATATTTGATCACTTTTCTTTTTTAATTCATAACAAAGTATGATTAATTAGCCAAATCTCCCTTTTTACGTCATGAACACATGGTTTTTATCCCTTTGTAATCCTCATCTTAGGAATCCCCATGTATTCAACAACCAATGTAACAGATTTTTATGTTACATAGATTACATTCACGGATAGTCTAATGATTTTCACATGGATCAACTGCAGCGTCAACTAACTTGACTTGGGAATCATGACACTAGCTACTTCTAGATTTATTGTCGAAATTTGTGGGTTGTGGTCCATCCGGTCCATCCCCACAGGTAAAAACTGATCTAAGTTGTGCAAGTGCAGCAACTGGCTCTTCTATTATGCTGGATCCCAGGGACTAGTGGACTCAAAAAGTGAGCATCACAAAATATAATCAACAAATATTTACTACTATCCATGTCTTACTCTGTGGATGGTGGATGCCTCTGTTCTCGTTGTTGAATATACTATGATCCAATTGAGGTCTACTTTCAATACCCAAGATTTTCGAGAGTTGGTTCTGTTTGCTGTAACATGAGGTTGCAAGAAATTTCTTTTTTTCGCTAACCAAGTTTATGTAATGTTTAGATTGCTATAGTCCAAACTAAAGGCATGTTAACATTCGATAGTAAGTTCATGAACGGGAGAAGCTGTGCTCATAGTTACATATAAAAGATGGTAGGATCGTCAATAATGAAGATGCCTCCTTCTCATCTACAACTATGACTGGAAGTAATCTCTATTTTTCTACATCCCTACTTGAACTTCCTGATGAATCACTGTTCTTTGACTCTTCTCTTCATTGATAACATCTGACTTGGATGTCCAGATTGCAAGCAATGAATCTTTCAAGTCGTTCGATTCAATATCCTCTTGATGTACCTTTATAAACAAATAAAGTTAAACTCAGTTAGCATTCATCTGAAAATTGTAGCAAGTTTTGTAATTGATTTGCAATTTTTAATTTTAATGTTCCCCCTCCTGAAATTGCATTGAAGATACTGGTTCTGTCGATAATTTTTGTGGACAACAAGATGGATGTTTCCAGAGAAATGATCAAGTGTCAAATGTTTAACATACCTTGATCTTGAAAATGTTCATGACTTTCCCATTGCATGTGGTAACATTTATGTCCACAACTTGAAGACCTAGAGAATGCATAGCCTCCAGCAATCTCAAGAATCCAGCTTGCTTTCGACTGTGAATGACTTTAAGCAAGAACTCCCTTTCACCGATCCGTATAATTTCCATTTGTACCTGAGCGGATAAATATTGGGAAAATAATGAAGCATGCTACCGGGATGCAGTTAAAGATGCTACTTCATAGACTAGAAATTTAGGGTTGTAGATATCTTCTAACCTCTGTTTCCTGGCTTTCCTTAGAATTCGACAAACCTTCATTAGACTGTTTTACAGGACTGCTTTTACTGCATTCTCCTTCTTCTAGTTCCTTGAGCTCAGTTTGAAAGCATGCAATCATCTTTTGGAGATCCATAATATAATCGACTGCATCTCCTAGTATTGATGCTCTGTCCATCTAATAAATACAAAAGCCATGGTCAGGAATTTTATAAGCAGAGTAAATTTTTATCACTGTAAAATGAATATAAGAACAATGTATATCAGAACCTTGGAAATCTTGGGGACTAAAGCACGTAGCGTGAAGAGCCCATCTTTGATTCTCTGCCTTCGATTTCTCTCTATAAAAACATTTTTTGATTGGTATGATTCCGTCCCTGTTCTCTGCCTGTTCCTTGGCTTATCTGTCCGATCACGTGCACGTTTGGAGCACACTAAATCAGTTTTCATCTCCTTTTTCGTGGACAATATGGTCTTCGAGTTTAAGTCCCAAAAGGTTGAAGAGTTCCCAGTTGATTTGTTAAGCGAGACATGAGTAGGACACGATGGCAATGATGAGTATTCCTCTAACTGTGTTGAACCAGTTCCTTTAATGCTAAAATTTGGAGCCTCATGTTGTAGCTGAGGCATTATGCTCAAGTCAATTGGATCATGAAACCTTTTCTTGATGTTATTCTTCATGTCACAATGTCCTGTCATGATTTCGTGTTCCAGGGAGACGTTATAGTGAGCCGTGATGTACTCTACTAATTTCTGGTCTTTGGGTACCTGGTGAAATTGATGAAGAAGGATGATTATTATTTCATAACATTAGTACAATCAATACTACCACAACAGAATGTAGCTCAAGCTAGAAAAAAATTACGTGCTTACGTTCTTTGAACTGAAGAGCTCAATGAGGCCTCCAACAACAGGAATTATAACTTGGGTTCCTACTAGTTTCTGCCAATATATGAAAAAAAACTTGAACTTGACTAATTTATCATTTCCTTTTCTCAAGCAACGTGATCATGATTAAGATTAAACGAACAAGAACGTGAACGTGAACGTGAACGTGAAAGGGAAAGGAGACTAACCGGATTAGAGGCAGCTGCATTATTAGTAAGCCACATTTGAGTGTTTGATATTGCTACATCTCCATGGATCCTGTTTTCAGTTTGACATATCGTTATTAGTCTTGCAATCGAAAGAGATAATCAACGCGACAGGCTGCATACAAGATTATGAAACAACAAAGGAGAAAATTACATACCCGGAGTACAATGGCATTGAATCTGGATACTTGGCAAGTGCCTCACAAGCTTTGGTCTTTGCTAGATGAGGAAAATAGATATCTTTGCATATAGGAAAGATATGTGGCTGCACATCTTCACTACTTTCGTCTTTCACTATATTATGCCCATTCACACCACCACCACCACCACCACCGCAACAGCAATCCATCCATTTGATAAAGCTAAACAATCACAATCAAAGCACAAAGAGAACACTTGATTTAAAATTATCCCAAGAAATTAAAAATAGCACAGTAGACTACATATTTATTAACTACCTCGAAGGATCGTCTCCTAATTTCCAAATCACACAGTAGTCCCACTCGCCATTCTTAACAAGAGGTCTTAGCAACTCCACAACTCTTTCCAAAGCTCCCATTTTTCTGATTTTTATTACACAGTGTTCAATTTAAGACAATTGTTCAGGCGGGGTTCTGTATGAATGTTTCAATTCAGTGATGCATGTAAAACAACATATGTTTGGGCCTAAATGCAGCTAACAAAACAAGCGTGACAACAAGTGGGTCAGGAGATAGAGCTGAGCTTTTTCTCAGCCTGGGTATATGATCTTGAAAGCAGAAGAAAATCTGTGTCAGAAGAATCTGATACCCCTGTCTCTGTTTTTCTTGATATGCCTTGGAGACCAAGTACTGGTTTGTCTGAAACTTACAGAATAGTACAACTAAAACAGACACATTTTTAACCTCCTTTACAGGTAACAGCCATGTGTCTCTTCGATATTAGTCTCTTCCATCTTGATTAAGAAGTTTGTTGAACATTTTACAAAATTTTGTTCTCTTCCCCATTGTTTGTTCGATACTTTAGCGTGGCACGAGGTCCATTAAGTTTCGAGAGCTTAACTTTAATTTTATTTTTAGAACTCGTCATGAGATAGAATGTCGAGTAGATATTTTAAAAATCAGAACAAACTGGTTACTCGATTGAAAGTTTATAGTAAATTGATGGAGCATATGTGATGTTTATAAAAATTGACTTGATCATATTAAGATTTCGGAATTATTCGATTCAAGGCTGAGACATTCTAAATCTTTGCAGAAGCATCTGATAGTGGTCCAAACTAAAGCAACAACAAAAAACAGGTGAAGAAAATTCTGAGATATACAAAGATGTCTAATTTTCAACACACATCTGTTGTGACAATCAACTTGCTCTTGATCTGCAGTTCTTAAAAACTTTATACCATACCAATAAACCATTAAACATTACAAAACAAACAAATTTAAAAAAAAAAACTTTACCTTACAATTCAACTTTTCATGCATAATAGTGTTAGTTATATGCCAACTGATCAAATAAGTAAAATCCAATAGGTATTAAGGCTACATGAGGGAGTTCCTCATGCAATACTATGAAACACTGGTTGTTAGTTCCCATCACCAGCAAACCTCGTTACCCTTTTAGATTGCCCGTTGTGAATTGGTTTGTGCCCTCTTATTTCTTCATTTGCACCTCCTTTTCCGCTTGGAAATGGCTTATCAAATCCAAATTCTATACCTCCTCCTCCTCTACTAGTCGCGGCACTGTGAAATGTTGGAGGTCCCCTCGGTTCTTCGTTCATAGCTTCTTTACCACTTGGAAATCTCTTATCAAATCCAAATTGTATATCTCCTTCACCACTAGCTGCACCATTATGAAACGCTTTAGGCCCTCTTAGTTCTTCATTAGTAGGTGCTTTACCACTTGGAAATCTCTTATCAAAACTATATTTCATATTAGGCCCTCCAAAGTCTTCGTTTGAAGCAACCTTAGAACTTGAAAGTCTCTTATCGAAACCAAGTTCTATATCCCCTTCTTTAGGATGAGAATGATGGTTTTGCTTAGCCTCCTTATCTTTTGAATGATAAGCACCTTTTGGATGACTTTGGTGTCGGCTACATAGCCTTCCAAGAACACAAGCTATTGCAGATATAACAAATATAACTGCTAGGACTACGAACACTGTCCCAAATGATTCATGTGAGTGGTGTGCAGGTGCAGGCCTTGGCATGACCTGAGTTGGGAAAGGAGGAGAATAAACTTGAAACACTGGTTGTGACATTTTCGATAGGCAATTACCGTGAAAGATATTTTTTTGACTCTTAATCTAGGATATATGTTCTAAGGAGGAGCTGTTCTTTGAGTACACACTAAGGCAGAGTTGCTTGAAGTTGATTAGTGAAAGAGCCAAGAACATTATATTGCGTGCGGAATTTAATTAAGCAAACTATGGTTCTTAAACGAGTTTTTCAATTCAAAAAAGAGGGATTTTTCTTTAATAAAGAGACAACTAAAGATACTCCATCCATTTCACTTTGCTGCAGAAGAAGAGGAATTTTGTGTTGCTTTTTATGTGGGAAAAGTAAGATTTTGGCTCCTTTGGACATCACTATCGCAAGACCCCATGAAACAGCCTTGCTGATCATTCTCTTGTCCCTAGCATACTGGTGGGATTAGCAAAAGTTGGAATATGTGGAAATAACAAATTTTCAGAAGGGATCATGCTGATTTTTTAAGCTATGTTCTTGTTTTTTTACAAATAATGATTATGCTGCATTCCGGGTAGGGTTTAGTTTTTCGACAATGATTAGAGCGTTCATATTATCTTAATGATCATGGATCACTACTAAACTACAATGATGAAATCAAGTTTGGACAACACCGGTGACCAGCAATGAAACAGGCATTGCTGTCTTTCTGAAAGAATAGAATTTGTGTAGTCATCATATATTCTCTCCTTTCATCCATATGGTGGGATACTTTTGCACAGCATCAAAGCAATGCAAACCTCAAGGAAAGTAGCAATGACCAAATTCAAGCGTGGCAAGCATCAATAATATTCCCCAAACTCGATTGGACTAAAAAAGATAGCCAATTCTTTCTTATACATTTCTCGTAGATAAAAGATGTCTCACTTGTGAGGGCGAAGAATCTAATTCTTGAACATTTACAAAGATCGGATGATGATAAGTTCGTACGATTGCACCAAGTAGTCGTGCAGCTAGCTAGCCTTTCGTGATGGCAAAAACAATCCCCTACCACATCCCTGGACTTGTGAGTTATGCATGATCTCTTACGAGAAGCTCCTCGGCCTCTAATGCTAGGAAGTAGTCATAGACTATTGGGTGATAATCTACTTTTTTCTGTTAAATATCGCGTTAAGAAGTACTTATACGTTCATTAGTTGCTAGATTTAGGTTGGATGCACCAATGTTGCTGGTCAAATTTTACTCACAACACGAATCGCATTCTTAATATTGAAGCAATAGTACAAAGGCATGTTGCTTGTTGTTACCATCTAAAGCAGAGCAAAAGCCTAAAGTGTACTTAACAAGTGCTTTATTTTTGATCGATGAACTGGTGTAAGAAGCAAAATAGATCCGTTTCTTACCATCTACACCGACCAAATGATTTTAAAGTAATAAAGCCTTAACGGCTAATTCAACAGAACAAATCTCAAGACAACCATTTTGAACCAAAACAGAACCTAATCCCATAAAAAATAAAGCTCTGATCTTCTTCAACAATATATATACATGTGTCTGCACTGAAACCTACTAAACTCATTTTCATTTTTCACCAATCACAGTCTTACTCTGTATTTGCTTCGAAAATGTTAGAAATGGTGATGAAATCGCAACATCTGATATGTTACATCTCTATCTGCTGCCTTCTACTACATACAACAGGTTTTTATCGAACACCCTTTTATGTTGTCTTCTGTTATTTAATTGATATAATTTCTTTCAAAGATCATTTGCGTGATTTAAATGCTCGCATGCATGCATGTCTCTACTGAATCTCGAACTCTTACCAAATAATGTTTCATTTTTTTTTGTGTTTGTAGTTGCTGCACCAATTGGATTATGTTATGGTCGAGTAGCAAACAATCTCCCACAGCCCATGGACGTAATCAACCTCATAAAAGCAAACGGCATTTCAAGAATTCGACTTTTCAATGCCGACCCAGAAGCACTAGCACCATTTGCAGGCACTGGAATCGAGCTCATGATCGGAGTCCCTAATGAAAACCTCACTTCCCTTGCTGCAGGAGACGTCAACTACGCATTAGAATGGCTTCAAACAAACATCCTAGCCCATATTCAACCAAATCAAATCAAATACCTAGCTGTTGGAAACGAAATTTTACTAAAAGATCCATTTTACACTCCCCACATACTCCCCGCAATCAATAATCTTTATCAAGCTCTTCAAATCCTTGGCCTTTCCGAAACAATTAAACTTTCATCTTCGCATGCTGCTTCAATTTTATCGAATTCTTACCCACCGTCAGCTGGTGCATTCGACGAAAATATCAAACCAATCATGAACCCACTTTTACAATTTTTACGTGACACAGGGTCAGTACTAATGGTCAATGTGTACCCATATTTCAGTTACATAAATAACCAACAATATGTGTCACTAGACAATGCACTATTTCGGTCACAAAATAACGAAGTCGACCAGAACCTGGTTTACACCAATCTTTTCGACGAAACAGTTGATGCATTCGTGTACGCAATGGAACGAGAAGGGTTCATGGGGATTCCCGTTGTCGTGACGGAGACAGGGTGGCCTACTGCAGGCGGTGAAGCTGCGAGTCTGGAGAATGCACTGGCTTATAATGGGAATGTTGTGAGAAGGGGACTGAACAATGTTGGAACACCAAAAAGACCAGGAGTTGGTGTTGAGGCATTTTTGTTTGACTTGTTTGATGAAAATGAAAAGAGTGGGGATGAATCTGAAAAACACTTTGGTATTTTTGAAGTGAATGGTAATAAGGCCTATGACATTAGTTTTAGTTGATGATCCACTATGAATTTTTTTATTATTTAAGATATGTAATTCTTTATATTTAAGAAATTAAATCCGTGATTAGTCAACATTTCAGTACTCCCTTCGTTCCCCTCAATTCTTTATATAGAGGGACGGAGACTCGACACGTATTTTAAGGCTTCTTTAATATATATTTTAATAAATTAATTTAATTTTTTTCTTATTCCAAATAAAAATATAGTGTTTACATTTTTATTTATAAAAAAAAAAATTTAAAAATAAGTTTTAGAGATATACTTTATAAAATACTTAAAATACGTGTCAAACACTGTAAAAAAAAATGAGAGAGACGGAAGGGAGTACTAGTTTGTGTAATTTTGATAGTGGAGCGGGTAAATCATGCAGTTAAGCTTCTCTAAATACAGGGGATTCACTATTTCAACATTCCAAAAGATTTTATAGATCAAGTATAAAATTCAGAGTCGACACTGCAAGTATAAAATTGATGCAAGTAGTATCTGAAAACCACTTTGTCGGCAGTGGTTACATATAAAATATAAAAATAGGCAGGCCTGCAGGTGCAGGCCATGTGTTTCTTGGACGGAGAAATGTGTACTTTCGGCCTTATTTTGTTATTTCGGCAGCGGTTACGAATATTGGAGTGTTATTTTGAATTAATTTTCATAAATATTAACTTAGAAAGCACTTTAGGAAAACGGTTGGACTTGCTCTAACCACTTGTACTTCATCCGAAAATTACAGTTAAACTTCTTTAAAGTAATATTATAATAATATTACTTTACTTTACCGAATTATTACTTTATCGATATAATAATATTTTATTACTTTATCGATAAATTAATATTTTATTACTTTACCGAATTTTTATATTTACGTATTACAATACATTATATTTAAAAACAAAAATCAATCACATGCAATGTATTTTGAATGCTATTAGTATTGCTAACATGGCCTGAAATATTGATGTGAAAACAACCACAATTGTAATTTGTTTTCGGCATTGCAAGATTCGTTCATAAGAAAATGATGAACAAGAACTTGGTGAAATAAATGAAGGTATCGAAGGATTAAATGAAGTTATCTCTAATTTACGATATAGAAATGAGATGGATGTTGAACATCTCTTAAATTATCCAAGTAAGAATGATGCGGTTATGGAATCACCTAAGAAAATCATTGAGTCAGTAATGAACACTGATGAAGGAACGGATCCTGAACCGGACGATAACAATGTCATTCCAAGCATGTCATCAAAGGAAGCATTTCAAGCAATCAACACTTTGAACAATTACTTGTTACAATACGAGCAAAACATACCAGGAGTTATTTATGCTTTACATAAAATCAAGGATGAGGTTAATTTTGACTTTGGTGGAAAGAAGAAACAAGCTACCATAGATTCATATTTTAAAAATAATTGAATTTTGTAACCCATATACATTATATCTATACTATATTATTAAAGACGAAACATTAAAAGTTTTGGTCGGTCGGTCGGTCGGTCGGTATTTGGGCCGATTCACGGGCCTATCTATAATCAATTTATTAATAACCAATTACCTTTTTTCACTACATTACCTATTTTATATTTTTTTTAAACTAAACCAACTAATCTTCTAAAAATAAAGCGGGCAACATATATATAATATGGTAATATTATTATATATTTATAACCGATTACCTTTTTCAGCTAAAACACATTATTTTTATATTTTTTACCTAAAACAACTCATCTTATAAATAGGACACATATATGGAAACCAAGTTATTGATAACCAATTACCTTTTTCAGCTAAAACATATTACCTATTTCATATATCTATTTAACTAAAACAAATTATTTTCTAAAAATAAGACGGGCAATATATTTATATAAAATGGTAATATTATTATATATTTATAACCGACAACTAAAACACATTATGTGTTTTATATTTTCTAACTAAAACAACTTATCTTCTAAATATAATACATGCAAAATAAATATACAATGGTAATATTGTTTTATATAAATATTAATAAATAACAAGTTATTCTTTTCGGCTAAAACAAATTACCTCTTTTATATTTTCTAACTTAAACAACTAATTTTCTAAAAGTAATGCAGACGACGTATATATAAAAAAATTAATATAATTTTATATAATTGCTAATAAGTAACTAATTGTCTTTTTAAGGATATTACCTGTTTTATATTTTTTAACTGAAACAACTCATGTTCAAATTAAAAATAGCACGGATAAAAGATAGATATATTGGTAATATTATTATATTAAACTTATGAAATTCATGTTTATTATAATTTTTTTAACATTCAATTTAAATGAGATAATTAATGAAAATAAAAGTAATAGTATATTCAAATAAACTCGGTATATTGAACAAACACATATTTTGATATTTGCACTTGAGTCCCTCTTTAGATTTTTAAGAGTAAAAAAATACGAATCATTAGATCTGTTATTTTAAAATATTTTATATTTTAATATCTAAAATACTACTATTGATTACGTCATTAATATATTAAATTTAAATATTATATTGTTAGATTTATAAATCCAATATATATATATATATATATTAAAATTTTATCAAATTATATATAATAACTAAAATCTAAATAAAAAATAAGAAAATATTAAAGAAGATCGTGCATCGCACGGGATATAAGCTAGTATATATATATATATATATATATATATATATATAATTTTGGAATTATTACTTTACATATTAGTTGGGTCCTTAATGACTTTCTAATTTTTTATTATCTTATGCTTTTAGAGAGAATATTACTTTACAACATTGGTCCAAGTTGGGACTGACGAAATTATTACTTAAGCGAGATTATTACTTTATCGAATATTACTTAATCGAGATTTAACTGTATAGAAGAATGGATTGTATCTTATAAATTTATAAACTTATTAAAATGGAGACTAAGTTATGATTTCGCTTTTAAAATATGACATTTTGTACGAATAAAATAATAAGTCCTTAAATTGAAAAATCAAATGTTTTTACCCTTTAATTTTGAGGTATATTCATATTAATCTTTTTGGTGATTTTTTAAGACTATGTGATAGACGGTAAATGCACAAAAGGTGTTTTTTGGTTAAAGATTGCGTTGGGCATACAAATTTGAGAAAAAGTTAACCAATTTTATATAGATTATATTATTGAAAATATGAAAATTTTAAAATTTACAACAATAACATCCAAATATGTAAATTATGTAATCAGGCACAATTGATATGTTAATGATAGATATTTAGATATGTAATCAGACACAATTGTCTACTAACAACCTACCTTACTAAATAATTTAACAATATGCACTTTGCATCACTTGATCACATGAACATAACGATGCAAAACAAACTATATTAGTAATTACGGTACCATTTAATGATGAAAATGTTATTGGACGAACTCTCCTAAGCACATAGATAAACAAGCTGATGTTAGTGAGATCACCAAATCTTGCTTGCATGCATATTCTGACGAACATACGCTAACGATCAAGTGATCCTTATCTGATACTGTGCACCAACAACATGCACTATTGCCTCGAAGCAACTCATCTGTTCATCCCAATTCTTTACGGAGCGTTTTCTTCATTGTTTAACTGCAAAATATTATTTTACGAAAGATGTAAAACAAAATAAAAAAATTGACAAATGACTTAAAAAACAGGTTCACTTAGTTATTAAAAATATTTGATAAAGTTTCACAACAAAAATTATATATTATTTACGTATAAAATTATGTCATAAATGAGGCAACAAATATCCAAATTAATTTGGATTGACCCAACTTATAAATCATTTCTTGAATGTAATTTGTTTCTTTTTTCAATGATATATTAAATATCTTATGTAAAACTTTTTTAAAAAAACAATTTGAACATAATAGTATTAGGGAATTTTACAATAGATTTTAGATCGATGTCGACCACTAACATTTGAATGGTCGATCTCGATCAATAACACATGAATTGCCGATAATTCAACAAAAAAATAATTTTTCTCAATCACATAGTTTAGGTATAAAGATAATGAATCAAAACGATGGGTTGTTGATCAAATCTAAATTTAGCATAAATCATAAAGGGTAAAATAATAATTCACTTAATTTCTATCATTTAAATTTGAAATTTCTAGAGATGTTGAAGAGAAATCTTAAAGAGAGATCGAAAAAAAATTTAAAAATGGGAAAAAAACTACCTTTTGGATGTCCTTGTGTTGTTGATTTCCACATCTTTAGCGAACACCTTTCTCCATGCTAACATTCGATAACTGAAATCTTAATTTCCTAATGTAAGAATAAATAAAGAAGACACTTAGAATTTGTATGTAACTATTGGCGAAGAAAATGATGATCTTTTTTATGAATCAGAAAATGTATCTTGAGTATATTGATGGCTTTATATGTAATAAACTTTGTTTTTATTAGTAATGCCAGCTGTTTTTCGTTCACTGTTTTCCAATCCAGCTGTTTTCCACTATATATGATGGGGGATAAATTGCATGGCCCACTACGACTAGGGCCCAGTCTGATAAAACAAGCTCAAAGCCAAAAACTCAAGGCAAAACAAGCCCAGGGCCAAAAGCCCAAGATAAAACAAGTCCAAAAACAAATCAAAGGTCAACAAACAGGCCAAACCACTGCATCATGAGACAAACAGGGACCAACGACTAGGCTGAACTACCGCCGGCTTGTCCCCTAAACAGAAAGCCCGAGCCAATCAGCAAGTAACATGTGGCACCCCTTGGCTTTATCCTTTCCCCCGAAGGAAGAAAGAAGAAAAATGGGTTCACAATTCTCACACACACACTCTCTAAAGAATTTCTCTGCATTTTGTGTTAAAGGTCTTCTTACCTGAGCAGCCTAACCTTACTCTCACGCCAGAGGTGCCGCGGGCCGACCACCACCCGCCGGTATTGTTTTGCAGGACACTAGCCCAAACACTCACCCGCTTTTGCCCAGGTCCAGCAAGGAGAAAGGCCCAGTACAAAAAGTAGAGTTATCAGTATACATTTTACAATGTCAAAAAATAGTATGTAATCTTATATATTAAATTGTTAATATTATATAAGTTTTAATACTGATAAGAAATAATTTCACATGTAAGATTTGTAGTTTCTATTTTAATTTGATAATAGAGATTCATAATTCTCTAGGTTTTTAAAATTGTTTGTCCTTGGTATTGAAGATCAGCCCATTTTTTATAAATTATTAATTTGCAGCTCAATTTATCACATATTTGGTCACGTAGATTATTTTAACAACACATATACTTATAATATGCATTTTTTCGAATATTCTAACAAATTTACCTACTAGCTTTTATGTTTTAATGCAAAATGTACTATTAAATTTTTTTTAAAAAAATATTTACATTTTTTGTCTAATTACTTTTTATTTATATTTTAAAAAAAATTAGAGAAACATCTTGTCATCCTAAAACAATAACTATTTTTTTAAAAAGTAGCATGTAATTTAAAGAAAAAAACACATGTTTTATAGAATATCATTTAATTCAATAATTTATAAGAAGAACTTTGTGTTTTTCAGCAGAAAGACACCTAACGAGTATTATAGCAAAATGAATAAATATGAGTCGTTGATTATGTAAATATAGGGCTATAATTCGAGTCGAGCCGGGCGAGTTCGAGCCGAGTATTAATTCGAGCCGAGTTTTTTTTTTCACGAGCCGAGCCGGCTCATTTAACTAAACGACCCTAATCTTCTGCCCGAACTCAGCTTGTTTAATTTTACGAGTCGAGCCGAGCCAACTCGTTTTACTCAACGAGCCTATTTAAACGAGTCAGGTGAGCCGACTCATGTAAAATTATACTTAAACGAGCCTAATCTTTTGCCCGAACTCGGCTCGTTTAATTTCACGAATCGAGTCGAGTCGGCTCGTTTAATTAAACGAGCCCGGTCTTGTGTTCGAGCTCGGCTCGTTAACGAGTTCGAGCCGAACCGAGCCCGGTTAAACGAGTTCGAGCCGGACGAGCTCGCGAGCTACCCGACTTGAATTACAGTCCCATGTAAATATATAACACTTACATTAGTTATAACTTCTAAATCAAGGTAAAGTTCTATTTAAAACTGACTTTATTTGAAAATATATTCTTACTTGCAAGTAATAACTTTATATACATGATTGACACTACTATGGTTCGAAATTTGTTGTCATATTTTGGAGATATTAAATTTATTTATTAGATGTAACTATTTCGCTAAGTCATACATAATTTTTTTCATGAATAATGTTTTTATTTACGACTTATAATGTGGCGTTAAGAAATATAAGAAGAAATGTCACTAAACTTACAATAAGAACGTCAATGTTAACACAATTATTCACGATCAAAAAATTATTTCAGATAGTTTGTTGTATTTCACACTCGTATATGGGATCATATGCAGGAAACCCATGTTGACAAAACTGAATATGTATTGTGAGTATCTGATTAAGGTAAATTGTAATTCTCGTGATAGTGTTGGGACTTGGGACTAGAAGTGAGGAATTTTTATTTATTTTTTGCAATTTCTTCAACATTGAACTATTTTCCACATCTTTCATGCACATATTGCATCACCCACATATTTTAGACATTTTGTTGGATATATACTACAAAAGTAACATTTGCTTAAGTATATGGACAACATCAAAAGAAATTTTAGGAAAAAGGTTAAAGGGTATAATATTTTTAATTGATGGTTAAATATGCACAATTTTATTTCATTAAGACAACTAATGTCTAAGCAAAATAACGATTATAATTCCTTCTTGAATCTTCGAATGTCTATTAAAAATACATATCAGAGTAAATAGTAAAATGATGACTAGATTTTATTTGCTTTTAGAGTTTGATGGCCAAAATTTTAAATTTGTAATACGGTGACCATAAATTATTTCTATTCTTCGAAAAGGTGGCTAAAAGACATCGTTTTAAAGGAAAAATTCTCTGAAAAGTAACCTTTAGCCACCTTTTCAAAATATAAAACTTGTGTGTAATCATTATATTGCAAATTTCACGAGCCGAGCTGGCTCATTTAACTAAACGATCTTAATCTTCTGCCCGAACTCGGCTCGTTTAATTTCACGAGTCGAGCCGAGCCAACTCGTTTTACTCAACGAGCCTATTTAAACGAGTCGGGTGAGCCGACTCGTGTAAAATTACACTTAAAAAAGCCTAATCTTCTGCCCGAACTCGGCTCGTTTAATTTCACGAATCGAGTCGAGTGGGCTCGTTTAATTAAACGAGTCCGGTCTTGTATTCGAGTTCGGCTCGTTAACGAGTTCGAGCCGAACTGAGCCCTGTTAAACGAGTTCGAGCCGGACGAGCTCACGAGCTACCCGACTTGAATTACAGTCCCATGTAAATATATAACACTTACATTAGTTATAACTTCTAAATCAAGGTAAAGTTCTATTTAAAACTGACTTTATTTGAAAATCTATTCTTACTTGCAAGTTATAACTTTATATACATGATTGATACTACTATGGTCCGAAATTTGTTGTCATATTTTGGAGATATTAAATTTATTTATTAGATATAACTATTTCGCTAAGTCATACATAATTTTTTTCATGAATCATGTTTTTATTTACGACTTATAATGTGGCGTTAAGAAATATAAGAAGAAATGTCACTAAACTTACAATAAGAACGTCAATGTTAACACAATTATTCACGATCAAAAAATTATTTCATATAGTTTGTTGTATTTCACACTCGTATATGGGATCATATGCAGGAAACCCATGTTGACAAAACTGAATATGTATTGTGAGTATCCGATTAAGGTAAATTGTAATTCTCGTGATAGTGTTGGGACTTGGGACTAGAAGTGAGGCAATTTATATATTTTTGCGATTTTTTCAACATTGAACTATTTTTCACATCTTTCATGCACATATCGCATCACCCACATATTTTAGACATTTTGTTGGATATATACTACAAAAGTAACATTTGCTTAAGTATATGGGCAACATCAAAAAAAATTTTAGGAAAAAGGTTAAAGGGTATAATATTTTTAATTGATGGTTAAATATGCACAATTTTATTTCATTAAGACAACTAATGTCTAAGCAAAATAAAGATTATAATTCCTTCTTGAATCTTCGAATGTCTATTAAAAATACATATCAGAGTAAATAGTAAAATGATGACTAAATTTTATTTGCTTTTATAGTTTGATGGCCAGAATTTTAAATTTGTAATACGGTGAGCATAAATTATTTCTATTCTTCGAAAAGGTGGCTAAAAGACATCGTTTTAAAGGAAAAATTCTCTGAAAAGTAACCTTTAGCCACCTTTTCAAAATATAAAACTTGTGTGTAATCATTATATTGCAAATTTCAAATTTCGGCCATCAAAATGCTAAATGACATTAAGTTCGGCCACAAATATGTAATTTACTCAACATAGAATAATAATTTATTGAATTTCATTACTTGTTCATTTCCTAAATAAATGGAGATTTAATTTTTCAAATGTAGGTTAAGACGTAAAATATAATAACTATTCTTTTTTTTTAAAACAAAAATTTAGATTTTCAATTTTCATTTTATATCAAAATTCAAACTTTAAAGCATTTTTTTTAACTATATACAGAAATTGCGAATTTATTTAGGATACGAGAATAAAGATAGGTATCGAGTCACTTCGAGATCGGACATTAGTATCACCAACATTGATTCCCGAAAAAGAAACTAATAGAACAAATTTTAAATTTTAATAATTTCTGATATACGTATATGAGCAAAAATTCAGTATATTATCTCAAAGTTAGAAGTAATATTAGAAACTTTTCTATGGAGACCACTATTTTATTGGAGATTTGGAAACCATATATGTTCTGTAATCAAAATAATGCAACGTAGATTATATTTTGTAATCAAAAAATTGCAAAACTTATTATTTTGCAAAGAATTTTTATTAAAATCATCATTTTATTGAAAATCTTGAAAATCATGTATATTTTGCAAGCTAAACTTATATGTTCTGCAAACTCAATATGTTTTGCAAAATAATATATTTTGCAATGTTCTTCTTGCAAAACATACATAATTTTTAAAGATTTTAAATGAAATAGTGATTTTCATATAAAACAATTGACAAAATATTACATTTTACATAATTTTGCTTGCAGAATATATATAGTCTCCAAATAAATGTGATCTCCATAGAACTTAACTCATATTAAATATTAGCATCGAGGAACCAGAGTGGGACGTAAAATAAAGAAGATATTAATTTCGAAACGGGTTGGAATGAAGAGAGCGAGATATTAATTCTCGTCTCTGTCTCAGATCCCCACATTTTTTTTATTAAACTTATCACTCTCTCCACCTCAAATTCGATTTTTTTTGAATTGTCATTCTGAATAAAACAAGACCTAATCCGATTGCGAGAAAATAAGACACGTTCAAGCAATTAACAATAAAATTTTATTTTAATCATTTCGCCTCCATCTTAATTAGATCATGCATCAGTATCAAAACTCTGCCCCCTCGTAATAATTTTTTTTAAAAACTCTATCAATCAATATATACTTTTATAAAGGAGAAGACGAGGGCGGTGATGTGACGCCTCTCAAATCGCTTCGATCTATTTTTCTCAAATTTTTGAATTAATAATACCAATAATTAAAAAAAAAATCTCAATTCGCTTTTAAATATTTACTTATGAAGGAAACTAAAACTATACACTCTCCTAAACTTTCTCTATATAAGGAGAAGATCTCCTAAATTTTCTCTTCAAGTCAAATATCTTTATTATTATATTTATATTTTTCTTCAAGTGAAGATCTCCTAAACTTTCTCTTCAAGTAAAATATTTTTATTACTATATTTATATTTCTCTTCAAGTCTTTATTAATAATACCAATAATTAAAAAAAAATCTCAATTGCCTTTTAAATTTTTATTAATAGAGGAAATTAAAACTATCATCTCAATACTCTCCCAGACTACTTTCTATATAAGGAGGAAATTTTCAATACTCTCCTAAATTTTCTCTATATAATGGAGAAGATCTCTTAAACTTTCTCTTCAAGTCAAATATCTTTATTATTATATTTATATTTATCTTCAAGTCTTTATTATCTTTATATTACACAAAATAATATTACCTTTTTTATTCGATTTTTGTTATATATAAATCATTTTTTCGGTCATCCAAATTGTTTTATAATCCTTTCTCTGTCTCTCCAATCTGTCTTGCACTTAATGTTGTGATGTATTTTTCTTTTGTTTGTTTTGCTGATTTACGAGGTACATGATCATGTTATTTAATTTATATATATTGAAATTTAATAGCGTTTGTGTTGCATGCAGGATCTTACAATATTTGGAGTAATGACAATAATGTCTAGGTAACACCATATCATGCATACAAATCACTCTATTCATCACTATAATTTTCTTTTGTGTATGTGTTGGGGGCCCAACAGTACTTGGGCCGAATGATGCCTGGGCCGAACTATAACCGGGCCGAACGGATTGGTTGAACAGTCAAAGCCCACTCTTTTGGAACGGTCCGTTGCATCTGACCGTTGCATGACCGGGTCTCCCGACTTTCTAGGCGAAAGAACAGGACAACGTACGTGGACGAGTGCCCCCAAGGGATCCGGGAGAGCCGGTACCAAAAGTGCCTATAAAAGCACACAACAAGTTTCATTATGTTTTTAATACTTATTTTACAGTCGCAAGCACTTACACGTTCAATCAAACCTTACCGGAACCTCTAACTTATTCTTACACCGGAGGTGAATCGGGGGTCATACCCCTCGCATTCTTCTCTTTTGACAGGTTAACCCGAAGAAGCACTCGGAGTCCGACCCGACCGAAAACTGGTTCCAACATTTGGCGTCGTCTGTGGGAACGTGTAAGCAAGTTGTGACAGTAGCTGAGAACGATGGCAATCGATAGTTCTAATGATAGGGCACTGGGTTTCACTGAGACTCATCGCCAAGGCACCTCTATGACTACGCCTCCAATCAATCGTGTAATATCCCCAAATTTTGTACTTATTTAAGAACTATTGATGAATAGTAACTTTTTTTAAAAACCACTGATGAATAGTAACTTTTTCATTTTAAAAAGTTTTAAGACCACCCTATGTACGGGACGGTATAATGAACTTTCAAAGTCGTATTAGTGATCTTCGATGTAAATGAAGGAATGCAAAATCTGTCAGAATCGGAAAAATAGCATTTCTGTTTTCTCCGAAATTTCACCAATAACGGATGGATTAATCATTATTTGAAAATATTGGAGGATTTAAATTATCAATTCCATGGATATGGATTTAATAAAAGAATTAGTAATGTCAAGGACGGTTACGGTAAACTACTTCGATAGAACACTTAAGAAACCCTGTGAACATTCTACGAGATTAATCGGTGACGGAACAACGCGACACTTACAGGATTAAATATAGACATGGAAGTAACATGTAACAAGATTAATCCAAGGAATGCAACAATTGAAGCATCCATGTGAAAGGAAACAAACTAGTAAAGCTGCTTTGCCACCCAGACATCTCATTGCTCGACAAGTGTCCCGATGATGAGGCAAAAATATGATGACTCACCATTTGACTACAAAATATCACACTTTATCAAATCAACCAAGGAAAGAACCCCTCATTTCTTCCATTCGGCCCTTTTGAAGAAAAGAAGGATACTTTTTCAAGGATCAATCTTCCACTCATCCATAAATCATGATCTTGGATTCTAAAGCTTCCATATTTCCAAACTAAGGTATTCTCTTAATCTTAGCATCTTCCATTGAGGTTAACATATTCAAATCCTTGATTGAAGATGAGAGTGAATAGTGAAATGAATAGTAATCTTTTGTGTTCTTGATTTTGTTCTTAAGGATTAAGCTTGTTAAGGTTTATTCAAAGCTCAAGGAAGGATTATAAACTATTATTAGTATACATCAAGCATCAATGAAGGTATAAACTCTTGAAACCCTTAGTTATAAATGGATTTATATGGTTAGTTTAAGTATAGTTTAGTTAGTATGATCATAAGGATGATTGATTGATTTTGATGAAAGTTTGATGTTGTTTTGAGGATAAATAAGTAGATGTTGGTTTTGACTATGGTTGATGATGATTATGGATTAGTAATGATGTTGAGGAATTGACTTGATTATTTGGTTGCATTGATCATGTAAAGTTTATGATTAAACTTTGGAATCATTAAAACATAGCCGTTATAATGCCCGATTTTCCTTAACCTTGTTTTGTTTGTGATATTAGAACATAATGACTTCTGTCCAAGATCACCACTGCCCATTATAGTGTAGGTCTTATTTCAAGGTTCGTTTTGGTGCGAAAATCATGTGAATCTGATTTACGGTTTAGGAGAAACAAGTATTTTAGTAAAGGATGTTTCGCGAAACCAAACTATACCACTTAGCCAACTTTGAGGCAATGATCAAACCCCTTAAGCGACTTATTAGAATGTGAAACTTTGTGTTAACATGATAGGTACGTTTAGGAAGACCCTCGAAAATATTTCGTGTTAAAAGGATTTAATCTCTATTTTATAAAAATGCGTGAGCGAGCATGCACGAGTGGAAGTTCTTAAAGAGTTAACTTGAAAACGAACTTGTTTCTTGAGATAGTACATACTTAGTTTCATGAAAGTATTAAGTGATTAACCTCGGATATTTTGACTATGTATAGATCGCCGGATTAACCCGAGGCACACTACCCCTACCTCACCACCAGGCAAGTTTTTGAAACCTATGCTTACTGTTGTTGTGATAATAAACTGTTTTCACATATGATATGCAAATGAGAAGTATACATGTTTTATTCCCAAGTACATTGTGATATATAAATTGCATGCTTGTTTTCGAACTGCTATATATAGCGATACTCGAGGTTATGACTTGATGTTGGGGCTTATAAGTAGATATGGGATATCAGCTATACGCCATGTTCTTATAAATGCCCTAGGATAAGGGCGTGTGATTTTCCTTAGATCAGAAGTAATTATATTTTCTGTATATGTTAAAGATTATTTTTCCGATAAAGATATCGGGTAACTGTTATTCGATGATTATTTATTTAATGAATATTATTTTGAATATTCATTTAATCCTTATTTATTTAATAAATATTATTTTTGAATATTCATTTAATCATTATTTGTTTAATGAATATTATTTTTGAATATTCATTTAAGGTTTATTTATTTAATGAATATTATTTTGAATATTCATTTAATCCTTATTTATTTAATGAATATTATTTTGAATATTCATTTAATCATTATTTACTTAATGAATATTATTTCCGAATATTCGTTTAAGGTTTACTTACTTAATAAATATTATTCGATTATTTATTAAATACTTTTAACACGTTTTAAAAATGAGAAATTTTATTTAAAGTTTATCCTCGACCTTCAATAATTACGAAGGATACTCTAAGCTGTATTATTAATTATTTTTAAATCAAAAAGAGGTTCCCAAAACACTGTTTTTCCATTTAAATCTGTCTTTTAAGAGGATTTAAATGCTCGCTCAACTATCAAAAATATGGGAAACCTGATTTAAGTGACTGCTACTCATTTTAAACTCTCAACTCAAAACTGTCAGGGGACAGATATTTTCTCGGAGCAATTTAATTGCTGCAAGTCAAATGTTGTGTTACCACCTCAACGATCGAGGGGTAAATTGATGGAACAAGTCGATATCCATTAACAAGCATCGCTTGGGAAATATTGGAGAATCTTCCTTTCCAACCTAGATATAACTACTTAGTGGAGTCGTATCAACAAGTATTACACTTGGGGAAAGGAGGACGATCTTTACGTTTCAGAGTCATGGATTTCATCCGAACTAGGAGTGGTGTAAGTGGTCCATTTGCGCCGACCCATCCATATTATTGCCCCAAATGGGCCGGGAGATCCGGGAAGGAAGTAGACAATGTCAGGCTGTCGTGATTCTTCCATCTACATGTAGAGAACATAGTTTTGTTGTACGACCTGCTACTGATCATAGTAAGGTTGGTACGACGGGAGCGGTAGCAACTCCGGTATTAGTTCATCATCCATTTTGGATAATTCTGCAACATGTATTGAAAGGGACTACGGATGACATCCTTGGTACAGGTTAACCGATCATGTTGGCAAGGGGTTCTGCAACATGTATTGAAAGGGACTAAGGATGACACCGTGGTACAGGTTTACCGATCATGTTGGCAGGGGGTTGAAAAGTGTTCAAAAATGAAGTTACAATAAATCCTTGCAACTTCATCTTTTATTTTACGAGTTATGACTCTGATAAAACCTTACTCAGATTATATATGCATCAGTGGATTTTGGGTTACGGAAACCTTATATTGAATTTTCCTCGTAACTCCATCTTTTATTTTATACTAGTATCTTATCCGTTTAATGCATAGCCTGTGATTACAAAGATATTTTCGAACTGTTATATACTGATGATTTATCATAAACTATTTTGGTGGGCTCTATTGCTCACCCTTGCTTTATTTATTTATATCACAACAACAGCTAGAGCAGATGGCCCGCAATAGGCACACTCTGCGCAAGCAGGTAGCAGCCGTCAGAGATTTACCCGCTGATGTCGTAGCCGTCATAGCTGAGGTAGTAGCAATCAGTAGTCTAAGCTACAGCTTTTGTGTATCAGACTTAATAATATTTATGATTGATGTAAGCAACGGCAAGAACCATTAGTGTACTCTGTAATCTTTTGGGTTTGTAATAACTTATAACTTGTGGATCTTATGACTAGATACTTATTCCAATTTCATCTATGGGACTATAACTAGTTGTGTGTGTGGTGTTGTTATTGCGGGGTTATAGCATGCAGTTTTATTGTTTTGATTCAAGTGCAAGTATTATTGATGGAAATTGAGACCGTAAAGACCGGATCCCCGACTCCGGATCTGGGGATGTTACAAATCGAATCCTTAACTTCGATGACGAGTTGGAGGAAGGACCAATGCCTACTCCCGAAGAGCAGAAGGCCGTGATTCTCAAGTGGCGTGAGAAAACTGCTGCCAAAAGTGGAAAGCAGAAGGAAAAAGAAAGGCTAGAAGCAGAATCCCAAGCCAGGGCGAAGAAAAGGGAGGAGGATCTCGCTAAACTGGAAGCGATTAAGAGGCGAAGAGCCGAGCTAGACGCAGAGGAGAAGGCTCTCCAAGGCGCTGTGGAGACCGGAGAGCAGATACTGGTGCAGACCAGTCATAGGAGGGAAAAAAGGGTGCATAATGATGAAGATGGGTCTTCGGACTCTGAATCACACCCTCGAAGGATCCATTCAAAAGTTACAGTCCGTTCGGACACTAACAAGGAGGGGGATCCTCGCATGAAAGACAGGCTAAGCCGAATGGAGAAGGCGATGTTTGGCGACCGTAGAATTAGTCATGAGCCGGTCGTTTCGGAAGAAATCGAGCAGTATAGACCCCCCTCCGGAGGACAATTCCCGAAGATGAATGAGTTCAATGGGAAAGGCGATCCTGAGGACCACTGTGAGAAGTATGAGTCCCTTATAACGGGAATGGGACATTGTGACATCATGCTTTGTAAAATGTTCAAGACGTATCTCAAGGGTCCAGAAACCATGTGGTACAGGTCAATGAAACCAAGGTCAATATGCTCTTATGACCAACTGAAAAGGAAATTCTTGAGGCACTATTCGCACATGTGTCGAAGAGAGAAAGATACGGAAGCTTTGATCCACTGTCGGCAAAGGCCGAACGAAGAGTTGGGAGATTATTTGGCCAGGTTTAAAGAAGAAGCTGGAATGGTGACAAATTTGGACAAAGTGAAGGCCGCTGGGTTCTTATCGGTAGGACTGGACCCTATCAAAGGTAAAAAACTCTGATCTTCTCTTTATGATATTCCCCCTAAATCTCTGAATGATATATACTTGAGGGGCGAAAGCATCCGAAGGAAGATGGAATCGATCGGGGGATACATGGCAAACAGGAAAGAAGATCGAGGAAGAAAAGGGCATGACATGTATGATTCTGGAAAAAGATACGAGGATAGGAGAGACGAGGCTAAAGGGCGAGATAAGGGAGCCGAACGAAGAAGAGATAGAGATAGCACAACGTTCACCCCTTTGAATGCGCCGATCTCAAAAATTCTCCATGAAATAAAGGGAAAGCCTGGCTTCGTTCGCCCAGCCCGAATGAAGATGCCCGACTATAAGAAAAATGGCAAAAAGTACTGCGATTATCATCAGGACAAGGGCCACAATACTGATGAGTGTTACCATTTGAAGAAGCTGATAGAGAAGATGATAAAGGAAGGTGAGCTAAATAAATTTGTCAAAGACCTGAGGGATAAACTGGCCCCGAAGGAAGACAAACGGAAAGAGGCCGAGGAGGTTGAAAGGTACAGGGGCGAAGTAAAGACTATTTCCGGAGGGAGCACTCTGGGGCGAGATAGCAAAACAACAAAGAAAAGGTACGCGAAGCAGGTTTACAATTTATACCAGTTTCAATCGGCCAAACAGGCGATGCCGATCATGTTCACCGAGGATGATTACGAGGATGTGATTTGGCCTCACGAAGACCCTTTGCTCATCAACCCGGTGATTGGGCAAAACAAAATATAGAAAGCTTTAGTGGACGGTGGAAGTTCGGTGAACATTCTGTATCATCGGACTTATAGCAAAATGAACTTGGGAGGCGAACAGCTGGAGCCTTGCCATGAAGCTCCCTTGTACGGCTTCGGCAATCAGCCAGTCCCTATTGAAGGTACTATCACTCTATCTGTTCTTTTGGGTAAAGCTCCATATACTGTGGAAAAACAGGTCAAATTCTATGTGGTTCGGGTGGAAAGCCCTTACAATGCTATTCTCGGAAGGCCAGCCCTCACATTCTTCCAGGCGGTGGCGTCAATCCCTCATCTCAAATTGAAGTTTCCGACTGAGCATGGCATCGGAGAGATGAGAGGCGACCAAAAAACTGCCCGAATCATCATGCTGGATGATCTAGACAAGGATCAGGATTTTGACCTGAACGAAGGAGGTAAGAGAAAAAGGTCTGAAGGCAAAGCTAGCGGAGGTCGCCAAACCATGAACATCGATTTAGAAAAGTTTGGAGCAGACCTGTCCAGCCCAATTGCCGAACCAACAGCAGAAACCGAAGAAGTGGAGTTATATGCAGGTTGTTCAGGAAAGATGGTTCGAATCGGGAAAAATATGGAGCCCGATCTAAAAAAGAAAGTGATTGAAGTGGTCAGACAATACCACGACGTCTTTGCATGGGGGCCCGAGGATATGCCAGGTTTGGATCCAAAGACGGCGAAGCATTGCCTCAATGTTAAGCCCGAGGCAAAACCAGTAAAACAAATAAAGAGAACTTTCGCCATGGAAAGACAGAAAATCATCGAAGCCGAAGTGGAAAAGTTGCTGGATGCAAAATTCATCGAGGAAATTGAGTATCCGGACTGGCTAGCCAACGTAGTGGTGGTGAAGAAAGCTAACAAAAAATGGCGAATGTGTGTTGATTACACCGACTTGAACAAAGCTTGTCCGAAAGACCACTACCCGCTACCAAGTATTGACCAGCTGACAGATGCAACGGCAGGATACCAGGTACTTAGTTTTTTAGATGCTTTTTCAGGATATCACTAGATAGCAATGAATGCCGAGGACATTCCAAAGACAGCATTCATCACCCCGAAAGTAACATACGTCTACATCAAAATGCCTTTCGGCCTGAAAAATGCAGGGGCCATATTCCAAAGAGTGGTCAACAGGATCTTCCACAAACAAATTGGAAGAAATATGGAGTGCTATGTAGACGACATGATTGTTAAGTCTCAGTTTGAAGACCACACGAAGGACCTCAAAGAGTGTTTCGAAACACTGAGGAAGCACAACATGAAGATTAATCCGAACAAGTGTACATTCAGAGTGTCCAGTGGAAAGTTCTTGGGGTATATAGTCAGCGCCCGAGGGATTGAGGCGAACCCGGAGAAAATACAAGCGGTAATCGACATGGAACAGCCGAAGACCGTTCAGGATGTTCAGAAATTGACCGGACGAATGGCCGCCATGCGAAGATTTATTTCCCGATCAGCCGAAAAATCCCTTCCTTTCTTTGAAGCGCTCCGAGGATCGAAGAATTTTGAATGGGGGCCGAAGTGCCAGAAAGCATTGGAAGAGGTGAAGGAATATCTCACCAAGGCGCCTCTCATGATGAGGCCAGATCCGAAGGAAACATTACAGTTGTACCTAGCGGTGAGCGACCGAACACTTGGAGCAGTACTAGTGAAAGAGCATAAAGGCTCTCAACACCCAGTATTCTATGTGTCCCACATGTTAAAAGATGCGGAAACAAGGTATCCAAATGCAGAAAAGTTCGCATACGGCCTTGTAATGGCGACTCGAAAGCTACGTCATTACTTCCAAGGGGGAACGGTGCAAATCATAACTGATCAACCTCTGAGGAAAATTTTGACAAGGCCGGAGGCGTCCGGAAGAGTGGTGGCATGGTCCATCGAGTTGGGAGAATATGATTTGGAATACATCCCCAGAACATTTATCAAGGCACAAGCATTGGCCGACTTCATGGTCGAATGCTACTTTTCAGGACCAAAAGATCTGGCTCCCGAAGAACAGTTGATTCAATCACCAGGAAGGTGGAAGTTGTTCGTAGATGGGTCGGTCGCCGGATCAAAATGTGGGGCCGGTCTAATTCTTTCTAGCCCGGATGGTTTCGAGATTTGTCAGGCGATAAGATTTACTTTCCCGTTAACCAACAACGAGGCCGAATACGAAGCATTGCTAGCTGGATTAAACCTGGCTAAGAATCTCGATGTAAGAAATTTAAGAGCATTCAGTGATTCCATGTTAGTGGTGAAACATTTTTCAGGAGAATACGAGCAAAGGGAACCCCGAATCAAAGCTTATGCCACCAAGGTGAAGGACTTATCGGCCTCACTCGAATCCATCGAGTTGAGCCAAGTGGGAAGAGAAGACAATAGCCGAGCCGATGCATTGTCCAGGATGGCTTCGGCAGAAACTCACAATCTCACAGGATCCATCTATTTGACTGAAATAAAGAGCCCTTTGTTCACACAACAACACGCAAGCGCACGTGGTCACAAGTAGTATATGATAAAGTTAAGTTCGTTCCCACAGAGACTGGTTATGTTGTTATAGCTATGCACTTATGCACCAATGTATGGTTATTACTCACTGCTAAGATAAGTATCAAATTTGGTTTTGTTTAACTAATTAACTAGCACTTAACAAGATTATATTAACTAAAGAGAATTACTGGAAAATTACTTATATGAATAAAGCATGGGATCCTAACATCATTAAATATTTCATCTAGAGTCTCTTGTTCTTAATTAATGCATGTGACGGTTGTGACAACTAATCAGATAACACGAAACTAGTATACGCTACCTTTCAGTATACGTATACCATACCACTTAAACATCCACAATAAAGATAGAAGTTAAATGGACACCAAATATGCTTAGTCCCTATATGTCTATAGAGATTGAAAACATAGTGGTTTAATGAGCAAGTTATCTATTCAGATTACATAAGGTAGATGAAATGGTTAAAATCATCCACGAATCATGCATGACAATTATACATGAACTTATGCTAGCATGGCAAGTTCTAAATCCCTATATCCACTTTCGCAATCAATAGAGATTAACAAACAATCATGAATGTTAGCTACGCATCCACAACGAATAAGCACAACCATGATAGGAAATCAATTAGCCATCACACACAGAATATATAAAAACAATTAACTACTAAACTCCATAAGAAACTCCGTTAGAATCCCACTATAACGATTAGTTCATGAATGAACCGTTCATCATCGCGGGTTCTAATGAAAACATGATATAAAAACTAAGTCTTGAATTGATAATTGAAAAGCAAATAGTATCAATAGTAACAAAGGTTTTAAACTGAAAAGAAGAATCCAAGTATCGCCTAATTAAGAAGAATACAAAGATTGAATGAATATAGATCTTCTCCAATTAGCCTCTCCCTTGTTCTCCTCGATAGATACTTCATAATAAAAATAGAATTAGGGTAGTAGCCTCCTAAAACGTCCACAAGTATTGATAGATGCCTCAGGTTTGACCAGTCAATGCCCTAATATCAAAATCAGAGCAAAACAGAAATTGGGCCAGAGGGGGTGGCGCGGCCGCCCCACATTTCTCCTGCCAAAGTGGCGCGGGCGCCCCACTAGTGGCGCAGGCGCCCTACTTGTCCTGACAGAAAATTTCATTCTCTTCGCGTGGACTGTAAGATCGTCAAAATCGGACTTCTAGAACTCAAGATATGACCCAAACAGTGTAGCCAGCCCACCTAGTCCAATAAATCCGAATATCCATCTAATTAAGCTCCAAAATCTCTAGCTTCCTTCTTCCTTAACATCAACACCACCACATTTAGCAATAAAAAAAAAGCACCTTGCTCCAATTTAGCACACCTGCACAAAACACTCCAAACGGATCATAACACCACATACTTGAGGCCAAGACAGTCAATTTAAGCCGATTCGAAGCGTTCCAAGTAGATATAAAACCCACTTATCACACCCCCAAACTTAAACCGATGCTTGTCCTCAAGCATAAACACAACTCTATATGAAACTAATGCAATGCATGAATGCAACTAATATGATAATGCAAGCAATCCCCTCAACCTAACCATAACCAATAAATAAGCCAAAATCTCACAGAATGCAATCTTCCAAACAGAGTTCGACCAAACTCCCCTTGATCAACCATACAAACACAGGAACGTGCGTGTGTGCAATGCTCACCAACATACTCCCAAACTTAATCAAGACCATACCTATCCTTAGCCAAAACAACCACAAGTTTATAAACAGAATGAACGCTAGACACAAGAACCTTTAGGACACACCTCCATAAACCACTCGAGTTAGACAGAAATTCATGCTTTATTACACAAACCACTATACACAACACATATGCTTATTTGATCGTGCAATGGATGAGACCTCGAAAGGATTTTACAATAATACCCATTTAACGAGCTTTAGGTCAGTGGATCCCAAACCGGAAAAGTCTTAGGTCACTAGGCACAAAGTCCCCAAAGAACTTACTTGCTCGAGTACTAAAGAACTCACCCTGATCAATTATGCATAAACACACTTAACACAACTCTTTTTTTTTTCTTTTTTTCAATTTTTTTTTTTCAAATTTCGGAATGAGTGCCATTGCTTTTCTCATCCCACCCTAGACTACTCATTTTTTACCAATGAGCGGCTACTAGCCATTTGACGCCTAGCCTTTATTAACAACTAGCATGAAATTCCTGGTTTCCCCAAACTTATACTTAAGTGCACCTTCATTTTCAAGAATCTAGCCAACATTCTACATATAAACAAGTGGTTAAACTTAAACATCTAAACAAGCATGGTCTGATCAAAAGCAAAAGCAACCCATGAGACTTATGTAAAAGATTTGTTCCTGGCATGCAAGTTAATACTTAGGAACTTAATCAGCCCTCTGTTCATCACAACTACACTCCAATCAACATCGACTCACCACAGAAACAGTCAAGTCTTAAGGGATCATGAAATATGCTATGCAAATGCAACTACAATGGACTAACATAATAAATAGAACTATGCAACAGAATGCTCTATATGACATAAATATGCAAAACTACGAATGAACTACAACTACATATGCAATATGAATCCTACATGAGACACACACTAACACTACCAACCCACACATCACCCCCAAACTTAAAATATTCAATGTCCCCATTGAATGGAAGTAAATACAAGGGATAGTAGGAAACATACCTAAAAATACCGAAACACGTGGGTTGCCTCCCACGAAGCGCTTGTTTAGAGTCAATTAGCTTGACTACGTCCAAGTCTCCATTAAGGATGATAATAGTTGGCCTGGTCATCTCTTCGTGAGACTTCATCGTCATCACGGCGACACACTTTCTGCCCCTTCTCCTCGCTTGGCCTATTCGTATAACAACTATATCCTATTCCAATGTCTTCATCGGTTGACCCAAAATTTGTCAATTTGTAGAACAACACACATTCGCGGGCTCCGCTCGAATATAATGGAGGAGGGTAAATGTAAGTTGTTGAAGCCTTTGGTTCCTCAAAGAGAACTTCCTCCAATGGCTCTAATGCGCTACCTCCATCTTTATACTCTGAGACAAGTAGAAGACCTGCATCTTTCCCATGGTCATCGGCCTCTTGGTACGCACATACCAATTCTTGAAATTTGTGTAGCTCATTAGTGTCTGTCCCATATAGTGCCCTTTCCAAATCATCCACCATACTAGCATGATCAAATTCCTCACATGGCTTGTGAACGCTCACCTCACCTTGGAATTTGTCTTCCTCAATTATGCATGCAGTACCTTGCTCCAAGTCACCGTTATTTTCTGGAATTGCCTCTAGTATGAACTGTTGTTTCTCTTGTTCCAAGGCACTCAAAACTTGAGCAACTAGTGTCTCCAAAGATTTGATAGACTCCTCATTACTCTTTACAAGCATCCTAATCTCCTCCTTATCAACAACCTCATCTAACTGAAAAGTAGGAGTATGTTGTTGATGTTGAAACTCTTCACTACCAAAGAAATATGACATTTTTGGAACATCTTGCTGGTACTATTGAGGATGGTATTGAGAATATGGTTGTTCCTCATAAGTGACATATGGATCAACTCCTTCGTAGTAACAATATGGTGAGGTCTCATGAACGCCCAAACATTGCTCACATTGCTGAGGCATGGATGTCCTCGAATATGCCCACCATGGCAACTCCTCGCCTGCCATTTTCAAACACTCAAGTACCTGAAACACAACGAACTAAACAAGATAGGTTAGAAAAACAATCCGAGTCAGTGAACTCTAACGACCACTGATGACAAGCACATAAACTAAAAATAAAACAACACCGAGTCCCCGGCAGCGGCGCCAAAAACTTGTTCACACAACAACACGCAAGCGCACGTGGTCACAAGTAGTATATGATAAAGTTAAGTTCGTTCCCACAGAGACTGGTTATGTTGTTATAGCTATGCACTTATGCACCAATGTATGGTTATTACTCACTGCTAAGATAAGTATCAAATTTGGTTTTGTTTAACTAATTAACTAGCACTTAACAAGATTATATTAACTAAAGAGAATTACTGGAAAATTACTTATATGAATAAAGCATGGGATCCTAACATCATTAAATATTTCATCTAGAGTCTCTTGTTATTAATTAATGCATGTGACGGTTGTGACAACTAATCAGATAACACGAAACTAGTATACACTACCTTTCAGTATACGTATACCATACCACTTAAACATCCACAATAAAGATAGAAGTTAAATGGACACCAAATATGCTTAGTCCCTATATGTCTATAGAGATTGAAAACATAGTGGTTTAATGAGCAAGTTATCTATTCAGATTACATAAGGTAGATGAAATGGTTAAAATCATCCACGAATCATGCATGACAATTATACATGAACTTATGCTAGCATGGCAAGTTCTAAATCCCTATATCCACTTTCGCAATCAATAGAGATTAACAAACAATCATGAATGTTAGCTACGCATCCACAACGAATAAGCACAACCATGATAGGAAATCAATTAGCCATCACACACAGAATATATAAAAACAATTAACTACTAAACTCCATAAGAAACTCCGTTAGAATCCCACTATAACGATTAGTTCATGAATGAACCGTTCATCATCGCGGGTTCTAATGAAAACATGATATAAAAACTAAGTCTTGAATTGATAATTGAAAAGCAAATAGTATCAATAGTAACAAAGGTTTTAAACTGAAAAGAAGAATCCAAGTATCGCCTAATTAAGAAGAATACAAAGATTGAATGAATATAGATCTTCTCCAATTAGCCTCTCCCTTGTTCTCCTCGATAGATACTTCATAATAAAAATAGAATTAGGGTAGTAGCCTCCTAAAACGTCCACAAGTATTGATAGATGCCTCAGGTTTGACCAGTCAATGCCCTAATATCAAAATCAGAGCAAAACAGAAATTGGGCCAGAGGGGGTGGCGCGGCCGCCCCACTAGTGGCGCGGGCGCCCCACATTTCTCCTGCCAAAGTGGCGCGGCCGCCCCACTAGTGGCGCGGGCGCCCCACTTGTCCTGACAGAAAATTTCATTCTCTTCGCATGGACTGTAAGATCGTCAAAATCGGACTTCTAGAACTCAAGATATGGCCCAAACAGTGTAGCCAGCCCACCTAGTCCAATAAATCCGAATGTCCGTCTAATTAAGCTCCAAAATCTCTAGCTTCCTTCTTCCTTAACATCAACACCACCACATTTAGCAATAAAAACAAGCACCTTGCTCCAATTTAGCACACCTGCACAAAACACTCCAAACGGATCATAACACCACATACTTGAGGCCAAGACAGTCAATTTAAGCCGATTCGAAGCGTTCCAAGTAGATATAAAACCCACTTATCACCCTTCAATCGACAAGCAACAATGCATGGAAATCCATCAAGGCATCAACTGGATGACCCCGATCAGGGCGTACCTGGAAAAAGGTACTCTGCCCCTATACCGGAAGGAAGCCCAAAAGGTGAAGTACAGAATAACAAGTTACACCATAGTCGGAAACAAGCTGTACCGAAGATCGGCGACGGAACCACTCCTAAAATGCTTGGATCCCGAAGAGCAGAAATTGGCCTTAGAAACAGTTCACGAAGGAATATGTGGAGAACATCTGGCCGGTCGGTCACTTGCTTTCAAAATCCTCAGGCAAGGGTTAAACTGGCCGACTCTGCGAGCAGATGCAGCCGATTATGCGAAAAAGTGTCGACAATGCCAGCTATTCAGCACCATCCCGAAGCAACCACCAAAAGAAATGGCATCAGTCCTAAGTCCAATTCCTTTCGCCATGTGGGCTGTGGACATCTTGGGAATCCTACCCAAGAGCACCAAAGAAGCCAAATACTGCATCGTGTCGATCGACTATATGACCAAGTGGGTGGAAGCAAGACCTTTGGCGACCATAACCGAGGACGCAGCAAAGAAGTTTATGTTGGAGCAAGTCATACTCAGGTTCGGGATCCCGAAGGTGTGTGTATCCGACAACGGGACCCAATTCATCGGAAACAAATTCCGAAAGTTCTTGACACATTTCGGAATACAACAGAAATTCAGCTCGGTCGGTCATGCTCAAGGAAACGGAGCAACTGAAGCTGCAAACAAAATCATCTTTGACGGGATAAAAAAACGACTGGGGGATGCCAAGGGGCTTTGGGCAGAAGAGTTAAACTGAGTGCTGTGGGCGTACCGAACGACCCCACGTTCATCAACGGGCGAGACACCCTTCAAGTTGGCAAGATTTCTGCTTTTGAAGCGGAGACTCGAGGTATATGGGAGGTTTTCTCATGGATTGATACGCTTGGTTTGAGAAATATTCAAGTTGAAACGGATTCGTTAATGTTTGTGGCTGCTGTTGAAAGAGTAGAAACAAATTATCTTGAAGTGGGTAATATTATTGAGGCCTGTAAGAAGTGGCTTCAGGAGAGGAATGATGTCTGTGTTATTCATGGTAGGAGACAATCAAACAAGGCTGCTCATTTGTTAGCTCATAGCTCTTGTTTACTAGGTTGTTCCAATGTTTTTTATTCTCCTCCATATTTCTTGTTGGAGACGCTGTTGATTGATTCTACGAGTTAATAAAAGTTGTTTCTTTGATTTCAAAAAAAAAACTAGTGGTTTTGGTTGCCCTACAATAGAAAATGATTAGAAGTTATGATGCTTTAAGGAACCCACTAGCACAATATTGGAGTGTTATTTTGAACTAATTTTCATAAATATTAACTTAGGAAGCACTATAGGGAAGCGGTTGGACTTGCTCTAACTACTTGTACTTGATCATAAAATTATTGGAGAATGGATTGTATTTTATAAATTTATAAATAAACTTATTAAAATGGAGACTAAGTTATGATTTCGCTTTTAAAATATGACATTTTGTACGAATAAAATAATAAGTCCTTAAATTGAAAGATCAAATTTTTTTACCCTTTAATTTTGAGGTATATTCATATTAATCTTTTTGGTGATTTTTTAAGACTATGTGGTAGACGGTAAATGCACAAAAGGTGTTTTTTGGTTAAAGATTGCGTTGGGCATACAAATTTGAGAAAAAGTTAACCAAATTTAGAGTATATTATTGAAAATATGAAAATTTTAAAATTTACAACAATAACATCCAAATATGTAAATTATGTAATCAGACACAATTGATATGTTAATGATAGATATTTAGATATGTAATCAGACACAATTGTCTACTAACAACCTACCTTACTAAATAATTTAATAATATGCACTTTGTATCACTTGATCACATGAACATAGCGATGTAAAACAAACTATATTAGTAATTACAGTAACATTTAACGATGAAAACATTATTGGACGAACCCTCCTAAGCACATAGATAAACAAGCTGCTGTTAGTGAGATCACCAAATCTCGCTTGCATGCATATTCTAACGAACATACGCTAACGACCAAGTGATCCTTATTTGTTATTGTGCACCAACAACATGCACTATTGCCTCGAAGCAACTCATCTGTTCATCCCAATTCTTTATGGAGCCTTTTCTTCATTGTTTAACTGCAAATATTATTTTACGAAAGATGTAAAACAAAATAAAAAATATTGACAGATGACTTAAAGAACAGGTTCACTTAGCTATTAAAAATATTTGATGAAGTTTCAGAACAAAAAATATATATTATTTACGTATAAAATTATGTCATAAATGAGGCAACAAATATCCAAATTAATTTGGATTGACCCATCTTATAAATCATTTCTTGAATGTAATTTGTTTCTCTTTTCAATGATATATTAAATATCTTATGTAAAACTTTTTTTTTAAAAAAACTGAACATAATAGTATTAGGGAATTTTACAATAGATTTTAGATCGATGTCAACCAATAACATTTGAATGGTCGATGTCGATCAATAACATATGAATTGCCGATAATTCAACAAAAAAATAATTTTTCTCAATCACATAGTTTAGGTATAAAGATAATGAATAAAAAACGATGGGTTGTTGATCAAATCTAAATTTAGCATCAATCAAAAAGGGTAAAATAATAATTCACTTAATTTATGTCAGTTAAATTTGAAATTTCTAGAGATGTTGAAGAGAAATCTTAAAAAGAGATCGAAAAAAAATTAAAAAATGAAAAAAAAAAACTACCTTTTGGATGTCCTTGTGTCGTTGATTTCCACATCTTTAGCGAACACCTTTCTCTATGCTAACATTCGATAACTGAAATCTTAATTTCCTAATGTAAGAATAAATAAAGAAGACACTTAGAATTTGTATCTAAATATTGGTGAAGAAAATGATGATCTTTTTTATGAATCAGAAAATGTATCTTGAGTATATGGATGGCTTTATATGTAATAAACTTTGTTTTTATTAGTAATGCCAGCTGTTTTCCGTTCACTGTTTTCCAATCCAGCTGTTTTCCACTATATATGATGGGGGACAAATTGCACGACCCACTACGACTAGGGCCCAGTCCGATAAAACAAGCCCAAAGCCAAAACTCAAGGCAAAACAAGTTCAAGGCCAAAAGCCCAAGATAAAACAAGCCCAAAAACAAATCAAAGGTCAACAGACAGGACAAACCGCTGCAGCATGAGACAAACATGGACCAACGACTAGGCTGAACTCCCGCCGGCTTGTCCCCTAAACAGAAAGCCCGAGCCAATCAGCAGGTAACATGTAGCACCCCTTGGCTTTATCCTTTTCCCTGGAGGAAGAACGAAGAGGAAGGGGTTCACAATTCTCACACACGCACACCCTCTTAAGAATTTATCTGCATTTTGTGTTAAGGGTCTTCCTACCTTAGCAGTCTAACCTTACTCTCACGCCGGAGGTGCCGCGGACCTTCCACCCCCAGCTGACATTGTTTTGCAGGACACTAGTCCAAACACTAACCCGCTTTTGCTCAGGTCCAGCAAGAAAAAGACCGAGTACGAAAAGTAAAGTTATCAATATACATTTTACAATGTCAAAAAATAATATGTAATCTTATATATTAAATTGTTAATATTATATAAGTTTTAATACTGACAAGAAATAATTTCACATGTAAGATTTGTAGTTTCTATTTTAATTTGATAATAAAGATTCATAATTCTCTAGGTTTTTAAAATTGTTTGTCCTTGGTATTGAAGATCAGCCCATTTTTTATGAATTATTAATTTGCAGCTCAATTTATCACATATTTGGTCACGTAGATTATTTTAACAACACATATACTTATAATATGCATTTTTTCGAATATTCTAACAAATTTACCTACTAGCTTTTATGTTTGAATGCAAAATGTACTATTAATTTTATTTTTTTAAATGTTTACTTTTTTTGTCTAATTACTTTTTATTTATATTTTTATAAAAATTAGAGAAACATCTTGTCATCCTAAAACAATAACTATTTTTAAAAAAAAGTAGCATGTAATTTAAAGAAAAAACACATGTTTTATAGAATATCATTTAATTCAATAATTTATAAGAAGAACTTTGTGTTTTTCAGCAGAAAGACACCTAACGAGTATTACAGCAAAATGAATAAATATGAGTCGTTGATTATGTAAATATTGGGCTATAATTCGAGTCGAGTCGGGCGAGTTCGAGCCGGGTATTAATTTGAGTCGAGCTTTTTTTTTTCACGAGCCGAGCTGGCTCATTTAACTAAACGATCTTAATCTTCTGCCCGAACTCGGCTCGTTTAATTTCACGAGTCGAGCCGAGCCAACTCGTTTTACTCAACGAGCCTATTTAAACGAGTCGGGTGAGCCGACTCGTGTAAAATTACACTTAAAAAAGCCTAATCTTCTGCCCGAACTCGGCTCGTTTAATTTCACGAATCGAGTCGAGTGGGCTCGTTTAATTAAACGAGTCCGGTCTTGTATTCGAGTTCGGCTCGTTAACGAGTTCGAGCCGAACCGAGCCCTGTTAAACGAGTTCGAGCCGGACGAGCTCACGAGCTACCCGACTTGAATTACAGTCCCGTGTAAATATATAACACTTACATTAGTTATAACTTCTAAATCAAGGTAAAGTTCTATTTAAAACTGACTTTATTTGAAAATCTATTCTTACTTGCAAGTTATAACTTTATATACATGATTGATACTACTATGGTCCGAAATTTGTTGTCATATTTTGGAGATATTAAATTTATTTATTAGATATAACTATTTCGCTAAGTCATACATAATTTTTTTCATGAATCATGTTTTTATTTACGACTTATAATGTGGCGTTAAGAAATATAAGAAGAAATGTCACTAAACTTACAATAAGAACGTCAATGTTAACACAATTATTCACGATCAAAAAATTATTTCATATAGTTTGTTGTATTTCACACTCGTATATGGGATCATATGCAGGAAACCCATGTTGACAAAACTGAATATGTATTGTGAGTATCCGATTAAGGTAAATTGTAATTCTCGTGATAGTGTTGGGACTTGGGACTAGAAGTGAGGCAATTTATATATTTTTGCGATTTTTTCAACATTGAACTATTTTTCACATCTTTCATGCACATATCGCATCACCCACATATTTTAGACATTTTGTTGGATATATACTACAAAAGTAACATTTGCTTAAGTATATGGGCAACATCAAAAGAAATTTTAGGAAAAAGGTTAAAGGGTATAATATTTTTAATTGATGGTTAAATATGCACAATTTTATTTCATTAAGACAACTAATGTCTAAGCAAAATAAAGATTATAATTCCTTCTTGAATCTTCGAATGTCTATTAAAAATACATATCAGAGTAAATAGTAAAATGATGACTAAATTTTATTTGCTTTTATAGTTTGATGGCCAGAATTTTAAATTTGTAATACGGTGAGCATAAATTATTTCTATTCTTCGAAAAGGTGGCTAAAAGACATCGTTTTAAAGGAAAAATTCTCTGAAAAGTAACCTTTAGCCACCTTTTCAAAATATAAAACTTGTGTGTAATCATTATATTGCAAATTTCAAATTTCGGCCATCAAAATGCTAAATGACATTAAGTTCGGCCACAAATATGTAATTTACTCAACATAGAATAATAATTTATTGAATTTCATTACTTGTTCATTTCCTAAATAAATGGAGATTTAATTTTTCAAATGTAGGTTAAGACGTAAAATATAATAACTATTCTTTTTTTTAAAACAAAAATTTAGATTTTCAATTTTCATTTTATATCAAAATTCAAACTTTAAAGCATTTTTTTTAACTATATACAGAAATTGCGAATTTATTTAGGATACGAGAATAAAGATAGGTATCGAGTCACTTCGAGATCGGACATTAGTATCACCAACATTGATTCCCGAAAAAGAAACTAATAGAACAAATTTTAAATTTTAATAATTTATGATATACGTATATGAGCAAAAATTCAGTATATTATCTCAAAGTAAGAAGTAATATTAGAAAATTTTCTATGGAGACCACTATTTTACTGGAGATTTGGAGACCATATATGTTCTGCAATCAAAATAATGCAACGTAGATTATATTTTGTAATCAAAAAATTGCAAAACTTATTATTTTGCATAGAATTTTTATTAAAATCATCATTTTATTGAAAATCTTGAAAATCATGTATATTTTGCAAGCTAAACTTATATGTTCTGCAAACTCAATATGTTTTGCAAAATAATATATTTTGCAATGTTCTTCTTGCAAAACATACATAATTTTTAAAGATTTTAAATGAAATAGTGATTTTCATATAACACAATTGACAAAATATTACATTTTACATAATTTTGCTTGCAGAATATATATAGTCTACAAATAAATGTGATCTTCATAAAACTTAACTCATATTAAATATTAGCATCGAGGAACCAGAGTGGTACGTAAAATAAAGAAGATATTAATTTCGAAACGGGTTGGAATGAAGAGAGCGAGATATTAATTCTCGTCTCTGTCTCAGATCCCCACATTTTTTTTATTAAACTTATCACTCTCTCCACCTCAAATTCGATTTTTTTTTTGAATTGTTATTCTGAATAAAACAAGACCTAATCCGATTGCGAGAAAATAAGACACGTTCAAGCAATTAACAATAAAATTTTATTTTAATCATTTCGCCCCCATCTTAGTTAGATCATGCATTAGTATCAAAACTCTGCCCCTCGTAATAATTTTTTTTAAAAACTCTATCAATCAATATATACTTTTATAAAGGAGAAGACGAGGGCGGTGATGTGGCGACTCTCAAATCGATTCGATCTATTTTTCTAATTTTCTCAAAATTTTGAATTAATAATACCAATAATTAGAAAAAAAATTCAATTCGTTTTTAAATATTTACTTATGAAGGAAACTAAAACTATACACTCTCCTAAACTTTCTCTATATAAGGAGAAGATCTCCTAAATTTTCTCTTCAAGTCAAATATCTTTATTATTATATTTATATTTTTCTTCAAGTGAAGATCTCCTAAACTTTCTCTTCAAGTAAAATATTTTTATTACTATATTTATATTTCTCTTCAAGTCTTTATTAATAATACCAATAATTAAAAAAAATCTCAACTGCCTTTTAAATTTTATTAATGGAGGAAATTAAAAGTATCATCTCAATACTCTCCCAGACTACTTTCTATATAAGGAGGAAATTTTCAATACTCTCCTAAATTTTCTCTATATAATGGAGAAGATCTCCTAAACTATCTCTTCAAGTCAAATATCTTTATTATTATATTTATATTTATCTTCAAGTCTTTATTATCTTTATATTACACAAAATAATATTACCTTTTTTATTCGATTTTTGTTATATATAAATCCTTTTTTCGGTCATCCAAATTGTTTTATAATCCTTTCTCTGTCTCTCCAATCTGTCTTGCACTTAATGTTCTGATGTATTTTTCTTTTGTTTGTTTTGCTGATTTACGAGGTACATGATCATGCTATTTAATTTATATATATTGAAATTTAATAGCGTTTGTGTTGCATGCAGGATCTTACAATATTTGGAGTAATGACAATAATGTCTAGGTAACACCATATCATGCATAAAAATCACTCTATTCCTCACTAATTTTATATTGTGTATGTGTTGGGGGCCCAACAGTACTTTGGCCGAATGATGCCTGGGCCGAATTATAACCGGGCCGAACGGATTGGTTGAACAGTCAAAGCCCACTCTTTTGGAACGGTCCGTTGCATCTGACCGTTGCATGACCGGGTCTCCCGACTTTCTAGGCGGAAGAACATGACAACGTACGTGGACGAGTGCCCCCGAGGGATCCGGGCGTGCCGGTACCAAAAGTGCCTATAAAAGCACACAACATGTTTCATTATGTTTTGAATACTTATTTTACAGTCGCAAGCACTTACACGTTCAATCAAACCTTACCGGAACCTCTAATTTATTCTCACACCGGAGGTGAATCGGGGGTCATATCCCTTGAATTCTTCTCTTTTGACAGGTTAACCCGAAGAAGCACTCGGAGTCCAACCCGACCGAAAACTGGTTCCAACATTTGGTGCCGTCTGTGGGAACGTGTAATCAAGTTGTGACAGTAGCTGAGAACGATGGCAATCGATAGTTCTAATGATAGGGCACTGGGTTTCACTGAGACTCATCGCCAAGGCACCTCTATGACTACGCCTCCAATCAATCGAATCCTTAACTTCGATAACGAGTTGGAGGAAGGACCAATGCCTACTCCCGAAGAGCAGAAGGCCATGATTCTCAAGTGGCGTGAGGAAACTGCTGCCAAAAGTGGAAAGCAGAAGGAAAAATAAAGGCTAGAAGTAGAAGCCCAAGCCAGGGTGAAGATAAGGGAGGAGGATCTCGCTAAACTGGAAGCGATTAAGAGGCGAAGAGCCGAGCTAGACGCAGAGGAGAAGGCTCTCCAAGGCGCTGTGGAGACCGGAGAGCAGATACTGGTGCAGACCAGTCATAGGAGGGAAAAAAGGGTGCATAATAATGAAGATGGGTTCGGACTCTAAATCACACCCCCGAAGGATCCGTTCAAAAGTTACAGTCCGTTCGGACACTGATGAGGAGGGGGATCCTCGCATGAAAGACAGGCTAAGCCGAATGGAGAAGGCGATGTTTGGCGACCGTAGAATTAGTCATGAGCCGGTCGTGTCGGAAGAAATCGAGCAGTATAGACCCCCCTCCGGAGGACAATTCCCAAAGATGAATGAGTTCAATGGGAAAGGCGATCCTGAGGACCATTGTGAGAAGTATGAGTCCCTTATGACGGGAATGGGACATTGTGACATTATGCTTTGTAAAATGTTCAAGACGTATCTGAAGGGTCCAGCAACCATGTGGTACAGTTCAATGAAACCAAGGTCAATATGCTCTTATGACCAACTGAAAAGGAAATTCTTGAGGCACTATTCGCACTTGTGTCGAAGAGAGAAAGATACGGAAGCTTTGATCCACTGTCGGCAAAGGCCGAACGAAGAGTTGGGAGATTATTTGGCCAGGTTTAAAGAAGAAGCTGGAATGGTGACAAATTTGGACAAAGTGAAGGCCGTTGGGTTCTTATCGGCAGGACTGGACCCTATCAAAGGTAAAAAACTTCGATCTTCTCTTTATGATATTCCCCCTAAATCTTTGAATGATATATACTTGAGGGGCGAAAGCATCCGAAGGAAGATGGAATCGATCGAGGGATACAGGGAAAACAGGAAAGAAGATCGAGGAAGAAAAGGGCATGACATGTATGATTCTGGAAAAAGATACGAGGATAGGCGAGACGAGGCTAAAGGGCGAGATAAGGGAGCCGAACGAAGAAGAGATAGAGATAGCACATCGTTCACCCCTTTGACGTTCACCCCTTTGAATGCGTCGATCTCAAAAATTCTCCATGAAATACAGGGAAAGCCTGGATTCGTTCGCCCAGCCCGAATGAAGATGCCCGACTATAAGAAAAATGGCAACAAGTACTGCGATTATCATCAGGACAAGGGCCACAATACTGATGAGTGTTACCATTTGAAGAAGCTGATAGAGAAGATGATAAAGGAAGGTGAGCTAAATAAATTTGTCAAAGACCTGAGGGATAAACTGGCCCCGAAGGAAGACAAACGGAAAGAGGCCGAGGAGGTTGAAAGGTACAGGGGCGAAGTAAAGACTATTTCCGGAGGGAGCACTCTGGGGCGAGATAGCAAAACAGCAAAAAAAAGGTACGCGAAGCAGGTTTACAATTTATACCAGTTTCAATCGGCCAAACAGGCGATGCCGATCATGTTCACCGTGGATGATTACGAGGATGTGATTTGGCCTCACGAAGACCCTTTGCTCATCAACCCGGTGATTGGGCAAAACAAAATATGGAAAGCTTTAGTGGACGGTGGAAGTTCGGTGAACATTCTGTATCATCGGACTTATAGCAAAATGAACTTGGGAGGCGAACAGCTGGAGCCTTGCCATGAAGCTCCCTTGTACGGCTTCGACAATCAGCCAGTCCCTATTGAAAGTACTATCACTCTATCTATTCTTTCGGGTAAAGCTCCAGCCTAATTGCCGAACCAGCAGCAGAAACCGAAGAAGTGGAGTTATATGCAGGCTGTTCAGGAAAGATGGTTCGAATCGGGAAAAATATGGAGCCCGATCTAAAAAAGAAAGTGATTGAAGTGGTCAGACAATACCACGACGTCTTTGCATGGGGGCCCGAGGATATGCCAGGTTTGGATCCAAAGACGGCGAAGCATTGCCTCAATGTTAAGCCCGAGGCAAAACCAGTAAAACAAAGAAAGAGAACTTTCGCCATGGAAAGATAGAAAATCATCGAAGCCGAAGTGGAAAAGTTGCTGGAGGTAAAATTCATCGAGGAAATTGAGTATCCAGACTGGCTAGCCAACGTAGTGGTGGTGAAGAAAGCTAACAACAAATGGCGAATGTGTGTTGATTACACCAACTTGAACAAAGCTTGTCCAAAAGACCACTACCCGCTACCAAGTATTGACCAGCTGACAGATGCAATGGCAGGATACCATGTACTTAGTTTTTTAGATGTTTTTTCAGGATATCACCAGATAGCAATGAATGCCGAGGACATTCCAAAGACAACATTCATCACCCCGAAAGGAACATACGCCTACATCAAAATGCCTTTCGGCCTGAAAAATGCAGGGGCCACATTCCAAAGAGTGGTCAACAGGATCTTCCACAAACAAATTAAAAGAAATATGGAGTGCTATGTAGACGACATGATTGTTAAGTCTCAGTTCGAAGACCACACGAAGGACCTCAAAGAGTGTTTCGAAACACTGAGGAAGCACAACATGAAGATTAATCCAACAAGTGTACATTCGGAGTGTCCAGTGGAAAGTTCATGGGGTATATGGTCAGCACCCGAGGGATTGAGGCGAACCCGGAGAAAATACAAGCGATAATTGACATGGAACATCCGAAGACCGTTCGGGATGTTCAGAAATTGACCGGACGAATGGCCGCCCTGCGAATATTTATTTCCCGATCAGCCAAAAAAGCCCTTCCTTTCTTTGAAGCGCTCTGAGGATCGAAGAATTTTGAATGGGGGCCGAAGTGCCAGAAAGCATTGGAAGAGGTGAAGGAATATCTCACCAAGGCGCCTCTCTTGATGAGGCCAGATCCGAAGGAAACATTACAGTTGTACCTAGCGGTGAGCGACCGAACACTTGGAGCAGTACTAGTGAAAGAGCATAAAGGCTCTCAACACCCAGTATTCTATGTGTCCCACATGTTAAAAGATGCGGAAACAAGGTATCCAAATGCAGAAAAGTTCGCATACGTCCTTGTAATGGCGACTCGAAAGCTACGCCATTACTTCCAAGGGTGAATGGTGCAAATCATAACTGATCAACCTCTGAGGAAAATTTTGACAAGTCCGGAGGCGTCCGGAAGAGTGGTGGCATGGTCCATCGAGTTGGGAGAATATGATTTGGAATACATCCCCAGAACATCTATCAAAGCACAAGCATTGGCTGACTTCATGGTCCAATGCTACTTTTCAGGACCAAAAGATCTGGCTCCCGAAGAATAGTTGATTCAATCACCAGGAAGGTGGAAGTTATTCGTAGATGGGTCGGTCGCCGGATCAAAATGTGGGGCCGGTCTAATTCTTTCTAGCCCGGATGGTTTCGAGATTTGTCAGGCGATAAGATTTAATTTCCCGTTAACCAATAACGAGGCCGAATACGATGCATTGTTAGCTGGATTAAACCTGGCTAAGAATCTCGAGGTAAGAAATTTAAGAGCATTCAGTGATTCCATGTTAGTGGTGAAACATTTTTCAGGAGAATACGAGCAAAGGGAACCCCGAATCAAAGCTTATGCCACCAAGGTGAAGGACTTATCGGCCTCATTCGAATCCTTTGAGTTGAGCCAAGTGGGAAGAGAAGAAAATAGCCGAGCCAATGCATTGTCCAGGCTGGCTTCGGCAGAAACTCACAATCTCACATGATCCATCTATTTGACTGAAATAAAGAGCCCTTCAATCGACAAGCAACAATGCATGGAAATCCATCAAGGCATCAACTGGATGACCCCGATCAGGGCGTACTTGGAAAAAGGTACTCTGCCCCTAGACCGGAAGGAAGCCTAAAAGGTGAAGTACATAACAACAAGCTACACCATAGTCGGAAATAAGCTGTACCGAAGATCGGCGACGGAACCACTCCTAAAATGCTTGGATCCCAAAGAGCAGAAATTGGCCTTAGAAACAGTTCACGAAGGAATATGTGGAGAACATCTGGTTGGTCGGTCACTTGCTTTCAAAATCCTCATGCAAGGGTTTTGCTAGCCGACTCTGCGAGCAGATACAGCCGATTATGCGAAAAAGTGTCGACAATGCCAACTATTCAGCACCATCCCGAAGCAACCACCAGAAGAAATGGCATCAGTCCTAAGTCCAATTCCTTTCGCCATGTGGGCTGTGGACATCGTGGGAATCCTACCCAAGAGCACCAAACAAGCCAAATACTGCATCGTGGCGATCGACTATATGACCAAGTGGGTGGAAGCAAGACCTTTGGCGACCATAACCGAGGACGCAGCAAAGAAGTTTATGTTGGAGCAGGTCATACTCAGGTTCAGGATCCCGAAGGTGTGTGTATCCGACAACGGGACCCAATTCATCGGAAACAAATTCCGAAAGTTCTTGAGACATTTCGGAATACAACAGAAATTCAGCTCGGTCGGTCATCCTCAAGGAAACGGAGCAATTGAAGCTGCAAACAAAATCATCTTTGACGGGATAAAAAAACGACTGGGGGATACCAAGGGGCTTTGGGCAGAAGAGTTAAACTGGGTGCTCTGGGCGTACCGAACGACCCCACGTTCATCAACGGGCGAGACACCCTTCAAGTTGGCATTCGGGACGGACGCCCTAGTTCCTGTAGAGGTCGGACTGGACTCCTACCGAACAGAGGTGTTCAATGTCGAGACAAACGAGTTCGGCCTTCGAACCAATGTGGATTTGTTGGTGGAAGAAAGATAAGCGGCCCACCTAAGGAACTTGAAATATCAGCTTCAGGCAGCCCAATACTACGACGCCGGGGTAAAGAAAAGGACCTTCATGGTAGGAGACTTGGTGTTGCGAGAATTGGCGACTTCTATGCCAACATAGCAGGGAAAACTAATGCCTAACTGGGAAGGCCTGTATAAAGTAGCTGAAGTGATTCGACCCGGAACTTACAAATTAACAACCTTGTCCGGCGACCCGATCAAGAACACATGGCACGCCTCCCAGTTACGAAGGTACTACCAGTAACCTTCGCCCAACCTAAAGGAAAACCGCCAAACAAAAGGTGCTCACTACTCAAGCTGTTATTTTGATTTTGTACTTAGTTTTTCAAGCAAAAGCATGTATATGAACAAGTCTATCAATAAAATATGTGCTTCTCTTTTCTATTTATTCTATCAGTTTCATTTTATAATATTACAAGTCGGACATTTATCTGGGGGCGATAAAAAACGATAAGTGTCACAAGACTTTTTCGAATAATAGTTCATAAATTTGGCGATTAGCTAGGCAAATAGCCAAACTTTGGGGGAATCCAGACTATGTTAAGGCAATACGAAGCTGAAGATACATAAGCTTGTTTAAAATTATGTTAAGGCAAAATGAAGCCGAAGATACATAAATTTGTTTTAATTATGTTAAGGCGATGATTAGAAGCCGAAGATACATAAATTTTGTTCAATTATGCTAAGGCAAAATAAAGCCGAAGATACATAAATTTGTTTTAATTATGTTAAGGCGATGATTAGAAGCCGAAGATACATAAATTTTGTTCAATTATGCTAAGGAAAAATAAAGCCGAAGATACATAAATTTGTTTTAATTATGTTAAGGCAATGATTAGAAGCCGAAGATACACAAATTTTGTTCAATTATGTTAAGGCAAAATGAAGCCGAAGACGCATAAATTTGTCAAATTATACTAAGGCAATGATCGGTGCCAAAGAAAACATAAAGCTACCGAATCATGCCGGGCAAAAAGCAAAAGCCTAAGAAACATAAACAACAGAATTGGATGAAGAAGATAAACGGAAGATTCATTAAGGCGTACGAGTACATTAACGCCCGAAGGCTACAAAAGCTCAAGGCCCGAAGGCGCAATAAAGTACAAAATAAATTTAAAAGAAAAGCCCTAATCCGACAACTCTTCGTCCTCGCCGGATGAAACGACCGGAGGCTCGTCATCATCTGGGCGACCAACAGGATCGGAGAAGCCATGCTCTATCAAGGCTTGGTACTCCAAGCCCATAGCAGCCGCCCTCCTCACGACCTCGTCGTGACCCATTTGATAACACCGCTCCTCGGCGTTCAACCTTAGCTTCGTCTCTTTGCGGGCCATTTTCCTCGAAGCTTTGAGGGACAAGTTCCGCTTCGTTAGACGGGCCTGAAGAGCATGATTCTGCCGCTGCAGAGCCTCCCGGTCAGCCCTTAGCTCTGCAGATTGGCCTTCCAGCCTCTCCACATCGCCAACAGCCTGCTGAAGGGCGGTCTCCGACCTCACTGCCCGAACCTCCAGCTCCCGAATCTGGCCAAAGCTGCTCTGCATATCCTTCACCTTGTCAGTGATGATGGCTGCCATTGGCGTCGCCTACAACAAGAAAATGAAGTGTGGTTAAAAAACTGAAAGGACAAAGGAAATCAAAAGGCAAATTAACTATACTTACCTTGGAGAGGAAAGCCATCAGATCAGCAGAAGCATCGGCAACACCCAACTAATCGTAGGTAGGACGATCAGCCAGAAGCACCAAAGCTCGGCACAAGTCCGGAGCTATCTCCTTGATCTCCTTGGAGTCGGCCGTGGCGATGGCATCGGTCTCCAGGACCGCCCACTGAGGGACGTAAGTTTTTATGACCTCCCCTCTACGGGCTCTCTTTCTGGCCAAAGGAGAGCCAGTCGCCTTCTCCGCTTGGTTAGACGGTGGAGGAGATGTAGGGGCCGACTCATCCGGAGCCCGTTGCTCGCTCTCTTGGCGATCGCCATGGGACGCATCGCCTGCCTCGGACGTCCGGGCCGCTAGAGCCGCTTGTTCGGCCTCGAACTTGGCCCTCTTCCTCTCAATGATGGTTTGGCGAGAAGACACTGTAAGAAGAAGGAAAAGGAGTTAACATTATCATTGATAATATAAGCATGAAGTCGGAAGTACAGAAAAAGAAAAGTAATAATAATGCAGGGGATAAAGAATGTTACCATTACCCCATAGCACTACTACAAAACAGTCAATAGACATCAGCTAATAACTGATGTCTGGCAATTTTTCAACCGATGTCTTGGTGGGTGTAGAGAAAGGTCCAGATCTTTGACATCGGTTTTTACCCGATGTCTTAACTATCTTTTCACATCATTTAGTTGCAACAAACTGATGTATATTCGTCAACTTTAAATTTGCAAGGACTTGGTATCTTTTCAGTATTTATATCCTAAGAAATTGTTATGAATTTAAATGTATCATACACAAGGTATAAATATGTATTTACATCGATAAGTAGTTACAAAACGATGTTAGAAACATATATAGACATCAGGTTGTCAACAGAAATGATGTCTAAGACTGTAAAGACATCAGTCTACAACCGATGTCTAAGAATGTAAGTCTACAACCGATGTCTAAGAATGTAAAGACATCAGTGTACAACGGATGTCTAAGAATAAAGACATCAGTGCACAACCGATGTCTAAGAATGTAAAGACATCAGTGCACAACTGATGTCTAATAAGACAGACATCAGTGCACAACTGATGGCTAAGAGTAAAGAAATCAGTGCACAACCGATGTCTAAGCATAAAGACACCGGTCCACAACTGATGTCTAAGACTCTACATGACAGCTCCTGTATGATCTTTAACATCGGTTCTAGAAAGAAAAAACGATGATGTTTGGTTTATATTACATCAGTTTATTCATTTCATTGCATTTAACTGATGTATAATTGAATAACAATATCAACCTAATTCAATACCATAAAATACCAAAACCTTTCCAAAAACAAGAACAAACTATAATGGTCGCAAATAAATAACAAAAACCACATTCAACAAAAATCCTTAGCCATGACATCTTATCTGAGAATTCCAATCCTTACATACCATCTTCAATAACATATCATTTACCACATTCTACATATCATTTACCACATTCTACATATCATCCACCTTGAAAGGATTACAAAAGTAGACGATACCCAGCAAAAACCAACAAAAGAAACCAAACTGTTTGGGTTGAATTTCACATGATAGTAGATCTAGTAGAGAATAAAGGCAGCTAGCTAGTAGTACTCGTTAATAATCTAGTACACGAATCCTTGGATATGACCAAGAGTCTCAAAACGCACGTCATCCAGCTCCTCCCTTTTGTAAGACTTTCTAGTCTTAGCGGCCCACTATAAACAGTCAGAAAAGTAAAATCGAAGCAAGTGTTAGGATTTTTAAAAAATGTATTTTTTCTAAAGTGTGCAGATTAAACAACTACATCCAATTGAAAACCACAAATTAAAGCATACCTTGGCTATGAATTTCATGTCCTTGTCTTCGAAGATATCCTTCATATAGCGCATAACAACATAACCGCATTCGGTTCCACCCGGTTGTTTGGGGGATCCCTATTTCAACAATACATTGGATCAGTGGGTAAAAAATGAAAAACAAATAACTACAAAAAACTTACTAAAGACAAAGACAAAGTGTGCACATATACTTACACTAAGATATTGAACTTTGGGATTTTTGTTTACCCTTCCTGTTTGAGCATTATAAGATCTAACTGCTCTGTAAAGGGGAATTAACAGAATTAGCAGTATGAAACCCAAGTCCGCTACATATAGTTCTCAAAATTGTAGTAGTAAATAAATAAATATTACCGCATTAATGCTGCTTCTAGTTCGGAAAACCTTTTCGGATTAGACAATGGATTGAGAATGAAAATTTCAGATTCCCAGATAATGACCAAAATCCAATGATAACTGTTTTTATAAAATAAAAATTACAAGTGAGAATTTATAAAATATACTAACAGGTCCAACTACTATAACAAGTCTTAACTACATATCCACACTTGACTTACTTTTCATTATGAGGCATGAGGAATATCTTAGAAGGTCCAGATTTCATCCTTTCAATAACATAACTTTCAAAATGATCGTTGAGTTTAAATGTGGCTGCCGGATCAATAAATGCATACAAGTCTGTTTGTTTTTTCTTCTGAATTTCGGTGTGCAAGTACCTACAAAAATTTATATACATTTTGCATAAAATATCTTTAAGGAAATATAGAAAATATGAGACAAGATTCACAAAAAAGGGGAAAAAAACTTACGCCATATAGGTTGATATTACAGCCTGACCAATCATTTTAAACTCTAACAACGCCATTACATTCTCATGCAATAAGAAAATAGTTTTTTCCATTCCGAACACCTCAGCATCACAGGGGATTTGAATTGAGTCGCTATTTTCTTTCAAAATTGTTACTGTGTGTGTATACAGCAACATAAAGCGACGAGGCACATTTTCATTTGGCTTGACACTCTTCATCAGTGCATGTATTCTCTGAAACTCATTCTTCCCATTCTTCTGTTTCCTTGAACTCGCAACTTCATATTTATTTTTCTACAACAATACAATGGGTTAACTACGTAAAAAATTAGCAATTGGGTTTATCTAATTATTTTAGATGCATTTAAATATATACCTGACCAGTTGGATTAAAGATGATCATGTCTTTAGGCCATGCTAAAAGAGAGCCAACAGCTTGGCGAACCGTCTCTATTTCACCCACTATAGGTACCGGAACCAAGGCATCTTCCTTGTCCTTGATGATTCCATCCACAGAGACACGAGCATGTCCCGGTAGCAAAGGTACTCCATGTACTGAGCTACACATGCCTTCCTCAGAGAAAACAATACCAAAAGCTACCTTGTTGTCAATGCAGTCCACTGCCAACTCACATTTTTGCGGATCCTAAATTTATAAGATTAGGTTAGTAATAACTCTCCCTATCATAAATTAACAATATTCAGAGATATCCATGTATACAATAATATTTACCTTTTTTTCAGGTGGAGAAGGGTCCACAGGACCAATAGCAACACAACCATCATCTTCATCATGCTCTTCTTGTTCTTCTTGCTCTTCTTGCTCTTCTTTGTCTCCTCGACAACTTGCTTTGCAAGACATCGGTGAGTTAATATTGGATGCATTAACCACCGCCTTTAGCTCAGCCTGCAGCTCAGCGATCCGCGCCATTAAGTCCTTATTTGCTTTCTCAAAGTCATCTTTTGTTTTCTCAAACTCAGCTTTCGTTATTCGGGTACTTTTATCTTTCACTTTCGGCAATTTGAAGTAGGTGGTTGGACTTACGAAGCTTCCAACTCCCCGAACCCTACCTGAATGCTCAGGAGTTTCCAATGCAATAGTTAGCACATCTTCACTTCCAGACGGTTTGAACTCACCCTTTTTCTTCTTTTCAAGTAACTCATCCTGTCAAAAATAAAATTAATATAAACTATTTCTGGAAATAAAAAAGTGAAATAAATAAAAACAAAAAACTTACAATTTTTTCAAATTTCTCTGCCAAATCTTCATCAATTATTTCGTCCTTTGGCGGCTTACGGGCCATTTTCCATAAAATTGCCCGATCAGGATCTTCATCAGGATCCAGGCGCCCAGCTTTTACCTGTTCAAAAAAAATAAAGGGACAGTAAAATACATTCAAGAAAATGAATATTTACAAAAAAAATAAAGGGACAGTAAAATACATTCAAGAAAATGAATATTTACAGAAAAAATAAAGGGACAGTAAAATACATTCAAGAAAATGAATATTTACAGAAAAAATAAACTCGTACTTCTTCTTCTTCCAAACCAATGTATCCTTTCCTTGACATTCTATGTGGATATTTCCGCTGCCTCACTCTCCCACTTTGGTTGGTACTAAGTGTCTGCATAAAAATAATATATGGATATAATCACATATACCACATATATAGGTTTTTAACGCATGTAAATCGTTTCCAAAAACAAAAGTTGCAAACAAAAACAAAGAATCATACCCCCCAACTATTAGTGGTTCTCACAGCAACAAATCGTTTCCAAGCCTCCTTACCAACAAATGCATACTTTTTTGGGGGCTTCATCAGCTTTTTCTTTTGTCCAATAAAGGGCTTTACATATTGTTTAGTCAATTTAGTCTTAAACTGTCTCCACTTTGTACCTGCCGACTGTAGAATCATCGCCTCACTTTCCGGAGCCACTATGAATGTATCCTAAAGAACAATCATATGTATTAACAATTGACTACAAGATTAAAAATACAATATGGGGAAAAATTAAAGAGCATGAAGATATTAGATTGTACCTGAACATCCTCCCATATCTTACCCTTTAAATCAGGCTCCACATTTGGCCAAGATGGAATATCAATTGGCACAATATTCCTAGCTACCATGCCTACATACGAGGCCAAGACGTGCCTTTTTTCTCCAATTGGAACTCCAAGTTTATTGTACCTGATTTTGATCTTCTTGCCTTGAGCTTTCTTCAACAACACTTTGTGCATAGCACAAACACCTCGCACTGATCCAGGCTTCTTTTTCTTAGGCTCTGTACTAGTAACATTAAGATCACAGTCTGCCACGGGGGGGTCTGTAGCTTGTGTAGAATTTTCCGGTTCAAGTGTCAATGCTTTCACCTCATTTTGTTTTTCATCTTCATTGCTGTTAGATTTTTTCTGCTTTTTTGCCATTTCTTTTATCTCCCTTCAATTATGAAAATTCCTGAAATAAAAGAGGTAGATAATTAGCTATAACAACAGTTAGAATAAGTGAAAAATATTGACGGTAAATTGTGCAACTAAACAAGTGAAAAATATTCATAGCAAACATTGACAATAAATTGAGTAACAAGTGAACAATATTCAAAATCTAAGTAAATGCTAATAAGTGCATTACAAACTAACAATAATATTCAAATTACAATTATGCACCAAATGGTGAGAGGAACGACACAAAATATTGAAATACGTAATACGTGTCAGTTTTTAATCCAAATTCCCTCAACCCCCTCTCTTTGATTGCTAACACTAGGGTCATCATCAGCATCGGCAGCAACATTGACTATAGGGATTTCGGAGCAGAATGGAGGATTTTCCATTGTCGTGTCTCCTAAATCATCGTCGTTATACACCTCGTGATAGTCTCGAATCGTGGAGGTTAATACAACTGACCAGGTAGCATCAACCGGATCTTGGACATAGAAAACTTGCTTCACTTGGTCGACGGACACATATTTGTCATTTTTGTGACCTTGTCGACTAAAATCCACAAGTGTGAAGCCCATATCATCCACCTTTACGCCTCTATCACTATCTGCCCATTTACACAAAAACAACGGGGCTTTGAATGCATGATAATCCAACTCCCATATTTCTTCAATGATACCATAAAATGTCATATCACTCTCCACAGGATTTAAGTCCTTGGCACTAGACACTTGGACCGTCTTAGCAACTACAGAGACGCCACTGTTTTGGACAACCCTTGAATCATCTCGTTCTTTTGTGAAATACCTGACCCCGTCAACGAGAAAACCTTCATAAGTCAAAACAGAGAAAGACGGTTTTCCAGCCAGCCATCTTATCGTTTCCGAAACACCTTCCCCATTGCATATCATTTCACTGACCTTTTTTTCAAACCAAGTAGCAAATAGCCGATTGTGCTCTCCAATCAGCCAATGCATAGTCTTTTTTTTTCCTCGGTATGTTCTTTCCAGAAAATCCTTGTGCATCCTTGCAAAATTCATATTAATTAGAAACTAAACAAATACTTGCTCAAAGAAGATGAACTGTGAAAAGGGGTGAAAGGATAATTAATTTGACTTACATAATGTATGGATACACTTCAGGATTGTTTAGAAGAACATGTAGATGAGCCTCATCTCGTTCTTTTTCTTCGATCGACTTCATTATTGCTGCAGATAATGGACCAGAAAGCTTGCTTTGGTCCTTCGGAAGACCGGCAGTTGTGCAACTGTGTCGAATAAACTCGGTGCAAAATTCTACAGATTCTTCTCCTAGGTAACTTTCAGCTATACAACCCTCCGGATGAAAACGGTTTCGCACATAACTTTTTAATACTTTATTGAACCGTTCAAATGGATACATCCATCTATAAAAAACTGGTCCACACAAACGCAATTCTCTAACCAAGTGAACTATGAGATGTATCATTACATCGAAAAATGAGGGAGGAAATATTTTTTCCAGCTCGCACAAGGTTAATACCACATCTGACTGCAACTTATCCAATTTTGATACATCGACAACTTTGTTGCACAAAGAATTGAAAAAGAAACATAGCCTTATAATGCTAACCCTAACATTTTTTGGCAGAACGGAACGAATGGCAACGGGTAGCAACTGTTGAAGGAGTATATGATTGTCGTGGGATTTCAGCCCAAACAACTTCAAATCGGACATTGATACACAGTTTTTAATGTTCGACGAATGCCCGTAAGGAAGTTTCATTGACTCGAGTGATGACAACATTTTTCTTTTTTCTGCCTTTGAAAGAGTAAAAGAAGAAGGGGGCAAGTAGGTTTTCCTTTCTCCTACTTTTTGTGGAGCCAAATCTTTCCTGATGCCCATTTCAAACATATCACGACGAGATGCCTCACTATCCTTAGACTTATATTTTAAATTCAGTAGTGTTCCAATCAGATTATCGCACACATTTTTCTCGATGTGCATAACATCGAGACAGTGACGAACATGATGAAACTTCCAATATTCTAACTCAAAAAATACTGACTTTTTCTTCCATGCACAGTCCACCTTCTTTGACCTTTTTACTTCATTTCCAAAAATAAATTTTATTTTCTTCTGCTGTTCTAACACCTCTACTCCAGAAAGGGGTTGACGTGCATGTCCAAGCTCTTGCTCACCATTAAAAGCTGCCTTTTTCCTCCTATAGGGATGATGCCTAGGCAAATAGCGACGATGACCTTGGTAACACATTTTCTTGCTATAACTTAAATATTTAGCTACGGTATTATCACCACACACTGGACATGCCATATAACCCTTATTCACGCAGCCAGATAAATTTCCATATGCCGGGAAGTCATTTATCGTCCACATTAATATTGCCCTCAAAGTGAAAAAAGATTTAGTATTAGCATCGTAAATGTTTGGTTCTCCTTCTTCCCAAAGCTTCTTCAAATCATCAATCAACGGTTGTAAAAATACATCAATGTTGTTACCTGGCTCGTGCGGACCAGAGACTAATATCGTTAACAGCATAAACTTCCTCTTCATGCATAACCAAGGAGGAAGATTATAAGTTGACAATACTACTGGCCAGCAGCTATATTTATTCTTAAAGCCATTATTATGTGGATTTATACCATCTGCGGCTAAAGCTAATCGAATGTTTCTAGACTCACGGCCAAAGTCTGGCCACATATAATCTATATTCCGCCATGAGGGAGAGTCAGCTGGATGGCGCATGAGGCCATCTTCAGTTCTTTGGTTTGCATGCCAAGTCATTAGTCTAGCAGTAGAAGCAGATTTAAACATCCATTTAAATCTTGGAATGATCGGAAAATACCACATAACTTTGGCCGGAATGTTAGCCCTCGCTTTACCATCCTTCCCTAGCTTCCAGCGAGATATGTGGCACTTGGGACACTCACTAGCATCGACATTTACACCCCTATATAGAATGCATTCATTTGGACATGCATGAAATTTTATATACTCAAGGCCTAAATCAGATAGGTTTTTCTTAGCTTCGTATGCATTAGTTGGCAAGACATGATCTGTAGGAAGTAAAGAGCCTACAGAGGAGAGTAAATCCGAAAAGGCACTATCGCTAATACCAAATCTCGCTTTCCAATTATATAATTTTAACATTGAATCTAGCTTAGTGCACCCACTACCCTCAAATAAAGGTTGCTCTGCATCAGCCAAAAACCTTTTGAACTCATCGGAATCTTTATCACAATCATCACCCAAATTATTATTATTATATGCTGCTTCACAAACATCACCTACTTGTGCCTGTGATGCTTGTGATACAGCAATATTCTCTAGAGGGCAAGCCGAAAATGTACTACCAACAGATGATCTACCCTTACCCTTAGCTCCATGCCAAATCCAATCAGTATACCCCAAACTAAAACCCTTTTCATACAAATGACCCCTAATTACTTTCACAGAGAACTGTTTGAAATTAACGCAACGTGCACATGGACAAGGTATTCTCTTAGGATCTTTACAATTTTCTTCCGCATAGATCAAAAACTTTTCAACCCCGATTTCATACTCTAATGAATCTCTATCTGTGAAAATCCACGACGTATCCATTTTCTCGAAATAGGTAGTGTACCTGATCATTATTGATTGTCAAATAACTTATAGTTTAATAATTCACTAACAATTGTTGTTCATATTATTTAATTTAGGAATTTATCAAGTTAAATTGTTTATTTATTATTTATATCAAATAATTTTTATTTTGTTCACTTGGTATACAACGTAAATATTCTGTTACAATATTACTTGCTATCAAATTCATAAAATAGAGCAGAGCATTGTACCTAAATATATGTGCATTGTACCTAAATATCACTCCATATCTTAGCTTTCAAAACAGAGCACAGTGATAATAAAATACTAAGACCTTCATGTCGAATTCATACCATGCAGAGTATCATAATAAACATAAAATAGCATGTTAATCATAATTTATGCAGAGTGTAATAATTTATGCAGAGTGTAATAATCAGGAAATATAACCCATAAAACTTGCACAAAAAGCAGCAAAGAAACAGTTAAAATAAATTAAAAAAAACAGAAGACATTGTTCAAACAAATACATGCTTATAACAAATGCATGCTTATAACAAATACATGACAAATGTTTATGCTTATAACTAAATGATAAAATAAAACCCCAATTAGGGTTTCAATTTTTACAAACCCCCAATTTTAAAAATCAGGGTTTCGATTTTTACAAACCCCCAATTTTAAAAATTAGGGTTTTGATTTTTAAAAACCCCAAAGTGAAAACTAAATTAGGGTTTCCATTCAAAGACATGCTTACAAATACTTATTATACATACAAATGGGGCTTCAAGCACTTACCAATTTGAGCTTTAATTCGAGCTTCAAACAAACCAATTCAGCTTTCGAGAACTGAAAGTTTCTTCAGAGGGGTGTGAGGTGAGTTCAAGAGAGTTCGAGAGAGAGAGGTGAGTTCAAGAGAGTTCGAGAGAGAGAGGTGAGTTCAAGTTCAAGAGAGTTCGAGAGAGAGAGGTGAGTTCAAGAGAGAGAGTTCGAGTGAGCACTGAGAGAGAAAGTTTCTTCGTTAGATTTGTTTTAATTTGTTTTAATTTATTTTTACTTTTGTTTTAGTAAAAGGGGTGGGGGGAAAGGGGTGGGGAAATTGGGGGGAAAATTGAGGGACGAAAAATTGGCTAAGGGGGGGAATTTGCAGAGAGGGAAAAAAATTAGGCAAAGGGGGGAAATAGTATTAGCGGGCTGGAATGTTTTTTTAAAGATAACGCTTAGACATCGGTTAAGACATAATCTGATGTTGTAAGAATATAAAGACATCAGTTATTTTTATACTGATGTTAATAAAGGTCTTTTACATCGGTGGCATCACAAACCGATGTCATATGGGCGATGTCTATTGACCGTTTTCTAGTAGTGTAGGGCGAAAAGCCACTGTCGGTCCCGAAGATCATCAAGAGGAATCCGGCCCATGTCAAACTGGCATAGCGGTTCGTACTCATGCAATTCCGCACCCGATAACGTAGGTTTCACCACCTTCACAGATGGGTCAACCACACGTCATTGGGACGCGGCAGCGATCTTCGGGCCCGAGATGAAACACCATTTGTCGTGGCTGCCCTTATTATTAGAGTTGGTTTCCACCCACTCAGCCCTATTGGTGTGACGGGCGATGGAATAAAAGCCTTTGCTCTTGCCATTTTTCCGGAAATCGTGGTGGTGCCAGAACAAGGCAGGAGTCGGATCGACGTGGGCCGCAAGGCACCGGCATTGAAAACCGTTCATATGCAGGAATCCGTTTGGATCCATCTGGCCTAGGGCGATTCCCATCTGGGCGAACAGTTGCTTCACCAACGGGAGCATCGGGACCCGAAAACCGCATTTTAAGGCAGCTTCAGAGATCCCAGTAGCTACATTCCCATAGCCCTTCGGGACGGGCGGGTTATGCCATATTCGGTCAGCAGCCCTTGGCAGGTACGTATGCCAGGCGCCTGTCGGGATCTCATATTCTTTCGGTAGCTTAGCCACGCGATCCTCAGATAGCCGAGTGGAGAGATTCGCCGCGGGAAATTCATCGGCGTTAAAAAATGGAGATCTCTCCGGGGATACAGATCTGGGCGACCGTCCCGATCCGGAAGCCGACCGATCCATAATTCCTGCATTAGTGTGAAGAAATTAGCCGTGTACTCGAACATGATCAAGAAAAGAAGAAAAGAAAAATAGAATTGCCGAGTATAGAGGGCTTGGACCGGTCGGGGAATCACTAACCTCTAAGTCAAAGAATAGGAGGGATCCCTAAGGCACAGGTGATCCCGAAGATTGTTCTAAAGACAAACTCATCCCGAAGATTGTTCTAAGGACAAACTCATCCCGAAGACAGTTCTAGGTACAAATTTGTCCCGATAATTGTTCTAAGGGTGAACCTATCTACCCGGGTGTCTACAAGCCTAACTACGGGCACATTTTCGTAAGCAAAAATACTCCCCAAACAAAATACTTTTATGCATAAACAGTAAGGAAGGCATGCACGCTAATTAAAAGATGATGAATTTCGCAAAAAGGGAATCCAGAAGACTTACTTGTGGTAAAAACGAGAAGGAGATTTGAACTTGAAGCAATGATGTTAGGTCCTGATAAGTTTGTAGAAGGGGGGTTGAATACAAACTATACCGTTTTATCGAATTTGTCCTTTTAAAGATTTAACAATTCAAGAACAAATAAGTGCGGAATAAAATTGAAACAATATTCAAGTTAAATAAAACTCTATTAAACTTGAAGGGTGTTACAATTCTGATCACTGATTACAATGAACTTGATAAAACAAATCTAGAATAAATTCGACATGAATTTATCTATTTTTGTAATAAAAAGGATCGAATACTAAAAAGTAGTTCGATATAAAATCTAGGGATTATGATCCGCTAGAAAGTCAAAGCAGTACAAGTGAAATGATTCTTATGGATTAAATGTTAAGAACAAACAAGAATTAAGTTCACTGGTAGAAAATGAATGCTCGGACAGTTTACAATTGAAGAAGACAGAGAAATGTGATTTTGTTGGCTGCTGTGTCTTTTCTTCTTTTGTGTGTTGTAATTGTAATTATGTTGAATAAGTCTTCTGCCTTGTCTTTATAATAAACCACACAGCATTTCTTTTTGTTAACCCACGTGCAAGCCACTTGAATAGAATTGCCTTTGGAAGACTTGTAGGAAAACAATGCAAATGGCCTTGGAAGACTCTCGGGAAGACAATGCTTGTGAAGGGAAGACAACCGGGAAGACAGCCCTTTGGCCTAGGAAGACATTCGGGAAGACAAGGCTTGACCTAGGAAGACAATCGGGAAGACTCACTTGTGAGTCTTCCTAGTTCATTTTTCTAAGTCTTCCTAGTTCAAACCTAAGTCTTCCTAGTTCATTTTTATTCTAATTTAAATAATTAACTAAATAAATTATGTATTAAATTAATTCTTTTACAGAATTAATTTAATAAATAATATACTTGATAGTATTAATTATTTATAAGAGAATAAATAGAATTAATTGACTTCCCAATTAATTCCAGAATCACTAAAAACTTAGATAAATAACAAACACAATAGTACGTTGACACTCGATGCACTGTCTGGTTCATGAGTGACTAACGACAATGTTTGTTCTTTATCTATTTGACTTTAAGCAGTGATTCACTTCCTTCTCATTCAAGAACTCCGTAATCAGTATCTTTTTCTGTCACCGCTTGAAATCTCTGTCACTTTAATAAATCCACTGAGCTTGAATACTTCATTGAGGCTTGATCAATAAATTGAGCTTCTTTCAATGTAGAATAACTTCAAGTCTGTAGATGACTTTAATCTTCATTCTTTGACAGATATAATCTTCTGAGATTCCTGTGACATCTGATCTAATATTTACTTATTACATTCTTGTTTAAGTTGAGTAGAATCCTCGAATTACAAATAGGCTAAATCATATGCCTTTCAATCTCCCCCTATTTGTTTGTTAGAGAATAACAACCAAATACCTAGAGGATCACTCAACTAAAACCAAGAAAAAGATAAGACTCTTAAGCCTAAGTAAATAATAGAAAGTTCTGGATCAAATTTGACATTTCCAGATTTCACCAATAAAGATAAATACAAGACAGATGTTCCTCTAGACTGAACATATGATAACATTGAACCTGTCTTGATTTATCTAAGCTCTATACATATAACATTTACAAAACAGAGCTAACTTACCTTTACTCCCCTGAAACTCCCTCTTTACCTTTTATATCTTTTTCAGCTCCCTTTATACTAGCTTCTCCAGAAACTTCTAGAAACTCTTCTCCCCCTTAGAAACTTCTAGAAACTTCTCCCCCTTAGAAACTTCTCCCCCTTAGTTGAGGAATTCTCTACAGATTTAACTTTAAGAGTATCTGAAGCCAGTAGGAGTTGAGATAGATGATGGAGTTGATCTTGGAAGTAAATTTGTCTTCAAAATTTCCTTGAGTAGTCCCGGCTGATTGTTGACAGAGGTGGAAGAAGAAGACCGTTCAACCACTTGTGCTTGCAAAATTTCTTTATCAGCCTGGGTTTAGAATAGATGTTCCTGTAGATCAGCTATGTGAGCTAACTACATTGCAGTGTATGTGTCTGTGTGTGCACTCACTTGAATTCTCTTGTAAGTGTATCACTCATCTCACGTGCATGTGTTTCACTCAGTGTTTGACTCTTATCACTCAACATTAGCTGTCTGTTTGCTCCTTTTTGATCAGTACCTGCATTGAAACTCACCCTAGCCTCTTCAAGAGAGGTCAGTGGTGGTGCAATGGGAGTTCGCAAATCCCGATCCTCAATCATGTCTATCAAATCACTTGGATTTGAAATCTGAATTGCTTCAGTGATAGACTGACCAAGTTGCCTTCCACTTTCTCCAGATAAATCTGCGAGTGGAAAATCCCTTAGGGAGCCAGAGGTGTTCACTCTGGGAGGGGAGAAAATGATTCTATTTCATTTGGCAAAGAATCAAATTTTCCCTCAGATGCCTATGAAGGCACTTCTACCGTGACAATGGTAGGCACTGTAACCAATTGCAGGTGCTCTGCTTTCACTGTGTCCTGAGCTTCATCTAATGAAATTGTTTTCTCCCATTGTGAGTAATGAGAGTGTGCTTGACTCAGTACAAAGTGCCATGGCCCTATGGCGAATTTCAATAGATTCATCCTGTTGAGAGAATGTCTCTAGATACAGTTCATTGGCCATTTCAAAGTCCATATCCTATTGAGAGGATACAGATGGGCTGACAGATGCCTCAGTATATATTGAATTTCTTTAGAGGAGGCAGAGCTGTGGGATCACTCACTGTTTCAATCAAAATACTTCTTTGTTTAACATTTGATTTCTGTTCAGGCTGAGAGGTCAAGTAATGAAGTTGTAGACTCATTGTTTGGCTCTAAGACCTGGGATAAAGATTGTGGATCTACAATCCCTTGGTCAACCTTAACAACCACTTGGGTTCAGCAACAGTAAAAGAAGTTAATTGAGAGATAGAAAGTAATACCTGAATTGGATTTGGCACTGAATTTCCAGCTAAGCAAGAGCTAGATCAGAAATAATATAAAATATATACACTATATTTACACAAACCAACTAAGACAAATAGAAAATAAAAGAAAATAAATAATAATAATAAACTAAAATATAAAATAAAAAAATATTTACAGGAAACTATTTACATGAACTAAACAAGAATATTTGAATATTTTAAAATAAAAGATTTTCAATAAAAATAGATTTCTCTACAATTTTAACTTGTAAAATTTGAGAAAAATATTTTTAGAGAAAATAATTAATCTTAACTTACTCAAACTAAGAAGCTTAACAATTAGACAAGACATGTCAATAATCTACAATCAACATACATAAGAGAAAATTGAGATGATAAAATAAATTTACAAGTGATTTAAAAATATATACAACAAATGAACACTTGTAAATTTAATTAAGAACAAACATAAAAATAAACAGAGTTAATCACTAAAACTATTTAACATACCAATTTACCAACCAATCTGGTAAACATGGATTCATCAAAAGATTTAGTGAAAATATCTTTTGTTTGTTCCTCTGTGGGTACAAAGAGTAACTCCACAGTACCATTCATGACATGCTCTCGGATAAAATGATACCTGATGTCAATATGCTTTGTCTCTTGTGATTATGCCATCTTCATCTAATTTATTTCTGAATACCCACCGAGTACCAACTACTTTCTTGTTCTTTGGTCTAGGTACCAGCTTCTAAACTTGTTGTTGTTCAAATTGATTGAGTTCATCTTGCATAGCAATCACCCAATCAGGATCAGTCAGTGCTTCCTCAATTTTCTTTGGTTTCATTTCAGAACGAAACCCTGAATAATGACATTCATTTTGAGTAGCACTTCTAGTTCTGACTTCAACACCTGGATCACCAATAATCAGCTCAAAAGATTTGATCTTGATGATTCGCCTTGTTCTACATTATGGTGTTGTGAATGACTAGTTGACCCTTCATTTCCTCCCCCTGAGTTGTTGGCAGATTGTCTTGGTGATTCTTTTCCAGTGTTAGTGGTATCTCCATTGTAACCAATGTTTCCACCACCATCACTCTCACCATTATCATTGTTATCACCGGCAACAACCTCAGGTGGATTCTTATCATCTGATTCTGAATCTGACATTTCATCAAACTTCAGTTTCTCAGATGGATTTTCTGTTTGGATATTAGGGAGTTAGGTGTCATCAAATGTAACATTGATGTTCTTATTGACTGATAACATTTCTTGATTTCAAACAGGCCATATCCTCAGTTATACCCTTGATGTTATCTCCAAAGGTAAGCACTGGGCCAGCTTTCTCAACCAAATCTGATAGCAGGGCTCTATCTCCGGTCATATGCCTTGAACAGCCACTGTCAAGAATCCATATAACACGGTTTACCTGTTTAACTCCCTGCAATATCAAATTGATTAGACCTTCTTCGGAGCCCAAAATTGATTGGGTCCGGCATACTTAAAGAACTGGCCTTTGTCAGGCAAAACAACATTTTTAGCTAAAACTACTTTAACCTCTTTCACATAAGAGCGTTTCCATTTATAACCAGCCTTAACACATTTCTGAGTAGGCTTAGGGATAAATGAATCCACTCTAGTATGAGGAGGACTAGTAGTCTTTGTTTTAACATGCTTCTTATTATTAACATGTTGACGTGGAGCAGTCTTATCACTAGATACATGCTTCTTATTAAAGAAAGCATACATAACATTAAAAGCACAAGACATGCAATTAATCACACCACATGCTTTATGAGAAGAATTAACAGCAGGCATGTTAGTTCTACAGTTGTTTTGATCCAACTTATGGATATCTGATTTAGTCTTTTTAGTTGTAGCAACTTTGACTGGAATATCAGATATACACTTTTTGGACTGTTCAACTTCCAAAGCCAAATCTTCTTCACGAATCTCTTCAGCAATGATTATAGAGTATTCATTCATAGGCTCTGCCTCAGACTCCCTACAGAAGGGTGTTTCAATACCCTTAAGTATATATGGAACAACCTTTCCTTCAGATTTGTATCTACAAGGGGAATTAATTCCAAGCAGTCCAATAGCCTCATTATAATCATACCCTATACTGACATGATTACCAACAGCTTGCTTATTCAGAATTTCTTTAGCAGTCTTACAAGAACTGAAATAAGCATTAGCTTTGGTCTTAAGCTCACTAATCTGATCTTTGAGAATGGTTTCCAGTTGAATATAACATTTAACCCTATTCTCAAGAAAAGCAATTTTCTCAGTAAGTTCATCCTGATTAACATGCACAAGTTTCAATTCTTTTAATTCCTTTTCAAGATTTGTGTTTAAAAGATTTATTCTATCATTTTCAGTGCGTGCACAACTTATGGTGCCACCAAGATGATAAATCATTTCAGCGTCAGTAAAGGTTACCTCTGACATGTTGGATGAAGATAACATGGAATCAAAGAGTTTGTCTCCTATTGCCATGAGTGCAAGATTCCCAATCTCACCTGCTTCTTCATCACTGTCAGTGTCATCCCAACTCTTTTCTTCAGACTTGTTCTTCTCAACCATCCCTGTTTTATAGCCACCCCTTGTGCTATTTGAGGATGAAGAACCACCTGTCTGGTATTCGTCAGCATATGTCTTGAACTTGAAACTAGGATTTCTCCTGAACCTGAAGTTTCCAAACTTCTTCACTACCCAGGCCATAGACTCATCTTCTAACTGTTCAAGCTCCTCCATAGAATAAAAATCACCACCAGATTGACTTGTAGATGTAACACCATATTCAGCTACAATTACATCCTTGTTAGGACTGGAAGGTAGAACAACCTTCGCTTCCTGTTTCTGTGGGACTCCAGCTACCAGTGAAGTAGACATACTAACCACTCTTCCTTCCCTTGGATTTGATCTGAAGTGCTCATATGAAGAGGTGAGAATTTCCATCTTATTCTCTCTGACTTCCTCTGTCCCTTCATTGATTATCTCTATGGTTTCCCAAATGTGTTTGGCAGTATCACAGTTTAGGACATGATTATGCATGATAGGATCAAGACAATCAATAAGGATCAGCTGTAGACAGGAATCCAAGGTAACATCCTCTTTTTCACCAGGAGTGAAATCCTTGGGATCTTTAGGGTACATCCTAGCAGCCCTAGTAACAATGTTACCCTCTTTTAATTCTTCCTCAATAATCATAGGAAGTTTTGGTCCATTCTTCATCACATCAATGTATTTAGGATTTGCAACCTTAAGAAATAGGAGCATTTTCTTCTTCCACATTGGATAATGCTCCTTGCTGAACATTGGGATTTTGACTGTAGCCACTTTCTGTGTAGTAGACATTTTTGAGATTTTTAGAAAAATAAAAATTTCAGAGTTAAAAAAAATCTCAAACAATTGGATCTTTGATTTGTATATCAATCAAAAGGCTCTGATGCCAATTGTTAGGTCCTGATAAGTTTGTAGAAGGGGGGTTGAATACAAACTATACCGTTTTATCGAATTTGTCCTTTTAAAGATTTAACAATTCAAGAACAAATAAGTGCGGAATAAAATTGAAACAATATTCAAGTTAAATAAAACTCTATTAAACTTGAAGGGTGTTACAATTCTGATCACTGATTACAATGAACTTGATAAAACAAATCTAGAATAAATTCGACATGAATTTATCTATTTTTGTAATAAAAAGGATCGAATACTAAAAAGTAGTTCGATATAAAATCTAGGGATTATGATCCGCTAGAAAGTCAAAGCAGTACAAGTGAAATGATTCTTATGGATTAAATGTTAAGAACAAACAAGAATTAAGTTCACTGGTAGAAAATGAATGCTCGGACAGTTTACAATTGAAGAAGACAGAGAAATGTGATTTTGTTGGCTGCTGTGTCTTTTCTTCTTTTGTGTGTTGTAATTGTAATTATGTTGAATAAGTCTTCTGCTTTGTCTTTATAATAAACCACACAGCATTTCTTTTTGTTAACCCACGTGCAAGCCACTTGAATAGAATTGCCTTTGGAAGACTTGTAGGAAAACAATGCAAATGGCCTTGGAAGACTCTCGGGAAGACAATGCTTGTGAAGGGAAGACAACCGGGAAGACAGCCCTTTGGCCTAGGAAGACATTCGGGAAGACAAGGCTTGACCTAGGAAGACAATCGGGAAGACTCACTTGTGAGTCTTCCTAGTTCATTTTTCTAAGTTTTCCTAGTTCAAACCTAAGTCTTCCTAGTTCATTTTTATTCTAATTTAAATAATTAACTAAATAAATTATGTATTAAATTAATTCTTTTACAGAATTAATTTAATAAATAATATACTTGATAGTATTAATTATTTATAAGAGAATAAATAGAATTAGGTGACTTCTCAATTAATTACTTTTTATTCTAATTTAAATAATTAACTAAATAAATTATGTATTAAATTAATTCTTTACAGAATTAATTTAATAAATAATTTACTCAATAGTATTAATTATTTATAAGAGAATAAATAGAATTAATTGACTTCCCAATTAATTCCAGAATCACTAAAAACTTAGATAAATAACAAACACAATAGTACGTTGACACTCGATGCACTGTCTGGTTCATGAGTGACTAACGACAATGTTTGTTCTTTATCTATTTGACTTTAAGCAGTGATTCACTTCCTTCTCATTCAAGAACTCCGTAATCAGTATCTTTTTCTGTCACCGCTTGAAATCTCTGTCACTTTAATAAATCCACTGAGCTTGAATACTTCATTGAGGCTTGATCAATAAATTGAGCTTCTTTCAATGTAGAATAACTTCAAGTCTGTAGATGACTTTAATCTTCATTCTTTGACAGATATAATCTTCTGAGATTCCTGTGACATCTGATCTAATATTTACTTATTACATTCTTGTTTAAGTTGAGTAGAATCCTCGAATTACAAATAGGCTAAATCATATGCCTTTCAAATGAAAGATGCTAGTAACTGCCAATGGTAGGTGACAAGGCTGTCGTATGCCTATCAAATAATAATATCTAACAAATCCTTCTAACTATGTAGTAGGGCAAGTCAGAGTCGATCCCACAGAGACAAACGTATCAATCACTACTTATTCTTGATTCAATTCAACTAAGCAGGTAACACAATAAATTGTTGAGAGATTTTTAAACTAATATTATACTAAAGCAAATATGTGGTATTTATCAATTAACTAAAAATATCTAGAATTAAGTATCCCCACTAGCATGAATCGATGCAATTATGATTTTCCACCCCAATTAATCATACACTACTCAAGAGGAAAGATGCGCCCTATAAAATACCAATAACCTCTCTCGAGTATTAATGGCTTCTCTAAAAATACACTCAAGCCTATTTTCATGGTATCATGCAATTTAGAGACATTAAACACAACATCCTAACTTCCTAACAATCCGTTCTACCTATTTTCATGGAGAAGTTCATGTCCTTATTGGATAAATCACAACCATCTAAGTCCAACTTTCGATGATAAATAGATATTAGGTTCAAACAATATGCATAATCACGTCTGACATGTTATTGTTAATTAAACACAACTCAATAAGCAAGAGCATACAACATAACTAAACTGGGGGGTTATGGAAAATCATACATCAATCATAACTAGGGTTCAACTTAACCCTAGATTAAATAACTACTCACTCATAATTAAACTAACAAAACACATAATATAATAAGAACACATGATAATATTAAGAACAGAGAATAAAAACCTTTAATCTTTCTCCAAGAAGAAAAGTACAAGTCTCCCTATGTCTGTATGTATCTATGTATCTATATATCTCCGTATCTCTCCGATCTGATGTCTATATATATATCCTCAAATATTTTAATGCCTTGAGGAAAGTACAAGTACGTTTCCTAAACTGATTCTGTTTTACAAGGAAAATTCGTAGCTGACTTTTCTTCAGTAAATCTGGACCGTTCCTGGAGTAATTTGATAATTGGACCACTTTAGAATAAAAGATATTTCCATTATCTTCACGTGGACTGTTAAATCGTCCAATTCTGACTTCTAGATCTCAAAATATGACCCAAACAGTGAATTATGTGCAGGCACCCCAACAAATCCGAATTTCCTTCTAATAAATCTCCAAATTAAGCTCTTTATTCTCCAATCCTTCCAAGTTTAGGATTTCCTTGCTTCCTACAATAGAACATTAAAATCTATTAAATAAAAATCCAATTAAATGCAAAATATAATAAATATGAGGAATAAAATCATATAAAATATATATAAATATATACTCTATCAAACATCCCCACACTTAGCATTTTGCATGTCCTCGGGCAAATAAAGAAATAAAAATAATATTAACTAATAGGACCACCACTTTCGTAGATGACACGATTGCATTGAGCGTATGCAACAAGCCGTTAAACCCCTAGGCAGCCCTAGTAGGACGAGTTTTGTCTCGTGAGGGTTTATAGAAGATATACCCACAAAATCAAATATTTTCAACCACCAAGTCTCTCAAACATGCAACATGTCATAGTACTCCACACATTGTAAATATCAATCACATAACAACCTGAAAGTGTCTGAAAGTACAAGTACTCTCACTTTAAGCATCTTTAACACAAAATAATCCAAGTATGCACACAATGTCTAGATAGACAAAAATATCATGAGATAGACATCAAAGTCGCATTCAATAAGTAAGCATGCCATAGATAGAATTCTCACATTGCTCTCACTTCACACAAGTGTATGGGTATAAGTGTATCGCTCAAGTTCAATCAATGTACTCATGTGCTACCATATGCTTGGTTGTCCACCAAATCTCCACTACTTCGTACACATGCATACATGAATCAAAAGGTCTTTGTTAAAGGTTGTAACGGGTCTTAGGTACGGGGTAGGATATCAAAGAAACAGGCTAACAAGTGGCTAAACTTGATAACTGATAGAGAATAATGTTCACTTTTAATTAAGGCACCCAACATGAAACTTAGATCATGTAAAAGTTGATCAAGCTTTCACAAGCATTAAACTTCAAAGCACATATACCCCATGTACTTTCCCACTTTCACATTGTATCAATCAAATGAACACACTCTACTTTATCTTCCTCTTGCTCATAACTTCTCTTTTTTTTTTTCTTTTTTTTTTCAAAAGTCAAGTCATTCTCCAGTAACCAAGGGCAGTGAAAAGTCACCAAGAATGTACTTAATACCAGCACACATGGATCATCCCTTTAATATGACATTGCACTTGCCACCCATTGATCTCAAAGGAGTACTTGATACTTGGTTGCAATTCCATACCATATTGTATCCCACCAAAATGTAACCTTTAACCAAACGAAATCCCCACACTAAATATTCACCAACCCATGAATTGAATCAATATGCTCTACCAGTAAATCACGACAAGAATAAATAAGTAGGCTCAAAAATTTTTAGATTGGTGATATACGAAAGAAACGGATATAAGCTCAAGGGGTTCACTAAGGATTATTTTTTATATGGGTACTGTTTTGGGTAAATGAGGTTAATCTTAGTGCCTTTATCATATTCATGCATACACATATCATGTAGTCTCAAAACGGTTTAAAACAAGTTCTAGAGCAACAAGAATCATGATGAACAACACACAACAAAAAAATGGATTGATAAAAAATCTATCAATCATAAATTAGGCTCAAATTCTCACAAGGTGAAAGCATGCTTAACTCACTAAAATTGACCAAGAAACATCTCAAGTTTTCAAATGTTCGCAAGCACACACAAGGAATTATCAAGCATCAAATGATTTTTCATGAATGTGACACTCAGAATTAATCATGCGAAATTAATCTACACAATGTGTACTTATCAATGCTAACATGATTTTGAGACAAGGCAATTATATACAAAAAGTTTTAAATTTTTTAAATTTTTTTGGATTTTTATAATATATAATTTTTTAAGAACCCATCCCCACACTTAAGTAGTTCATTGTCCTCAATGAACAATATATATAAATATACAAAACTAACAAGATCCTAAAAGAAATACAAAAAGAATAAGAGTGAAAAATTATACAAAGAAAGGTTAGAAATACTCCCCTAGTGCATGAAGTCTCGGTTGGAAAATGTGGGAGAGTGTTCCTCCTCCAAAATCTTGGGTTGCCTCCCAAGAAGCGCTTTTTTAAGGTCTTTAGCTCGACCTTATTATCAATCAACCTGGTGAATGGATCGAAAGTGGAGCATCTACTTTCTCAACATATTTTCTTATGATCTCTCCCAAAAACTTATAAGTTTCATCCACGGCTTTATCCAACAATATTACTCTTCTATCTCGAGCAAACTTTAAGAGTGCAACAATTATCCTTGACGTTTCATCTCGTGAGACAAACTTAAAAAGAAATTTTATAAGTAAGTCTTCCCAAGTAGTAATGGAATTTGAGGGTAACGAAAATAACCAATTTTTAGCTCCATCCCTTAAAGATAAAGGGAATAATCGAAGTCGAATGGCCTCATCAGAAACTCCATCACACTTGATAGTATCACAAATCTTCAAAAAGTTTTCAATATGAGCATCAGGATCTTCAACAGATAATCCACCAAACTGAATTTCACCAATCGATTTCATTATTGAAGGCTTCAAATCAACATTAGTGACATGTAAATCTCTCACCAAAATTGCAGGAGGTTTAGAGAGAAAAATATCAGCCTTCATATCTTGATCTCCACCCAAAGACTTAACCATAAGAACAACTTCATTACTCTTTTCAAGATCACTCTTCTTCAGAGAAGGGCTAAGCAAAGAGTTGGAAAATTTAAATTCCAATTTCTCAACTCCAACTTCAAAAGAAATTTTTCCATGCATCATATCAACTTTTGCACCAGCTGTAGCTAAGAAAGGTCTTCCGAGAATAATAAAATTTTGTGCATCTTCCTCCATCTCCATGACAACAAAATCACATGGAATAAAAAACTTTCCTACCTTGACAGGAACATCTTCAAGTATTCCAAGTGGAAATTTCACACTTCTGTCTGCCAATTGTAGAGATATACGCGTGGGTTTGAGTTCACCCATCTGAAGCTTATTGCAGATTGATATGGGCATCAGACTTACACTTGCCCCAAGATCACACAGAGCTCGTTTGATTTCAAAATTTCCAAGTTTCACAGGAATAAAGTAGCTACCTGGATCAATTAGCTTTTTAGGAAGACTATTCTGCAAGAGAGCACTGCACTCTGTTGTTAATGAGATAGTAGAACTTTCTTCAATCTTTCTTTTGTTTGACAATAATTCCCTAAGAAACTTCCCATAAGAAGGCATCTCCTTGATAGCATCTAAGAAAGGGATATTAAGCTCTAACCTCTTCAAGATCTCCATAAACTTCATAAACTTCTCTCCAAGCCTAGCTTGCACCAATCTTTGAGGAAACGGAACAGGTGGTACGTAAGGTCTGACAGGAGCAACTATGGGTTCCTTCTTCTTTTCTTCAATAGTCAAATTATCAGTACTCATCTTCATCTCCGGCCCTTGCAATTCCTTATCATTTCTTAACGTTATAGCATTCACGTGGGCTCTATGTGGTTGTTCAGTTTGGCCAGGAAGTTGGCTTGAAGACTTGCTAAGTTGATTCAACTGTTGAGCAATTTGAGTGATTGAATTCTCCATTAACTTGTTATGAGCCTTTATCTCATTGATACTTGATTCAAAGTAATCATTCTTCTTTGTCTGTGTAGAAATAAATCCTTCCAAAAGATTTTCCAAGTTAGATTTTTGTGGCTGAGCTTGTTGAAAACCTGGCGGTTGAGAAAAGTTATTTTGTGGAGGTTGAGCTTGAGCCTGGTTATTTCTGTAGGAGAAATTAGGATGATCTCTCCAACCTGGATTGTATGTGTTGGAGTAAGGATTATATTGTGGCCTTTGATTTTGGTTGTAGAGGGCATTTGCTTGTTCCATTGTTGTTCCAGAAGGATTGTATTGACAAGCATGTTGAGCGTGTCCAACTACACCACATATTTCACATGAGGCAACCGTAGATGAAGTTCTAGAATCCAATTGCTCAATCTTCTAAACCATTGCCTGCATAGTAGTATTCAACATGGTTAGAGCATCAACATCATACTTACCACCCTTCTTAGGATGATTTCTGTCACTGTAAGGATAATTATCATTAGACGCCATCTCGTCTAACAAAGTTTTCGCATCCTCCGTACTCTTTTTCATAATAGATCCACCAGAAGAAGCATCAACAAAATTTCGAAACTCTTGTGTTAACCCATTGTAGAATGTTTGGATCAACAACCAGTCAGGAATTCCATGGTGAGGGCATTGTCTCTGAAGTCGTTTGAATTTTCTCCAAGCATCATGAAGTGACTCGTCATCATCTTGACGAAAGTTAGATATTTCATTCCTGAGCTTTGAAGTCTTCTTCTGACTGAAGAATTTAAGTAGAAACGCCTTTGCTAGACTATCCCAAGTAGTGAATGTGCTTGGTCTTTCATCCTTCAACCAATCTTTTGCTGTATCTCGGAGAGAGAATGGAAATAAGCGCAGCTTAATAGCATCATCACTAACATTGGTCAGCTTTATAGTATCACATTTTTCTAGAAAACTCTCAAGATGATCAACAGGATTTTCAGTGGACAATCCTGCGAAAGAATCATTGGAGACGAATTGGATGAATTGTGGCTTGAGTTCAAAGTGGGTAGCCGTGATTATTGGTCTGACAATACTGGAGAGTACGTTTGTAGCGTCTGGCATACCGTGCTCCCTGAGAGCTTTTGTTGTTGTCTCACCCATACCTTCCTTGTCTTTATTTTTCCTTCGTAATCCTGCTTGTCTTCTTGTTGTAGCTTCAATTTCAGGATCAAGAGCAATCAAATTTTCTGTACCTGAACTTCGAGTGTGCATGCAACAAGAAAACTAGATACAAAGATCAAATAACAAGGGAATAATAGCCGAAGCAACACAACTAAAAGACTTAGCTAAACTAACTCAAAAATTAACTAATCTAATACCGCTTTGTCCCCGGCAGCGGCGCCAAAAATTTGACAAGGCTGTCGTATGCCTATCAAATAATAATATCTAACAAATCCTTCTAACTATGTAGTAGGGCAAGTCAGAGTCGATCCCACAGGGACAAACGTATCAATCACTACTTATTCTTGATTCAATTCAACTAAGCAGGTAACACAATAAATTGTTGAGAGATTTTTAAACTAATATTATACTAAAGCAAATATGTGGTATTTATCAATTAACTAAAAATATCTAGAATTAAGTATCCCCACTAGCATGAATCGATGCAATTATGATTTTCCACCCCAATTAATCATACACTACTCAAGAGGAAAGATGCGCCCTATAAAATACCAATAACCTCTCTCGAGTATTAATGGCTTCTCTAAAAATACACTCAAGCCTATTTTCATGGTATCATGCAATTTAGAGACATTAAACACAGCATCCTAACTTCCTAACAATCCGTTCTACCTATTTTCATGGAGAAGTTCATGTCCTTATTGGATAAATCACAACCATCTAAGTCCAACTTTCGATGATAAATAGATATTAGGTTCAAACAATATGCATAATCACGTCTGACATGTTATTGTTAATTAAGCACAACTCAATAAGCAAGAGCATACAACATAACTAAACTGGGGGGTTATGGAAAATCATACATCAATCATAACTAGGGTTCAACTTAACCCTAGATTAAATAACTACTCACTCATAATTAAACTAACAAAACACATAATATAATAAGAACACATGATAATATTAAGAACAGAGAATAAAAACCTTTAATCTTTCTCCAAGAAGAAAAGTACAAGTCTCCCTATGTCTGTATGTATCTATGTATCTATGTATCTCCGTATCTCTCCGATCTGATGTCTATATATATATCCTCAAATATTTTAATGCCTTGAGGAAAGTACAAGTACGTTTCCTAAACTGATTCTGTTTTACAAGGAAAATTCGTAGCTGACTTTTCTTCAGTAAATCTGGACCGTTCCTGGAGTAATTTGATAATTGGACCACTTTAGAATAAAAGATATTTCCATTATCTTCACGTGGACTGTTAAATCGTCCAATTCTGACTTCTAGATCTCAAAATATGACCCAAACAGTGAATTATGTGCAGGCAGCCCAACAAATCCGAATTTCCTTCTAATAAATCTCCAAATTAAGCTCTTTATTCTCCAATCCTTCCAAGTTTAGGATTTCCTTGCTTCCTACAATAGAACATTAAAATCTATTAAATAAAAATCCAATTAAATGCAAAATATAATAAATATGAGGAATAAAATCATATAAAATATATATAAATATATACTCTATCAGTAGGGCTGGAGAGAAACTGACAGAATATCCTTGCTTTTAAATGTATAAGTGACGGTGTTTGGGGGGAACTTTGGTATTTATAAAGAAGGAGATGTGACGGTTGGACAGTAGAAACGCGAACGTTCATTTTCGACCGTACGATCAAGATCGTTTGGGATTCAACGGCTATGATTCAACACTGATCTCAAGAAATTACGGCTGTCATTATTAATTACGACACGATTCTCTACGCATTGGACATCCGACCGAAGTCCAGGGACATGTTGGGGGCCCAACAGTACTTGGGCCGAATGATGCCTGGGTCGAACTATAACCGGGCCGAACGGATTGGTTGAACAGTCAAAGCCCACTCTTTTGGAACGGTCCGTTGCATCTGACCGTTGCATGACCGGGTCTCCCGACTTTTTAGGCGGAAGAACAGGACAACGTACGTGGACGAGTGCCCCCGAGGGATCCGGGCGAGCCGGTACCAAAAGTGCCTATAAAAGCACACAACAGGTTTCATTATGTTTTTAATACTTATTTTACAGTCGCAAGCACTTACACGTTCAATCAAACCTTACCGGAACCTCTAACTTATTCTCACACCAGAGGTGAATCGGGGGCCATACCCCTCGCATTCTTCTCTTTTGACAAGTTAACCCGAAGAAGCACTCGGAGTCCGACCCGACCGAAAACTGGTTCCAACAGTATGAATTTTTGGTGATATTAAAATTTTGTATCAATGTTTATATATATATATATATATATGTGTTTTCTTTTTTTAAGTACTCTCCAATCAAGGTCTAATAAAGGTCCGAAAAAAGGTACTCCCCCGTCAACATTAACTACTTCATCAAATTGGTGGAGATTGACAATGGTAAGTTAATACTATTTTATAATTATTTTATATATTAAGTATAGATTTTGTGGACTGCAAGTTATGATTTATAATCAAATTTTAATTCAATTTTGTGGGGTTCATTTAAAATTTTTGAGTGATTTTATTCAATAATATGTATAATTTTTCATTAACAGTAATAAAAAACCTTTGCATTATAATGTGCACAAATTTCTATTTTTATTTTTTTGAAGGACATGAGAAATTTGAAAAGGATTTGGTTAAGATATTTTATTATAGTACTAAAAAAATCCTTTATTATTTTCGATTTTGTAGGAAGAAATTGAAAATTTACAACTTCCTTTATTATTTTCGATTTTGTAGGAAGGGATTTGTAGGATCTTTCGATTTTGTAAGAAGGGATTTGTAGGATTATATTACAATTTTCTTTTATTACTTGATCGAACTTTCTTTTATTATTTTCAAACTTGTAAGAATGGAGGAATTGGAAAATTACAACTTCTTTATTAATTTCGATGTTGTACTCAAATTTGTAAGATCTAATGTTGATTTTTTTTATTACTTTCGAACTTTTAGGATCTAATGCATTAGTATTTAGAAGTTTATTTAATTATTTTCAATCTTGATAGAACTTTCTTTTATTATTTTCAAATTTGTAAGAATGGAGGAATTGGAAAATAACAACTTCCTTAATATTTTCGAATTTGTAGAATCGTATGTTATTTAGAATTTTCTTTTATTATTTTCAATCTTGATAGAACTTTATTTTATTATTTTCAAATTTGTATGAATGGAGGAATTGGAAAATTAAAACTTCCTTATTATTTTCGAATTTGTAGGATCTTATTTTAATAATTACAACTTTCTGCATTATTATTATTTTCAATCTTGATAGAACTTTCTTTTATTTTTTTCATATTTGTAATAATGGAGGAATTGGAAAATTACAACTTCCTTATTATTTTCGAATTTGTAGGATCTTATGTTAATAATTACAACTTTTAGCATTATTATTTAGAAATTTCTTTTATTATTTTCAATCTTGAAATCTTGATAGAATTTTCTTTTATTATTTTCAAATTAATAATTTATAATATTACCTACCCAAATGCAAATTTTACAAAATATATTTTATTTGATAGTTTATATAATTTTTATTTAATTTACATTTTTTATTCTAATATTCTTTTTCTTAACAAATATATTCTAATGCCGCCGCAAAGCGCGGCTTAGTAACCTATTTAAATTATGAAAATTACTCGGTCCTCGCTAATAAGCCGTCCTCCCGTGAAACACGCTTTCCTTTTTAATATCAAAATCTCAAATTTAATATATTGAATATATACTTCTCTTATATAATAATTTTTATGTTACCATAATCTTTTCTAATGAACCACTATTTCGTTGAAAAAACACCTACACAACTTTACATATATTCTACTTCAAATAGAAATTTTAGTTATGTATTACAAACGTTTATTCTACTTCCGATAAAACTTTTAATTGCAAGTACTTCTTTTATATCCGAACTCTTCTCCTCTATAAATTGAAACACTTATTATATTTCAAATAGAACTTTGCAAGTACTTCTTTTATATTTGAAATCTTCCCCTTTGCAAATTCAAACACCTATTCTACTTCAAATAGAACTTCGAACTTCGCTATAAATTCGAAATATTCTCCTCAATAAATTCGAACATCTATTCTACTTCTAATATGTTAAATGATATTTTTTGATTTATTAGTATCTAAAATTCAAAAATTCTAGAAATTTAGAAAAAAAGATTGAGACAATCTTAGGGGCGCCAAAGCCGCGCTTCGCGGCGGCGTAATAATTTTTTTAAAAAACTCTATCAATTAAATTATGAAAATTACTCGGTACTCGCTAATTAGTCGTCCTCCCGTGAAACACGTTTTCCTTTTTAATATCAAAATCTCAAATTTAATATATTGAATATATATACTTGTCTTATATATTAATTTTTATGTTATCATACTCTTTTCTAATGAGCCACTCTTTCGTTGAAAAAATACCTACACAACTTTACATATATTCTACTTCAAATAGAAATTTTAGTTATGTATTACAATCGCTTATTCTACTTCCAATAGAACTTTTAATTGCAAGTACTTCTTTTATATCCGAACTCTTATTCTCTATAAATTGAAATACTTATTATACTTCAAATAGAACTTTGCAAGTACTTCTTTTATATTTGAACTCTTCCCCTCTGTAAATTCAAACACCTATTCTACTTGTTATGGATTAAAAAGTGTACTTGTAAATTAATTGCTAGGGTTTGAGAGCTTCGAGCTTTAATGGCTGCTCTTGTGTTTCGTGACTAAATCGGTCCTCACAAGATGCCTACGTATCTCAATCAGTGCTGAGAATCAAGCCAATAAAACGTAATTCTTGGTGTTGCCCTCGGGGCTATGGTGGCAGGGGCACACCAAGGACGTAGTGACTTGTATGTCCTTATTCGAGGATGAAGTCTAAAACGTTGTAGATGACGTATGGAGCTTTGCCCAAAACGTAGTAGATGACGTATGGAGCTGTGTCCAAAACGTAGTAGATGACGTATGGAGCTGTGTCCAAAACGTAGTTCTAATGTGAAGGATCATGGTCCTTATATAGGCGTCTGGAGCCTCGTATTTAGAGTATGTTTAGGAGTCTTAGCGAATAAGTCTCCTTTTTTATAATGGATAAACATTGTATTTCTTGATGGACAAGTCTTTTCCTTGTTGATAAGGACTGTGACTCATTATTTCCTTTAATTGGGATTCTGGATCCTTCTTTGAGGAATTTACCATATTTTGGGCTCTTTTCATGAGCTGTATATTTTCCTTATTTATTAATTACGAAATTAATAAATAATTAGGGTTTCGGGCCTTGCTTATTGGGTCGTGTTCTTGGACCAATCCGGGTCTAATTAATACGTAATTAATTGCACTTCTTAGATTATTTTTTAGCCCATATAATTTGCCCCCAACTTCTAGGAAAATCTCTTTTGGATTATCGTAGAAGTTATTTCATTCGGGAGTTATGAAGTTTTCTTTCGTATTCTAGTTTGGTTTTGCGAACATATAGTCCTAAACCAATTTTTATAATTTTCCCAAAATAGGAATCGGGATTTTTCATCGATTCCCTGGAAAATACTTTAAATTTTGAAATTTCAGTGTATTTTCGACCAGGATCCTGGTCGAATTCGACCTCACTTTTGGCTCCTGGTCGAACACCTTCGACCAGGATTCTGGTCGAATTTGGTCTTGTTTTTGCCTCCTGGTCGAATACTTTCGACCAGGATTCTGGTCGAATCTAACTTCATTTTTGCCTCCTGGTCGAATACTTTTGACCAGGATTCTGGTCGAATATTAGTGTCATTTCATCCCCTGGTCGAACACTTTCGACCAGGATTTTGGTCGAAGATTAATGTCGTTTCAGTCCCTGGTCAAACACTTTCGACCAGGATTCTAGTCGAACATATACTTGTGGATTTTGACCTTATTGGAGGTCGAACTTTTAGTCCATTTTGGGCCCTGGTCGAACACTTTCGACCAGGATGCTAGTCGAATAGATGCTTCATTTCGGGCCTTGGTCGAACACATTCGACCAAGATGCTAGTCGAATATATTCTTCATTTTGGGCCTTGGTTGAACACATTCGACCAGGATGCTAGTCGAATATATTCTTCAAGTTGTACCTCTTGTGCTCTTTAAGGCCCACATATATTGGGCTCAGTTTGGACCTAAGGCCTTTAACTGTTCCAATTTATTAATTGGGCCTGTAGTCTTTTATGGGCTATACCGGCTGATGCCGGTTGTCCTTCCTTCAACCGGCCCATTGACCGGCTGTTATCCCTTACCTGGGACTTACTACCCTTTTTTGGGGATTTTAATATACACTAGTGTTTCACGAGTATCGTCTTGGTGTAAAGTGTGGAGCGACCTACACAATTACGACGATTTTGCCATATTCGAGGCTAACTTGACATTTGTATAAGCCTTTTATGTCTTATACCGTCCTGTTTTGGCTTCAAGCCTTTCATTGAGCAGATCGAATGATGGGGTTTGGACTGAATGTCTTAGGTTTCTGGGGTTTCAACCCTTACATAATACTTAAGTTTAAAAACTTGGATTGGTTTCGTCGACCTTATTTCTACTTGTCCTAGTAGTGAGTCCAGTCAAGACACACTTTAAACATAATAGACTTTCAAGTTTGCAGCATGCCAAGTTCTTGGCACTTCGATCCCTTCCAGGGTTTCCAATTTGTAGGAGCCCCGACCAAATATGTTCTTGACGCGATATGGTCCTTCCCAATTTGGGGCCAACTTGCCTTTTTGTCCAACTTCGGATGCCTCAATCTTTCGGAGGACTAAGTCTCCTTGTCGAAAGAACCTTTCTTTAACCCTTGGGTTGTAATAGAAAGATGCTCGTTTCTGATGTTCAACTATCTTGGAATTTGCCTCATCTCTAACTTCATCAATTAGATCTAAAGATAGCCTCAAGCCTTCTTCATTTTCTTCTGGCTCATAAGCCTCAACTCTTGGAGACGTGTGAGTAATCTCCACTGGAACCACTGCCTCTGCCCCATATGCCAACAGAAAGGGGGTTGCTCCAGTGGTGACTTTACAAGTAGTACGATATGCCCATAGTATGGGGAGCAATTCGTTTACCCAAGTGTTTCTAGAGCGTTCAACTCTTTTCTTTAGTCCATCCAGGATAATTCGATTGGCAACCTCAGTTTGCCCATTTGCTTGAGGATGGGCAACAGAAGTGAAACGTAACTTAATATCATTTTCGTCACAATATTTCTTGAATTCATCGTTGTTAAACTGAGTTCCATTGTATCTGTATATCACATTTTCCCAGAAGAAATGCATCACCTGCTTGGTGGTTATCTTGGCTAAAGGCTTAGCCTCAATCCACTTAGTGAAGTAGTCGATTGCTACTATCAAGAACTTTCGTTGCGCACTTGCCATTGGAAATGGTCTAAGTATATCCATTCCCCACATGGCGAATGGGATAGGTGAGTTTATGGATGTCATCATCTCTGGTGGTTGCCTAACCACCGGTGCATGCTTTTGGCACCGTTCACATTTCTTCACGTAGCTTTTAGCATCTGCAAGTATGCTTGGCCAATAGAAACCTAGACGAGTGATTTTATGGGCAAGGGCTCTGCCCCCCAAGCGCTGTCCACAAATTCCTTCATGCACTTCCCTTAGGGCCAACTCTGCCTCTTGGGGTCTCAAGCATTTCAAATAAGGAACAATGAAAGACTTTTTGTATAGGATTCCCTCAATCAGGGTATACCTTAGTGCTCTCACATATAACTTTTGTGCTTCTGAAGTGTCGTTGGGTAACCACCCAGTTTCCAGATGGGATTTGATGGGATCCATCCAACAGCTGGCAATATCAATGGGTGCTTGGGGTCTTCAAGACTTGGAAGTATAAACTTCCTGCGTAGTTTTCAATTTCCGAAGAGGTAAACTTAGACAAGGCATCGGCCTTCATGTTCTCTTCCCTTGGAATGTGTTCCACATAGCATTCATCGAACTGAGTCATGATGGCCTTGACAAGTTTTAGGTACTTGGCCATGACTTCATCTCTGGCCTCAAACTCCCCATTTACTTGGGAAACCACTAGCCTCGAGTCTCCACACACTTTCAGAGTTTTAACTCTCAAGGCTCCAGCCCTAAGCCAGCTATCAGGGCTTCGTACTCAGCTTCGTTGTTGGTCGTTGGGAAGTCCAGTTTTAGTGCGTACTCTATGAGAAATCCATCAGGACTTTGTAGCACCAAACCTGCTCCACTTGATTTTGTTTTTGATGCTCCATCAAAATAGAGCACCCAACATTCTTTGAACACCATCTTTTCATCTTTCTTGTCTTCCACTACTAATTCCTGCCCCCGACTTCTTGGTTGTCAATTGTGAATTCAACCATGAAGTCAGCGAGTTCTTGAGCTTTTATGGCCGTTCGAGGCTTATACTTGATGTCAAATTCTCCCAATTCAATAGCCCATTTGATCAACCTTCCACTAACTTGAGGGCTATGCAAGATGTTTCTTAGAGGCTGATTGGTCAAGACCTCTATCTTGTGTGCCTGGAAGTATGGGTGTAGCTTTCTTGAGGCCATTATCAAGGCTAAGGCAAACTTCTCTATCGTAGAGTAGTTTATTTCTGCCCCATGTAGAATCTTACTTACGTAGTAGATGGGTTTCTGAACCTTCAATTCTTCTTTTATCAAAACGGCTCCAAGGGTTGTGTTAGAAACCGCCAAGTACAAATAGAGAATTTCTCCTGGCTTTGGCTTTGCCAACAGTGGTGCCTCAGCCATGTATTTCTTTAGGGCCTCAAAGGCCTCTTGGCTTTCAGTTGTTCACTCAAAAAATTTCACGTTCTTGAGTGCTTTGAAGAAAGGTAAGCACTTCTCTCCTGACTTGGAGATGAATCTTCCCAAAACTGCCACTCTTCCCGTTAGTTTCTGGACATCCTTGACAGTCCGTGGTGGTTCCATGTCTAGAATTGCTTTGATTTTGTCGGGATTAGCCTCGATTCCTCTCTTGGAAACCATCAGGCCTTAAAACTTTCCCGAGCCTACACCAAAGGCACATTTAGCTGGATTCAACATTATCTTGTGGTGCCTCAGCACTTCAAATGCTTCCCATAGATGGTTTATATGATCGGCCTTATCGAGGCTTTTAACCAACATGTCATCCACATAGACCTCCATGGATTTTCCAATCAGGTGTTCAAAAATTTTGTTCACCAACCTTTGGTGTGTTTCTCCTGCATTCTTAAGTCCAAATGCCATGACTAGGTAACAGAAAACACCAAAGTCAGTGATGAATGATACCTTGGAGATGTCATATTTGTGCATTTTGATTTGGTTGTACCCACTGAAGCCATCCATGAAACTTAGCATCTCGTGCCCAGCTGTGGCATCTATTAAGGCATCAATCCTTGGTAAGGGAAAACAATCCTTAGGACATGCATCGTTTAAATCATTGAAGTCTACACACATCCTCCATTTTCCATTCGCTTTTTTGACCATCACTGGGTTAGCCAACCATTCTGGAAATTGTATTTCTTCAATGAACCCGGCTTCCAGAAGCTTATCTACTTCTTGTTTGATGGCCTCTTGCCTCTCTGGAGCAAAATTTCTCTTTTTCTGTTTCACTGTCTTCCTTTCAGGATCCACATTCAATTTGCGGGTTATCAACTGGGGATCAATCCCTGGCATGTCCGCCGTTGTCCAAGCAAAAACGTCATTGTTTTCTTGAAGAAAAGATACGAGCTTGCTTTTCAATGGTTCAGGCAATAGTGCTCCAACGTAAGTCACCTTCTCCGGTTCACCAGGGACTAAGGGAATTGGGATTAAATCCTCAGCTGGTTTCCCTCTTCTGTCCTCATTATCACTAGTATCCATGTCTTCAATGGGGAGAACCTGCCCCCCGATTCCATCAGGCCTTAACGCGGCTACATAACAACTTGTAGCCATCTTTTGGTCTCCTCGTTCGTCACCAATCCCATTCCTTGTTGGGAACTTAATTTTCAGATGGTAAGACGAGACTACAACCTTAAATGCATGAAGGCACGTCCTTCCAATGATTGCGTTGTAGGTTGAAGTTGCCTTTATAACTATGAAGTTCAACATCTGAGTAGACGTATTTGACCCTTGCCCCATTGTCATAGGGAGTTGGATTGTGACTTCCACCTTTGACTCCACTCCATTGAATCCATATATGGGCATATTCGAGGGTGTCAACTCAGAGTCAGTATAGCCCATCTTGATAAAAGCATCATGGAACAAGATGTCCACTGAAGCTCCATTGTCAACTAGAACTCTCTTCGTTTCAGAATTTCCTATCACAGGTACGATGACTAAGGGATCATCGTGGGGAAACTTCACTCCTTCCAAGTCAGAATCATCAAAATCTATTGATATTTCTGTTCGGGCACGTTTCGGTGCTTCTCCGACCACAGTCATTACTTCTCGAGCATAAGCCTTTCTTGAGTTTCGGGAGGACCCAACAGCAGTTGGTCCTCTGAATATCATGTTGATGACTGGCCCTCGGGGCTTGGGATTTTGATCATGATCGTTGTTCCTTCTGTCATAATCCTTCCTTTCATAGTTTCCTCTTTGACTCCCTTGATTTCCTTCCTTGGTGAATTTATTGAGCTTTCATCTTCGTATCAGAAACTCGATCTCATCTTTCAGTTGTCTGCAATCATCCGTGTCGTGACCGACTTCCTTGTGGAACCGACATAATTGGTTTTGATTCCGTTTAGATATATCAGTCCTTAGTGGCTTCGGCCATCGAAGATCCTCCTCCTTTGCTATTTCCATCAGAATTTGGCTCCTGGGAGTGTTTAATCTTGCATACTCCGTAAACTTTGGCCCAAAATTGTTCCTCTTGGGTGGGGAATCGGAATCCTTTGACATTCTAGGAAACTTTTCCTTAACATCGTACTCCTGAGTTTCCTTTCTTTTCTTTGAATTTCCACTGCCACCAGCAGTGGGTTCATACTTTCTCATGCTTTCTTCAGCCTTGATGTATTTTCCGGCTCTATCTTGGAGCTTCAACATGCTCTCGAGTGGATGTTTTGCCAAGGATATTTTGAAGTGGTCATCAGTTGTTCCTTGCTGCAGAGCTATCATAGCTATTTTGTCCTCCAAGTCCGGGACTTTCAGAGCCTCCCGGGTGAATCGGTTGATATAAATCCCTTAAAGCTTCATTATTTCCTTGCTGGATTTCCATGAGTGATGCAAAACTTTTCTCATGCACCTTTCCACTAACAAATTGGTTGATGAATGCTTTGCTTAGTTCCTTGAAAGACCCAATAGAGTTGGGAGGAAGACGGCTATACCAACGTTGGGCCATGCATGCCAAGGTTTGTGGAAACGCCCTACACTTGACCGCATCATTGGTTGGCTGCAATAGCAGTGCATTAGAGAAGGTTCTTACATGATTCGCGGGATCTCCCATTCCATCATAAGCTTTAATCGTTGGCATCTTAAATTTCCTGGATATGGTAGCTTTCATGATGTCTTGAGTGAATGGTGGTGTAGGATCATCAGGATCTCCTAGGGGCAATAAAACATTAGGATCACCCCTTGGGGCTTCAGCCCTCTTGGTTCTTCTTGGTGTCGGATCCAAATTAATCACAGGGACTCGTTGTGCTCTTGCTGCTTCCTCTTCTGCCAATAATTTTTTGAGCCTTGCAGCCGCTGCCTCATGGGCCGCAATCTTTTCCTTAGTAGTTTGGGATTGTTCCCGATTTGTTTGAGAAGAACGTCTTCTCCTTGGGGCAACATCCCTTTCTTCTCCAGTTGAGTCATTCTCATCCTCGGTGTAGGGTCCCGAGTAATCTCGAATCAAAGGGGTTCTTCGAGTTTGGGTTTGTAGATTTTGGGGTCCCAGACCTTGTATATAAGGAGGAACGTATGCCTCGTGGTAGGTGGGATTGAGGCCACTACCGCCCGCCATGGGTCGAGGGGGCATGCCATAGCCCGGCATCCCAAAAGTTTCAGTTGCGTATTGAGGAAGATTAGTAGTATGAAGTTGAAGACCACTTGGTGCATTCATGAGCAGTGGGGAGGTCGTGATTGGTTGCTGGTGAGCGGTCTCTTGTGGATTAGATCCATGAACGACCATTTACAGGGGATTCGTCCCTTCAATCGAAATTGGGATTTCCGGTCCTTGAGTGGTGGTGAGGGGGATATTCGCCCCTTGAATGCCAGTAGTTGGCGGTGGTTGATTTCCGTAAGTATCAGCCTCAGAGGTGATAGGAAGCTCCTCAGAAGTTTGAGTATCTCGAGTTGTTCTTCGTGTGTTTGCCATGGTTGATGTTGTCTTCCCACAGACGGCGCCAAATGTTATGAATTAAAAAGTGTACTTGTAAATTAATTGCTAGGGTTTGAGAGCTTCGAGCTTTAATGGATGCTCTTGTGTTTCGTGACTAAATCGGTCCTCACAAGATGCCTACGTATCTCAATCAGTGCTGAGAATCAAGCCAACAAAACGTAGTTCTTGGTGTTGCCCTCGGGGCTATGGTGGCAGGGGCACACCAAGGACGTAGTGACTTGTATGTCCTTATTCGAGGATGAAGTCTAAAACGTTGTAGATGACGTATGGAGCTTTGCCCAAAACGTAGTAGATGACGTATGGAGCTGTGTCCAAAACGTAGTAGATGACGTATGGAGCTGTGTCCAAAACGTAGTTCTAATGTGAAGGATCAGGGACCTTATATAGGCGTTTGGAGCCTAGTATTTATGGTATGTTTAGGAGTCTTAGCGAATAAGTCTCCTTTTTGATATTGGATAAACATTGTATTTCTTGCAGGATAAGTCTTTTCCTTGTTGATAAAGGCTATGACTCATTAATTGGGATTCTGGATCCTTCTTTGACCAATTTACCATATTTTGGACTCTTTTCATGAGCTGTATATTTTCCCTATTCATTAATTACGAAATTAATGAATAATTAGGGTGTTGGGCCTTAAATATCGGTCTTTCCATTGATTTGTCAATTATATTTCTATAATTACTTTTCTGACCATATCAACTTCACGAAATTCAAAACTAAACTAATATTTTGAAGACTAAAAACAATCATTTGATCTTTATCTTATAGGAATTTATCCAAATTTTATGAAATCTTATTCAATTAGAAAAAATATATATAAATACTATGCATATATAATATAAATTCAAAATATTATCATTTACCATATTTACAAAATTATTTTGATATGTGTACATATATTGGTGCGAATTTATTTTTCCAGTATATAAACAGCTTGCACGGACTTTTACACTAGTTTGATTAAATTCATCAACTCCTGATAAGATATTATAATTCTTTCAATGTTACATTTTGAACTTATAAAATATCTTTATCACTTACTTTCTCTGTCCCTCCCATTTCTTTACACTTTCCTTTTTGAGATGCCCATCTCAATTCTTTACATTCCAAAAGTTTCCTAAAATAGTAAAACTTTATAATATAAAAACTAACTGCATCTACTACTTTCCCCCACTATCTCCACTTTATACATTAAATATTGATTGATCCCAACACTTTACTCATTTTTCTTACTTTTTTCAATAAATTATATTTTTTCTTAATCTCTGTGTCCAACGTAAAAAATTGAGGGGGACAAAGGGAGTATATTGTAATGACAAATAATATGAATATTAACCCAATAAGCGTGTATAGATGCGCGGCAAGTTCTTGTTGGAAATATGCATTTTTTTGTAGATTAAAAGATTTAATTTTTATTTAAATAAAATTATAATTTTGAATTCTTATTCAAAAGAGACATCTAAAATGTAATTGCCGAAACCGAACATACTTTTAATTATTATTTTCACTTCTGATTTCAATTGTTTTTAAAAATACAAAAATATTGAAACCAACTCATATTTTTTATCATTGTTCTAAAAAAATCCGATTATCGAAAAATTACCAATTAATCCTCGATTAATACATATAAAATATTTTATCAATCATCTAAAAATAATCAACTAATCTAAAAATTTCTAATTAACACCTAATTAATCTTAAATCGATTGATCAATCGATTAATTTCAATTTCCGATTTATACGACCATATGTTTTTATCAAGGTTGTAAAAATCGAAACTCGGTTTAACTCGATTTTGTTTCCGAAAAACGAGTATTCGGAACTCGTAGAGTACTCGGAATGAATATTTGGAGAATAAATCGAATATTTTATTTTATTCACATATATTAAATCCATTCACTTAAATTAGTGTATATATGCTAAAACTTAACGATATTATATATTATATATATGTACTAATTATAATTATCTAATAATATTAATATCAATAAACAAACATTAAAAATTTAAGTAAGTCAAACTCGAAACTCAAAACTCGAAACGGACGAGGGATTAAAAACAAATAGTCCGCGATTCTTAGAACTCTGGTTTTTATCATCAAACCGTGTCGGCTGAAATGCAATGACAGTATGACACAAATTCCTAATATTAAATAAAAAGAAAGTAAACACATGTAATATTTACATAGATAGATACATACATGTATAGATAGATAAGAGTAGTCTGTTAACTCATAACTGTATAGTCGTGTACTTATGTTATTGGCACCGTCCGTGGACTACACATGTGCCTATATCTCCGACTAGTTCATGTTCATATTTATTACCAGAAATTAGAAACAGGGCTTTTAAAAGATTTTTTTTAAATAAGTTCTTGTCAATCTTGATATATGCTGAAGAACAATTCCTGGGCCTGTTTCAATCTTGATATATGCTGTTTTTCAGACAAGATCTCTTTTGTAAGCCTGCCCATTTCTTTATTTTCCAAGATTTTTGCTTATAATCTTGTGTTTTTGTATGTTTGTTTGTATTTGTAGCAATTAGTTCTTGATTTTTTTTAAAGTTTGTAACTTTTTCATGTATACATGTATATATAGCAATTAGTTCTTGATTTTTGTTGAAGTTTGTAACTTTTTCATGTATGTTTGTATTGAATCATTGTGGATATGGTGGTAGTTTTATTTTAGGTGAATTGGGTCAATCTTATCTTCATTTGATTATTGACTATTTTGATTTTAGTGATATATGTGTTGAATGGCTGGTTAATGTGTGATTTTCTTGGGTTTTATTTGTTGGGGTATTACTGTTTTGATGTGTTGTATGAGTTGTTTTTGGTAATGGGGGTTGGAAATTAAGGTGGGAGATTGTTGGTTTCGGTGATGATTTGGTTTGTATTGGTTTGGTTCTTTGATGAACTAATAGTCTGTGTTTGTGTTACCTTTGTGCAGAGAAGTTTTAGGTAATTTATAGGCATTTGGATGGGGAAGGAAATACAATCAGGCCCTCAGGTGAGGTTTTTAGGCTGTATCTCAAACAATTCATTAACATGTAACAGAATTATATATTTGTATCCCAATTTGGCATATTAACGATTCATTTCCGCTACGTGGTTAGATAGAATGTCTAGCTAAAATTGGTGACATGCTAATAAAATTTTGACCTCCAACTTTAGTACATTATGTCTCAAACACTACCTTCAGTTGAAATTCAACTCTCGTTTGTGGAACACAAGCTAATTACTAGTGTGTCAATATTTTTTTGAAAGAAGGAAGCGCGAGAATTTTTTTCTGTTTTGTCCATCTCTTTTCCATATTTTTATTAGTCTTGGTTTTCTCCCACAAGTGTTGTAGCCAGTAAGTTTCATATAGTTTTTAAGATGTTACTGATAAACAAAAACTTTCAGTTGTTAGAAGGTGAATCTCTATTGATATAATGATAATGGTTTTGGATCCATTTAGAGTGATGAAGTTGGTGATACTGCTTACAATCAAGCTGAGCTATAAACATTATCTAAACTTGGCATTTGCAATTGATGTAGGATATCATGGGTAAAATAAAAATGACGAGAACAAGTTTCAATTTCCAAAAAAAGGAGAGGAAGGAACGTCCACGGATAACTCTTCAGGCATTTTGTAGTTTTATTGTGCGGCTCCCTGAAGGACTTAATAATAGACTGAAGGTCAACCATTCTTCTTAAGGCTACTATTCCAAGTACTTTTTTTGTATTGCGAGTAAGATTTGTGTGTCATTGCAGAGAGATTTGAAAAGATTTATTAAGAATAAACAGGAGGCAACCTCAGCAATTTCCATGCGCAAGCATAAAGAATCATCGTCTATCTTTGAAGTGAGTCTAGAGAAACAATTACAAGCTTGGCATGAAAATCCAACTTGGATTGATCAACCACCAGTTATAAAGGTAGGCTAAATTGTCTGTACATAACAGGAAGATGCCTGATATTGTTCCATGAGTGATCTAACAGTGGACCATAAACAACACCTCCACAGTATATTATTTGACTTGCAGAAGTATGAACATTAATTTGTTTGTATAAATTTAGTTTCCATGCATCTTGTTGTTCTTTTACGACCTTTACTAGGTTCTTTTAGCATTAAAATATTCGAGAACTAAAAGTTAGACTTACTTCTACTCTGTGCCAAGTCATAAGGGTGGAAATATAATATTCTACTTCACAACAGCACCTTCTTCTGAGTTCTGGTATAGGGTGAAAGTCTGCATTTCATTTTAGGACATTGAGTATAGGAAGGTGTACAAGTATAAAAAGTACGAGTAATATTGATCAGAGAAACAAATATAGTTATATTGTGAACTGTAATACATGACTATAAAGAGTTGGCACTAGAGGGTTGAGTTTAATCATAATAAATAGATGATCTTTATTGGCTAATGTTGTAAATGTCTATCATGATTTATCCAACTGCCAGTACTTGAAATAAGATTTAACTTTTTGGCAGGTCACTGTCCCTAAAGGTTCTTTAAGCCATCTGAGTGTGAAAGTTAACGTTGGGTTTCCTCCAGATGCAGTATACAACATTGTCACAGACCCTGATAATAAAAGGGTCTTCAAAAATATCCAGGTAAAGGTTTAGTAAGTTTCCATCAATATTTTTGTTTTTGTTTTGGATAAGTAGCATCAGTCAGTTTTTTTTTTGACAGCTAACAATAACTAATCACTGTCATTTATCTTGAAACAGTTTAGTGTCCGTATTGCTTCTCATATATGTCTCTATGATTTTGCTGACAGGAAGTAATTTCTCGTCGAGTCTTGGTTGACGAAGGTACAAGGCAGGTGGTTGACTTAGAGCAAGCAGCTTTGTGGAAGTTTCTTTGGTGGTCAGGAACGATACCAGTTCACGTTTTAGTCGATCAGAACAGGGAAGATCATTCTGTAAGAACCAAGTTCCCATCTGTGCATTTTTTAAATGTTAAAAAACACTATTATTGGCAGTAGCCTACTTAAGTTATTGAAAGCAGATAAGAAAGGTATCCACATTGACCAGATACAGTTAATTGATAATCTGGTTACTTAATGTCAACAAATAAAATTAAACATTCTGGTCTCTATTTATATTTTCCTGTAACTGTAATATTCCGTACTTCTTGTTACTATGTGTAAGAAGTCTGACCGTTAATTATTTATCTTTTGCAATGTCAATTAGATGAAATTCAAGCAAGTGAAAACAGACTATATGAAAAGATTTGAAGGTTGCTGGAAAGTGGAACCTGTACTACTTGATGAAAAAATGTGTGACCCATTCAAGCCTAAAACGGTGAAGGAATATTTGTCCTTCACAAAAGGCAAAGGAAGGATTGGATCATTGGTGAGCTTAGAGCAAATCATAGAGCCGGCCGTTATCCCTCCCCCGCCCATTTCTTGGTATCTTAGGGGTATCACCATTAGAACCACCGAGATGCTGATAAATGATTTGCTTGCCGAAACAGCCAGAATTAGGGGAGTATCTAGCTCTGATAGTATTGAAGAGCAAGTTATATCTGAGAAATTACTTGACAAATGCAGTGTTGATGAATTGCATGACATCAAGGAAAGATGGGAATTGCGAAGAAAGAGTGCTAGGCAACGCGGCAAACGGTTGGCCTTGCCTGTGAGATGACAAATATAGCTAACTCTGTAATATAATATAGCTGTGTTTGCATTTCAGGGTGATCATGTATTTGTAATAAAATCACAAGTGCAATGTTCTACTAATGTTTTAGAATTTCACAATTTTTGTATAATATTTCAATTTGATATCTTTATTACCCAAGTCCAGGGTGACTGGGTGAGTGAGGTCATGCATATTCGAAAGTTGATATAGAAAAGGGTGTTCTGAACTTTTATAATTTGATTCATGCTTTTAGCATAGTGAAAGGGTGTAATGAAACACTGATCTTAACAAAAAATAATGGCCACTGTCCACTGATGTGTGAGGTACCTTAAAAATCTGACACTTGAATTTCGAACTCGAACACAATACGATTAACAAGGAAAATCTGATGTATATTCAAATTGTAAATTTTTTGAATTTCAATCAGTTTTACAATCAACACGAAATTAACAAGTTTACGAAGAGAATTTAAAATATGAATTTTGTTATACGTAGAATTTTAAACTTAGGAATAATCGTAAAACTTGCATGTTTAAATAGGATCTTCCGCTGAATTTCTGTATACAATTAATCCTAAATTTGAGGGGGTGCTTTATCTTTTGCATATAAGATAATTATTTAAACTGTACGATAGAATGCAACTTTAAATATTATTGATAAAGAAAGTTTTATTGGTACATTACCAGAGTTGTGACCATGTTGCAAACCGTGTGGCGGCCACCGGCGAGCTTTCCGATCCCGTTCAAAGGCGGTCAGTGATACAAGTAAGATTACTATTCAGCTTAATATTACTCCTTCCGTCCCAGCAGGAAGTTAACATTTGGAAGATGATGGTCTGCACGGCTCCTTAGAGTATAATTTCATTAATTATTTTAATTTTTTTTTAAAATAAAAATTAAATGTTTGGATTTTCATTCAAAAAAGAAAAAAATTAAAAATAAATAATGGAACTATATTTTATAGAAGTTTTAAAATACGTGCCGAGCCATTTCAGATGTTAACAAAGGAATGGGACGGACGGAGGAAGTAGTATTCACTTCACAGTTTTACAATTTATCTTTGATCATATATGCTATTATTATGATTATCATTACTCTGTTTCATTACTCAAATATTTATATTCACTGAATTGACTAGCTCATTGCATGATCTAAATTTGTTTGTACGTGTCTGAAGGCATCTCTTTTAGAAATATGTATGAGCTTTGTATTTGCATTTCATCCGAAAGTGTGATCAAATGTAACATAATTTAGGTACAAAGAAATAGGTACATTTTCTTGTTTTGTTTTCAGTTTCCCGTAAACAAACATTGTCGAAACAACAATTGAATAACTTGGTAAATCTCTAAAATTATTAACAGGTGTTCAGATATATTTAATGATCATGCTAAGCCTCCTCCTAGCACTTTAAAGTATATGGAGAATAGGTAAAGAGAATAAGTAACTAACATGGTATTTGAGCTCGTGTTGAGAGAGGTCTTAAGTTCGATTTTCTTCTACCCCAGTATTTTTATAATTGTTTATGGACACCAAGGTAAAAGTATATCTTATTTTACATCTTATCACTCCCTCGCAAAACTCATTTTTGGATCGAAAAGTGGATTATTATCACACTTTTTTGGGGCAATAATTTGCCTAGTGTTGAATTAATTTATGAGAGATATATTGTGTAGCGTAGGAGGGTTTGAACTTGAAACTGATACCATCTTAAGTTACGAGTTCTCGTTTGACAACTCAAGACTACAATCCAATGCATATCGTACCCAACCACCCACCAAGGTCAGTCTGTCTAAAGGAGCTAGCAACTTTGACATACATCAGTTGTTGACTTGTTCGATCATATAACAGGATAGCTAGAAATTCAACTTTAAGTCAACTGTTACTAAGAGTCTTGTATATAAAATTTTAGCTTTACACAGTGACGGATGCATTTAATGCCGAGGGTACTCGGCCCGAGTACCCTGACTTTTCAAGAACCTGTTACTAGTGTTACTATTGCTGATAGATTATGTAAAATTCTGAAATTTTATGAGTGTTAGTTCAGTAATTTGAACGATTTCTGTGTGACTATCACATCTTTTGTTTTATACTTTACAATCACTTTAGAGTACTCATCAAGATTAGGTTTGTGTTGATTGAATATGACATCATAATCTGTATGTATTTGTAACATTTTAAAATGAAGATATTATTTGAACATAAGTGATATAACTTTGAATTCGTATGAGTTTCAATATATAAAAATTTCGCTCCCCCTGGACTCGGTTGGTGGATCCGCCACTGGCTTTACACATTTTAAACTTAGAAAGCCCTCTTCTACTTTTAGCTATGATCGAATTCTGTATCAGTTGGCTTTAGTATAAATTTCCTCAAAAAACAAATTAATGGACCTTGGAAATTGCAAGTTCAGTGTTTTGGTTATTTTTTTGCCCATTACTTATTCATCTGATCTATATCTTTCTTGACATACGATTGTACATTTGAAAGATAATTCGGATAATGCTGTTATCCTTCTGCTATTTGGTTTCCACCAAAAAAAATCTTGGTCATGAGGAATTTCAGCTTTGGTATTCTGATTTATTTGGTCGTAACTTAGGCAATTATTGTTTCCAGATTTTAGTATTTTGTCTCATGGTTTATGATTTTAGAGTGACCTCTCATCTCATTCTGGTAAGTGGTAAGGGGGTGTTACAAGTGAAATCTGTACACAGTCGTAAATAATTGCTTTGCTATGGTATTTATGATTGTAACAGGATGCATGTATACATCTACTTATTTATTTAACACGAAACAATCAAGCTTTCTTAGATATCGACCGTAGAACCTTATATAAGGTTATGAAACCACACTATCAAACTATGAGCTACTATAAGTGTATGTATAATTTTACACAAACAGAACCATATCCTACTAAAGATGAATGCCTACAAAATAACATCTCCCATTGTTACCTCTGGGCTAATGGTATGGAAGGGGTCAGGAATCTGCACTGACCACACAATTAAATATACCTTAATTAGCTATACTTAGCATAGCTCATGATTTGATTGAATCCGGTTGTTTGACGGCTTGCCAACCTCTAAACATGCTATTGGAGGGACAGTTGCGGAGTATAACTCTCCAAATGTTCGCCAGCAGAATGGATCGTACATGTGGTATTTTTCTTGTACTGGTTTTAATTCGATGGCATTTAAGGTGACTTCTGTGCATGGCAGGCTGTCACTACATGCAAAGTGCACAGGTTTTACTGTGTATGTTCCTCTTATCCTTTCATAGGTGATCCCTGATAGAGCCACAGCAGTTGTTTGATTCTTACATTTGCTTTTGTCGCAATAAAATTGGTCAATTATAATTGGGAATTGGACTTCAGAAACTTGAATATTTGAGAATAGTACTCCTTGTACGGAACCAGACCCACCCTGCAAAAAGTAAAATTTGGAATAAGTAAGAATTGTTTTCTTCTAAAATTTTTTGAGCTAGGTAAGGATGTTAAACTTGTCCATTAGGAAAACTAGGTGATCGAGAATATAAAGGTTCGCGCTGAAAATGATTAGTGCCTGTCATATAGACAATTAGAAAATGAAAGGACTCTGTTCTCAATACTGAGAACTAGCTACTTTGTATTTGGTACTTCAGTTTTGAAATTCGTTCAAACCTAATTTCTACTTCATAAAAGTTGATCTAAACAATCCGATCAACTGATTCGGAGATGTTGCTTAGGTTAGTGCTGGTGAACTAAAAGCTAATGAACAGGATATGGTAAGCATACCTGCCAGGTCTTTATCCTAACACCATTCATTGTGTTATGCATATTAACGTCTCGAACAGTAATGTTTGAGACACAGGCTTTTGTGTTATCTCTTCCTAGCCCGCCAATGCTGATTCCATGTCCTGGTCCACAGTTCACATTGTGCACATATACATTTGAGCAACCAGTTTGTATTGAAATGCAGTCATCTCCTGCAAATGCCATTACATTAAGAACATAATTATTGTTGTAGTATAAAGAGACTGTTTGTTTTCTTTCTATACACTGGTATTCACCTCTTTAGCATTGATAGAGCAAAAAACACATAAAAAGGGGAAGAAAGCAGCTGGTCTTGTTTCCGAAGAAGATAATGCAGAACAAACAAAATGATAAATAGAAGAAAATCTAATAGTTCGGTTCGTGCGACATAAATTATTTCTTAGACATGAATGCAAGTCTTAGATTATAAGGAACATATACAACAATGAATGACATGACAAAGGTACTTACCGCAAGCAATGTTGGCAGTGCGGATCAGTACATCCCTTGAATTTTGTAAGTGAATGCCATCTGTATTAGGGCTATCACCCGGAGATGAGACAGTTATATTGTATACTGAAACTCCCAAACAATTATCAAACTTGAGGTGACATAGCGGACTATTCTGAATTGTTATGCCAGTGACCGTCACATTAAAACTCCCATAAAACCTTAGTGCCTGCACAGTAAAATTAATTGTTAGGCTACATGGTTTGTATGGTCAACAAAAAAGATAAAAAGTGGTCCTTACAGTTGGCTTAATGCTTGGCATCATTCCGAGTGAGCTGCTTATCTGCCACAATTTGTTTTGGAGAAATTGAATCAGAAAACTTAGTATTAGAAGATAAATTAAGACGGATACAAGAGGAAGGAAATAATTACCGGAACTGGTAGAGATTTCTCCACTGTGCTGTTTAATGGAACAATCAATTTTGCTTCATCGTCTAAAGGGTCCTCTAATGAGGAATGTTGCCACCAAATGGACCCTCTTCCGTCTATGACGCCTTTACCCTGAACTGTGATTCCTACCAGTTTCGTGAATTGAATCCATTGAAAAAGACCTGAACCAAATGCTTTGAAGTTTGTTGGAGCAATTATTGTACCATCAAGCTGCAAAAAGATGTTGATCCTTAAGCATTAGAATCATTTTGATGGCATGATCACATAGTGATTGAAGTTTGGACATGTTAGAGCAGCCTAATTTTAATGTTATGGGAAATTATAGTTAGTAGTGCGATTAATCTGTTGGTAAAAGATTGTACATGTTTCTTTCATCTTATTGAATGTCTGAATTTTGGTAAATACCTGAAAAACGATGTCATTTTGACAGAAAGGACCAGAGAACGAGACGGGGCCCACAACGAACACATAATCTGAGGGCACGACCACGGTGGACGCCTCAACTTTGCAAGCGGCTGCCCATGCAGCTTCAAATGCCTGTGTAGCAGAGCAAGAAACATTTTATAAATCAGGAATCGAACTTCAGTCTGTTAATATCTTTCTAATTGTCTAGTTTGGGTTTATATTTTGCTACTCATGGCCATATTTACCCAAAACTTACATAATATTACTTATCGAATCTGGGAAAAACTGTAGGGACAAGATTTGCATGGCTACCTCCTGAGTTTGTGGTTCAACACCGTGTAAGTTCTGTTGTCTTTTATTTTTTGTTTTGCTAACTTTCTGTTGTCTTTTTCTTTGTTTGGTTTTTTACATTTTGTAGCTTTAATACAACTTAAATTATTTCACTATGTATTTCTGAACATTTTTTTAACATCTTTAATTGAAGGAATATGTGATGTAACATGTCATTATTTGAGCAATGATAAATTCTCTACAATTATTTGAGCATTTCTTTCTTGAATTACTTGACTGTTAGACAGCCTTAAATTCTAATAAACTGGTAAAAATCGTGTATGGGGAAGTTTTTAGGTTCCTTTTGGAATGCTAACTTAATGCATGTTGTAATTTTTAAGCAGTTATCATTCTCCATCACTTGAAAGAACATAAGGAAAGCCTAAATTCCAAGTGTCGGACTCAGCAATATATTAAAAAACTTTACATCTTTATGACCTAAATTAAGTGTCTAAATCCGAGTGTCCTACACGGGTACTCGAGACAAAATAGAGAGTCTGAGTAACATAAAGCTTAAGACTGCATTTAGAGCTCTTACTTGTCTGGCTATATGATAATAGAACAAATTTCACATTATGTGCACAATTGTATCAAGAATTTATGGAAACACTATATCAGTTAGGATAACAAATGTTACCTTTGTGTCGTCTGTTTTTCCATCCCCTTTAGCGCCAAAATCTAATACATGAAATGTAGCAGGTGCAACATAGTTGTGGTCTTGCGTTGGCGGGGATGGGGGAACATCATCTTTTGGTTTAGTTGCTGGAGGTGCTGGTGCTACTGGAGATGGAGTCTTTGATTTTGACTTGCTGCCACTACTATGGTGATGACTACTAACATGATTCTTTCCTTTCTTCTTAGATAAAGACGTCGGGAAATTTCTACTATGTCTCCAGTGCTTTCCTCGTCTAGCTTCGCAAGTTTCAAATGTGGAAGACCAACCAAGCAAGAGAATGAGAAGTATAATTGTGAGGCTTCTGAAATTAGAAGAACTCATTTTCTAGGAAACAGTCAGTGAAGAGCAATTTTGCAGATAGCCAACAGAGCAGCCACTTTGGTATTTAAATAGGAAGATTACTCTAACGCCCTCTTAACTGTTCAAAATATGTCGAAATATTTAAATATTGCTACATATTTATCTTCTATTCCACCTTTTCTGTAATTACCAACTATTCCCTATCCCTTTTTGTGAAATTTGGTTGGCTTTTCATTTGTCCCACAAACAGGTCATATCATGCCACATGGCAATATGTAGTAGTCTATCCTGATGCTCGAGGCTACATGTTCTATACGGTTCATGGAAATCTGTACGCGAAACTGAGAACTTTACGCATTTCTTGAACTGTAAGTAAATTTTTACCCTGTTCTGCATTTCATTACTCGTCATAAGTTTTCTGCAGATTAATCGTTGCTATATTTTTGTGTAGATATGCATGAAACCTAAACCTTAACTCTGTTTCGGTTTTGCATGTCTGAGCTGAAAAACCATTCATTTGCAACCTTTTGATTACGATGTTTTGGCTTTAATTATTAGAATTACGATAGGAATGATAAACAGCTTTCCCTTTAAATGCAACTGTATCTTGCTACCAAATTCGATTAACATGCGGTTCTTGTTCTTGTATGATGTATCAACTCCCAGCACTATTCTTTATGTGCCTTGCCTTTTTATGATGTTAATGTATGAATTCTACTGGTTAAAATCAACTAGTTGTTGCAATTTACAAATGGTAGTTCATGTAAAAGCCAAAAAAGGACACGTGAGTGGGTCTATAATTTGTCAATACAAGGTGATTACAACAGCTCTTGTATGATCACATGCAAGTTTGCAACATTCACGGGTTAGAGTTCTGTACTTTTGTCTTCTCAAACCAGCAACACAAGCAGCTACTACCCCTCAATCCAGTTTCTTGAGCCTTCGGCTTTTCGTATTTCTGTTTTCCTATATAATGTGTGTGAAGATTTATAAATATAGATGCTGGACCATTAGTAGACCTTTAAATTCCACTCAAGACCAAATGATGGAGTCGACATGGACCATATATAGAAACTTGAGGAAGTTGTATAGGTAATGCTTCAGGTATTTCGGTTTGTATCCTCGAAAACAAGTAGGCTAAGGTCTGCGTACATTATCTCCTCCGGAAATACCTTATATCTAGTTTTTGTGTATTATAGTTATCGTGTCTTAGGCACGTAAAATCAAACCAAACCAAACCAAACATACTTAGCGAGTTAGCGTATCAAGTATGTGTTCAAACATACGTAAGTTCTAACTTAAACGGAACTTATCGATTATCTAAGTTGGCTGCAAACATTTCAATTAAGACAAAATGTTCAATTAAGCTATAATTGTGGGTTAGTACAGTGAAGAAATAATAATGCAAAAGAATCCTGAATACGCCCATGGTTTTGACATATTAATATATCGTTATCATTGGTTGGTAACTTGGTACTACCTGAACGCTACTAACAAAATACACTTGTCAGGATTGTACAAATTATTATATGTAATTTGCTAATGTAAATTTATTTATTTCAAGCAGCAATAATTTAGTTCGCAAAAAATTATAGCAGTGCCATATCTGAATTACTGTAAGGTACTATAATACTTTTTATCAATTTAATTTATTTTCCCTTAAATAATAGTTGCTTATAAGTTGATAAATATTATATATATTTTTGGATAATTTTTGAGTGAGCTAAATCGAATCAAAACATGAAACGACAAGGGATAAAAATTTATGATTCGGGTTATTTCATCACAATGTTAATTAGATTTTACTTGGATGCAAAATTCATATTATTTCAGAAGTTTGCTGCTCTGCTTTATGCAACAGCATCAGATTCAGAAGAAAGATAAAATCTTGGATGTACATGCACACACACTGTACATATACTGTCTTTGTAATGATCACAACACTTTTCTCAGAATTCTTCCGCATATATAATATATTTCAGTTTCCTGGAGCACTGATTCTTACATATATATTTGTTGGACTTCGTGCCAAGCCAAACAAAGATGATAATCTTAAATCTGAAAATGTTATCACAACAAATAGAAGAAATCTTAAAAAAAAGTAAATTAAACGTAGGTAGAGTGACGTATTCCCTGCATTCTGGTAAGCGAGATCTTTCTGCAAACAATCATCGCTTGTGTATGGGAAGCAATCCCGGAAGGCAGAGTTGGGAATGATTCGAGGCCATTATGGTCACAAATGTATATAAGTGAATACAACATGCACAACTTGTAATATGGCAAATGCAGGGCACTGCCTGTAAGGCTGTAACCTGTTAGTCCCCCACAAGTTGGGTAGCCACTGCCTGTTAATTTATACTCCTGTAAAAATAGCTATATTTGATTAATACAAGAGTGTCCCTGAGGAAGCCATTAGTGAATACAATATAGACACTTGGAACCAAGGGATTGATTGATGATCATATTGATGAATACGACAACGTTTAGCCGTCTTTTTGTGAAAGACACTCGTGAACCTCTTCTCATCTCTACGCTTCTCGTGAACATTATACTTGTATGATTAGATAGATGAGGAGCTTTCTTTGTTCTTCATTCATTCCATTTCATTATCCCCTCTGCCAGCATTCTTTTGTTGTTTATAGTCCAGGGCCTCAAAATTTTCGAAATTTCTGAAGGTCAAACAACTAGAACTTACTAGTCTCTTGCAATTTGCAACCCCATAATATTATACAATCCATAATGCTTCTTCTTACCGTTAAGTAACCGACTACTCTAAAACCTGAACTTAAATAAATCCTATCTTATTCAACGCTCCTTATCAATCATACGAAAACGTATATATAATTAGATTAAACGGATCGTATTCAGAAAAATGTCTTAAATGAATCATATATGTGAATCCGGTTTTAACATTTTGTTTGTTATGCGGCTAATACTCCAAAGTTTTTCACGGGTTCCAGTTTTTATGGGATTGTCAGTTGTCTTACACCTTGATTAGGAGATCAAATTAAAATTCATCAAGAACTTGAGCATTCTAGCACGTGTAAAGTTTTAGTTTTGATTAACTAGCTCTTAACAAAGTGAAATGTGGTTAAGGTCACGGATTATTATAGAATGTAAAGATGCTAAAACATCTATAAAGTTCACTATTCACAAGAAACCATGATGTCTCATCCTTAGGCTTTTGAATATAAAGAATTTTAACATCACTATTTAAATTAAATAAAAAAAATTGCTGATTTAAATGTTTGTGGCTCTGTTTCTGTGCATGTGAACTTCAGCTGAGGGGTCCTGTTTTTATTATGTGTTTCATCTCCACTCATCTTTATTCCAAATAGGCATGGCAAGAATTCATTATAAGTTTGTCACTACTTGTTTGGTAGTTATACTTTATAAACTTATAATACATTCATAAGGTTGTAAATACCCTGTATTCACGTACAAAAACGACTGTTCAACTATTCTGTATAATAACATACGTTTGTCAGAAATACGAATTCTATAAGTAATAATGTACAAGTGTACATGACCATGCAATGGCCAAGAAACAAAAAGGGGTTTAAAAGGGTTCACGGATATCTAATCTCTTTGTAGGCCCAGAGTGAATGAACATATTATCATTCTTGGACATACAAGATCTAGGAGTGTGAGAAGCACTCTTCTGTTGTCGTACTTTTCGATTCCTACATGGCTTTGCCCAATAATTCAAGCTATTCATGTCGATCCACCACATGATCATCATCTCTAATCTACCAAGTTATCTACTCAAATGCGGTGGCTATCGTTTCGATACGTAGTTTTCGTGTCTGTCTTACTAGGAAGATGGAACGTCTTTGGTCCATAGTTACGCAACTTTTTGTGCATTCGTAGAAAGCCTTTTAGTTGAATGGATATGATTTCTGGTACCAAGGCTTTGTATTTTGGACATCTATCATTGATATACCTAATAGATGTTCGTATTTTATTTGTAACAAGAGATTGAGGATTCGAGTCTCACATCAATTATCTCGGCAAATTGCTTAGCTGTGACCTGTGTGATTGTTTGGTGCAGTCCGATTTATGAATATTAACGAATATATTCCAAATATAAGAAAGGAACCCCTACAAAACTGGCAGGTGACTTGCCAGAACATGCAGATGTAATTGTCTCATAAAAAAATTTAATTTTATTAATTTTTCCCCACAAAATCAAAAGAGAATATTAATAATGAAATAACCATGTCAGCTGCGTGCAGTATGTATCATGTATGAGTTGCTCTGTATTATGCTTTGCAAATTCATTAGGTTCTTGTCTTCTTGATCACATTCAATGATCAACTCTTTGTGGAATGAAGTCGATTCATTCAGAGCTCGCATCCATAGCGAAAGCCTGCCACAGTGCCACAGCATGGCTGTAGAAGGTTTTCGCTCTGTCATCCATGCATCGATCCTCTCTAAGTTGGTGTTGTTCCGAACAACGTAGTTGCATGATAAGTCCTTCATGCACATCCTCTGTAAGTTGATGTAGTTCGTAAGAATGTAGTTGCATGTTGTCGATTTCGATTTTAATTCGATTTTTTGGTCATTCCTGTGCTGCATGTTTTGTTGATGCGAAACAACTAATTGTTGATACAAATCTATTTTTAGGCCTGGCCAGTATAGTTTTGGGCCTTCACCATAAAGCTAGGGAAAAGGACTAGACATTTAAAATAGGAACAACGGGCTTTATTTTCTACGATGGTAACACAATTCGATAATAAATATTTGTTCCTTCAACTTCTGGTATTAACAGCTCGCTTATAATCTGTGAAACACGTTTATTTTTAAATATTCTCATTATATCAAGAATTTTAATATCCCCAGCAATGTAAGGGTTACTTTTAAAAATATTATATTTATTTTTGTAATAATTTTTTTAATTTTAATAAATTTAAATAAATTAAATTTATTAAAATAATTTTATTCTATTTTGAGTCTAAATAACCCGGTTTTAATATTTAAATTTTAGTATTGGGTTGCATAGACAGATTAGTACAGATAGAGCTGGCAATTTGATACACGACACGTGAATACGGTACGAACACGACACGGATAATTAGTGTTTGTGTGCAAAAATTTGGTACACGAACATGAAAGTACATGAACACGAAAAAATACGAATATAATTAGTGTCGGGTTTGGGTTTTCACAATAGGTACACGACACGAAACGAAAGTACACGAATTAATGAAGTAAATAAATAATTTTAAAAAATATATATTATTTATAGTATTGCATATTTAGAAAATATATAAGGAATTACATGTGAACAATAAATAAAAGTTTCACGACTAATTAGCATTAAGTTATACATTTATATATAAGAAGTATACATTTATATATATAAGTTATATTTACAAATTTTTGTAAAATTGTATGTATTACATATTTAATACACATTTCATAAAAAATTACATAATTAAAATAGTTTTATAGTATATAAATTTTAATTAAATTTATATTTTTGTTTAATGTACACGAATACGACACGTAAAATACACGACACGTTTTGAATTGGATATGTGTTTCAAATTTAGTACACGAATCCAAAACGGGTCGGATATGGGTTTTACATTAAGTACACGAAAACACGAAAGTACACGACACAAAAGTACACGACACGGTCCAATTGCCAGGTCTAAGTACAGAGTCGACTTTTCTAAATAATGTTTTTATATTTACTAGCTAATAACCCGTGCCAAGCACGGGCCGAGCATGAGTCGATATCAACATTGATAAATATTAATAAATATTTTTAAAAAGTATATTTGTCGAGAATTGAATGATAAAAATATATAATAAATAAACCACTATTTAATTATGTAGTTATAGACAATCGAATCGTTTGTAAAACTAAAGAAATTAAAGTAAATAAATAAATCTTGTATGATTACGTAGCTGCAAGGAATCGAACCCTCGATGTAGCTAATAAATTTAAATTAAATAAATAAATCTTGTATAATTACATAGTTGCAAGGAATCGAAATCTGGATGAAGTTAAAGAATTTAAAATAAATAAATCTTGTATAATTACGTAGTTGCAAGGAATCGAAACCTGGATGAAGTTAAAGAATTTAAAATAAATAAATCTTGTATAATTACGTAATTGTAAGGAATCGAACCCGGATTTTGTGATTATCAAATTTGGTACCTTGGTACTGCGCACCATTTTCACATTGTTTTGCTTATTAATATTAATTTTAATTATTCAAAAAAATTATTAAAAAATGTACTTATAGATATTTGAATGATAGAAATATATATAAAATAAATACTATTTAATTATGTGGTTATAGATAATTAATCTTGAATTTGGTACTGCACAATATTTTAACATTATTTTCTTTATTAATAAAGAGTATAGAAGTTATACACAATTGAACTTTGAATGAAATTAATGAAATTAAAGTAAATAAATAAATTTTGTATAGTAACGTAGTTGTAAGGAATCGAAACCTGAATTAAGCTAAAGAATTTAAATTAATAAATCTTGTACGTAGTTGCGAGGAATCAAACCCAGGTCTCGTGATAACCAAATTTGATATTTTGGTACTTTTGGTATCGCGCGTCATTTTCACATTGTTTTCCTTATTAATAAAGAGTATGTATTATTAAAAAAATTATTAAAAAATGTATTTATAGATATTTGAATGATAGAAATATATAATAAATAATACTATTTAATTATGTGATTATAGACAATTAATCTTGAATTTGGCACCGCGCGATATTTTAACATTATTTTCTTTATTAATAAAGAATATAGAAGTTATATACAATTGAACTTTGAATGAAATTAATGAAATTAAAGTAAATAAATAAATCTTGTATATAATAACGTAGTTGTAAGGAATCGAACTCTGAATTAAGCTAAAAAATTTAAATTAATAAATCTTGTACGTAGTTGCGAGTAATCGAACTCATGTCTCGTGATAACCAAATTTAATAATTTGGTATTTTGAAATTTTTGGTACCGCGTGCTATTTTCACATTATTTTTCTTATTAATAAAAAGTAAAAATTTAAATAAAAGAATTTACTTTCTTCCAAAACAGATATGAGAATTTACTTTTACACCAAATACACGCGTTTATTCACCAAACAAGAGGCAAGTTTTTAAGCAAAAAAATCTCTGGTTTCTAATCTGGATTCGTAGTTCCGACTTTTAACCTACATGACTTGTGTCTATAAATTGTATTCCACCATGAATCAGGGTCACGGTGCGAAGAAAAATTCGATGGCACATGTACAAAGTACAAGGCAAAAATCCAACCAGCCTAACCCTAACCCTAGCCCTATCCCTAGCCTTCCGGATGATATTATCTACGTTATACTCTTAAAGCTTGGAATGGAAGATCCTGTAAACTACAAACTAGTTTGCAAGTCATGGAGCTCCATTATTTCAAGTCAAGATTTCATTAAACATGCAGGCCTAATTCTTCCAAAGCTTCCGAGATATATCATGTGTAACGAGATACTCCCATGGCTTCCTGTGAAGTCTCTTGTAAGAGCAATGTGTGTTTGTAAGTCATGGTTGTCTCTAATTTCTAGTTCGGAGTTCCGTGAGATTTATTTATCTCGCCCTCTCCCTATTAGTTGTTATTTGTAGAATAGTGATGAATGGTGAGTTTGTACTTCATGACAATGTAGATGCATGAATTGCTTCATCCGAAATCATGGCCTTTGTGCTCTTTAAAATTAATTTACATGATTTGTTCCATGTTTAATTTGCTTATTTCAACATAATTATTTCATGACTTTCGAAGATCAGTCGCTTCGGGGGTTATATTTTGCTGTAACTGGTATGTCTTCGTCGGCAGATTGTATGCATGTGACAAGTTTGAACAAGTGTTGATTAATTTTTACGTGCTAATTCATGGCTGGCGAACTCTATTTATCTCTAAACGTTGAGTTTACATTTTTTTTCGATCTATTCAGCTCTGTATGTCATCTTCGAGTTCCCGGGCTCTTTCAGTTTTCATTGTTTGCCTTTTGTCCGTCGTTAATTGTCCATTTACGACGGATCTAGTGTTAAAATTCATCGTAAAAGCCTGTATGTATTGCAGTGAACCAACAGGTATGATTTTACTAGTGTTTTCGCCTATATGCAGCAAATTAAAAACACCTTGTACTATAGCCAAACTTTGGCTGTTTTTTATCACCAGAATTCTCTCAGAAGTTGCATGTCTTTATAATTTTATAAAATGATATGAGCAACATATTTCTCTCTCATGCCTTGTCTTCTTAAACAGTTAATTATCCTTTCAAAAAGCCTAAATGGCAAAGCAATAACTTTAAGTGAAGATTAAGCATTCTTCAGTATCACAACTTTATAGATTTAATAAAAGTAGAATAAAACTTCATAGTTTCCGACTTGCCAGATAGAACTGGGACAACCTTTCCCATTCATTAACTGAATTGTGATCCTAAACTCTATCTATTGAAAAACACAGAAAAATACACCGTCATCTATACAAGAAAACTTTAGGAACAAATGAGGAGAAAAAGTGATAGTCTGTATTACTCCTGCAAAAACTTTAAGATCACGACTGATTTTTGTGCTCCACACTTTTGTGCTACTATATGAGCCTTCAACATTAGATTTATATGCTAAATGTTACAAAGTAACATGACTTTTCTTGCACCATGAATAGCTGGATCCACACTTAGCGCTATAGTACCTTAACTTCGGTTTTTCCAGTACTCTGAGTTTGGACAAAGAAGTGGCTGGACTTGGGCTTTTTTCGAAGCTTTTCTTCAGAATTTGATGCTCTTTTCAATTGTGCACATTTAAAAACATATCTAAACAAACTTAAAGGCTCCTTAAGTAGAAACTATAAACATACAACAAAATTGATCAGCTTCTACTGAACAACTTCACGATTAACATATTTAGAGCTGAACCACAGAGCTAAAAAAACAGATAATAAGCTAATCTTATGGCTCGAACCTCAAAGTGTACTAAAATAACTCTATATACGTGAGTTTTCAGTTTTTAATTTACCATGGTGTTCGGTCAAGAACTCGTCCACTTCTCAAAAATCCGTCAAATTCTTCTTCTGTTATCCACCCGTGGTTTCTTGGAGAGTCCAGCTTCTAGATGGTCAGCACTTGATTGTATCTGAAGCGACATTGAAATATATTGCAATGCAACAATCTACAACATAAGATTAGAAAAGTGTGAAGTCAAATGTTTTACCTTATGAAGCTTTTCCCTGACTAACTGCACAGTCTGGTTCATCGATTGAGATGAGAAATAAGCCTGAAAGTGTATGCAAGGAAAAAAATCATTTTTCTTTTTTATACATGATTGTAATTTAATACATGCATTAAGAACTTAAAAATACTAGTTCACAAGTCAGTAAATACCTCGTCTGAAGTAACTAACATATTAGACGTAGAATCTTGACTGTAAGAATTATTTGGGGACACTATAGGGTCCCTACATCGATGAAAACAATTAAGCATTAAAAAATTGTAAAAGTATGTAATAGCCATAATTGAGTGAGCAACTTCATAACTTGTGTACCTTTGACTAGAACTCACTGCAGGAGTTGCGTAGTTGGTCTGTGATGGAGTTCCATACAATAAAGGGTCACACGATTGAGTGTGGTTCTGGGTTTTGGATCCTTTAAATTTTCCAGCTGAAACGACAGGCATCACATTTATTAAAAGCACAAAGCAAGCTGTGAAATAATCAGTTCAGAGATACCATAAATAAACCAGATCTAAATGTAACTTACGATTCAGTCGAGCAAGAACTTCCCTTCGTCTACCTTCTAACTTGTCTTTGGTGTCAGAAAGGCTTTCGTACTGGGGAGCATAAGATACTTGAAGCCGATTACCAAAAAAGACATGTTCATCTAGTTTCTTCTTGGCAAATCTGTACCCATGCAATTAGCTTCAGTGTATAGCAAGCTCTAATCAATATATTATGTGTAGAACTTCAAAGTTCTATCACATGTATTTGGATACATGGAGAAACGGAAGCATTATTTGTTTACCTAGCGTTATTGACCTGACAGAATTTAATCCAGTAAACATCAGTGTATTGCTCACACTCTTCAGCATCCATTGGTTTACATCTAGAGTAAATGCCAGACATACAAACACAAACCCATTAAAGATTGTTGGGTATATATATGCATACCTATGTATACATATTGATGAGTCTGAATGAAGGGACAAACTGACTAAAAAGCTTCAACATGTGTTCAATTTATGTTACAAAAGGACTAAAATTTCTCACTTAAAAGGTCAACAAGCAGAATATACTCTGTTATCTTGTGTAAAACTGAACTCATATGCACAATTACAGCCATTTATTCACAAAGGACTCAAGCATAGAGTCATAGACGCAAGCATGTATTGTTTCTGAAGGCTCGGAATAACTACGTTGAACATCTATTCACTTGCAACAGTTTGTTTAATTCATCAATTGTTCATTAGTTTGTCAATGCTTACTACTAGCTAGTATGAACATACAAACAATAAACTCAAGCAATACAAAGAATAATGATACAAGTTACTGAACTAACAAGCACATAATCAAAATGCATGTTACTTCCTTATCTGTCTTTTCTTTCTTTTTCTTTTTGATAAGCAGGCTTCTATTGCTAGGTAACAATAAAGCAGGTCATTCTGTATAAGAAAAGAGAGATTGCCAATAGCTAGACATAGATAATCGTTATACCAATAGTAAAATCAACAACATATTCACAAATTTAAATAATCATCAAACTGAAACTACTTAATTATCCTTAAAACCAGTATTCCACAACATGTATAAATAGTACGATTACATTGGAACGATTTGATTTGCAGTTACATTAAAACTGTGACAGTTAACTCTAGAAATATAATATACATATATATATGTAGTTAGGTTCAAATGAGAACCAGGTATGCTCGGTTTGGTTTCTAAATGAGGATCGCTGAACAGTGACGACCACATGTTCTGCATACATAGCAACGTAGACAGAGGTGCAGAACACAAGAGCATAACCATTACTATATTCTTCGTCTCTTCAATACTTAGCTGTCTACTAAATCTGTTATTAAGATTAGGAGTAGGGGCAAACCGTCTTTGGGGCTCAGGTGGGCCATAACCCGGGTAAAACATAAAATTATTCCAAAATTAATAGTTTTCGTCAAATATAAAATTCAGCCCGGTGTAAAAAGTTGTGTGTATATAATTGTATCCCGCTGTCGAAGTTGTGGTAAGAAGTGAAATTCAACGGCACGTCATTAGAAAAAAATATTATAACCCTACCCTTATCCTTCCGGATTATATAATCTGCAAAATACTCATAAAGCTTCCAAGGAATGATCCTGTGAGATTCGAGTAAGTTTGGAAGCCATGGAATAGACGTGCAAGGCCTCCTAAAGGTTCCAAGCGATATCATATATAGCATACTCTTAAGGCTTCCCGCGAAGTCTCTTTTGAAGTTCAAGTCAGTTTGTAATGTAAGCCATGATTGTCTCTAATATCTAGTCCTCAGTTCATCACTACTTATTCATGTCCCCGCATTAGCTCCCATTAGCCTGTTTTGAGACTACTGATAATCCTATTACTACCATAGAGCTAGAAAAAATCACTGTTTCCAGAGACCAGGGCTTTATCAGGAGTGATTGCCCCTTCCTGGTTCCGCCTTTGTGTTTACCTATTCAGTTTGTTTGACAGAATGTTTTTTAGCTTCTTAATAAGACATTTTGTTGAGTAGAACGTCTGCTTCTTGTTATTATAATGTTTATGTTAGCTTTATATACAGGTTCAATAGTCAAATACTGGTGAAGATTCCACGTAAAGTCTTATACTCTTATTGTGTATTTGTTGTACAACCCCAAGTGCAATGTGGTAATAATTTTATTGGTGTGATAGTTGAATAGTTTTGTTGGAGTCTGGAAATTAAGAGGCCAAACGCTGGTTATAATTATAAGTCCTACTTGTTGCTCTGTATAATCAAGTCACTGAAAGACTTCATTTCTAGACTTGAGCTTAATTTTACTAATCTAATTAGAGCCATTATTCTGCTATAACTGGTATGTGTGCCAATACATACCATGTCTTTAGCAGATTGTTTGCGACCAGTTTGAACAACTGTTGAATTAAATATTTAGTGATATTCTATGTCCTGCTACTTGAACTATATTTAGCCTTAAACGTTGAGTTTGCGTTTTTTTTTCAATCTATCTAGCTCCAATCATCTTAATAGGTCTGCAGGGCTCTCCCAAATTTTTTTTGTTTACCTTTTGATTAGTTTTAAGTTTTAACCCTATAATATTGTTAACACATTCAGAAATGTTGTCAATGTTTGGGATGCATTGGTATCTCAATCCTTTAGCTAGCCTTATTTGAAGTTATATACGTTACTTTTACATCTTAAACTACTCTTTTGGCTACAAAATCTTGTTTTATTTTATTCTATGAACCTGTGCATTCACCTTTTTTTACGCATCCATGTTAGATACTAATTTACTAAGCTACTTTTTTATGAAATAGGCTTTTTGACCTTACATATTGGCTGATGAAGTTTCATATAATATTATAATCATGTTTTTCTTACACCCTTTAGTTATCTTCACTGTAAGTATGTACATATTAGGATTAGTCCAATGCTAAAACTAAAATATATGGTTCACAATAGCAATTGTTATATTTGGGGGCCAAAAAGTAACTTTTGTTGCTAACAACTTGTATTCCAATGCTTGATTCTAAAATAGAACATACGAGCAAATTTAACTAACTTCAGAGTTCAGATCTTGCCTTGCTTCTAATTTATTAACTGGAATATTCGAGTTAGTGGTGATTTGTTTGTGATTAGTCAACACCAGTAATTACTTTCCTAATGGTTACAAAAGAGAATTGGAAGAATCTTTCCTAATGATAAACCAAATTGCAATCCAAAGTTTTGTTTAGTCGATTCAAAACTCAAAGTAAAAGACACGACTATCATCTATGTGGAAAGACTTGGAAAAGAACAAATGATGTGAAGAAGTGAATAGTGATTGTCTCTTTTTGTTGCTCGATCCACGTTATTACTTTTATAAGCCTTCATCAATCACAATGTAGATACTTATACAAGATGTTGCAACATAACGTGGCTTTTCCTGCATAGCTAAAGCAACTTTAGTCACTCTTAACATAAACGTACCCCAATCAGGCTGGTTTCCTGACTTGCAACTTATGACTAAGAGCATCAACTAACTGCAGCAAAATATAATTACACAACAATCACGTAATATATCTAACTGCAGGCTATATATACTTAAACAACGATCACTGACAAAATCTGAGAACATGTACATATATATATAACTTTTAGTCCAAGCCTAGACACAACTCAGATTCTCCAACGAGTACCAAGTAGAAGCAACTAACAGAATCAATACAATACAATGTGTAAAACAGTCTTTTCATAATTTTCACGCTGATTGGAAAATCAAACTAAAATTGAACTTATTAAGTTAATTTATCAAAACAATTTCAATTTCAAAAACCAATTCTTGTTCACATTGTACAAAACTTTTCTTCTGTGTAACGGTAACCTACTAACCTCACAGGCTCACATGCTTCACACTAAACGGAGACACAAACCACATACGAATTAACCTATTAAATCAATACGAACATTTCTTTTGAGTACCCATCTTCGGTCCTTACTTTAAGCATATTCCTAATTTAATATACAGTTAAACCTCTATAAATAAATAACCACAATACCGTAAAATTCTACTAATTTATCGAGGTCAATAATACAATCTCTACTATCAACTTATCAAGCTCATTACCTAATCAAGTATCAATTCATCGAGATTCTACCTAAAATGTCTTAGTAACCGTAAATACGTAGAATAAAAAAATAAAACTTACTCTTCAACTGGTCCATAAGATCCAAACAATTTGAGCAACTCATCACCACACCCTAAAGCAGGTACATTCCTCACTATCAAATATCTGTACAACACCACACACAAACATTCATAATCTGTAAAAAGTAACAATTTTTAACACTTTTTAAGCATAAAAACAAAAAGGGTATCTTCTAAATCACACAAAAAATGCATTCAACAATCAAAAACAACAAAACAAAAAATAATCAAGAATGATCAAAACTCATGGAATATATAAATACATGAACATGTAAGGAGAAAGATACGAACTTTGATTCATCAGAGACTGTGTATACACGAACTGCAGGTGGGTCATCTTTAATTCGAGGCATTTGAATTAGATACTTACAGATATACTTACAGAAGTTTAAGAACAAGAACAAGAAAATAAAGGTTGGATCTTGAAATAAATAGGTGGGCTGTTGGTTTGGGCTTATTTGTGATCCAGTTTACTTTAAATTTATAGGTCCAATTGATTGATTTTTTTAGTGGAGTTTGGACTTTTTATGGGCCCAACTGATTGGTTTTTTTACTGGACTTTGGAGCTTGGAGAGACTTTTATTTTATTTTATTTTATTTTTGTATATAGTATTATGAACGTTATTAATTTAATGAGTAATAATTAGATGGGAAGCATAAAGTTGTTGGAAAGTATTTCTCAAGGTTACCTAATCAAGTTTTAAATCTTCATTATGACATATAAGTTATGAGTAGGTATATTATTATTATAAAATCCTAAGGGGATTAATTTTTCAAAGATGGGAACTGAAATTAAATATTTGCGGAAAAAATATTATTAAAACTAGGATATTCTAGTAGATTTGTAATTATTTTGTTGCTCTTCAATTATTTTTAACAATATAAAATAATTATCGAAAAAATTCATTTTTCGAAAATAATCCGAAAAAAGAGCTTTGTATTAGTTAAATTTAAATCGTAACAAAATTATCTATCCGCAATTAATAAACCATAACACCGTATTGTGATCAGTGTTCTAAAATTCGGCGATTAATATCGCTAGACGGCGGGTCACCGAACGGTCAAAATTCGTCTGAATCGATCAAAAATCGGGCTAATTATTTAAAAAAAATAAAAAATAGTTATAATTAAAAAAATAATTAAAATTTTAAAAAGTAGATACTTGATTAAACAATAGGAAAAAAAATTATTTTTGTACATATAATTATAATTTTAGATGTCTAAATCATAAATTCTCTTTATTTTTTCTCTTAAATTGATCTCTAATTGAAAAGTTAAACTTTCAAAATTTTATTTATTACAATTATATAACATTTTTAACATATTTGCATAAATATATGATAATAACATATGTTTAGTTGAAATAACGAAACAATTATATATAAGAATATAATTGTATATAAAAAATATTATTAAATTTATTACAATTAATCATTCTGATTAATCCCCGATTACCCGATTAATCCATGAATGATGTCTTCGTCAATTAAATCTGATTCCCACTTTTTACGACTACGATTGTGATCAGAAAAACTCAGTGCCTGTTGTCCTGTTGATAGTCCAACATGTTAGGCGAAATGGTGAACACTGTGGACTAAACAAGTCAATGCCTACCCAGAGTTGTTAATTTACTAGGGTCAATTGTGTGACCAAATTACAGTGATGGATTTAAGGGTATTGAATTTAACAATTAACGTTCTTTATTGGCACGAAATAATTGATACGACTAAACTATAGAAATCTTGAAATTTCGGTCTGTTGTGTGAAACTGGCAACTAAAGTCAGGCGATAATGTTAAACAATAAAACTAATTTTTCAGCTTAAAATGCTTAAAACATTAAAATCACAGTTCTGAACATTTCATCATCTTTATACAGTAAAAGTAGTAAGTCTGTGTATGTCTACTTTTTAAACATATAACTTTTGTCCAAAGTATGGATTCATATTTTAGGTCAGGCTAATTTTCCGAACATTTTTTTTCTTGTTATAAAATGTCCAAAATTTAAACTCAAACATAGGTGATAGGTGGCTTACTTTAAATTTAATCAAGATTTAAATTTATTTCAGATTCAAAAATCAACATAAAGTTAAAATAAAAATTAGTTAAAATACAACCAATTAGAGCTCGGATTATTTAATAATAAATCTTCATTTCAATTCGGATTCGCTTTTCACTTATTGTGAAATTCACATAAAATTGTAAATTTAAGGGAGGTGACACGTGCACACCGGGGTGATCGCGGTCCGGTTTGGTTCGGTTTAGATATATATATGCGGTTCAGATTGAGAGCGGGTTGAGTTCTTGTCAACCCGAAACCAATCCACGATCCGCGGTTTTTTAAAGTAGTTGAACCGAAACCGCGAACCACATTTTAGTTTCAATTTAAAATCGGATTGATTTTTGCGGATTATGCAGTTTAACCTGAACCGTGATCCCCGTGCCTTTGAGTGCACACCCGTCAAATTCCCTCATACTATTTAAGAATAGTATGAAATGGAAGATGTGTGTATGAGAATATTTTGGTTAGACCTCAACAAATGATATGGTCATATAAATTAAGAATATGTACATATTAGCTCACAAAGTAAAATTTAAGTAATAAAATAATATTATTAATTAACTTATAAATTATTTTAAAAATAGATAGGACCAATTCACTATAATTTACAAGTGCAACACAATTTCAAAGGAAGATTAAGATGTAACTGTATATTTATTATCGTACTTAAAATTGTATTAAAAGGTAATAATTTTTTTTTTTTGCTTAGCATATAAAGTAATAATCTTGTTCAAACACATGTCTACTTTAATTTGGGGTTGGTGCTGCTTTGGTATTGCAGAGAATTTGTACTAATTTTAGTAAAAAAAAATCAAAGTAATCCAGAGATTGTAGACTGGAGAATATTTCAGCTTTCCCAAAGCGACAAAAATGCCCTTGGGTCTTGAATTTTGATTCTATCTTTGGGCATACCAAGGCCATTCCCAGTACTATAATATTACCCTCTGGCTCTGCACTATAGTTTAACAGTAAAGTTACTGCTCACCAATAAAATATTTCATTTTTTTAATGTTTAGAGTGCCAAACTCCCTTATTTTTCTTTATAAAATAGAGTATAATTTGAATAACCACTTACAATCAACTCGAACTCAACTCGACTCGAATTGATTAATTACGGACTTGAGTTCGAACAAAAAAATTTGATCAATAAAATAATCGAATTTGGTTTTATTTGCTATAAAAACTTAAACTTTAACTTGATAAAAAAAAACTTAACTCGATTCGATTCGTTTACGATCATACTATAAACACAATGATATGCTGCCCCTCAAAGAAAGACCATATTATTGCAATTGATTTATTAATATTTCATTGTTGCAACAATGGAATGGATTCTTATTTCTCCATGACTCCATCTACCACTATGAAACAGGGAGCAACATTTTATATGATTTTTAAAAGAAACATATTCATCTCTCGGTCTCTCTCATTTCTTTACACTTTCTTTTTTAGTACGTCCTTCTTAATTTTTTTATATATCAAAAATAGTAACATTTTATAATATAAAATTCAATCACATTCACTACTTTCCTCCACTATACCTACTTTATACCCACTTTATACATTAAATATTGATTGATCTCACTACTTTACTCATTTATTTTACTTTTTCCTATTAATTTATATTTTTTCTTAACTTTCGTTCTGTCTTCTTAATGTAAAGAATTGAGAGGGACGGAAGGAGTATACCATTAATAACATCATAATAATAAATTATGAACAAAAAGGTACTTTTCAATTAAACTAATAAACCAAGGGAACAAAATGATTTTAAATGACCAGAAAAAATAATCAAAAAATGCAAAAAACCAGAAGACAAGCAAACCACGTGATCTGCCAAAAACTTTCCTGCAATATTTTGGTTGCTTTTTAGACTTCCCCCCCTGTTCTTTCTGATCACATCTCTTCAATCCAATCAGGCAATCACCTCAATTATTTATTTTTTTGTATTTAGCAAAAAAAAAAAATTTATTTTTGGTTAAAAAAATTAATCTTTTTACCATTCTTTTTTTTTTTATTAAAAACCAATAATTTAGCTATACTTGCACAGTCTGTCAGTCTCTAGCTCCATCATCTTTACTTGTAAAGTTCTGGTCTTTTTTGTGTTTCTGAATTCTCTGATACACACACACAAAAAACACACCTATACATACAACATTTACATACATGTTCTTCAAAACTCATAAAGTTTTGATTTTTATCTTGAATGGCTATGCTGAAATGATTAATGTATAGATACATACATATATAAGCACAGCCCACTTGAAAAATCTTGAAAAAACACACACTAGTAGGTGTTTTATACCCAGATCTCTAGGTTCTTGAATTTCAAGATTTTAGTGCTTTTTTTTTAATATTTTCAAGAAAATTCCATTCTTTTCTTGTTTTTGTGTCTTTTGAGCAAATGGGTGGGTCAGGGTTTTAATAAAGATTGCAACTTTATCTTATTTATGGGCTTTTTAGATCACTTGAATTTATAGAAGTTCAAGATTTTAAGCTGTGAAAATAGTGGGGTTTTTTTGGTTGAAGGTGGAATTTTGTTGGATAGGGCTATATAAATTTCTTGAATTGGTATGGATAGTTGTGGAAGTGTTTTTTGGGCTGTTGCATTGCTTGTTTTGACATTGTTGGAGGGATCTATTGCAACACTTTCTCCTTCTGGTGTGAATTATGAAGGTCAGTTGTTATTTTAATATTTTATTTGAATTTACCATTTTTGTTTTTTTTGATATGGGAATGAATGTATGTGTTAATTTGTCATTTATGTTAATGTAGTTGGCAATGTAAGTAGTTTACTATTTTAGGGGAGATGTTACTTTGCGGTTTTGATGGTTTTGTTGGGTTGGAATTGCTGTGAGGAATGAATTGTGGCTGATTAAGGAAGAGTTTAGTTGTTTGCGTAATTGATTAATGTATGTGATGTGCACAATGTGATGCAGTTGTAGCTTTGATGGCGATTAAAAGTGGTTTAGTTGACCCATACAATGTTTTGGAGAATTGGGATATTACTTCCGTGGATCCGTGTAGCTGGAGGATGGTTACTTGCTCTGGCGATGGCTATGTTTCGGCTTTGTGAGTTGCTTTTGATTATTTTCTGCCTGGTTACTTTTTGCTTAGGATTTGTTCTAGAACTTTAATGATTTAAAAAAAATTAATTAGGGATTTTTACAAAACAGTTTCATAAGATCGATGCATGACTAGTTAATTATGTGAAGCTGATAGTTTTGATTAAATTGATTTACGTACTTTGGTCAAAGCGATCTTCAACTTGTTTATGAATGCTTGGTGAACTCTTTGCAGGGGGCTACCTAGTCAGAGTTTGTCTGGAACGTTATCACCAGGGATTGGCAATCTCACCAACTTGCAGTCGGTGTAAGTTACTGATGTATTTTTATACTGGGTCTGATTGCCTAGTTATCTTACAATCCCCCAGTCTTTTAATTTCCCACTTAAATTTGCATTCCATAATTGTTACTTTGTTAGCACTGATGCAAAAGGACCCAATTCAATCTATTTACTTTATATTTTTTTTCATTTGTAGGTTGCTGCAGAATAATGCTATTTCTGGTGTTATACCTTCTGCCATCGGAAAGTTGGAGAAGCTTCAGGCGCTAGATCTTTCCAACAATAAGCTTGGTGGTAACATACCTACTTCATTTGGTGACCTCAGAAACCTTAACTATTTGTAAGTTAAAGAAACTTTATCCACTCCAATGAGTATGCTAATGTGTGTGTGTGTGTGTGTGAAAAGGACCATTATTCGAGTTTATAATAATTCGTCAACATTGTGTTTCTTTGAGCAAGGCAGGCGACTAAATAATAACAGCCTTAGCGGGACAATTCCTGAATCCCTTTCTAAAATTGGAGGGCTCACTCTTGTGTAAGTCCTTTATTCAGACTGATCTAGAAACCTGTTAATAGAACTGGATAGCATTTCTCTTAATATAGGTTGATTATCTAGATTTTAAATTTCTTGCAGGGACTTGTCTTTCAACAATTTCAGTGGCTCCCTACCCAAAATATCTGCCAGAACTTTGAAGTCAGTCCCCTATTCTCTTCATTGTCATACTTGTCACTTTCCATATTAGCTATATTTTCTCTTTTTTTGTCAAATTTCTTATGGTTCCCCTTTGGTTTCAGAATAGTAGGGAATCAAAACCCTCTAAATTGTGGCCTGAGCACAAAAAATAATTGTTCTGTTGTCTATCCGGAGCCTCTTAACTTCCCTCCAGATGGTAAGATGTTTACATTGTTATTATAGTTTGTGCACAGTTTATCAGTCTTACTTTAGTAACCTATTGATGAGATGTGATAATTGTTTTTAGAAAGTTCTGACTCTGGTGGTAAAGGCCACCGTGTGGCTATTGCTATGGGTGCAAGTTTTGGTGCTGCGTTCCTACTCATAGTAATTGTTGGATCCCTCGTTTGGTGGCGATATAGGCACAATAAACAGATTTTCTTTGATGTTAATGGTCAGTTCCTAGTCACTTTTTCATTTATGAAACTAATCTTTGTGTTGAAGTGTTGATAGATAGTGATGCACATTAGCTATTTAAAGGGGTAGCTTCTAGGTTTTGAGTAACCCATTCCAACAGAAAACATGCATAATACGAACTCACCATCAAACACTCATGCATTGTTCCGGGATGGAAGAAAAAAGGAATTACTTAGATATAAGTTATTGAAGTTGTAATATAGATCTAAGCTTAACTGCTCGTACTCAATATGTTATGCACTATGCTATGTTTTTCCACTGACAATGCACACATGCTAAGCTGGGATTTGTTATATCGCAGATCAATATGATCCCGAGGTATGCTTGGGACATTTGAGAAGGTATACCTTCAAGGAACTTCGGACTGCAACTGACCATTTCAACTCGAAGAACATTTTAGGGAGGGGGGGATTTGGAATCGTGTACAAGGGTTGCTTAAGTGATGGGACTATTGTGGCTGTCAAAAGGTTGAAGGACTACAATACTTTTGGAGGTGAAATACAGTTTCAGACAGAAGTTGAATTGATAAGTTCGGCACTACATAGGAATCTTCTTCGTCTATGGGGATTTTGCACAACTGAGAACGAAAGACTTCTTGTTTATCCGTATATGCCAAATGGGAGTGTCGCATCCAGATTGAAAGGTGAGTGCAAGGCTGCTTACTAGTCTTATGTAATGTAAAACCATTGAATGAATCCTGTGCTTTATATATGGTAATGTAGTTTCTCACACTAATGACCGTCATTTCTTTATTTCTCATAAAGGGAACCCAAAATTTACCCTATATCTATCAATTGCAGAAATAGAAATCTTATAAACTAGGTTTTCAATCGCGGAACATCTGGTTCTTAATTTCAAAAAATTACTCGTAATACGTAATATAATCAATTCCAATAAAATTTGGCTGGAAACTTCTCCCACATGCCATTTTATCATCTTTCAGACCATTTTTATTTCCAGCAAGTAAATGCCATAAATCAGAATCATCTCTTACTTCTCTGTAGTAAATCCACTAGTTTACTTACAGTACTGTTCTTTGATAAGTGCAAAGTGCTGTATGACTTTGACAATTATAGGTTTTGGTGAGTGGTACCGAATGCAAAACTGTGTATTTGTTATCGTATCAAAGGTTAATTAATATTGTGAAAACTGCTTTTTTTTCAGATCATGTCCTTGGTAAGCCCGTTTTAGACTGGTCCAGAAGGAAAAGAATAGCACTAGGAACGGCACGAGGGTTGTTGTATTTGCACGAGCAGTGTGATCCTCGAATCATCCATCGCGATGTGAAGGCAGCCAACATCTTGTTGGATGAAGAGTTTGAGGCTGTTGTTGGTGACTTCGGGTTAGCAAAGTTGTTGGACAACCGAGAGTCACATGTGACCACGGCTGTCCGTGGTACTGTCGGCCACATTGCTCCCGAGTATCTATCGACTGGTCAATCGTCTGAAAAAACTGATGTTTTTGGATTTGGGATCTTGCTTCTAGAGTTAGTCACAGGTCAGAAAGCTCTGGACTTTGGAAGGGCAGCAAACCAGAAAGGTGTAATGCTTGATTGGGTATATTTTCTCTCTCACACTCATATATCAGTTGGTGTTTTGATTGAAATTCTTTACGTATTTAGCAATAGAAAAACTTTATTCATTGTAAGATACCTAATTTATTATACGTTTAAGGACATTAAACTTTAGAAGACAATATCTTTCTTTGACCGCTACTCAAAATCTGTATCCCTTTAAGCTTAACGCAATACCTGAAAGTCTTAGACTCGTAGGGGTAGCTGCATGTTTCTTAATTAACCAGGTAATATTGGTAAGATGTTTACTTGTAAATTTGTAATACTCTCTTGGAAAGATGGACTGAAGAAAATTTGTAGCTTAGGAGTTGGGCCTATTATATCACAAATCTTGAATCTAGTTATGTTTATTGTAGTCCAAAAACCGTATATGATACTACAACTATGTACAGGTTAAGAAGCTACATCAGGAGGGAAAGTTAAACCTAATGGTGGATAAAGCTTTGAAGAAAAACTTTGACAGGATCGAGTTGGAAGAAATGATTCAGGTTGCTCTTCTATGTACTCAGTTCACGTCTGCTAATCGCCCAAAAATGTCAGAAGTACTAAGAATGTTGGAGGGTGATGGCTTGGCCGAAAAATGGGAAGCCTCGCAGCAGAGGGCCGAGACACCAAGATACCAAGGAGGATTCGACACTCCTCAGAGATACTCGGATTTAATAGATGAATCCTCACTTGTTGTAGAAGCAATGGAGCTTTCAGGGCCCCGGTGACGTCTCATACTTTACAATCTTTAGATGATATCAGCATTCGAAGTAAGAAATATTTTAGTGGTTGAATGGTAGTGGAAGGTAATATATTCATCTGTATAAAGAGTAAAAATAGAAACAAAGTAAGCAGCTGCTCTGTCATTGACTAGTTGAGTTGCTAAAAACCTTAAGTTGAACTGTTTGTATAAATCTTTTCCTTTAATTTTGAGTAACCAAAAAAAAAGAGTTAACATGGAAGGTTAACACTAACAAGTTGATGCTATGCATTAAACACCACTAAAATTAATCTCATAAATCGTGTAGACTTTTTCTTATTAATAATTTTCAATTTTTGTTTACTATCAATCAATATATATATATATAAAGGAGAATACGCGGGAGGTGAGGTGGCGCCTTTAAAATTGTGTCAATCTATTTTTTCTAATTTTCTAGAATTTTAGAGTTATAAATACTAATAAATAAAAAAATATCTTTTAACATATTAGAAGTAGAATAGGTGTCCGAATTTATAGAGGAGAAGAGTACAAATTCATAAAGAAAACATATAAAGAAAGTTCAAATCCATAAGAAATGGAATTTTAGAGTTTTAAATACTAATAAAAAAAATATAATTTAACATATTAGAAGTAGAATAGGTGTTCAAATTTATAGAGTAGAAGAGTTCAAATTTATAGAAAAAACATATAAAGAAAAGAGTTCAAATCCATAAGAACCGAGGCTATGCGGCTATTATTTTGTTTATGTTCTAACATAACTAGAAGTTGGAAAATTATTCGAATATATATAAAGAGAAGAAGAGTTCACGGAATTAAAAATTATTGTTTTGCTTTATATTCGAAGTTTTTTTCCAGTTTTTCACGTTAATATTTTGTTTTTGATTTTGCAGAAAATCATGCACGAAGAGAACTAATACGAAGAGGAGAAGAGTAGTGTGTCATGGTAAATCAAATTTACCATCAAATTTAATTGTAAGGAGTTTTGCGAGAGAAAAAAATTGACATCAACTCAATTTTGTAAATATTTCTAAATCCTCCAATCTCTTTCTTTCATCTCCTTGATCGGAACTGTCGAGACTATATTGGTAACTCTGCATCATCTCACACCGTTCCTTTGCTTGCAAACTATAGTACTCCTCAAGTTTGAAAGTCACAACTCACAACCAACAGTCCAGCAACCTCTACCTAGAATTAATATTATATTCAAATAATTATATTTTGATTTGATCAAACTTACTCTCTAATTTCTTGTGTAAGGTGTTTGAACTTTTCTGTACATGATCTTTGGTATTCAAAACATAATTAAAATCAATTTTTTTTAGTTTTCTTTTCACAAATATAAATATAATGGATCGAGGAAGTATTTTTGATATAATTAACTAATTTTATTTTAACTTAACGAAAACTTTAACGGGCATTATAAAAAAGATTGAAAGGAAAATTTTATTTATTTATCAAAATTAATATGCACTCTCTTAGTTGCGTTAAGGCAAAAATAATAATTAATTTGTCGATATGAAAGATATGAAAGCGTTAGTTATGAAGTCAGAGCAGGTTTAATCAATCATACAAAGCCGTGTCAAGAAAATTAAATGGAAGATTTAATTAAAAGAATCTTTAAAATGCATCCGAATTTATAGAGGAGTAAAGTCTGAATTCACTAAAAAATCATTAACATATAGAGAAGTAGAGTTCAAATTTATATAAAATCTTTAATATACTAGAAGTATAAAATGTATTCAAATTTATAAAAAAATGGTTACAATTCATTAAAAAAAATCTTTAACGTACTAGAAGTAAAAAATGTATTCGAATTACATAGAAGTGGAACTCAAATCATCAATATATATATATATATATATATATATAAAGGAATGTACACGAAAATTTAGGCGACGTCTCTAAAATCGTCTCGATCTAATTTTTTTTATTATTTTTTTAGAATTTTACGCTTTTAAATATTACTCCCCCCGTCCCAAATTGTTTGAATCTCTGACTTTTTCACGCATTTCAATGTACTCGGTTGAGGTATTTGTAAATAATATTTTTTAAAATTTTTCGATTTGTATAAAAATATAGGATTTATACTTTTATACAAATCAAAAAAATTGAAAAAATATTATTTACAAGTACTTCAATCGAGCGCATTGAAATGCGTGTAAAAAGAAGTGGTTCATCCTTTTTGGGACGGAGGGAGTAATAATTAGATACTTTTTAACATATTACAAGTTCTATCGGAAGTATAATAGGTTTTCGAATTTATGGAATATAAGAGTTCGAATTTATAATAAATTCATATAATGAAAAGTTCTATTGGGAGTAGAATAGGTGTTTGTAAGATATAGTTAAAATTCTATTAGAAGTAAAATAGGACTACGACTTTATATATGTGATTTTTCAATGAGAGAGCGGCTCATTAGAAAGAAGTATGTTAACATGAAAATTAATTTATAAGACAATTATTAATATTAACGAGGGAAGCGTATTTAACGGGAGAACGGCTTATAGGGAAGAATAAATAATTGTTGTAATAAAAAATATCGTTCAACATTTTAGAAGTAGAAAAGATGCTCTAATTTATAAACGAGAACAATTCGAATTTATAGGAAAGAGACATAAATAAAAGTTATATTTGAAGTATAATAGTTGTTCTAATTTATAAAGGAGAATAATTCAAATTTTTTGGTTATACATATAATTAAAAGTTTTATCGAATGTAGAATAGGTCTTTGAATTTATGGAGTAGAAGGATTAGAATTTATAATAAATACATATAATTAAAAGTTATATTGAAAGTTCAATAGAATAGGTGTTTGTAACACATAACCAAAAGTTACATTGAAAGTAAAATAGGAGTGCGAATTTATATATATGTTTTTTCAACAAGAGAGCAGCTAATTAGAAAGGCGTATGCTAACATAAAAATTAATATATAGGATTAATATTCAAAATATTAAATTTGGGATTTCGATTTGAATAAGGAAACCATGTTTTGCAGAAGGACGGCTTATTAAGGAACAATGAATAATTATTGTAATTTTATTGATAAAGATTTTAAAAAAATTAAAAATGCCGCCGCGAAGCGCGGCTTTCTCAACTAGTTTTCTTATAAAATAATAAGAATCAAGTGCATGTACATGCTACATTTGTTAAAATTTGGTTAAAGACACCGGCTACGTTGGCCAAGATTTGACATGTAACATTTGAATTTAGCAAGATTCGAGCAAAAATGTTGGTTACACACTATTTTTTCAATTAAATTATATTTTAAGGAAGTTAATACGTGACAAACGATTGTTTATAATCAACTTTTTACTGTAATATTTCACGGAAAGTGTCTAACAGAGGAATTTGGTGAAAACAAATTCGGGGAGGGTTGCTCGAATTATGGTGGTGGTTGATGACGGTGTGTAGCATAGGTTGAGATGGTTATGGTTTATGATTTGGGGATGGCTGAGATTGTATGTGAGAATTGACCGCAATTAAGATTGAATATCGAATTCACTCATGTTCGCTAGATCGCATCGTGTCATACAACATGCCTACGTACCCTTATTTATAGGGATCCATCCAAACGTAATTCTTGGAGAGCAAGTAACTAATATGGGCTAGGTTGTTGGGCCGCTAACATGCTTTAACTCCACATTAGTATGATATTGTCCGTTCTGGATCATGCCCGCACGGATTTGTTTTTTGGGTCATTCCCAAAAGGTCTCATACTAATGGAGCTAACTGGATGTCTTATTAACTAGTTATTTGCCTCTCCCACAAACGATGTGGGACAACTCCCAACAATCTCCCCCTTCACACATCGGGCTCGACACCTGCCGAATCTGCCACCATTCTGTGTGATCTGGCTCCCCCTAGACCCAATTGGAAATTATATCTTGGGCATCTGGCTCCCTTTAGGCTCATACTAGAAGGCCCACATGCCTCCCCCTTAAGCCCAACCTGAGGTAGCCCACATGCGTCTTCCTAGGCCCATCTAGAAACCCATCTTGAGATTGTTATGGACCGTTATAACCATAGCTCTGATACCACTTGTTCGACCGCTAACAAGCCTTAACTCCACATTAGTATGATATTGTCCGCTCTGGGCCTGGCCCGCACGAATTTGTTTTTTTGGGTCATTCCCAAAAGGCCTCATACTAATGGAGCTAACTGGATGGATTATTAACTAGTTATCTGCCTCTCTCACAAATGATGTGGGACAACTCCCAACATAGGTTTCCTTCTTTAAAAGGCTCAAAGGATCAGGGTCACCGCCTTTAGTACGTCATCATGGGCTTTCACAGTCCAGCTATTTTCTCGAAGCGTGGAGGTTAAGTCATTGATCCGAGATCATCGGAGTCAACGCTCACCTTGAACCACAGAGAAGAATAACTAATTAAAAGACTAACCTTGAGAGTACTAAGGGGCGACGCCCTTCTACCCCCTAGTAGGACGATGCCTACTAGCCTGGATGGGGTATAGTCCTTTTTCAAAGCAGTAAAAGTAGATGTAAAATAGATGTCTTGGGTATGACCCAAGTGTTCAGTGTACTCCATAGGTTCGTTTGGGGAGATTCCCCCATTCTTAAATTCCAAGAGGGCGAGGTTGCTTCCGAAGGACGAGGTTCCTTATCCCGTATAATGCTCATGCAGAGGGTGATTCCCCACCGGTGGGAAAGGTTGCTTCCGGAGAACGAGGTTCCATATCCCGTATAATGCTCCTGCGGAGGGTGATGCTCCACCGGGGGGCGAGGTTGCTTCCGGAGGACGAGGTTCCATATCTCGTATAATGCTCCTGCGGAGGGTGATCGCCCACCGGGGGGGCGAGGTTGCACATTTCTTCTCTGATAATTGTAGCTATCTCTTTGGTAAATAGTCCGCAGGCGAGGCTTCCCACAATTATGAGAGGCTACTTCCAGAAGGTAAGGTCTTTCTAGAGATGAGAGGTCTTTCTAAGTTGATAACCTAGGCTTCATATCATGTCCTTGTATACGTCCCGAGTTATACATTTATTCCCCGATAGTAACAGTTGTCTCCTTGATAGTTAGTTCGTGGGCGACGCATCAGGAAGAGGCGACGCTTTCCATGGATGTGGGCTAGGCCCAATAGATGTATCCTTTTGAGCTTTCGTTCTTTATATGTATGATATGGGTCTGGCCCTACTAATCTTCTTCCTTATGCAACATCTAACCTAGGTCGATTTCAACATGTAGCTTAGGTTGACTCTAGTGAGTGACGTCATTGATTGCGGGGGAGACTGAGAAATTCGGTGGGCAAATTTTGCCCATAACAACTACCCCCAGTTTCTTGCAACATGATTTTTTAAAAGAAACTATGTCTTGATCTCTGAAAAAAAATCCCAAAGGCGAGGCTTACCCAAAGTGTCACTCCCTGCTATTGATGTATTTCCTTCTTGACCTGAGATTCCCCAAAATGCTAAATCTTAAGGCGACACTTCACGTTTTCATTCTTTCTCACTTATATTTCATACTAAACTGTTGTTGGTGTTGCTCTAAAATAAATATTTCGACGAGAGTTGAATTTGATATTTAAGCTTTTTCTAGCGGTTCCTTCAACAAATCACCAAGGTAAACATCCTACATGCCTTATTCGGTAGGAGGCGTATCCCTCTCAGGTAGGCGATGTCTTCTATAGAGTTGATAAGTCTACGGGTATGTGATAAGCCTTTTGATATGAATCATCTTTGAGAAGGTAAATGGAAGTCGATGTCTATCTGAACATGTTCTTGAGTTACTCTATATAGGCTTCGTCTGCTTTTTCTCCTCATTTTCTTCAAAGTATTCTAAAACTTTCCAATGTTGAGGTAGGTATAGGCGAGGTCCCCTAAGAGGGCGACGCTGATAGGGATGAGAAACTGATTTGGAGAAGCCTTAAGTAATAGGTTGTGCATGTAATGAAGATGAGCCTATCCTAATAAGGTTGATTCATGTGATGATATTCTTCATGGCCCTAACCCAAGAAGACGATGTTGATTACACCAATGAGAGAAGCCGTTGGAGATATAGTCTCGTCCCAAACAATGATTTTACTAATGTTGATTGCTTGACCTTGACCTTTGGTGGGAGAGGTTGAAGTGAGAGGTGTCATTGAGATGCGAGACCTTTGATATCTTCATTCTTCCATTAATAATATTTCTGTGTGTAGCCTAGTCCTTTTGGAGGATGCCTCTTGTTGAGATCCTAGAGGGTGAGGACACAAATAGAAGGAGATAAATTTTGTAGTATCTGAGGCTAGTGGCCTATGTTGTTGATAGGTGGGGGGCCTTTGTTGATAAAGAGGCACAAGTCATCATCTTCAATATCTCACTATATATAGTCTTCAATTAACAAGTGTAACACATATTCTGAACATGGCCCTGAGCGAGATTGCTACCGTAGAAGGCGAGGACATCTTCTGAATCCTTCAAATTGAAGTCTGCACATTATCTTTAAAATATATTCTTCTTCAAAAACTTTGATAATCAGGAGAGGTTGGTGATAATTAGGAGTGCAGTCACATTTTCTTGATCTTTTGAATAGTGATAGTCCTGTCTATTTCTGAGCAAGCTTGGTAGTTGGTATCCCTTCAATTTTCTTCTAACGTAGGATCACTATTGGTGGCCTATGCTGAAAGATCACCCTAGATGGACCTTCCAAGAAAAACCACCCCAAGGGCCTTCAAAGACAATCACCCCTTATGGCCTTCTTACTACAAATATTTTTTTTGTAAGCGTCGTCCTCCGGGAAGACGTCGCCTACCTGATACTTAAAAAAATTAAAATTGACAAAACTGACCTTCACGCATTCATATACTTAGGATATGCTCCCACACAAAACAGTGTCGCCTTTCAAAAATTTCTTCTTTCAGTTGTAGAGGCGACGTCTCCAGATAAAGCGAGGCCTGTTGGGGTATAATAACTACCCCCAGTTCCTTGCAATAATTGTTTATAAAAGGAACTAGAGTTAATGATTCTGAAATCTTCACCTGCATAGAAAGCCTCACCTAGTTTGAAGCATATATATATATATATATATATATATATATATATATTCCCAGAGTTACTTATATATGTATGACATTCCCAGGGTTACAACACAATTCAACCTGAATGTACGTAAGAGAAATCCTGTCCCCTTCTCCAACCATTCCTACCAGTTCAACAATCCCTGCCCCTCCTCCTCCAGGAGCAGATAAACAAGAAAGAAGGAAGAAACGGGATGGGGCGAGGTTCCAAAAGGTCCTCTGAAGAAGAATAAAACTGTGGCAACGGATGGTGAACCCCCTTTACAGCTCGTATCCGCCACCTTTGGCTCCCATGCTGCAAGCAATTATTCAGATGATGATGCGAGACTGTGGATGAACAGAAATAACACTGATGCCGAGTTTGCCTTTAAGATGGTCCTGGGTGAGGCTTTTTATCATGGTCTCAATGTTCTTTTAGAAAAAAATGTCATTATTACTGACCAGGACAAGACTGTTAAAAAGTGGAAAGGCGAGACTTCCTCCTATAAATCTCAGTTGGTCGAAGTCCAGAAAAAACTTGATGAAGTACAGGCGGGGAAAGACGAGGTTGAGAAAGCACAAGCGGCCCTTAAAAAACTTTCTGTCGAATCCAAGACAATGGGCGAGGCTCTTAAATGTATAAACGTCATGCTGGAAAAGGAATTGAACGAACTTAAGGCGAGTACTCAGAAGGAGTTGAGTGATGCTTACAACATCGGCTTCCTAGGCTACCTTCAAAACTTCCTTGCATGTGATCCTGATTATGACTGGTCAGTACACTTCGCCCCTTCAACTCCTGGCTATATGGTCACATTTAAAGATGATAATGTCAAGACTTAATTGCACTGTGATGGCCCCAATTATAATATTTTTGCATGAAAATGGCTCAATTATAAAACTAGCCACTTGCATAGCTGAACTATATTTTTTAAAGCATTTTAATGATTCCCGTCAACTGAGCCTAACGACGTTACACTTTTGTTAATAAACTAAGGGTTATTTAGGTAAAATTGGCATGAAATTAATATATACCCTCAATTACTAAAGTAATACAAGTCAATACACCTCCCCCCATCTCCTTCTCAATAAACAAACCGTATTTCCCCCTTTCCCCTCGGTTCAACTTACAGTGGGGAAACAAATGAAATTGTCATGCCAAACTGCTAGTGAACTGGAGTGAGTTACCTGAAAGAATCAACGAGAGTGTGGAAAGGACTACGCTAACAACATTTGTGGATGAGGTAAGTGATGATCTCCGATGTAGGGAGCCTTTCTTGGGGACCAAACAATATCCTCTTGAGGTGGCTGATGAAAAAGAGATAGCAGTGGATAGAGAAAGCAAATCTGATGCCGGTGAGGATAAAAAAATAGTCAGATGATGTTGCAAGTGAAGTAGAAACTTACATGGATGCCCTTGCTACCATGAAGCCAGAAATGGAGACATACACTGAATTCAGATTCAGATATGATATTGGCTTTGCGGATATGGAAAATCAGGGGACAGATTGTTATGTAAATGAAGAACTGCTTCAAGTTCAATCTTCATATTCTCCTTCAACTCGAAACTAAAATGGATCAGAAGATGGGAACGATTCAGTTAAAAATGGGTCATCTAGTTTTACATATTCTGATACTGGAAGCACTGCAGCTGAGAATGTGCCAGTAGATGTCCTTGTTGCAGCTAAAGTGTCACCATCTACTAAGTTTTGTGAAATGAGGTTACTGTTATGTCTATGGAAAAACATTCCTCAACTGAGGAACTTTTAGAGGCTCTGGATTATCAACGGGAGCACAAACAGTTAAAATATTCTCCAACCATGATGAACTAGACACCAAATCTATCAAAATTGAAAAAAAATAGCAGAAGTCGGGGCAATAATATACCTTGAACATCTAGACACTCTAGTGTTCCTTCAGAAACAAAAGTTGATACAGAGACAAAAAAGTCCGCTGCATTCAGTTATTGAGATAAACAATGTTGATCATTCAGACACTGAAATGGTTAGCTATGTTCCTGTATCGAGTTCGCAACCTATTGAAGCCAATGTGTTTTCATCTTCTTCAATTTACTATGTCCAAAGTACAGAATCAGTTTTTTTTAGGGAAAATAATTTGCACGAGCATTCTGGTGATGCTTCGCCTGTATCACACATCACTTCGCCTGTATAATTTTGGAAGGTGAATCTGTCACGTCGACGATAAACTCTTCTTATCCAACTACCAAAGCTGGAATACTAAATGGAAATCGGCCTATGAAGCTTCCGCTGCCTCGTAGTCCTCTTATTTAAGTTGTTGTTGCTCATGACAAGAGCATGGTAGTAGTTGGTTTTTCCCACTGAATTAAATGAATGTGATTTTTGAAAATTCTTGTTTCATAAGTCTATGGACCTATATGCAGTTGAGGAAGGTGACAGAATGGTCTCGGCCTGAGGTACTGAAGGTAGAAGAAACAGACAATCTGTTGGACCAAATTCGCGCCAAGGTAAAAGAGATGTGACAATTGGGGATATATATATACACACATATGTATCAAACAGCCGTTGAAACTGAAATGGACTATTATACCCTTAAACAGTGTAACGTCGTTAGGCTTAGTTGACGGAAGTCATTAAAATGCTTTAAAAAAAATAGTTCAGCTATGGAAGTGACTAGTTTTATAATAGAGCCATTTTCGTGCAAAAATATTATAGTTGGGGCCATCATAGTGCAATTAAGTCTAATGTCAAAACCATTGAGGAAGCGAATGAGGATCTTCGCAAGAAAATTGAGTCTGAATTAGAGAGCAACCGCTGCGGATGAGGCGAAGAAAGAGTTGGTTGGAGGTAACACGGAGGTTGATAGTAGAGAGGCAACTTCACCCTCCAACACTATTGCTACCTGACTTTATGATCTTTTTATAATTACGAACACTATTGGAGTGCGAGCCCTCCATTAATGGTTGCGCTAGTTGTATATTTAACTTTGATGTTCTAACTTATTGGGAATGCGCACCCCCTTTTGATAGTGTCGCCCTTGTGTAATTTACCTTGAATTTCTATTTTATCTGTTTGATGTCGTGATTTTTATCTTGAAGCTGAACCTCGCCTAAGTATACTGATAACAAGAGGCCATAATCTCGCCCTCGATAATACTTAATACCGATATTTCGAGGTCATACCCTCGCCCCTTAACGATACTTGGAATTATTAAGGCATAACCTAAAACGAAACACATATCACTTCGATAAGAGAACATAAGAATGCAGACCTCACCTACACAATGTTGGAGTACCATCGCCTTTTATCAAGGCGAGTTTATCTTCGAACCCACAAATGATCTTCATATTAAACCTTTATTATGTACCAATTTCTCAAATATATTTATCGAAGATTCCCGCTTCATGTGTTTAGTGGACTTACGCTTCCTGAGGAAGTCATATTCCTACGCACCTTCTTCCATGAAGGAAGGACTCCAAACTGCTCCATGCGTTTATTGGACTTACGTACGCTTCTCGAGGAAGTCACATTCCTACGCATTTTCTTCCATGAAGGACTCCAAGCTGCTCCATGCGTTTAGTGGACTTACGCTTCCTGAGGAAGTCGTATTCCTACGCATCTTCTTCCATGAAAGAAGGACTCCAAACTGCTTCATGCGTTTAGTGGACTTACGCTTCCTGAGGAAGTCGTATTCCTACGCATCTTCTTCCATGAAGGAAGGACTCCAAGCTGCTCCATGCGTTTAGTAGAATTACGCCTCCTGAGGAAATCGTATTCCTACGCACCTTTTTCAATCAAGGAAGGACTCCAAGCTGCTCCATGCGTTTAGTGGACTTACGCTTCCTGAGGAGTCGTATTCCTACGCATCTTCTTCCATGAAAGAAAGACTCCAAACTGTTTCATACGTTTAGTGGACTTACGCTTCCTGAGGAAGTCGTATTCCTACGCATCTTCTTCCATGAAGGAAGCACTCCAAGTTGCTCCATGCGTTTAGTAGAATTACGCTTCCTGAGGAAGTCGTATTCCTACGCACCTTTTTCAATCAAGGAAGGACTCCAAGCTGCTCCATGCGTTTAATAGACTTACGCTTCCTGAGGAAGTCGTATTCCTACGCATCTTCTAAGTGCGCTTCCCGAAAGTACGGATAAGCACCCCAGAAGTATGGATTTACCAAGGTATTGTAAGAGATAGATTTCAAGCTCCGTGCGTTTAGTGGACTTACGCTTCTTGAGGAAGTCGTATTCCTACGCACCTTCTTCCATGAGGGAAGGACTCCAAGATGCTCCATGCGTTTAGTGGACTTACGCTTCCTGAGGAAGTCGTATTCCTACGCATCTTCTTCCATGAAGGAAGGACTACAAGCTGCTCTATGCGTTTAGTGGACTTACGCTTCCTGGGGAAGTCGTATTGCTACGCATCTTCTGCTGAGGGGTCTTTCAAAGATAGTCTTCTTGATAACCAAATCTCGGGGGGGGGGGGGGGGGAGACAACCACAAAATCTAGGATCACCTTGAAAGGCCTTCACAACAAGATCAATCCTAAAAGCCTCGGTTTTTAGAGCAAAATTACCCCTAAGGGCCTTCAAAGCAAGATTACCCCGAAAGAATTCACAACAAACTAAGGCCTAAGGGAGGTAGACATCTTCCAAAGTAGACTAAGGGAGACCCTCCTAAAAGGGGGGGACATACTCTAGAGCAATCCATGAATATAATATATTTAAAGAACGAATTTCGAGCAGATACAACCACAAATCTAAGAATGTGCAATGCTACGAATGAATATATGATGCAAATGAATACAAGACCAGATGGAACCGGGATGGAGTATCTCAAATAGAGGTGTCTCACTTAGAAGTAGATGTTGGAGTTGCTGTTGATCTTCCAGCGGGCGACGCTGGTTGCCGACACCAAGCCGAGGCTTCTCTCTGATGGGTAGATGGAGTTCTTCGATCTTCAACCAATCCCTCCAATTTTGACAATGTTCCCTTAACCTCTCCCTCTTAACCGTGTCCACACAAATAGCCATGTTCTGCATCATGTCTTCAATATAGAAGATCTAGTTCAAAAACCTTGTGTTGCTCTTGATTGGGCGATTAGCCTCCGCAAAGCATCCATATTCATGTATCTGAAACCGGGGAGCATAAGAGTTCCACCAACCAGTCCTTGTGGCTGAGGTATAGGTCCTTGTTGCGGAGGCGTAGGCCCTCGTTGCTGAAGTATAGGTCTCTGCTGCTGCGGAGTAGGTTCCCGTTGCTGAGGCATATGCTCCCGCTGCTGAAGTATAGGTCCCCGATGCTGCGGAGTAGGTTCCCGTTGCTGAGGCGTAGGCTCCCGCTACTGGTGTCCTCCATCTTTGGGGGAGGAACTGGTTATCTCTCAGATCCCAAGTGTCTCTCAGATCTGGTTGTCTTGGTGGTGGTAGAGGTATATCTGTGTGGGAACCACAACCTCATCTACGTGATTACCTTCATCAACTAGTTCTTTGGTATGTTGCGACATCCTTCCTCCAAAGATGTCAAAAAGCCCCTCCTTCTAGCGTCGATTGTTAACGGAGGAATTTGGTGATAACAAATTCGGGGAGGGTTTCTGGAATTGTGGTGGTTGATGACGATGTGTAGCATAGGTTGAGAGGGTTAGGGTTTATGATTTGGGGATGGCTGGAATTGTATGTGAGAATTGGCCGTGATTAAGATTGAATATCGAATTCACTCATGTTCGCTAACTCGCATCGTGTCATATAATGTGCCTACCTACCCTTATTTATAGGGATCAAGCCAAACGTAGTTCTTGGAGAGCAAGTAACCTATATAAGCTAGGTTTCCTTCTTTAAAAGGCCCAAAGGCTCGAAGTGTGGCGATTAAGTCATTGATCCGAGATCATCGGAGTCAACGCTCACCTTGAACCACAGAGAAGAATAACTAATTAAAAGAATAGCCTTGAGTGTACTAAGGGGCGACGCCCTTCTACCCCCTAGTAGGGCGATGCCTACTAGCCTTGATGGGGTCTAGTCCTCTTCTAAAGCAGTAAAAGTAGATGTAAAATAGATGGCTTGAGTATGACCCAAGTGTTCAGTGTACTCCATATGTTCGTTTGGGGAGATTCCCTCGTCCTTAAATTCCAAGAGGGCGAGGTTGCTTCCGAAGGCCGAGGTTCCCTATCCCGTATAATGCTCCTGCGGAGGGAGATGCCCCACCGGTGGGCGAGGTTGCTTCCGGAGGACGAGGTTCCATATCACGTATAATGCTCCTACGGAGGATGATGCTCCACCGGAGGGTGAGGTTGCTTCCGGATGACGAGGTTCCATATCCCGTATAATGCTCTTGCGGAGGTGATCGTCCACCGGGGGGCGAGGTTACTTCCGGAGGACGAGGTTCCATATCCTGTATAATGCTCTTGCGGAGGGTGATCATCCACCGGGGAGCGAGGTTACTTCCGGAGGACGAGGTTCCCTATCATGTATAATGCTCATGCGGAGGGTGATTCCCCACCCGGGGGAGAGGTTACACATTTCTTCTCTGATAATTGTACTTATATCTTTGGTAAATAGTCCGCAGGCGAGGATTCCCACAATTATGAGAGGCTACTTGCAGAAGGTAAGGTCTTTATAGAGATGAGAGACTTTTCTAAGCTGATAACCTAGGCTTCCCTATCTTGCATAATGCTTCACATAAGGCGATGTTCTTCATAGGTGGGCGATGTTGTCCTTGTATACGTCCCGAGTTATACATTTCTTCCCCGATAGTAACAGTTGTCTCATTGCTAGTTAGTTCTGGGCGACGCATTAGGAAGAGGCGACGCTTCTCATGGATGTGGGCTAGGCCCAATAGATGTATCCTCTTGAGCTTTCCTTCTTTATATGTATGATATGGGTCTGGTCCTACTGGTCTTCTTCCTTTTGCAAAATCTAACCTATGTCGATTTCAACATTTAGCCTAAGTTGACTCCAGTGAGTAACGTTATTGATTGCGGGGAGGCCGAGAAATGCGGTGGACTAATTTTGTCAATAACAGACAATTTTTTTCCAGAAATTGTGGGCAGATGACTGACGTCGCCCTCCTACATTCACAAAATTTTCAGTATTAGTCCAAAATTTATAACGAAAAGATGGTTGTGTCAACTGTTAGAAACCAGTACCGGTATTATAATAAGTTTAAGAAAAACCTACTTTGTTAACTATTTAAGGGGAAAACATATTTGTTAAATGGCATTTCATTCAGGGGTCCTGGTCTCTGATAATTGATTGTCAGGACCGTTTATCTAACAATCAATTTTTTAATCGTTGGATTGAGATTTTAATGATCAGGATTAAACCAAATTTTTTAGTCTATCCGCTATAATTTTCCGCGGAGTCCTAGGTGTCCGCGGTAAATTACCGCGCAGTGGTGTTTTGGCTTACTAACCTCCGCGCTTCTTTTCCACGGAGGGCTTGTACCGATAACTAAGTTAAACCTAATCACACCTTAAAAACTAATATCTTTACTTTTAATTATTTTAATTGTTCTTCTCTTAATTTTAATTATATTAATTGTTCTTTCTCTAAAAAAATATTTTAGTTTTTCTTAATTGTTTACCTACATTAGCTACCCAGCCTACCCTATAAGCCATTTTTAATATTTTTAAATTTACATTTTCAATACACTAAAATAATCACATGAACAATTCTATAAATAATTTAAAATTGAAAGCTTAAAAAACATATTATGTTTTTCATAATTTTAACTAAATGATAAGAAGTATACTAAAATATATATACTGGTTGTGAAAATATTGTATTAGCATATCAAATTTTTTTGAATAATATGATCATGTATATAAAATTTCTATATACTTGAAATAAAATTTTAAACTATCTGCTATAATTTTATTAAGAAAAATTATTTTATAGTTAATTTTTGTAGAATTAGTTAGTTTGTTTTTATAGCTCTTTTATAGCAAGAAAAACGGTAAAATTATAATTGTAAAAATTATAACTATTTGAAAAAAGTTATAATTAGATTATTTCATTTAATTCACTAAGCTTTAATTTTACAGTTTTTCTTACTATAAAAAGAACTATATAAAAAAAGCAAACTAATTCTATAAAAAATAATTATAAAATAATTTTTCTTACAATAATTTTTCTTAATAAATAATAGCGGATAGTCTAAAATTTTATTTCAAGTATATAGAAATTTTATATACATGATCATATTATTCAAAAAAAATTGATATACTAATACAATATTTTCACAACCAGTCTATATATTTTAGTATACTTCTTGTCATTTAGTTAAAAATATGAAAAACATAATATGTTTTTTTAAGCTTTCAATTTTAAATTATTTATAAAATTGTTCATGTGATTATTTTAGTGTATTAAAAATGTAAATTTAAAAACATTAAAGATGACTTATAGGGTAGCTAATGTGGGTAAACAATTAAGAAAAAATAAAATACCTTTTAGGGAAAGAACAATTAATATAATTAAAATTAAGAGAAGAACAATTAAAATAATTAAAAGTAAAGATATTAGTTTTTAAGGTGTGATTAGGTTTAGCTTAATTATCGGTACAAGCCAATCCGTGAAAAAGAAGCGCCGAGGTTAGTAAGCCAAAACATCACTCCACGGTAATTTACCGTGGACAGCTAGGGTTCCGCGGAAAATTATAACGGATAAATTAAAAAATTTATTTTAATCCTAATCGTTAAAATCTTGATTCAACGGTTAAAAAACTGATCGTTAAATAAACGATCCTCACAGAGGACCCTGGACCCTTCATTCAGTAGACTTAGAACTTTCTGTAGCACTTGTGAGGCTAAAGTGGGCCACCTGTGTAGGTCTTCTCTGAAGCATCCATGCTGGCCGACAAAGAAATGATATGTTGAATGTCAGACAATTACCATGCACCAATAATTTGACATTCTTGTTGTGGGCCGGCTCATATGGTCCATCACTCTGGCCCAGTTGAATCATTACAATTTATTACTCCAGTACATATTGAACTTTTATGAAAAATCTTAAGCTGCATCTTCGCTTATAATAATACAGTAAGAAAATATATATTATAAAGATATAAATATAAAAGAATAAATAAAAAATATTACTTGTATATTTCTCATTTTATTCTTCTCCTTTTTCAGTCTTTTATTTCTTTTTCAGCATTATTATTCCAGACTAGATAAACTTAACCTCCATACTTGTTTTGAGTTCTAAAAGTTCAAGACATTCTATCCTCGGATACAAACATAATTCCAAATTATTTTATGTATTCAATTATCATCCTATCGTTAAATTAAAGTTACAAAAAATGCACAGAAATGACTTAATTTCCCGTAATTTTTTTTAAAATATGCAGTAATTTGTACTCATATATACTTTTGTTGAGAAACCAAGTAGTCCAAATAAATCTTATATTATATTTCAATACTTCCCCTCAGTAGAAAACTCATTCATATTTATAACCACCTACAATAGTAAATAACATATTTATCATCTTTTTATAAGAAAAACATATTCTTAAGTCAATCAATAAATCAATCACACACCTGACAAAAAAAAATCAATCAAACAAAATATTATCTTCCTATATTTTTTTTTTTCAGGATCAATTTCAATTACCAATCTACCATCATTAAAAATATACGTTAATCCTAATTTGTATGAGTTTTCTCTATGAGATATTGGTAAGAATGTTCTATAACTTCAAATTTCAATATTAAGTTTTTATTTTGACTTATTCATATTCTATATATTTTTTAGGCTTGAAGTTACTGGATATGATGGTCCTAACAATGATGCCTGATATGAAATGATATTGTGAATTTTAGGATGGTTAAAAATGTTATGCATTTTTAATTTTTATTTTTATTGGTGTTATGTTCAGATGCTAGACTACTTTTATTACATTGTCATCTATTTAAATTGTATTTCTTTAATTCTGTATTTCCATAAAATTTTGTCGACATAATTTTTCAAGTACATTCTTCTATAATAAGTGATGACATTACACATCTCGATAACAATTTTCAGTTTATGTTCCAAACAAATATTGTATATTAAAATAAATATTATTGTAAATTACTAATAATGTAATTTATATAAGAAAAAAATATAGAACAAAATGAGAGAAAAAAATCTCGGTGCGAAGCACGGGTAAAATACTAGTCTTATATTATATTTCAATACTTCCCCTCAGTAGAAAACTCATTTTTGAGTCGAAAAATGGATCACCGACGCCCATCTTTTGAACATTATTTTACCTTCATGCAAGAAGTCGAACTCGTGACTACCACCTACCAAAATTGAGCAACCCCGAAATAGATCTTTTATTATATTTCAATAATTTGATAGTGTTACTAGTCTTGTACTACTTGAATAAAGGTCTTGGTGGGCCGGTCAGCATAGATAACAAAATGGCAATGGGGACTAATTGAAGCCCTAAACGGCTGAAGCCCAAAATGAAACAGCTCCAAACCAAAAAAGATGCGGCCACAAGTTGAGTGGCCTGACGGAAACCAAAAAATAATTATTAAATGAGTTAATTAGATGTGGATTAGATTAGAGATAATGGGAATGATGTTCCTAAGTTGTATGATTAAGATAATAAACATTTCCAAATCTGTCTCTTCATGTAGCATTATATAAATCAAGTTTCTCCCAAAACGGCTACGAGAATCCTGACCTATTTTGACCGATCCAACACTTGTTATTTTGTGACCCACCTCATGTGCTTGCCTTTTGGTTAATTTGTATTTATGCAAGTTGGAAAATATTTTAGGTTAAGATAGTGGTATATCATGTTGCGGTGTTTATTTATGTGCACATTCCATTTATAGCTTGTACATCCGATAATTTATACACGACACGAAAATTTAGTATTTGTGTTTGTATTTTTAGTAAATGATCGAGATTTAGTGTCGATTTTGTATTTATCTTTTAAGTACATGACATGACACAAAATAAATAAATATATATATTTATATTGACATTAGATATTTTAATATTTACATAAAATAAATTAATATTTATTATATGGTTTTACATAATTTTATAATATTATTTGAAAATATGATGTAAATACATATTTTTAATACAAATATGTAACATTTTAACTAAAAATCTCTGGTGTATATTGACATTGGTGAGTTAACTCCCATGATAGTATAAGGCCTTAATTATGGTTTTTGGACTCAAGAATGCAGGTGTCATATATCAAAGGTTAGTGAACAAGATTTTTAAACATCTCATTGGCAAGACCATAGAGGGGTTTACGTGGATGACAAGTTAGTCAAAAGTCTCGATAAGGCCGATCACATACAGCACCTTCGAGAGGTATTTGAAGTGCCCAGACACCATAAAATGATGTTGAATCATGTCAAGTGCGCCTTTGGCGTAGGATCAAGCAAGTTTTTGGGTCTGATGACCTCTAAACGAGAAATTGAAGCTAACCCCGACAAAATTAAAACAATTGTGGATATGGAACCATCGCACTCTATTAAAGATGTTCAGAAACTCACTGGGAGAGTGGCAACATTAAGAAGGTTCATCGCCAAGTCAGGGAAAAAGTGTATACCCTTCTTCAAAGCATTGAAGAACATGAAATTTTTTGAGTGAACAACAGAAAGCCAAGAAGCCTTTGAGGCCTTGAAAAAATATATGATTGAAGCACCATTGTTGGCAAAACAAAAACCTGGAGAAACGCTCTATCTATACTTAGCAGTTTCAAACACCGCCTTGGGAGCTGTTTTGGTGAAGGAAAAATCAAAGGTTTAGAAACCCATCTACTATGTGAGCAAAATTCTGCACGGAGCAGAAGTAAACTACTCTCTGATAGAAAAGTTCGTTTTAGCCTTGATCATGGCCTCAAGAAAATTACGTCCGTACTTTCAGGCGCATAAGATAGAAGTCTTGACTGAACAACCATTAAGAAACATCCTGCATAGTCCTAAGGTCAGAGGAAGACTGATCAAATGAGAGATTGAGTTGGGAGAGTTCGACATCAAATATAAGCCTCGAACGGCCATTAAAGCACAGGCACTTGCTGACTTCATGGTTGAATGTACCATCGACAACCAAGAAGTCGGGGGGGGGGGGGGGGGCAGGAAGTAGTACCCTTGGAGGGCAACGAGGCTGGAAAGCAAGAGCAAGAGATGGTATCCAAGGAATATTGGGTACTCTATTTTGATGGGGCATCAAAAAAAAATCAAGCGGAGCAGGTTTAGTGTTACAAAGTCCCGATGGATTTCTCATTGAGTATGCACTAAAGTTGGACTTTCCGACAACAAACAATGAAGCTGAGTATGAAGCCCTAATAGCCGGCTTAGGTTTGGCTGTGGCCTTGAGAGTTAATACTCTCAAAGTTCGTGGAGACTCGAGATTGGTAGTCTCATAAGTGAATGGAGAATTTGAGGCTAAGGATGAAACCATGGCCAAATATCTGAAGCTTGTGAAAGCCATCATGACCCAGTTTGAATCCTATATGGAACACATCCCTAAAGAAGAAAACATGAAGGTCGATGCCTTGTCTAAATTTGCTTCTTCTGAGATAGAGAACTATGCCGGAAGTGTATACTTCCAAGTCTTGAAGACCCCGGGCATCAATGGAAAACTAATAGCACCTATTGTCATATGTGGCTTTTGGATAGACCCCATTAAGGCTCATTTTGAAACCGGTTGGTTACCAAATAATGCCTTGGAGGCACAAAAGTTGACAGTGAGAGCATTGAGGTATGCCTTGATCGAAAGGATCTTATACAAGAAGTCTTTTGTCATTCCTTACTTGAAGTGTCTACGACCCCAGGAGGCGGAGTTAGCCTTGAAAGAAGTTCATGAGGGAATTTGTGGGCAACACTTGGGGGGCAGGGGCCTTGCTCATAAAATCACCCGTCTAGGCTTCTACTGGCCAGATATGCTTGCTAATGCGAAAGATTATGTGAAGAAGTGCGAACGGTGTCAAATGCATGTACCTGTGGTTAGGAAACCGCCCGAGATGTTAACATCAGTTAACTCACCAATCCCGTTTGCCATATGGGGCATGGAAATACTTGGGCCATTTCAAGTGTCAAGTGCACAAATGAAGTTCTTGATAGTGGCAATTGACTACTTCACTAAGTGGATTGAGGCTAGACCTCTAGCCAAGATAACCACCAAACAAGTATTGCAATTTCTATGAGAAAGTGTAATGTGTCGATATGGAATCCCACGAATCCTGGTCACGGACAATGGGAAGCAGATTGACAATGAAGATTTCAAGAAGTATTGTAAGGAGAACAACATTGAGTTACGATTCACATCAGTTGCTCATCCTCAAGCAAACGGACAAGACGAGGTGGCCAACCGAATCAAGGCCGAGCAAAACCGAACCGAAACCGAAAAATCGATCTGAACCGAAATATTTCGGTTCGGTTTGGATTGAGTTTTTTTTGAAGATTTCAGTTATTTCGGTTTTTCGGATTAAACCAAAATAAATTCGGTTCGGTTTTCAGAATTATGGTTCGGTTAAAAACCGAAAAACAGAAATATTTTTATATTTTTTTTAAAATTATATATATATTAGCTTAAAACCTGTGCGATGCACAGATTGTTTGTAATAATTGTTACTATTATGTTTTAATAGGTATTAAAATAAATAAGTAAGGATTTGTCCATGATATTTTTGAAAAGGAAAGTATTTTAGTACGGAAAAATAGAAAAAGTAACATGTTTTAGTTGAAAAAGTGTAATTCTCTGTATTTTTTTTAGAAAAAGCGGGAATTTTGTTTGAAAAAACCATGTATTTTAGTTGAAAAGGTAATTGATTATAAATGATGTTACTATTTAATAATAATTAATAATATTTTAAAAAAATGCTTTTAAATTTCGGGTTTTTTATAAACCGAATTATTTCGGTTTTCGGTTCGGTTTTAGTAAAACTTCGATTCGGTTTCACAAAATCGATATTTCGGATTTTCGGTTTTTCTAATTCGGTTCGGTTTTTAACCGAATTAACCGAATGATCCGCCCTATCCTAGATGGACTCAATAAGAGAGTTGAACGCTCAAGAAACACTTGGGTGGACGAGTTGCTCTCTATACTTTGGGCTTGCAAGGTTACTACTGAAGCAACTAGGGGTGAGCGCGGGCCGGATCGGTTCGGTTTTAGGTTAAAACCGAAACCGAAACCAAAACCGCATATCCTCGGTTTTTAAAATCGAAAACCGAAACCGCAACCGAAACCGTCGGTTCGGTTTTGGTTTTAAAATGATCGGATCTGTTACAATCGGTTCAGTTTCGGTTTTAAAACCGCCTCAAATAAACATAACAAAATAAATAAAATGACTTCGAATTTTTAAGCTTGCAAAGTTACAAATTATTTTTTCGTCCAAAATAAACATACAAAGTTTTCATAATAAATTATTTAAGTCTAACATGATCCGAGAATAATGAAAATTTAACATGATCTTCAAAAAAAAAATTTGAAATGTATATAAGACAATGTTAGAAATTCAAAAATGTCGAGTCTATCTCTATCTGAAGTCTTTGTATAAGTAAATAGTTTTTTCAGGAAAGCCACGAAAAATCGTCACATCCAAATATAAAGCAACATATAAAACACCTAGATATAGAAGTTTATTAAACTACATTTATTAATCAACTATTACAAATTAAAACTTCAAAAAGAAGAACAAAACAATATAATTATTAAAAGGAATATCAGGATCTTTATTAATCTACTCCCATTACTCATAAAAATTGGTCTAGTAGAATATATAATATATTTATTTCTTTATTTTTATTAATCGGATCGGTTCAGTTTTTTTCGGTTTGGTTTGGACCTAAAACCGAAACCTCAAGAACGGTTCGGTTTTTTAATTTTCGGTTTCAACTCGATTTCGGTTTTTTATGGTCCGGTTTTTATCGGTTTCGGTTCGGTTTCGGTTTTAATTCAGTTTTTTGCTCACCCCTAGAAGCAACTCCATTCCTGTTATTCTATGGGGCAAAAGCCGTGGTACTAGTGGAGATTACTCATACCTCCCCAGGAGTAGGGGCCTTTGAGCCTGAATCGAACGAAGAAGGTATGAGGTTGGCTCTTGATCTAATTGATGAAGTCAGAGATCGTGGAACCTACAAAGCGAGCATCTTTCTAATACAAGAGGGTTAAAGAAAGGTTCTTTCGTCAAGGAGACTTGGTTCTCAGAAAGATTGAAGCATACGGGGTTGGACAGAAAGGAAAATTAGCCCCTAATTAGGAAGGGCCCTACAAAGTCAAGAATGTGTTTGCACGAGGCTCGTATAAGCTAGAAACCCTCGAAGAGCATGAGGTGCCAAGGACTTGGCATGCCTCAAACTTAAAAGTTTATTATGTTTAGTGCATCCTAAAATGATCTACTCGCTAGTATGAGAAGTAGAAATAAGGTTCGATGAAATTATGAGTTTCCTAGAAAGCAGATGAAGGGTTGAACCCATTTTGATTGGTAGAAACATCCTCAAAGATTTGCCAAGACAAACTACAAATGAATGCAAAAGAAAGCATACAAAATATGCATGTCAATTGCACAAATAGAGTTGAATACAATGAACCCCGAAGGGTGAATGTTGCTAATAAACATAGAAAAGAAAGCCTAAGATGTTTATTGTTAATTAACGAAAATTTCAAGCTCAGGAGAAGTTTGATATGATAGACTTGAGAATGAATCACTACGAGTGGAACCATCAGTAAGAACTCGTAAGGGTGAAGGGTTGAAACCCCAGAAACCTAAGACATTCAGTCCAAACCCCAACATTCGATATGCTCAATGAAAGGCTTGAAGCCAAAACAAGACGGTATAAGACATAAAAGGCTTATGCAAATGTCAAGTTAGACTCGAATAAGGCAAAATCATCGTAAATGTGTAGGTCACTCCACACTTTACACCAAGACGATACTCATGAAACACTAGTATATATTAAAATCCCCAAAAAAGGGTAGTAAGTCCCAGGTAAGGGATAAAAAGATCCCAAGTCTCGAAAAAGACTGGTATAACTTCTATGAAATCCTAGTGCATTATCATAGAAGTTGGGGGGGGGGGGCAAATGATATGGGTTAAAAATAATCCTAAAGACATAATTAATATTGCATTAATTAAACCTAGCTGGTTCATAAACAAGGCCCATTAATAAGGCCTGAAACTCTAATTAAATATTAATTTCGTAATTAATATTTGAGCTAGAAGTACAACCTGTATTAGGAGACGTCCAATACAAGCTTGTTCTAATACAAGTGGGCTTGTTTCAATACAAGTCCGTTATGATATGGAAACAACTCCTACAAGGAAGGATCTAGAATTAATCCTTATCCTCCGTCAAGGATAAGACTTATTCTTCAAGGAAGTGATAATACTTATCCACCGTCAAGGATAAGATTTATCCTTCAAGAATATTAATATTTATACATTAGGCTTCTAAACGCCTATATAAAGGGTCTGACCCCTCATCTCAGAACTACGTTTTTGGACATCACTTCATACGTCGTCCACTACGTTTTAGACTTCATCCTCGAATAAGGACGTACAAGTCACTACGTCCTTAGTGTGCCCCTGCCGTCATAGCCCCGAGGGCAACACCAAGAACTACGTTTTATTGGCTTGATTCTATAAACACTAGAGATACGTAGGTATCTTGTTAGTACCGAGTTAGTCCCCGACAACAAGAGCAACCATTAAAATTTGAAGCTCACAAACCCTAGCATTAATTATATCCTAGTTTTTATTACATAACCGGTTGTTTACAGATCTAGAGAATAAATCATCATGGATATATAAAAATCTCCCGTGTACATTGACATCATGGCTAGTAAGTTTTATGCAATAAGAATTATGGCCTCAGATAGTGTCTTGACCTTTTTTCTTCATTACTAGTTTATATTTATGTTTTTTAGGAGTTGATACTTAATTTTTATGTTGGCTAACATATGTTATTTTGCGATTTTTTCACTTTTCTATCACTCGATATTTATGTCTAGCACTAAGTCAGGGTTTCACGAAAACAATATTTTTACTCTCGGTAGGGGTTTGATGTATGTACATTTTATCATCTGCGATATATACCGGTATGTTTGATTTGATTTAAACAAAATCTATACCCCAAAATCTTTATAACTTTGTAAGAGGTTTTAGGTCTTTGTTGGTAAAATAAATGACTAATAATTTTAAGAGAGTAAAGATCTTGAGATTACTTTCGGAAATTTATCTGAAATAACATAATAAACTTACCTAATTTATGCAATTGTGTATGCAATTTCATTAAAAAGATATATTTTGTTTTCTTAACACATAATATACATATAAATATAGTACACCTGTTTGTATATAGATGCCACATATTATTTTCATAATAGTTTTTTTTTGACAAATTTAAAGCAAATTTCATTAACGAGAAAGGAACTTCACTGGGACAAACCCCCAACCGGTAATGCAATCAGGTTGAAAAACAAATAAATGAGCTAAATAATTAGCCGCTTTGTTTCCAGATCGCTTAACATATAGAATAAAAATATTCTTTAAACAGAAAATGATTATAATAGTTTTCCGAGAAATCTAACCTACATCATTCCTAAAACCACTAGAATCACAATCAATTCCGGTTGTAGTCCAATGTTCAGAGAACTTTCAGTTGCACCAACTGAAATTGAAGGGATACATGCCCTTATAATATAAACAATCTTCCATTGTGAAAGGTGAACTTTTGCAATTTTCACCACCGATCCAGCCTCGATGCAAGCTTTCCAGATCCCTCAAAACACCAATTGAATCATTCACATAGACAAAATAACAAACCAAAAGTAACAAAACCATATCAAACACTCCAAAAGAGAACAAACAAACACCCAAAATATTGGGTACAACAACAATTCTTACAAACAAGGATGATTTTTGAAGGAAATACGAATTATGGTGATTAGATAAAAGAAAGGAATACGAAAGTGAACTTGTGAAAAGAAAGAAAGTTTTATTAATGAAGAAAAGGAATAAATCTATGAAGGCGACTAGTTAGGATCGTGAGTCGACTCTACTCTGATTGAGAGAGAAGAAGTGATATATTTGACTTAAGAGAGAATTGGTGTTATGTGATCAAGAATGTAAGTACATGTTCATATTAGTTTTAGTTCAATTAACTCGATAAATTTTCTGAGATAATTTCAAAAAATGTATTCTCTCTTTATAAAATACACAAAACTATGATTTTAAAATGATAGAACTATAGAAGTAATTGATAGACAATTTAGAAACAATATATGGTGTTCACGACATGGAATCATAATCGACCTCACACGGAAGCTAAAACATACTTTGTGCTTGTCTAAAGCCAAAGCAAATGAGATAATAAAATTTATCAACGAAACGGTGCTTTATAAGGACGCATTCTGGAAAGCACCCAACATAAATATATATCTTTAACAAAACAAATCCATGACAAACCGGACATATTCTCTCTCAATACTCTAAACAAATGCTCAAATGCATAAGTGTGTTTTTCTCAAAATCTATGCACTCGTGTTATTGGGGCCGTGATTGTTTTTAAGACTTGTCGATATTTTATACACGAATTTGGGCTCTGCTTTTAAAATTCCCATCGTTAGTTACAAAGAGGTATTGAAATTTTTATTAAATCTTAGCTAATATAAAAATATTGACGATATTTCATATTATCTTGATTATTTTGAAACTCCGGTTCTAACATCGTCTTCCATCACTACATACGTAAGTATATGTATTTTTTCGACTCTTAAAAAATTTATGTTTCGGTTCCATATATCATTGTCAATCATTACACATGTTCCGATTCCTAGAGAGTGTTTATATACCAAATTAATAAATTATCAAATTCCAATTCCTAAAAAGAATTTATATATCGAATTATTGAATACATAAATAACATTTTGTACCGTTTAAGAGAGAGTATATAATTATGAAATTCGCATGGACTTGAACATTTGATAGACTTATTTTAAGCCTATGGCGGTATGGCCTATACGGTAAAATTTTGATAAATTAATAACCTCGATTAATTAATATTTTTTTGGAATTCCAACTCGGACATTTTAATATAAATTAATAATTCGTTAAATTTATAAGATAATATATCTTTATTAAAGGATATGAGTCACATATGATATATAAATTAATAATTACATATTATATCAAAATTATAGATATTTATTCTATCATGCACTTTATAATAAGACTTCAATGTAACTTGTTTTCTTTTGAAATTGATGTCTTATTGTACTTCATCTTGAATTTTTCTTTTGCATTATGGAGCTCGCGTACTATGTTCATATTGCAAGAGTATATTACGTAATGTAATTAGGTTTAGTAATATTTATGAATGTACTTAATTTATTTAAATTCATGTATTTATAATTTAATTAAATTCATGAATCTATTCAATTTACTTGAATTCAAAAATATTTTTTACTCAAATTTATGATTTTTTTTGAGTATTCATCGATGAAATCACAATAAATAAGTTATTAATATATTGACAAATTAATAAATTATTAATTTATCAATTAATTAATATTTCAATTAATTAATAATTTTTTTCTAATTTCAAGGGTATTAATTTATCGAAGTTTTAATGTATATAGTTTAAATTTAAACTTCGTGTACAAGAAAATATAATTCCAATACTTATTGAGATCTATATATCTTACTGCTCGTAAGTTTATATAGATTTTACTCAAAAAGGAAAAGAAAAAGAAATTGCCGCCTAAAGGAGAAAAAGTAAAAAAAAATAATAATAATAAAGACAGAGAAGCATACGCGAACGATAATATTGTATATTTTACCGGTCTTCACATATACTTTTTAACAAGTAATCCATTCAAAATGCACCAAGAAAGAACCCTAATTATCTTGTAATAGTTTAGTTTAGAGATTGATTACTTTTGCAATTAATTAACCTTTTAAATCTAGGTAAAATGTTCTTTTAGGGCGACATGAGACTTTTTAGGGTTCTAATTAACGTGGCCTAATACTCGACAAGTTAGGTGAATAGAAGTCAACTAAGCAATAGTTTTCAATTAATTACTTTCTCTAATTAACAGCTTAGAAAGGAAGTATAAATTCGATTAAGATGATGATTGTAACGCGTTAACCTTACAGTCATAGCCACGTTACAGTTTTTGACTACGATTAGTAATCAAGAAAATTAGCAAAAGCAATGCACCATTTGAGGCTGCGCGCGGCTGATTTTATGATCTTATTTGAATTAGCGGATAATTAATTTAAACATACTTATGATAACTTTTGATTCTTTTTCGTATTAATAAATTAGAATTAGAATTGCACAATTTGTGTTTTATACAAGTCAAAAGAAAAATAGGATTAGAATTGCACGATTTGTGTTTTATATAAGTCATACAAAAATTTGTAATGATTAATAAGTACGAAAGTAAACAAATTAAAGTATTTGTTCAAGTTCGCTAGCTTATAATCTCGTCCAATATCGTATTAAAATTTGTAATAAGTAAAGCAGTAAACAAATCAAAGTATTCGTTCGAGTTTGCTAGCTAACCTCGTCTGTAACAACCCGATTTTTCGGACTATTAAATCTAAATACAAAATCTAAATAAAGTACTATACAATAACAATTACAGACGGAAGCGTGACCAAAAATTTTATTACAAAGCTAATTATTACAAAAGCACAACTAACGATGATCCAAAAGTCAATCTATTCTGAACCTAAGATCCTCGGTTTCCAAAGCTATCCCACTTGAGTTACACCGAACCTGAAAATTGTAAGGAATGAGTCATACAGCCCAGCAAGAAACCAATCGATCCAACTAGTCGGGCAAATAACATATATATACAAAACAGAATACAATATTTGATACGGTACGATATATGAAACAAATAACTTTCGATACACATTCATATTCTTATTCGATAGATACGATACGACACCACGTAACAACAATAACCTGAAACCCACAATTCATGCCACGACCACTACAACCCGGTGATAACGGTCCTAAATTTTCAGAAAACTATCACTACAACCCGGTGATAACGGTCCTTATTCTTATTCGATATTTTCACAAACCATGGCACAAATCCGAATCTCAAGACTATTGCTTACACATAACACATACATAGTATCACATATCACTTTAAAATATAATCACTTGCCCAAATTTATATAATCAAACATATACATATAACACATAATTTCGAAAATACTAGATAAATCAATCGAAACTTACCTCGACATCTAAAACCTTGAACGTCTCAATGATTTCAATCTGACCAGAACCGTATTTTGTCTTTTTGACCCTTTAAACAACATTTTCTTGAAAAACTTAAACCACAAAAGTTGTGGAGAACGAAAAGACCTTTCTGAAAAGATATGACTAATCAGAATCGGACTTATGACGAATCGGGAATTAAATAAAATGTCTGCTGAATTTAAACAGAAACAGAAAAACAAGATCTGGACATGTTTTGTAATTTTAAGAACTGTTTGAGGCAAAATCTGGAAAAACACTATGAAATATATGTTGTAGGAAATTGAAAGAGCTTTCTGAAAAGTTCAGAATCATCACATTCTGACTTACGATGAATTAAATACGAATTTTACAAGACTGCTGAATTGTATGTATAAAAGCCCTACGAATTTTGATATAAAAAACGGAGAAAAAGAATAAGATGTTTATATAACGATACAAAACCCTAACTCCGAACCTACAACTTAACTGTATCCAAATTTGATCCAAACTTTAGGCCCATTGGACTAATTTAATTTTAAATCCTATTTTTTTTCAAATTTTAGTCCTTTTTTATATTTTCTAATATTATTATTATTCTAAAAATTACGGATATTACATCGTCCAACATCATATCAAACACGAGTTGAAACAATATTTTCTATTCGATGATCTGAACTAAACAAATCGAATTTTAAAGATGTATAACCCGAGTTTGCTCGAGTTCAGTTCGAGTTTGTTTTTGGACATGATCTTTATTTATTAATGTATAAATGGTTTTTTTTCAGAAAAGCATGTTTCTTCTTACGTATGATTCTACATACATTGATGCAGTCTATGTATACATACATATATGCTTGCGGCTTGCATGTAATTTCTAGCAATGCAGGGCAGAGAGGAAGTTTTAGAAGGAACTCCACAAATAGAAAACGTTTTTATACTTTTCTTGTATAAAAAAAATTATCTTCACATATTAGATTGCTAACAGACGTTTGTCGGTAGACAAATCTTCTCCAGTATCAATGGACTTTAGTGCATGCATACGTTGCAACAGTGTATTTTCTAACATTTTTCTACAGATATATACAACAGCATAGAGATTAGGAAATTATCTGAACACATCACGGAATATTTCACAAAGTTCCGGAAGTTTGAGAATAGTTGTTCGGTGCAGATGAAGAAATTCAACAAAAAATATAAATGTCAGAATTCATTCCTCTTAGATAATATAAAATTAAGATAATACTTAGTGGACTGAGCGGACAAGGAGTATCTTTAAAGATCGAGTACTAAAATACATAGTTATGAAAAATAAATTTAACTTTCTAAAATATCTGGATTTTTCAAATTTATGAATTTTATTTTATGAGTTTAGCTGGTACTTCAACCTACACAGGCGGACCACCGAACTGATTAAGCGAAAATCGGTTAATTATTTGTTTTTTCAGAAAAACGGTCAAAAATCGGCTGAAACGGTCAAAAATCGGATTATTCGGCCAAAAATCGGGTTAATTATTAAAATATAGTAAAAAATAGTTAGAATTAAAAAATAAAATAAAAATTTAAAAGGTAGAAACTTAATTAAACAATAGGAAAAAAAATTTATTTTTGTATATATAATTATAATTTTAGATGCCTAAATCGCAAATTCTCTTAATTTTTCCTCTTAAATTGATCTATAATTGAAAAGTTAAATCTTCAAATTTTTATTTATTACAATTATATAACATTTTAAACATATTTGCATAAATATATGATAATAAGACATGTTTAGTTGAAATAACGAAACAATTATATATATGAATATAATTGTATATAAAAATATATTAAATTTATTCCGATTAATCACTCCGATTAATCTCCGATTACCCGATTAATTCTCGGACGGTGCCTTCACTGATTAATTCTGATTATCGTTTTTTACAACACTGACACATACATACTTGATTCTTAATTTTGGAAGGAAAAACATACTTTTTAACTTCGATAATATTGTATAGTACTCTTGAACCTTGATTAAGTAATAATTAATATAAAAAAATCAGTCCCAACATACAGTATATTTTGATTCCGAAATTATTTATTTAAAGAGATTTAATTCTTTGCGAGTTTGTCAAATTTCTTACTTGCAAATCTAAAAGAATATAACGCATTCACCCCCGGTAACTATTTTATTATATTTTAAAATTCCACGTTCTTGGTATCTAACAAAATAATGCGTAAATGGCGCGTAATATTAAAGTATCAAATTTAGTTATCATTAAATTCGGGTTCGATTCCTCCTAACTACGTAGTTATGTAAGATTTATTTGCTTTAAATTTTTTAGCTTCACCCAGGTTCGATTCTTTACAACTACATAATTATACAAGATTTATTTATTTACTTTAATTCGCGGTACTAAAGTATCAAAATACCAAATTTGATTATCACTAAATCCGGGTTCGATTCCCCAACAACGTAGTTATACAAGATTTATTTGCTTTAAATTCTTTAGCTTCACCCAGACTTCGATTCCTTACAACTACGTAATTATACAAAATTTAATTATTTACTTTAATTTCATTATCCTTTACAACTACGTAATTATACAAGATTTATTTATTTACTTTAATTTCATTAGCTTATTTCCTTTAATTTTATTAGTTTCATCCAGAGAATTGTCTATAATTACATAATTAAATATTATTTATTTATTATATATTTAAATCATTCAATTCTAGTATATTCTTTTAACAATATTTATTAATCATTTATCAATATTAATATTTTAATATCGACTCATGATAAGCCCGTATTTGGCACGGGTTATCGATTAGTATTTTTTAAATTATAAATTACTTGTAACTATATTTTTACCCCTTAATTAAGTGCGTGTATGGGATATCACCAAAAAGTTGACTTATAGCTTAAAATGAGTAAGTGTCATTTAAGTAATAAGTTGATGAATTCTTATAAGTTATACGGGTGTTTGGATAAATTTACTTATAAGTTAGTGAAGAATTTGCTAAATTAAATTTGAAAAATAATTTTTAAATATAATGATTTCAACACTTGTATTTTAAATTAAAAAAATATTTAAAAACACAAATGTAAAAATATAAAATATTAGAAAAATAAAGAAATCAAAGAATAAGTTGATAAGTTAAGTAAAATGTTGGTGATTTCTAACATTGAACCTATCAATTTATAAGTTACTAGCTTATAGCCCGTGCGATACACGGTTACTTAAATTTTATTTACAATTATTCTGTTTATAATTATATTTTTATTATCCATGCAACACACGATTGTTTTTTAAATATTTATAATTATATTTATTTATGAATATTTTAATATTTAAAAGTTATTAGTTTACATGATTAAATTATTGTTAAAAAAGATTTAGCCAAAAAAATTATAGTTAAAAATTTGATATTTATTATATTTTACACGCTAAACTATTCTAAAACTAAAAAGAGAATAAAGTGACGAAATTTAATGTTGAGAATTATATTCGATTTAGGAAATCTACTTATATGTAATTTAGATTATTAGAATACCCTTTATTAACCAAATACAGTTTTTAATGTTAAATCTAACGGTTTTCACCTATCTATTTAACATTAAACGATTTTTATTATTTTGGTTTTAAATGAGTTTTCTTATTTAATTACAACTATTTTTATGTTTTGACTTTTTAGAAAATCCAATCCTAATATAATATTTTTTAACTTATATCATTTTTAAATAATAACTTCTTTTTATATGATATAATCTTGATCATCTATTTTTAAAAGTATTGGATCTAACGGTTGAGAATGTTTTGGCGGTATTTAGAAACAAACTACCATGATAACATCATTAATTTTTCTTAATATTTATAATTTTTTTAATTTTTAATTTTAGAAACAAACTATCATGATAACATCATTAAATAATGAAAGCTTCCTTATAAATTTGGATCACTCAATCCATAATCGTTGGATCTTTCAAATTAAATTGTTGAAAAATGTTAGATATAACAGTAAAATTATCATGTAGATTGATCTAAGGTTTGAATCTACCAACAACATATTAAAATGTATAGTTTTTTTTTAAATCACCATTTACGTATAATACTTTATTATAAAACAAAATCACCATTTACGTATAATTTATTATACGTATAATCCATTATACTTTATATTAAAATTATCATGTATCCATGAGTTCTTATAAAACAAAATCACCATTTACGTATAATTTATTATTTAATAATAAATAATATTTGATTAGTTATGATCTAAAACTTAATAAAATAGGATTAAAAATATGCACAATTTTATAAAATTTTATCCTCGTATTATTATATTATTTGTTGATTTGAATTTTTCTTAGATTGATTTTAATTTTTGAACATAGATTTCTAAATTTAAAATAGTTAGAAAAAAGTAATTAAATTGGTGTTAAAATAATGATTACATAATAATTATTATTAGAATTTAAATATTCACTTTACTAATTTGGGCTTTATCTTGTGTTTTAAAAATCAGATTTTGACGATTTTATACCCCACATGAAGATAACTAAATTATATTTAATTAAATTATGGTTTAACAATTTTTATCTAACTGGAATTGTCCATAGAATAGAAAAGAAAGTCACGAATTTTTTACATGGAGAATTCTATTCAATATAGAAAACTTATTTATATTTGGTATATTTGGTTTAAATTATCAAAATAAACCTTTTAGAATTTAAATATAATCCTATTATTAATAAAATATACATTTTAAATATTTGATCTAACGATTTTCATTTATATCTAATGGTCCTTATTAATTTGGTTGTCTACGACCAAAATTTTGGATAAAATCCCTATTATGATTATTATATATAAAGATTTAATATAATAAGGATATCAAGTATATACTAATATAAGTATCTTAGTAACTACTTTTACTTTTAATGTTTCGGTTTTATTTACAGTGTATATAAAATTTTAAAATACATTATTACTTAAAAATTATTAAACATAATAAAAATTATGTTATGATTATATAAAATTTTATTCTCATATTATTATATTCTTTATCGATTTGAATTTGTTCTTAATTAATTTTGATACTTTTTTGAAAAAAACATAAAATTTCCCTATATTTAGAAGAATTAGTGGAAAAATAAATAAATTGGTGATACAATAATAAAAAAATATTTATTAAAGTTTAGATACACACTTTACTATTTGGGTTCGAATTAAATTAAGAGAAGCACTAAATAGCATACACCCCGATGTCGTACCCTATGCCACATATTAGCTTTTAATATGATTATATGCACCAAGTAACAGATTACAACTTGTGCTCCCTCCGTCCCACCCAATTGTTAATATTTAGGTGGGGCACAGAGATTAAGAAAGATAAAGAAAAGAGAAGAAAAAGTGGGTAAGTTAAAGAGTTTTATAAATTGAATTTTGACGATTTTACAACCCATGCGAAACTAACGAAATTATCTTTAATTTAATGATGGTTTAATAATTATTATCTAACTTGACCAGTTGACCTACTCATAAAATAAACTGAAAAGAAAATATGGTTAAGAAGTTTTACATAAAAAATTCAATTCAATATAGAAAATCAATTCATAATTGGTTTAAATTATCAAAGCACACTTCTTAGTATTTAAATATAATCCTACCGTTAATCAAATACACATTTTAATATAAGTATTATATTCAAAATTATCAGAAAAGAAAAGTATTTAAATTTATTCATGTACGGGGCTTCTCCTAAGTAGGGTCCACGTGTATCATTGTAATCGATATGAATTGTTATCTTGATATTTGGTTTAACAATTATTATCTAACCGGAACTATACATAAATTCAAGAGAAAAGATATTTAAGAATTTTTTACATAGAAAAATTTTAAATTATCAAAATAAACTTTTTAGTATTTAAATATAATTCTATTATTAATCAGATACACTTTTTAATATTAGATCTAACAATTCTCATCGATCTATTTAAGATCTAACTATAATTATTAATTTGGTCGTAATCGTACACGGACGATCGATTTTAATTTTTTCTTAAATTGGTTTTAATATTTTATTGAAATAAACATAGAATTTATAAATTTAAAAGAATTAGGGGAAAAAAATTAAATTGGTGCTACAATAATAAAAATATATTTATTAAAATTTATATAAAAACTTTATTGTTTGGGCTCTATCTTGAGTTTTAGACAACAGATTTTAACGATTTTACATCCCACGCGAAACTTACAAAATTATATTTAATTTAATGATGGTTTAATAATTATTATCTAATTTGAACTATCCATAAACTAAAGAGAAAAGATAATTACGAATTTTTACATAAATATTTCTATTCAATATAGAAAACCTATTTATAATTGGTTTAAATTATCAAAATACATATTTTAGTATTTAAATACTATCATATTAATAATTAAATACAATTTTTAATCTTATATTTGATGGTCATCATCGATTTATAGTTTTATAATCCAACGGATCGTATATTTTGGTAGTACAGTGACCAACCAAAGTTTTGGATAAGATCTCTCTTACGCTTATTATATATGAGGAGTTAATAAGTTATCAAATAAGCTGAGTACACAAACCCCCATAAGCTCTTATCAACTTATAATGCAAGCTCTTATCAACTTATAATGCATAAGTAAGGGGGCCAAAAAGGCCCTAAGTTTCTAGATAAATAAAGCTAGGGTTTGGGAAAACCGGGCCCCACAGAAATTGAAATTGGCTTAACACTTGCAAAGAAGGCCACTCTCTGGAATTGAATTTATTTGGCAGGGGTACTGAAAATGTTGATGAATTATTATTTCTTTTATTTGAATCGTCCCATTTATATTCAGCTTTTACCTGTCAAAAATTTTCAACAAAATCAATCAATCAATCAGTAGTCACTTATGCTTGCTCAATTACATTCAAGGCCAATCCGGTAATTTCATCTTTTTTAACCCTCCGATCAGTCACCGGCCGTTATCAAAGTCATAATAGTACCTTGTTCTTTGATACACTTTATTAATTTATTTCAAGATTTTCCTTTTTCATATAGAAAACCTAAAATGGAGAACTCCAAAAGTGCTTTGATTCTTTTTTAACTTCAAAAAAATAAATAATTATTACATTTTAATTATTCAAATACATTTGTCCTTGCTAGTAGTTTTAAATATTTTGTATGTACTCAAACAATTGAACATTTTATTATAGATAGGCCAAAGTCCAGACGTACGAAATCTCGAAAATATTGCCGAGTTCAATACTTGTATACGTGTCAATCAATTAAATTGATTTAACCGAATATGAACAAATTTATTTCCGTGACATGCAGTATAGCTGTGTGCATGCTCATTCTCGTAGAGTCATAGTTACGTATTAATTATGAAGTAATTGAGAGTGTGACAAAATTAATAAATATAGATTAAAGAAAAAGGAAAATGAAGGAAATTAATTAAGAAGAAAAGGGAAAGGCAAGATATAAATAAAAATATAATAGTAGAAATGGAATGAACTTTTTTTCTATGTAAGCTAGCTATAGCCCATGACTGAATGACTGAAAAGTTATATATGTTATTGTTCTTGAGCATCTCCTGCTTCTTCTTGTCTGTTCCTTCCTCCAATCCAAAACCATGAATTATCTCATATATTTCATCAGCACTTAGCTTAAACGCACAAATTATCACACAGTTTTCGATATTTTAAACAAATATCGTATTTGTTGTCAATCTTGTACGATATAGACAAAATCTCGTATAATTTACGAAATTTTATATAAATACGTTTATACAGAGGCTAGGCTAGCTAGCTAGCTGGTGCAAGGAGAGAATGGATGGGTTGTACGGTCACCATAATGATAATTATGTGGACAAAGTGCTGATGTCACCGGAAAACATGTTGATGCCATCATCGGAATACCAGAGTTTGCTTTCTTCGAACCGGTTTCCAGTTTACGGATCGGATGAGCTGTTTTCTGCTGCTTCGGCTATATCAGAAGCTGCTTCGATTACTCGTAGAAGTAGCGTTGGACAAAGTGATCAGCATCGTCGTAGTTATCATCAAGGAGAAGATGCTAATAACGATCCTTGTTTAATTAAGGCCAAGATTTTTTCGCATCCGTCGTATCCGAAATTGCTTCATGCTTACATCGAATGTCAAAAGGTGTTTATTTTAGCCGTAATCCTGCTTTAAGTCATTGGTTAATTACGGATCCAATTAAAACGAGATTACTAATTTCTTAGAATCTTAAAATTTTGTAACCATTAATTGTTGATTGCATGTTATTTTTTGTGTTTGTACTTTTTTGGCGGCCTATAGACATTTTTAATAAAGTTTGTCTTGTCTTTTTCGAAATATTTCATTTCAAGGTCGGAGCTCCACCAGAAATAGCAGCTTTGTTAGATGAAATCCGGAGAGAAAACGATGTTCATAACAAGCATGCTGCTGCTTCTACTTGCGTTGGAGCCGATCCGGAGCTCGACGAGTTCATGGTAACAAGAATATTTGTGCTTTCAATTAAGATTATCAAATTTCTTAGTTTTGTTACGCAATTATGTTGTTGTTGTTGTACCATGTTAAATAACCAACTCTCCGTGACACGATAGTCTTAAAACACGTATACGATGTGTACTTATGCAGGAAACCTACTGTGACATATTGATCAAGTACAAATCTGATCTTTCAAGGCCTTTCAGTGAAGCCAGCACTTTCTTAAGTAATATGGAAACTCAACTCGGCGATATCATCAACAAAGGTAAACAATTTAATTGCTTCTACATATTCACTCCAATCCTTCTTCTTAATGTCTGGTTAAATAATTTAATTGTTTCGTATTTGTTCTTGGCGCAAGATAGCATGCTAGTTTGCGCATTTTAGTATCGACAAGTTTTTTTCGTTCAATGTAGGTCTGGAATTAGTGCTCTAGGTATTGCCTGAGTTCTTGTGTTTCCGAAAAGAATGTGGTCTGCATATAACTTGAAAATGACAAAAATTTGACTGTCCCGACATGCGAGTATTTAGTGTAAATACAGACCGGAAGATGTACTCCATGAACCCTAGAAGGGAAAAGTGACTCTTTTGTGCATGGTCCGACTTAATGAAATGCAGACATTTTCTGATCAATCTACCTGCAGTTTATATATACATCAAAACATATGTTTATGTACTTGTATAGCTTTATATGTATTATATTTCTTCATTAGGCCATTTATTATTTGTACATAAAAGACTAAAACTAAAATACGAACATATATAAATATGTACGTGGAGTGACGGAACCATGATTTCTAATACTTTGAGTTTAATATACTTAATAATAAAATCTGTACTGATTTTTAAAGATGAGTTGAGGGCTTTAAATATGCGTTTGTATTGATTTTTGAAAATGTTTAACAAATCAAGTCTCGGAGAGATTTTTACACAAAATTTTCAAGTTCAACCGAAACTTCAGTTCGGTCTACCTTATAAACAAACAAGCTTAAACAAGTAATTGTTTTTGTTCATGGAAAACTGAACTTGGAACTTGGAAGTAAACCCATAAAATATACTGTATAAGAGATTTTGATTTGACATTTCAATGTGGAGATCCTGGTATATATTTATTTTAAAATAGTAGCTTCTTTAATAGACAAAAGTGTGGTGAGTATCTGTTCAAGCTAATATAAAATAGTACTCCTATGAGCTAGAAGGTACTAAGTATGGTTGTATATTTGTTATGTGATGATGACGTGGTATCGTAAGAGTATATGTATCAATGAAAAAAAATAGTTATTCGTTAGATGGATTGACGAATTGACGGAATTTAGTTATACAGCGGTGCTTTTTTAGTCCGTCAATAAAATTGAACTCCGTCAATTCGTTAGTTACTCCATCAAAAATTGATGGAGTAATTGATGGATTGATGGTCATCAATTTGATTGATAGATCAAAAAACATTGTTGCATTGATAAAACTCCATCAATTCATTGATTCGTTAGACGGATTAACTACTTTGATTTGTACTGCTGCATAAAAAATAGCAAAATAGTTAATTTTATTTGCATAGTAATAAACTTCATCAAGTAAATTGACGAATTAACGGATTGAAGGCAGGAAATGGGTGCGGATGCTCTAATCTTAAGCCTTGATATCATAATTTGTTAGCAAGAGTTCAAGTAAAACCGAAACCGAAACTGCAACCACAATCGAAACAATTAGTAAATACTATAATCTTTAATCCCATTTCAGGCTCAGAAATCAATATTAGTTGTACTTTGCGCCTGACTAATCCTGAATATTCAGTGAAAATTTTATTATGAAATATTACAACCCCAACAAAATTAAAATATTGGTTCCGCCAGCAGTTCCGTGAACATACACGCATACACCAAATAGTCTTATGAATGACCAGTGTTGTTGGACTCAGATTTTACAATCTCATTTGGGTTCTTCTAGAGAGAAAGTAGTTGTGTGTTAAGTTTGGTTTCCTGCTCTCACCATCCCTTTGCACAGTTCAACCCTCTTACTGAGATTTGCTTTCGAGATGTTTGAAAATCCAGTAGTACTGTTTCTGAATGGCTATGACTTATGAGAAGTGTTCCTTTTAAATATGTCAAATATATGACTTATGAGCTAGTACTAGTATATAGTAATAATTTTCGATCTAATTGTTACTATTAATTATTGATGTTGAATAATTCTTGTGTAATTTTCAACCTAGTGACTGCATTCTGCAGTTCAACTTATCGATCATTATTTTCTTCTTGATTATATTCTTCTTGATCATAAAAAGTCTCGGAGCTTCTTGCTATACTTAATAGTTTACTTGATTATATGACTCTGGCTATTGTCAAGTAACAAGTACAGTGAAGATTTGTTGTTTTGCTTTGTTTGCATGCTCAACTTAGTATTCTATTATGAATCTATATCGCATTAAAGCTGCTTCAATTATACAATTCAAAATCTGAAGTAGTTGAGGACCTGAGGTGATGAATAAAGCAGCCATGATTCCTAGTCAGTGAAGTTTAGTTATGGTTGGCAACTAATGTTGTTAATTGCTTCTAAGTACAAATTAACTTTTCTAATTAAGGTTACTTTTGATCTCTTTTCCAAACTTTGTGCTTCTTGTTTAGCACTTGATTAATTTCGTAAATAAAGGTACTAATTCTGAATCCAAAGATTCTTAGACAAAATAGCAGATGTCCACTTGGGTACAATATTGAGCATATAGTCATGTGGAAAGTCTGCGATTAGATCTTAATTACCTGTATGTTCTAGTTTGATCAACTTTGTGGTCTGTCTTTGTTTGCTATTAGTGTCTTAGTTTTCATTATCCTCATCTTCATCATTATTTCAGCCGAAACCCAGTAATGTTTTTATCAAAAAAAATCTTACCAAATGTTTTGAAATGATCATAAAGCAAAAGATGCACTAGGATATGATATTATACATGTTTGCTTATAACTCCCTTGGGGAGCAGGGTCGGCTCTAAAGTTTACGAGGCCTTCGTCAAAATCAGTTTTTTGGGCTTAATCGTGTATACACGCAAAGTATCTTGAAAATTCATATAAAAAAGATTAGATATTTTTGGGATCCTATATAACCAGGTCACCCCTGCTCGGTATTGTATCAGTAGCCGGCCATATCGTTCTGGACATGTAATTAGGTTACTAGAGCTAGCTCTCTAAAACTACACTATAAGCATATTACGATTATACCATACATATGGATTGTTGTTTCAAATTGGTCTAGAAAGTTCGTTTTCTCGATTTCAAACATTATTTTTCTTCGACTTGTTTTCAAAATGTTGTCCACGACAAGTTACATATGTCCATACTAGTTGGTTGCTTATTAAAATTTTCCATTGCTCTCTCATGTGTGCTAATAGAGTTAGGTGTATTTGAAAATCGGCTTTATGACCTTTTCGTCCTTCAAGTTTGAATCGTTGTATCTATAAACCCTTCAAGTCTAAAAGTATTCTTTTTCACCTCTCGAGTATCCAAAATGTACCTTTTTGGGTCAAAATGTACTTTTTTGCCCCAACAATTGAGTGTCAAACGAAAAAGAACGCTTTTAAACTTGAAGGGTTTATGGGTACAACAAATCAAACTTGAAGATCGAAAATGTCATAAAGTTTTGAAAATCTGTGTGTTATAAATTGTAGCCATGCAGGAATACTACACATGCATATTTAAGTGTACGTAGGGGTTGCCCAAAGTAATCACAATAACATGGAACTGAATGAGTATAACCAAAGGGCCAAATCCCCAAATCCTGGTCACCGCAGGCTTGGATTCTTGGTCATCAAAACACACGTCTTTGGTCAATATTTTAGTGAATGAAGAAAATAGAGACAAGATAGAGAGCATAGTTGATGAAAAAAGTGTTGCATTAATTGTTCAGTGCTGAGATTAATTTGGCCTTCTAGAGAAAAAATGACTAAGGAAATTAGCCCGGTTGATCGGGTGATGAAAAAACAGATAAGACTCCCGTGTTTTGCGCTGATTATCTGCTTTTTTAGGGGGCAAATTTAACACAGGCCACAACTCAAACACATGACTACTACTAGTCTACCAGTACTGGCAAATACTGTTCAAGTGCTGTAGCAGACTAGTAGTGGCTGTCAATCTTGGCTTTATATTTTTCTTGTTCGTCTTTACTTGATCTGTATCTTTAGCTTCTATGCATCTTTGCGGGCCCTCTTCTACACTGACTTCTTTTCTTAACTTTTTTCGTATTTTCGATTGTCATTTGGATCATGTGATTTCAGTCCGGTTAACGGAAGTAAGAATTAAAATCTCATTCTCGTTCATGTTAACCGGTTTTAACCTATGATTCAGACGGGTCCAATTGGATTGCGCAACTTTATTTATTAATTTCTGTTTAAGATTTTTTTTTGGTTATAATAATAGCTCTTTTAGCAGATGAAAATGGTGTATCGTCGGACGATGAGCTTAGCGGACTGGAGGTAGATGTTCAAGAAGGGCAAACAAGGACTGAAGATCGAGAACTCAAAGATAGACTCTTAAGAAAGTTTGGTACTCACATTAGTTCACTGAAACTCGAATTCTCGAAAAAGAAGAAGAAAGGGAAGCTACCGAAAGAAGCAAGACAAACATTAATGGAATGGTGGAATGTGCACTATAAATGGCCTTATCCCACTGTAAGTAAACACGCACATTCATCAATCAGCAAACGTTACATTATGCTTATTCAAGATCGAGATCGCTACAATATAATCTCGATCACATTATTCGTTCAGGAAACGGATAAAATATATTTGGCTGAATCGACCGGGCTCGACCAGAAGCAAATCAATAACTGGTTTATAAACCAAAGGAAGAGGCACTGGAAACCATCCGAAGACATGCAGTTAGCTGTTATGGATAGTATTTCCGGACAATTTTACAATGATGACTAAACCAGGTGAATATTGCAGATACTAAAACATGTTTCTGCAAGTGTAATGTAATCTGATCAAAGTTCTGTTAGATTGTCCTATGTTTGTATATTCTTAAATATTACTTAATTTAAACAAGTTTGTCATCTTCTTCTATGAAGAGTACTGATTTATGTCTTTAATAGTTGTTTTCTCAACTTCATGTGAAGTGAACATAGCTAATGTAAATGAGTAATGTAAAAGAATAACTAAAATTTGTTTTTAAATAACATGGCTTTGACGATGTAATAATTTAAAATGTTTTTGTTGATAATATTTATGTGAATACTTAAGAGATCCATTATTAGTAATTAACTAGCTTTATAGCCCGTGCGAGGCACGGGCATACTCTAGAATATTATGTAATTTTTCATTAATTTTGATGTATTTTATGAATTATTTGAAAATTTAAGTTAACAATATTTGTTGCAAGACTAAATCCCGTATTTTTTATATGTTGTATTTGTTTAGTAGAAAGTTCGCGTAAACACAGGTAATATTTAGATATTAGTAAATTGTTATCGATTTCATAATAATTTGTTGTTGCATAGCATACTTTTTAACAAAAATGAATGACCATATTACATGTTAATAAAATTATAAAATTATTACTCGATATGATTTTGCATGCATATTTAAAATTATTTGGTGATTAATAACTATCTTTCATCACTCACTTGAAAAACAAGTAACATATTTCATGTCATATTAATAAGAAGTCCATGTCACAAAATTATATCATATTTATAACTATTTCAACATCATTAACATTTTAATTATATATACTTTTTGCTTTTTTAAATAACTTAAAATAACACACACACATATACACACACATATATATTAATTACAAAATAATTAGTATACTTTAATGAAGATTAGTTATCAAATGGGTAGAGATATTAAGATGAACTAATAATAGAGATATTTATATGAGATAATTATAATATAGATTAAAATTTAATTTTGTAATTTGAGAGTATGATTGTCATTTCACATTGAATAAATTGACTCATTGAACTCCTTAGTTCATTGAAAAAATATTGCATTCCCCCCTGAAATATCTCTCTGCTCTCCTCTCCCCCCCACCCTCTCTCTCCCCCTGCCCCTCTTTCTTTCTCTCTATCTCTCTCGGTTTCTGTGCCAAAACTTTAGCCTCATTCTTTTCCCCTCCTCCGGTCTCTCTCTCTCTCTCTCTCTCTCTCTCTCTCTCTCTCTCGGTTTCCGTGCCAAAAGTACTTTAGCCTCATTTTCTTCCCCTCCTCCGGTGTCTCTCACTCGGTTTCTGTGCCAAAACTTTAGCCTCATTCTCTTCCACTCATCCGGTGATTTCTTCGGTGCCACTGCCCGAAGATTCCTCTCTTATCCTTCTTTTAGTCTCTTTAGCTTTTCTTTCCTTCCTCCCTCGTCCGCCCTTTCTCTTTCCTCCCCCGTCTTCTCCACATTTTCTTCTCAACTTTATTTTTTGGATCTGTATTTTGATCGGTTCATTCTAACTCTATATCTTTTAACTGATGTTCGTTCCAAGACTTTGTGGCAGATCACTCGTACCTTTCATGGATGAAGACGGATTTCAAGACATGTTACGATTGTAGAATTATTTTTTAGATCTAGTTTAGATTTTGTTAGTTTCCCTGATAGTTGGTGTACTTAGTTCTTGCGTTCACTAACCCAGATTTCTGTTTTATAAAAATTATATCCATTAGAAATCGACATTACTGCATTGTTTCCCTCACTTGCGTCTCGGTGATTAATCTGTTCGAATCGATATATTTTTTGATTCTGATATGGTCTAAGGCTTTGTATTGTTATATCCCAGTACCGTGGATTGATTTCTCTTTCATGTAATATCTAGTATGTAATTTTTTTTCTCTTAATTTTGTATAAGTACTTGATGCTGCATATTATGTTATTTAAGATACATGAATGATCATGTTACATGGTATCAAATTTATAAAAATATTACTCGATATGATTTTGCATGCATACTCTAATTTAGTTGGTGATGAATAACTATATTTCGTCAATCCTTTAAAAAACAATTAACATGACATGAAATCATATTATGTTACTAAAAATTTGATATTACAAATTCATGTCATATTTATAATTATCTCAATATCACTATCTTTTTAATTATATTTTATTAATATTTTAAATTATGTATATAACAAAAAATAACATATGTACATTTATCTGCAAATATTAAATACAAAATAATTAGTGTACTTAATAAAGATTAGTTATTAATGATTAGAGATATCAAGATGTATTAACAATAGAGATATTAATATGAAGTAAATAGAATAGGGGTTGAAAAGCAATTTTACACCTTGAAGGGTATAATTGTCTTTTAACAGTGAATAAATTCGCTCAATAAACTCCCTGGTTGCGAGGTACGGTATACTCTATAAAATTATGTAATTTGTGATTAATTTTGGTGTATTTGTGAGATATTTTTAAGTTAGTGACAGTTGTTATGAGATTAACATTCCTATTTTTCTATAATTTTGTATAATTTATCGGTAAATATTTGATGATGCATGGTATGTTCTTTAAAAAACACAAATACGTATACTATACATTGATAAACTTAAAAGAATTATTACTCGTTATGATTTTTCGTGTATATTCTAAATTAATTGATGATGAAAAATTTCCTTTCTTATAATTATATCACAGTTAACATGACATGAAATTATGTCACATTAATTATTAAGAATTAATGTCATGAAATCATGTTATTTTTATAATTGTTTCAGTATCAATTTTTTTAATTATGACTCACAAACCTCTTAATTGTTATAGTAATTTTTATAATTGTCCTTTTACATTGAACTAAATGACTCACAAACCTCTTAATTGTTATAGTAAATATGTATTAAATATGTAATAGATAAGGTTAAAAAACTCAAAAATTGGTTCCGCTTAATTTTGTCTTCAAAATCCGAGTACTCGTTTTCAACATCCAAGTACGAGCTCAAATTTAAATTGGTTGACAATCGAGTTCCGAGTACTCATCTGTGTACTTGGTCGAGTCAATCGATTTTTAAAATCACAGGTAACATATTTACTTTCTTAACCTGTATAATACAAGCATACTTGTATAAATTCGGGTATGCACTATTTACGTTTACGAGTAATGAAAATAGTTTCATACAAGATTTCTTTATTTGAAAATTTTAGTATATTACGTGTTTAAAAATTAAATTATTATGTTATTTAATTATAGACTATAGTGTAATAATGAGTAGACAAAATTAATACAAGCATATTAAATAAAAAAATCATTAATTACTACTCATTATTATGAAATAAAGATTGGAAACAATTAATGCTTACATATTAAATAAAAAAATCATTAATATATAATAGGGGTAATTTGGTAATTATACATTGAATAAATTGTCTCATCCAACTACCTAGTTGCTCTATTATATATATAATAGATTTTTGAATACCAAATTTATCTAGGTCATCTACCATGCACTAAGATATTTGAAATGTCTCTTTCTTTTCACACAATAACATATTACTCTTTTCAACATCAATTGATCAAAGTTGCACTCCGATCCTCAGTTTCATTTAGCTAATTGAAAAACAAAAAATGTAAGAATTTTGAAGTTTTGAATTTTGCAATAGTCGTGATTGAATATGGACGTTCATTAGTTTGGAAGAGATAGTTAATGGATTAAGAAGAAAGTGAGTTGATTTGCATCAGTTGTCTTAATTTTATATGTTTTGTCTATAATATACATGCTAGCAACTGTCTCGCATTAATTCCATCAAATGCGTGAGAGTCAGCCACCAGCACTGTTCAGAGTATATGCTTTTTGGTTTTGGCATATATAAGGTGTAACGAAAACTAAAAGTCCGACATGATCGATAATTTTTTAATATTTCGGGTTTAACGATACAGTTTAATATATACACACACACACAGATGTATGTATTGACATATTAATTTTGAAATATTATGAAGTAAATTTTTGAATATCAAATTTATCTAGGTCATCCGTCATGCACTAAGATATCTGAAATATCTCTTTCTTTTCACACAATAACATATTACTCCTTTCAGCATCAATTGATCAAAGTTGCACTCCGGTCCATAGTTTCATTTAGCTAATTGAAAAATATGTTAATTTTAGTAACCAAAAGCACGGATATATTCTGAATTCACAAATTTTATTAAATTTTATGAATGTTTTTAGTGTGATAAATGAGTTATTCGAATGTTGACAAAAGTATGTGATGTCATTAGTTAATTTGTTTAAGTGTTATAATTTAAGTAAATATTTGTTTTTATCTGTTTATGTGCAAATTTAAACCCATTTTCGTTATAAATGTAATGTTAAAAGTTTAATAGACGATATTAATTATCTAATCATTTAAGTATTTGTAGAAATATAATTATAAATTATTGTATTTAATATTAATGGATAATAACTATATAGGTATTAATGATGATTAATGAATTAGATGTAATTAATATATGCATTAATTACATAATTATTATTATATAATAAGGAGGGGTATTTTAGTAAATTGAGACTGAATAACTGGGGGCATAATCGTAATTTCACTCTGATTTTTTTTGTCTCACACAACCCCTAGTTGCTCTATTATATAAGAGATAGTTAATGGATTTAGAAGAAAGTGAGTTGATTTGCATCAGTTGCCTTAATTTTATATGTTGTGTCTGTAATATACACGCTAGCAGTTGTCTCTCATTAATTCCATCAAATGTGTGAGAGTCAGCCACTTGCACTGTTCAGAGTGCAAGCTTTTTGGTTTTGGCGTATATAAGGTGTCGAAAACTAAAAGACTGACATGATCGATAATTTTTTAATATTTCGGGTTTAAGGATACAGTTTAATACACACACACATGTATGTATTGACATACTAATTTTGAAATATTATTAAGTAAATTTTTGAATACCAAATTTATCTAGGTCATCTACCATGCACTAAGATATCTGAAATGTCTCTTTCTTTTCACACAATAACATATTACTCTTTTCAGCATCAATTGATCAAAGTTGCACTCTGATCCTCAGTTTCATTTAGCTAATTGAAAAACAAAAAATGTAAGAATTTTGAAGTTTTGAATTTTGAAATAGTCGTGATTGAATATGGACGTTCATTAGTTTGGAAGAGATAGTTAATGGATTAAGAAGAAAGTGAGTTGATTTGCATCAGTTGTCTTAATTTTATATGTTTTGTCTATAATATACATGCTAGCAACTGTCTCGCATTAATTCCATCAAATGCGTGAGAGTCAGCCACCAACACTGTTCAGAGTATATGCTTTTTGGTTTTGGCATATATAAGGTGTAACGAAAATTAAAAGTCCGACATGATCGATAATTTTTTAATATTTCGGGTTTAACGATATAGTTTAATATACACACACACACATATGTATGTATTGACATATTAAATTTGAAATATTATGAAGTAAATTTTTGAATATCAAATTTATCTAGGTCATCCGCCATGCACTAAGATATCTGAAATATCTCTTTCTTTTCACACAATAACATATTACTCCTTTCAGCATCAATTGATCAAAGTTGCACTTCGGTCCATAGTTTCATTTAGCTAATTGAAAAATATGTTAATTTTAGTAACCAAAAACACGGATATATTCTGAATTCACAAATTTTATTAAATTTTATGAATGTTTTTAGTGTGATAAATGAGTTATTCGAATGTTGACAAAAGTATGTGATGTCATTAGTTAATTTGTTTAAGTGTTATAATTTAAGTAAATATTTGTTTTTATCTGTTTATGTGCAAATTTAAACCCATTTTCGTTATAAATGTAATGTTAAAACTTTAATAGACGATATTAATTATCTAATCATTTAAGTATTTGTAGAAATATAATTATAAATGATTGTATTTAATATTAATGGATAATAAATATATAGGTATTAATGACGATTAATGAATTAGATGTAATTAATATATGCATTAATTACATAATTATTATTATATAATAAGTAGGGGTATTTTAGTAAATTGAGACTGAATAACTGGGGGCATAATCGTAATTTCACTCTGATTTTTTTGTCTCACACAACCCCTAGTTGCTCTATTATATATATAATAGATGTATAACGAATCAGAGTATAAGACGTGATATTTAGGATCCGTTTTGGTATCAATTTGGAACCTTTAACATCCGTCTTCAAATCAATTTGGGATCATTTAACATTTTCCATCGTAAATTATGCAACATTGTATGTTCAACAGCATGTTAGAGCATCTCTAATGCATGTTTGACCTTAGCTAAAAAACTGACGTGCCATCTCATTATACATAATATGTATATTTTTTTCACTTCAACCATATTTCGCCCTTAAGCAAATATTTAGCCAATCATTTCCTCATTGACTATATTTGTCCAACATCTATAAATTTTACATAAGCTGTAAACTTGACACGTCGTCAATTTTTTGTATTTTGAACTATAACTAATCATTTTACATAACCCCGTTGGAGTACTCCTTCTACATATTCAACAAATTTTACATAATCATGATTTTACATAACCAATTTACATAATGTCGTTGGAGATACGGTGCAAACAAGACTCTAACATTTACTAGTTCTAGTCAGTGTTCTAAAAGACGGAATCTGTGACGCCCTCCAAACCCGGGGCACAGGTTTGGGGAGTCACTCGACCAACGAAACACAATATACATAACACATGCATAATATAATAATAACATAAAACACCCCTTAACCAAGACCACGTTCAGATTATGGCATTGAACAAGCTTATAAGTTATTACAAACCAGTTTTCAGAGTTATTAATATTACACAACTTAAAGCTCAAAGCTAGACGTCTAGTTTAACTAACAAAATAGACAACTACCCTGCCAATGACAACCACTCGAGGTGGTCTCCTATCTGCTGGAGAACTATCGCTCGCGCTGTGTCTGCTCATATTCTCGCTTCACTGGAATAGGATTAGAAACAAAACAAGTATGAGCCACAACTGCTCAGCAAGCATAATATATATCAATCACAGTTCCATAATGAAAGGAAGATCACAATTATCTGAATCAACAAGGTTTAAGCCAAACATATGTTTTTTAACAATCTCAATGGAAGTAAAAGGGATTAGAATTGGACTTCTACATTTTTCAAATCAAAAGGTTGAGCTGCTGATCAGTCACACATCAACCCCGAACTTGCTTATAACAAAGTCCTCCACTAGGATCCATGGCCATCTTGGCCTTAATTTATTCCGACCATTAATGGTCCCATTTTTTTAAAAAACATGTCAATTCTATCACAGAGTATAAGCAATAACATGCATCACAAGATAAGTACACAATGACAAGGTATAATAGTTGCAAAAGAGCTTCAACTACTCAATATCAAATGAAGTCCGAGAAATAGATTCGGAATGGTTTCAATGGTAGAACGTACACAATGAAAAGGTATAATAGTTGAAAAAGAGCTTCAACTGCTCAATATCAAATGAAGTCCGAGAAATAGATTCGGAATGGTTTCAATGGTACAACTTACTCATTTAAGAAGGTCAACAATGGTTATCATCAATATAAACTGAATTGAAGGTGAAGGTTTCTGATATTCAACATGATTGTGGATTAATCAAATAGTTAGGAATATTCAAGGAAATATCATCAGTTGCTCAAGTACGGAGTAAAGATTGAATAATCTGAATTGTTCTGATGGTAACATACATAATCATAGGAAACAATATCAATTGAATCAACAAGTAAAGGCACATATACTTGCCTGGTCTACGTAGCTGACTTCGGTCTATCTCGCTTACTCTACCTTCTCCTTTCCCTTGCTTCGGGAACTCGATTCTATAATAAACAACTCATAATAATAAGTCTAACTATCCTCGTTCTACCTTCGACATATACTCATAACCATTTTTAAGTCTAAACAAGTAATCGGGTACTTAATAGCATTTATCGAACGCTCGTTCTATTTTACGAAAATAAAAACTCAGACACTAGTCCTTATACAAAGCATTTACGAACAATAAAACACATTATTCAACTCATATAAACCATATTGCACTTATAAACATTTTTAAAACAATATTCGATGCTTATTTAAATTTAAATAAGTCACAAATAATTTTTAAATCAAAAATCGGATTATTAATCCCAATATAAGTATTTAAAAACAAATTAATCAATTAATATAAAATTAATTGACAGTTTCCAAACACTCAAACTATTTTAAAATAATTAAATCAAGCTAGAAAATAATTAAACTTAATTTAAATTAATTAAATCTAATTAATAATTAATTAATAAGAATTAACTGATTAATAAACTAAATCAATTAATCAAATAAATTAATTATTAATCAAAAATAATTAAAATAATTAAATTTAATCCATTTTCGAATTTAAATAAATAAATGTAATTTTTCAGAATTTTCTGAATTTAAAAATGTATTTTTAAAATAAAAATATGATTTTTATAAATATTTAAACTATTTTCGAATTATTTTTAAAAATAAAATCCAAAAACAGTTTTTTGAAAATGAATTAGGGTTTCGAAGATTGAAACCGGGTCAAAATTTCGGGTAAACGTGTCGGGAAGAACAAAAACGGGTTGCCAAGAACTGCCGGAAATTTTCCAGATTCCGGTGGGTTTTCCAGAATCCGACGACTCAAAAACACAACAAAAATTGGGGCTTTTAGTACCAAAACACTCCTAATAAACATACCAATACATTCCGATCAAAAACAAACCAAAAACATCACCGGAATCCAAAACCCGACCAAATTCTGGCGAGCTTAAACAATTTTCCGATCTACCTAAATCGTACATGAAACTTGACGTTCTTTATGTTAAAATGAAGTTAAGAACACATACAACAAAAACCCTCTATCAAAAACAATGTCAGATCATTCATATGAACGGACTATTCAAAAGAAAAATCGGGCAAAAACCCTAAAATCGAAAATCTCAAAATTGAACATAAACATGAAATTAAAGTATGAATTCCTACTCATTAGAACCCTATGAACATGTTAGAAGCAATCAATTGAACGGAGAATCAACAGAATGAAAATCCCCAATTCGAACAAGAACCCTAATTTAATTCGATTCATAATAAATTGAAAAATTACCAGATGATGGTATGGTTTGAAGATTCTAAAACTAGAGATCAAGAGCTTTGATTTGAGTACTTGAACTTGAGATTTGGATTCCAATAACACTTTCAATATTAAGTTTAATCTTCGAGAACACGAAGAACACGGTTCGGAAATTTTTATATTTTTGTATATATGTAATACGGATTATACGAAGGATAATGTACGATTCATCTTTTTATACTTAGTGGAAAATAATACCCCAAACGACATTTTTGGATCGATATCAATCCACTGGATCGCTTTAAACCTTTAATAAAGTAAAGTTCACGTTTTACGAGGTGATAGTTATCCACAAGGACTGACAACTATCTATATCAATACATATCATTTATATAACGAATGCTCAAGAATACTGGGGCTATAACAGATGTATTATTGATATGAACGATATATCAATCGCCCTAAACAATTAGGGTACGAATAACTTTTCTCTTTTTGAACAAAACAGATACTATTGATAGTATCGGATAATAATGAATATAATAATACGAAGAAATATTCCAATAATGATTCGGATACGAAAGATGAAGGAATAATAATGATGTACAAAATTTTAACGGGGCCCTTGAATTTTCAAAACGGGGCTCACAACTAAAGATATTTCTAAATGAAAAGATATTTGAAAGGGGCTTTCGACACAACCATTTACATACTATTACTCAATAACCTTAACCATTAAGATTCCAAATACTCCACAATAATTATTCTACACATAAAATATAATTTATATCATTAATAAAGTTTACGGATATTACAGAATCGGTATTAGTCGGTGGATATGTCTTCGAGTGATTAATCGGAACATTAATTGAATATATTTTAATTAAATAAATAATAATATATGATTTTATATTAGTACCATTAAGTTAGTCAAAAGATTTATAAACAATAAAATATATTATTAGTCCAATATTGATATTTTAGTATCAAAATTTACAAAAATAAACCACATATAAATATATCGTTATTGTATACTTAATATGAACGAAGAAAATAATTCACTTTTAGAGGAGAATCAGTAAATTACGGATTTAGTGAAGTATTTAGTAAATAAATGAATAACTTTATTAATTTTATTTTGAAAAAAAATTAATTTTTTTTCAAAAAAGTAAATTTTTAATATATTTTTTTTAACTTTGACCGATTTTTGACCGACTCATCCGATTAATCTCGTCTCGCCCAATTTTTGACCCTATTTTTTTAAAAATCGCTCTTTGACCCGATTTCCGCTTAATCGGGACGGAACCCATCTATCTACCCATTAATCGATTGACTTTTAGAAGATTGGTTCTAATATTTTTACTAGCTTAAAACCCGTGCGATGCACGGATTGTTATTACTAATTATTATTTTTATTATTTATGTTTTAATATTATATTAATTTGCATTTGCTAAAAAAAATAAGTAGGCATGTTAAACTTTTTTAAATAATTAAAAGTATTAAAATATATTTTAAAATAAATTAATAATTGTTTACCAGTGATATTTTCGAAAAATGAGGGGTCTTAGTAAGGAAAAATAGAAAAAATAACATGTTTTAGCTCAAAAGGCAAGTGTCCGTAATTAAAAGTATTTAAATAGGTTTCAAAATAAATAAGTAAGGATTTGTCCGGGATATTTTTGGAAAATGAGGGGTTTTAGTAAGGGAAAATAGAAAGAGTAACATGTTTTAGTTTAAAAAGGTAATTGCCCGTGAGTTTTTTAGAAAAAGAGAGAATTTTGTTTAAAAAAATAGAAAAGGTAATGTATTTTAGCTGAAAATGTAGTTGGTTATAAAAATGTTATTATTTAATAATAATTTCTTTAGAAAATGAAAAAATAGAAAAAGTAACACGTCTCAGCTGAAAAGTGCTCATAATTCAAAGTATTAAAATAGATTTTAAAATAAATAAGTAAGGGTTTGCATGTGGTATTTTTGGAAAATAAGGGGTTTTAGTAAGAAAAAATAGAAAGAGTAACATGTTTTTGTTAAAAAGGATAATCACCCGTGTTTTTTTTAGAAAAATAGAGGATTTTGTTAGAAAATAAAAATAAAAAAAGGTAGAGTATTTTAGCTGAAAAGGTAATTGGTTATAAATAATGTTATTATTTAGTGATAGTTTTTAAAAAAAAATAAGTAGGGGTAATTAAGTAAAATCACTAAGTATCGACCGTCCGTCCGACTACCAAACGTTTAATGTTTCGTATTTAATAATATAGCTTAAAACCTGTGCGATGCACGGATTATTTTTAATAATTATTAATTTTATTATTTATAATTTATATTTTATTAATTGCATTTATTAAAAAATATAAGTAGGCGTGTTAAACATTTTTAAATAATTAAAAGTATTAAAATAGATTTTAAAATAAATAAGTAACGGTTTGCCCGTGATATTTTGGAAAAAGAGGGGTTTTAGTAAGAAAAATAGAAAGTAACATGTTTTCGTTGAATTTTAAAATATAAAAGTAACGATTTGCCCGTAATATTTTTGAAAAAAGAGAGGTTTTATTAAGAAAAATAGAAAAAGTGACATGTTTTAGTTGAAAAGGGTAATTGTCAATTAAAATTATTAAAATGGATTTTAAAGTAAATAAGTAAGGGTTTGTCCGTCATATATTTGGAAAATGAGGGATTTTAGTAAGGAAAATAGAAAATATAACATATTTTAGCTGAAAAATGTGATTGCCCGTGATTTTTCTAGAAAAAGAGGGGAACTATAATTGTCAATTAAAAGTATTAAAATATATTTTAAAATAAAAAATTAAGGATTTGCTCGTGATGTTTTTGGGAAATGAGGGATTTTAGTAAGGGAAAAAAAGTAACATGTTTTAGCTGAAAAGAAAATTGTCCGTGATTTTTTTAGAAAAAAATGGTAATGTATTTTAACTGAAAGGGTAACTGATTATAATAATTTTTATAATAATTAAATAGACAATTAAATAAGGCAAGTACCGTACCAAAAAACAGATACCAAAACTTTCAATATTTCGTCTTTAATAATATTGTTATTCCCAAATGACCTAACAGAATTGTAGAAGGGGGGGGGGGGGGGGTTGAATACAATTCTTGATATTTTCTTGAAACTAAACACTTTATGAAATTAAACTGAACTGAATAAACAAAAACACAAGATATAAATAATTCAGTTGGATTGTTTGATGATCCAACTGAAGTGTTTTTATTGCGGAAATAATCTGTGATACAAATGTTCACAGCTGCTCAGTTACAATGTTGTAGAGAAGAATGCTCTCAAAAATAGCTAATACAATCTATTTGTTTTTCTTCTCTTACTTCTAAAGTAACTGCTACACTTGGTTATATAATCCCAAGTTTACAATTCTACGTTTGGTTAAACTAAAGAATAATAGTAGTAACCATCAGTAGCTTGCTTTTCATTCCTTTTGTCCAATGGTCCTTGGAGATCTTAGCTTTTGTCTTCATGCTCATTATAATCATTCCCAAGAGCCTTATTGGAAATTGGAATGTTTCCTTATTTCCAGTAACCACTTTGATGGCTTCCAATGCAAAGTACACTTCCATATCTCCTTTTAGATCTGTTCAGTAAACTGTCACTATCACTTTGTCAACTGTTCAAAAAGCAACATTGATTCGTTGATAGCAAGGAGATGTGTTTCGTTGATAGCTTCATTCTTCATTCCGTTGATGGTGTTTCCCTCGTTTCGTTGATGGGTAAACTCCATACCGTTGACAGAGTAATCTTCATACCGTTGACATGTCTTCACTTAGGCAGAATTACAAGGCATAACATATTTACAATTAACCAACCTATTTTGCCTATCTAGTACATAGTCAACATGACTTAGAAAACCTATCTAAAACATATAATAGAATGCCTATCATACTGTGAAGTATTGTACAATGCAATTGCTACAACACTCATTTCGTTGATGAGCTTCCTGTCAACGAAACACTGCTAAGCATGCTATTTCGTTGACAGCTACAAAATTGACTTTACACAAATTCTACTAAGTGTTTTATGCTTATCATCAAGAACAACATATTCCTAACAATCTCCCCCAATTTATGACTGATAGAATAACAGCCATAAATCAAGAGACTTGATGATAACAAAAACACTCAGATACATCATAAATTACAAAAGTAGAAAATGTATTAAGCTTCAAAACTTTATAGACAAAATATAAGACTTACAAGACTAATGCCCACAAGTGCTCCTTTAGTCTGAGCAAATGTTTCATCTGTGACTTCTTTGTGGCATAGTCTTCTTCCCTCTCTTGGAGTTGTTTTCCTCAATCTGGGCCTGTAGTCTTCTGTAGAAGATTTTCTCCTCTTCATCTTGATCACCAAGCTTGGATTGCATCAGCTTTAGAGTTTGATTAGATGCCTTCTCCAGCTGGTCTTCCATTCTGAAGAATCTTCTGCAATTGTCCTTGTCCTTAAACTCCATCATCCAATAGGGTTGAAGATGGATTTTCTTTCCTGTTGAGGGAACTCTAAGTATCCTGGGAAGAGCCTCAGGCTTGTTCCAGCTAGCCTTTATCTGACAGATTTTGGAGACCACCTCAGACTTGGCTGTTTTGGTGAAACCAAAGTCCTTTTTCAAGCATCTAAACACTGAGAGTAGTGTTTGATAGTCTTCTCCTAAAATTCTGTAGAGACGCCACACTTGTTCTCTACCTCCCTTGAATATGAACACTAGTCTTTCAGGCAACTTTTGAGAAGCTGCAATTCCCCTTACTTCCACCAGGTTGTCTAAGTCAAGATGTAGACTGGATTCTTCCCTGATGTCAGCAATGTACATGCAGTCCTCTGGGTTTGAAGGGGGTTTTTGAGATTGTGGCTTTCTCACAAGAACAGGCTTTGCTTTGACAGGCCTCTTCTTTGTCTTCATTGGTTGGTCCTTTTCTAACAGGAACTTTGGAAAGTATGCCTCATCAAAATCAATTGGTTCCTCTTTTGGCATGATTGGTTGATCATGAAAATTGACAGGATGTGCAGGATCACAGGCCAACTTTCCCTCAAAAACTGGATTAGCAATTGTTGGAGGTGCAATAGGTATAGAAGAGTCTGATGCAGTACTCTGAGAATCAGCACTCTCAAAGTCTATGTTTCTCCTAGCTCTCTCTTTGGGTTGCCTTGTGCTCTTCTTTGAACTCCTTTCCTCTCTAGTGCTTTCCTCTTGCTTCCTTTCTTCTTCATCTAGAGCTTGAGCTACTGCAAGAGCTTGCATAGCTGTTCTTTCTGATTCCTCAGCCTTGGCTTCAGCAAAGTTTGGATGACCAGCCCAAACACAGATTTGTTGTCCATTCCTGTAGACAATTGCCCTTTGCTTCCTTATCTCATAATCATTACTTTCCTTGCTTTTTGTGATGAGTAGACCAAGAAGTTTGTGCTCATCTGGATAAGGTGCAGGATAGAAAGTCCTTGCTATGTTTTTGCCCTTTGGTTTAGCAGGGGACTTGGGAGATAGGCTTCTTTGAATTGTAGCTTGTTCCACATCCCTAATGCATGAAGTTTGTCCTTTTTCCTTCCTTGGTCCTTGAGTGACTCCATGTAGAAGGGGCTCTTGGTGATAGAAAGAATTTGTCTGTGGCTCCCATTCCGTTGATGCTAGTGCCATGGCATTCGTTGATGGCTGTTCCGTTGATGGATTTGAGTCCTTATCTTCAGTAATCTTCTTGAACTTTGCTTCTATGTTGGACCAATGTTCTTTGATTTGTTCTGCAAGTCTCATCCTCATAGAAGCTTCTTGTATAAGGTCAATACCATCCTTTTTCTGCTTGCCAAGCTCCCCCATTGCTAATGGCTCATTTGGTAGGGAAATGGCTGGGACCATAACCTTGGTAATTTGAATGTCTAGCTCCTTAGATTTCTCCCCCTTTTTGTTATCATCAAAAGAGATGACTGGGAGTCCTTGAGCTGCCACTAGCTGGGCCAATAGTTGAGTTTGTTTCTCCTGTTCCTTTTGCATCTGTGAGAGAGTGGCTTCCACCTTGTCCACTCTAGAAGAGAGAGTCTTCAAGGAGGACTCCACTTCAGGTTCTTTAGAGAAAAACCTGTTCATCCTGGACACAGTGAGAGGAGGAAGCTTTTCATCTAGCCTCCTATCATTAGCAGCCCTAAGGTTGCTGATTGAATCCTTGATCTCTGTAGCCTCAATCCTTGTCTGCAACATTTGTAGCCTTTGAATTTCCAGAGAATCCATTATGGCTTTGTAGAATTTCTTGTCCCTTGCTTCTGCAGACTCATGAGCTAGATATGCTTCTTTGTACTGCCTTGTGATAGCAGCATCCAAATTGCTTCTACCATGCATATCTTGAGAAAGCCAGTTTGGTGTAGGAGGCACCACAGAACTCCCAGTCTGTGCAGTAGTGGCCACCTGTAGAGTGTCACCAAAGCTATCCTCACTATCAGAAAAATCAAAGTCTCCACTTGCTTCAGCTCCTGGAGGTAGATTGGTCAAGGCATCCTTTGCTCTTTGCATTGATGCTGTTGTGTGAATTAGTTGTAGTGACCTCTCTGCCTCCACATTGCCCTGTTGAGCCAAAATTTGATAGGCTGACACAGGATGAGTAAAGGTCTCAGGATCCAGGGAAATACTATCCAGAGTTTGCTGATAAACCTCTTGGAAAGTAAGTTCCCTTTCTCCCTCACTGACCTCCATTAACTCATTAGCAATGGCTGCTTCCATCCTTATTTCTCCTGTAGTCCCTTCTCTCTCTCCACTCTGTTCTTGCATCATGGGCTCCCCATGGCTCACACCTCTCACACCCTCACCTTCACCTTCTAAGGTGGAACTCTCAATCTCCCCTTTTGCCTGGCTGGAAGAAATAGCCAGCCTCTCACTCACATTCTCTCCTTTTGCCTGGCGGCAAGCCAGCCTCTCAGTTTCACTCCCTCTCAGTCCTAGAAGTGTCTCAACTACCACTAGATCATCTGCACTAGTTGTGGGAACAACTTGATTTTCAATTAAAGGTGCAGAGTGAACTATCAACGGAATGGTAGTTTGAACTGTCAACGGTATGGATACCGTTGATGGAGAAACACTTGTCAACGAAATAGACTGTTTCGTTGATGAAGTCAAGAAAGCACTTTGAGAATGAGAAATTACAGTAGAGTCTGTGGTGATTGATTTTAAAGATTGGTCCACAGATCCCCTTGCAACTTCAGGAAAAATTGGTTGATGGCCCAACAAATCACTTAACAGGTGATGGCCACCAGCTTCAGAGTGGGGCTTCTCCAAGATTAGAGTTGGAGAATCAGGAATAGATGTATGGATCATGTCCACATCTAAAGATTGAGTTGGTGAATTTGATGGAGATAATTCAAGATTGATGTTTAGAGAATGGGACTGTAACCCCAGAGTAATGATAGGGGTTACATCAAACTGAATTTGAGAAACTGGAAGTGTTGCTTCCAGTGTGTGTGCACCCTGTGTACCCTTGGACTTTTGCTTCACTCTCCTTTGGTATTGGGAAAATGTAGACTTTGGGCTTGAAGTGTCCCTTACCCTTTTGGACTGTGCTCTAGGAGGAGAGCTTGTTTCAATAATCACATCCTTTTGGGAGGAGGCAATTAGACTTGTGCTTAAATCCATGTTACTCATTGTGCCTTGTTGGGAAGACACAATGGGGCTTGGCTGGTACACACTAACCTGTCCTTCCTTATCCTTGGGGTTTCTTTGATGTTCACCCCTTCCCTCACCTCTCACAACTCCAGACTCACTCCCCTTAGGTTGTGTGGTAGTTTTTACAACAGGTGCCTTTTGAGAAGCACCTGAGGTTGGCTTGGAGGATTTCTTTGATTTTGGTTTTGTTGCTAGGGCAGGAGCCTGTTGGGTCACAGCTACAGACTCCATAGCAACATTGGAAGATAAAACAGTAGAGGTGTTAGCTACACTAACAGGGATAGTAGTAGTTACCTCAATGATTGGCAGATACACCACTGGAACATCACCATTGTGGTTCAGCCTCAGTATGTCTGTCAATACTCTCTTTTCTTGCACAAAGCACTCGAACCTGGCATTAGGGTTAGAGATAACTAATGGTGCTGGACTAACATGGTTAGCCAACATCATCAGAAACCTAGCATAATAGATATTTTTCTTCCTATTTGCTTTGTCACCCAACTTAGCACCAATTTCATACATAAGTTGGGTGTTAAAGTTGTGATATCTATCATTTAGAAGCATGGTTAGGAGAATTAACATAGAGTTAGTTAATGCATCAAAATTACTAATCTTTCCAGAAAAGACCTTAATGAATGCATCAGCTAAATAACTGTATTCCCTAACCAAACCTCTCCTAATTATTCTACCCAGATTATCAGTAGCCAAAGAGTAGTTTAAAGAATTTAACATGGTAGTTATTTCAGTGTTAGTAGGCAAAGCATCACAGTTATTATCAGGAATATGTAAACATGCTTGCAAAACATCAGAATTAACTATGTACTCATTACCTTGAAGAGTGAATTTTAGTGTGCAGTGTGTTCCACTATACTCACATGAGGTCCAAATTTCCTCGATTATCTCATTGTAGAGTGGTGTAGAGTGAAACATTGCATAGCTCAACTTGCAATTCTTCATGAAATCCATCATTTTGAAGAACAGTCTGTTCGGGTTTTCCTTGACAACAAAAGGGATGGAGTTGTTCTTCTCATAGATGAACCCTCCAGCAGACATAAGCTTAACTATAGGTGCCATTGTTGATTAAAGGAAAGCTTCGAACTGAATTGCTTGTTAGAGAGAAGAAGAGAGAAAAAGCCTTTGGAATTTTTGAGAACAGGTAAAAAGAAATAATAAAAATAAAATTTCTTAAATACTCCCCCAAAAATTCTCAGAAAATGAATCCAATAATAAATGTAAATTACTGGATTGGCTTAAAAATATAACCGTTACTCTTAAAGTATTACCATGATTTATACTTACAGGGGTGTATGCATAGATCGTGGTAAAAGACGTGTCAAATTTCAACGGTTCAGATAAAAAGCGCTAAATCAACGAATCAGGATTGGGCGGTTAAAGTCCCGTCTTATTTCGTTGATAAAGCTGCGTTTCGTTGATATAAAAGAGCTATCAACGAAACACCCAGAAAACTGCTAAGACTGTCAACGAAATGGTGCATTCCGTTGGCATAGTAATTTTGACTTAGACAAAATTTTACCTTTTCCTGAGAAAATTCATTCACAGAAAAACATAGCAAATTTCTGGCTGCATTTTAACTTGCAAATATCTCAAGGATAATTAAGAGAAATTTAGCATACCTAGCTCACTTACTAATCTTGAGAATGTTGATTCATCAAGTGGCTTGGTAAAGATGTCTGCAAGTTGTTGTTCACTTGGAACAAAATGTAACTCCACAGTACCATTCATAACATGTTCTCTAATGAAATGGTACTTGATGTCAATGTGCTTGGTCCTTGAATGCTGCACTGGATTCTCAGTAATGGCAATGGCACTAGTGTTGTCACAGAAAATAGGAATTTTCTCAACTCTTAATCCATAATCAAGTAGTTGGTTTTTCATCCATAAAATCTGTGCACAACAACTTCCAGCTGCTATATACTCAGCCTCAGCTGTGGAGGTAGAAACTGAGTTTTGTTTCTTGCTGAACCATGACACAAGCTTGTTTCCTAGGAATTGACAGGTTCCAGTTGTACTTTTCCTGTCAATTTTACATCCTGCAAAATCTGCATCTGAATAACCAATTAGTTCAAAACCAGATTCTCTAGGATACCAAATGCCAAGGTTTGGTGTTCCTTTGAGATATCTGAAAATTCTTTTAATAGCAACTAAATGGGATTCTCTAGGATCAGCCTGAAATCTAGCACATAGACATGTAGCAAACATAATATCAGGTCTACTAGCTGTTAAATATAAAAGTGAGCCTACCATGCCTCTGTAACTTGAAATGTCCACAGATTTTTCCTTAGTATTCAATTCAAGTTTGGTGGCAGTAGGCATGGGAGTTTTGGCAGGAGAGCATTCCATTAGGTTAAACTTCTTTAATAAGTCATGAATGTATTTTGTTTGACTAATGAAAATGCCTTCATTAACTTGCTTTACTTGAAGACCAAGAAAGTAAGTTAATTCTCCCATCATGCTCATTTCATACTTACTTTGCATAAGCTTGGCAAACTTTTGACAAAGTTTCACATCTGTAGACCCAAAGATTATATCATCTACATAAATTTGAACAAGTAAAGTAGAGCCATTTACAACCCTGTGAAAAAGAGTTTTATCTACAGTACCTCTAGTGAAATGATTCTCAAGGAGGAACTGTGAGAGAGTGTCATACCAGGCTCTAGGTGCTTGTTTCAAACCATAGAGTGCTTTGAGAAGGAAGTACACATAGTCTGGAAAATCATCATCTTCAAAACCAGGAGGTTGACTTACATACACCTCCTCTTCCAATTCCCCATTCAGAAAAGCACTCTTCACATCCATTTGATAGACCTTGAAATTGGCATGGGCTGCATAGGCTAGGAAAATCCTTATTGCTTCTAGTCTTGCAACAGGAGCAAAGGTTTCATCAAAATCAATTCCTTCTTCCTGTGAATAGCCTTTTGCAACCAATCTAGCTTTGTTCCTTGTGACTATGCCATTTTCATCCATCTTGTTTCTGAACACCCACTTTGTGCCTATAACACTCCTGTCATTAGGCCTGGGCACCAGCTTCCAAACATTGTTTCTCTCAAATTGGTTTAGCTCTTCTTGCATGGCTAAAACCCAATCTGGATCTAGAAGTGCATCCTCAACTTTCTTTGGCTCATCTTGAGACAGAAAGCTACTATATAGACATTCTTCTTGAGTTGCTCTTCTAGTTTGGACTTTTGAAGAGACATCACCTATAATAAGTTCAAAGGGATGATCTTTAGTCCATTTCCTTGAGGGAGGTAGATTTGCTCTTGAAGACGTAGCTTCATGATCATGATTGCCTTGATTGGATATTTGTCCTTGAGAAACTCCCCCTGAGTTTGTTGTCCCTAATTGATCACTTCTAGAAGCATTCCTATGACTATCAACGGTATGACCGTTTTGGCTGTCAACGAAACGCTCATTCTGACTGTCAACGAATCCACCATCATGACTATCAACGAAATGACCATTTGGTCTGCTAGCTGCTATCCTTTTTAACCTTAATGCAGCAATTTCATCTTCACTGCTACTTTCATCTGTGCTAGATACAACAACTTTAGGTTGTTTCTCAATAGCCTTATCATGATTCACTTGTTCTCCTTCCTCATTCTCAAAAGAGAGACTTTCATGGAAACCTTCATCACAGAGACCTTGTATTTTGAGATCATCAAAAACAACATGTACAGATTCCATAACGATGTTGATTCTGAGATTAAAGACTCTGTAAGCTTTCCCTGCTGCATATCCCACAAATATTGCTTCATCTGCCTTTGCTTCAAATTTCCCCAAATGCTCAGCTTGATTTCTCAGAACAAAGCACTTGCATCCAAAGACATGAAGAAAATCTAATAGTGGCTTCTTTCTTTTGAGTAACTGATAAGGGGTCATTCCTTTGGCCTGATTAATCAAAGAAATATTTTGAGTAAAGCAAGCTGTGTTAACTGCCTCAGCCCAAAAATATGTAGGTAACTTTGATTCATCTAGCATTGTCCTTGCAGCTTCAATAAGTGTTCTGTTTTTCCTTTCAACTACACCATTTTGCTGTGGTGTTCTTGCTGCTGAAAACTCATGCAAAATACCATTTTCTTCACAGAACACCTTCATGCTTGAATTCTTGAATTCTGTCCCATTGTCACTCCTAATTCTTCTTACTTTGAAATCAGGATGATTGCTTACCATCTTGATGTGATTGATAATGATTTCACTTGCCTCATCTTTAGAGTGCAAAAAGAAAGTCCATGTAAATCTAGAAAAATCATCAACAATCACAAGACAGTATTTCTTCTTTGAGATGGACATAACATTTACAGGGCCAAATAGGTCCATATGAAGCAATTCAAGCTGCTGGACAATTGATGACTCTGTCTTACTTTTGAATGATGCCTTCTTCTGTTTTCCCTTTTGACAGGCATCACACAAACCATCCTTGGAGAACTCCACCTGTGGAATTCCTCTAGCAAGATCTTTCCTCACCAAATCATTCATAACTTTGAAATTCAGATGGGATAACTTTTTGTGCCATAACCAACTTTCATCCTTGCTTGCCTTGCTGAAAAGACAAGTGATGGTGTCTGAACTTGTGCTACTAAAGTCAGCAATGTACACATTCCCTCTTCTGAATCCAGTCATTACCACATTGTTGTTTCCTCCTTTAGAAACAACACAGGCTTCTTTTGAAAAAGTAACTAAAAATCCTTTGTCACAAAGTTGGCTGATACTAAGCAAGTTGTGCTTAAGACCATCCACCAATGCAACCTCATCTATGATGACATTCTCTTTTGAAATCAAGCCATATCCCTTTGTGTAGCCTTTGCTGTCATCTCCAAAAGCAATACAAGGGCCAGCTCTTTCCTGAAACTCTGTGAGCAGGGTAGAATCACCAGTCATGTGTCTTGAACAACCACTATCCAAGTACCAAAGATTCCTTTTGTCTCCCTGCACACAATAAAACCAAATCAAGTTGATTTTGGTACCCAAGTTTCCTTGGGTCCTGTCTTGTTAGCCTTTGCATTCCCTTTTGTACCATTTTTCACTTTGGGCTCAGATTGATTCAAATCAATCTTTACCCTTGGTGTTGATTTCTGAGGGTTGCTCATATTTTCATTCATAGCATGCATAGTTGGAGGAACAATCATGTTATTCATGTTCCATGGCATTTGTGGCATGTTAAACATATTCATGTAAGGATTAGACACAAATGGCATACTAGCATATGGATTCTGAAATTGTGCATATGGAGCAAACATGTTAGACATAACAGGCATTGTAGGCATGGAACTGTTCATTGCAGGCTTGGGCATTCTCACATTAGGAGTTTTCTTAACAGATTTGCAGTTAGTAGACAAATGACTAACACTTCCACAATTAACACAAGTCTTTCTAGGAGCATATTTATCAGGTGTGTAATTGTTGTGTTTGTTAATTCCTACTTTGCCATTCCTGTTATTCTTTTTATTTCCCTTAGCCTCATTATGAACTTTCTCTACCTTGTCTTTCAATTGCTTGTTAGACAAGTGACCTACATTAGCTCTCTCAACAGGCTTCTCAATTTTCTTTAAAGTACTAGACTCACCTTGAACAAAGTTCTTGGTGACAGGACCATACTTGTCATTAAGTCTAGTGAGTTTATCTTTTCTTTTGTCTGTCAACGAAACAGCCTGATCGGTTGATGGTTCATGTGTCAACGAAACATTGCATTCCGTTGACATATCAACCTTCAACAAATGATCATTGTTGTTTGTTGACTCTGTTTCTGATTCTAAGGTTTCACCAACATACCCTAGCTTCTCTTTGTTCCTTTTCCATGATTGCTCACAGAAGGATTCCACGCCTTGAACATTAATTATGTTGGCAGCAACATTCCTGGCATCCTTCCATTTTGCAATCACACCTTGTTCTATCTCAAGTTGTGTTTTAAGAATTTCTTCCCTTTGTAACACGTTCTCAAGTTCCTTCTTAGCATCCCTACTAACACATCTCATTTTCTCAAATTCAATGAGCTGTGCTTCTAACATTGCATTCCTATCACTTAAGAGCAGATTTGTTTCTTTTATTCTTGAGTTCTCTTTAGTAAGTGATTTAAGAGTAACACGCAAATTATATAATACAGTAGACATTTCATTTACTGCATTGTCGCATTCCTCTTTAGAAAGCTCAGAAAGATTAGTAATTGTTACCTGGTTGCTTGAGGAACTTGCTTCCTGCTCATGATTGTCAGCCATAAGAGCCAAGTTGACATACTCAACATCATCATCAGAATCTTCACCATTACCAGCCCAATCATACTCCTGAGACATGAACGCCTTTTCTTTTTGTTTGAGAAGTTCAAAGTATTTCTTTTTATAATCAACAGGCTCAAATTTCCTGTTGCCCTTCTCAACCTTGGGCTTTCTGCAGTCTCCAGCAAAGTGACCAAGCATTCCACAATTGAAACATTTTGACTTAGACTTTTCAATCCAGTTTGTTTTGCTAGGTTGAAAGTCTCTTCTTGGTGGCCTTGCTTCTGAGTTTCTTTTGAACTTGAACTTAGAGAATTTTCTAGACAGAAAAGCAATGTGTTCATCAATCTCATCTAAGTCCTCCAAGTTGGCTGGTTCTGATTCTTCTTCTTCTGTCATCTTGTCTTTACCCTTGCTAACATCACTCCTACAACTAGATCGACTAGTTGTGGCCTTTGCAGCTTCTTTATTGTCATCTTCAAGTTGGTTCACTGATGCAATCAATGCAATAGATCCACCCTTCTTCTGTACCTTTTCAATTTCCTCATCTTGCTCCATTTCCAGCTCATAAGTCTTCAAGGTTCCATAAAGCCTTTCAAGAGTGTAGTCTTTGTACTCTTGAGTGTTTCTGAGAGAAACAGTCATAGGCTTCCATTCTTTTGGAAGAGCTCTAAGAAATTTAAGGTTTGAATCCTTGGTTTGATAGATCCTCCCATACAACTTTAATCCATTCAAAAGCTTTTGAAACCTACTAAACGTGTCATTTAGGGTTTCACCAGCTTTAAAATGAAAATGCTCATATTGTTGTATAAGGAGTTGCATTTTATTTTCCCTGACTTGCTCAGTTCCTTCACAGAGAGTTCTAACAGTATCCCATACTTCCTTAGAGGTTGTACAGTTGATAACATTGTCAAACATCTCTTGCTCCAAACCATTAAACAGAATGTTCATGGTCCTTTTGTCTTTATGAACTTCTGCAATATCTTCAACAGTCCATTCTGAGACAGTTTTTGGAATCTCTACATCAGGTGCATCATCTGGCAGTCCAACTCTAGAATCAAGCTTCATGGGAACGTGTGGACCTTTCTCAATGCAGTCTACATACCTCTCATCCATAGACATGAGATGTAAATGCATCTTTACTTTCCAGTGAAAGTAATTGTCTTTATCAAGAACTGGTATCTTCACACCTGCATCCTTCTTCACCATGGTTTCTGTTTTTGGTCTTGATCTTTAAACTTCTTGTATGTTAGAAGCTTGCTCTGATACCAATTGTTATTCCCAAATGACCTAACAGAATTGTAGAAGGGGGGGGTTGAATACAATTCTTGATATTTTCTTGAAACTAAACACTTTATGAAATTAAACTGAACTGAATAAACAAAAACACAATATATAAATAATTCAGTTGGATTGTTTGATGATCCAACTGAAGTGTTTTTATTGCGGAAATAATCTGTGATACAAATGTTCACAGCTGCTCAGTTACAATGTTGTAGAGAAGAATGCTCTCAAAAATAGCTAATACAATCTATTTGTTTTTCTTCTCTTACTTCTAAAGTAACTGTTACACTTGGTTATATAATCCCAAGTTTACAATTCTACGTTTGGTTAAACTAAAGAATAATAGTAGTAACCATCAGTAGCTTGCTTTTCATTCCTTTTGTCCAATGGTCCTTGGAGATCTTAGCTTTTGTCTTCATGCTCATTATAATCATTCCCAAGAGCCTTATTGGAAATTGGAATGTTTCCTTATTTCCAGTAACCACTTTGATGGCTTCCAATGCAAAGTACACTTCCATATCTCCTTTTAGATCTGTTCAGTAAACTGTCACTATCACTTTGTCAACTGTTCAAAAAGCAACATTGATTCGTTGATAGCAAGGAGATGTGTTTCGTTGATAGCTTCATTCTTCATTCCGTTGATGGTGTTTCCCTCGTTTCGTTGATGGGTAAACTCCATACCGTTGACAGAGTAATCTTCATACCGTTGACATGTCTTCACTTAGGCAGAATTACAAGGCATAACATATTTACAATTAACCAACCTATTTTGCCTATCTAGTACATAGTCAACATGACTTAGAAAACCTATCTAAAACATATAATAGAATGCCTATCATACTGTGAAGTATTGTACAATGCAATTGCTACAACACTCATTTCGTTGATGAGCTTCCTGTCAACGAAACACTGCTAAGCATGCTATTTCGTTGACAGCTACAAAATTGACTTTACACAAATTCTACTAAGTGTTTTATGCTTATCATCAAGAACAACATATTCCTAACAAATATAGTATAGATAGATAGATAGATTTATAATATTAGTATTTTATGCTACTAAATGGAATAGCCCGTGATATTTTTGAGGTTTTAGTTAAGAGAAATATTAGTTAGAAAATATAAAAAATAATATACGTTTTGAAAAAAAAAGCTAATCAGTTAGTCATTAATAATTATAATATTATTATTTTATTTTATTAAATAGAATTGTTCGTGATATTTTTGGAAAGTGGGAGGTTTTATTTAGGAAAAATAGAAAAGTAGAAATTTTAGTTAGAATATATAAAAAAGAATATACACTTTGACTAAAAATGGTAATGTGTTAGTTATTAGCAATTATAACGTTATTATGTTATTTTATTAAATGAAACTGTCTGCGATATTTTTGGAAAATGAGATGTTTTAGTTAGGAAAAATAGAAAAGATATTCTATATGATAATTTTAATATTTTATATAACAGTTCTCTTCGATTTGATCAGAAATATCTAACGGCTATGAATAGAGTGACCGGACTATAAAAACTTTGAGGACCATACTACAAAATTTTCAATGTTTCTTCTTTAATATAGTATAGTAGTATAGATGTGCATGCAAATTAAAATGTGCAAATTTATTTAAGATAAAATTATGAATAAGCAACATTGGAACTTTAGCATTTTCAGAGTATAAAACATGACATTTAGGATATGTTTTGGAATTAATATGGAATCCTTAGCATCCATTTTAGAACCGATTCGGTACCTTTATCATTTTTCATCATGCAACACTGTATGTTCAACACTTCAACTACATGTAAGTAGAGGTGGCCAAATGGGCGGGTTTATTCAGCTCGTTCAGCCCGGCACGGTACTTTATTCGGATATTATTCGACCCGATTGAACCGCGAATAATTCGACCCAACCCGCGTCTTAGTTAGTGTCGGTTACGAGTTCAATTTCTAAAACCCGTGAATCGGCCCGGCCCGCCCGATTCAAAACCCGACAACGAACCGGACGAGCCCGCACGGACCGCACGAGCCGCACAGCCCGCACAACCCGCGAGCCCGCAAAGAAAGCAATGCATTTTACTCTCTTAGAGACCCGTCAGAGGTAATTTTATTTTATAGATTAGGAGTGGTGGTATTGTAATCATGAGGCCGGTTTTAGAATACCTTAATCATTAACAGTGCCATATAAATAGTATTCTTCAATTCTCCAACACCATGATTTACTTGCTACTTGGTGAAAGAAAGGGCTCTGGCATATTTTCCGTCATAAGGGTAAATAGGGATTAAAAGAACTAGTGCGACAAGGTGTTGATGTCCCGTCTGTTTGTCCAATGTGCGACAAGGACATTGAGCATCTTATTCATGTTTTCTTTGAGTGCGATTTTGCTAAGGGTTGCTGGCTTTATGTTGGTCCTAGTTATGACATGAGCACAGTTGAACGCATCGCTGATTGGTTTTTGCAGAAACTCAATTCTGGCTCTCCAGATGAAATTCAGAAGATTGTGCAAGTGCTTTGGGGAATTTGGTTTTATCGAAACAAAAAAGTCTGGGAAGATAAATCAGTAACCTGCATTCTTGCTATGGACTGGAGCTCGAAATTTATTCAAGACTGGAAGTGTGTTAAGGAAGCGCGAGTAAAGATCCAGACATCTAACCTGAATCCTGTCAGTAATCATCCTCAAAGATGGGTTCTTCCTCCTGTAGGGACTCTAAAGCTTAATGTGGACGCGTCCTTGTATACGGATGCAGACAAGTTCTCAATTGGTCTGGTGTTGAGGGATGATAAAGGAGAGTTTGTGAGCGAAAAGGTGGTGTGCTTGCCCCAGGTGGTTAATGTCATGGAAGCTGAGATAGCTGCGATCCTGGAAGGTCTCAATTGGGTGGTCTCGTTGAAGTGCCAGAGGGTGCTTATTGAATCTGATTCTATGCTTTCAGTTCAAGCCATTCACAGTGACATTGCTTATCAGGTCGAGGTTGGTCATACTATAGATCTGTGTAGAGAGTTCTTTCGTTCTCATAAAGGTTTTTCACTCTCTTTTATTAAACGACAAGCGAATAGGGTAGCCCATGTTATGGCTCATTTACCTTGTTTGCCAAATTGTCATAAGGTTTTCATGTCTCCTCCTTCTGCTATTATGGAGACCCTTTTGTATGATTCTACGTATGAATGAAAGTTGCTCCTTTTGTTTCAAAAAAATAAAATAAAAATAAAAATAAAAATAAAAAAAATAACTAGTGCCTTCATGCCTTGGCCCTTGAGTATGCTGTGAGAACTATAAGATAAGATGTCAACAAACAAGCAATATGTTTATGCTAATTTCTACCCACTGAGTTATGTTGTATCGCATACCGAGTTCTATCCCTAGTACACTAGCCTTCCCTTTCAATTATATTTTTGCCCTCTGGCTGTGTTTCTAATTCCAATGTTGCATATTCACCTTATTCCGCCCAACCTGCACCCCCAACCCGCCCAACCCGCCCAACCCACCCAACCCACCCAACCTGTTAATCATCCCCGTGCCGGTTCCGAGTTCCGTTTCTCCGGCTCGAGCCCGGCCCGAATTCGGTTCGTTCAGCCTCCGTGTCGGTCCCGTGCTCGTCGGGAAGGAGCCCGACCCGTGTCAAGCCCGGCCCGGCTCGCACGGACCGCACGACTGGCTACCTCTACGTGTAAGTATGCAAGGAAGATTAACATTTACTAGTTCTAATATTTGTATGTACATGCAAATTAAAATGTGCACATTAGTATAATATTTAAGGTATTTTGTATCGTTTTTAAAAATCAAGGGTATTTCTAATAACATGGGCTTTTTATCTAAACGGCCTCAAAGTCTGTTTGAAGAATCACTAAATTACGGGTCTTTTCATATAAAAGCCTGTCTTGTTAGGCCCAAATCAAGCAACATCTTGACCAACGATGATTTAACACTCAACAAGGTCCATCAGTGTTTTATAGTGACGCAAATTAAATTTGATGATATAGTATAATAGTATAATGATGAAAAATAATTTGTTCAAATAAGAAATAATTTACAAGTAATTATAAGTAATCTGAAATAATTTGTGCATTTCTGTATTTACAGCTAGCATTTACAAGTAATCAGATAAATAAAATGTACAAATAATTCACAAATAATTTACGAAGAAATTGTATTTAGTGCATCCTACTAGCCTTCTAACAAAATGTTTTCCCAACACAACTCGGATGTTCTTTTTGAATCTTGAATTCGAGCCCTGATAGGCATAAACCAACTGATACAAACCGATATGTCTCACTCGGAAGCAGGGTCTCGGGTCCTGATCACATGCCAAATGTTGACAGGCCAAGTACGCGGATTTCAACTCTTTATAGATTATCTCTAACACTTCACTTGGGGTGATCCTTGTGGATGTCACTTCTAGTTTCGGAAATAAAGCGTTACCGTGGGTAGAAAGAACTGTGGGAAACATTAGCAATTGAAGAAGAGCTAGAACCATTCTGAGGGTAAAATGGATTTTCACTCGTGTCATTCAGTTCCATGGTCTTTTCGTCTATAAAAGGAGGATTAGTTGGTGGAGGTAGGATTTCATCCTTCTTTGCCAGCATTTGTAGTGCTTTCGACATTGTAGGTCTTAGTGATGCAACCTCTTGGATGCATAGTAGTCCTATATGTACCACTCTTAGAACTTCTGACCTTGCATCGCTTCGATGGTAATCATGCAGCATTAGGTTTGGGTCAAGAATCTCTTCAACGCTTCCTTGTTGAAAACGCTTCCATGCCTGTTTCATTAGAAGAAAAACACCAGAAGTTAGAACCTTCTCAGGCAGTTTACAGAGGATACAAACAAGAAAGTAACCGACTTACAATTGTAACCAGGCTGTCTGAGAATTCTGAGCTTTTGCCCTTGTTGTTTTGCCTTCCTGTAACAATCTCTAGCAAGAGCACCCCAAAGCTGTACACATCTGCCTTTTCAGTTAATTGGCCATTGGCAAGGTATTCAGGTGCCATATATCCTCTACAGATTAGTAAACATCAGCTAACGTTAAAAACATATCTTTGCTCATGCTTCAATTTGAAATACCATGACCTTTTATATAGTAAATAAATATGAAAAAATAAATTAATCCTTACAATGTTCCTGCAATGGCAGTACTAATGTGACTCTTGTCTTCTTGGAAAGACCGGGCTAATCCAAAGTCAGCAATTTTAGCTCTGAGCCTTGAATCCAACAAGATATTGCTTGCTTTAATATCTCTATGAATAATACGAATCTTATTGTTTTCATGAAGGTAAACTAAACCTTCAGCAGTTCCAATAATAATTTCATCTCTCTTTTCCCAGTTTAGTTCTTTACCTTTGATTGAGTCTGTCAAGTGTTTGGAACATATTAAAATCACATATTAGTTTCTGTGACCATAAAGTACTACAAATCGTCTATCCCATATAATGAGGTTAAAATTACGAGAACTTACCAAAGACGAACCGATCAAGGCTCCTGTTTGGCAAAAATTCATACACAAGAAGACTCTCAGGCCCTGAACAACTGCATCCTAATAACCTGACAAGATTTTTATGTTCAACACTGCTGATAATGTTAACTTCATTAAAGAAGTCTGCTGCTCTGTGTCTGTTATTGTAGAAAAGCCTCTTGACTGCAATCTCTCGTCCATCTGCCAAAACTCCCTGCATTTAAGAAACACTGTAAAGTTTAATGCTTAAAAACAAATTTCTTGGAAACCTCGTTTATTTTGTTATAAAGACAGTTCATTCTATATCTACATTCTGTTCTTGCACTGGATTAAGATTCTCATCTTAGTGTACCTTATAAACTGTCCCAAAACCTCCTTGCCCAAGCTTGTTGGCTTCGTCAAAAGAACCGGTGGCTTTCTCAATTGTCGAGTATTTGAAGTTCAAGCTACTGTCATGAAGAGTCTTCACCATTTTATTCACTTCGTTTGAACCTGAGAAGGTACAGAACAAGGCAATACACCCAAATTATTCACTCAGTATCATTTTATGGCTAAAACTGCATTGTCATTATCCTAAACTAAGGACACAATATTTGTGATTCAAAATTAAATTGCGGAAATTCACACCTCTTCTCTTCTTTTGTATTTTCCTGTGCTTCCATATGTAAACTGCAATAACTACCCCTACTACCAAAACCACCACAGAGCTAATGGTGACAACCACAATCACTACTACTGTCCCTGCAAATCCACAAATGAAACATTGTGATCAGGCTTACCAAAAGCACCACTAAAATATTAATATCAAAACAAGCAAGGACTAAACTACGATAACTACCTCTTGAACTTCCACTGCCTGGTTTGGAATTAAGAAAGTTGGTGTCAGAATACCTCATGAAGCATCCAGTATTCAATGCTCGCCCCTCAGACGAAGGCAAACATCCCAGTATTGAAGAAGAAGCATTTTCAAGACAAGCCCTACAAGAACTTGCATTCAGTGTCCTCCAGCAATTAGCCAACACATATGTCGAGTCATTCTGACCTCCTCCAGGTGGTTTAAAGTGAATTCGAGCATAGTTCTGATTATTTGGTGCATCTGCAACTGCTTGTGAAACAGCTGCTTTTGCAGCTTCTTGAAATTTAGAACTCTTTCCAGTTCCGTTTCCACACACTGCCTTATCTTCAGGTCCTTTGTATTCATCGAAAAATGTATGATTCTCAGCCCTCATAAAGCAACCATCAAGGTAAATTCGACCTCCATTGTAAGGGTAGCATTGAGGAAGCAGAGTTCGAGCTTCAGCATAGCACAATACACAGTCAATTAAAGAAAGATCACCATAACATTGAGCAAGTCCAAAGTTAGTGTCCACCCCTCTACCGGTGACTGCTACACCAAAACCAGAACTTCGCATCTGACTACTAATATTTTCCATTGTAGCAACAAAATTTGGGACAAAAACCGATGCATTATACTCTGCAATCTTCCCACACTTGATCTCGACCAACTTAGATCGTGGATCTCCCTCTGAACCATTTATTAACAGTAGAGCTGTGGTAAGAACAATCAGGACAGTTGGTAAATTATCTATCCTCCCCATTCCAGGATTCCTCCGAGATTGATTCTGCAGAAATTTCATAGAAAATTCAGCAGAAACAAAAAAAAAAACAAAAATGGAACGAAAGTGACTAGAGTCTAGAAACATACATAATTGAGCAATTCAAATGTGCCACCTTAAATAATTAAGTGGGGTTGCAAAATATGAGACTAAAATCTGTAAAGCATAACAATAAACCATTTTAAAACTGAAATTCAACTAATTCCAGGACTTTTCAGGTAAAGTGAACTAAAGCAGGGTGTGAAAACAATCAAATTCTTGATAAATTGGCCAAGAAAGTTCATTCATGGACAGTTGCAGTACTACATGCCAAAATGGCAGGTGTCCAATAATAACATTTGACATTAAACTAATTTCAAACTCCACACACGTGATATTTATACAAGGGTCCGAGTCAATTTATGTTGCAGCATACGGTACCACACTTAATAAGCGCAATATAGTTGAACAATCCTTTCGGTATGGCAACATTAGACTACTGATTGGTAAATGAGGTGCTACTAGCAGATACAGTTTTGACTATTAATGTACAAAGAAAAGGGAAACAAAACATCTAGAAACATTCGAAAATCTACAGGGTCAACAATTAGATTGATAAAAGTCGTAATCAAATTAAAAAGTTGGCAATCACCATTGACTGAATTACACGTATACATCACAACCAACCTACACTAAATAAATGTCAAAAAGGATGAAAGACCCACCTCATCTACTCCCATCGCTGATAGCACCCAGCTAGATCAGCCTCTCTGGAATCTTGCAAGACAATACTTATCTGTAACCAGTTTTTTAATTTTTGGTCTCTCTTGCATATGATGAAAAAAGAAAAAATTCTCACCATAAAATTAATTTTACTAATAAGTCTCACTCTTTTTGCATATATGTTCTTGTTCGGAATAGGGTACGATGTACACGGACCTTACTATAAATTTTTTTTAAAGAACACCAGAAAAATGTGAAAATCAAGAAGTGATCAAGAAAGTCAAAAAAACTCAAACACTTATAACCTTAAACATCTGTAACTAGAACAACATATATAATTAAGATAACAACTACATACAGAAACATGAGTTAACTACTTATAAACTAGAAAACCAAACTGAAAAAAATCATACTCTTATGAATTATGATGGATGATGTGCTCTAAGTTCATACCTTCCTGTTCTTCTTCTTCTTCTTCTTCTTGTATCTATATGTGTGTCTATGTACGTGTGTGACGAGCAGCTTGAGAGGGAGAGATGGAGATGGGATTTAAGGAGAAAAAGAAACAGAGGGAGCATGCGAGAATATTAAAGAGAGAGAGACGTTTGAAAACGCGGTTGGGTAAATTTGAAGGTCGTTTGACATGTAAGCGGTTAAAATATTAAATTGGTTAAAAATCGTTTCGTAATAAACCATTAAACCCTATCATATATTGGAATATTTCAATTTTCAAAAACATCAACCACCCACCAAATATACTACTAACTTTATTTTTAAAGTCAAAAATTCTTAGATCATGTTTGATAAATATACACATTTGAAATGTAGTTTTCGATTTTACAAATACAAAGACGACTAAAATATTAAGGTAACTGAACAATAGTCAAACGAAATCAATTGAATCTTTCCGGTGCTGTTATTAAACTAAACATTACTCCTTCCGTTCCAAAATAAGTGTCGTTTTGACTTTTTGCACGTATTTTAAGGTGCAAAATAGAACGACTTTCACATATTATTTTTTAAATTATTTTTTTTTGAATAAAAATATAGCATTTAAACTTTTATTTAGAAAAAGAAAATCTAAAAAATAATTAGTGAAAGTCACTTTTTTCGCACCTTAAAATACGTGCAGAAAGTCAAAGCGACACTTATTTTGGGACGGAGGGAGTACATGTTAAACTCATTTAACAATGACTTACGATGACTATCGAGATTCTGACTAAGTATAAAACATTTTCCGCGATATTTTACGTTTGGTTCATGATTTACGAGATTGGTTAATAAAATTCCGAACCTCAATTATATTCTCCTATGTGCAAGACCAAAGTATTTTTTTGACACGAAATGAGGGAAATATGGTAATCCATATGTATAAGTTGGTCAATTGAGTAGTCAAATTATAATTTGGGTACAATAAATTTTCTTTTGGTAGAAGTAAACCGCAAATACAGATATCTCTGTGTGGTTAGAAAGAAATCTAACTAAAAAGGGAAGAAAGCCTACTTAAATTAAGGAAAATATGCATAGATTAAATAAGTGAACAAAAACATCTCTAGAAAACCATTTTACATATTCTAATTCTTCACCCTTGGGACTCACGACAGGTGTTCTGAGGGCAGAAGAATCAATTTGGAGAATCTAAACGTTGAAACCAGAGATTATGGCTTCCATAATGTACCAAAACTTGACAGTAGCTTGCCTGGCCATAGCCATGCTTGGCCTGTTTGCTTCAACAACAGAAGCGAAAGCCGTAAGCGTCAATCAGAAAGTAGGCCTCAATCGGTTCTGCAGAACAAGCGATTATAAGCGAGTTTGTAATACAATGGTTAAAGACGCCAAAAATTGGCACGATGCCACAAGAAATGCAATTCAATCATCTTTACAAGTTGCAACAGGTTTGCAAGGAATGTCACCTCTACTCGATTCAGCACTTGCAAGAGTCTCTGCAAATTCCAAAGCTAGCACCACGATTACCTGCAAAGAAACATTTGATGACACAGTTGATTCCTTGAAACAATGTTTGAAGTTCCTTGATAATAATGATACTGGCAGCCTTAACGCTCACTTATCAGCTGCCGTCCATATCAGTGACTGCCAAGATGCTTTCGAGGAGTTTGGAGCATCTTTGCCTCCGAGAGTGTCTAAAACTGCAGAAATTTTGAGCAGGCAAGTTAGCAATTGCCTGGCAGTGTCTGAACAAACCTAAATGCAAGCATTCCATGGGGCTATTAATAGTGAAATAGAGAGGAAAATTTCATTTTAAGGTCTTAATTTTATCTGTAGCCTGATCATTAAGTTTTGTTGCGTCTTAGATCGTGTCGTCGTAGTAAACTATCGTACATGCATTGTACACATATATGATGAATTTATTACCCCTCTCAAGGAAAGAAAAGTGTTCTCTGACCCTAGAGGGATAAGTAAATTCCACCGGATACTGAGTTTGATGATGTCGACTAGGCTGTAGGAAGGATATAGCTGTGTACAAATAATGGCTGCAGGATTTATAATGTAAAGATGCTGTGCAAAGAATATGTTAAGTTGTTAACCCCATCAGATCTTGATCAACTTTCGCAAGTGTTTCTTTCATCAATTTGCATACCTGAATATACTTTCCTTCAAAAACAGTTCATAAATTTGCGGCAATCCTGCTTCTGTAGGTACACAAGTACATTTAATTCAATTTAGTCTAAATTTTGTGAATGCTACATTGATCTAATTATAGCTAGTCTAAAATTTGTGAATAGCTACATTAATCTATTATTCTTTACTCTCTATGATCTGATACCGTAAAAAGAAAAAAAAAGTTTAGTCATACACCATAATGATGTCAATGTTAAATCTACTGAAACTGTAAATACTAATAGACAACTGTTGTACAAGATACAAATAAACCTGGAAGAAATCTTTACAGTACAATTGGAATTGAAGTCCTGGAATCTGCAGTACAATAATTGGGATTCGGAACAAACCAACATATAAAGGGGGTCTAAATAAGTCTCAATTCATATTCCCCAGCCCTGGTTATGTACCTAACCCATGGAAGAGCCTGATACCCACTCTTTTCAACGACCTTCAGGTACCGGACCTACAAAAAACCACGTTCTTTCATGAATCATAAATGAAATCAGCTCAGCACTGTTTCATGCAGAGCTGCTAAAGAACAAGTGTTTGCAACCGTATTGAATGCAAAAAAATAAGAAAAAAAACAACAAACAATGTGGGAGCCCAAAAATAACTTGTACGATAAAAAATGAATTTAGACGAAGGGAATTACGATCTCTGAAGAATATTGTTAGGGAGCCAAAAAGGTCCCAAACTGTATCCATGTCATACCATCATATTCCTTAGCTCAAAATTTATACTCCTATAAGATTAACTCAGATGCTCGTGAAATAGCAATGAGAATTGGAAACTAATTCCAATCACGTAGAATTTTATTACGACAATCAACTTTGCTAGTGGAATAATTATAAATGTGCAATAATTTTAATAGAACGGGCATCTATGATTTGACACAGTGTTTAAGAAAGAAATTATTCACTTCACAAAAATGAAAACAATGAGAAAATAACCAAGGATCACTATTTTTCTAAGTATTGTTCAATAGAGATGGAATTAAACTAGTTTTGGGGACATTTCTGCATGATATAACTTTTGCTCATTCCATCCCAACAATCTAAAAACTCTTTATAGTGTTAATTTTTTATCCTAACCATATCCATCACAAATCTTATCATCAGAGTATTGCACTACCAGTCTACCATGTATATCAATTTCACCTCTTTTATATTTCTCTTTAAGCTCTTTTCCCCTTCATTTTAATTTCATACCATTTTCCCCTCATTTGATTCCAACTAACCAAGCTTGACATTAAGATTAGTACACAGAGCATTAGAGATGCCAAGAAATTGAAGAAAGTCCATATTTTTAAAGAGAATCAATGTTTCACAAGAACAAACCTGTATTCCAGAAACAGTAAAGTATGGAATTTCAAATTTCAAGCGTATGGGAGCTTTTCTCTCCGGAGCTGCTTCTTCATCAGTAATACTAGGAAGACTAAACTCTGCTCTCAACATATATTCCTATAATTGCCGTAAGAAGAGACGTATTAGAAATTCTCGAGAAAACACATGAAAATGTTAATATCAACAGAAGCTTATAACAACATAAAAGCTATGGAAGAGAGTGCAAAAGTGGTCTGAGATACTACCTTAGCACCTGGAAAAGATTTGATTTTCCAGATCAAAGAATCACTTTCAGGTGCATAGGAAGCAGATCCCATCGATGTTCTAACATTTGGATTGCTAGCATCAGATGGCACAGGCAACTCGATTTCAACATTTGTCGCGGTGCTGCAAAAATACCAAAGTCATCTGGTAAAATCTGAATCAACGAACCTCAAATTGCCATGCTAGAAAAACAAAAAATTATATGGTTTATACCTACGCTCCTTGAAATGACTTTTGGCCTTTACCGTGATTTCTATACGACTTCTAGAATGCCTTTCTACTTGAGCTTCCACCCATATCAGAGGCTTTACCTGCAAAATGAGTCTTCTCATTCAGGAAAGTATACTTGGTAACCAGAAACAACATCCAAAGAAGGCAGTAACATTAACCTGGGTACTGAGTCTATAAGTCATGACATCAAAAGATCCATCAGGAGGTATGAAGGATATTGTCCGATCATTTTCAAACCGGCCAAGACGCACGCACCTTTGTGAATGTGTATCTTAGCCCATTAGCAACAGGAAACAAATTTAGGAAATATGCAAGACAAAAAAATCTCTTTCTACACATTTTTGACAAGTGGAAATTCAAAAAATTGCAACCAGACTTTGTTACATGTTCCACTGGACATATTTTTAGCGATAATAGTAGCGTAACACAGGAAAAAGGAGAAAACTATATATAATTTTAATTCAGACAGTTGAAAGAACCAAGGTTTTACTAATACTTAAGGGTGGTACTGAAATGACCAATCAATGCCTAACTTTTTTCAGGAAAAACAAAAGGAGATGAAAAAACTTCTCTAGATTGACATTGGTACATGGATGGAGGGATTATATAGTTGGGTGACATACTGATGAAACTTTATGTCATCAAGGTCTATGGCCTTTCCTTTAGTTGATCGACCTTGAGCCTCCAGTAAAACTCTATCATTCAGTCCCAGTTTACATTCAGGCATACCACTGCAACACATGAAAATAATTACTGTTCTTTATCTAGAAATATAAGAATAGATCATCAAGCTCACAAAGAGTTCTTTAAAATTAGTGAAGTGCACACAGTTTACCATCTCTATAATAATGGTCAGCTTAGTCCTTGTGTTACAACTCTTAAATCTACTAAACAGCAACTAGAATCAACAATGAACACTTAGATTCATACACAATAGAGAAATGACAATGTATATTACAATAAGAATCTACAAAGTTCTTATACTGCAATACAAGAAGCTAGTTTTGAGAGAGATCTCTATCTTTGTGATTGAGTACAATGAATGTAAATATATCTCTAACCAACTCTCAGCACTCTCTAGAATATGTAACAAACTTTTAACACAGCTACAGGGAAAATCAGTTGGGACTTTGACAGCTGGCAAGCTTAGTCAGCACACTCATCTCTCTATGTCAGCACAGTAGGCTTAATCTCTTTTATCAACACCTTGTTTACCAGATATACTTATGCATGTACAGATCAGGAAGTAATACTGGATGCAGAAGTAAAAAAAATTCTAGAAGTTCAAGCTTTGGACAGGCATCTTTGAAGTATCACAGACACATACATGCGAAACTGTATATACATCGGCACTATCCTCGTTTATTATCAACAAAATTGTAGCTTTCCAACCAAATACCACGAAAGTGTTCTAAGAATCCTATATTGCCTAACAAAAGGCACTGGTTAAATGGTTGGCAATTTTTGAGTGAATTTCAGTCTTTTTAAAAGGAAAATTGTGGAAGTAAAATCATAACAAAATTTGGTGATTGTAAAGCCCTTTCTCTGATTTTTTAAGGGAAAAAAAGGCTAAACTTTACAGAGTCCAAATCTCGGATTAAGAAGGAATCCGTGTGATCTTAGAATGACCAATTAACAAACGGTTTTGGTAATATGGGCAAACCAATACAGCATGCACTTAACGTCTTAACCTGACATATTCTTGATGCATAATGTGATATCAAAGAAGGTTATGAGTTATTCTTATAAATTTTTAAAATCATGATAATAATATTTTCCATTAAATTATTTTTTGACAAGAATCTTCCATTAAAATTGGGAGACTTATTTAGGATGACAGAACACATAGCAAAAGATAGTTCTATGCAGACATGATTGTCAGTTATACCATAATTACCTTAAATTTGTCCGCATCTTTAATGCTCCAAAAACGTCGGACCTAATAACTTGTCCATTGTTATTCACAAGTACATTGACACTCTCAACAACATCTAAGAACACCTGAAACAAGTCAATAATCTTAAAAATCTCTTGTCTATAATACAGGTGGCCAACAACAACGGTGGCCAGCAACAACCCAAGAACAAACCTCATTGTTCTTGTAATGTATCCCTTCGCTGCGCCAAGATACAGCATTTGTAACGGCCATTGGAGGCCTATGAGAAACTTCCATCCTATAGGCATCAGTCTTGATAAACTCACTCAAAATGTTCGCTTCAGTGAATTGAGGGTAACCAAAGTCCATCATTTCGTCAAGCAGCTCATACTGCAAAACCAAACATAAAGATCAACACTAGCACACCAACACAAAGCAGTAATAGACCACTTGATGCAAGCAATGAAATAGTGAGCTGTAATCTTACGACGACGACAAAATTATCTCTAAGTGATTCCTCTTCTAACTCGTCGAAATAGTGCTCAAAGACCTGCAGGCCAAGTAAGATATCACTAATAAATGATATCAACTATAAATTTAAGCAAATAAAAATGATGATTATTAAATATTCTCATCAGAACAGTAAAAGCAGTAATCACATATTACCGAATGTGCTTACATTAACAACACGGTGTAGAAACGAAAGGAGGCTGGCAGCATTACAGTTCTGCCTTGAAGCAATCATCAAATATACATTATTGTGTTGTATAAACATATAAGTTACGCCATTATCATATACAACCGGATCTTGCGAATCTGAATCTCCCTATCCACATACAAAACACATAACGATAAGTGCACTTAAATCACTATGACTACACATACAACTCAAAACACCTTATGTTTGTACTAGAATGACCACAAATAAATCGCTCTAACTAAAACTGTACACAATTATCAGTTCAATATGCACAAGCGAACTAAATTAAATATAAAACATACAACTTACAACATAAATATATAAGCTACGCCACTATGTGTTGTATAAACATATGAACTAACATATACGACCGGATCTTGTGAATCCGCATCTCCCTATCCACATATCAAAAACACATAACGATAAATTTACTTAAATCTATACGTAGCTCTGATAGAAAATTCATCAACTAAACTAAAATGAATTATAATTTAATCTAGCTACAACTAGAAACACTTTAACAATGTACTACATCGGTCACAGTTTAACTCAATTAAAATTGCAACCAAAAGAAATTTATACTTGCAAATTCATCAACTAATAAAATGATAACTTAATTGTGCTACACCTATACCTACAAGTCGGGACTCTTTAAAAACAAATCAGATCGGTCATAATTTAGTCGCTTAATTAACATCGCAACCAAAACAAATTTACACTTACAAATTTATCAACTAATATAAAATAAATTATAACTTGATCGAGCTACAACTACACTCACTACTCGAAACACTCTAAATATGTACTATAACAATCATATTTCAGTCGCTCAGCAAAAATTGCAACCGAAAAAAAATTACAAACAGAAATTTATCAAGTTAACTAAAAATGAATTTTAACTTAATCGAGCTACAACTACACTCAGAACTCGAAACACTATAAAAATGTACTATATAAATCACAATTCAGCAGCTTAACTTAAACTAATATTGCAACAACAACGAATTCATAATTACAAAGTCATCAACTAAACTAAAATGAATTATAACTTAATCGCACCGCAGCTACGCTCACTACTTGAAACACTTTATAAATGTACTTAGCAATCACAATTCAGTCACTAATATTGCAACCAAAAATCATAATTATAATTTCATCAGCAAAACTAAAATTAATTATAACTTACTCGCATCGCATCTATACTTACAACTCGAAACACTCTAACAATGTACTAAATCCATCATAATTCATCAACTAAACTAAAATGAAAAATAACTTAATCGCACCTCAACTATACTTACTCGAAACACTCTAACAATGTACTAGATCCATCATAATTCATCAACTAAACTAAAAAGAAATTATAACTTAATCGCACCGCAACTATACTTACAACTCGAAACACTCAACAATGTACTAGATCAATACAATTCATACTTATAACTTAATCGCGCCGCAACTATACTTACAAACACTAGCAACAACTACACTCACAACACTTCAAATAAGTTGAAAAATGATAATAAATTAATCAATTTCACTATACTCAATTAAAACAAATCATGTATTACAAATATAAACAATAGACCTGTTTATCGATGAGATTAGAGAAGGATTTTTCGGCTTGAGAAGCGGAGACGTCGCCTCGGTAATCGTGCCAGACGAGAATCCGGCCTTTCATGTCCAGAATGAACAGCGCCGACGCCGCGCCGGCCATTAAACTTGATGAACAAGCTAATTAGATCGATTAATTAGTTATATTGAAGCAGTTTTGAAGTTGTGTGTGTATAATTAAGATTACGAAGATAAAAGATAGTGGAGTGATTGTAATCATCACAGTTGGCGGTTAGGTAGTGCTATAAATTTACGAGAAGTTACAAATACAGGAGTACTGTTTTTTTTAGTCGTATTTTTACAAAATAAAATAAAAAGATTTAAATAGTCTGTGGATTTATTTTGGTTAAAGGCTATGTTTGCAAAAAAACAATAATTAATCTTTAAAAAAAACAAAAAAAAAGTATTGATATCTTAATGCGCCAAAAATTACCATCTCAATGTAGGAGAGAACTACATACTTAAAAAAAAACTTTAGAACTATTATAAATCATTTGATTATTACAAAGATTAAACTCATTTTTATATACAAAATCCTTATAAGGGTATTGTTGGAATAAAATAACTACACTATTAGTCCAATTAATTTAAATAAAGAAGTTTAATCAATTACTCATTTTTTAAATTATTTTTTTATTATTTTAATTTTTTATCTCACATATTTTTTGGCTGTTTTTTCAATTTTAATTTTTTTCTTAAAAATGATTTATTTGTTTTATTCAAAATTTTATACACGAAAAAATTTATGAGATAAAAAGATTCTACTACAGGACCTATTTTGTTTCGTAGTATAAATACAATGTTATGTTACTGATTTTAACAGTTATGCATATGAACTTCAAAGTTCAACAACTGAACCTACTTTTTTCTGAATTTCTACGAGTGAACTTGATTTTTTTTATAATGTTCAACCGTTGAACAATGTTATTCATATTATTTTCATACCATAACTTTCGTGTTCTACGGTTGAACATAAATTCATGCAATCCAATTTGAAATCAAACACATAAATTTTAAAATTCTACAACTGAACTTACTTGTATTTAAATGTTCAGCTGCTAAACACTGTTATCTAATATTGTGTTCATACCAAAACTTGAATATTTTCACAAAAGTTGATAAAAATAATGAGAGAATTTTATGATGATGATGGAGAATTTTGTGATCGATATCGATGTATGATTATAATTGTTAATCAAATATTAATTAGCTCTAAATTATGAATTTTGTGTTTATGGACAACTTTACCCCTGATCTACATATAATAAATATATTTTATTTTAAAATATAAATTAGAGTTTTAAGAGTTCTTAGGTTAAGAGTTATACAAGGAACATGACCCTCTCAATGTAATTGTATTATTTGAAATTTTTTAATGTATGATTAAAATGATTATTTACAAAATCAAGGACTTTTAAAAACAAAAATTTGTTACATCTGCAAACATGCAGTACTAATCAAGCATAAGTAAACTAAAAAAGTTATCAATTGTATACAAGTTTTGTTAACGAGGAATTATGTATTAACAAAGTTTAGGTATGGGCCGTATGGGGTTTCTCTTTTGAATATAAATGCAGAGAGGTGCTGACGATGAGGACAAATCCGAGATGCAAGGTAGGTATCTCATCAACAATCCCCATTTGCTTCGTGGCTCCGATCAAAAATATTACATACACAATCCAACCACCAACCATAACTCCACATTAGTATGATATTGTCTGATACCACTTGTTGGACAGCTAGCCCTTCTCACAAACGATGTGGGACAACTCCCAACAAACTACCCTTCCTCAACGTTCAGACGAGTACCCCCGTGCTGCCTTCCTAGCTTTTGATCCATCAAAATCACCTCAGTCCTCACTACAAAAATTTTATTTGTGTTGGCCTTATTTCTGATGATCAGAGAAGACTTAAACAATTTCATACCTACTCATCTGAAACCGGGACTTGGAGCCCCTCTGGCCAACCTGTCACTGCTTTTACACCTGTTTTGTCTTCTGATATAAATTATGAGAACAGCGTCTATTGCAATGGGCGTATCCACTGAATCACCCGCTTGTTTCTACTTTGATCTGGATCAAGAGAGGCTGGAAACAATGCCAAGCCCTCCCATTGGTCTGAGGTTTGGACCAACAGGGAGGACTCTTCATATTGGGGAGTCTCGGAACCATGTGCATGTTACTGAGATTTATGCTTCTCACAATTCTCTCACTGTGTATGAAATGAAGAGCGATTACTCGGGGTGGTTCCTCAAGTACGATATTGATCTTTCTCCTGTTGCTCAAGTTTTTCCACAGATGAAGGAAGCAAATCCTGATGATGTCTATCTTCTCTCGCTTGTTGTCTTAGAAAACCACAATCACAACAAGTTGTTTGATCTTTATTACAAAGCAGAATTATACAGATCCAAGCAAAGAAACATTGTCTTCATTCTTCTATCAATACCGTACTGCTTCACTTATACATTGAGCTACTGTTTACTACTATCTACTATACTACTTGTTTACTAAAGAAAGGAGAGAGAGCTTCAGAGAGAAAGGTTCCATGACTGGAGAGAGAGAGAGCGAGTGAATGAATGAATCTGTGACTGCATTGTCTATTATATGTACTACTTTGCTGAGCTGTCAATGAGTGTACAAGTTAGTTATTTGTAACTAACTTGAAGCTGTGATCCTCTGTGTTTCACTACTATGTTCCTTAGTTGCTGTGATCCTCTGTGCGTTTACTACTGTGCACCTCAGTATCTTCTATATTAATATTCTTATCATCCCCCCTCAAACTAGGATGGCGATGAGTCATACCAAGTTTGTCAAGTAAGACATTGAACTGAACAGAAGGAAGAACCTTGGTGAGGGTATCTGCTATTTGTAACTCAGTAGGAATGTAAGATAGATGTAACAAGCCTTCCATGACCTTGTCTCGAGTAAAGTGAACATCAATCTCAATATGCTTAGTACGCTCATGTTGGACCGGATTTTTAGCAATATGGATGGCACTTTGATTGTCACAATATAGGGTAACTGGTTGAAGATTCTTGACACCTAATTCTTCCAGTAAACGCACCATCCAAGTGATTTCTGATGCTGCAGTGGACATAGCACGATATTCGGCCTCAGAAGAACTTCTAGAAACTGTACTTTGCTTCTTTGATTTCCAACTGATAGGAGAATTCCCAAGAAGTAACACATAACCAGTAATCGATCGACGTGTGTTAACACAAGAACCCCAATCAGAATCAGAATAAGCATGCAATGAGAGTTTGTCATTTGCTTTCAGTAAGATACCCTGGCCAACAGTTGAAGCAACATACCTGAGAACATGTTGTAAAGCATCATAGTGTGCCATTCTGGGAGCTTGCAAAAACTGACTTAAATGTTGGACAGTGAATGCCAAATCTGGACGAGTATGAGTTAAGAAATTAAGCTTCCCCACTAAGCACCTATACAAACTGGGATCATCAAATAGGTCTCCTTCATCAGTTTGAAGCTTTAAATTGAGAGGTAAAGGTGTGACTGCAGTTTTACAGGAAGTGATCCCAGCTTCAAGAAGCAATTCCTTAGAGAACTTAGTTTGTGATAGAATAATACCATCTGGCATGTACCCGACCTCAATGCCAAGAAAATAACTAAGTTTACCCAGATCTTTAATACTAAAAATGTCATCTAAATGTTGCTTTAAATCTTGAATTCCAGCAGTATCATCACCTGTAAGGATGATGTCATCGACATACACAGCTGCTATGATGACTTGACTTTGACTGTTATGCTTGAGAAACAAAGAATAGTCATTCTTAGATTGAAGAAAGCCTTTATGTTTAAGTGCTCCAACTAATTTAGCAAACCATTGCCTCGAAGCTTGTTTTAAGCCATACAAGGACTTCACCAGTTTGCACACTAAATTGTAGGGATTAGGGAGACCTTCAGGAACAACCATGTACACTTCTTCACATAAATCCCCATGCAAAAATGCATTGTTCACATCCAGTTGAAATAGAGACCATTTACGATGAGCTGCCACTGCAATAAGGCACCGGATAGTGGCCATCTTGACAACTGGAGAAAAAGTCTCTAAGAAATCAATGCCCCATTTTTGGTTATAACCTTTGGCAACTAACCTAGCCTTGAACCTTTCAACACTGCCATCTGCCTTCAGCTTGATTTTATATACCCATTTACAGCCTATAGCCTTTTTTCCAATGGGCAAAGGAACAAGATTCCATGTATGATTCTTGTGTAATGCATCTAGTTCTTTATTCATTGCATCAATCCATCTGGGATCTTTAGAAGCTTCTGAATAAGATTTAGGCTCAACTAAAGATTCTGTCTTAGCAACAAAGCTTATCACTGCAGAAGAGAGTTGCTGAGAACTAACTAGGTTGCACCAATGACTTGTTGTAACACTACTATTGTTACAGATAAAATCAGAATACTGAGCAGGTAGTTTGCTGACTCTAGTACTTCTTCTCAAAGATATAGAGTCATTAGTATGATCAGAAGAAGAATCAGGTAAATCAGTATGACTAGTTTCAGATGAGTGAGAAGAATTTGAAGGACTAGACAAATGAAAAATGGTGGGAATATCATCATGATCAAAAGGAGTGTAATCAGTATATACTGGGAGAAAAATAGCAGGTGGGGAAGCATTATGTTGTAAATGAAATGGAAAGTGTTGTTCATGAAACACTACATCTCTAGACACAGAAATAACATGAGTTGCTAAATCAAGTACCTTATATCCCTTCTGATTTGGTGGATATCCAATGAAGACATGAGGTTGTGCTCTTGCATCAAACTTGCCTCTATCATGTTTTTGAGTGGAAACAAAGCATAAACAGCCAAAAATTCTGAAATAGTCAATATCAGGTGGTTTGTTGTATAATTTCTCATATGGACTAAGAAATTGCAGAACAGACAGAGGCATTCTGTTGATTAAATGAGCTGCACAAAGAACACATTCTCCCCAGAATTTCTGTGGTAATCTAGATTGAAACAGTAGAGACCTTGATGTTTCCAATAAATGTCTGTGTTTTCTCTCCACAACCCCATTTTGTTGTGGAGTATAAACACATGTCCTGTGATGTATTATTCCATGTTGCTGAAAGAAAATCTTTAGATCACCTTCACAGAATTCCTTAGCATTATCAGTTCTAATGTATTGAATCTCCTTGTGAAACTGTCTCTTAACAAAAGCAATAAAACTTGTCAACAAATGGACTACTTCAGATTTAGCACTTATCAAGAAAATCCATGTCATTCTTGTAAAATCATCCACTATTGTCATAAAATATTTACAACCATTGTGATCACTGACCCTATTAGGCCCCCAAGTATCAACATGTAATAGCTGAAAATGAGTAGTACTCTTATTCAAACTAGGAGAAAATGAATTTCTTGTTTGTCTAGACAAAGGACAAATCTGGCAAATACCACCTAAATCACAGGATGATTTCTGATCAAACACAGTCTTGACATGTTGAAGCATTGGTACAGGTAGATGCCCAAATCTGAGATGCCAAAGTTTTACCTTCTGTACATCACTAGCATTTGAAGAAACAGTATTAGCAATATGTGAAGTGTTGCTGATGTTATTAGTAGGGATGATCTTTTCTGGAAGTGAACAGGAATCTGGTATAGTTGAATCATGGATTATATGTTCTGGAGGTTCTTCAAGATAATACAAACCATTCTTGAAATTACCAAGATGTTGTGGCCTCATTGAAGGGCCCTGTAAGAAACAATCAGTATTAGTAAAAGTGACAGTACAATTCATATCCCTGCAAATTTTGGGTATGGATACCAAGTTGAACTTGAAATCAGGTACATAAAGTACATCTTTGAGTATGACATCAGGATTAAAATGTACTATTCCACTTTTATCAATCTTGACCTGTTTACCATTTGGGATAGTAATATGATTACTAGATCCTGTAAAATCTTTATAGGATTGAAACAGTGATAGATCACAACACATGTGATCTGTAGCTCCACTATCAACTATCCAACTAGTTCCAGATGAAGACACAAAGCAAAATTTACCTGCCATATTGACTGATTTGGAATTATCAATGACAGAATTATCTTCCAGAGTTTTCTCTTTCCCAATGAGCTTAAGAATCTGCTGATATTGTGCAGCTGTGAAAGAAATATTATCATCATTTGATTTTGTAGAATCTTCTTCATCAAACTGAGCAACTGCTGCTGTTTGTCTTCTATCATTCCTTCCAGTATCATTCCTTCCAGTAGAAGGATAACCATGCAATTTGTAACATCTTTGAACTGTATGCCCTGTCATTTTGCAGTGATCACAGAAAAAAATATTTTGTCTACTTCTTGTATCATTGTACTTAGTCTGAGTGTTCTGTGATCTGAATCTATCAGAAAAATTCCTCCTAGCTGCAAATGCCATTGTGTCATCACTACTGATCTGAGAACTTCCTACAGATTGATACAATTTCTTATGACTTTCTTCTTGCAACAATAGCCTATAGGCTTGAGAAATTGATGGGAGTGGACTCATCACCAGTATATTCCCTCTGATCATTTCAAAACCTTCATTTAATTTCATCAAGAATTCAACCAATCTCCTGTCTTCCTGAGACTTTACTAATTTCCTAGTAATCTCACATGTACAGTTTGTACAAGCACATGATGGTATTGGATCTATGGAATCCAACTGATCCCAAAGCATTTTCATTTTAGTGTAATATCCTGATATATTATCAGTGCTCTGCCTGATTTCAAATAGTGATTGCTGTAAAGCAAATAGCATTGTACCAGAAGCCTGACCATATCTTTCTTCTAGGTTTAGCCATATTTCTCTTACAGTCTTGAAGTATAGAACACTCCTAGCAATATCTTGGTCTAAAACTCCTAACATCCATGAAATCATCATAGAATTACATCTTTCCCAAGCTCTTAAAACGTTACTATCAGTAGCAAGTGGTTTTGTTATCGAACCATCAACAAAACCTGTTTTGTTCTTTGCAGATAAACTAATTAACATTGACTGTTTCCAGTCGGAGTATCCGTTTCCATCAAACTTCATAGACACAAGTTTCATCCCAGGATTATCAGAAGGATGCAAATAATATGGAGAACAAGAATCTTGAGAAGGATCTAAGTTTTGTGTAGACATGATGATTATTAAAGAGAAATGATTGACTAATGAGAAGGATCTGAATTGTTGTAAAAAAAGTGATTGATTCAAGAGATCAAACAAGAATTGACAAGGTAAGATGAAGATCAAACAAGAATGATAGTGAACAAATCAAGAATATGAGATCAAATCAATCAATTTCAACAAGAACAGATTAGTTCAAATCAAGAACGATTTAACAGAAATAGGAATTTCAAGAAGTGATCAAGAAATCAAGCACGAACAAATCAGGAATACAAAAAAAATCAAACAAGAATCAGTGATCAAATCATTAGCAGAAGCGAGAATCAAGAGATCTTACACAATGATATTGCAGAATCGTAACTTGTGCTCTGATACCATCTTAGAAAACCACAATCACAACAAGTTGTTTGATCTTTATTACAAAGCAGAATTATACAGATCCAAGCAAAGAAACATTGTCTTCATTCTTCTATCAATACCGTACTGCTTCACTTATACATTGAGCTACTGTTTACTACTATCTACTATACTACTTGTTTACTAAAGAAAGGAGAGAGAGCTTCAGAGAGAAAGGTTCCATGACTGGAGAGAGAGAGAGCGAGTGAATGAATGAATCTGTGACTGCATTGTCTATTATATGTACTACTTTGCTGAGCTGTCAATGAGTGTACAAGTTAGTTATTTGTAACTAACTTGAAGCTGTGATCCTCTGTGTTTCACTACTATGTTCCTTAGTTGCTGTGATCCTCTGTGCGTTTACTACTGTGCACCTCAGTATCTTCTATATTAATATTCTTATCATGTTGCAAAAGAAAATTTGGAGGAGGATTCTTTCTTGGTATTGCACATACCTGGTAAGGCAATACATTACTCTTCAATAACTATCAATCGCTTCTTATTTGAATTCTAACCTCTGGGGTAGTTGTTCTGAGTAAAATAAAACGGGTTATTTACGGATTCAAACTCAAATGTTTTTCAGACATGGATTTAATAGACATCGCCTTCATTCAAACTCAATGCTTCGTTTAGTATCCTATATTTTTACGTATTTTTGTTATTCAAATGTTATTAGGAGTACAATTTAGCAATTTTTTGCTGCTGTTGTACACTTGTACCAAACTTGATCATCAGAATTTGCTTGGTTGGCCAAATTATGCAGAATTGTTCACACTGGCAACTGCCCAGTGTGACCAGTCATATGATTCTTTAGTATGTGCTAGATGCAGAGTTAACCAAACTTTTTGGTCCTATAATTAGAGTTGAGTACAGTTTGAGTTCCTTAAAAGACACTAAAGAACATCTACAGCAAGTTATTTATTTATTTCGATATAAATTATCAAAGTTTCATGATGTATGCATCATTCGATATCCATCCTTCGTTCTTACTAAAAATAAACAAAGTCGTAACGTTTCTCTTTTCTTCTGGACAACTAGCCACTACTGTTGTGCTTAAAAGAGGTGCTTCTGAAAACTGCAACCACATGCTAGTCCGCTACCTAAACATTTTATCGCCCATTGAAAACCCCACTAAAAACCTGACTATTTCCTCCAAGTGATGCTTCCCATTCCACGGATGAAATCATAGTTTGAGATAGTGCCACAACAATTTCCCGCATCTCTGGTCTGCTGATTGGATCTTCACTCAGACACCAGTCAGCTATTTCTGCCATCTGTAGGATATCATTGTAGAAGACGGTTAAGCCTGTCAGCCTCATGTACACACCGTTACAACTTATGTTTCATTTTTATATGCATTGTTCTGAACATTAGCATTGATGCAAGTGTTCAGGCGGGAAAAGTACTGCAGATATCAATTTAACTATAAATCTTAGACCTTGGTGTTAAAGATATGTAGAGATCATATAACTTTTTGGATCGAATGCAAATTTATGTTCTTATATCATACTAATGTGGAGTTAACGGGTGTTGTGCGGCCCAACAAGTGTACCACAAGAAGCGCTCTGGTAATTGCTATTGCAGTTTGAATCATTAAAATGCTAAGGTAGTACTAATCATATAAATTATAGAAAGGGTAAAAGATATACAAAACAGCGACATGACATTTAAAAGGCTAACCCTGTACACGTCCTCCATAGGGTAGCTTCCTTTGAGATTGCCATCAATGACAGATTGTAATACTTTTACTGGATCTTCATCTTGGAAGATTCTATTAATCTGGACAGTAAATGATTAGTTTTATGAAACTGAATATCATGCATATGATTTATTCTTGCTTGAATATCTCGACCATATAAATATAGTTGACTTACTACTGTGATGAGTGATTTCATCTTGTTAGGTTCCCGATTGTCACGAATGAGTGCACGCTGACCAGTTATAAGCTCTGCCAAAACTACTCCAAATGCAAAAACATCAGTTTTAGTGGTCACTTGGAGCTCTTTCACACACCTGATCATGAATAAAAGGAGCAGGGAAGATGAATCAATTACAGTTTAGTCCCCTCCTAATGCACTTATGGTTGACAAATGAAGTTTCAAGTAATAAATGGTAAAAAATATACTCTGGAGGTAGGTATCCCGGTGTTCCAACCAGGCGAGTTGCTACAAAGTCATCTTCATTGGTTCTTCCGACGAGTTTTGCTAATCCAAAGTCTGCAACCTATTGAAATCAATATGAAGGTACTAGCTAACACAAATAATTACTCATTAAAATAATACATAAGACAAGTGACTGAAATAGATCGCCATAACAAAATTTCGTTACATCTGCAAATATCTAGTAGTCGAGAAAAACCAGTTTACTTATGCCGTAGGTACCTTTGCTCTAAGCCTCTCATCAAGTAGGATGTTAGTTGTCTTTATATCGCGGTGCACGTACCGGGATTTAGTGTGATCGTGAATGTACTCAATACCCTTTGCTGTATTTAGGGCTATTTGTGTTCTTGCAGTCCAGGAGAGAGGCTGATGACCTGGTCCAGGGCTAATCATGTAAGGCATTTTCTCAAACTGTTAGAATTTACTTTGATTTTTTCATTTTTTACATTGATTGATGTGCTCAGCTTTAATGTCTTCTAAATGTTTTAATTAACATATATACAGAGTTACATGAATGTTTTTTTTGAATATTTAATCTAAATACCTTTTAATAAAGGATCATGAAGATGATCACCGAGAGATCCATTAGAAACATATTCATAAACTAGATAGAGGTAGTCTTCTGCACTGGCGTACCCCAAGAGCTCCACCTATGACGGAAGCTTGATTAGCCTGATTATCTTTATGGAAACAAAACAAAAGCGACAGAACTACTAAATGAAATGGAAGTTCATCAATAATTCCATACCACATTTATGTGGTGTATCTTGCATAAGACCTTGAGCTCCGCTAAAAACTCCTTGGTCTTGTTAGATCTCATCTTCTTTACGGCAACCTCCTGAAGGTAGCAATCAGAAACAGTGATGTTTGGAATGTAATGAACCTCGGGCCATATATAGAGAAAGGAGAGCTTCTTACCTTCTCTCCTAGTACCCCAAAATATACACTCCCATATCCGCCCTCTCCAATTTTACGAGTTTCATCAAAATCACTTGTTGCATCTGCAATCTCCTCAATGCTATATACCACTGGTCTTTCTGAATCAAAACCTCTAATATCTGTACATGTAGGATCAATTTGAAGTTGGTTTTTAATAAGATAGTTAGTAGTGCATAATTAATGTTTGAACTTCACTGTCTTGAAGTTAGAAACTTGAATTAAGAATGTTTCATTGTCTAAACCTTCTCTTTGAAGGTGTTTGTTTTGCAAGGAAAATGATTTATGGGCACTCATTGTCTTTGATACATTTGCTTTTAAGTCCTCTTCCTTGTAATTCTGGGATCTATGTCGTCTGAGAAGGATAATGGCCAATGTGCATATTGATAATACCGTCGCTGCTGCTAGTACTCCAATTATTATCACCCACTTGTGATTATGTCCTGCTAATGAGCGTGAAAAATAAAGTTGAAATATTTAACTTTCCGCAACATAATCATCTAGTACTGTTCGAAGATAATATTGGCATTTAGAAAGCGAAAAAAATTGTATCAATATGATGATAAGAAAGTATGCAGAGCAAGTACTTTGAGGAAAAAATTGTTCATAGGAATGCTTTGTATGAAAGCAAATTGTATGACTTACCACTAAACATCTTTTCAACATCTTGCGGTACAGGAATTCCATTTAGCTCCATGGGCACGAACAGCACCCAGTCTGCTTCTATATATGTTGAATTGTGAGCCAAATTTGTGTTTAGGCCCTGAATCTTGCTTACTTCAGCAGATAAATCATCCCCGATTTTTGACAATGTATCCTGATTCTGGACTGTATAAGTTACAACAATTTCAGCTTCACTTGGTACGCACCCACAAAGAAGATGGACAGGAACTTCTACACCTGGTTGATATGATCCTACTTCCCCTCCATCCGGCCAAGCTTGATTGCTGTAGTAATCAGCTGACACATTCACAAATGAATCATCCTGCTTCACCTTATAGACTGTCTCATAGAAATACGCAATAGTGCCATTGACATTTTTGCAAGAACAAGGTACTTGTACTAGGTACACTTGAGTGTTTCCATTCGTGACATTCTTGATATCCGATGCATTTACCTGGTAATAACCTGCAATTTCTTCTTTTTGAAGCCCATTGGTCTGGTAGAGTATAGAACTGCATGTCTTGCTTTGGTCTAATGAGCAGTTCAACGGGTTCATGGTAGGCAACTGATCAGTAGAAACTGCAAATCTCGTACACAGACTCTGCGGTAAAAGGAGAAAAAACGAAACTGCAAGGAGATTCCAAGAAGCCATAGATGTTGGCATGAAGTTCCTCATGTGAAAGATGGACACTAAAAGAGATAAAAGGTGTTGAAAACTACAATGTCACTTTGTCACACATGTTTGTTAATTAAGTACATTTAGATACTTGTTAAATATTTTGTCTCCTTGATAGTATAAAATTAGACAGTCACATCTGATGTTTGTAATCAACAATGAAATTGAAGAACACTAACGTTTGCTTACACTATAATTAACAAAGTTTCCCCCCAGAATATTAGATTATACATTGTGGACCTATCGGTTTTCGATGTTTACAATTAACATGCATGATTTCTTTAATCGAATACACGATTAACAGATTGAGATGTGGCTGCAGAATCTTGTATACCATGAAATTTCTGTCAAAAATAATAGTAGAAATGTGCAGATAGCTGTACATTTTGTTGCAAGACTGCATTCTATAAGCTTGTTTCATGGTCTGTGTTTTTACAGATAAGGAGATGCTCAGCAGGACAACTCTGTAATGTGTTTACATTGTTATTACTGTTAGAATATACTATCCAGTCCATGCTTAACCCGAACTCCGATATCAGTAACCAGTCCATCTAAAACCTTAAGTTGTTAGAGTAAGGCATTTCGAGGATCATATAGTATATTCTAACAATTACACGCGCACAAACTTTCTAATTATTCAAAGAAGATTCATGTTTCGTAATCTTTACAAAGGAATCTCAATTCTTGGAAAGGGGCAAAAAACAACATTAACCAATCTACATGAAATATATTTTAAATTAGGAGGCTGCAGCTCAATATTTGTGTACTTACATAATGCATTGTCCAAAGATATCAGGCTAGCAGACTTGATATCGTGAAATTTTAATTCTTCGATAAATGAAAATAATTAATAATTTTATGAATAGTAAATAATTAAAAAATAAGAAATACAATATAAGTCAGGGTTACCGAAAATTTAAAAATAACAATCTCGATGTTAAAATATTTTTTTTTTGCACTTCCAACATAATAGAATCATTTTTTTTAAAATTTCAATAGATTAATAAAGAATCAGTGCTCAACTATTCATGAATTTGGGCTATATTGGATTTGGGCCCTTATCCCAATTCCTAAATCTGGGCCAAGTCTTATACCAAAAAATTTATTAGGGTTTATCTCCAGCCTATATATACAAACATCACAAAATAATTAGGGCTTGAACGAGCCGATCTCTCCACAACACCACAAAATGGTACTCTCTCTCTCTCTCTCTCTCTCTCTCTCTCTCCCTCTCTCTCTCTCTCTCGCTCTCTCTCTCTCTCTCTCTCTCGCTACGATCTACACTCTCTCTATTATACAATTGCTCTTATTTGTACAGATGTTACATGTTTTATATATCTTTCATTTACTGTAATCGCTGCGTATGTTTTCAATTGAACTGCTGTGTTAGAGCTTAGATTCATGTTTAGTGATGTTTGAGCTAGCTAGAATTGAAATGATTTGATGTTTAGATAATTTTAATTAACGAGTAGTAACATTTTTGATGAAATTGAATTTTATAATTTATTTGTTTTCAGATTAATGTTTTATAATTGATGAATTAAGTTGATTAGTTGTGCAAGTGAGGTCTAGCATTTGTATTAGATTGGAATATGTCGTTGTATGTATCCCTATCGGAGTAAGTTAATGTCGTAGTTGTTGGATGTATTTGTATCGGAGTTGTGGTTCTCGTATTTGTATTGGAGTGAAGTATGTTGCGATATGAAGAAATAAAACACGAACAATCTAATTAGTAATAGGAATGTTTATAGACCTTTATTTTTAAGTAATGTGTGGCATTTGATCACATTCCAATTATAAACATTATTATATATCTTGGAGTCGTGATGTTTCTCGGTGATATTGTGTCATTGTTTATTAGTGATGATTTTTGGAAAAACAATGGCATTCCAAATTTAAGTTTGTACTGATATTACTCGGTGATAGACATTTTAGAAATAATTATAGTTATTTTTGAGATGCGTGCTGATGTTTTTTGTAATGGCTTTCTGCATTTCTACTTGTTTTGATTGTGCTGGTGTTGATTCTTTTTACGTTTTATGTTTTCTGTCTGTATTGCATAATATTCGTCTTGTGGAACATTGTTTTCTGATTTTTGTAATTTTTCTTGGGAAAAATAATTTAAATAGCCGAAGCAAATACACGAGATCAAGGATTTCCTTCTCACTGCCAGAAGGAAGGATGCTCGTTCAGTGAAGATCAAGAAGAACAAGGATGTAGTCAAGTTCAAGGTTCGTTGCTCAAAGTACTTGTACACACTTTGTGTGTTTGATGCTGAGAAGGCCGAGAAGTTGAAGCAGTCTCTTCCCCCAGGTTTGTGTATTTTTATTGAACATTTCTGTTGGTTAATTTTTTTTTGCACTGTATATGACTTCATAGCGTTTGCCATGAGGTGGTTTCCTTGATAGATCATAGAATTGAATGATCAGATCACTTATATGTGCATTGAGCTTGCAATTGGTAGGAAATGATATAGTTGTAGTAGTATGATTATATATCTACTCTGCTGTGAATTATGCTTGTAAATGAGTTTGTTCTGTTGCAACACTACTGTAGTCCATTGATTTTTGTACCTAGACGGTTTATTATATTCCAAGATATACATGGTTCATGTCTATTTCTATTAAGTTGCTTCTAAAGTTTTTGCTCACTTTACTGTCCAGTTCTTAGTGAGCTCATGTTGACTTAAATAATGCCTTGTTCTTGTCGAATCATAGTGCTAATTTTTGCCGTGCTTTGGAAACGATTCACCACTTCAAGTAGTGCTATGGGTGGTTTACTTGCCTTTTTGAGAGGAGAGACTGGAAGATATATCTTGATTTTTTGATCCTTACTGCTTATATAATAAAAATTAGAGAGTACCAAATGTGACCTAGTGCTAGTAAGATTTTCCAGAATTTTCATGAAGAAGATGGTTGAAGGATGAAAACACTTTGATGTTATTAGTATATGTGTCTAATTATTGCTATGAAATTTAGTTGTCTATTGTGGACTATATACTGATGTTGTTTTCACGCGAATTCATTTAGTTACTGATTATGTGTTTTGATCATACTATTATCATAATTATTTATTTTTATTGTGCTTCTTGCGTTTTTTGCATTTAACAATAATTTGCTGTGGATAACTGGTGTGTTAGTTTTTTGTGCCTTTAAGCTTATGGCTGTTTCGTTTGTGTTGCAGGTTTGAGCGTTCAAGACCTTTGAGAAGATTTAAGGAAATTCCCTTTGCATTAGCTGTCAACTTAGTTTGTAATGGATATGATTTTGTATTTTTCAATTTTAAACAAAGTTTTTCAGGCATTTGGAAATGTAGACCCCTCTTTTATTGATGGTACTTTTGATTATGATCAAGTCCTGGATATTTATATGTTCTGCAAGCTGTTTTAAACAAAATGCTAGAGGTGCAGTAACATTTTAGCTCTCTGAAGCTGCAACCTCTTATGTCTTTAACATCTCTTTATCTCCATTTCAATTTGAATAAACAATATCAATATCCATATAGCATTTAGTTGCTGTGGTATCTTCTAACAACTGAACAAGAATCCTCCGACATTGTCATTTTGTACATCCATACATAAGAAGTTAAGTACCAAGTCAGCGTCATTGTAATCTAGTAGATATCTTCTTCTCTTGGTAACAAGAGGCAAGAGGTTTATTCTTCGTGTCTGGAATCTGGATAGAAAGGAGTGTGTATGATATGAGTAAAATGTTACAGAAATTGTCTAATCGGATTACTGAAATCATTGTACCAAAGTAGGGTTTAAATCTACAGACTACAATGGCGTTGCAACAGAGCAGGTTCTAAGTGATCAAGAGTGTAAAGAAAAAATTATGATATTTGATAAATATCCGTTGATCGGAGTCTTTTGATAAATTTGCTCCGGTGCATACTATATAAGTTGCAATAGGCATCCACAATGAAGATAGATCGGAACTTTCACATCTGGAATATCAAACTGCAAGGAGATTTCAAGAAGCTATAGATGTTATGAGGCCTCTTATTTGAAATATATAGAAAGGGTATTTAAAAAATACAATGCCCCTTTGTAATTAAGCATAAAGGGATACATGTAATAAATTTGTCTCTTGATATAAAAATTAGACAGTCGTATTTTGATATATTTTATGCTCATCTTCATTACACCATGCTTTTAATTATTCTTTAACATAATTCAGAATGCAAGTTAGACACAGAAGGATTTCTTATAAGTGCTTTGACAAGTAATTGCAAAGATGATTGTTATGACATTATCGTGCCACCGCGGTAAGGTGTGCTACAACAATTATCATAAAATTTGGATTTAGTCCTTCGTAAAATGTTGAGGTGTGACCAACTATCGATGTATGACCTAAGTTTTATCATAATTATTTTTTATATCTTTCTAAAAGCAGCAAAATCCTTAGAGTTGAATCAGTTGATAGTCATCACATTTTCTCTATTATTAACAGTGAGCTGAAGTTGGAGCGAAAAATTTGTATTTTTTCCCCCAGAGATAAGGAAGAAAGAGTGACATGTGTTGATATGAAAAATTCAAGAAAAGGGGACAACTCAAAATAGATGAGATATGAACCGTGCAGTCATTGTGGCTGTGGCTACACCTCTCTTGTTCTCTATATAATATTTATCTCATAATATTTTGAAGAAACAATTCCAATAATCCATATAGCATTCAGTGGCTGTGGTATGTTTCAGATTTGAAAGCTCCTCCAGTATTGACATTCGCCACATGCATGCATAATCATACCTTCTTCGTCATCGAGCTGTGAAAGAAGACATCATATCCCTAGCATTGTAGCCTAATAGATATCCCTCTTTTCGTTTTAACAAGTGGTTGAAGATTCGAGTCACAACTTCTAAGTCCAACTAGAGTGCAAGTTTAATGACTGGGTATTTGGCTTCAGAAAACACAACAAAATTCCTAAGGTAACCATCCTAAGCTGCGAGAAATAGCTAACAGAATAATTCAATCTCAATAGTCAGTCATCTAAAAAATGCTGTTGCTGCATTAGGTATATGCTCTCATAGTGTTTTGTTATGATGAAATCAAGAGTAGATATGTGTTCAACTTGAGTTTTTTAGTGATAAGTTTTGTTTGGAGCACTTTGTATATGAGTGTAATTCCATCAATGATTTTTGTCAGCTTCTTCTGTAATTAAGAATATAACTGTCTTATTGTTACATAATAGGATTATCTTCAGTTAGTTATTGCAGACTGAGAACAAAAGGCTTCTTTTGGAAGTTGGTCTATAGTTGTCTGTATTTCTATGCATGTCAGACATGTTCAGCTTTGCTCTTGTTTACTGCCAAGCTACGAACCAATTAATCTGATTCGTTTGTTATTAATTTTGAGTCTGCATAGGTAACCCGATTCTGTTGATCTATTATCTTCTCACATGTTTTCTCTATAGATGTAATTAGTGTCGTTAATGTTTTTACTAAGTTTGAGACTAGTCGGTCAATGATAAATCAGAAGATTGTTATTTCTGCAGAGTTTACTACCTATTCAAAGTCGGTAAATATGAGCAGATTAGGCATCCAATATCATACAAAGTATGAGATTAATGCTAAAGATAGCAGTAGACGACTAAATATTGATAGCTTATTTCTATATAATAACGGAGTATCAGATTTATGTTTTCTCGTAAATGATATTGTACTCTGTTATCTTATCTTTTTGCTTATTCTTTTAACTTGTATTGGAATTTTCAGTTGAAACTTTCAGGTTCCAAACCGAGTTGCTTGGTGCAATTTGTCTGGTGTTACTAGCTTAACAGGAAACTATACAATTCCATCATGTCAACCAAGGGATTGGATTACGAGACCTTGAATGAGAATGTAAAGAAAGCTCAATATGCTGTGAGAGGTGAGTTGTATCTCCGAGCTTCAGAGCTTCAAATGCAAGGGAAGAAGGTATGTAAGACTTTATGTAAATTTGAAAATTTATGCCTTGTATAAAGCAACTATAATCTTCTTAAAACAATTTATCTACAACTTTGTTTCAAACTGTTCTCTTGCAGATTATCTTTACAAATGTTGGAAACCCTCATGCTCTAGGACAGAAGCCACTAACTTTTCCTCGCCAAGTATTGCCTCTTCCGTTTATAATTTTGGAAATTACCTAATAGCTAAGCTTGTGGAAATTTATCTGTATTGATCCAGAATACTTACTTGCAGGTGGTTGCCCTGTGTCAAGCTCCATTTTTATTGGACGATCCCAGTGTGGCACTAGTATTCCCTGCAGATGCTATTGCTAGAGCTAAATATTACCTGTCACTAACCTCAGGCGGTCTAGGTATCTTTTACAATAAACGTTCAGTGCTTTAATGATATCATTTAACGTTTTTGTACTGCTCGGCCTAATGGTAGTCTATTAAATTAAAAAAAATCATATTTACTTGGATAAATATGCTCCAACTTCTTCTGCTCCGGGTATTTCAGTTGCACTTGATATTTTGGCTAGCATGCTCTGCATAAACTACGAGTTATTAGCTATTATTTTGCGTTCCCTTTTATAGTGTTGATGTTGAAGATGGAATGCACCTTGATGAGCTATAAGTAACATGAATTCATTCATTACTCCAATAGGTGCTTATAGTGACTCACGTGGCCTTCCTGGGATAAGAAAAGAGGTGGCTGAGTTTATAGAGAGGCGAGATGGTTATCCAAGGTAAGGATGCTTGATGTACTTGGTAATTCTTCTAGCTTCCAAGTTCCAAAGATGGCAACATGCCATTAGCTTTGTTTTCTAATGCTGTATCCTGATAATTTTATGCATCCAAAATAGTGATCCAGAGCTTATATATCTGACTGATGGTGCCAGCAAAGGAGTGATGCAGATTCTGCAAACCATAATCCGTGGTCAAAGTGACGGGGTACACAATTTTATATAAGCATGTAATTAAAGATCTCTTTCTGACAATATCTGTTTGTGATCAGTAAGCATCAATTTACAAAGCAAGCCTCTCATGGCTTCATTTCGCTTTTTTGTATGGATTATTTCTTGCACTGTAATGTCTTGCTAACGAATTTTCTGTTTTTGCAGATTTTGGTTCCTGTACCGCAATATCCACTATATTCAGCTGCCATTTCTTTGTTTGGTGGTTCTCTTGTTCCATACTACCTGGAGGAGACCGCCAACTGGGGACTCGATATTCAGAACCTACGTCAGTCAGTTGGTGAAGCCCGTGCCAGAGGAATAACTGTAAGCATTTTCCAACTTTTGCATCCCACACCTCCAAGTAATCAGCAATGGCAGAAAGGTGCTCCGATTATAAGATCGTACTAACAGAAAATAATGTAACTATGACAATGCCAATGCCTTTTCTTTAAGATTAGGAAAAGGTGCTTAAACATGCAAAATTAGTTGGCAAATGTCCTAAACCTATATCAGTTTTATTCACTGGTACAAAATATTCATAAGTAGCTATATACCTGCAAGGCTGCAGCAACTCCTTTAGGCCCAAAGGCCAATGTGGCGTTGTTATAGTAATGTACATTGCATCTGTGGATCTCTCTCTGCTTATCCCTAACCATATATCTTCGATTTCTTTCATGACTAGGTACGGGCAATGGTGATTATAAACCCTGGAAATCCTACTGGACAGTGTCTTAGTGAAGCCAATCTAAAAGAAATATTACTATTTTGTAACCAAGAGAATCTGGTCTTGCTCGGAGATGAAGTTTACCAACAGAATGTTTACCAAGATGAGCGTCCGTTTATTAGTGCAAGAAAGGTAATAAGTTCTACTTATGTTACATAGATGAAGAATCCCCGTCTTTCTCTGTGATCTTAACATTAGTCGACACTGAGCTTGTAGGTTTTGATGGACATGGGTCCACCTGTGAGCAAACAAGTCCAGCTTGTTTCATTTCATACAGTGTCCAAAGGATACTGGGGTGAATGTGGACAACGAGGAGGCTATTTAGAAATGACAAACATCCCTCCACAGGTTTGCATCATGGAATTATATCTTAATATTCTTCAGTTTCATCTGTCGTTGGACACAAAATGTCCCAAGCAGTAGATTTTTTTCTCTGAGATTTGTATTCTATTTTACTTTGTCAACTCAGATTCGTATTCATGTTTCATTTGGAACACAAGTTTTAAAAGCATAAATCTGGAACTCTGCTGTTTTGTAGATTGTAAATTTACACATTACAACATATAGTTGATGCTATTGTCGAAATAAGTATAATGTAGTTTGTTCTCTATTTTTTGCAGACAGTTGATGAAATATATAAAGTTGCATCAATATCACTTAGTCCAAATGTCCCTGGGCAGATATTTGTAAGTTGAAATCAGATTTTACTATCAAGTGAATATATCTAATTACAAATAATCAGTCCTGACAATAAAAAATTCAAATGATCAGTAACGGGGTTTCCATTTTTACAGTTAGGTGTAATGGTCAACCCTCCTAAACCTGCAGATATCTCATATGACCAGTTTATCAGGGAGAGGTAATCATTGCTGATATGATCAAGATCTCAACTGCATGTGTGATGACTGATGAGTGTTTGAGTCTAGTTTAGTATAGAAAAGAGGTCATTTAAAGATTGTGAACCATTCAAGTTCTTTTGCACATGAATGCAGCAAAGCTATTCTTGGTTCACTGAGGAAGAGAGCTCACATAATGACTGATGGATTCAATAGCTGCAGAAATGTGGTTTGCAATTTTACAGAAGGTACAACTTTTCCTCAAATTGATATCATCATACCGATATTTGATATGTGTGCAATTGATGTCAGGTGCCATGTATTCCTTCCCACAAATACGTTTACCTCCGAAAGCAGTTGAGGCTGCAAAAACCGCTGGAAAAGTTCCTGATGTTTTCTATTGCCTGAAGCTCTTAGAGGCCACAGGCATTTCTACAGTCCCAGGTTCAGGGTTCGGACAAAAGGAGGGGTAATAAAACTAGCCTCCAAATATAATTTAACTGCTTTCGACAAATAGATCCCTAATGTTTCATGTGTAAAGTTGGATACTAATGCCTGAATTTGCTGCTTTACTTGTCTATTCTAATAAATTAATCTAGTCCGCGACGATTAAACGCTTGCAAGGAAAATAAAGAGATGCATGTTTCTTATAATTTGAAGTAGAATTTGTAATGTTTTGTGTGAATAGGGTGTTTCATCTGAGGACAACAATCTTGCCAGCTGAGGAGGAAATGCCGGGAATCATGGCTAGTTTCAAGAAGTTCAACGATCAGTTCATGGAACAATATGAAGAATACAGAGGCTATTCTAGGTTGTAAGGAACGAATGATGCTTCTGATGAATTCTGACTGTGCCCTCACGGTTGTAAGTTACCGGTTCTCCGAAAACCTCAAAAATCTCGAAATGTTAGGAGGAAGGCCAAATATATGATGTCGTAAATACGTGTAAACTTATGTCCACGAAGAACAATGAAACCAGAACTTGCATGGAAATCAAAATCAACATCATCACAAGCTTTTGCAAAATGAAATTTCAGTTCATGACCATGCATGGTTGATAGTAGACCTGACAATTTGGTACACGACACGAATAATTAGTGTTTGAGTGCAAAAATTTGGTAAACGAACACGAAAGTACACGAACACGAAAAAATACGAATATAATTAGTGTCGGGTTTGGGTTTTCACAATAGGTACACGACACGGAACGAAAATACACGAATTAATGAAGTAAATAAATAATTTTAAAAAATATATAGTATTTATAGTATTGCATATTTAAAATATATAAGCAATTACATATGAACAATAAATAAAAGTTTCACGACTAATTGACAATACGTTATACATTTATATATAAGAAGTATACATTTATATATATAAGTTATATTTACAATTTTTTGTAAAATTGTATGTAATACATATTTAATACACATTTCATAAAAATTTACATAATTAAAATAGTTTTATAATATATAAATTTTAATTAAATTAAATTTATATTTTTGTTTAATGTACACGAATACGACACGTAAAGTACACGACACGTTTTGAATTGGATATGTGTTTCAAATTTAGTACACGAATTCAAAACGAGTCGGATATGAGTTTTACATTCGAGTACACGAAAACACGAAAGTACACGAAACGGTCCATTTTCAGGTCTAGGTGATAGTCTTGTACTTGAATAAAATTTGGTAAAAAAAATTAATTATAAAAAAATTAAGCAATATATGAGTTCATAAAATCATTTCCGAGATGTTGACTGCAGGGTCCCAAGGACTTTGACTTCCTTGTCGGCACAAAATGCACAATTATCTTATGCCATTTGACTTCAAATTTAAATTACTGCAATCAATCAATATACTTATATAAAGGAGAAGACGGGGGCGGTGAGGTGGCGCCTCTAGAATCGCTCCGTTCTGTTTTTCTAATTTTCTCAATTTTTCACCATTTTTAATTTTAATAATTACAACTTCCTTTATTATTTTCGATTTTGTAGGAAGGAAATTGAAAATTACACTTTTACTATTTTCAAACTATATAGAACTTTCTTTTATTATTTTCAAAGTTGATAGAACTTTCTTTGATTTAGAAAATTACAACTTCCTTATTATTTTTGAATTTGTAGGACTTGATAGAACTTTCTTTAATTTAGAAAATTACAACTTCCTTATTATTTTCGAATTTGTAGGCTTGATAGAACTTTATTTTACTATTATTTTCAAACTTGATAGAACTTTCTTTGATTTAGAAAATTACAACTTCTTTATTATTTTCGAATTTGTAGGACTTGATATAACTTTTTTTTTTGATTTAGAACATTTCTTTGATTTAAAAAAATTACAACTTCCTTATTATTTTCGAATTTGTAGACTTGATAGAACTTTCTTTTATTATTTTCAAACTTGATAGAACTTTCTTTGATTTAGAAAATTACAACTTCCTTATTATTTTCGAATTTGTAGGCTTGATAGAACTTTCTTTTATTATTTTCAAACTTGATAGAACTTTCTTTGATTTAGAAAATTACAACTTCCTTATTTTTTTCGAATTTGTAGGATTTGATAGAACTTTCTTTGATTTAGAAAATTACAACTTCCTTATTATTTTCGAATTTGTAGGCTCTTAAGTTAATAATTGCAATTTTATCTTTTATTATTTTCAATCTTGATAGAACTTTATTTTATTATTTTCAAACTTGATAAAACTTTCTTTTATTATTTTCAAACTTGATAGAATTTTCTTTTATTATTTTCAAACCTTATAAAACTTTTCTTTTATAATACTTCTTGACTTTTAAACATAATGAATTTCCATGTTATTCAGCTTACAAACACCTATAAATTAAAGGTCATTCGTAACAAAAAAATCTACACCGAAACTTTTTTACATGGCTTCAAATTTTTACAACCATAATTACAATCAATACAACTATGACATACACCATGTTGGATGCTTTGAACGACATCAGCTATACCTGGATGATAAGAGTACGAGTGTGTAGAATGTAGGAATCTGTCAATCCAAGTCAATCCAAATACCGAAGAAATGATCAGTCTTGACATGATTTTGATCGATGAAAAGGTTAATAAATCAATATACTTATAACTTATTAGTTTGTCAAATTGTATGATGTTATTAACTTTTGTAAGATATGTTGTATGACAGGAAAATTTGATACATGCTACGATCCGAAGATTCTGGTCTCTCGGTTCAAAAATCTTTTAGAGGAAGGTTCCGTGTACAGCATCAAAAATCTAAAAGTTTTTTCAAGTACAGGGAAATATAGACCACTATCACATTGGTCTAAATTATAGTTAATTTATTTAATTATACTGGTGCTGTGTTTGTGCATGGCAATAGAGCTGGTGATGCAGGCAATGGAGCTAAAGAAAATTCGAAATAAGAGAACAAGTTGAAGAAATCAGTTAAGACATATTCTAATTTATTACTATAATTTATGTATAGTCAACTTCATTAGTTTAAAACTCTAATATCATGCACTATTATCTATATAAAAATATTGTACATGAATATTTTTCTAAGCACTCACTGTATTGCAGGATTCTAAAAGTTCTCCTACGCCCAAGATTGTGCATGACAAAAAGAAAAGGAAAGTATCAATTAAGGACAATGAAAAGGACAACGGAGTTGGTGATGGATACAGTGGAACTGGTGACGGAGGCAATGGAACATGTATTTAGCATTATGCTACCGCCTAATTACACATGTATTTCCAATCTTTTTTTAGTATTAAATAATTAAATAATATGTACTAATGGTTTCGCATTATACTTTTAAACTACATTGATAACTTGTCCGAGTTTAATATATTTTGAATATGCACTAAAGGTCTATTGAGATTGATAATTACTGTCATTTTCTTAGCTATTTTTAATTATTATGTTTGTTTCAATAATGATGAAATTTTGATAAGATTTGAAATATTACAAACTATAATATATTCCTACAATTGATGCTCAACTTACATCTACGAAAAATTATAGTCTACAATATAATTGACACATAATCTGATCATGACAAGGCTGTTACTTGCTTTGCTTTTACTACTTTCAATGAAATCAAAATTTGATTAAAATAGTAAATAGCTGATTGACTTTTATGGTTAAAACACTTTTTGTAACAAAATCTACTCATTTTTCAAAAATATCACGGGTAATTACATTTAAATTAAAATATATTACCTTTTATAATAACTAATAAAATAATATAAAAATAGTAATTAGCTGATTGCCTTTTATCTTTAAAACCCTTTTTTATAACAAAATCTACTCATTTTTTCAAAACTATCACGGACAATTACCTTTAATTTAAAACATATTACCATTAATAATAAATAATATAAAAATACTAACTATCTTATTACCATTTATCATTAAAACACTTTTTTTAACAAAATCTACTCTTTTTCCAAAAATATCACGGGATGCTTTAATTTAAAGGTAATTGTCCGTGATATTTTTTGAAGAGGAGTAGAATTTGTTAGAAATGCGTGTTTTAATTATAGAATATATTTTATTTGATAATTTAAATAATTTTATAGATATTAATTTCATAATTTTTATTCTAATATTCTTTTTTTTAACAAATATATTATAATGTCGCTGCGAAGCGCGACTTAGTAACCTAGTAAAAATTAATTGAGGCCGAGGATCCTGAGGGTTAATTTTCTTGAGCTTATACTCAAATATCATTTTAAAATACGAGAATACTATTATAATTTCAAAATCTTATATGTATTTACAAAATTATCATTAAAAATTTATATTAAAAAAACCCATTATCTTAGAAAATTTCTTGAGATTAACCAGGTTCCTTTTTCTCAAATTAATTAAACTAATCTATTTGCTTCTGTGAACTATTGGAGTCATTACTAAATCTACTTACGGATTAGATATTGATATATAAAATTACTATAGGAGCGAAATATAAAGAATTTCTTATGCTACTATTTAATTTACATTTTTTACATTGCATAATTCGATCAAATTATTATTCTGTTACTAAAAGGACATTAAATTTGGTTGAAAAGTCGAAAAAAGGAGATAATAATGGAGCCTGATGACGCCAAAATTGAAGTCAACACTGTCAAACTCATCAGTATTTGACCACCGTCGGCTACTTTTCCATGCAACTTCATCCCATTTCTTTCTCTCCTCTCTCTCTCTCACCTCGTTTTTTTTCTTTATATTATTTCATTTTCTGTCTCAAGAGAGCGAGAGCGAGAGAGAGAGAGAGAGCGGAGAGAGATTTATATCAAATTCCCCTATACTTCTTCTTATTGTGTGTGTGTGTTTGAGCGGAGAGGGATTTTACATTTTCTGTGTCAAGAGAGCGAGAGAGAGAGAGAGAGAGAGAGAGAGGAGAGAGAGAGAGAGAGAGGAGAGAGATTTATATCAAATTCCCCTATACTTCTTCTTATTGTGTGTGTGTTTGAGAGAGAGAGAGAGAGACCTCTACTTCTTCTTATTTTCATATCTCTTAAAATTTGAGTGTTTGAAGTTGAAGAAAAGAATGGTGTACTCCAAGAAATCAATAAAAAAGGAAGGAGTGGTTGAAGCAGAAGGAAATAAATGGACACTCACAAATGAGACAGCTTTGAGAGCTCCCTTGAAGCCTATATTTACAAACAGAGCTGAAAACAAGCAAGAATCCGATACAAAACATGAACAACAACAAGAAGATGAAGAAAATTGTACTACACCGACATCCGATGAATCAAGACTTCCAAGTAGTAAATCTGTTCAGTGCCCCGGGGCTCCGAAAAAGCGAAAATGTACTTCGAAAAAACATCATTTTGGTAGCAAAAATGTTGTTAGCATCGAGTTTTTCAGCTCCCCGGAGCTGGAAAGTTTGTTTATGCACTCTGTTAATCATCAGATACCTTAAGTTCCCTGTTAAATTTGTACCCTCCGGGGATCTGTAATTGTTCATGCCACTTTAAATATGTGAATTTAAGTAGCTAGCAGATTTATTTAACAAATCGACACTCTGCATTTGTGTGCACAACTGCAACTGAAATACAGAGGCATGTCTGGGAAAGAGATCAGTAATATGCAGTTTTATTAAGGATGGTTTATCTGATCGACTCGAATGTATTTAAATTCAAATTTATCGGTTTCGAATTTCTAACTTAGCGGATCATAATAAGTGAAAAGTATTACAACTAAATCTGTCTATATTAACCAGTGAGTGAAAACTACAAATTACTTAACAAGAATTTATGCAGCTAGTCCACATCACGACTAGGAAGAAAATACAAAAAAGGATGTCAAATCTTAGCTTAGTGGAGGAACCGCTGAGAAAAAGCTACTGGTGTCAGTGATAACAGGATGTGTGCACACAGAGAACACTCATAATGTACAAATGCATTGCTTGCGAAAAAACTTACAAGCAGGTCCTCTATAAGTTGGCATCGAGATGAAGGATTTGTGAGAAGCTGGAGTTTTAATGATCATATGACATTTACGAATTACGATTAACGAGTAATTAAACACGATTTTACTAGAAATTTGATTATAATTGAGAACAAAGACACAGTCAGTTTATTGAAAAAGATCGAAAAATTTCAATAATGATAGCACATATATATTTTTACCTCATTCAGTTTGATGCAATTATTGCCGACATACTGATACAGGTACTCATGTACTCATTGGATACAGAAGTGGAGTACATTTCTTTTCAATACATAAACTGTTCTGCTCAATTCGGGTGATCTCTATTTTCTTAAGTTACAAATTTAGACTGAAATACTATAACTGTGCGAAGTATAGTCCAGAGACCGTTGTCTATTATCCCCCAGAACAGAAATTTCTATGTATCTAGATTGCAACATGTCAATTCAACTCATTCTTATTCACGGGGTTTAATTATTTTACTATGGCAATTACCTGGGACATACTTTTTACAACTTTGCAATCAAACCATCATGGCATGCCTTTGCTACTAGCACATCGTCCTTCAGGTCCGAGTCACTTGAGCTTGCTGGAGGCACATCAACTGCCGGTGAGCGATTGAAGAATCCATGTGGCTGAGCACAAAAGATATTTAAGAATGGTACTTAAAGCAAAATTATGTTATGTAAAAAAAAATTGGCCTTTAAACATAAGCAGCTACATGTTGAGGTCATGGTCATTACAATTCACACATGCTTCATGATGTTCCTTTGGCCTTAGATGCCAGGCACATTTTTAAACTTAAATTAATTGTATTTAGAATTAGTAAGTCTAAAGGAGAGAGAACAATTCAATACCAAGAGCATAAAACCAATGCGATCTACAGGCATCACAGGCCAGTCTTCCAGACGAGGCACATGTGTCACTCCAAATACATACCTACAAGAATACAAGAAGATGAAAACGAAAATCCATGTGCAAGCTAGTTAGCTAGATATGTACAAGATAAATTCAGGATTTATGAAACCTTTGCACTTGGTTATCTTCTTTCTCGTCATTTGTAACCTTTATTCGTTTGTTTATTAAAGGGAGTGTATTTGTATGTGTGTGCGCACTAGTGGTTGGGGGTGTAAAATGGATGGATGAAGGTTAGATGGAGATATATTTGAGCTGTTATGATATTATATGCTAAGATTGTTTGGAAACTTTCAACCTTCTAAGCCACCCGAGTTCAAAAAATCAATCGAACGGTCAAGAACACATATAGAGCAATTTCAGAGGAACAAAATAAAATTATACATACCAAAGAACTACATCAGTTTCTTCCAGGGACCGGTTCTGCTTAACCCAAGTAGCCAATCCCTCACCAACACGCGGATTCTGATTCGGAAACTCTCCACCAGGAAACATCTCATCACGCGAATAAGGTGTGACCCAGAGGTTATGCTTCAGAAAAGCAGCTCTTCTCAAGAATTTTGCCTCCGCACCAGCTAACGGCAAACAGTTGGATCCTGGTAGTAACTTGTAACCAGTTAGCTGCCCAGTCCGATTGACAGTTCTTGTATTCCTGATCTGAGTTATGGACAACATATATAAATCACAGTCATCGTACGCCTAATTAAAAGATCAATCATCATCTCCAGAGAGCATGAAAAAAGGTTACAGGGCTACAACATCTTGCACATGCAAATTTTAAAATCTGAAGCATGTGTCAGTAGCACAATGACAGACCTACAATTTGGTAACATTCAAAATGTGCACATAAAAAAGACACAATATATAACAAATTTAAATAAGGGAGCAAGAAGTCTTACAACCCAATGTCGGGCAGATAACGAATTACAATCACGCATCGCTGCTTCTTCAGATTTCAGTAGTTTCTCCTCAGCGTAAAATGCATTATTGTGAACATTGTTTTCACCTGGTTCTTCAACAATCACATTCACCTCAACAACCTGCAGATCAGTAATATAAACATAGTAGTGAAGAATGAGGTCAGGGGTATACATCTTTAAAATGCAACATGAAAGAGAGTTGCAAGAAGAGAAAAATCCAATGGTAAAACTACTTGAGTGTAGTATATCCTAAACTTAAAGAGAAGACGGGGAACTCATGACAAAAAACATTTGTTATGCTCATAGTTACCCAATAAAATAATTGTTAAGCTAAAAATCAACAAAATATTGGTAACTTCTTAAATGTAGGAAAGGAAAATGAGTTTTGGGGGCAGGAAGGCTAGATAAATTTATCATCGAGACCGTGAATAGAAACTAATAATACAGTGATCATGTGTTCATCAAGAACTCTATGTAGTCGTTACAATTGCAAGTCTCTTTCAAAAGACAGATTAAAGTAAGAACCTGATTATGTGCTTCACCAGGCTTACAATCTACAGCCATATCCAAACGAGCAACAAAAAAGTGTTGATGAACTGGTGCATATAGTCCAGGCGCTATAGTTGTCCCATATTTACGTACTTCTCCTGGTTGCAGAGCGCCTAAGCTGAGAATTCCAGTGAGCTTTACCTCAGCTTCGATCTTTCCATCCTGTAATTTTTAATGAAAAAAAAATATAAATTAAGATGAGCATAATGAACTTCGATTAAACCACTAGCAATCTAGCATGTACTCGTTCAATGTTCTTAGTAGTATTTACGTGGCGAAACAGCTAGATGGTAAAGCTGGCATTCTTACCAAATAGAAAGTAAAAAAGTTAAATTCGGAAGCTAACAGAGAAATCACTTTTACCTGGTAAAAATGCCAGAAGAAGCCATACTCATAATTCGCCACAGTACAGGTAAAAGACACAGTTAAACGTCTTGACCGGCGTACTTCAGCTAAACCTGTTCTCCAATCTTGGTGTTTCCATAAGATTCCGTGATCCTCTTCATGCAAGCAAACACAATTTTCTATAGTTTCAATACCTCCAGTGAAATTCGTGAAGTGTGCATCAAAATATTTGATAAAGCCTACACAATCGCAACCCTGTACTAGAATAATTAGCACCAAAAAAACCTCTACTAAAAAATTATACAAATGAACATTTGTATGTGAATAGTAACTGTAGGATAGTATAACATAAAAATATAATGCTAGAAATAAGCAAAGACAACAATGACTGCCTGTACCTTCTTAAGAGAGTGAGCATTTTTGCCAAGCCCATCCTCTCCCGCATCAAATGCATTTTTCCTATAATGTGGATCATTAGGATCTCCATAAGGGACCACCATCTCAACAAAGCTTAATCTATGAGCAACTGGTCTCCGGCCTCGGCTACCATCAACATATGCAACAGAGTAAATCACTAAACCCTCTCTAGGTGTGAATCCAATACGAAAATTCCACTGCCAATAGATATGATAATGCAAAAGAATAAGTAATAGAAGATGTCGACTCCAATAAAATCTCTAGTGGTAAAAAAGAGAACCTTCTGCCACTCAACAAAGTGGCCATCGACACGGAAGCTTGGACCTTCAGGCTGGATGATGTTTAGAGGTTTCACGTCGCTTCGATCAACACCTCCTCTTGATTCAGCAGCAGCATAGTTCCTCAATGGATCAGCTGGTGGTAGTGGAATAAGTTTGCGGTCAACAAACTCTACCACAATCATGTTCTGCATATCAACTAAGACATGAATTCCTTCAACTGGGCGTGCATACCCATTTTCCAATGTGCAGTCACTCTCTGTTCTACAGAAGATAAGTGGTTTAGCAAGTCTGCGATTCGGCGCATCAGCTTCACTGTGGTAACCAACACACCTGAAAAAGGCGAGTATGCATCCAGAGCCATTCTTTTAATAGCGAAATTTTATTTCAAGCACACATTAAAATGGGAGAAAATGTGGAACATCAACAAAATAAAATCATACAACTAACCAGGGGTCTACCATGACAAGATCCATGTCCTCAATACCCCTTCTTTTCATTGCCTCTTGAAATGGAGGAAATTCCTTTACAACGGCTTCACATTCAGCATATTCCATAGCATCCTATTGTTACAATATTGAGAAACAGATAGGCTTTTAATTCATATATTTTTTTGTTTGCTGTATAAGGATGTTTTGACATACAGTAGTTATTGCATCATCATTCAGTAATGTACAAACATGTTTGGACAGTCTTAGATAATTCCAAGAATAGTAGAATGGATAAACAATATGATAAACAGCCTACTGCAGCCGTTTGAAATAAACTTCATACCATAGGAGGCTGTACATCTGGCACAACTTTAGAAGAAATAACTTTGCCTCTATGATGGCCACCTCTAGTCACAGCATGAACTTCCAGTAGTTCAACAATCCATATGCTTGTCTCATTTGATTTTTTATTGTAAACAACAAGTCTAGCTTGCCTTGGAGGAAGTTTAGTGGGAAGAACAGGTCCACCTTTCGTCCTGGGCAACAATGATGGTTGGAAAGGAGGGAAAAAATAAGCATCTGCTAGTGCAACCACATGTTTATCAGGCTCAACAAGGGCCACCTCAACAAACCGCATACTATCTCTCACCTAAACACCATAATGTTTTTATTACGAAACCAAATTTTAATATACATCAATAAGAAACCATGAAATGTAAGCATATGCAGCAAACCTCTGGAGTTGCTCCAGCAGCCCTGACAGTTGCCACAGCCACTGATATCTCAGCAGCTGCTAAAGGCTCCAACGGGTGGCGTGTTTGAGCCCTAAACAAGCTTGCAATTCCTGGAGCAAGCAGAAACCAAATTTAGTGTACCAAATCACCAATAGTCCAATACTAGCAAAGTCTAACATTGCTAATTACTATCATAAACATTGTTAGTTTACCGAGATAACCGAACTGCTTAAATATATTAGCTAGTCAGGTACACGATAAGTCCAATACTAGTCAAGCCCAAGTGCTGCTACTTATCATACAACAATGTCACCTTACGGAAATAACTATTCACTACTGACTCAAACTTACAAGTACACGATAAGTCAGACAAAAACGCAATATTGAACCACTGAACTAGGATAAGATCAGCTGCTTTAACGAGAGAGAGAGAGACAGAGAGAGAGAGGGAGGGGAGAGAGAGAGAGGGGAGAGAGAGAGGGAGAGAGAGAGAGAGAGAGAGAGAGAGAGAGAGAGGGGATATATCAGTACCTTTGGTGGAAGTAGAAGTAGAGGAAGGTTGAGAGATGGAATCAACAGGACGAATCAAAGCAGAAGCCAATGAAGTTCTAGTGCTGAGCTGGATCTGATCGCCGGCGATCGTATCCGCGCCGGCGACGACGAGCGGCGTTGCCTTTTTTGTAGCTGCTGATGATGCCATCACTTCACTGTTCACTGTAAGCTCCGCAGTCCGCACTAATATTTGTTATTAGGAAAATATATACTACTTTATTACAAATATAAAAACACGACTACGACTAGTCAGTCGGTTGTTATCTTATTACAAAACATAAGTGAGCTCTAAAATTTCAGGTTTAATATTCTGCAAACTTATATTAAAATATTATATTTTAATCTCGATACATGTTTCGCATGAGTTATTGGCCAGTAAATTAAAATTTATATTAAAATGTGTCATTTACGGTTATATCAATCCTAATTAATTTAATTGCTTAATTGGCATATTAAAACCAAGAAACTTTATCATAGTAGAATAGAGAATGTTGACTGATTAATAAAATCATATTATATATTATAAGATATATTCTATCCTTTTCATTTTTTTACACTTTTTTTTAGATATTTTTTTAATTTTTTACATTCCAAAAGTTTTCTAAAATATTAAAATTTTATAATATAAAAATTAACTACATTCACTATTTTTCTCACAATCTCTACTTTATATTGTCCCATCACTTTATTCAATTTTCTTCATTAAATTACATTTTTTTTAATTTCCGTTTCCAATTTCAATGTAAAAAATTGAGAAAATCGGAGGGAGTATGTATTACTTTTTTGATTCTTATCGACAATTGTGTCTCGAATATTATTCAACCCAGTTGAAGGATGGGTATTTTGTCGGACGGAATCTGACAGATGATATAATAGTGTTGGGTAGTGTATAAGATATTATAGTGGGAAAGGGATGGATATAAAAATGGTCAGCTCTAAATTTATTGTATAATTATTTGTATGATTGAATGTAGCAAATTTAGATTAAAAACGTTTCTTGAAGAACGAACGATTAATATAAGATAAATTAATCTATGTGATGTGATGAATAAATTTATATATATCACTCTTTTTTTTAAAAAAATTATAACATTCGATGATGATTTCGTGAAACTTTTCTTTATGCAAGTTATATATTGCTTTTGATGTTTATTATTGTAATCGAATACGTACAAAGTGTTTGGTCATATTTCCCAACTAACTAATATATTATCATTACTTTTCTAAATAAATCATATTTTAATATTTATATTTAAGTTTAATCATATATTAATTTACTGGTTCGAAGCTACACCAGTAACACCACCCTTCTCTTTCCTGCATTTATTTATCTCTCTTAAAAGAGTAAATTTCAAAGTGGTGACTGAACTTTACATCAATTTTTAAAATAATGGTCGGACTTTCAAATTCTCAATTTAATGACCAAACTTTAATTTCGCTTTTTAAAAAAATGGCTCCGATTAAAAATCTTGGTCCTCCAGACCAGGTAACATGACAACCAGACCAGGTAACATGACAACCTACTGCTTTTGTAATTGTCCTGTCACACAATACCATCAAACAAACATAACAAACCACTTTGAGCATCAATTGAGAATTAGTTTGACCATCTTTTTAAAATGCGGAATGAAAGTCTGGCTCTAAAATTGAGAATTTGAAAGTCCCGCCACCATGTTGAAAATTGATGTAAAGTTCAACCACCACTTTGAAGTTTACTCTCATTAAAATTATCAATAATCCACATAGCATTCAGTGGTTGTGGCATCTTTCAACATGAGAGCTCCTCCAATATTGGCATTTTGCACATAGCATTTATGAGAATTGAGAACCAAGTCAGTGTCTTTAACATTGTGATGTAGTAGTAGAACTTTTTTCTCTTAGTAACAAGAGCCAAGAAGTTTATCCATCGTGTCTCGGTACAGACATGAAAAAGTAAACTGTAGGGTATATTGTCTTAATCCGATTACTGAAACCATCTTATCAGAGTAGGGTTGTCTTTAAACCTACTTGTCGCAAAGGCATTGCAGCAGAGCAGAGTCTTATAAGTAAATCAAGATTGTAAAGAAAACATTATGATTTGAATTTTAGAATGGCATTAGAGAAAGGGAATGCATGTACCAGATTGTAAAATATCTGTTGATCGGAGTCTTTTGATCTCCATTTCCGGATTCGGGTGAAAGGGCAAATACATTAGAAGTTTTGAGGGCCTCCAATCTCCATGTCCAAAGCTAACAATTGCAGGCATATGTATCACACTATTAAATTAGGCATATATGTATCGGCTAATTTCGACCATAGAAAAACGGTCGAAATTAGCTAATTTCTACCGCAAACGGTCGAATTTAACTAATTTCGACCAAAAATAAAAAGGTCGTTTTTAGCTTGGTCGAAATTGATCAAAACGGTCGAAATTAGCTATTTTCGACCATATAAATTCGACCAAATATTTCGAAATTTTGAAATTTTGGTAAAAATTTCAAATTTTCGAATTTTGGCGCCCAAAGTGAATTTAATTCGACCAAATATGGATATAATAGTTATTTTTCACTTGTTTCTACATATCAAGAAGGATGATTACATTAAACAATAATGGATATAATAGTTATTTTTTCTACTAATCCTAAATAATATACATAAATAATGTTGGACTAAAAATGCAATAATTTTTCATTCTTTTGATACACATAATTAAAAATCAAACACTATAAAAATTACTCTACCACAATAATATCCAAATGTGAAAAAATTAAAAAACAATTAACTTAGTGTGTGTATAATTATAATGACTTGTGTTATTTCGCTTTTAAGTTACCGGAAATGAACTCGTCGGAGGTCGTAGAGGCCGAAAGTGGTGAATATGAACTCGTCGGAATTAATTGGGATGAACTCGCCAAATGTTAAAAATGTAATTAAAGGATGTGCTAATATAAAGGATGTATATATATTGTTTGAAATGTATGAAACATGTGTTAGTATTTATGTATATAAATTGATATGTATGTTTGTTAGAGAAGAAGAATGGAGTAGGAGTATATGTATGTTTGTTAGAGAATAAGAATGGAGTAGGAGTATAGAAGAATGTTTATGAGAGAATATGAATGAATGAAAAATATAAAAGAGAAAAGATGAGTGTAATTGAATTAATGGTTAGGATGAAATATTTTAGGAAAGAAATGAATGGTCTAGATTGAATATAAAAGAGCAATCCATGTGCTTGTTTTTCAGCCATTACAAGCGTGACACGTGGCATGAATAAATTGGCTTATTCTGAATTTTACTAAATTCAACCAAATTTGGTCGAAAATAGAACACGGGTAAATTCGACTGATATCGGTTGAATTTAGCTAAATTCGACCGAAACCTAAGTCGGTCGAATTTAGCTAAATTCGACCGAAACTTGAGTTGGTCGAATTTAGCTAAATTCGACCGATATCAGTCGAACTAAAGCTTAAATTCAACCAACTAGGGTTTGTGGTCGAATTTAGTGTAGGTGACATATATATTTGTTAAAATGTTTAAGATATTAATATTTAAATTAATTAATTTTTTGCACACACTATATTTTTTTGATAATCTTCACATCCGTACGGTTGGATTAATCAAAATAAATTTTAAATAAAATAAAAACTCTAACCCTAGCCCAACCCCTAAATCTAAACCCTAAACCCCCATATTCTACTCAACTATGACGATGTACAGAGCTACGAAGATTTTTTTTTACCGACTATTATTTATTCAAATTTATTTTATTGAATGTAGTATGTCGTCAAAATACTTTCATATTTGTTTTGTATTTTTTAACAACAATTAGATATTTTATTTAATTTTTCTAAAAATATCAAAAAATGAAAGTTCAACATTTTCTAATCATATAAAAAAATTTTGTAAAATTTTTGTACTAACTAAATTTTTACATGTAGTGAATGGTATCCTTGTATTTTTAATTATTTTTCATGATGTGTACAAACATTTATAAAATTAATAACATATTTAAAAAATTCTGAAAAAAATATATTCAACTGAATTCGGTCACATTTATTAAATTCGACTAAATTCGGTTGAAAATATATTTGAATAGTTTGGGGAATTTTGGGAGGGAAATTTCCCACTTTTTACCGAAATTGAAAAAATATAGGCGGCAAAATTACCGCCAAGCTTAATTTTAAATTCGACCGAATTTGGTCGAATTTAGTTTTCAAAATTTAATATTTTGGCGGGACTTTTCCCTCCTTTTTTGGGTGGATTTTATTTTCGACCAGACAAAAAAATCGGTCGAATTTAGGATTAAATTCGACCAATAAAAAAAATCAGTCGAATTTAATAGTAAATTCGACCGACCAAATTCGACCATTTTTATTTTCGACCAGAAACGGTCGAATTTAGTCGCAGTTCATAGATTCGACCACAAACGGTTGAATTTAGCCGCGGTCGAATTTGGGAGGTCGAAATTACCCATAATTTCTTGTAGTGAGAATACCCGAAGAAATGCCTTGAGCAGTTGGAGAAAGCCAAGACATAAAAGAAAAGTCCAGCAGCATAACCTGCAAACAAGAACCAATGACGGAGGTCACGTGCCTCCAGCCAAGGAAGCCCAACGCATACATATCATCTTTTCGTGCAGCTCTTATGTTTGTGAGGCCGTCTTCCGTCTTCGCACATGCAGTATCCTGCTGCAGGAGTACATGACCGATGTACGGGACGACATCAGGAGTCCACCTGTCAACATTATGCTTACAGGCCTGAAGCAGCATTTCCTCATCTAGCAGTGTCATTTGCATGAGTTCTACGAAGCTATCCCTACATATATATGGAACCTATGGTAATGGCATGGCTCCAGTATACCAGAAAGTTTGTTTCTAAAAGAGTAATACTCATGTACCATATACACACTTTTAACATGAACAAACAAAAAAGTAAAAGAAGAACAATGTTGACAACAAAAATTGCAGTAGACAATTAACAGAGTTTATGTATATATTTGTTGTGGATTAAAAAACGTACTTGTGTGAATTTAATGAGCTTCGAGCTTTAATGGCTGCACTCGTGTTTCCGGACTAAATTGGTCCTCACAAGATGCCTACGTATCTCAATTCGTTATTGAGAATCAAGCCAAGACGTAGTTCTGATTGTAGGATCAGGGACCTTATATAGGCATTTAGAGCCTGGTATTTATGGTATGTTTGGGAGTCTTAGCGAATAAGTCTCCTTTTTGATATTGGATAATCATTGTATAGCTTGCAGGATAAGTCTTTTCCTTGTTGATAAAGGCTATGACTCATTAAATGCCTTTAATTGGGATTCTGGATCCTTCTTTGACCAATTTGCCATAATTTGGACTCTTCTTATGAGCTGTATATTTTCCCTATTCATTAATTACGAAATTAATGAATAATTAGGGTATCGGGCCTTAAATATCGACCTTTTGTTTGACCAGTCAATTATATTTCTATAATTACTTTTCTGACCATATCATTTGCCCCCCAACTTCTGGGAAAATCTCCCTGGGGTTTTCGTAGAAGTTACAGCGTGTTTTTCCCAAAATTTTCCATTTTTCAGGGCACTTTTGACCTTAATTTAGGTCATTTTCGACCAGGAATTCGACCTGGAATTAGTACAAATTCGACCAGGTTTTTCGACCAGGAATCAGTACAAATTCGACCAGTTTTTTCGACCAGGAATCAGTACAAATTCGACCTGGAATTTCGACCAGGAATCAGTACAAATTCGACCTGGAATTTCGACCAGGAATCAACACAAATTCGACCTCGTTTCTGGTCCCAGGTCGATGGATTCGACCTCAGATTCTCGGTCATTTTCGACCAGGATCGTTCGACCTCGGGTATCCTTTTTTCGACCTCGTTTCTGGTCCCAAGTCGATGGGTTCGACCTCGAATCATAGGTCTTTTTCGACCTCATGATTTCGACCTCGACCCAGTATGTTTTCGACCTGGAGCTATCGACCTCGACTCGTAAGTCATTTTCGACCTTGTTTTGCCGATTTTGTTTCTAGTATTCCTTCGACCTCGATTGGTCGTGAGGTCGTTGGTTTCGACCTCGACTCATAGGCCAATTTCGACCTGGATTTGTCGACTTCGTTTCCATGTGTTTTCGACCAGGATTCTATGATTTCCCGGTTTTATTTTGGAGCGAAGTCGATCAATACGACTTCAATTCCTTATGTATTTTCGATCTCGTTTGCTTGATCTCAACTAGCCATTTTTCGATCAGGAATTTCTGATTTCCTGACTTTATTTTGGTACGAGGTCGTACGATACGACCTCGATTTCCCATGTATTTTCGATGTCAATCTCTCGACTTCGATCTAGGGTCTTTTCGACCTCGTTTTTCCAGTTTTTTGATTTGATTTTGGTGCGAAGTCGATGGTCACGACCTCAATTCCAGGTGTATTTTCGACTTGGGTCGCACGACCTCGATTTAGGGCCTTTTCGACCTCAAATCTTTAATTATTTCCCTTTATTTGGGAGTGAGGTCGTTTGATACGACCTCGTTTTCCCATATATTTTCGACTTCAAGCCTTCGATGTCGATCAAGGGTCTTTTTCGACCTCAATTTTGTTTTTACCTTGGTTTTATTCCAAGATTCTTTCTTTGGGCTTTTGATTAGCCCAATTGGGCTTTTGATTAGCCCAATTGGGCTTTATTAATTTTGGGCTTTGAGTTTGCCTGAGATTTAATTTATTTGGGCCTTTGCCTTGGTAATCCATAAATGGATTTATGGGCCTTACCGGCTATAGACGGTTACCATCCCTCAACCGGTTGATCTTCCAGTCATTCTCACTATAAAAGAGTGAGATTTCTCATTTCACTCTCACTTCTCACTTTTCACTTTCCAAAATTTCTCTCTAGTTATCATAGTTTTTTCTCTCTTTTATTCCGTGGAGAGGCGATTCCCGGCGGGTTTTTCACGGTGATGCCCTTGTTTTTCTGGGATAAATCTTCATCCCTTGAAGATTTCTGGGTTTTCAATCTTCATCACTTGAAGATTTCTGGGTTTTTTGAAGATTTTCTGGGAATTTTCCTTGAAGTTTTGAAGATTTGAAGTTTCTTTGAAGATTTTTCTGGGGATTTTCTTGAACGCTTGAAGATGTCTGACAAAGCTGCTCAAAGCCTTCAAAGAATGAACAAAGCTTCTAAGAGAGGTATCATCATTCGCTCCCCTCATATGTCTCTTCAAGATATGATCTTAGAGCGTAGTGATGAGTATCCCTCTGTGTCTCACTTAGATTCTTTCGACTGTAGTAATAAGTTCCATGAAATTGACTTAATTAGGGACTATAACAAAATGTATAGGGTTAGTTCTCCTTATAGGTTAGTCCCAGCCGGGCCAGGGGACCGTTCTTGCCATTGGCGTCCTGATGCTTTATGCATTTACAAGGATGCCATTGTCGCGGGACTCATGTTCCCTTTTCATGAGTTTATTCCTAGGCTTTTGGCCGATGTTGGAATCAACCCTTGCCAACTTCCTCCAAACGCCTGGAGAATCATTATATGTTTCATTGTTCTTTGTTTGAAGAACAATTTCCCTTTATCTGTGGCTTTGTTTAGAAGAATCTTTCAGTTTAAGAATAGCTCAGCTATTACTTTGGGTTGGGTTTATATCAACCACCGTCCTTCCACTCCCCCCATATTTCACCCTAAATCCATTCCAGACAACAACCCAAAATGGAAAGAAGAGTTTATGTACTTAGTTTGGGAAGGAGGGGATTGGGGCACCCTTTTTCGTAGTTCCTTTAGTAGGGTTTCAGATGGTAGCCCTAGTGATATCATCCTGAATGATGAGGAGGCCCATGCATATGCTGAGCTCACAAAGGATAACTATGCCACAATGGCTTGGGTGCTCCTGGATGAGTTCCAGCTTAGGTCCTTGGGACTTTCCAACGTTTCTGATAAGGGTAATTCTCACCTCATATCTTTCTTTATTTATTTAAGATTAACTTATACCAACTGTTTCCCTCCTTGTATCTTTTGCAGCTGCGACTTTTATCAACAAGTCCAACGAGCCTGAAGAGGGGGAAACAGCCAGGATGAAGAGGGCACGTCTGGCAGGGAAAGACCCTCGTGCTTCTAGTATTCCAGCTTTCATAAGGCCACATGTGGACCTTACTGAGGATGCTGAAGGCCCTGCCACGGGCAAGAGTGCAGTTTGGCGCCCCAACTGGGGTCTTAGGAAGAAGGACACTGTGGTGGGAGTGTCCAAACATGCTGTGGAGTGGTCTTATCACTCTCTGACTCCTTGTGACTACAAGGATTTTGTTTGTAACTCCACCATCGAGGGGGTGGAGCATGCTGGATCTCAGGCTATGGCTGCTGTAAGTATTTCTCTCCTTCTTTTCTTTGTAGTCTTTGATTTATTTCAAGTTTAAGTATTTAACCTATAACTTGCTTGCAGATGAATGCCAACTACCAAGGGGCTCTCTTCCAAGCTAAGTCTTGGCGCTCATCTTTTGAGGCTAACCAAGGCAAGTTTGAGAAGTCCCAGGAGGAAATGGCTTCAGTGAAGGCCACCCTGGCTAGGAAGGAGAAGGAGTTGGCTGACTCCCAGGCTGAACTGGTATCTTTGAGGAAGGCCAAAGATGATTTTATTGACGAGTACCTTGACTCTGAGGAGTACGGGGACTTGATTGATAAGCATGATGGGCTCCTCTTCCCTGTTCAGTACACTAAGGGATGGGATGACGCTCTTGCTGCTGTCTTGGAGAGGATGCCTGGATCCCTCACTATTTCTGACTTTCCAAGCCCTCACCTTCCTACTCCTTTGGAGATGGCTTTGGCTGGAGAGGACGAGATGGAGGAGGATGATAGGATCTTAGACCTGAATCACACTTGGCCACCTGGTCAGAATGCCGGAGCTGATGATGCTGTCTTTTCCTCTAGAGAGGAAGAGGAGGAGGACGTAGACAAGGAAGATTAGGTGTAGTTTCACTTTTGGCCATCATGGCTTGTACTTTTGTTTATGTACTTTTGGCCTACGGGCTTAACTTAACTCTTGTTTAAGTTTTTATTTATGTCTGGTGGCCATTCATGGCTTGTGTTGCTTTTCTTTCTTCTTGAATGTTTGTCAATACTCATAATAGATAAACTTTAAAACATGAAAATGCTGAATTCATTCATAATTTGAAGATGGGATCAACCCTTACATAGTATCCCAGTTTAAAACTTGGGTTGGTTTCATCGAACCTTATTTATAGTAGTGAGTCCACTTGGGAGACACCTTAAACATAATAAACTTTCAAATTAGAGGCATGCCAAGTCCTTGGCACCTCTTGCCCTTCAAGGGTTTCTAGTTTGTACGAGCCTCGACCAAATACGTTCTTGACGCGATATGGTCCTTCCCAATTTGGGGCTAACTTCCCTTTTTGTCCAACTCCGGATGCTTCAATCTTTCTGAGAACCAAGTCTCCTTGACGAAAGAACCTTTCTTTAACCCTTAGGTTGTAGTAGAAGGATGCTTTCTTTTGATGTTCAACTATCTTGGCGTTTGCCTCATCTCTAACTTCGTCAATTAGATCTAAAGCCAGCCTCAAGCCTTCTTCATTTTCTTCTGGTTCATAAGCCTCAACTCTTGGGGAGGTGTGAGTAATCTCCACCGGGACCACTGCCTCTGCTCCATAAGCCAATAGAAATGGAGTTGCCCCGGTGGTGACTTTGCAAGTAGTACGATATGCCCAAAGTATAGGGAGTAATTCGTCTACCCAAGTGTTTCTGGAGCGTTCAACTCTTTTCTTTAGTCCATCAAGGATGATTCGATTTGCAACCTCAGCTTGCCCATTTGCTTGAGGATGGGCGACAGAAGTGAAGCGCAACTTGATATCGTTTTCATCACAATACTTCTTGAACTCATCGTTGTTAAACTGAGTTCCATTGTGTTGGGATTTATGGTTGATAGCATTGAAATAACTTAACTTTGATTGTACTTAATTTTTCAAATTAAGTAGAACATACTGTCATAGCCAAAGTATGTTCTTGTAATCAGTATGTAATGTTATTCTAGTTGTATTGTTTGAAAGAAGTTCACTTATGTGTTCAAGCCTCAAAGAATGCTTTTTGGATGACAACATGAATAAAGGTTACTGTCCTAAAGCTGTGACAGTAAGATTACAAGAAGACAGAATGTTGCAAGTCACGACAGCATATTCACTCTGACAGCAACATTGGTGGAAGACTACGCGACAGCAACTATTGCCCTCGACAGCAAGTTTGGGATCCTCGACAGCACTCTATGCGGGGAACTCATACTGTCACCAAAAGATCATTCCTGTGACAGCAAGCTTTGCGGCAAAAGTAACTGTCTCAATAAAGATCCTTATGCTAGGTATCTTTCTCAGTCAAATCCCGTGACAGTTTAAATGTTCAAGAAACAGGCGTGATGCAGTATCCCTAAGCTGCACCAAGTCTGCAAGACTATGACAGAAGCTTCAAGCACTGCAAAACAAAAGCGAATCAATTCAAGAGCAAGGTCAAGTCTTTATCTGCTGAATTGGTTTAGCTGGAAATGGAATGAATCTAGGTTGCTTTCTTTGTAATGTATATCTGACATGTTAGCAATTTAAGAAAGTCACATGGGTAAGACAATCTGTAAGAAGCTGCCACTTGACAGTGACAGCAGCTTCACAAACCCGTGACTGATAGTGATAGGGTTAGTCTTATACCTACTATCAATTCATTCTAGAATTGTAACGAAGACAAGCAAGTGTCTTTGAAGAAAACCCGAAGCTCGAGAATTCTTTCTTGAGGTTGTAGCAACACTTTGCAAAATAAATAAAACATTTATTTTGTGAATCTTGTTCTTACTGAATACTGTTCGTGATTGCATATATTGCTGATAACGTTTAATCTTGATTTTAGTTGTTGAAATTTAGATTGAATTTTATCAGTATTGCATTCATCCCCCCCCCTTCTGCAATACACAAGGACTAACAACTGGTATCAGAGCTTTCAGATTAACATACATATCTGAGATCCCGAAGAAAATGCAGAAATCAAACAGTATCAAGATCCCAGCATTTGATAAAGAGAACTACAGCATTTGGAAAAGAAAAATCTTGTTGTTTATCAAAGCTGCAAATCCACTATACCCAGGTATACTCGAGAATGGTCCTTTCATACCAAGAAAGGAAATTGAAGCCACAACAGTGAATGGTGAGATTGTTCCTGCACATTGGGTTCCCAAAGATCCCTCAGAAATCTTGGAACCTGAAAAGGAGAAAATGGTGCTAGATGATCATTTGCAACTTATCTTGCTCGATTCTCTCACGCTGGATAAAGCCATGTGTGGAAGTGTGATAAGCTGCACATCAGCCAAGGAGATGTGGATCAGGTTAGCCTTACTCTGTGAAGGAAGTGAAGAGGTTAAGGGCAACCAAAGGCAAATTCTAATATCTCAATATGAGGCATTCATGGCCAAGCCTGGTGAAGACTTAACCTCCATGTTTGAAAGGTTCAGTAAGCTCTTAACTGAATTACAGATACATGGCAAGTACTATGACAGAAAAGAATTAAATGTCAAGTTCCTGCTCACACTGCCTGATCACCTTGAACACAAGACAACAGCCATACGAGAAGGAAGAGATCTCAACAATATAACCTTTGAGACACTTTATGGTATTCTGAAATCTTATGAACTCGAACTCTTTCAAAAGAGAGCCATACAAAGTGGAACAAGGAACAAGATGGCTAATATGTCAAGTGCCCTAGTAGCACATGTGCCAAGGATCACACAGCCAAGTGAAGTACTACAGATCACACCATCAACCCCAACACAGACCTTGAAGATAGAAGAGGTGGTTGAAGATGATGAGAAAGTGGTACTACAGCTCAAAGATGTGGAAGATGAAGACTTCTACACAATGGAGGAACTGGAAAGCATGGACAACCCTACTATGGCTTACATGGCCAAAAAGTTCAAGAACTTTAGGTTCAAGAAGGATAGGTCATACAAGCCTCAAGGCCAAGCATCCAAGTTCAGCAAAGGAAGCTCATCAAAGGCTGCTGTGGGAAGTTCAACCAAAGGAGGATACAAAACTGGATTTGTGGATATATCAAAGTTCAAATGTTACAACTGTGGAGAACCTGGTCATTTTGCTACTGAATGCAAAAGACCCAAACAGGTTCAAAGATATGAGAAAGGAACTGGTGGATACTCCAAGAAAAATCAAGGTAGAGCCTATGTGGCTGAAGGAAAGTGTTGGGATGATTCTGATGATGAAGAAGAGGAAGAATATGTCAACCTAGCTCTCATGGCTAGCACTGATGAGGTAGCATCAACACCTTCAAGTCAGGTACCTTCACTTGTCTTACTTGATATGTCTACTGATGAGTATAAGAAAACCATTAAAGACTTAAGTGCTGAAATGTTCAATGTCTATACTAGCTTGTCTGCTGCTAATGAGGAAATCTCTAGACTAAGTAAGCTAAATGAAACACTTCAGTCTGAAAATGATTCTCTTGTTCTCAAAACCAGTTCACTAGGCTCTTTAGCTCAAGAGAATGCTAAACTTAAAAATGAATTAAAATGTGCTAAGGAGGTTGAGGAATTCCTGAGGAATGAGATTGCTGAAAATGAATTTAAGATTAAGGCCTATAGAAACTCATCAAAGATAGTTCAGGATTACAATGATAAGCATACAGAAAATCAGTCTGTTGGTATAGGTTTTTCTTATGGTAGAAGACCTGGAAAGGAAACTGTGATTCAAGATTGTCCTGGAAATGCTGCTGTCAAACCCACCATTCTCAAGAAAGTTAAAACTCCTATTTTCAAAGCTGCTAAAATTGAGTTTGATGAAGAAGCCATGCTCATCAAACAAGAAATTCTTGATGAGGATGAAGGTGTTGACAACACATTCAAGGATGGAAAGGATACTGTCACAATCCCCAAGACAGTAAACTTACCAAGCAATCAGACAGTAAGTTCAAAAGATGCTGTCACAGTTGGCAAGACAGAATCTTTCAAAGATACTGTCAAGAATGGTTCCAAGACAGCAACTTTCAAACCTTCTGTCAAGACAGTAGGAATAAAAGATACTGTCAAGGAAAGTTCTATAGCAACTTCTGAACATACTGTCAATCCAGTAACTCCCAAGTATAAAAACAGAAATGGTAAGGTAGGTGTCAATAAAGGAAATGGATACACTAATGTTGGAGGTGCTTCTAGGAAACTGTGCAATAACTGTGGATCTACTCATCACTTAACACATGTTTGTAAGAAACCAATTGAGGATAAGATCAATGCCACTGAACTCAATGGTAACTTACACAGAACCCCCCTTATGCATAGAACTATGAGTGTCTGTAATAACATTGATTGTATGCCATGCAAAATCACTGCCATGAGTACATGCTTTAACTTACATGTTCTCTCTACTGAAAAATGTTCATACCTAAACACTGTTGAGACTTCTGAGCCTGCTGGCAACAGCAAAAAGGCTTCATCCACTAAGAAAAGGACCAAGTCCAATTCTAAACCTAAGTGGGTGAAAAGAGAAGTCAAACATGAAGTCTTTGATAATGCTTGTGATGTTGTGACTGAAAGAAACTCAGGAAACACTGAAACTGCAGGACCCAACAAAGATTGGGTACCATATGCAACTTAGAAACATTCTGTTTTGCAGGGTAAGAAGAAAAATCAGGTCATGTGGATTATTGACAGTGGTTGCTCAAGACACATGACAGGTGATAAAGCCCTGCTATCACATTATGTAGAGAAAGCTGGCCCAATCATAACCTTTGGAGACAACAGCAAGGGTTACACAGTGGGATATGGCTGTCTGGAAATTGGAAATGTTGTCATTGAAGATATTGCTCTTGTGGATGGATTGAAGCACAACCTACTCAGTGTCAGCCAATTCAGTGACAGAGGATTTAAGGTTGACTTTGACATGATGGTGTGCAACATCTATCACAAGAAGGATGGAAGCCTCTCTCTAAAAGGGGTCAGAAAAGGAAGCCTGTTTGTTGCTGATCTAAGCTCAACAAAGAAGGATAAAGTTTACTGTTTTTACAGCAAAGCTACTGTTGGTGACAGTATGCTTTGGCACAGGAAGCTCTCACATCTCAACTTCAAAACAATGAACATTCTAATGAAGAAAGAGTTAGTGAGAGGTTTGCCCCAACAGGAATTCTGTCAAGAAGGATTGTGTGAAGATTGTCAAATGGGCAAACTGAGAAGAGCTGTGCACAAGTCCAAGCAAGTAAACACCAACACAGAAGCACTCAAGTTAATTCACATGGATCTCTTTGGACCAGTCAATGTACCATCTATGGCCAGAAAGAGATATGCCTTAGTAATGGTGGATGATTACTCAAGGTACACTTGGGTGAAACTTCTTGAATCCAAAGATGAAGCTGCTCAAGTGATTATTGATCAAGTCAGAGTTCTTGATAGAACCCCAAACTCAAAAGTTCAAATCTTGAGGAGTGACAATGGTACAGAATTCAGAAATGCCACACTTGGAAATTTCTGCAAAGATGAAGGAATTGTACAACAATTCTCTGCTGCAAGAACTCCACAGCAGAATGGAGTTGTAGAAAGAAAGAACAGGACTCTCATTGAAGCAGCTAGAACTATGTTGCATGATGCTAAGCTGCCAACATATTTCTGGGCTGAAGCTATCAACACAGCCTGTTATACTCAGAACAGAACCATGATCAACAAAACTCATGCAAGCACACCTTACTGTCTGCTAATTGGAAAGAAACCTACTGTCAAATATTTTCATGTGTTTGGAAGCAAATGCTTTATGATGAAGGACAATCATGAGAAGAAAGGAAAATTTGACACCAAGGCTTTTGAAGGACTATTCATGGGTTACATCACAGAAAGGACTGCCTACAGAGTTTATGTTATGGAACACAGGATTATTGAAGAAAGTGTTAATGTCACATTTGATGAAACCAAGTTTCCAGGACTGCATGAAGAAGGAAAGATGCAGACATTCAGATTTGAGAATCAAGGATACCTGGAAGCTGAGGAGATTGTGGATGAAGAACCTAGCTTCACTCAAGTTGTTGAAGTTGATAAAGATACTGTCAATGCCACTACTGTCAACCAAACTCCAGCTCAGTCACAGACCATATCCTCTAACATTCATGACAGTGATGACTCTGGAGACAATGGAATTGATGAGCATTCAACTCAACAAGCTGAAGCAAATGTTCCTGTTCAATCAAGTAGCTTGCCCAGAATCACCAGGTGGAACAAGGATCACACAAATGACCTTATCATTGGTGATCCTAATTCTGGAGTGAGGACAAGGAACAAAGTCTCTGCTGACAGCATGTTTTCATGCTTCCTGTCACAAATGGAACCCAAGACAATTGATGAAGCATTGTTGGATTCTGACTGGGTGATAGCCATGCAAGAAGAGCTAAATCAGTTTGAAAGAAACAATGTATGGAAATTGGTTCCAAGACCTAAGGGAAAGTCAGTTATTGAGACCAAGTGGGTTTTCAGAAACAAACTTGATGAAAATGGATTGGTGACAAGGAACAAAGCAAGGCTAGTGGCTAAATGTTACTGTCAACAGGAGGGAATAGATTATGATGAGACATTTGCTCCTGTTGCAAGACTTGAAGCTATAAGAATCTTTCTAGCTTATGCTGCACACTGCAACTTCAAAGTATTTCAGATGGATGTCAAAAGTGCCTTTCTAAATGGAGAGCTGGAAGAAGAAGTGTATGTGGAACAGCCACCAGGGTTTGAGGATGCTGAAATGCATAATTTTGTGTACAAACTCTTCAAAGCTTTGTATGGACTAAAGCAAGCACCCAGGGCATGGTATGACACACTTTCCACCTTTCTTCTGGAAAACCAGTTTACCAGAGGAGTGGTGGACAAGACACTTTTCTACAAACATCATGGCAAGGACATCATTCTGGTACAAATCTATGTGGATGACATCATTTTTGGTTCTACAAATGAGAAGCTGTGTGAGAAGTTTTCCCATCTCATGAGCAACAAATATGAGATGAGCATGATGGGAGAACTGTCATTCTTTCTGGGGTTACAAATTCTTCAACAAACTGATGGAATCTTTATAAGTCAAGCTAAGTATATCAAGGAACTTCTCAAAAAGTTCAACTTGGAAGATTCATCTCCTGCAAAGACACCAATGTCCACAGCAACTAGTCTGGATCTTGATCCTAAAGGAAAGAAAGTTGACTCAAGCACCTATAGAGGCATGGTAGGATCCCTCCTATACCTAACTGCTAGCAGACCTGACATCATGTTTGCTACATGTCTCTGTGCAAGGTTTCAAAGTGATCCAAAGGAGTCACACTTGGTAGCCATCAAGAGAATATTTAGATACTTAAAAGGCACTCCTAACCTAGGCCTTTGGTATCCTAAGAATACTGGATTTGATCTAATTGGTTACTCAGACTCAGACTATGCTGGATGCAAGATTGACAGAAAGAGTACTACTGGTAGCTGTCAATTTCTTGGTGGAAGATTGGTCTCATGGTTTAGCAAGAAGCAGCATTCAGTTTCTACCTCAACTGCAGAAGCTGAGTACATTGCTGCAGGCAGTTGCTGTGCACAAATTCTATGGATGAAAAGTCAACTTCTAGATTATGGTCTAGTGTTAAGAGAAATTCCTATTTACTGTGACAACACTAGTGCCATAGCCATCTCAGACAATCCAGTTCAACACTCTAGGACAAAGCACATTGATATAAGACATCACTTTATCAGAGAGCATGTTGAACAAGGAACTGTGAAGTTGATTTATGTCCCAACTGACAAGCAACTTGCTGACATCTTCACTAAGCCATTGGATGAAGCAACCTTCAACAGGTTGGTAAGTGAATTGGGAATGCTGAATCTGGTATGTTAATTTACTAAGGTTTCTAAATTTTCAATTCTTATTGAAGCTCATGACAGCAACTTCAAACCTGCTGTCAAGAGAAGTTACTGTCTACTTGGTTTATGTCTGTTATGTGACAGCATGTGTTGATTTGACTTTTCATGTCAGTATTTTGTGCCAGTCTCATACTTTTAAACCGTGTATGACTTTAATGTGGTTATCCGTTAAGTTTGAGAGTTAAAAATATGTTCCATTGGACTTTCACACTCTTTTGCATTAATCTGTAGGATTAAAGGAGGACACGACCATTAATTACTTTTGTGGTAGTTGTATGGGTACTCTAACTGTTGACCATTAGACTTTGATCCTTAGACGGTTTTGCCTATAAATTAACCTTAGGTTTCACCAGTCTGCTCTCAGTTTTAAAGTAAATAATGGAAAACAAAGTAGGAATCGAAGTTGGTCTAAAGAAGTGTGATAGTGAACCCGACAATGAAGAGATCGATGAGCTCTTTGAAATGCTGTTGGACGCCATGGATGAGATAGACGAGGAAAAGGAGGCCAAGGCTAAGGAAGAGGAGGCCAAGGCTATGGAAGAAGAGAAGGAGCTTCAGGCACTTCTTGAAAAAGAAGGCCGCTCTGAAGAAGAGATTAAGGAAGAAGTCTTAGAACTAGTTGATAAAATCATAGAATGATGTACTCAATGTTCAATATTAATGATTTTATTAACAATAATAAAAGTTCCTGTTTATGTGGTTACTGAGTTTATGACTTGTCTGTGTAACTTGCTTAATATCTGTGTTTGAAAGATTACATTGCTAAATTCATATTCTGTTAATTTTAGGTTAAGTATATGAGCAACGCATTCTAATTAGTTCCTGACAGAAACAATTTCCCATTTAAATTACTGTCACAAAGAAGGATACTGTCCCGTGTCTCTTGACAGCAACCTTCTTGACAGCAGGGAAAGACTTTCTGTCACGACCTTTAAAGGATACTGTCACTCAAATGCTTAACGGTGACAGCATGTTTTTGCGCAATAGTTGCTGTCGCGCAAAACCTACTGTCACCACCACTTATTACTGACAGATTGTTTCTAGCGCACAGGTTACTGTCAACAATAGTGGACCGTTGTAATTGGATATTCACCCCACGATTGACAGTGAATAACGGGCAGTAACTCACGTGTTAAGAGAGTGGGTTAAGACACGTCCTTTAACTCCACTTTTTGAGCAAACGTTTGAGATACCCATATTTATTCTCCAGTTACTCAGACATATCACTCTCACAAAACTCAAGGCAAAATACTTTTCTTCAAGCAAAAAGCTACTTTCTCACTTTCTTCTTTTCTTGAAATCTCAATGGCCCCCAAACAGACTCTCTCTCAAACAAACTTTGCTGGCATCTTTTCCCCAAATGATGCTGGTGAAGGTTTCAAAGGACTAGTGTTTTTCTTGAACAAGTCCTATCTCGGTTATGCCATAACCTCAACCCCCATTCTCGACTTAGACAGACTTGAGGCGTTTTGGCAAACTGCTGTTGCTCAAACTGAGGGTGAGAACCCTGGTATTCAATTCACAATCTCTGGCAACAATACATTCTCACAGCTGAGGTCATCAATACTGCTCTTGGAATTACACTGGAAGAAGGCCAAAACTTTGCTCCACTTGCTAATGATGACACTCTGAAGAAGCTCTTCTTGAAGATTGGGTATGCATGCCCTATTCTCGAAGAGGGAACAACCAAGTGGTACCCGTCTGGTGAAATGGACAGGAAGTATCTAAGGAAGGAGTGGAGCATGATATTTGATGCAATGGTCAAGGTGTTCTCTACCAAGTCCACAGGCTGGAATGGGATACCCTCCTACATCAAGAAACTGACACATTCTCTTGTCCATGGATACAAGGTGAATGTTGGAGTTCTCCTCATGGCACAACTCACAGCTGCCATAGGTAAGAAGGTATCACACTACCCTCGCTTTCTTATGTTGTGCATTAATTCATTCTGTGATTTTAATGATGCTGCTCCTCGTTTAGAGGCTTGCTCAGTTTTGAAAAAGAACACACACACACACTATTATCATCACAAAATCTCAATGCACATATTCCAATTTGTTTCACTCAGCACATGGTTGATCAAGTGTCCAACCTTGATTATCCATTACCTTCTGGTTATGATTCTTTTTCTCTTGAGAATGAAACTGAATTAGACCCAAATTCAGTTAACCCCCATTCAACACCATACACTCAGCCTAGGCCCTCTGGACTTCCCAAAGCCCAAAGAGAAGCCTTGCAAGAATCCAGAAAAAGATCCTTAGAAGCTGATGTTGGTGGTAGCTCTGTTAGTCAAGAGGGAGACACTGCACCTAGTGCAGCAAATAAGGAAGGTAGTCAAACAGAACCCACAGTGGTTCCCCCTGAGCCTAAGAAGAAGAGAGCTAGAAGGACCAAAACCACTGTCAGCCACCCTGCAGTCTCCCAAAAGACTGTAGAGGAAACCAGGGAAATAAACTCCTCCCTAGATGTGCCTTCTCAACAAGGGACATCTATTGAAATTGGCTTGTCTCCCAAGGCACCCTGTACAGAGTCTGCACAAACTCATGGTTCCCAACCTGAGATACCCCCACTTGAAGAAACACACAGTGAGTTAGGGCACAGTGAGGATTTCTCTACTCCTATTGATGGTTCACATGTTTCATCTGTGAATCAGCCCCCACTCTCTACTACACTTTCACCTTCTTCCTTCCCTACACATTCTTTTGTTTCTTCTCCACAACCTAGAGAAGGGGACAGTCCCAACCCTTCAGGTTTTGATCATCCATCTCCAATCATGGATGAGCCCCCATCTAGTGGTCCACAAGAACCCATTTCTCAAAGTGAGATGGACACCACTCCTCCAAACACTGAGCTAGGGCAAAGTGGTATTTTGTCAGAAAATGAAACAGTCAACACTTTGTCTGATCTCCAAGGAGCATCTTACCTTCAGGAAGATGCTGTCACAGCCTCTGTTGCTGTCAAAGACACTGGGGATGCTACTGTCCTGGACACAGCTACTGTCAAAGGTGGAGAGAAAGATACTGTCACTACAGAACCTACTGTCACTCCACCTCCCAAAGATGCTGTCATGCCAGAACCTGCTGTCCAGACTCCAACTGACAGTACCATTCCTACTCAAGATGCTGTCCAGCCTGATTTTGATGCTGTACTTGTTGAGGATGCCTCTGATGATGACCTACCTCTTGCCAAACTCCTAAAGGTACATTCTAAATCTTCTCCTTCCATGCATGTTAGTACTGCTCATACCCATGCATCTAGGTTGAGTGAGGGTGTGCAAAAGAAAAGAGAGATAAAAGAAAAGAGAGGTGAGCATAAAAATGAGAGGCAGCCAAATGAGCTGGCAAAAGGAGAGGGACTTGAGCATGTCCAGAGAGATATTGAGGGAGCCCACACTATTCAGGCACTAGGCCTTGAGAGTCAAACTGTGAGGGGTGATGAGATCACTCAAAAACACCCTGAGAGTGTGAGAACCCCCATAGCCTCCAGGCCCCTGTCTTTTCCTTCCCCTCCAAGAAGGTTAAGGTCTGGTGGCCCCTCTGCTACTTTTGGTAACAGGATTGCAGCTCTTGAAGGACAGTGTGCTACTTTGGACTCCAAACTGGACTCTCTCTCAACTGGTGGTTGATGGTTTTGCTGCTACTCAACTCTCTATTCAGTTCCTTACTGACCTGGTAGCTGCCAACTCAACTAAGGGGGAGAAGGTAGCAAGATCAGAATCATTGCCTATTCAAGAATCAGGTGGAACTCAGGGGGAGCCTGTAGCTGTGGAGACCAGAGGGGGAGCTAAAAGGAAAGCAATGTCTAAGGGGGAGCAAGTCAAACCAAGCAGTGCAAAACCACAGGATAAAGCTGAAAAGCCTGTTGAAGTGGAAATGGATGGAGAAAGGGTGTTAATGTCAAAGGAAACTCAAGATGCATTGCAAAGAAGACCTGCATCTAGACATCCAATCTTGCCTCCTGTGGTGATTAGAGAACCTACTCCAGAAACTCAAGAAACTGCTTTACAGAAGAAATGGAGAGAAATGGAGGAACAAAACAAACTTGGGAAAGGTAAAGGGAAACTGCCTGAATCCATTCATGGTGGAATTATTTGGACAAATGGCACTGAATTTGATCAAGAGGAAGCCAATGTCTTGATGGTGGATTACAGGGAGAGCACATTACACAACCATGACAGTAAGTTTAGCAGTTTGGTGGAAGAAGCAATGAATGCTCCTAGCAACCGTCCAACCAACACCACAAAACTGTTAAAGGAACAAATTACTAGTGTCAGTGTAATGGTGAATGATGAGAAAAGATGGGCTGTAAGTATTTATCTCACTTCTGGCATATCTTATTTCATCACAATGCAGCTATTGCAGAGTCTGCCAGCAAAGGTGTTGTGTGCTTTGAAGGGAATGATCAGGGCAACTCAAACACCATTCAATGAAATATTGGATATGCAAATCCAGAACCTGATCGCACAGAAGCTACCTGAAGTCTACTCAAATCCACCAAGTGTTTTTTTCAGATCCAAAACTAAGGATGGCACAAGAAGGAACAGCTTCATGAATTTGGGTAGCCCATCCAGAATGGAAACCAAGTCAATTCTGAAGGTACTAGATGGAATACTCAGTTCAAATGCCAATCCAGGAAGAGTTCATGCTGTTCAAGAAATCTACAAAATGCTGGTGTTGAGAGACAAGGCACTGGGAGCTAGAATGAAGGAGCTAATCACTAGAGCCAATGCCAAAAGAAATGATCAAGGTGGAAGTTGCTTTTATAACATTCCTCCCCATGATGATGATGATGATGATGAAGATGGTGAGGATGGAGGTGGTGAAGCTTCTGGAAATGCTGGAAATGCTGGTGGAAGTAATTCTGGGAATACTGGTATTCAATCCAAGAATGAAGGCAATGAAGAAACTCCTAGCCAGGAAAAGAAAGATGCTGGTGCAACAGATGAAGAGGAGTCAAGAATACTGGAAGCTTTGGAGGCAAGCATTCTTAGATGTGCTATTGACTGCATAAATGCTGAAAAAGATGCTGTCACCAAAGGTACTGTCGACAAGGATACTGTCATAGAAGATGCTGTCTTGGAAGATGCTGTCGACAAGGGTACTGTCAAGGAAGGTTCTGTCAAGGATGAAACCAAGGCTACTGTCAAGTCCAAAAGACTGAAAGCTAAAGCTAAGGCATGGTTTTCTAGACAGAAACCTACAGGGAAGCACAAGTACTCAGGAAAGGAAAAGGCCACTGGATTTGGCAGGAATCTCAAAAAGCCAATTCAATCAATTCCTCCCAACAGTCTCAAGATTCAACAAATGCAATCAAGAGAAATCAAGAGCGTTGAGGTTAAGCTGGATGCAAATCAAGAGGCCACTGAGTACATTCTGTGGTGGGAAGAATCAAGGTCAGCCAAGATTGACAAGGACTTCAATCTGGTAGCCACATCAACCAAGAAAAGTACATCAACCATAGATAAAAGAAGAATTGATTTCTTCTACCTGGAAAGAATGGTAGAGTTGCTGGAGAGCTATGATGATGTTTCAAAGGCTGTTATGGAACATGTTCTAAAATATCAGGCAGATAGGGATGCTGAATTTTATCAGAAATTTGGCTATAACTTTGCAGATTTTGATGATGCTGATATTCTTACTGATCTCCCAGCCTCTCCTATACCATACCACTGGTACTATGAGTTTGATGATTTACCCACAGAAGAAGGGCAAACCCAACCAACTAAGGAAGGGGAACCCAAGCCAAGCAAACAACCTGAATCTTCTGAATATTCTCAAACTCAGTCAGAACTTGATAAGAAGGAAGCTGAATTACTGGAAAAACACAAGGCCTCTAACAAGGCAGAAAGTGAAGCTCCAAATTATCAACCATATATGCTGGAAAATCCCCTAAGAGTCAAGTTCCTAAAAGAAGAAATCTATGTTTGCAGCTTGCATAAGCTTAAAACATCCACTCTGAAGGATTTACAGTATATGGTAGCTGGTTCAATTCATCCCTTGGAACAGATTTGTTCTGATGAGATAGAGAAGTTATTGGAAGGGAGAAAAGGAGAAGACTCAAAACTGGACAAGCAAAGAAGGAAGTCTCTCAATGCTTATCCTGGAAGTAGATTCAAGCTCATTAATGAAGAACTTCATTTTAGAACCTATCCATATGATATAGAGCAATGGCTGAATCTCAGGGATGTTAGTTCTCTCATATCCCCTTCCATAAAGAAGATCATTGATGAAGTAGAGGATGATGCAGTGTCTGCTGCTGAAATTTCTCTTGTAGAAAGTCTAAGAAGCTGCTTGGCAGAAGCTCTCAAAAGAGAGGATGCAGCAAGACAGAAGAGGAGATCTCAAGCTAAGTGAAAATTCTTAAATTCTGATCTTGTTAGTTAAGTTGTCAGCACATATTGTAAATTTGTTGTTATTTTCCATAAAAACAAATTGGGGGAGATTGTTGGGATTTATGGGTGATAGCATTGAAATAACTTAACTTTGATTGTACTTAATTTTTCAAATTAAGTAGAACATACTGTCATAGCCAAAGTATGTTCTTGTAATCAGTATGTAATGTTATTCTAGTTGTATTGTTTGAAAGAAGTTCACTTATGTGTTCAAGCCTCAAAGAATGCTTTTTGGATGACAACATGAATAAAGGTTACTGTCCTAAAGCTGTGACAGTAAGATTACAAGAAGACAGAATGTTGCAAGTCACGACAGCATATTCACTCTGACAGCAACATTGGCGGAAGACTACGCGACAGCAACTATTGCCCTCGACAGCAAGTTTGGGATCCTCGACAGCACTCTATGCGGGGAACTCATACTGTCACCAAAAGATCATTCCTGTGACAGCAAGCTTTGCGGCAAAAGTAACTGTCTCAATAAAGATCCTTATGCTAGGTATCTTTCTCAGTCAAATCCCGTGACAGTTTAAATGTTCAAGAAACAGGCGTGATGCAGTATCCCTAAGCTGCACCAAGTCTGCAAGACTACGACAGAAGCTTCAAGCACTGCAAAACAAAAGCGAATCAATTCAAGAGCAAGGTCAAGTCTTTATCTGCTGAATTGGTTTAGCTGGAAATGGAATGAATCTAGGTTGCTTTCTTTGTAATGTATATCTGACATGTTAGCAATTTAGGAAAGTCACATGGGTAAGACAATCTGTAAGAAGCTGCCACTTGACAGTGATAGCAGCTTCACAAACCCGTGACTGATAGTGATAGGATTAGTCTTATACCTACTATCAATTCATTCTAGAATTGTAACGAAGACAAGCAAGTGTCTTTGAAGAAAACCCGAAGCTCGAGAATTCTTTCTTGAGGTTGTAGCAACACTTTGCAAAATAAATAAAACATTTATTTTGTGAATCTTGTTCTTACTGAATACTGTTCGTGATTGCATATATTGCTGATAACGTTTAATCTTGATTTTAGTTGTTGAAATTTAGATTGAATTTTATCAGTATTGCATTCATCCCCCCCTTCTGCAATACACAAGGACTAACACATTGTCCGTGACCAGGACTCGTGGGATTCCATATCTGCATATCACATTTTCCCAGAAGAATTGCATCACTTGCTTGGTGGTTATCTTGGCTAATGGCTTAGCCTCAATCCACTTGGTGAAATAGTCAATTGCTACTATCAAGAACTTTCTTTGAGCACTTGCCATAGGAAATGGCCCGAGTATATCCATTCCCCACATAGCAAAGGGGATAGGTGAGTTAATGGATGTCATCATCTCTGGTGGTTGCCTAACCACTGGTGCATGTTTCTGGCACCGTTCACATTTCTTGACGTAGCTTTTAGCATCAGCAAGTATCCTTGGCCAATAGAAACCTAGACGAGTGACTTTATGAGTCAGGGCTCTGCCCCCCAAGTGTTGCCCACAAATCCCTTCATGCACTTCCTTTAGGGCCAATTCTGCCTCTTGAGGTCTCAAGCACTTCAAGTATGGAATAACAAAAGATTTCTTGTATAGGATTCCCTCAATTAGGGCATACCTTAGTGCTCTGACGTATAGCTTTCGTGCTTCTGAAGTGTCGTTGGGCAGCCACCCAGTTTCCAGATGAGCTTTGATGGGATCAATCCAACAACTGGTGATACCAATGGGGGCTACCAACTTTCCATTGATGCTTGGGGTCTTCAAGACTTGGAAGTATACACTCCCGACATAGTTTTCAATTTCAGAAGAGGCAAACTTAGACAAGGCATCAGCCTTCATATTTTCCTCCCTTGGAATGTGCTCCACATAGCATTCATCGAACTGAGTCATAATGGCCTTGACAAGTTTTAAGTACTTGGCCATGACTTCATCTCTGGCCTCAAACTCCCCATTTACTTGGGAAACCACTAGCCTCGAGTCTCCACAGACTTTCAGAGTTTTGACTCTCAAGGCTCCAGCCAGCCCTAAGCCAGCTATCAGAGCTTCATACTTAGCCTCATTGTTTGTCGTCGGGAAGTCAAGTTTTAGTGCATACTCTATTAGGAATCCATCAGGACTTTGTAGCACTAAACCAGCTCCACTTGATTTTGTTTTTGATGCTCCATCAAAATAGAGCACCCAACATTCTTTGAAGGTCATTTCCTCATCTTTCTTATCTTCCATAGTCACTTCCTGCCCCCCGACTTCTTGGTTGTCAATGGTGCATTCAACCATGAAGTCAGCAAGTGCTTGAGCTTTTATGGCCGTTCGAGGCTTATACTTGATATCAAATTCTCCCAATTCAATGGCCCATTTGATCAATCTTCCACTAACTTGAGGGCTATGCAAGATGTTTCTTAGAGGTTGATCAGTCAAGACCTCTATCTTGTGAGCCTAGAAGTAGGGGCGTAGCTTTCTTGAGGCCATTATCAAGGCTAAGGCAAACTTCTCAACCATTGAGTAGTTTATTTCTGCCCCATGTAGGATCTTGCTCACATAGTAGATGGGTTTCTGAACCTTCACTTCTTCCTTTACCAAAACAGCTCCAAGGGCTGTGTTAGAAACCGCCAAGTATAAATAGAGAATTTCTCCTGGCTTGGGTTTTGCCAACAGTGGTGCTTCAGCCATATATTTCTTCAGGGCCTCAAAGGCCTCTTGACTTTCAGTTGTCCATTCAAAATTCTTCACTTTTTTGAGTGCTTTGAAGAAGGGTAAACACTTCTCTCCAGACTTGGAGATGAATCTTCCCAAAGCAGCCACTCTTCCCGTCAGTTTCTGGACATCCTTGACAGTCTTTGGTGGTTCCATGTCTAGAATCGCTTTGATTTTGTCGGGATTAACCTCGATTCCTCTCTTGGAAACCATCAGGCCTAAAAACTTTCCCGAGCCTACACCAAAGGCACACTTGGCTGGATTCAGCATCATCTTGTGGTGTCTTAGCACTTCAAAAGCCTCTCGGAGGTGCTCAATGTGATCGGCCTTATCAAGGCTCTTGACTAACATGTCATCTACGTAGACCTCCATGGTTTTTCCAATCAGGTGCTCAAAGATTTTGTTCACCAACCTTTGATAGGTTGCTCCAGCATTCTTAAGCCCAAAAGCCATGACTAAGAAACAGAAGACACCAAAGTCAGTGATGAACGACACTTTGGCGATGTCATCTTTGTGCATCTTGATTTGATTATATCCGCTGAAGCCATCCATGAAACTTAGCATCTCATGCCCAGCAGTGGCATCTATCAAGGCATCAATCCTAGGTAAGGGGAAACAATCCTTAGGACATGCATCATTCAAGTCGGTGAAGTCGACGCACATTCTCCACTTCCCATTAGCTTTTTTGACCATCACAGGGTTAGCTAACCATTCCGGGAATTGGATTTCTTCAATAAACCCAGCTTCTAAAAGCTTATTCACTTCTTGCTTAATGGCTTCAAGCCTCTCTGGAGCAAAACTTCTTTTCTTTTGTTTCACTGCCTTCCTTTCTGGATCCACATTCAATTTGTGAGATATTAGTTGGGGATCAATCCCTGGCATGTCAGCCGCTGTCCAAGCAAAAACGTCATTGTTCTCTTGAAGAAAAGATGCAAGTTTGCCTTTCAATGGTTCGGGCAGTAGTGCCCCAACATAAGTCACCTTCTCTGGTTCATCCGGGACTAAGGGAATTGGGATTAAATCCTCAGCTGGTTTCCCTCTTCGGTCCTCATTGTCACTAGTGTCCATATCTTCAATGGGGAGAACCTGCCCCCCAACTCCATCAGGCCTCAACGCGGCTACATAACAGCTTCTAGCCATCTTTTGGTCTCCCCGTTCTTCACCAATCCCATTCCTGGTGGGGAATTTGAGTTTCAGGTGGTAAGATGAGGCAACAGCCTTAAACGCATGAAGACCCGTCCTTCCAAGGATCGCATTGTAGGTTGAGGTTGCCTTTATAACTATGAAGTTCAGCATCTGAGTGGATGTATTCGTTCCTTGCCCCATGGTCATTGGGAGTTGGATAGTGCCTTCCACCTTTGATTCCACCTCATTGAACCCATATATGGGCATATTAGAGGGTGTCAACTGAGAATCAGTGTAACCCATCTTGATAAAAGCATCGTGGAACAATATATCCACTGAGGCTCCATTGTCGACTAGGACTCTCTTTGTTTCGGAGTTGCCTATCACAGGTACTATGACAAGAGGATCATCGTGGGGGAACTTCACCCCTTCCAAGTCTGAATCATCAAAACCTATTGACACTTCTGTTCGTGCACGCTTCGGTGCTTCTCCAACAACGGTCAGTACCTCTCGGGCATAAGCTTTTCTTGAGTTTCGGGAGGACCCAGCAGCAGTTGGTCCTCCAAATATCATGTTGATCACTGGCCCTCGGGGCTTGGGATTTCGATCTTGATCGTTGTCCCTTCTATCATAATCCTTTCTTTCATAGTTCCCCCTTTGGCTCCCTTGGCTTCCATCCTTAGTGAACTTGCTGAGTTTTCCTCTTCGTATCAGAAACTCGATCTCATCTTTCAGTTGCCTACAATCGTCGGTGTCATGACCAACTTCTTTGTGGAACCGACAAAATTGATTTTGGTTCCGCTTGGACAAGTCAGCCCTCATTGGTTTTGGCCACTTAAGATCTTCTTCCTTGGCTATCTCCATCAGAATTTGACTCCTGGGAGTATTCAATCTTGCATACTCCGTGAACTTTGGCCCAAAGTTATTTCTCTTGGGTGGAGAGTCAGAGTTCTTTGATGTTCGGGGAAACTTTTCCTTGACGTCGTACTCCTGAGTTTCTTTTCTTTGAGTTTCCACTGTCGCCAGCGGTGGGTTCATACTTTCTCATGCTTTCCTCAGCCTTGATGTACTTTCCGGCTCTATCTTGGAGCTTCAACATGCTCTCTGGTGGATGTTTAGCCAACGACCTCCTGAAGTGGTCATCAGTGGTTCCTTGTTGCAGGGCTATCATAGCCACTTTGTCATCTAAGTCCGGGACTTTCAAAGCCTCCCGAGTGAATCGATTGATATAGTCCCTTAGGGCTTCATTCTTTCCTTGACGTATTGCCATGAGTGATGCAGAACTTTTCTCATGCACCCTTCCACTAATGAACTGATTGATGAAAGCCTTGCTTAGCTCTTTAAAGGACCCAATAGAGTTGGGAGGTAGACGGCTATACCAACGTTGGGCCATGCCTGCCAAGGTTTGTGGAAACGCCCTACACTTGACCGCATCGTTGGTTGGCTACAACAGCAGTGCATTGGAGAAGGTCCTTACATGATTTGCGGGATCTCCCGTTCCATCATAGGCTTTGATCGAAGGCATCTTGAACTTTCTGGATATAGCCGTTTTCATGATGTCTTGAGTAAACGGTGGTGTAGGATCATCGGGATCTCCTAGGGGCAACAGAATACTAGGATCACCCCTTGGGGCTTCGGCCCTCCTGGTTCTCCTTGGTGGTGGATCCAAATTGATAATTGGGATTCCTTCAGCTTGACTTTTTGCTCTTGCGGCCTCTTGTTCTGCCAATATTTTCTTAAGCCTTGCGACTTCTGCCTCATGGGCCGCAAGCTTGTCCTTAGTAGTTTGGGGTTGATCTTGGTTGGTTTGCGAAGATCGTTTCCTTCTAGGAGCGACATCGTCCCCAGTTGTATAACCCTCATCCTCGGTGTAGGGCCCAGAAAAATCGTCTCGAAACATCTGACGAGTTTGGGTTTCACGGTTTTGGGGTTCCAAACCTGGTATGTAAGGGGGCACATAAGCCTCATGGTAGATTGGATTCATTCCACTACCACCCGCTGTGGGGCGAGGGGGCATGCCATAGCCGGGCATCCTCAAAGTCTGATTTGTGTGTTGAGGGAGATCAGTAGTGTGGAGTTGAAGACTGCGATGTGCGTTCATAAGCAGCGCAGAGGTTGTAATTGGTTGCTGGTGAACGGTTTCTTGTGGATTAGATCCATGAATTACCATTTGTAGGGGATTCGTCCCTTCAGCAGTAATTGGGACTTCTTGTCCTTGAGTGTTGGTGGGGATATTCGCCCCTTGTGTGCCGGTAGTCGGCGGTGGCTGATCAGCCTCAGAGGTGAGGGGGCGATCATCGGGAGTTTGAGTATCCCGAGCTGTTCTTCGTGTGTTTGCCATGGTTGATGTTGTCTTCCCACAGACGGCGTCAAATGTTGTGGATTAAAAAACGTACTTGTGTGAATTTAATGAGCTTCGAGCTTTAATGGCTGCACTCGTGTTTCCGGACTAAATTGGTCCTCACAAGATGCCTTCGTATCTCAATTCGTTATTGAGAATCAAGCCAAGACGTAGTTCTGATTGTAGGATCAGGGACCTTATATAGGCGTTTGGAGCCTGGTATTTATGGTATGTTTGGGAGTCTTAGCGAATAAGTCTCCTTTTTGATATTGGATAATCATTGTATAGCTTGCAGGATAAGTCTTTTCCTTGTTGATAAAGGCTATGACTCATTAAATGCCTTTAATTGGGATTCTGGATCCTTCTTTGACCAATTTGCCATAATTTGGACTCTTCTTATGAGCTGTATATTTTCCCTATTCATTAATTACGAAATTAATGAATAATTAGGGTATCGGGCCTTAAATATCGACCTTTTGTTTGACCAGTCAATTATATTTCTATAATTACTTTTCTGACCATATCAATATTTATACTATTAATTAGCTGTTTGTACGAAAGTATTAAAGGTAATTAATTATTTACCAAGTAATTACTTAATTTCTTATGCAAGACCAATCTAATTTCTTAACTTCTTATTTACCGATATGTTCTTGTATTTTCTATTATATTACATTAAAAAATAAAGTTTAGGATATCAGAATATTAATATGGTAATTTCATTTGAAAAGAAATATTATGAGAATATCTAGATAATAATAAAGGAAGTTCAAAATAATGTAAAGTAATACACCTTTTTTTTTTAATTTAGATATTTGAAGGCAAGAATATTATAATTGAATATTTAGTTTACTCCATTTGTAATATTTAGTTGACTCCATTAGTAAAGATCTATTGTATATTTACTTTCTCCGTTAGTAGAGATTTTAAATGCAAGAATATTATATTTACTTTCCTCCGTTACTAGAGATTTTAAATGCAAGAATATTAAAATTGTATATTTAGTTTCCTCAATTAGTAAATATTTAAAAAGCAATTGAGATTTTTTTTATCTTTGGTATTAATTACTTAATTTCTTATGCAAGACCGATCTAATTTCTTAACTTTTTATTTACCAAAACGTTCCTGTATTTTCTATTATATCACATAAAAAAGAAGAAAGTTTAAGAGAAGAGAATGGTATGATGTTAATTTCATTTGAAAATAAATATTATGAGAATATTTAGATAATAATAGAGGAAAGTTTAAAATAATGTAAGGTAATACACTTTTTTTTTATAATTTAGATATTTTGAAGGCAAGAATATTATAATCGAATATTTAGTTTCCTCCATTAGTGATATTTAGTTTCCTCCATTAGTAAAGATCTATTATATATTTACTTTCTCTATTAGTAGAGATTTAAAATGCAAGAATATTATATTTACTTTCCTCTATTAGTAGAGATTTTAAATGCAAGAATATTGAAATTGTATATTTAGTTTTCTCCATTATTAAATATTTAAAAGGCAATTGAGATTTTTTCTCGTTTTTTGTATTAATTACTTAATTTCTTATGCAAGACCGATCTAATTTATTAACTTCTTATTTACGAAAACGTTCATGTATTTTTTATTATATTACATAAAAAAAGAAAGTTTAGGAGAACAGTATGTTAAGATAGTAATTTTATTAAAAAAAATATTATGAGAATATTTAGATAATAATAGAGGAAAGTTCAAAATAATGCAAGATAATAAACTTTTTTGCTAATTTAGATATTTTGAAGGCAATAATATTATAATTGAATATTTAGTTTCTTCCCTTAGTGATATTTAGTTTATTTCATTAGTAAAGATCTATTGTATATTTACTTTCTCCATTAGTAGGGATTTTAAATGCAAAAATATTATATGTTTCCTCTATAATATTGATTTAAAAGGTAATTGAGATTTTTTCGAATTTTTAATATTATTAATTCAAAAAATTGAGAAAATTAGAAAAATAGAACGAAGGGATCTGAGAGCGCCACCTCACGAAAGAAAGTTTAGGAGAGCAGTATGTTAAGATAATAATTTCATTAAAAAAATATTATGAGAAAATATTATGAGAATATTTAGATAATAATGGAGGAAAGTTCAAAATAATGCAAGATAATACACTTTTTTGCTAATTTAGATATTTTGAAGGCAGTAATATTATAATTGAATATTTAGTTTCTTTCATTAGTGATATTTAGTTTTCTCCATTAGTAAAGATCTATTGTATATTTACTTTCTCCATTAGTAGAGATTTTAAATGCAAAAATATTATATGTTTCCTCTATTAGTATTGATTTAAAAGGTAATTGAGATTTTTTTCGAATTTTTAATATTATTAATTCAAAAAATTGAGAAAATTAGAAAAATAGAACGAAGCGACCTTTATATAATAGTATTGATTGTTTATGTTGATTCACCCTATTTATTCAGGGAAATGAAAGAGATAGGGTTACAACACTATAAACGCGGAAAATAGTCGAATAGTCAATCAATTTCACTAATAAAAATCTATATTTATATTACGAGATTAAAGAAAATTATCAAATCACTAACAAGACTTGATTTGATCGTTAAAAAATAAGTACGATTTTATTTCCATTTTCATAATACTCCCTTACAAAAATAAAAAACTAATTAACCAAATTAACAGAGGTTTTAACATAAATGTTTCTTCCGAAAAATCAGCTGTAGGTCATCACATAAGCACAGCCGTGTTATATAAGTCATTTTAAAACCCTCGCAAACTACTTGGCAAACTAGGGTACTAGCTATATATACATACATATACTTGCAACAAGTTCTTCTTGTTTTCTTGATTTTTACAAAAATGAATGCTCTAGCCGCAACCAACCGTAATTTTCGGCTTGCCTCTCGAATTCTTAACTTGGATTCTAAACTTGAGAAGAGTCTGTTGATACCCTTGAGAGAAATCAAGGTTTTTTTAATGAATTTTGTGTTTTTACATAAGCCCTTTTAGTTTGCATGTGTTTTTTTATGTAAAATTTTGTGTTTTTACTTAAGCCCTTTTGGTTTGCATGTGTTTTTGTGTGTGTATTTTAATGGGGTTTTGTTAATTTTGATCAGGTTGAGTGTACAATTCCAAAAGATGATGGAGAACTAGTGTCTTATGTTGGATTTAGGGTCCAGCATGATAATGCTCGTGGACCCATGAAAGGGGGCATCAGATATCACCATGAGGTATCTTTTTTATTTTTAGTTTTGTTTATATGAATTTTTAAAGGTTTTTGTGGTTTTTTTTGTAATATTTAGACATGATTTGTGACTTGCTGTTGTAGCCATGAATAGAAATTTGATCTTGATTGATTTTGGGTTGAAGATCATGATTTTGGGGTTTTGGGTTTTAGGCCCCTTTGTTTATGTTCGTCGAAATCTTGTTTTATATGCATTTTATATGAATTTATCTGTGATATGTTGGTTAAATATGTAATTGGTACTTGATTCTTGATTCCTGATGTATTCATATGCGTTAATGCTCTAAGGGATGCTCTTTGATGATTTTTTCAAGGTTGATTCCGATGAAGTGAATGCCCTGGCCCAACTAATGACTTGGAAAACTGCTGTAGTCGACATTCCTTACGGCGGTGCCAAGGGTGGGATTGGATGTTCACCTAAGGATTTAAGTATCGGTGAACTAGAACGTCTTACGCGTGTCTTCACTCAAAAAACTCATGATTTGATTGGCGCCCAAACTGACATTCCTGCACCGGATATGGGCACCAACGCTCAGGTTTATTGCAAATACTGTCCTCTCTCCCTTGAGTCCGTGACTAGATTATCAGTTTGAATCCTTGCTTCCTTTCCCCGTATACTTAAAAATTCTAATGTATTGAAATTATTGTATTCATATATGAACATGACAGACCATGGGTTGGATTTTGGATGAGTACTCAAAATTCCACGGGCATTCACCAGCTACTGTGACAGGGAAACCTATAGTAAGTATTACAATCAATTCAAACCATTGGAACTTTTCGTTTGGATTAAGGAGTGATCCTCCATTATAATTTGTACATATATATGGTATCTGATTCGAGAAAGGCATTCATAAATATATATATTTATGGAATTTTAGGATCTCGGTGGTTCGTTGGGTAGGGATGCAGCAACTGGGCGTGGTGTTGTTTATGCAACACAAGCTTTATTAAAAGAACATAAGAAGAGAATTGAAGATATGACGTTTGCTATTCAGGTACCTTATCCTTAATAGTATCTAAATACAGTGTTATGCATATATATAACTCATTTTGTAATGTGTTGATTTTCTCTAGGGTTTCGGGAACGTGGGATCATGGGCAGCAAGGCTCATTCACGAGAGAGGTGGAAAGGTTGTCGCAGTGAGCGATACTACTGGAGCAGTCACAAACCCAGAAGGGATTGATATACCGGCTCTGCAATGGCATAAAGACGAGACAGGCAGCTTAGAAAATTTCAGTGGTGGAGATGCGATGAGTGCTGAAAACTTGCTTGTGCATGACTGTGATGTTCTTATACCATGTGCTTTGGGTGGTGTTTTAAACAGGTATATCTCTTTTACTGGAATATTATTACTTGTTTTTACGCCTTTTTACCGAATTTTTTTCAATATTAATTATGTAGCAAGGCAAATGCCACACCAAGCTATGAGAAGTATTAATATTAATGTTTTGGGAGTATGCAGCTTTCATTGAGTAATGTTTGTGTAGGCTGTCTTAACTGGAGGATCTAATTTATACCGGAATGAATGATCTTCTCATCGCAATTTTGTTACCTAACTGAATTTGCTCTGTTTTCATATCCTCTTTCTTAAAGAGAAAATGCAGGTGATGTGAGGGCTAAGTTTATAATTGAAGCAGCAAATCATCCCACTGATCCTGAAGCTGATGAGGTGGGCTTGTACCTCTATATCTTTGCTCGACTTGTAGATCGTAAATGACATAGGCATTCATAGAAATTTATTAATGCTGCAGATTCTCTCTGAGAAAGGAGTCGTAGTCCTACCAGATATCTATGCAAATGCTGGAGGCGTGACTGTCAGTTATTTTGAGTGGGTTCAGGTAACAATTCATTACAAAACCAGTAAAGCGGCTTGCAGAACTAAAAGTAGTTACAATTGTCGATGATTTCTGTTCTTGCAGAACAAACAAGGTTTTGCCTGGGCTGAAGAGCAGGTGAACAAGGAACTCAAAAGGTACATGAAAAGAGCTTTCAACAATATCAAGAACATGTGCCAGACACATAATTGCGACCTTCGAATGGGTGCATTCACGCTTGGCGTGAATCGGGTTGCTCGTGCTACCATGTTAAGGGGCTGGGAGGCATAATTTGGTCTAATCTATGGCATTTACTTGATTCTGAAATACTTGGTTATGGAAGTATTTAACTACTTTAAGGTTCCTGTTTGAGCTGTTGATGCTTGCTTTATATTCCAAATTATATTAAAGAGCATCTCCTGTTTTTTTAAAAATATATAATAAAAAAATAAATAAAACTAAAAAAATATAAAGTAAAAAAATATAAAGTAAAATTATATATTCCAAATTTAATGATAAAAATATATAATAAATAAATAACTATTTAATTATGTAGTTATAGACAATCGAATTGTGCATAAAACTAAAAAAATTAAAGTAAATAAATAAATCTTGTATGATTACGTAACTGCAAAGAATCTAACGCTCGATGAAATTATTGAATTTAAAATAAATAAATAAATCTTATATAATTACGTAGTTGTAAGGATTCGAACCCTGGATGAACCTAAAGAATTTAAAGTAAATAAATCTTGTATAATTATGTAGTTGCGAGGAATTGAACCCGGGTTAAGTGATAACCAAATTTGGTACTTTGGTACTTTGATACTTTAGTACCGCACGCCATTTTCACATTGTTTTGTTTATTAATAAAGAGTATAGATTCTTTTGGGAAAGCTTGTCTGGAAACAACAGAGTCGAACAAAAGCAGCCGGACAGAGATTCACAAAGCCCTACAAGGCACACCCCACCCAGAAGAACATAAAAGAAGAGAGAGTTATTACACGTACTCTTCATATAGTAACCATTATCACCCTCTTGTGGATTTAACCTCCCGTGATCCCTCTTCATGTCTTCTTCCCTCTTCACATTTTCTTCACTTCCCAAAGGTTGTTTAAGATGTTACAAATGGTTGCCTAACATATTGGCATGAATTTCTTTGAGACACGCGTCATGGAAGATATCAAACATAAATCTCTAAATCAAGGTAGCAACAATTCTGACACTCTTAATTGTTTCAGAATTGTTAAAGTGTAGGTTGTAGATATCTAATTATATAGCAAGGGTAGATTAGTCTATTCACTTTGTTAGTTAGTTAGAAATAGTCAAGTCAACTTTGTATATAAATAGTCTTGTACATCTCATAACAGAATCAATGAAATCAGTTTACAGCTTTTCATCATTTTACAATTCTAAATGGTATCAGAGCATTTTTTTTCTCTCTCTACAACTAACTCATCTTCTTAGATTGAGTTAGTTACAGTTTTTCCGCCATTAAACCTCCATCTTCAAGCACAAATTTTTCAGAAAACATACAAATCATCATCAAATCTTGTAGAAAACACACAAATCATCAAATCTTGTAAACAAAAGTATGGCGAATCTTGAAGAAATTGCTACTGAGAACGAGGAAGCTAATCGCGAGTCTGATCTTGAAAGTGAGTATCGCTCAATCATTCTTGAATCAAGTCATCCTCTCTACTTGCATCCGTCTGATCATCCAGGTTTGATACTTGTAACTACTGTTTTTAATGGAGAAGATCTATGTCGCTTGCATTATCTGCAAAGAATAAGCTAGGTTTTGTTAATGGAAAGTTTAAGATTCCGGCTGTTTCTTCTACATACTTTGATCACTGGCAGAGGTGTAATGATATGGTGATAACATGGATATTAAATGCAATTGTGCCAGAAATTCGATCTAGTCTGATGTTTATACCTCTTGATGTTGATGTTTGGAGTGATATTCATGTGAGGTATTCTCAAAGTAATGGTCCTAGAATTTTTGAGATCAAGTGTTCTCTGAATAATCTGCATCAAGATACTCTTACTGTTTCTGCTTATTATACAAAGTTTAAGATGCTTTGGGATGATTTCATGAATGTGGCTAATATGCCTAAGTGCACATGTGTTTGTATCTGTTCAGCTAAGTCTCAGTTAGAACAATATGATGAAATAATGAAAGTCACACAGTTTCTTATGTGATTGAATGAGTTGTATACAAATATAAGAGGACAATTGTTAATTATGAGTCCAATGCCAAAATTGACTCAAGTGTTGGCACTACTTCAACAAGAAGAAAGACAGAGAAATCATGTAAACCTAGCACAACCTGCAGTCGAATCTGCTGCTTTACTGGCTAAAACAGGAAATTTCAGGAATTTTAAGACTAACTTTGTGAAGAATGATAAGCCTAGTTTTGGGAATTTTAGGAGATCAGATGGTCGAAAAGGAAATCTGGAGTGTACTTACTGTAATGGTACTAATCACACCAGAGAAAGGTGTTATCATCTAATTGGATTTCCACAGAAAACAAGATTCAATACTGATAAAGTGATTGCTCAGGCCACAGCTAATACTCAAAATCAGGGTGGATGTTCAGGTACTGACAAGGAAAGTGTGACTTCTGAAAGTCCTCAAGTTACTGAAACTGTGACAAATATTGGTCTCTCTACTGCTCAATATCATCAGTCGCTAAATTTGCTGAATCAGGGAGTCAATGCCTCTCATTCTGCTCATTCTGCTGAAGTACCTCAATAAGGTATTTCTGCTCATACTTGTTCTTATATGACTTCTGTGTGTCTGGTAAATAGTCACTCCTCTACTCACTGGATCATAGACTCCGTTGCAACTGATCACATTACCTGCTGTCATGATATTTTAAGCAATATCAAGTCTTGCAATATTGATATCTGTCTTCCAAATGGTTCTCAGACTAAACTCAAATTGAAAGGCACTATTCATTTAACATCTGATATAATTCTCTATGATGTCTTACTTGTTCATGCTTTCAAATTTAATCTCATTTCTGTAAGTAAGTTGACCACCACTCTTAAATGTGGGGTACAATTTCTTTCCAATCTCTGTCTTATACAGGACTCCTTGCTGAAGACTGTGAAGGGGATTGGTAAACTTCATGGTCATCTCTATAAACTCCTTGTTCCTGCTCAAAGATCTTCTACATCTTCATCTTCCAATATAGCCTTTTCTGCTAGTGTTTCTCAAGCAAGTCAAGCATGTTCTGCTCAAGCTGTAGAGTGTCAAAAATGGCATTCTAGATTAGGTCATGTACCTATTCATATTCTTAAAACCATAGAAACCATTTCTTTTCCTGCTAGTACTCACAAAATTCTACCTTGTGATGTGTGTCATTTTGCCAAGCACAGTAGATCTTCATTTCCAACTAGTACTAGTCATGCTATTGTTCCTTTTGAGATTTTGCACTGTGATTTGTGGGGCCCTTACAGGCATAAAACTTACCATACTTGTAATGTTTTTCTTACTATTGTTGATGACTGCACTAGGTGCACCTGGACATATCCGTTGTCTACAAAATCTCAAGTCTATACTATTTTTCAGAAATTTCTTGCCTATATTAGTACTCATTTTCAGTCCAAAGTTAAAACTATTAAGTCTGATAATGGTACTGAATTCTTCAACAAAGAGGTTAGATCTTTGTTTGACTCCCATGGTATCATACATCAACATTCTTGTGTAGAAACTCCTCAACAGAATGGTAGAGCTGAACGTAAACATAAACACCTTTTATATGTTGCTAGGGCTTTAAAATTTCAGTCAAATGTTCCCATTCATCTCTGGGGAGACTGTCTTCTTACTGCTACATATATCATTAATAGAACTCCTACATCTGTCCTTGATCACAAAACTCCTTATGAGGTTCTTTTACATCAAACACCTTCTTATAATCATATGAGAGTGTTTGGATGTCGTTGCTTTGCATCTACATTGTCTCTCAGGAAAGATAAATTTGGCCCTAGAGCATTCAAATGCATTTTTTTGGGATATCCTCAAAATCAGAAAGGATACAAGCTTATGAATGTAGATATAGGTCATCATTTTGTTTCCAGGGATGTTTGTTTTTATGAATCTGTATTTCCCTATGTCACTTCAAATCATAATCTGTCTCTAACCATGTTTCCTACTGAACCTTCTTTTATTGACATTATGTCTCCTGTACTTAAACATAAACCTCTTCTTACAAATGTGGATACAGATCTTACACATTCTACTTCATCATATTTCTTTCCTTCTACCTCACCTATTCCTAAAAATTCTTCACCTATTCCTGAAAATTCTTCATCTATTCCTGAAAATTCTTTACCTAGCTCAAGTTCACATTCTCCAGCTGAGAATGGTTTGACTAATGTACCTAATCTGTCCAGACCTATCAGGTCTAAACATCTTCCCTCTAAATTTTCTGACTACACTGGTCTACCTAATATCTTTTCTAAATCTCATTCCTCTGTCAATTCCACAGTACAAATTTCTCCTCTCTCAGCTGTTACTTCAGACACAACAAAAATTGTAGAACCTACACACTATCATCAAGCAATTAATGATCCTAACTGGTGTGCTGCTATGCAAACTGAAATAAATGCCTTGGAGGCAAATAATACTTGGATTATAACATCACTTCCTCCTGGTAAAAAGACTGTTGGTTGTAAGTGGATTTACAAGGTAAAATACAAGGCTGATAGTTCTTTGGAAAGATATAAAGCTAGGTTAGTAGCAAAGGGGTTCACTCAAACTCATGGACTGTATTACTTTCAAACTTTTGCACCAGTTGCAAAAATGACATCGGTTAGATTGATTCTTGCTCTTGCTGCTACTCAACATTGGGATATGACTCAGTTGGATATAAATAATGCTTTTCTCAATGGAGAATTGCATGAGGAAGTTTACATGACAATTCCACCTGGTATTCCTATTCCCTCTTCTTTTCATGGTGTGAATCCAGTGTGCAAACTCATAAAGACACTTTATGGTTTGAGGCAGACTCTTAGAGAATGGTTTGACAAATTTGCAGCATCTTTACTCACTTATGGCTTCATTCAGTCAAAATCTGATAACTCTCTATTCTTCAAGCATACATCTGAGGCATTTCTTATGGTTCTTGTGTATGTAGATGATATTATATTGACTGGATCAAGAAACTCACATATTATTGCTGTCAAGAAATATCTTAATGATAATTTCAAGCTGAAAGATCTTGGCCCTTTGAAATATTTTCTTGGTTTGGAAATTTCAAGGTCAAAGTCAGGTATCTATATTCATCAGAAAAAGTATGCCATGAGTCTCTTGTCAAATACTGGTATGTTAACTACTAAAGCCAGCACTATAACCATGGAAGCTCAACACAATCTACAGTCAAATGTTGGTATACCTTTGACTACTGTAGATGCATCAGCATATAGAAGACTTGTTGGACAGTTGATTTATCTCACTATCACTCGTCCTGATATCACATATCCTGTTCATATTCTTAGTCAGTTTCTAGCTGCACCTACAGATGTTCACATAAATGCAGCACTGAAATTAGTGAAGTATATTAGAAATGCTCCAGGACAAGGACTTCTGTTTTCTGCAAATAGCTCACTGACTCTTAAGGTGTATACAGATGCAGACTGGGCATCTTGTCCCATGACTAGAAGATCCTTATCTGGCTATTGTGTAATGCTCGGAAACTCTCTCATTTCCTGGAAATGTAAAAAGCAGAATACAATGGCTAGATCCTCAGCAGAAGCAGAATACAGGAGTATAACAAATGCTTAATGTTAAGTAACCTGGATATTCAATCTTCTTACAGAACTGAAATTTCAGATTCCAAAGCCTATTGTTCTGTACTGTGACAACAACTCAGCTATCCACATTGCTGAAAATCCAGTTTTACATGAACGAACGAAACACATAGAATTAGATTGTCATCTCATTCGTGACAAAGTGAAAGAAGGGTTCATTTTGCCTACTTATCTTTCTACATTTCAACAACATGCTGATCTTGTGACAAAGGCTCTTTCCTCACACCGATTGAAGTATCTACTCAACAAATTAGGAGTTGTAAATCTGTTTCCAACTACGAATTTGAGGGAGACTGTTAAAGTGTAGGTTGTAGATATCTAATTATATAGCAAGGGTAGATTAGTCTATTCACTTGGTTAGTTAGTTAGAAATAGTCAAGTCAACTTTGTATATAAATAGTCTTGTACATCTCATAACAGAATCAATGAAATCAGTTTACAGCTTTTCATCATTTTACAATTCTAAAAGAATGTACCTTGGCCTTGTATATGTGGAGACGTTTAAGAATCGCTTCCCAATACTCCACCGCCTTGGCTGTGCCAGAACGCATCTGCAATGCAGTTTATGATTGTAGTGCTTTAAGTTCACTGTAGGTTTTCCCTAGGAGAAGGTTCTTGACATCTGCTTCAATACTTGAGTGCAAACCCCTTTCTTCAGCAAGTAACTCCGCAGGTGGTTGCTCTCCCCGCACTCTGGCTCGATCCAAAGCGTCGTTCTTCCGAGCCTCAGCTAGTTCCTAATCACAAACCACTAAAAGTGCCTGCTCATTTTGTAATTATGGTGAAAATGTGAGCATTTAACCTATTTGAAGAACTACATAAGTAAATTAATGGTGCATCGTTAAAACCCATTAAGAAAAAAACAACACTAGTAAACCTTACATGGCAAATAGTAGTTACATGCGTCGGAAAATAAAACTGAATCTCAGAGAACGAACTTGTAATTTTCACTAGGGAGTACTGATTTTTTTTTGTTAATTGGGAGTAGAGAAAGTTAGTTTTGAACAAATTACCCATTAACATGTGGGAGAATCAATCCTTTTCAATAAGTTTCCTAGTACAATCAAAGAAGTGAAAAACATTCAAAAAGAACTAGTTGTATAAAAGAAAATGTGTATAAAGATTATGATTAAAAGAGTAGCAGAAAATAAAAGAGTTTGCCTTTGATCTCGAATGTAATTAATCACTTCCGTATCTCATCTTCGAAACCCAAATTCAATATTCTATCGGCCTCGTCCAGAACCAAATATCTACAGTTATCAAGATTCATCGTCCTTTTAGCTAGCATGTCCTTCAACCTACGAGGTGTAGCTACAACAATATGAACACTTCTCTTCAAAATCTCTAATTGGGAGCGCATGTCAACACCGCCAATGCAAAGCATAGACCTTATAACTGGATAATAATTGTACTCCCTCATACATTCAACAAATTCCTCCACAACATCATATGTTTGCTTAGCAAGCTCTCGAGATCATGGACAAATTACTAAACCGAAAGGTACTTCCCTACCAAGAATGGGCATCATATATTCTTCTTGAATAGCCATCACGATGATTGGCAACACAAAAGCAAGTGTCTTACCAGACCCTGTTGACGCCATCCCGATCATATCCCTTCCTGATAAAATCACAGGAAGAGCTTGGACTTGAATAGGTATGGGCTGTACAATGCCTTTCTCTGCCAGCTTTTTTTAAAATAGGTTCCGGAAGTCGCATGTTCTTGAAGTTGCTTATCGGGGGTGGGATATCTTCACCATCAACGAGTATGCGCCTTTTCTTCCTAATAGTTTCGCAAACTTTACGAGATAAACTTCTAATAGCCAATGGAGGCTTCCACCCTGTTGGCAGTGGTTCACTGTATTGTATGCTTTTTGCAACTTCCCTAACAGATAATAATGTCTTTCTGTCTGATAGGCTTTCCATTATTTCTTTCTCTACTTCCAAAACTTGCGATCATTTAAATTTTGTAACCGGTGCTGAGAGAAGTTTGCAATGATTAACTGATTACACATAAAGAAGAGAAGCAAAACCGGTAAATAAATATCAAACATGTAAAGGTATCCTATAAAAGCAAGCCAAGCTAGGTATCACTAACAAAAATAGGCACGCAAAGCATCTAGTATCATCCAACAAGGTTGGCGATTGGCATTGTGAAAAATCAGTTTGAAACTCCTTGGAAGCACCGTTTTTGTTCGAAACACCATGGAAATGGCTAGTACAGGGCTGTTCTGACTCCCTCCCTCTTGTATGGGGTGTCTTATCATGCAACTTTGTATCTCTGCTGGAGGACAAACTTTAACTCCTCGCTAAAGTTGTCAGAAAAGTGGATATATTCAATCAAACTCAAAAGACTTTGCGTTAGTTAGCTAGCTTAAGCCAAGCAATCTACAGAAACAGAACCGTATGATGTTAAATCGAAACTCCTTGGAAGAGAATTTGTCATGAGTTCAGCATTTTCTATAAATGGGATCATATAGCCAAAACTCGGTAGTCCACCAGTTAAAACCTGGAATAGCAAATGGGAAATTCATGCAATTTTCAGATTACAGGACCCGTACTAGCCTCACATCCTTCACCACATTTATCACCTTCCAGGGGATAAAACAATCGTAGCAAATCAACAGAACACAGCCAGTACTCAGAACAATTAGTAAATAAATTAACAAACTTAGCAGAAAAATCATTCAATAAGATAGCTCCATACTCTGTTTCGGATATTTTTAAATAATTGAACACATACAATTACTCAAGCTACATACTAGACATAGTTTGTACTTGAAATCAACTTGAACATAATAAAATAGCATTAAACATAATAAAATAGCATTACATCAGAAAGTAAACCTCCAAAATCCCCCTCTAAGTAAATTAATGAAAAACAAATTTGGACTACTAGTAATAAAAGAAAATGGCCCAATCAAGGTGAACATTGGAATGGATTATTGTCAAACAACTGGGCCATAAATTTGTGGATCCAACAAGCTGACTTTAATTATGTGGCAAATGTAAAACAGAGAAAATGATTGAGTCGGTCAAATATCTGTTACTCTGAACTCTGTATATTAAAACTCAACACAAGGGCAAAAATTGTCATTTTAATGGCTGTGAAGTTACGATTTTACCTTTATATTTTCTAAAATTACAAAAATGTCATTCTTTAATAATTATGTAAAAAATAGTGAAATTATGTTGGTGTTGAGAATCAAACCACTAAACTTTTGATATCAAACTCATGACATAACCAATTGTGCTACACTTTGTTTTGAAATTACTTTCAAACACTTACTAGATAAACCATTTATTCTCCCTTTTTTTTTTATTTAATTTTTTTTTTTGCTAAGCATATTTTTTTTATTATTTTTGAATAAATAAACATTGGTTATATTATTTCTAGAATATTGCACAATTATATAGTTATAATAAATATTTTTAGCGATTGAAAATAATCTACAATTCTCTTTTACAAGTTTAAATAATTGATATATGTCATTTTAATATCTGTTACAAAATTTACAAAAACATCACTATTTTTATATTTATGCAAAGAGTAGATGAAATTATGTTAGTGTGGTGAATCAAACAACTTAGATGAACAGTATATAGTTATGATAAATATTTTTAGCGATCGAGCATAATCCACAATTCTCTTTTGCCAATTTAAATTATTGATATATGTCATTTTAATATCTGCGAATTTATGATTTTGCCCCTATATGTTAAAAAATTTACAAAAAATCCAGCCCTTTTATATTTATGCAAAGAGTAGATGAAATTATGTTAGTGTAGTGAATCGAACCACTAACCTTCTCTAATCAAGCTCAAGTGTTCTACATTTTATTTTGAGTTTTATTTAAAATTTAATTAGATAAACCACATTTTCTCCTTTTCTCCGATATTTGTTTTTAAAATTTAATTTTTTTGTAAATAAAACATTAGTTTATACTCTTTATAAACTATTGCAGAGTATGTAATTACAAAAAATATTTTAATAGATTGAGCATACTCTACAATTCTCTTTTGCCATTTTTAATGATTTATATAAAAAAATAAAAAATAATATAAGATTATAGATAAATGTAATCGAGTCTGAAAAATATATGGATTTATTTACATTCATCATCGTGTATATATTAAATTATTAAAATAAAAAATAAGATTTGGTTTTAAGAAATATTAATTTTTATTTATCAAATCATACATAATAAATGATTGCATCACATTAATTTTAGGTATATAACATTTTAAATATGCGAGTCATATTAGAGATATTTGCTCGACCAACTATTTAGACTTCAGCGATTTAGAGATATGTTTGGTCTAAAAACATAAAATATAAAAAATAATAATTGAGTTTATGTTAAAAATATGACAACTCTGAAAATAGGACTTATGTTATATATATATAAAAAATAACGTAATTTAATATTCAATATCAAATGAAAAAAGATATGAATTTTTGAATCATAAATACTACAAAACTATAATAATTATTAACAATGACCAGTTAAACTATAACTCGAATAAAGTATAGTAATATGAACTTTTATATAATATAGTAAATTGAAAAATATAATATGTAAAGGTTGAGTTAAACATATGCTTACATCAATCTATGATGAAATAAAAAAAATGATCTTAGATATCATGAAGATGCACATGTCATTAAGGTCGTCTAATCATAATTTACACTGATCAAAATATTAGTGGAAATTTAAAGTCGATTTAAAAATAATTCGAAATTATAAGGAAAAAAAGTTTCAATTTACCAAAATTTGAGAAAAAAACTTCAATACTGTGTAATAAGTATTAGACTAAAACTAAATATTTAACTTTAAAAGTGTATGAATATGTACAAAAATATATGAAAAAATGAGTGAGACGCCGCCTGGATGACTTTTACATAATATTAATAGATTTCGTAATTTGTCTTAGCCTTAAGTATATATCGATTTTTCACAAATATACTCTTACAATGTTAAAATCACATCGCCTATGTTATATACCGACAATTTTGCTAAAATATTTATTTATTTTATACTCAAATAATCAATTTGATAAAGTTCATATCACGTCATTGAAATTCATATTAATATTTTAGCAATTAAAAGTAATTATGTGAATTATCATGGATATTTATCCAAATTTTCTGAAATCTAATCAAGTTATAAAATATTAGGTTGATGTAATTGACATGTCATATTACAAAAGTACTATAAAATATAAAGAAATTATCAAAAATACTATCTTTTTTAAGTTTTTTTTTTTTGCAATTTTACCATCATCTGAAAATATTTGCAAAAATATGGTATGCAACTAGATACAACTGTTATAGCCAAAATTCGGTATTGGGTTTTTAGGGTAAATTCGGGTCAAATAATAATCAATTGGGGATATCCAAGTTGAGATTAGGGATTGAATTGGTACAAGGGAAGCTTAGGGCTCGTCCTCATAGGGGAGAGGGCGCGCCACTTTGGTCGTCCAACCCTTGAGGACGCGTCCTCTTGATGTAGACCGACAACTTGACATGAATGGATGACTTGACAGAGAATAACAGCTAAATTGACATGGGATTAGCATATAGAAGACTTAGGGCTTGCCCTCATAGGGGTAAGGGCGCGCTCCTTTAGGCCGTCCACCCTTTGAGGACGCGTCCTCTTGGTTTGAAGTAGCTACTTGGTGATGAAGGATGGTTCCCTTGGCTTGGTATTGGCAAAATATTGAAGAATTCCCTCTTAGGATGTGCCCTAGGAGGGGGATGTCCGTTGTTGAAGGCCTCCAGGGGTTTGCCTGATGATTGAAGGCCTCCTCCTGTATTCAATGGGCGCGTCCTCATTGGGGATGTGGGGTGAACCTTGGTGTGTGCTTTGGGAGCTCTGTTCCTGTACTCAATGGGCGCGTCCTCATTGGGGAACTTTGGGGTAATCCTGCACTTTGCACCCAAACGCTTGGGATCACTTGTCCTGCTATCTGGTGGGTGCTTCTCATTCGGGGGACAAGGATGCGTCTGGCATTTGGGGTAAGTCATGGCTATACCTGCGTCTATGAATTAAGGAAATAGCTGGTAACGGATAGGACTAGTCCTCGACGGGGGAAGTTTCCTTATTCGTGAAGTCCTGACGTCATAGACGAGCCTTGGGCCTTTGTGACTAGGCCTCATCGTCAGACATTCCTAAAGCGAGTCAGAGTCTAATTATGGAAGGCGGTAGAAGACTTCTTATGGGCTTTGGAAATCAGAGACCAAGCCCATGGAGGTAACTTTTTCTCCAAGAACTACGTTGGGCTTGATCCCCTATAAATACAGGGTACGTAGGCACATTGTAAGGGGTTGGAAGCGAAGAGCTCAGCGAGCCACCACCAAGAAACCCTTACAATCTCAGCCCCCAATCCATCACAACCACCACACTCTGACGACTTTCCGGCGAAGAACCACCGTCATAGATCTTGATTCCGGCGATAAACCTCAAACTTTGTTAATATCAAATTCCTCCGTTAACAAATTGACGCTAGAAGGAGGGGCTAATCAAGATCATAATCTCGGGAGGAAGAGATGTGAAGAGGGTTTTTATTAAAAAGTCGATTACCACTCGAAAAAAGAGGTGGTCCTGCATATGCAAAATTGGAGGCGACAAATTGTGGTTGACACAGGAAAGTGGGGGTTGCCAAGAATAAAATAGTGAAAATATAAACCTTGATGCAAGCACATGTCTTAGCACCCAAAAAATAACTTCTGGCTGTTGATTGCGAATGGTAATACAAACATTATCTTGAGGTTGATTCACGTGGCCAAAAGATTAAAAAAAAAACAAATGTGCAGCACCATGAAGGCGTGCAAAACAGCAGCAATATGCCTCAGACTTCTAATCAATTCGGCAAAATCAAAGATAAGTTGTTTCATTTATCTTTTTAATTTAATTTTTGTAATTATAAAAATAATCATGGCATGCATTAAGATAATTATTATTTAGCTTAAAAATATTATAGGTATTTTTAAATTGAAAATTAACATATATATTAATGTTTTAATATATTTCTTATTCTTAAACAATTAAAAATAATTTTGTAGAGAGTGCATATTCAATATTTTGAAAATCATATTTTTAAAGAAAATAAATATTAGATTATAGTATTTTTAAAGATATTATTGTTATTATTATTATTATTATTATTTTATGTTGGAAAAACTAATTTTTTCATATTTACTACCTAAGATTTATTACTAACACTTTGTCGAATTGTCATAGGAACCCATGACTTTAAAAGGAAAAGTATGGTGGCCCAGGTACTTGACGCCGATGCATATAATTGGAGAAAGACATGTTTAAAAATAAAGATGAGACATGGTGTTGGTGATCAAATAATAAAGGAGCAAGTCAAAGCAAAAGAGGAGATTGAAGAGTGATGGTGTTGGTGTTGGATTTATAAAGATGGAGTCTAATATTAAGCTACAGTGAATTGCTTCATGTAGAGAAAAGAAACAAAAGGAGAGTGTCAAGAAAAGATGAAGAAACAAACACCTAGCTACCTGAGTGGTGCAACGGAAAACAAAAGTGAAACAAAGACAACATGAAGGCGCGCCCTCTACTGAATAATAAAATTGAGGGTGGCAGTTAATTAAATCACATTTTGATATTATCGATTGCCTGAGAAAAAATACGGTGGAGCGCCCCCTACTTTGTGATATGTGTTGTATGCAAGTGCAAATAAAGAAATCCATGACACGCTTTGATTGCCGAACTTGGTGAGAGAAAAAATAAGAACAAGATATGCAAGGGGTTGAACGCCATCAACAATTAGCAGGAAGATACATTGAACGGATAGACAGAGGGTAAAGAAGGAATGAACGCGTCAATCAGAAACTCCATCCACGTCTTCAGGACATGTTTTCAAGGTAATAACTAACTAGTTTTGTTTTTTGCTTTCTGTAATTGGTTCTTTGAATTTTTCCAGGAAGAAAATTATGAAGGAAAGGTTCCAAGAACTCTTAGAGCACGTCCTAGGAGTGATGGTCGAGGGCCAGATGGTTTCCAACAATTCTCGCGAAAATTCGACGATTGTTCAAGACCACACCTCCAGGACGCGTTCTTCAGGTAATTTTTAAAATTTCCAATTATTGAGTTTTTTGACAGGTGTGGAATCTTTCTTGGGAAAATATCTCAAAAGTTATCAAGCTCTGCGTCCCAATCCGTGAGGACGCGCCTTCTACTTCAAGAGTGCTCCCTCAACATGTCAGATATACCGAGATGGTCATTTCTCCCAAAGGACACATCAGGCGCGCCCTCAGGGTAAAGAACTAATGCTCAACATAAACTCCAGTGATTTTTAGAGGAAGATAATATGGAGGTGAGGCCCCATGATCCAAAGAGAGAGCCCCCTGATTACAGGTCGAGGCCCCAGGGACATGAGCGAGCCCCCTCAAGTGACAATTCGATAAATATATGGGAACGCGGCCCCGTGACCATAGAGCGTGCCCCCTAATTCTCGAGAGAATTACAGGTCGAGGCCCCATGGACATGAGCGAGCCCTCCCTTTGAAGATTCGGTGGACCGTCGAGATCAAGATTCGGTGGACCGAGGAAGGCATGATAGGAAGCTTGTATGGAATGATCAGCGTCAAAACACACAAGACGCGCCCTCAAAGGAAAATGGATGTGCTCTCAAAGAAAAACACTATGCTCAAGTGGACTCCAATGTTTACAAGAAGAATTTATTACTTGAATTTCAAAAGAAAGGAAACCATGGGAGTAGAGGCCCCGTGGTCCACAGTGAGTGCCCCTGCTTACAGGTCGAGGCCCCATGGACACGAGTGAGCCCCTCCGAAAAGACAAGATCTTTATCTTCAGAGAACGCGTCGTCACATCCTCAATAATAGAAGACATGTCCTTCAAGGCGCACCATAATGGTATCAGCCAAATATGTTAAGACTTCAACTTTAAACATGATTGTACAAGCCCTCAGGTTGCAACAAGAAGAAGAATATTTCGAGAAGAGGCCCCATGGACCTTAGGATGCGCCTCCTGACCAGCAGGATACGACCCCAAGGTCATGAGTGAGCCCCTCCACAGAAGAATGCTATTATAAAATGGACTAGAAGATTAGAAGGGACTTCAACGTTACTCTCGTCTACTCAGGCTGCCTTAGGCAAGAGGGTGCGCCCTAACGACTTATGAAATTCCCTTTATAGGATGCCTCTTCGAGAGATGCCTCATATTAATATGCCCTTTCGTGGGTCAAGATTCGAAGTATTCTGTGACCGGAGAGTGCCCCCTAACGTTTTAATGAAACTTTTAAGGGTGAGGCCCCCGAATAGTCATATAAGCGCTTGATGGAATATTTTCAACAAGGTGATGCTTTGGTTCACCATTCTACTAATAGTTGATTGAAGACGAGAAATGACTGAATAATAGCCTACAAGGTAAATGAATTACCTCCTAGTCTAGGGGGGTAGTTCATAAACTTTCCTTAATCCTAGTTGAGGCAATGAAATTTTTAAAACTTTCAAGATGGTTTGTTTATGCATATAGGGCGCACCCTAAAGGGTGAGCTTTGCACTTTCCCCGTATAATGGACGACGCGCCCTTGATTAAATGGTGAGATGCAGAACTTTTCCTGGTAAACGTGCAAGTATAACGAGATTGGTAGGAAGGGAAATAGAGAATTCCAAAACTTCAAAGGAATTGGAGTTATTTGGACATAAAATACAAAGAAATTCAGATTTATTGATATACACGCGCATACATCACTGTTTGAGCCATAACTTGAGTTCTAGACATCAGAATTGGACGATCTTACAGCCCATACGAAAATAACAGAAATTTCTACAATCCAAAAGTGGTCCAAAATCAAGATTCCAACTGGAGCAGTTCAGAAACAGGCCTGCAAGTCAGATTACGAATTTTACAAACAGAATCTGGTTTATTTTTGGAAAGTGAAGATGAACAAGCAATATGAGTAGAGTTACACGGCAGTTGCTAAAGAAATTGCCTTTATGTTAGCAATTGTGTTGTTGGTGGAAAGATCACCTTCATCGTCATGACGCGTCCTCCCTGCCTCCAAGGGTTTTTATTACTTGAAGACCGGTGATCTAACTTAAGCTATGGTCGTACCTCCCTCTCAGGGCGCGCCCTACAATGTTGATGGTCTAAGGTGAATCTCTAATGTGCATATTGTTGTGTTCTTAGTCTATTAATGGAATTATTGAATGAGGACGCGCCTAAAGTCTAGGGCGCGCCCAAAGGAGAGTCATTCTTGGATGAAAATTTTTGTGTTACGGAAGATACGAAAGAATGGGTTGATCTACGCATCATTGTTAGGAGATTATACTTTGTCACAAGATGTGGTATATGAGAGAGGTTTATACTTGCGCATAATGCCTCTTGTTTCCTACGCCGGGTTCGCTCATGTAGGCTTAGAGGTGGGATGTGTAAGTGTTGATCCTTTCTAAAATAATGAAGATTAGAGTTATCAAAAATAAATGATTTTTTGGGTGTTTACAAGTTGAAGAATTGAAGGACGTGCCCTTTATAGAATATTTATGCAGGGAAAGAGCATAAAGGCGCGCCCTGAAGAAGAGAAGGTTACGAAGAAATTTTGGCACTTTGAAGATTGAAAATTCCATGCTTCATCTCTGATTTCACATGGAATTGGGGGGTAGTTGTTATAGCCAAAATTCGGTATTGGGTTTTTAGGGTAAATTCGGGTCAAATAATAATCAATTGGGGATATCCAAGTTGAGATTAGGGATTGAATTGGTACAAGGGAAGCTTAGGGCTCGTCCTCATAGGGGAGAGGGCGCGCCACTTTGGTCGTACAACCCTTGAGGACGCGTCCTCTTGATGTAGACTGACAACTTGACATGAATGGATGACTTGACAGAGAATAACAACTAAATTGACATGGGATTAGCATATAGAAGACTTAGGGCTTGCCCTCATAGGGGTAAGGGCGCGCTCCTTTAGGCCGTCCACCCTTTGAGGACGCGTCCTCTTGGTTTGAAGTAGCTACTTGGTGATGAAGGATGGTTCCATTGGCTTGGTATTGGCAAAATATTGAAGAATTCCCTCTTAGGATGTGCCCTAGGAGGGGGATGTCCGTTGTTGAAGGCCTCCAGGGGTTTGCCTGATGATTGAAGGCCTCCTCCTGTATTCAATGGGCGCGTCCTCATTGGGGATGTGGGGTGAACCTTGGTGTGTGCTTTGGGAGCTCTGTTCCTGTACTCAATGGGCGCGTCCTCATTGGGGAACTTTGGGGTAATCCTGCACTTTGCACCCAAACGCTTGGGATCACTTGTCCTGCTATCTGGTGGGTGCTTCTCATTCGGGGGACAAGGATGTGTCTGGCATTTGGGGTAAGTCATGGCTATACCTGCGTCTATGAATTAAGGAAATAGCTGGTAACGGATAGGACTAGTCCTCGACGGGGGAAGTTTCCTTATTCGTGAAGTCCTGACGTCATAGACGAGCCTTGGGCCTTTGTGACTAGGCCTCATCGTCAGACATTCCTAAAGCGAGTCAGAGTCTAATTATGGAAGGCGGTGGAAGACTTCTTATGGGCTTTGGAAATCAGAGACCAAGCCCATGGAGGTAACTTTTTCTCCAAGAACTACGTTGGGCTTGATCCCCTATAAATACAGGGTACGTAGGCACATTGTAAGGGGTTGGAAGCGAAGAGCTCAGCGAGCCACCACCAAGAAACCCTTACAATCTCAGCCCCCAATCCATCACAACCACCACACTCTGACGACTTTTCGGCGAAGAACCACCGTCATAGATCTTGATTCCGGCGATAAACCTCAAACTTTATTAATACCAAATTCCTCCGTTAACAACAACCTAAAAATATTTGCCAAATTACGGTCTGCAACCAAAACAACGAGATTCAACCAAAGCAATCAGATGCAACTTTTTAAAAAATAATTTGAAATAATTTGATGTGATAGTTATTCAAACAGTTAAAGCTTTTTCAAATTTCATCCCCATCACCTATCAAATTATTTTATATGAAGATAAAAATGAGTAAAACTTGTGGTCTCAAATTTCATCCCCATCACCTTTCATCTATACATACATGTCTATACATACATATATAGATACGTGCGTAGTTAAAAGTTCATAAAGAGTTTCATCTCAATCAAATCAACAATTGGGGTTGAGTTTCTAATTAATCATCAAGACCCCGCAGGGGCACTAACTTATGCAACTCACTATGCAACCAAAGATGATTCCAATTATTAAATTTTTATAATTCGCATTTGTGGTTGATTTTGGTTGATGCAGTTGCAGATATGGTTGCAAGAAGTTGCACCGTATTTTTGCAAATATTTTCAAAAAGTTGGTATGTTTGCAAAACTTTCAAAAAAAACATAGTATTTTTGCAAAAAAGTTTCTAGGGTTGGGTATATATGAAAAAAAAACCCAAAAATATAAGATAAAATCAAAATCTTATCATTTTTCAAATTTCTAATTAAAAAATTATCTAAATATATAAATAATTTTGGACGAGAAATTATTTCAGTGCCCGTGCCTCACACGGGCTTTTACGCTAGTATTATTTTATAATCCAAAATCGGTTCAAGTGAGCCTATAAATACAAGGGCTTGAGTCATTTTTTGATTTCACTTTCAAGTCTCTGTACTGCCGAGAGAACTGAGAACTGACAAGTAGAGAGTAGAGACCTGACATATCAGGTAATTTTATATTTTATAATTCTTTTAGTTTATAATTAATTAGTTATTTGGTTAAATAAATAAAGTAGACAAATACTGGTTATTAATAATTATATTTATAACAATTTTAAGTTTAGATTTCGGGTAACTATTCTAGGGATACCGGGTTAATGATTTTGAGACCTAGAGAAGAACTAAAGATTGAAAGTTGTACCGGTAAGTATATACTATACTGATTTTTTGTTGAGAATGTGATTTTAAAATGTCGATGATTTTTTTTTGATGATGCTTGATGAAAATTGAGTATTCTTACATTAATACTATGAATTGTGATTCTTCCTTTTTGGAAGTAAAGCTAAACCAATTGTTTAGCTGGTCGGGATCCCCACTAGTAGAACTTGTGAATCTGTCGTGTTTGAATACTCATTTCCAATCTCGTGAGAACTATTTTGTGATAGTGAATTCTTGATGTTTTTTATAAATATGATGATGAATTTTGGTGAAAACGTTTTATTGAATAAACCTCAGATGAATTGTACGGTATATAGTTACTGAATTGTGTAGCTCACTTTTATTTTATTAAATCTTACGGGGAAGAACTTGTGAGAAAATTCGTTAAGATATGTTGAGAATGTGATGGACTCGAGAATAAGTACCTCGAGGGAAGATGTATAGAACTCTATAAAGTCGATATTACAACAAGGGTTAAGGTTTGTATCCAGATTTGGGGATTTGTATAAAAAAACAATAGATAATTTATAGAAGTAAGTTCAATTATTGTGAGCATATATTGAGATGAAAAGTTTGGATTTGACGGACCCCGGGCCGGGCCTAGTTGGGACTTTTCGAGACTGCCGCGTCACAAAAGACAGATGAAAATTAAAAAAAAGGGTGAGCAATACCAGAAATTGGCATCATCAGGAGAAGGGAAAAGGCTCTCGGTGTAAGTAGTAGCTTCCAAACACTCTGAAAAATCGAAGATCTCTACCTCCTTGAACTTGCCATCTGTGGAGCTGTAAACCGACAATCTGGATCCAAGTTTGAGGATGATGTCACCCTTTGGTGACATAAAAAGCGGGGCACTAGGTTCGTTCAAGTAAGGCATGGAAAGAAACTTAGTCCAGGACTATTTATTCCCATACTCATTAATGATCCACAGATCAGATTGGTTGGCCTCGTAGTTACAACAGAGTATGCATAGACAGTTGTTAGGTATTCCGAGTGTCAAATGGCGTTTAGTACCAGGTAGATCGGACTGCCCAACCTCACCATACGACTCAGTTCTCATATTGAATGAAAGAATTAAGTAAGAGGGTGAAAACTGAGATCGAGAGAACGGACTAAAAAACCAATGCAAAGCGCCATTAACAAACCTTCCTGAATCGTACTATGGAAAGGAAAGTACAGTAATAGGAATGGGACTGACAGTGGTCCAACAATTTAATGTTGACCGAAAAACCCTAACGGTAATCCTATAGGCAATCTTCGATTAGGAATCGAAAAGATGGCATTTGACGAACACAACCTTAAAATCATAATTGGAATCATCATAACCAAAGCCATAAAAGGTATCCGAGTCACGAAACTTAAAATCATCAACGGATAGATTTCTATATTTTCGTGTACTCGGATTCCACATGAATAAAAAACATGCATCAATAGCAAGACATACCAACCAAAAACAAGACCCGACAATTTTCACATTACTACGAGGCTTCTGGGGGTAATTAAGGTCAAAAAAATCAGAAGTTTTATTGTTCAACATATGAGACAGAAAACACGTCTTAATAACAAATATATTGCAATCATCCAAAGAGCTAACAAGAAGTTGAGCAATGTTAGATTTAAAGTGATGTTCACGTACAAAATAAGGAGTGGAGATTAGAGATTTAAATGATTTATTTGTTGATCTTAATTTTAGGACAGATTTTCACGGGAACTCGGTTCAATATTTTGTAAGATTAAATCTCTGAATTCTGTTATTCTTTCCCCCAAGAGATATTCGTTCTACGGTAAGATCTTGTTTGCCTTTCTGATGTTCAAACACAGGCCCTATCATTTATTTTTTGGAGTATATAAAAATATATTTTTTTTTACTTTTCATGATTTTCTTTTCCCTTTTTTTAATAATTAATTGAAAATTTCACATACTATAAAAATTTATAGATACGATATAGTTGTTTTATTATATTCTTCTATTGATTACAATTATGTACTCATTTCACGGTAATACATGAACTCTTTTGAATTTTAATAATCTATTTTCGTAGTCGATTTGCTACTCCAATTTCCCTTTTCAAGTTTGGTTATACTTGTATTATTATTAGAAAAATAGAAATGAAAGTTGTGAGTTACCGTATTTCATCTTATTATTAGCAAAATAGAAATGAAAGTTGTAAGTTACCGTATTTCATCTTACTAATGACTCTGTTGTCTGAGTTGTAGTATTTTTCACTGTAGATAATAGGGGATCAATTTCTCCGACGAAATATTTAATCTAGATTAAATTTTGCTTAGGGCTGCAAGTGAGTTGATACACTTGCGAATGATTTAACTCAATTGAATTTACTCCAATTCATAAATGAGTGAAATTTGAACATGATTTTAGGAATTGATTTATAACTGATCCAAGCTTGATTACAAAGGAGTTCGGTTTGTGAACAAGTACGAGTAATGTGTGTGCGAGTATTTTTGTTAATAGATTTATGGATAAATTTGATAAGTAAAGTCATGAATTGTTGTATATCAATTCTTTAGCAATTAATGAATTTTTTTGATATTTTAAATCATACACATGTTTGATCGTTAATTGTTATTCCCAGACAATGAACCAAGATTATAGAAGGGGGGTTGAATACAATCTTCAAAAATTCCTTAGTTCTTGACAGAAAAATTATGAAAGTAAATTCAAGAACAGAAAAACAAGTAAATAAAAATCACACAAGAATTAAAAATTCAGGTGGATTGATTGATCCACATGAGTGATTTTTATTTGAAGAAATCTATGTGATGTTTATGAATAAACACATAGCTGCATATACACTATTCTAGCTTCAGCAATTTACAAAGGATATTGCTTTGAGCTCCTAAATTGCCTAACTGATTTCTCTAGTTCTAGAATAATGCTTCACTTGGTTATATATCCCAAGTTTACAAGATATTTCGAACAGTCAATAATACAAAAAGTATCTCTGTTCAAAATCCTTGTTTCACCATTCTGAGTAGTGGTCCATGTGTTGGTAGCTTGCCCTTCTTGGCTGAATGCCTTTTATGGAAATGCTACCTTTGACCATACAAAACAGAATGCTACTTCTTCTCGTGAGTTTTCCAGAATCACTGGTTTCCATGCTCTGTGAAAACTGTCAACCCATGTGCTCAGTCTGAACTGTCCCTTTCACAAGGTACAGAGTGTATCCGTAGAAGCCATTTGAGTTGTATTCGTTGAGAGTATCTTGATCACATCCGTAGACAGCTAGTGTTGCTATCTGTAGATAGTTAATTTCACTTATTTAAAATTACAAGACATAGACTATTTACAATTAGCCTCCATATTCTACATATCAATTAATAGTCAACATGACTTATTCAGCCTAAAAACTAATACTTCAACTTCAACATCAGGATTACAAATCAGGAATACACATTAGGACTGCACATCAAGATTGTAGAATTATAACATAAGAACTCTAAGAACTATTGTTTATTTTTAAAATTATATATATATATATATAGATATATACTAGGGACAAAATTGTCAAGAAACACAAGATATACATTTCAGAGGCAATTGATATTTGATTGACAATTATAATCAAACACCAACATCGATCACAAAATCCTTCATTAAAATCACAAAATCTCATCATTATTTTCATCAATTTTTGGGACAAAATTCAAGTTATGTATAAACACAATATGAGATAACAATGTTCAACAACAGAACATTTACATACAAATAAATTTAGCTATAGAACTTTATAATTCATGTGTTTGACTTAAAATTCAGAGTGCATAACTTTTAAGTTCAATTGAAGTTTATGTGCATAACTTTTAAAGTGCAGTAGCAGAACACCGTATTTTTACAACGAAACAAAAATAGGTTCTGTAATTGAACTCTATTATCTAAGATATTATTTTCTTGTAAAAAAGGTTTTAATAAAATAAATTATAATTTTTAAAGAAAACAAATTTTAAAATTGAAAAATCAGCCAAAAGATATGTGAGATAAAAAAATAAAAAAAGATAAATAACTGACTTTTTTTATTTAAATTAATTGAACTAGTAGTGTATTTATTTTTATTTCCAACAATACCTTTACAAAAATTTTGTACTTGAAAATGAAATGAATTTGGATAGTTGATTTAAAGGCAATTCAACGACTAAGAATAGTTCATACGATTCTTTTTTAGTATTGAATTCTCTTTCCTAACCCATATATTATAAGGCTATGATAGGTAATGTACTTATATATTATATAATTTTAATGAATAATTCCAATTACTTAGTAGTGTATTTTTGGCAAAATACTTAGTAATAAAATTAATATTATTTGAATATTTAAGATTCATTCATAAGCATAAATATGTGAACAAACTTGTGAGTACAATTCATGACCTTTTCACGATCACAAACATGTGAGCTATGTTTGCGAGATGTTCACGAATCATTCGTGAATAATAAATATTTTTAATGAACTAAGCAAAAAAAATTTGTTAAGTAACCAATCGCTCTAAATTTTGAATGTGTTAGAGGAAGGTTTCAACAGGATCTTATGCTACAACAAATATTAACAAATACTAGTTTAAAACTCGTGTGATGCACAAATTGTTTTTAATAATTGTTATTTTATTATTTACGTTTAAAATTTTATTAACTGTATTTATTGTAAAATTCAGTATACATTGTAAGATCCGGGAAAAACTACGTGTTAATATTTGATGTAGAGTGAAATTTTATTTTCATATCGATATTTATTAAATGTTTTATCCGTTTAAATGTGCTGAGTTATTAGTTAAATGGTCAAATATGTGTCCTTGGAATGCTATGTGAATATTTGTGGGATTAGAATTTATTTTAAGAGGATGTTATTTTATTTCGTTTTATATTAATTATCGAAAAGAAAATTTAATTCGTTTCATAATCATTCGGGTAATTGGTATATCGTTCGTACCGATATTTCATTTGTTAAAATGGGATATATCCTTAAACATTCGTTATTAATATTTTTTGGTTCGTATATATATTATTAATTAATTCTTGTGATTATCCGTAATTTTTGATAATTATCGGTTCGTAACCAATACGTTTTATTTGGATTAATAAAAATCCAACGGATCAATATCGATCCAAAAATGTCGTTTGGGGTATTATTTTACGATTAATATAAATAGGCGTATCGTAATTATTTTACGTATAATAAAAAGCATAATATATCGATAATTATCAGAAAATACGATATGTGTTATTGGTGTTCTTCGTAATCAAATCCAAATTTGAAGGTGATATAGGAATCCAAATCCAAAGCTCGAGTACTCAAATCGAAGATCTTGGAATCTAGTTTCATAATCTACCAACAGATTTCACGTGGGGTAATGTTTCAAATTTATACAAATGTTTTTATAATTCTGGAAAATTAGGGTTTATGTGAAAAAATAGGTCTTTTTGATTCTGAGCTTTTCCATGTGATTTGATGATATGTATAGCTTCGTATGGTTGTAAGGAGTCCAAATATGTGTTCAATTTCAATGTTTGATTCCCAGATCAGTCAATTCAAAAATTAGGGTTCTTGAGCTTAATTTCGGGCTTTTTGATTTAGGAATCGTTCGTTGATTTTGATGGTTCATATAGCTTCATATGACCCTGTATGATCGATTTGTGTGATTAATGGAGTTGTTTTACCCTGTTTTTATCAAGTTCGATTGTTAGAGTTTTATTTCAAACTTTGACCAATTTGTACGTAACATCTGTGGATTTTTCGTGTATGTGGATATGGGGGTTTGATTGTACGTGTTTCAAGCTTCATTTTGGCATATAGAACGCAGAATTTGGTGTCAGTTTTTTGTTAATCGGAGTTTTCGCCGGACGCCTGCCGGAATATGAAAAACCCAGTTTCCGACGGTTTGTTCTTGGTGACCTGTTTATGATCTTCGTGACCCGTTTCTCTGACATGACTTTGATCTTTAAAAACCCTAATCCATTTTCTGAAAACTGTTTCTGGAGTTATTTTTTTAAAATAATTCAAAAATTATTTTAAAATTCTAAAAATTCATTTTATTATTCAAATATTTTTATAAATTCATATAATATTTATTTAATTTCGAAAATTGATTAAATTTAATTGTTTTAATTATTTTTGATTAATAATTAATTTATTTAATTGATTGATTAATTTTATTAATCAGTTAATTATATTAATTAATTATTAATTAAATCTAATTAATTTAATTTAAATTTAATTTAATTATTCTCTTTACTCAGTTTCATTCAAAAAAAATTAAAATATTTATAATTAGTCAGTTAATTTTATATTAATTGATTAATTTATTTTTGAACCTTTATATTATGAAAAACGATTTGACTTTCAATCTAAAATTATTTTATATGCAATTTCTCTTAAAATGAGAGTTGAATATTATTCTAAAATTATTTCTTGAGCGTTATATGACTTATTTATTTCATTTAAATGACAATATGTGCTACATGAATTATGTGGAGTACCTGGTTGTTGAGTCAGACATGCGAATAATTGTTTTGTGACTTGTTTAAATGTTTTAGTCGTGTCTAATATCATCACGAGGGGTAGTTAGAATAGAAATTTGTCAGTATTGTTAGAAAATGAGATTGATGAGACTGTTGACTTTTATTTTATGGAGATTTTTGACGAGCGTGATACGTAAATTATTTATTTAGTTAATCGTAACTACTTTATCAATTGAAATATTGTTATCTATGTACAGAGGCTATTGGACGAGACGAGCCAGATTATCAAAATATGTTAAATGAAGGAAGTCGGAGATGGATGAAGTATTATTGTGACTGATTGGTTTATTTGTGAGGTGATTTAACACCAAGGAAACGTCAACACTCATAGGGGACATTTTCAAATATTTTCTTCCAACGGAGATATCGGTAGGGATAGTTAATGCGTCAGAATTAAGTTATATAATGATCGTACTCTAGAGATTAAAGTAATGTTCATGTTGGACTATAGAAATAGACACGCGAATGCGATCTCGGGGAATCAGACTTGTGACAACTACAAGAATGTCATATCCATGAATGATCGAGAAAGAGAATTATGATGCCACGAAACCAAAGAGAAAGGAAGTCGTATTACTTCAGCCTTAGGTAATAGTTAAGGACCAGAAGAAAGTGTTTATACTCTTCACTTAATTTTCAAGTGTTGATTCTTTTACATTAAATTGCAAGTGATCTATCTGAACTCGTAAGTCCACGAATATTTATTCAGACTTTTTATTCAGTTTTATAACTGTTTCAAAATATGGTTGAGATGTTTAAACGAATTGATTTGAAGTTACAAATACTGAACTTATCCAAGTTCCTTTTTACAAATATCCTGATGTGAAAGTATTGAGCTGAAATGTTGCAAATCTTAATTGATTGGGGAAAAACATATTTATTGAGATGAGTTGATTTAGAAATTCAAAATTTCTGAATTTTATACAAGACTTTTAAACAAACATGCTGATTTGAAGATACTGAGTTGAGATGTCACAAATTTCGAATGTTGAAAGTTGTGAACCCGATAAGGGTAAAATGTGATTTTAAAAATTAGGGTTTTATATTGAACCCGAGGTAAATTGGAATGCGTAAGAGGCCGTGGCGCCGGTCCAGCGAGATAAATTTTTGGCCAATGTCAATAAGTGCCTTTAGAAAGTGAAAGAGTTTGTGGCCTGGATGTCGCCACGTTGCGTAGGAGGCCGGGTGACGCCGATCTAGCGTTAATTATTGTTGGCCAATGTCAATAAGTGCCTTTGGGGCTAATGAGTGCCCGAGATCCCTTAAAAATGTATGGAACCTGCTGTGTACCACAGTAAGGTTGACGAGCTTTGAGCGACTAATCATCGGCTTAGCTCGTAGCATCGTATGAATTCCAATTTATTTGAAAATAATGATGATTGAAAAAGAGAAATGAGATGATTCAAATGTTTAGCTTTGACAGAACTGTTGCTTTCAAAAGAGTTACTTGGGTAGAACTATTGTCTTCAAACTTACTTATCTACATGTATATCTTGTTTTCTACATACTCTTGGTTTCGTTGTTGTTGGGATAACTGTGGTGACCAATATAATTCCTTCTGTTTTAAACTATTAAGTTGCTAAAATTTGAATGAAAATTTATTTCTAAACACCAAAATTATTTTTAAAATGTTTGGAAATCATAAATGTTCAAACCAAAGATCCAGTTTATTCGAAATACTCAAATCTATTTGGAAAATTGTCCCATCTTACTTTGATAATACACATGTTGAGCATTTCTTTCGCTCATACTTATTTTATTCGTATTTTAGCCTTTCATTAAGAAGGTAAATTGGCGGGAGTTGTCCGCGTAGCTTGGTCATATAAGGGAAAGATGTTAGCGTGAAGATATTATGATCCAGAGTTTTGGAGCTAGTGTAAGGTTATTGTATAAAGTTGATTTCTATTAAATACTATATTGTATAAGATTAGTTTAGCCTGGTATACTTCTTGTCGAATTTATACTAGTGTTATAGAATTTATGCAAAGAGAATTGTTATAAAGTAGAAATTTTACTTAATGGAATTTTGGATTCTTATTTCTAGCACTTTAGCCTAAAAGATCTTGGTATAGTTGGGGTCGTAGATGCTACATTTCAGTGATTTAACAATTTCAGGTGAAAGTTAAGATTAAACAGGTGTTGTATTATTGAGATTTTATTGTGACGACCAAATCTCCTGACCTCGTATTTGGGGGTGTCACATACATGTTAAAATATGTAAACGTTTTTAAATAATTAAAAACAATAAAATAAGTTTTAAAATAAAGAATTAACGGTTTGCCCGTGATATTTTGGAAAAGGATGAGTTTTAGTAAAAAAAAATTGAAAAGGTAACATGTTTTAGTTGAAAAGGTTAATTGTCCGTGATATATTTGCAAAAGGGGGGGATTTTATTAGAAAAAATAGAAAAAGAAATGTGTTTAGCTGAAAAAAGGTTATTGGTTATAAATCAGTAATGTTATTGTTTAATAATTTTTTTTATAAATAAGAAATGTTAATTAAGTAAAAACATGATGTACCCAAAAACCGGTACTGTATCGACCAATCAAACTTTTAATGTTTTGATTACTATATTATAGTATAGATAGATTATTTAACATTCCCCTCAATTGTACAATACGTATCATCACAATTGATCGTACAACAACATATACCAATATACCAATACCAACAATTCAACAAATATTTAAATTAAATAACGGTACGAGTACTCGAGCATGAGATGCTCCCAAACCGAGCTCTAATATCATGTTAATTAACATGTCGCTCTGAAATTTTAAAATATCACCTTAAAATGTAAGAGAAAGGCCCAACAAGATTTTATGCTAAAACTTCTTAGCTTGGTTTAAACTCGAGTTCAAATTTGTTAACGAACACATATAATATTTTATTTTAAAATTCGACTCAATTTAATTCATTTACACCCCTAATCTTGCTGCACGCCTGCACCTAGCCAACCAACGCTCTCAAATTATTTGCTTGCATCTTCATCTATATCTATGAATATCCATGACAATGAGTAATCTTTTTTTTAACGATCTAGTTATCTAAAAATTATGACTGTATAAAACGAAAAGGGAAATAAGTCTCAGAATAAGCTTCTTCATTTGCATGTATAGCCGTTGTACCTTTTGAGAGCATTGAACTTTACACTTCTTCTCTCTCGTTAATTTCCAAGACCAAACCTTACTTACATGCAAGCTTAGAATTTTATATATTTATAAAGCTTAGGCTAAGAAGTATTATCTAGAAGCCCGTTTAGGTGAGTTTAATAGTTTAAGATTATTATTTATGATTTAAATTTATTTAAAATAATAAGTAAAAATTGAAAATTTTAAGTTTGAATAATTTTATATTATAAGTAACTTATAAGTTATTGAAAATGTAACAATTAAAATAAATTTAAATCATGATACTAAGTTTTATCAAATAAAATAAGTAGTTCTAAGAAGAACATATTACCAACTTCTAATTTTAAATTATTTTTTTAACTTATTAAACAAACAAACATTCTTAACTTAAAACCAAAAATGAGTTTAAAGTTTAAACTCATGGCTTGAATTGATTCCCGAACAGGCTACAATCGTGTAAACTCCAGTTTATAGAAGTAAAAATATATTTCATTAAAAAGCTATAAAAAACATATTATAAAAAGTATATAATTTGATTAATTTTTATTATAATTTATAAATATTATTTTTTGATTGTTATAGACGGAGACGGTTTTGTGTTATGATTTTCAACCAACTTGAAGAATGGGTGTTTTGGTCACCAAGGATCTGACAGATGATAGAATAACATATATTATTAATTTACTATAGTGGAAAAAGGAATGGATAACTTATGATATAGCAAAATGCAGATATAGCAAAACCGAGATAATTTGAGTTTTTTTTTAGAGATCGAAATTTTAAAAATGTGCAATTTATTAATGTTGGGATTCGAAAGTTTTATTTTGACTAAGATTTCGTAAAATGCAGACCTTAATCCTCCTCAATCAAAATAATATGAAATTGTGATATCTTTTTATGTGCATGTGACCCATATCTCACTCTATATTTAAAGGTAATTAACAGTAAAGGTGATAGATAAATCCGACACTATATTAACGATCCGATCCTATTATTTTATATATTATATAAGAGGGAGGTTCAATGAAGAACTAAATTAGCCAAGTAACCTAGTAACTAAATATACACCTTCAGATTAGATAAAAACAACGATCAAGATTGAACAGAAAAACAGGTGTACACCCGGTGACGTCGTCAGTTTTCTCAACTGTTTTCCTTTTTCATTTTTGTCAGTTCACCAAATTACAACAACTATTTCAATAAAATAATTTAACATCAAATTTTAGATTTTTAACATGACACTTGAATAAAATTACATAAATTATGAAATTCAAGAAATCATTTTATATGATTATAATACACACATTTGAAATTGTAAAACATAAAATGAATTATAGATAAAATTAAACACAAAAAAGTACACAACACAAAATGTTCAGAACACATTTTACCATAAAAAAATTATACAACACACGGAAAAAGTTATAAAACATGCAATAAAAGTCTAAAAGTACGTAATAGCATTAGAAAATACAAATACAATCAAGTAAGACCTAAAATGTACAAAACACAATTAGAAAATGTATAAAAGAAGGAATAAAAAAATAAAAAACACAATAAAATAATAGTACAGAAAAACAAGATAAATAAATAAAATAAATAAAATAAAAAACACAATAAAACTATAGTATAGAAAACAAGAAAAATAAATTAAAGAATACAGAACATAATACAAAATATTACAAATACAGAACATAATAAAAATGACAATTATACAAAAAGACATGAAAAATAAATTCCAAAATATAAAATATAAACAAGTTCATGATATAGAAAAATTATGATAATTCACATAGAAAACATCATACAAAAATAAATTACAAAATACAGAACATTAAATTTATATAACACAAAATTAATACATAACACAAGAAAATGTAAAAGAAGAACAAAGAACAAAATTAAAACTATGAAAAATAAATTACAATATAGAATAGTACACAATATAAAAATTTACAGAATCTAAAGAAATTCACCGTACAAAAAAAAAAGAAAATAAATAATGGGATATAGAATATAAAAAATATAATACAGAACACAGTACACAAAAAATTTACACAACCTAAAAATACAAAACATATAAAAATTATAAAATACAGATTGTAAAATGTAAAGATATAAAAAAAATTCATTACATGTAAAATTTATAAATAAAATAGAAGTATGTATATTGATTATGTGAAACTTAAAAAAAGTGGCAAAAAGGACGTGTATTTGGAAGTTAACGGACTTCAACGGGAGTTACTAGTTACTCCTCTTATGAGTTCCTCACTGAGACTTGCCCTATATATATATATAATTTATATATTATATAAAATATGTTATATATTAAATATATCATATATTTTTACCAATTAAGTCAAAACAGTTCTCTTTTACTTGTATAAATCAGACCTCTATTTTATTTATAAAATTGACACAAAAGACAATGAAATGTAAGCCACACAAACTAGTTTCAGATTTGTTGTTGAATGGTTACAAACTTACAATGGTTGTATGACAAACAAGTGTATTTAGGATAGTTGGACATTCAAATTCTGTGTTTTAGTTTTCGGATTGTAATTAGGTTTTAATTTATTGTGTAATCTGTAAAATTAATCTTGGTGTTAAATTTGTATTTTAACTTTGTGAAATGTTTAATGATGTTTGAATTTGAATTTGAGTAAAATATGTTTTTAAAATATTAACGGATCAGAGCTCCGATCCATTAACCGTGATCCTAACGGATCCGAATATGGACCGGGCTATAAAAAATCCGGCTAAAATCCGATGAGAATCCGAATCCAATAAAATTAAATGGATCAGGATATGGATGAAGGCCGATCCAATCCAAATCCGACCCATCGACAGTCCTATACAGTATGTCATTTGTGTAGAATGTAAAAGTACCCGACAAAACTTGTCCTTGTGTTGCCTAATCTTCATCTTGTGTTTTTTTTAATAATCAATCTTGTAGACCTCGCATAAATATTTCTTCTAATATTTTAAATTGAGCGAGAATTGAATCTGAAATCAGATAAAATTAATGTAATAAATAAATATTATTTATTTATATAGTATAGGAAATTGAATCTAATAGAAAAATTAAATAAATAAATTTTATTTAAGTATGTAATTATAAAGTATTGAATCTAATTTTAATGATGATCACATTTAATATTTATATTATTATATTTCGATACGAAACATGATTTTTCTTATTAATAAACGATATGAATTTCATGGCGCTTCAAATTTTGTAAACAAGACAAGATTAGATTATACTAAAGATGATAGGAAACAAGTCTTGTCTTATTTTTACATTTAATTAGATAGCGACAAGATTAAGCTGCCTTTAGTAAGATATTGGAGTATTACTTAATCATGCTTTATCAACCATCAAATCCAATTAAAAAAAGTCTTCAATCTTGACAAAATAGCAGGATAGATCTATAGGGGCACCAAATACCAACTTCACCCCCACCCCCAAATTATTTGCAACAATCTTCTTCTATATATTAAAAGCTAACCAAGGCCAAAATATGCCAATAAAATGGCAATGAAGTTACAATTTTGTTCTTATTTATCATATAATTACAAAAATTCCACACATCTATAGTTTATGCAAAAATTATATGAAATTTTGTTGCTTTCAGGATTCGAACACAAACCTTCCACTTACAAATAAAGTTTCATAACCATTATGCTACATCAATTTTTGAGCTAATTTTAAAAATCTTATTAGATAAGCTACATGTTCCCTTATAATCCTATTTTCTCTTTTTTACTTTACTTTTTGATTAAATATATTGTTGGTTTATATTTCTTATAAAAAAGAAATTTTAAATTATTCATAAATGTAACCAAATTCAAATTGGGAAAATACGAATTTGTTAAAATTCGTCTCTATGTATATATAAGATTATTGGATAATAATAGGATAATATTTTAAGAAAGATAAATATTTCATTTACGTGTGAATATAATTGCATCATATAATTTTTAGATATATAAATTTAAAGTTGAGTTAAAAAATAATTCTACATCATAATCTAAAATATGTTTCTGTTGTTAGGAGAATTTCGTACAACAGTGTGTTGGAGGTTTATGGAAAGTTGTGGCTGGACTTGTATGATGACTCCTCAGAAATTGAATAGAGAATGAGTTTTTTCTCTTTGCTCTTGCCGAGTGTCAATTGTGTATCATACAAGGTGCCTACGTACCCCTTTATATAGGGATCAAGCCTCACGTAGTTCTTGGAAAACAAGTTATCGAATAAGCCCATTCAGTCCAAGCCCATTCAATAGTCAGGATTTATGTTCCCATAAATAGCTCAAGGTTTATCGATCCACCTCATGTTCCCATAAATAGTTCCAAGGATCATCAATCCTCCTCATGTTCCCATAAATAGTCCGGTCTTCACACGTTTTCCTACAATCTCGCGGCATCTCCGCATTTCTTCCCATGATTGTAGGTCTGTCCCGTGTCAACCAAGAAACTTTCCATAAACGGGAATTTCCATATTTTGGGTTTCACCCACGATGCGAGCTGGCCAGGCTCGCATCGCACAAAACATATGAAAATTACCCTTTCGTAGTTTAAGTGGTGCGAGCTCACCTATGTTCAATTATTCTTTTTTTTGATAAGTAACACGAGCCCATTACTTCATAATGGTGAGAGCCCATAGGCTCATGGTATAAATAACGAAGCGAGCTCATCAAAATGAACTCATCAGGGATAGAGCCCAAAACTCTTTTTAACGAAGTGAGCCCTCCATACTTAGGAGGATTTTGGGCTCAACATAGCTTCATGATGCGAGCCCTAATTCCAGTCCACATCAATCTTCCCAAAACATAGCCCATTACCTAAGCCCAAATCACTTAGGGACCTGTCTAGGGCCCATTACCGAAAATCCAGTATAACAACTACCCCCCAAAATTCCTTAGTAATCTTAGATAAGGAATTTTTCATTTGCTTCAAATAACATGATGCGAGCTCGATTTCCAGCTCGCATAACATCCAGCTCGCATAGCATCCAATTTGCTCACTACTGTCAGACGCGTGTTCACCCAACCGTTTGACAGCTGTTCATAAAAAGACGTGCCATCCATTCAAATTTGGACACGTGTCTCTTGTATTCTCTCTCCTATCCCCTATAAATACTTCGAAATTTCATTTTATAAGTTCATTTTATCAGAAACAGCAAAGAAACTCTGTCCAATTTGCTAAAGGATCAAACACGGCGAGAATTATCATAACTTCCCGGCGTTCGTCTGCAACTTCATCAAGTTCCTCAAGTTCATCCTCTAATCCTTCCCAAAGTGAGTTTTTAATCTCAAAAACCTTCTTTCATATGTATTTTTTATGTTTCTATAATGCGTAATTGTTCGAACTTATAGAGTTGCGAACTGAGTTCCTTCATCGAAGCGAACTCATACCACGGTTCGAGCTGAACCTGGTACCACACGAAAACGAGGCCTCTGTTCGCATCGAACAGCAGTCCCAATTGTCCACGCGAGGCGAGAACACTTAGGGTTTTTTAATACTTTCTTTCTTCTCTTTTTTTTTTTTAGGGGCACACACTAATTTTCACCATCTTTTTCAGATGTCGAGTGCGACCCCATCTCCGTCTGTCGGTTCGCTCAAAACTCCGAGCCCGGCTCATTCTTCTGCGACCCCATCTCCCTTGAATCAGTATCCTCCCGAACTCAGGGGTTCCAAGGAGTTCCAACGCGAACTGACATCCATCTCAGGTCGTTTAAGTCAGCCCATCTCTCCCAATTCAGCTATTACTCCGGAAGGGGCTGCCAACATCGCACGGGTAGAAAGTTCGATGCGAGCTAGTGGTTCCAGTTCGTTGGGACTTCAGCTCGATCCCAACTCTACACCAGAAGATTATAATAGGGAGAAGAACCTATATTCTTGGAGAAACAAGAAAACAGGGCCAAGTGTTCCTAGCTCATTCGATCTTGATGACCTTTTTAATCGTCCAATTCCTCCCTTAAGTGAAGAAGAGGCTAATGCTCGTATAAATCAATTACTTCAAGAAAGAAAGGCAAAGCTTCGCCTCAACCCTGATTCTGCTCATGTTCCTATTGAGATTTCAGAGTCGTCCACTGACAGCTCCCTAGGGAGTGCTTTTTATGCCAAACGTAAGGGCAAAGCTGTGGCTCGCATCGCATCTCCTCAAGATGAGTTTGATCAAGATGACGAAGACGAGGACACCAGTTCACACTGGTCCTATGACAGCCCTGCTAGCGAGGAGGTAGCAGATGTATCAAAAGAGATAGATTTCTGTAACTACACCTACGTCCCCGAACTGTCCCCTGTTCCATACGAACCTGTCAAACAACCCGAGCTCGAAGGAGTGGTCTTTCTTAAGAAGCGAATAATTCCTGATGGCGATGAGAGCTCGTCTGCTTTCCACGAGGACGGTAAGATTTTAGCTTGCCGGGACATGTCTACCTCGATGACTGAGGACTCTCTACGCGACCTCGTAGAGCAGTTTAGGCCAGAGGGTCGTATTATCCTGCCCGCACCGCATATGAGGTGCTATCATTTTAATCATCCAGAAAATGGAGGACGGGCACCTCGCATGGTTCTTTCAGCTTTCCTGTTGAAGCTGGGCATTTCTGCACCTCTTCATCCTTTTCTTCAAGAAATTTTAGAGTACTACGGGCTCGCACCGCTACAAATTAACCCTAACGGGTACAGGTCTGCTATTGCTTTGTACATTCTCTACAAAAAACAAGGCTACCCTACTCTCACCGCAAGGCAGCTGGGATATTTCTTAAATTTGAAGCACTCGGCCGAGTTTGGCTACTTCTACCTTTCAGTATGGCCTTACTACAACAAGAAAAAGTTAATCTACGGGGGCCCAAGCAACTCAGGCAAATGGAAGGACCCTTTCTTCTATGTTCACGAAGTTCCCCGAGTTCAAACTCATTTTTACTACGACCCTGGTAAGTACTTTATTTGAGCTCGCATCGTTTCTTCGTCGTCTCGCATCGTTCTTTTGAGCTCGCATCGTGCTCATAGTTTATTTCTATCCGCAGAACCTCCCGTGAGAACTTCTTTGCAAGGCCAAGAAAAGTTAAATGCTGATAATCTTTTAAATATTCCCGTCTCAGAACGGAATATCAGAAAATTGATCACCACTGCCAATCTCGTCGAATACGGCTTCCTTAAAGAAGGGACTAGACTAACCCCTAGTAAGAAATCTAAGAAACAGGGAAAAAGTAAGTTTTACTCGATGCGAGCCTTCAGCTCGCATCGCTTTACTCTTTTCTGGCACCTTTATTTAATTGTATACTAACTCTCTTGTCCTCATTGTTTTTCAGGAATGGCAATTTCTCCTCCTCCCTTTTTGGATGACCCAGAGGTCCAGATTCGCACCGTTCCTTCCGGCAGCCAGGCCGGCTCGCATGCAGAGGGTTCGAATAAAGTTATTCGTACAAAAGAGATCCCTCCCCGAAAAACCACTCTCACAGAATATTTGGCTACTGGGGGGGTCTCTCCTCTGAAAAGGAAAAATAAGCATGCCAAGGATTCTGCTCCTGAGCTCGATGTTGTGAAGCGGGCTTGCAAGGATCTCCCCCCAAATCCTCAAGGAAACGTCGTGGCGAGTACTCTGGTGCGTCTTGGAGCCCCACACGTTTCTGAGAGTGATCTAAGGGCATGGACCTCGGGCTCGTTCGAGGCCAACAATGATGCCCTCTCTAAAGCCCCTCCTTCTAGCGCCAATTGTTGTTAGGAGAATTTCGTACAACAGTGTGTTGGAGGTTTATGGAAAGTTGTGGCTGGACTTGTATGATGACTCCTCAGAAATTGAATAGAGAATGGGTTTTTTCTCTTTGCTCTTGCCGAATGTCAATTGTGTATCATACAAGGTGCCTACGTACCCCTTTATATAGGGATCAAGCCTCACGTAGTTCTTGGAAAACAAGTTATCGAATAAGCCCATTCAGTCCAAGCCCATTCAATAGTCAGGATTTATGTTCCCATAAATAGCTCAAGGTTTATCGATCCACCTCATGTTCCCATAAATAGTTCCAAGGATCATCAATCCTCCTCATGTTCCCATAAATAGTCCGGTCTTCACACGTTTTCCTACAATCTCGCGGCATCTCCGCATTTCTTCCCATGATTGTAGGTCTGTCCCGTGTCAACCAAGAAACTTTCCATAAACGGGAATTTCCATATTTTGGGCTTCACCCACGATGCGAGCTGGCCAGGCTCGCATCGCACAAAACATATGAAAATTACCCTTTCGTAGTTTAAGTGGTGCGAGCTCACCTATGTTCAATTATTCTTATTTTTGATAAGTAACACGAGCCCATTACTTCATAATGGTGAGAGCCCATAGGCTCATGGTATAAATAACGAAGCGAGCTCATCAAAATGAACTCATCAGGGATAGAGCCCAAAACTCTTTTTAACGAAGTGAGCCCTCCATACTTAGGAGGATTTTGGGCTCAACATAGCTTCATGATGCGAGCCCTAATTCCAGTCCACATCAATCTTCCCAAAACATAGCCCATTCCCTAAGCCCAAATCACTTAGGGACCTGTCTAGGGCCCATTACCGAAAATCCAGTATAACAGTTTCAATTTACTTAATTTCTAAACTAGGTTGTTAGATAATGTGTGTAATGAATAATAGACTAAAAATAGATAATTGAATTTAAAATTATATAAATACGAATATATATATATATATACATGGAAAAAAAGAACAAGACAATCTAAATGTATAATTTTACATACATAACCAATTTTTTAAAAAATCTACTTTTATAGATTAAAAGATCATCAGAGGCAAAAATAACCCAAAAAGTGTTCATGAAATTACAACTTTACCTTTGTATTTTTAAATTTACAAACATGTCACCCATTTATTACTGAAGATAGAAAATGTCAAATTTGTATGTAAACATCGAGAATCGAAATGTTGGCATCCTCGTAATAGTTTCATGTTATAATCGAGTGTCCTACATTGAGTTTTGAGTTTATTTTAAAATTATTATTAGATAAAGTATATTCGTTCATCATATTATCTTTTATTATTTCAACTTTTGAGTAAATAATATGTTGTTTTATATTATTTATAAAACATGTTTATTCAATTTTTTAATAAAAAAATGTTAGTTTATATTATTATATAGCTCCATTTTTTTTAAGTTTTCGTAGTTTTAATATATAATTATGTATTTCTTTACAAATTTTATTATTTCACCCTTAATTTTTTTGATTAAATGTTAATTGTTATACGATTTATATTTTTATACAATACTATGTCACTTATTAGCTTTATACGAATTATTCAAGTATTGATAAATCTATAATCAAAATTTGATCTAAAATAAGTAACATATTATACGTAACTTTTATATTTTAGAATTATACAAGGGACTGTAAAAAAATGGGAATCATAGTTAGGGGTGTTGATGGGTTAAGTTGTCGGGGGTTGGAAGCATTTTTGCAACCCAGTCTAATTAAATAAGTTTGAAATTTTTTAATCCAACTCACAAAAAATTAATTCATGGCCCAACCGTACTTATCATCCTTAAGTTTGCGTCGGGTTGGGTTGGTTTGAATGTGTTAAATAATTTTTATAAAAATTAAATATTACACAATATCCTCATTTCAAAAATTCAAGTAAAGCTAAAATACGTATAACTTACGATTTTAGTGCTAATATTTTTTTTATTAACATAATAATTTTAATTATGTACGCGTCTATAAATAAGATGATATACTGTATTATATAATGTACAGTTACATATAATATATATATATATATATATAAATTATCGAACATTTTTAATTTAAATAGGGTTAGGTTAGGTCGGCTGAAATATATAAAACTGACATGCAACCATTAAAATCGGTTTAAAATTTTTTTAGACCCAATTAAGTATCGGGTTTTCTTTGTCGTCTTGGTTGGTTGAAAAAAGGGTTGGGTATATTTTGTTCATTTTAATCGGTTCGTAAGCCAATTTTCGACCGATTAAACCAATTTGTGCCTAATTAATCCAAATTATATGATTTCTAGATCGATTTCTATAAAAATAGATTTTCCAATCCGATTTTAACACATTCGGATTGATTAGTCACCGTCTAGCGGTTAATCGTCAGTGTTTAGAACATATATTATACATATAAATACAACTGAGTCTACACAGATGTTAAATTATTTAGGTATATTATGATTCATATAAGATCAAACACAAGATAATTTATAATTCAAATATTAAAATCGCATGGAATAGAATTTTATGGTTGTGTTAAAAAAAATGATTCTAAATTACATATATATAAATTTCAATTTGTGTAATTTTTAAACTACGATATTATATATTTTATAATTAATACTAGACTAAACATATACAATTGAGTTTAAAAGGGTACAACATGTATATATGAAGGAAAGAGTAAGACAACTTCAAGATTGACTTTTACATAAAATAAAGAAATTTTATAATGTGTTCACTCTATAATCTTACATGAATGACCAATTTTATATTTTATAAATATACTTTTATTTCATTAAAATTATATTACTTTACATACGTCTTATACACGAAATTAAAAGTAAGAAATTTTATGATGTATTTAAAGTATATTCGTACATTTGTGACCAATATTATATTACAAATATATTGTTATTTTATTAACAATACATGAGTTTAAATACATTCATTTTATATACGGAGAACTCTGATAAAATAACCATTTAAATTATCTTGAATTTTTAAATTTGATAAAATTCACTTCACGACATTCAAAACTAAACTAATATTTTGAAGATTAAAAAAAATCATTTGATCTTTATCTTATAGAAATTTATCCAAATTTTATGAAATCTTATTCAATTAAATATATATATATATATATATATATATATATATATATATATATATATATATATATATATATATATATATATATATATATATATATATATATATATATATATACTATGCATATATATTATAAATTCAAAATACTATCATTTACCATATTTACAAAATTATTTTGATATGTATATATATTTGTACGAATTTATTTTTTCAGTATATAAACAGGCACGTGCCTCGCACGGGCTTTTACGCTAGTTTGAACTTATTTCTAAACATGGGAAGACGTAACTAGAATAATAATTAAATATACCTAAATCAAGTAATTACATAAATATCATTATCGAAATCGGAAGTTGGTCGGAAATGAATTTAATTATTTATCTTTAGCTATATAAATTTTATAGAATCTATATATTTTATTAATATAAAATATCTTGGATCCAAAATTTTCAATTTTCTTACTAGAAATACAGTATTAATAAATATCTGATGACATCAATACTATCATATAATAGACGAAACATTAAAAGTTTGGTTGATCGGTATGGTACGTTGTGATTTTACTTAATTGCCCTTAATTAACTGTAATTGATGTTTTTACTTAATAAACCTTACTTATTTATAGAAATATAATATTAAATAATAATATTACCTATTTATAACCAATTACCTTTTTCACCTAAAATACATTATTTTTTCTATTTTTCTAACAAATTCCTCTACTTTTTCAAATATATCACGGACAATTACCTTTTTAAACTAAAACATGTTTGTTTTTCTATTTTTTTTTACTAAAACCCCTCATTTTCCAAAAATATTCCGGACAAACATTTAGTTATTTATTTTTTAACCTATTTTAATATTATAAATATTTTTTTAAAAGTTTACATATTTTAACATGTCTACTTATTTTTCTTAACAAAATTACTAAAAATATTAAAATATAAATAATCAAATACCTATTTATAATCAATTATCTTTTTAGCTAAAACACATTATATATTTTTTCTAACAAAGTCCATCATTTTCTAAATATATCACGAGAATTTGCCTTTTATAATTTACTTTTTCTATTTTTCTCACTAAAATTCATTCTTTTTCCAAAATATCAGAGGAAACCATTTACTTATTTATTTTAAAACGTATTTAAGTACTTTTAATTATTAAATTTTAAAACCTCATTTTCCAAAAATATCACGGGCATTTACATTTTTAAACTAAATATATGTTACATTTTTTATTTTTTCTTACTAAAACCCCTCATTTTCCAAAAATATAACGGGCAAACCCATACTTATTTATTTTAAAATCTATTTTAATTTTTTTAATTAATTAAAAGTGTTTAGCTATTTTAACATGCCTACTTATTCTTTGCACAATTACAATTAATAAAATATTAAAAAATAATAATAAAATTACAATTAACAATCCGTGCATAGCACGGGTTTTAAGCTAGTATACTATAGTTTATCATGTAAATTTTTTGTTCAATCAAAAAACGTTATAAAATTTAATATTCATTTCCGGTTAATATACGTATTCTTGGCTTTATTATCAAAATTATATATTATTTCGTACACTACTTCCTCGTCTTATTCAATAATTAACAATAATATAATACAGAGATTAAAAAGTGGGTAAACTAATAAATAAATGCTACCAAAATTAATGAAAATATTAACAATCGAATTCGACATCTCGGGAAAATTAACTCCTTATATATAATAAGCGTAAGGGAGATCTTATCCAAAACTTTGGTCGGTCACTGTACTACCAAAACTATATGATCCGTTGGATTGTAAAACTATAAATATTCAAATAGATGAGGACCGTTAGATATAATATTAAAAATTGTATTTGATTAATAATAGGATAGTATTTAAATACTAAAAGGTGTATTTTGATAATTTAAACCAATTATAAATAGGTTTTCTATATTGAATAGAAATATTTATGTAAAAAATCGTAATTATCTTTTCTCTTTAGTTTATGGATAGTTCCAGTTAGATAATAATTATTAAATCATCATTAAATTAAAGATAATTTTGTTAGCTTCGCGTGGGCTGTAAAATTGTTAAAATCTGTTGTGTAAAACTCAAGATAGAGCCCAAACAGTAAAGTGATTATTTAAATTTTAATAATTTTTTTTAATTTAAACCAATTATAAATAGGTTTTCTATATTGAATAGAAATCTTTATGTAAAAAATCGTAATTATCTTTTCTCTTTAGTTTATGGATAGTTCCGGTTAGATAATAATTATTAAACCATCATTAAATTAAAGATAATTTTGTTTGCTTCGTGTGGGCTATAAAATTGTTAAAATTTGTTGTCTAAAACTCAAGATAGAGCCCAAACAGTAAAGTGATTATCTAAATTTTAATAATTTTTTTATTATTGTAGCACCAATTTAATTTTTTCCCTAATTCTTTTAAATTTATAAATTCTATGTTTATTTCAATAAAATATTAAAATCAATTTAAGAAAAAATTAAAATCGATTTGGTCCGTGTACGACCACTATACGACCAAATTAATTATTACAGTTAGATCTTAAATACATCGATGAGAATTGTTAGATCTAATATTAAAAAGTGTATCTGATTAATAATAGAATTATATTTAAATACTAAAAAATGTATTTTGATAATTTAAAATTTTTCTATGTAAAAATTCTTAAATATCTTTTCTCTTTAATTTATGTATAGTTCGAGTTAGATAATAATTGTTAAACCAAATATCAGATAACAATTCATATCGATTACAATATTAAAAATTATCAATATAATGCTCATGTATATCATATAACAATGATACATGTGGACCCTGCGTTACAACAGACTTAGGAGAACTCATGTACATGAATAAATTTAAACATTTTTTTTCTGAAGGAACATAACAATTTGATTAATTCAAATTATAATTATATTATTTTACATATAACAAACATAAAAGGATAATATCAAAATATTATTAAAATATTGAGGGTTTCATATTCATAAACAATAATTTTGAATATAATACTTAACCATCTTTTCTTTTCGGTTTATGGGTAGGTCAACCGGTCAAGTTAGATAATAATTATTAAATCATCATTAAATTAAAGATAATTTCGTTAGTTTCACATGAGTTTTAAAATCGTCAAAATTCAATTTCTAAAACTCAGAATAGAACCCAAATAGTAAAGTGAGTATCTAAATTTTAATAAATATTTTGTTTATAATTGTAGCACCAATTTATTTATTTTTTCACTAATTCTTTTAAATATAGAAATTTTATCTTTCTTTCAATAAAGTATTAAAATAAATTAAGAACAAATTCAAATCGATAAAGACTATAATAATATGAGAATAAAATTTTATATAATCGTAACATAATTTTTATTCTGTTTAATAATTTTAAAGTAATAATGTATTTTAAAATTTTATATACACTATAAATAAAACCGAAACATTAAAAGTAAAAGTAGTTAGTAAGATACTTATATCAGTATGTACTTGATATTCTTATTATATTAAACTCTTTTATATAATAACATTATAGCGATTTATCCAAAATTTTGATCATGACAACCAAATTAATAAGTACTATTAGATCTTAACTAGATAAATGAAAATCGTTTGATCAAATATTAAAAAAGTGTATTTTATATATATAATAGGATTATATTTAAATTCTAAAAAGTGTATTTTGATAATTTAAACCAAATATACCAAATATAAATAAGTTTTCTATATTGAATAGAATTCTCCATGTAAAAAATTTGTGACTTTCTTACATGGACGATTCCGGTTAAATAAAAAAAGTTAAACCATCTTTTAATGAAAAATAATTTAATTATCTTCACGTGCGGTGTAAAATCGTTAAAATCTGATTTTTAAAACACAAGATAAAGTCCAAATCAGTAAAGTGAGTATTTAAATTCTAATAATGATTATTATGTCATTATTATTTTAACGCCAATTTAATTACTTTTTTCTAACTATTTTAAATTTAGAAATCTATGTTCAAAAATTAAAATCAATCTAAGAAAAATTCAAATCAACAAAGAATATAATAATACGAGGATAAAATTTTATAAAATTGTGCATATTTTTTATCCTATTTTATTAAGTTATAGATCATAGCTAATCAAATATAATTTATTATTAAATAATAAATTATACGCAAATGGTGATTTTGTTTTATAAGCACTCATAGATACCTAATTTCATTGTTAGCATGACTATATTCATATTAAAAAAAACGTATTTTGAAATTGTAGACTCAGCTACAGAACAGACCTAACTTTTTTAACCTATATAAATTGTAAATTATTAAATTCGAAACTTTAAAAGTTTGTTAATCAATTAGTATAGTACTTTTCTAAAAAATCGTACTTTACAAAAAATATTATCAAATAACCTATGTCTATGTCTGAAAGAAAAAAATGAAAAAAATTCTTTTTTTTCAAAAAAAAACCTGTAAATTTTAATATGTTGTTGGTAGATTCAAATCTTAGACCATTTTACATGATAATTTTACTGTTATATGTAATGTTTCTCAACAATTTAATTTGAAAGATCCAACGATTATGGATTGAGAGATCAAACAAAGCGACCACGCTTATAAGAAAACTTTCATTATTTAGTCTTTAATATAATAACATAGATATTTACGGGATATACTATAAAAAAAATGAATTTTATACAGAATTTTGATCGTCACGGTGTACTACTTTAAAAGAAGAACTATTACAATAAAAAATATTTTTTAATTGATAATTTATTTTCTCAAAAGTTCAAAGTTTCCGCATCATTAACATATTACAAAAAAGAGTATATTATATTTTAGCAATAAATATTTAAAAAAATAATAAAAATTTTAAAAATTATAAATATTAAGAAAAATTAATGATGTTATTCTGGTAGTTTGGTCCTAAATACCGCAAAAACATTCTCAACCGTTAGATACAATACTTTTAAAAATAGATGATCAAGATTATATCATATAAAAAAATTATTATCTAAAAATGATATAAGTTAAAAGATATTATATTATGATTGGATTTTCCAAAAAGTTAAAACATAAAAATAGTTGTAATTAAATAAGGAAACCCATTTATAACCAAAATAATAAAAATAATTTAATCTTAAATAGATAGGTGAAAACCGTTAGATTTAACATTAAAACCTGTATTTGGTTAATAAATGTTATTCTAATAATCTAAATTACATATAATTTAAGTAGATTTCCTAAATCGAATAGAATTCTCAACATTAAATTTCGTCACTTTATTCTCTTTTTAGTTTTAGAATAGTTTTTAATTGGAAAAAAAACTATTAAATCACAACTAAATTAAAGATTATTTTGTGAATTTCACGTGGACCGTAAAATTGGCTAAATCTAACTTTTATAACTCAATATAAACAAATATTAAATTGAGCGTGTAAAATGTAATAAATATCAAATTTTTAACTATAATTTTTTTTGGCTAAATCTTTTTTAACAATAATTTAATCATGTAAACTAATAACTTTTAAATATTAAAAAATTCATAAATAAATATAATTATAAATATTAAAAAAACAATCGTGTGTTGCATCGTAATAAAAATATAATTATAAACAAAATAATTATAAATAAAATTTAAGTAACCGTGCATCGCGGGCTATAAGCTAGTAAGTATAATTTCCGTTAGTTAGATAGAAAGAATTGTATTAAGAATTGAAAAATGTTAGGTATTTCAACTAGAATAAATTTTACCGTACATATTAATTCATTACAAACTCACGGCCTGGATTTTAGGGTTAAGTTTTTAGACTATCTACTATAATTTTATTAAGAAAAATTATAGTAAAAAAATTATTTTATAGTTATTTTTTGTAGAATTAATTTGCTTCTTTTTATAGTAATAAAAGGTGTAAAATTATAACTGAAAAATTCTAATTATTTGAAAATAGTTATAACTAGATTATTTCATTTAATTCACCAAACTTTAATTTTAAATACAATTTAATTCGTCAACATGATTCATGTCATTTTTTTTTTGTGTATTGAATGGAAGCTTTCTAGAGTAAATTAATATTAAAAAAATAATTAGAGTACAATTATAACTATTTTCAAATAATTGTAATTTTTACTAATGATTACACATGTTTAATGTTTAATGTGACTATGTGGGCGTTTGGGGTATCAAGCAAAAGTTGACTTATAGCTTAAAATGAGTAAGTGGTTTATAAGTGATAAGTAGAGCTGAGCTTATAAGTCCTAGAGTGTTTGGTAAATCAGAACTTATAAGCAGTAGAGTGTTTGGGTAAATCAGAACTTATAAGTTAACTTTTTTTTTATTATTTTTAAAATATTTATTTTTAATATATATAAATGGATATCAATGGATAGATCTCGATGAGTAGAGAAATTTGATATATACATATCAATTTTTTAATGAACGGATCAAAAGATATATATTTTTGAAGATTTGAAGGATATTATATATTGCGTGTATCGAGAATAAGTTATAAGTTGAATGTTAAGGATTCTTAACCTTCAACTTATCCATTTTAAGTAGCCATAAGTTGGTTTCACTTATTTTGGCAAACATCCTCAATAAGCATTTTTGGGTTTATAAGCCATAAGCTGCAACTTTAAGTTGCAGCCAAACAGACCCTATAACAAGTTCTTTAATTCTTTAAGACTACACCAGTTAGGTTTATCAATCCGTGAAAAAGAAACGCCGAGTTACTAAGCTCAAAACACCTCTCTGCCCGGCTCGGGTCGTTCCAACAACCTGCGGGGAGCACCTCGGATGCACCAAAATACTTGTTTGTCAGGGACCCTTTATAAACATGGGAGAAAAGAAAACATCCACAAAGACGTCATTAGGATAATAAATATAAGTATAACTAAATTCATTAGTAACACAAATATCATTCGGTCCGAAACGAATTTAATAATTCAGATAGACATCTATTGAGTTTGTAATTTTTTGTTGTATTACAAAATTTCAAATTTATCATGCGAAATGTAATATTAATAAATTTCGAATGTTTACCATGTAGTTTTTTTGGTACAATCACAGAACGTAATAAATATTTGTATGTTCGTCTTCGTTGATATTCGAATCCTCGATTTTTTTATTATCAGAATGTATTACTATGTTATAATATTAATTTTTTGATTTATAAAAAAATATCTTCAGTCCAGTAATTGTAACTCAAGATCTCCGGCCGGTTGGTCAAAGCTCAATATCAAGCAAGTAGAGGCCAAAAATAAATCAAATAATGTCGCATCTATGTTTTGTAGTTTGTTTGTAAAAGCCTGTTTTGTTTTCTTAAAATAATTAATAAAATTACCTGTTTTTTTTTATATTCCTGAGAGACTACATCAAGTTCACATCCTCAGTCGGTCATCAGCCTCTCTGTAATTTAATTATTTTTTGAATAAGCTTGTTTGGAAGCAAGAATCGAACAAAAGCAATTTGACATAGATAGTGATAAGAGGTCGATGCTTTGATACAAGAGTTTTGGGAAAGTGTAAAAAAATGGATGAGACGGAGAGAATATTATTTTGTTAAATTTGTGACGGGACGTTATGTATTGATTTTTTTTTTATGTAAATTCGTAATGTGTGTACTCTAATAATTCACATCCTCACCAAGGCACTCATCACTCATCAGTGTCATTTCAGTAAGATGGAAAATACTAGTGATAGGCAGCCACTTCTCTCCAATGATCACGACCAAACCCCGGCTAATAATTCTCTCCGGCAGTCATCGAGCTTCATTGCTGATGCTGCCGACATCCCGAAAATCACAGGAATCGGAGAATTCTACACACAGTTCGTTGTCGAATCTAAAAAACTCTGGTACCTTGCTGGTCCGGCCATCTTTACTAGCCTTTGTCAATATTCACTTGGTGCCATCACGCAAACCTTCGCTGGCCAGGTTGGAACTCTCGACCTCGCTGCCTTTTCTGTCGAAAACTCCGTCATAGCTGGCTTCTCTTTCGGCACTCTGGTACCCTCTTTACTACACTTTTAATGCAAAAACATTTTAGACTACAAACTCTGCAAACCTGCTCGATTTATCAGCACAATAAATTTGGTTTTCGAGTTCTCATTTAAATTTATTTCACATATCCGACGTATGTTTAGATTTGTTAGTTTTACAAAATCATCGTGATGATGTACTAAATTAAGTTGTCGAAATGAAATACAGCTGGGAATGGGAAGTGCATTAGAGACGTTATGTGGACAAGCCTATGGAGCTGGACAAATCGACATGCTTGGTGTCTACATGCAAAGATCATGGGTTATTCTCAACTCTACTGCCTTTCTCCTCATGTTTCTCTATATTTTTGCTGCACAACTTTTACGACTTATCGGACAAACAGAGGACATATCTCGAGAAGCTGGAAAAGTGGCAATTTGGATGATTCCTCAGCTCTATGCCTACGCGATTTATTTTCCTATCTCGAAGTTTTTGCAGTCACAGAGCAAAATTATGGTCATGGCTTATATAGCCGGTGTAGCATTGGTGTTGCACTCTGTTTTGAGCTGGTTTTTTATGATGAAGCTAGGGTGGGGACTTGCAGCCGGCACAGCGGTGCTTGACTTCTCGTGGTGGTTCATAATAGTGGCACAGATGGCGTACATTTTTATGGGATATTGTGGTGAAGCTTGGAGTGGATTTTCATGGAGGGCGTTTGAGAATTTGTGGGGATTTGTCAAGTTGTCAGTGGCTTCAGCTGTGATGCTCTGGTAAGTACAACATACTTAAAAATTTCGTTCTGTTTTGTTGAAGTGACTGTGAATTTCTTACAAATTTCAATTAGATTTGAATTCCACAGGCTTCATTTCTACTTCTGTTCATTCTTTCACAAACATCTATAAGAAAAAAATTCACACACTCTCTCTGTTTTCGGAACTTCTACTCACAGTAAATTTCGTCGATAATTATTGTTTTCCTTTTAAATCCTAGATTGTCTGCTTATAGTATAGGTCATACTTAGTTATTTCTGCGGGACATGTAAAATTAACAGATAATGACAATGTTAGAGTAACCACCTAAAATAATACACAAATTCATCTTGGATCTAGCTTAAATTTAATATGCATCACCTGACATCATTTCTGCAGACTGCATTAGTTAATTTTAGCATGTGATTAGATGCGGGCAGTTTCATCAAGTCATCACCTTGTCGCCTCTGGAGTATAGAATTTCACAAATAAATTCTACAACTACCGAAACAACAGCCAACTAAATGCACAACTGGACTAGTTGAAGTACATAGTATCATTAATTTTTATGTTTTTTTGTTCAGAACTTGGTTATACAAGAAAGATACTTTCCTCTAATTTTTGTGCTAAAGTTAGTTTCGGATAATGTTTCTTTGTTAGCGAGAGCTGGAACCCTATAAGAATATATAATCAATCATGGAACTATGGAAGAAGAGAATATTGTAAAAGATGAAAGTGAAAGATTGAAAGAATTTATACTTCACACAGCTACTTGTTCAATTCTTCCGTCTTCAAGAATCTTCCTCTGGTTCCACTCTGCCCCGAAAAAATAACTAGAACCATTTTCGTAGATCTAAGAAATAAATAGAAATTGAGGATTAATTCGCTATATAATTTGGTAGCACTCACTTTACTTGGTGCAAATTTATTAATTGGGAAAGTACAATATAATTACTTCTGCATTTGCTGGAGTCATGACGATGAGTTCCAGGAATAACAATTCTGATCATATTGTTTATTTTTGTTTGGGGCGTGGACAAATGCAGCTTAGAAACATGGTATTTTATGGCATTGATACTATTTGCTGGATATTTGAAGAACGCTGAAATTGCCGTAGATGCACTCTCCGTTTGGTACATATCTCTCAGTTGATTTTTTCCATGAATAAATATATATGCATGTATGTTAAGAGAAACAAATTATATATAGTCATTTGTTGTTTTGGGGAAACTAGTAATACTATGGCAAAAGAAACAGAACTAGATAGATAGTTCATCCCGATCATACTAATAGATTGTTTGATTAATGTCAGCATGAATTTAGTGGGATGGACAATCATGGCAGCTATCGGATGTAATTCAGCTATAAGGTAATAAAGTTGTAGGAGGATGATTGTTTTAGATGGATTCGATTTAGCCTACTGTGCAGCAGGATTTTTTTGCCCCAAGCTGACTCTAATGATATGATATTATAGTATTTCTAGTCGGAAAGATCTGTTTACTTGTATATACAAATGTGCAGTGTAAGGGTGTCAAATGAGCTAGGAGCAAGGCATCCAAGAACAGCAAAATTTTCAGTAGTAGTGGTGGTGATATCTTCATTCCTTATAGGACTTTTCATCTCCATCATTTTGATCATATTCAGGCAGCAATATCCTGCCGTATTTTCCAGTAGTGAGGAAGTCCAGAAAGTTGTTTACACTTTAACGCCATTGCTAGCAGCTTGCATTGTCATTAACAATATTCAACCAGCTCTCTCCGGTAATTATAATTGTCTCTACTTTTTGAACCGAGAACAAAATGTGTCAATTTTGCACTAAGTTTTGTGTGCATTACCAATTGCAGGTGTAGCTATTGGAGCAGGATGGCAAGCAATAGTTGCTTATGTAAATATTGGGTGCTACTACATATTTGGAATTCCGCTGGGACTGACTTTGGGTTACATCCTCAACCTGGGTGTTACAGTAATTTTTCTCTACCCTAGCCATTGCTGTTTTTTGCTTTCCATGGAACTCGGAATCAGAAACTAATGATGATTATACAAATAAAATTGTAGGGTATTTGGATAGGAATGCTCACTGGGACGGTTGTACAAACCCTTGTTCTGTTTCTCATAGTATATAAAACCAACTGGAATAAAGAGGTTAGTACTATAGTTTCTTCCCCTGCATATGCCGCAAAACATGTACAGATTTTTTCATATGCAAACAACATGCGGACACACACATGTATAACTAGCTAGATATTAAGTGTCTGTAATGCTCAAACTTGGTGTAAACTGCAGTCATCTATTGCTGGAGCAAGAATCAGAGAATGGGGAGGGGAAACTAAAGATGACAAAATCAAGGATCTAGAGAACTGACATAAAATCGAGACTAAGTGTAAGTTCAGATAGTTCTCTTCATTTATTTCCTTTAATAACTAAATAATTTATTCTTGCCACAATAAGATCCAGTATCAACTATATTACCGAGAAGCTTGAGATATCCTTATTGCGATTTTCAGAAAGCATGCATGTGTTATAATTGTGCTTGTAATATAGTACTAGTACATGATGATTTCTAAGGTTTTATTCCTTTTCTTTGTATTTCTTCATTTAGTGTTAAAAAGTCCCTTGTGTAATATTTGGTTGAAGGGAGTTGGTTTTTTGTTGAACATTTCAATACTATCCACGCAATTATCATTGGAGGTCCCTGCATAGCTTTAAATGGGAAGAATATGTGTAAATTCAATCACTAATGGCCAAAAGTGACAGTTTAATCGACTGAAGTGCCTGAAAGGGATATGGGGCATCTGCTTTAAAAAAGTTGCACTCAAATTGGAAAACAACTGTAAATGTTCTGGATATCTGAAGTTTAAAGTTTACCAGCACATTCAATTTACCAGAGTCACTCAAGTTCTTGATCACAAATTATGATTTGTATGATAATTCTGTTTACATGAAACACTAGAATTTATATAGGTTAAATGATTAACTAAATACAATGTCAATAGGAAAGCTCACTTGTCGTAGCTTAAAGGGATGTTAAGCATCGCTTTCTTGACATATCGTTAGCTTAGGTGTATGCAAAATATAAAGATCAGCAGCTTGGAGCTGAATACTTAAGCTAGATGCTGGTCAAAAGTGATGCAATTTTTATATCAGTTATTAGCTTCGTAATCAATTGCAAGCCATAGTTGTATCTGAAACGGACAGCCCAGTTTTGGCAAATACAGTGATCAGTCAACTGCATTTAGATCATAATTTCCTTGCAGACTTAATGTTCAAGAAATCAAACCAACCTAACCAAAACAGATTATAACTTTTTATTATTAACACAATCAATGATCATCAACTGATCTTTTCCCGCCATCATCACATTTCCGAACCAGAAAAACAAACTTTATGTTCTTCCAAAAAAATAAAAAACCTACTCAGGCTCTTTGCTGACCATCATCTTTTTCTCTTGCTCACTCATTATTTCCTTCACTTTGATTTTCCTCATCCACAATATGACTCTGCGATTTCTGAGCTTTTTTCTCCAACTTTTCATATCTTCAATTCCTTTCGCTCCCTATTGTAACTCTTATAATCCATCACATCAACTACCTTTGAGTTCAAATTCCAGCAAAGATTCTGGCAACTCCATCTCTAGGATTCCATCCGTTTAAAGATATTAAAGTATTATGGTTTGTATTTGTCTGTCTAAGTCTTGACTGCAGCGTACCATGCTACAACTTAATAAAGAATCCTAAACCTTTTTTTATTTCTATAGACTCTTTTGAAAACCAGACAAAAGACTGAGACTCGTCGAGGAATGAGAGCTATAACTCAGTATTTATCAACGCATGTGTCATACATACCAAGAAATGTTTCTAATTTGATCAATAAATATAGTAGTAAGCAGTAGCTCCTGCATCACTACTCTAATGTTGATTTCTTCCATTCAATATTGGAGATGACGCCAAAATTGTCATCCTGATTGTTCTAATCTGACAGCACAAACTTCTATTTTTTGCAGCACCTGCTATACCTATTACTGATATGCATGTCAAATATATTCACGCTGTAGCACTTAAATGACTTGATTTGCCATCAATTAGTAATCCTGCACTTATCAGTCAAGGTCCTTCTGTTTTCACCCTTGTAGCTGCCTTTGGTTCCCGGTTTTCTGCTAAACCTGATATCGACTTCATGTAAAATTCTTTCCACCATCTCATTATTAAGTATAATGCAATATGCATGTACAAGCATCAACCTCAGATATAAATCTTTGAATGGTCCTGAGTTATTTTATTTTAATTCATCCATTTAATCAGGAGTAAAGTTTCTGATTGCCTCACCGCGAAATGTTCCACTTCCCGTTCCATTTGGATACAGACGGAATGCATTGGTTATCAGATGAAGATACACAGATTTAAAACTAAAATAGTATGAAGTACATGAGTTCTCTGTCCTGCAGGCAATGTGCTGCATTTAACTTGACGTTAAACTCAGCATTTAACTTTATTAAAAATACGAAGCCTTCACTTGTCCTGCTTTACTTATTCAGGGCTTGCCTGTTCTAAAGAATCAGCATCCTCTCTCAAGTCTTGACAGGTTAAGCATAAGGTAACTGCACAGATTCATCGAGCAAAAGCCTCTAATTCTGAAAGCGTAGTACATAGGACATAAGATGCAGTACACTAATTGAATCCTTTTAAAATTAGTTCAACATAGTGGTAGATAAATAATACAAATGATCACGTCAATTAAAAATAATCAGTGATTTAAATAAAAAAAGATTTAGAAATTTTAATTTTGTGCAGTATGTAGACTCACTCACAGTCACAAAACATATGATAGAAGCCTGTTCAAGATCCATGTATACATGATTGCTAGCACTGCACCAACTGGAATTGTCACTGCCCAAGAAGTCACAATCTCCCTCACTGTTTCTGCTCTTACGCTGTTAAGTCCCCTAGCAAACCCCACCCCCATGACTGCACCAACCAGAGTATGAGTTGCCGAGATAGGTAGTCCAAGATTTGATGCAAACATAACCACAGATGCAGCTGCAAATTCAGCAGCAAATCCTCGAGTTGGAGTTAGTTCTGTTATCTTGTTCCCAATTGTAGCAATCACTCTATACCCCCACATAATAAGCCCTGCCACAATTCCAAATCCTCCCCATGCAATAACATCTACTGGAATAATAATTTCACCTCCACCTGTACCGCCTTGTAGTATAGACAATGCCCCTGCTAATGGACCTATTGCATTAGCCACGTCGTTTCCACCATGAGCAAATGACATGAAACATGCTGATAGGATTTGCATGTATCCAAAGACTTTATAAACTATTTCTAGCTGAGTGCCTGTAGGACCTGCAACTTCAGCAAGAAAGCCAACGTTTTTCTGGTGGATGCTGTCCTCCTTTGGATCTGATTGTGTTGAACTGGACTTTACAAGGAGGTGACCAAGCTGTTTACGGATAATTCTGTCAAACAGGAAAGCTCCAACTGTTCCAAGTGCTAAAGCTTGGACAATAGCTACCGAGAGTATCTTGCTCAAAGGGAAGGCTACAAAAGAGATTCCAGTGACACCAATAAAGACACCAATTGGTGCTGCTGCTGCAGCTGCTTGTCCTGGATTTGGAGCACTGTAAACAAACTAGACATAGCTAAAATGGTTAGTAGAGATATTCTATTCAAATCTTATCAAGTATTAAGGCTACAAAGATTACATACTATAAAACATATTTAATAGTTAATATCGATCGATGCAGTATAAGGTAACACTCTCACTAAATGCATTGTCATGTCACCAGTTCTAACTAGGAACTTTTTCTCTTGAGGTAAACATAGAACAAAAACAAATTCCAACTCACAATTCTAGTAAATGGGAAATATTAGCAGACAAGAGTATAAGTTTGGCTTATGGATCGGTCTTTTTCAGCAAGAACATACCCTCCGAATGCATTTGTAGACAAGAAATGACGCTGCTGCTCCGATCAGAGGTGAGATGACCCACGACGAAGTCACCCTGGCCAATGAACCCCAAAATACAGCATCGCGTCCGCCATAAATAAGACCAAAGCCAACCATGGATCCTATAATACAGTGAGTGGTTGAGACAGGCAAACCATAATAAGATGCAACCTGAAAATTGACCGATTATGTTAGCATATAGTGATATTTAAACAAAAACACAGAAAAAGCCCCAAACACAGATAGTTTCTTTCAATCTTGTTATGCTGGACAATTTCACCGCAGTAATGGAGCATTAGTCAATAACATGCATGTGTAGGTATAGTTGAGTTTCTTGTATCAGCAACTACATTGGTAGTCTTAGTTGATCCTTCAAAGAGATTACAAAACAAGATTAGAACTCCATACATGTGAGAGCTTTACAAACAAGGCCTGGGGAAAATAGTTAAAGATATGGATACAGAGACAGTTGTTTTGACAATAAATTTAGTATTTCAGCTCTTCATTTTATTGTAATGACACAATCAAAAACAATCTCGTCAATCCTATGACATTAGGCTCCGCAACTATATTACAGAATTAATAGCTTGCTGGATTAGTTATGTTGCTGATTGAAACTAGTTATGCTGTCAATTTTTCCAAGCAACAGAACTCTAATAAGCAAGTTTATATCTTACTAAAACTAGAAACACATAGATAACTGAATCGACAATGCACCTGTAGCCAAGTACCAGCAGCAGCCAACGACGAAAGCAAACCAGCCAAAAGCAAAGTATCCTTTCCTTGAAAAACATTAGCAACAAGAATCCCCTTCTGCATTGTACTAGTTACATGTTTTCCCATCAAAAGGGCCCCCGAAAACTCCAGAACTGCTGCGGTTAACACTGCTTGTCGCAGAGTCAAAGCTCCTGAACCCACAGAAGTCCCCATGGCATTAGCCACATCATTAGCTCCAATATTCCAAGCCATGTAAAATCCGAATAACAAAGTTCCATAAGATAAAAGTTTAGTCTTCAAAGTCATCCCTTGACCTAAAGAGTTCATAAAATATGGAAAACATAGAGCCGCCATTGCTATGCATATCGAAATAGCAGTAGCTGTACTAGAAGATATGTGAAAAGCTTGTGCCATCCCTTGCAAGTCTTCTTGCGGTTTCTCATTTTCTTGATGTTCATTTAAAGCATGGATTTTGCCACTGTTTTCATCACCATCAGCTTCAGCAAAAGATGATAAAGAAGCATCAGGGCGTGTAAGATTATAATTCTCTACTCTTAAAGTAGGAAAGTATAGTTTCGAAGCTAATGATTTTTCCTTCAAAATCGAAGAATCTTGTTTCGGGCACAGAGAAAAGTAGGGCAGTTTGTGCTTGTAGTGATGAATATGAGAATTGTGAATCAAAAAAGCTCTTGGCTTGGTAGTGTAATTTCTAGTGGAAGAAAGGCAGTAAGCAGAAGTCATGACTATAAGCAACAAGATGAACTGATAATTCGAGTTTCGAAATATAGGATTATTCTGATAGATTCTTGGCCATGGATGTCAGAAGAAGAATGTAGGACTGGCTTTTTTCACATTTTATTATTGTTTTTCCATTGTTGTCTGGTAGGAAGGAGAGTTTAGATTTGGATGCATGGTCTGTATTGATGTAAATGAGTGGTGCATGTGTTGTTACTAGGCAACTTCATCCATATACCACAACTTTAAGCTAAACTTCATATATCCAAAAATATCAAAAGAAAATATAAACAATTTATCCATAAAAAATCTATTTTAGACAGGTATGTATATTGCATCTAATCCATTTCTTCAGATTACTACAACTCTATGTTTCCACAAGTCATTAACTATTTTTAATGTACTACTAAATACAATTTATTTATCAGATTTATGACAAAACAGGATTGACAAACACTCTCGTTATTACGAATTTATAAACTATAAGTTAGCTTATTTGTATGTTGCCAAATAGGCCCTTTATATGACATTTTGACAACAAGCATTGTTCATAAATTGTATGTCTTAGACTCAGAACACTTCTATTCAGGGCAGTTCTGGCTTGAAACGAACTTTTGAACTGATTAAACGATTAGTAAGTTGCTTTTTCTTCTTGAAGTACTTCAAGCACAAAATTTTCACTTAAGTAACCCAGCCAAATTTTCCTGCCATGTGATGGTTTAAGCAAAGAAATATTTTCATACAAAATAAATAGAATTATTATTTATGAATTTTTTATTTAATACTAAATTATTGCCTGTGTGAAACACGGTTATTTTTAAATATTTTCATTATTCTAGTATTTTTAATATTCCATGCAATGCACGGTTTACACAATTAAATAAGTCATATTTATAAATAAAAATAATTAAATAAAATTAAAAAAGTAAAACAATTAAATAAAATAAGTACGATAAAAAACAGGTACCAAAACCATAAATAGATTATTTTGTATATCGTAAAACATAGAAAAAGAGAAATAAGAAGCCGCACACATTACGAGGCATTGTTTTGTTAGTTTATGGAGTTGTAAAAAAAATATTCATGCAATTAAACAATTAGAAAAGTGGTATATTTTAATAACTAATTTATAATTATTAAATTAGGTACTGCAATTACAAAATACCCTACACATATTCAGAAAATCCTTTTATTACGTACTCAAAAGTCTCAAACTCTTCGTACAATTGTAAATTTTAACCCTAGTCAAATCCCTGCACTATTCATCTCCGACAAAAAGATGCAGAGCGACGAGGTTGCATGGCAAGTTATCAGACACAACCACTGCAGTTTTATGTCCAAGTATGTTTACGTAGCTTTTTAAATTTTTAATGTCGTTTTTAATTAATTTGATTGTATGTTTTTCGATTAAACATAAAGTTATAATGTGTTTTTTTATGTCCAAGTATTTTTTCTAGCTCTGTTTTGATTGTTTGAGCTGAATTATGCAGAATTGAAACTGGGATATTTTGTCGAAATCCATATAATGTCACTGGGATTTGTAATAGAAGCTCTTGCCCTCTTGCCAATAGTCGATACGCCACGGTTCGTGATCATGATGGTAGGTATTTGAATATATTAGCTTTGTTTCAATCCATGTTTGCATCTTTGAAGGAGTTGTGAAGTTGCAGAATGTGTTTTTCGTGTTTTGATTGAGTTCCTGTTGATGTAGAATGCTTGTGTAATGTAGTCGATATTTTGTTAGTCGCAATGTATTGGAGGGGAAAGTGGACTATAAACTAAAAACCAGTGACTTGTATTGCCTGAGACTATTTGTAGTTGGTTTGTGAAGTTCGTAGGGAAATTGGTTTGGTGTGGAACATGAATGGCTTTAGATAGATAAATATGTGTAGATATCATTAGTCCTTCGGGAGGGGAGTCAAGTGCAAACAACTGATAAGAATTACGATAAAAGGAAGATAGTAACTCTAGAGAGGCATGGGAACTTAAGCTAGCAATGGTGATGGGTGATTATCGTTTTTGTACTTGATAATTCTTGGTTGTGCAGGAGTCTTCTATCTGTACATGAAGACAGCAGAAAGAGCTCATATGCCCAATAGGTTATGGGAGAGAATTAAATTGCCTAAAAATTATGAAAAAGCCCTTGAGACTATTGACAAACATCTGGTATAGTTTCTAGCTTATCGTTTGATTTTATAACTTGTCTTTTTCTTTTTGCTTCGCGAGGAATACAAGTGTGAAGTGTCTGATGGTTACGTTATCCTACAGATGTATTGGCCCAAGTTTCTTGTACACAAAACAAAGCAACGGCTGACTAAATTGACTCAGATGCAGATACGCATGAGGAGGCTTGCATTGAAAACAAGGTCTTGTGATATCTTCTTAACATTTTGTCATGTTGTAGTGGGCAATGTATAAAATAGTAATTATCATGTTTTTTTCTCTCATTATTATCATGTTTATTGCCAAGGCAATGTATTATTCTCCTATCAGTTTCATGATTAAAACTTTTGGCATTGTATATACAGTATTTACAATTTTGTTATGCAGAACAGAACTGGTGTTTTCGAAGAATGTGTAGTAGCATTGAAAAGTCTAGATGGTTATATCTTGAAGTTTCTCTGTTAGGAATCAGGATTTTAGACTTCATTCTGTTTTTAAATATGGGATGTAATACAATATCTCTGTAAAACTGAATCAATCTCCTTTATAACATAAGTATAAAAGATTTGATCTCTCGGGAGGGAGGAAAAGTTAATGCACATTTAGTGTTATTACTATTAAAATGGAGGCATGATCCAATAAACAACGGGGGCTTGACAATTTCAATCTCCAGAACCTGCTAATAAAGTCGTGTGGTTGGAAAGAATGTAATTTTTCGTTATGTGTTTGTTCAGCACTCTCTATATAATCTTTGTTCACGCTTTCCTCCTCCTTATTTGGAAGGGATACAATACAAAGCTTATATATCCCTATTATCTTTAACATACTGTTTGGCTGTCCATTCTCTTTCACAGGGAGAAGATAATGACTTTTCCTAGGAAAGAGAAAAAGAGAGAACCTAGGAGAGAGGATAAGGCTGAGAAGGCGGCAATGCTGGACAAGGTTACGTTCACAGTCGCTCATTGCTTTGCAGAATCTTACAACACACTACTGTTATACCTTATTGAAAGCACCTGTTATTTGTTTTGCAGAGCATTGAAAAAGAATTGCTTAAACGTCTGAAAGAAGGAGTGTATGGGGATATATACGATCCTGTTAAAGAATACAATAAGCTTACCAATGCCATAGAAGTGAAGGATGATATGATTGAACATGAAGAAGAGGATGTTTGTACTTCTGTTTCTCCTTTCATTATTTTTGTTATATATGTTTCCCCATTTTGTGGTGTTTGTATCTAGTTTTCTGGTACCTGTTCAGCCAAAAACTAAACGCTTTCTATTAGCACCTGCATATGTGACTTCGTTCAATAAATGAACAAACTGAATCTAAGTTGCTTCTTATTTTTTTCTATTCTGTAAAAATAGGAGCCCGAGATAGAATTTGTTGAAGGCTATGAAGAACTTGAAGAGGAGGACGATATTGAAGATTATGGTGGACTTGCAATAGAACAGGGTGCTGCAGATGATGATTATGGTCTAAAACTTCCTCATTTGTTTTCGATAATTTTTATTTCTTAATCATGATGTCTTATCTTGTTTTTAAATCAGCTGGTAATGTCACCGATGGATCAGACGAAGATGATGAATTCACAGTTGCAATCAATCGGAAAAGAGAGAGAAAAGACTCAGCATTTGGTCGAGAAAGGCTTAATACAGATGGCTTCAATGTCGAATCAAAGAAGAAATCAAGAATACTTGTGGAGGTAAACATTTTTTACACATCATCTCAGTTTGGACAGACACTGAGTTTGCATTGAGGTCATATTTGTGAATACTGGTTGTGCCATGTTCGATGAGTTTGTTTTCTAACAACTAGATCGTTTCTCTTCAGCTGTCTTTAACAATTCAGTAGTTACTAAATATTATTGTGTAGTCCAACCATGTCTGAGTAGCCAAGTTCTTGAATTGGTATAATGTTGCAGAAAAAGTAATGATTGTTGCTCGTCTTTCGTGTTTCGATAAGAAATGCTTGCTTTTTTCTTAACTGCAACCATTAACCAAGTTTAAATTTATGTTAACCTTTTATTGTGTAGGTTGAGCATGACACTGCAGATGAAAGACCAAAGGCCATCATGTAAGGTCTCATCGGAATCCAGTCAGGTAGACAGACTACTGGCGGAATATGTTTTTGTCGTGAATTCGGATTAAAAGTAGATACAGTATGCGACTACTTGAGTACTTGTTATGGCCAATTCGTTTCTCAGAGAAGCTGTATCTTTATAATATCTTTCCAAGGTTTAAGGTTACTAATATCAAATTGGTCATTGAAATGAATATCATATATCACTTTCATCACTAATCTCAACGGGATATCGTTTTAATCACTAAAGTCATCATAAACATCAAATAGATAACTCTAAATATGTGTTCGGAAAATAAAAATAACTTTTCTCGAGTTCTACACATATTTCTGCAATGCTACTGTAGCCAAATTAAAAGTTATGAATTCTAGTATTTCAGATAATATATTTATATTTTAAAAAGTGGGAAAATAAATTCTTTCGTCCTTAAACTATATGCCGTTTTTGGTTTAAGTCCTTGAACTATACAAAAAAATATTACGGTACCTAAACTTTCAAATTTTCTGATTCTCGTCCTTCCGTCCAAAAATGATGACGTGGCAATTACGTGAAAATCGAAAAATCTTGGAATTGAGTGAAATTTTGATATGTTAATTTACTACTGCTTACAAGAACCCGTGTGGTGAAAATTTTCAATTTCGAGTTCACTAACGTATAGAAATCTGCACTTTAATTTCAAGAACACGAATTTTTTTGACTAAAATCTGCAGATTTTCATATGTTAGTGAACTCGAAATCGAAAACTTTCACTGCCGATGTTCTTGTAATTATTCGTAGATTAACATGCCAAAATTTCACTCTATTCCAAGAATTTTTCGATTTTCACGTAATTGCCACGTCATCTTTTTTGGACGGAAGCACGAGAATCAGAAAATTTGAAAGTTTAGGTACCTTAATATTTTTTCATATAGTTTAAGGACCTAAACCCAAAACAGCATATAGTTTAAGGACGAAAGAATTTATTTTCCCTTCAAAAATTCATTTACTATTTATTTTTAATTAAATCAAAATAAATAACTATAAAACTAAAAATAAAAAGTAAATAAATTTTTTAAAATCTAAATATAATATTTTAAATACTAGAGTTCGCAACTTTTCATTTGGTTGCGGTAGCATTAAAGAAATATGTGTAAAACTCGATATAAATTATTTTTACTTTTCAAACACATATTTAGAGGTATCCATTTGATATTTATGATGACTTTAATGATTGAAGTGATACACCGTTGAGATCACTGATAAAAATGATATATGATCTTCACTTCATGACATATTTAACCCCTTCCTTATATATTGTGTGTAAAATATATTTATTGCTAAAATAGAAACTTTAGCTTGAATTTAGTTTTAAAAAATCTATTTATTAGTTAGAAGTAAACTAAAGTATCAAGATTGCTTAAAAAATTAATCACCCACACAGTAAAGAAATTGCATAAGAAAGTATAAAGAAATTAAAATGCTAGGGAGTATTTTTAGTACTCTCAATGAAAGTTAAAAATTTGTAAGACAAAGATTTGGCAAGTTGACCAGAACAGTAAGGCAAAAGCTTTCCCTAACTTCCATGGAGATCCCAACAGTGAAGCTTCACTCTACCTCAGGTCACCTGATCATGCCAGTCATCGGAATGGGTACGACAGTTGATCGTTGGAAATACGATCCAGCTGCAATAAAGGAAGCCTTGGTCGAGGCAGTTAAGGCTGGTTATAGACATTTTGATACTGCAGCTCTGTACATGTCTGAACCATATCTTGGAGAAGCCTTAGCTGAGGCTCTTAAACTTGGTATCGTCTCTCGCAACGAGCTCTTCATTACTACTAAGCTTTGGGCTGCAAGTGCTCATCCTGGTCATGTCATCCCTGCTCTCAAGAAATCTCTCCAGTACTTTCTGTTACCTACTTATCTTATCTTATCTTACATTTTCTTTTATTTATGAAAAGTTAAGAAATTCTATAACGATAATTTAAAGAAACCTACTTAGTTATAGTCTTGATCTTGGATTTCTCATTGTCAAATTTATAAAAACAACCAATACATCCATTTAGTAACACCTTGGTCTTGGATAAGATGGTTTGATCTAGATAATACTCTTCATGTTTCGAGTTTGAACCCACCTAGATAGCAAGTTTACCTATATTCTTGATGTTTCAATTACAACACAAATGCTCAAATATTGATCCATACATTAATCCTAAAAATGGACTTCTCGAATGAGGGGATGTTAGAGATTTGTGATGTAATTAGCAATGTATCCATATTGGTTAAGCCCGGTGTTCAAATTGTCTTAGTTTTGGAAGTTATTGATTTGTGTAGGAATCTGCAATTGGAGTATGTTGACCTATATCTAATTCACTGGCCTATTAGTATTAAGCCAGGGAAATATGTATTTCCAGTAAACAAAGAGGATCTTCTTCCTCTGGACTTCAAATCTGTGTGGGCTGACATGGAAGAATGCCAAAGGCTTGGCCTCACGAAATCCATTGGAGTTTGCAACTTCTCTTGTAAGAAGATTGAGAATTTATTGTCTCATGCAACAATTCCTCCAGCTATTAATCAAGTCAGTGACCACTCTTGCGATTAATTTTCATTTAACAAGCAATATGTGTAAAACTGAATTTATCTTTTAAGGTCGAAATGAGCCCGGTGTGGCAACAGAAGAAGCTGAGGGACTTGTGCTCAGCTAATAACATTACTGTGACAGCTTATTCACCTTTGGGAGCAGCAGGGAATTACTGGGGAACGAATCAAGTCATGAATTGTCAAGTCCTGCACGAGATCGCCAAAGACAGAGGAAAAACAGTTGCTCAGGTCCTGTTCTAATTTTCCTTTAATCTGCATTGTTAAAACATGACATCAAAAACTGAATATTAGGGATAAAATTAACATTTGTAAACAGGTTATTTTACGATGGGTATATGAACAAGGGGTGACTCTATTGGTGAAGAGCTTCAACACTAAAAGAATGAAGGAAAATCTGGAGATATTCAACTGGGCTCTTCTAGAGGATGACTATGAAAAGATCAATGCAATCCAACAGTCCAGAGGAATGCCTAAATACGAATTTATCTCGGAAAATGGACCTTTTAAGTCCGCTGATGAGCTTTGGGATGGGGAGATGTAAACCATTAACAGATATGTAATCCTATAATTCTGCACTGCTTAATTGACCTCAAATGCCTAAATATGGATCACTTAAACCTTTTGCTGTAATGCATGTGTTACTAAATATTTTTTTATTACAATTTACACATGTAAACTGCAAATTTCTTTACAGGTTTCCTCACATATTAGCGTTTATTTGTGAGTAAATCGGAAAAGAAGTCGTAATATACGTGACATCTGAAACACCAAATATTTTTGTTATGCATGTCTGAGCAATAATGTTATGATATTTTAATTTCGTTAGAACCTTTGCAGCATTGAGCTCCTAGCTAAGCCAAATTTGTCAAGTCTATGATGTACGTAATAGCGAGTAGTTCTATTCTCTGGTATAAAGAATCAAAGACATGATAATAATGAACCCATTCTCTATTCATTACCATAAGCGAAAGATATTGAAGATTCTTAATAATTTGTTAATCTGAAAGAGACTCAAGAAGGTAGAGAATAGAGCATATGAAAACAGAGGTTTACGGGTCACTCTTTCCTGTGTGTTTTAGATTTTTGGGCAATGGCTTTATAACTTTCAACTTCTAAGAAGTTGCCTCAGAAAAGTTTCCTGAGGTAACCTCGGGATGATATGAAGAATATGTGTTGTAGCACAAAGATTTGTAACTAAAACTACAATGTAATATCACATATAACTAATTTGTTGCCCAATAGTTCATGAGATCAGATTGTTTCTTTTTTCCGCTAAATCTTTAAAAGAAACATTCATTGCTCAACTGGGTAATTGACAGCAGTGAATTGTCTACTCCTGAAAGTGGTGAACGATCTTAATTTCCTCCGTATTTTTGAACTGTTTGTTTTTTAAAAGTTGGAGAGTTATCAAAAAACCATAAGAAGCAATGTTTGCATTTTCAAAAAAGCGCATAGTAGTTTGTAAAAAAGTGCAGAATAATGGATCTCGCGATTCATTTGAACTGGAGCATACATACATGTAAGTTAATATGGTATATGTGGAAGACAAGGATTTTTACTACCAATGTCCGAAAGGTGAAAAACTTTTCATTTTTTTTAGAAGTTAGACCAGACGCATCAAATTTGGATAGCAGCATATCATTATAGTAAGAACAAACTAAGCAAATGAGACTTATTTTTGTAAATAGGACTTGGGAGTTTTGGATCACATTTGGTGTGCCAACTGCCACCTATTAGTGATGTCAATGTAAACAACATTAATAAATGATGTGTTGTTTTAAATTGTTATTTACTTGATTTGTGTTCAAATGGATATGGTACAATTTATAAATACTTAGGTAAGTGACAAAACATTTGGAGAGTTGACTTGGTAGGCAAAGCAACAGCTTTCATGGAGATCCCAACAGTGACACTACACTCTACCTCAGGTCACCTGAGTATGCCAGTCATCGGAATGGGGACTGCAGTTGATCGACGGAACTATGATCCAACTGCAATAAAGGAGGCCATTGTTGAGGCTATTAAGGCTGGTTACAGACATTTTGATACTGCTGGTTTGTACAAGTCTGAACCATATCTTGGAGAAGCCTTAGCTGAGGCCCTTAAACTCGGTCTCGTCTCTCGCGATGAGCTTTTCGTTACTACTAAGCTCTGGTCTGCTGATGCTCATCCTGGTCTTGTTATCCCTGCTCTCAAGAAATCTCTCCAGTACACTTTCTATTTCTTACTTGTCTTTTCTTTCTGTTTCTTTTATTTATGTAAAGTTTTGAAGTTTTATTGGATTGAAAGAAACCTACTTAGTTATAGTTATGATCTTGGATTGTCCATTGTCAATGATTTAAGAACCAATTACATCCATCTAATAACACCTTAGTATTGGTATACTGGATAAGATAGTGGTCTTGAGCCTTGAGGTCTCGAGTTAGAACCCACAAATGCACAATATTAATCCAGAAATTAATCCTAGAAATGGACTTCTCAAATGAGTGAATGTTAGTGATATATGATGTGATTTGCAATCTATCTATCTAAGTTCATGATTTTGCTTATTATCAAAGATTTAAGAACCATTTACACCCATATAATAACACCCTAGTCTTGTTAAAGTTAATCAGATTTCAGATAATACCCTTGAGGTCTCGAGTACGAACCCACCTAGTTTACCAATGCTCAATATTGATCAATGGGCTCCTTGTGATCCATTTATTAATCCCAAATAATTGGACTTCTGAAGTGAGGGAAAGTTAGAGATATGTAATGTAATTAGCAATGAACCAATCTTCTTGATTAAGCCTTGTTGAGGTAGTCTGATTGAGAAGTATTTGAGTACTGACCATCTTGTTCAAAGTGTCTTAGTTTTGGAAGTTAATGATTTGTGTAGGAATCTGCAACTGGAGTATGTTGACCTATATCTGATTCACTGGCCCATTAGTGTCAAGCCAGGGGAATATGTATTCCCAGTGAACAAAGAGGATCTTCTTCCTATGGACTTCAAGTCTGTGTGGGCTGATATGGAAGAATGTCAAAGGCTTGGCCTCACGAAGTCCATTGGAGTGTGCAACTTCTCTTGTAAGAAGCTTGAGAATTTACTGTCTCAAGCAACAATTCCTCCTGCTATTAATCAAGTTAGTGACAACCCTTGTGATTAATATTCAATTTACAAGCAATATTTGTATCTGAAAACTGATTTCAATTTTAAAGGTCGAAATGAGCCCGGTTTGGCAACAGAAGAATCTGAGGGACTTGTGCTCAGCTCATAACATTACTGTGACAGCTTATTCACCTTTGGGAGCAATAGGTACTCGCTGGGGAACAAATCAAGTTATGAATTGTCAAGTCCTGCACGAGATTGCCAAAGACAGAGGAAAAACAGTTGCTCAGGTCCTGTTTTAGTTTTTATTAAATCTGCAATTTTGAACCTGACATGAAAACAAAATTGTAGGATAAACTTAACATTCATATGTTTATTATATGCTTGTTAACAGGTTATTTTACGATGGGTATACGAACAAGGGGTGACTCTATTGGTGAAGAGCTTCAATACTAAAAGAATGAAGGAAAATCTGGAGATATTTGACTGGACTCTTTCAGAGGATGACTATAAAAAGATCAATGCAATCCAACAGTCCAGAGGAATGCCTAAATACGAATTTATCTCGGAATATGGACCTTTTAAGTCTGCTGATGAGCTTTGGGATGGAGAGATTTAAACCATTAACAGATATGTAATCTTTAATTCTGCACTGCTTGACCTCAAATCATACTCTGTTAAATGTCACATTATCCAATTATATGCATCTTTTAAAGAATTGTTATATAGTCTTCTCCGCTAAATTTTTAGAAGTAGATTATTCTTGAAAAAGTAGAATTTCACCTCAGGTGATAACAATTTTATTTCTAGACCAAGGATACGGGAGAAAGGAAGAAAATTTACAAAATACTGTAATATCACAATATAAACTAATCTTTGCATTTTAGTTTGATTAAACCTATTGGAGTGTGGAGCATGTGTTACTAAATATTTTTGTTAAAATGCGGACTTCTTAAAGGTTCATTTTCTGTACCCGGAATTTTGCATAAACATGTTCATGTTGCCCACCTTTTTGAATAGCACTGGTTGCAGAAAGGACTCACTGTACTAATTTCACAGGTTCTATTCAAAGAGTTTGAGTAAAAATGGGCATTGGTTTATGAGCAAAGCGAAAAAGGAGTTGTAATATACATCACGTTTGAAATGCCATATATTTTTGTTATGCATTCTTAATGTGGTTACCAGAGGTTTATAGGTCACTCTTTCTTCCTCAATGTGGATACTCCTTGCCAGTGTCTATGCGTGTGTTTTAGTTTCTTGGGCAATGGCTTTATAATTTTCAACAACTTTTGAATTTTAATTGGCTTTTCCAGACCCCTAGTTGATTACCATAAAGAAAAATGCTAATTTCCCTCCGTATTTTGAACCATTCGATTTTTAGAAGTTGTAAAATTGTGATTCTTTTGTCGTTTGCAAATATCAAGTTTCACTCTGGGAAGAAAACCAGAAGAACCAATGTTTGCATTTTCAACAGAAGTGCCGAATAGTTTGTAAAAAGTGCAGAAGAATGGTTCTCACGATTCATTTGAACCGGAGCATACATGTAGGTTAATTTGGTACATGTGGAAGATAAGGATAACTACTACCAAATTACTAGAAGGTGAAACTTTTCATTCTTCTGAAAGTACAAATCAATGAAGCAAATGAAACTTATTTTTATTGATAGGACTTGGGAGTTTTGGATCACATATGGTGTGCAACCTATTAGAGATGTCAATGTAATCGAGATTAACAAATGATGAGTTGTGTTAAATTTGTATTTACGTAATTTGTGTTTATATTAATTTTACAATATGTAAATTGTACTGCCCCTGTTACTACTAATTAAAGGTACTTGACAAAATATTTATAGTATAGACTTTGGTTGCAAAGCAACAGCTTTACCTAGTAGCTTTAATGGAGATCCCAACAGAGACACTTCACTCTACCTCAGGTTAACTGAAGTATGCCAGCGGTAGGGGACTGCAGTTGATCCCTGGAACTACGACCCAGCTGCAATTAAGGAAGCCATTCTTGAGGCAGTTAAGGCCAGTTATAGACATTTTGATAGTGCTGGTTTGTACAAGTCTGAACCATATCTCGGAGAAGCCTTAGCTGAGGCCCTTTAACTCCTTGTCATCTCTCGCTACGAGCTTTGTATTACTACTAAGCCCCGGGTTGCAGATGCTCATCCTGGTATTGAGTATTGACCATCTTGTTCAAATTATCTTACTTTTGGAAGTTCATGATTTGTGTAGGAATCTGCAACTGGAGTAAGTTGACCTATATCTGATTCACTGGCCGATTAGTGTCAAGCCAGGGCAATATATATTCCCGGTAAACAAAGAGGATCTTCTTCCTATGGACTTCAAATCCGTGTGGGCTGACATGGAAGAATGTTAAAGGCTTGGCCTCACGAAGTCCATTGGAGTTTGCAACTTCTCTTGTAAGAAGCTTGAGCACTTACTGTCGCATGCAACAATTCCTCCTGCTATTAATCAAGTTAGTAACTCTTGCAATCAATATTTATCTTACAAGCAAATATGTATGAAGTATCTGAAAACTGATTTTATCTCAAAAGGTCGAAATGAGCCCGGTATGGCAACAGAAGAAGCTGAGGGAGTTGTGTGCAGTCATAACATTACTGTGACAGCTTATTCACCTTTGGGAGAAGTAGGGAATTACTGGGGAACGATCAAGTTTTGAATTGTCAAGTCCTGCAAGAGATTGCGAAAGACAGAGGAAAAACAGTTGCTCAGGTCCTGTTTTAGTTTTCCTTGAATCTGCATTTTAGAACCTGACATGAAAACTAAATAGCAGGAATAAACTTAACATTCATAAGCTTAACAAGGGGTGATTGTATATCAAGTCAGTGAACCAACTGCCCCGTGCATCCTAATGGTGCTGCTTTCTTTCTACACAAAGAGCCAGAAAGTTCGTTAGATGTAAGCAAGGCTACTTGGAACGCGTCTGGAGAGAAAGAAACAGTGGGAGAGGGTGGTGCTGGGATTTTCAACACATGGAAGAATTAAGTGGAGACCGGAGACTTTGCTAGGAAATGTACTCTGGCCGAGCAACAACCCAAAAAGCCACTCTTGCTCAAATAATTTAATGAAGTAGAACTGCTTCGTATTTAGACCAAAACTTGTGCATTATATATTCACATGATGTCGTTACATTGTCTGTTTGAAGGTAAACCTATGGAAGTTTTTGGGGGCGCCTATAATACTTGAATGTTTTGCTTGTAATATATTTTACAAGATAGTGAGGCTGAATAAAAATATGTCGTTGATCGCTGAAACTGAGTAATTGAATTGTTAAAGCTATTTTGTAATATATAGTAGAAAGTTTGCAATTGAAGAGTGCATTTTGTGTTCTTTTCATTCGTATGAGAAGTAGATGTATGCTATCTTTCGACTCATTAGTAGTGTTTGAGGTGTCGCTGAACTCGCTTGCACTTTCGCTTGCTTGATCCTCTCTGATGATGGCATCACCATCACTTCGGAAAAGATTTCGACAGTTTTGAAGTCTGCTAACCTCAATGTGGCTTCTTTCTGGCCGAGTTTGTTCGCCAATCTTGCAGAGAAGAGAAGTATTAAGCCACCGATAAATCTATTCGATCAGTAGTACTGATATGTCTGCACTTCCCGAAGCATTAACAGTTACATAAAATATCTGAGTTTGCTGTCCACCAGTCCCCACATCAGGTACGCTATAGCTAAAAGTAGGTTGGCCTGCTACTCTGACCTTCTTCTACCAGTATCACGCAACACAATCCATAGACAAAAGATCCCAGACTAGCTCACAATCGGAATTCTGGCTTTTCTTGGTAGTATTCTCAGGTTGACAAGTTCCTGATGCAGCTATGATAGTCACTGCGGCAGACACAGTTGTGATCTGTTATGTCAAATGAACCTGTCTCTTCTAAAATCTTTGTTAACACTATTGGAGAGTTCTCAGCAATGGCTTCTGGCCTGGTGCCGTCACAAAATTGCAGTGGTATAATTTTTGCATGTCAAGAGCTGTGACAAACTACCATATCTTCAGGACCATCACCATCCAAAGAAGAATTTTCCACATCCAAAGCTTTAGAAGTCACAACAGTTGATGCCAAAATCGTCTGCTGAAAAAATGCTCCAGTTCACTGAAACAAAGGCTGTGATGCTTAAGTCTCTTCGTACAGTTCTCTAAAGCTTGGCAAACTACCTGGATAAGATTGTAAGAGACCAGTCAGTTTGTTGTTCTTTAGATGCCTGCAGTTCACGGAAGGTGACAATTGGTCATCAAACATTCTGATTTTATCTGTGTAAAGTAGTGAATTGTAAGGAACCGAACTTACAATATGTGTAGATTAATGAGGTTACTAATGTCAGAGATTGGACACTGAAAGGAGCTCCCATTTAATCACCTAAACCAGAAATAGCAGTCAGGTTGTGGTTTTAGTCAATAACATAACATAAAAAAGCATAATTCCTGCTGTTCAACTGTACTTGCAACTCGATCAATTTTCCCATGTTAGTAACCTCGGACGGGGGGAAATCGCCTATCACACCTTTCCTGACAGTGCACTGTTCAATTTTGTTAGTAAATCACATTAATGTACATCGGCTTGTCAATAATTTATATGACATGTATGTTACAAAGATGATAATAAAACTTTCAGGCCTTGGATGCTTGTGCCAGACTTAGGTAATCATAGTCCAGACCTTGTATTTAAATGTATCTGAGATAGCATGTCTTGGCAGAAGAGTCAATCTCCATGATTTCTAGCATTGATCATCCATTTTTATGTATTCATGTTTAGGTAATGAAGTTTGAGATTTGTCTGAGACTTGGTCTAGATAAAATGATAAAGTCATGGTAGTAAACCAATATATCGACCTTAAAGTTACATCGAGAAAATTTGGAACTCGCGTTTTTGAAGCATTATAGAGTGGTTGAAGCATTAGTAACAATTTGATTTTAAGACCAAAGATATGGGAGATAGGAAGAAAATTAACAGAAATGCTCTAAAATTAATTTTGCATGTTATGAAATATCACAACAAAACATGATCTTTGCATTATACTGAAGAAGAATTTGAGTTACGTAAACCGTTTGTAGTTGCACTTCATGCCTTGTCAATTTTTGTGGTCATATGAGCATGATTGTACAAAGATGGGTGATACGAGATTTGAAAGTTAATTCGTAAGACCAAGTCCAATGCAATGTCAAATTTGATGTCATTGCTATAATTTGGCATCAAATGCAAAAACTATTTGGATGCAAATATGCATAAATGTAAATTTTTCGTAGTAGTTCTACTCTCTGGTATAAAGAATCAAAAACGTAATAATACTCCGATTCTCTATCCATTACCATAAGCGAAAGATATAAAAGATTCTTGATGATTGGTTTGATCTGAAAGAGACGCAAGAAGATAGAGAATATAAGAAAACAGAGGTTTATGGGTCACTCTTTCCTCCTCAATGCTGTTACCCCTTGCCAACTTCTACAAAATTGTTTTCGGGCAATGGCTACATAATTTTTATCAACTTCTAAATTTCAATTGGCTTAAGCTACTTTTCAGACCCCTTGTCCATTACCAATTTACCATAAAGAAAATAGACAGAAAGGTACTTGCTTTTTCTTCACCATGTCTTTGTGCATTCTTCATATTGTGTTGAACCATTTGATTTTATAAATTTGGAAGTTGTGATTATTTTCTAGTTTGCATGTATAAAGTTTCATGCTCTGAGAATCGGAAAATCGTAAGAACCAGTGTTCTGCATTGTAAAAATCTTACGAAATAGGACATGATCAAAGTGCAGAATATTGGTTCTAGCTCGCTGTTGATATAAACAGGAAGTTATTTGGCACATGTGGAAGTTAAAATCGAAAATACTACCAAATTTCTAAAAGGTGAAAACTTTTTCATTTTTCTTAAAGTTAGGCCAGACGTATCAAATTTGGATTGAAGCGAATGAGACTTATTTTTGTGGATAGGACTTGGGAGTTTTGGATCATTTGGCGTGCCAGCTAATAGAGATGAAAATAGAAACTAGATTAATAGATGATCTGTTGTGTTAAATTGTTATTTACTTGATTTGTGTTTTAATATGTGTATAGCTGGAGAACAGGAGTAAAGAAGGTTGTAAGAGGAACCTGGTTGTGGACAGAATAAGGTGGATGCTTTTTTTATCCTTCTTGAAGCAGATGGAGATGCCTTTTCGTTTCATCAACGGCCCCTCCAGCTTGCCCTGTGTTTTCTTGTCCGAGCCTGGTGGTTCTTCTGCTCAGGTTTCTTTGTTGTTTTTGTTATGTTTACGTTTACGAGTCTTGCTTGCTTGAAGTGATTATTAGCTTATAAATCTCATGATCAATTCTTGCTTTCTCAAATGAATCCTAGATGACATGAATGTTTCTCAAGAAACATAATAAAAATTTTAATGCCGACAGAATGTATTGTAATCTATACATTTTGTACTGTTAGATATCCATAGTTTCTAAGAGATCAAGGTGCAGGTACTTCTTTCTGGTGGGCAAGTAGTATCATGGAAGAATGAACAAGGAGAAGAGCTACTCTTTAAGAGCAGCAAGGTGAGCATTTCCTATGTAGCTTATGTAATTTGTAAGATTATAATACATATTAGTTGACTCTCTAGCTAAACAAACCACTCAGTAAATATTAATGCTGCCTTTCCTGCTCACAGGCAACGGGAAAATCTCCTAGAACATCATTTAAGGGAGGGATTTCTGTCTGCTTTCCACAGGTCGGATTGCCTAAACTCGGTAAAAGACTTATCTTTTACTTTCTTAGATAGGCTTTAGATCTTTGTGTCACTACTTGTTGCAGTTTGGGAATTCAGGATCATTAGGGCATCAAGGATCTTCAAGTAGCAAATTATGGTCATTGAATAACTGCCCATTGCATCTGGTTCCCACCGGAAGCCCATCATCAGTGGAACTCATTTTAAAGCCGACAGAAAATGATATAAGAATATGGCCACGCAGGTATGCTCAGCAATCTGTTTTGCCAGTCAGGCAACATGGCCATATACAGTGTGCATCAGAGGGTAACATTAGTGTCTGAGCATTTATTGACAGTAAATGGTACTCTGCAGCTTTGAACTACGGATTCATGTTTCTCTTGGTTCAGGCAAGCTGACTATTGTGCCCCAGGTGAAGAATACTGATAGCAAGTCCTTGTCATTCACAATTGCTGTACACAATTACTTGTCAGTCTCTGACATCAGGTAAATCAGGTGGTCGCGGGTGACTCTAATCTACTATTTTTTATCGCTAATTAACTCTAATCTGCTTTTAACGTTAACTTTTTAAATATTTGCAGAGAGCAAAGACTAGTGAAAATTGTCCGATTTAATAATCTTAACTTTCTATGCAATAGGGTTCTTGTCTGAAATTTAATTATTGTACTATACCTGTCAAATATATGATGTGTTCTGAATTACAGTGAAGTACGCGTGGAAGGCTTGGAGACACATGATTACTTAGATAATTTGCTTCACAGGGAGAGGTTTACGGAACAAGCAGATGCCTTAACATTTGATGGAGAGGTTTACTTTCTTTTTAAGGCTATATGGTAGTGTGTGAACTTCATGTGGTTCACGCGCAATCACATGCTACTGATTGTGACCCGTGTCTTTTGTAATTATCAACACTAAGCCATGCTTATGTTTAGGTTGATCGGATTTACCTGGAAACACAAACAAACATTGCCATTATAGACCATGAGAAGAAGAGAACCTTTGTGCTTCGGAAGGATGGCTTACCAGATGCTGGTCTGTTTAATTAATAAAAACTTGCACAACTATACGGTTTAACATCATCTCGCTTTCATTAAAATATAACGAACTAACACAAGTTTTAGTAATGATTATCATGCGGCATGTAGTTGTGTGGAATCCATGGACCAAGAGACTCTCAGATTTTGGAGACAATGACTACACGCAAATGGTGTGCGTGAATTCAGGTTCAATTGAAAAGCCAATCATCCTAAAACCAGCAGAAGAATGGAAAGGGTGTCAAGTGCTCTCTACTGTCTCTTCAAGTTACTGCAGCGGCCAGTTGGATCCTCAAATGCTTCTTCAATGGCTTTAGTCTACTTCATCGTCTATCAGACTATCAATCCAATTTATCGAGGTTTGTTCAAAAATGTAAAACTGCGTATTGTATACATGATGTTCATTGTTATGACCTAGTGGCCACAGGGCTTCCACTGGTGAGTAATTGCAATTCGGCCATTATTGTACACTGTTACAGTTAAATTCTGCAGAACTCTGGTTATATTGATCCTTGCATATGCATGTATGGTCTATTAGTAAAGTTCAGTGCATTAAAAATTCAAACTTAGTAGCCCTTCTTTTTTCTTTACTTTTTCAAGAACTTCAAATTGGTTACCAGAACAAAATCCAACATCAACTGATCATGCGGAAACAAGACATACACATGACTCTGCGACCAACAGCCAACAATGTCGAACACAAGCAAACATTAATACATGTTTTCTTCAAGTTATTTTCAAAAATTTGTTGTAAATGGTAAGAAAACAATTAGCCTACAAAAGTATGAAGATAAAATACCACAGTCGATTTCGGCTTTGTCAGATTTGGTGTTCTTAAAATTTGTTAGAATTCAGTTATTTTTTAGAAAATCACAAATCTTTGCACAATGAAATTTCCTCTAGACACCTGTTCCTGCCTCGACAGATTTTCAGAAGATTATGGAAAAGTTGGGTAAAAATTGACAACCACAAGAATGGGCATGATAGCAAATTGGGACCCCCTCTCCTCTTCTGTCACAAGAAAGAAGATACATTGCCATGTTTTTCCCATGATTCAATAAAAGCATCAATGGAAAAGAAGAGTTATAAAGATAAGGATGCGTACAATAGCGGACCTTTTCAAACTCATTGATGCGGGAAACTTGTGCACGATATAATCTTTTCGGACTTGTTTATGCAAAAGACTTGTACACTGAATACGACCTATAACAAATAAAAAACTGAAAGGAAAGGAAATAACAGTACTAAAAATAATGGAACCATTGTTAGTATTGGATATAGAGTGGTTGAAGCATTATATAAAGTGATGAATGCTGGTGGGATGTTGATTGGGATGATTATCATATCCGTGACACAACAAGGTTAAAAATAAAAATATACATGAAAATTTTAATAACTGTTTTTTATATTATTGTTTGTTGATTAAGTATCCATCCATCACCTTTCATATCCTTTAGTCTATCAATCTTTATCCAAACCTAATTTTTTTAAGTTATCATGCTTGAAAATAATTAGATCTTACTGTTTAGGAGGTTATTTATTATTCACTTTTATTTGTTAGTTGAATAATACAACTTTTGTAAATAACTAGCATGCTCAATGTTTATTTAAAGAAGAATCAAACTTTCTTTGCCAATCTATTTGATAGATAACATCTGCTAGCCATCCACACTCCTGTCCCAAGCTCAAGGTAACATCTCTTCTAACTCATATGGTTTTGATCTCATTTGATAAAATCTACTTTAATGTAGGACTAATTTGGTTGTAAAAGGTTTGTTGCATATGTGTGATTGAATGTATGTTTCTGGCTGATGAAAATTCGAGGTTTCGAAAATTTTGTCTGCAGGAATTTTTCGAAGATAAGATGGAAAATGATGAAGAGAGTAGAGGTGTAAGCAAGAAGGTTGAGAATCCATATCCATATCCATTATCAGTATCAGTAACATCACCAACAGGATCATCAGGTGGGTTGACAAGGCAAGGGAGTATTACAAAGAACAACAACAGTGCTTGTCTCTGTTCTCCAACCACACATGCAGGGTCCTTCCGATGTCGTCTGCATCGGATTCCGAGCCTCCAAAGAACCAAGAGCATGGATCAGGATGCACATCAGCAGCATCACCACTCCAAGCCTGATCCTGCAAGTACTACACAGGGCTCTGCAACTATAAGCCACTAAACCAAGCCCTAAAGTTTTAGTAGATATCAAGAGTATTTCTGTTTACATATATAGAGTTAAAGATCTACTATATATTATCTTGTCAAAATAATTGAGCAGTTTGTTCAATTAATTGTTCTATATATATATATGAGAATGCTGCTACTTACTGCATGCATTTGTTGTTCTTTTGACAAATCTTATAGCTCTTGTTTTTATTTCATTTGGTACCTAAAGTTATTTCAGATGAAACTTTTTTACTTCTGTTATCTTTCATATTTGTTCAAAAATCATTTATCGATGTTCAGAAGATATGAAAACACCCCCACCATTCGAAATTAGCCAACTGTCTTCGTACAGATTAAAATTCTAAAGACCGCAATCAGACCAACACCATATACTAACTTGGGTGATAGTACAGCCACCAAGAATGTTCTTGTTTTCTGCAGACACCATCAAAAATCATTTATCGATGTTCAGAACATATGAAAACCCCCTGACCATTCGGAATTAGCCAACTGTCTTCGTACTGATTAAAATTCTAAAGACCGCAATCAGACCAACACTATATGCTAACTTGGATGATGGTACAGCCACCAAGAATGTTCTTGTTTTCTGCAGACCCTAGTGCTTCATTAATATTGATTTAAACAACAGGATTTGAATTAAAGTATAATTAAGTAGATCTGCAAAATCTTATAATCAACAGTTTCTTGCACAAAGGCAGTTAAAAAATTCATGAGCTTAAACCATTAGACTAAGACAGGTGCACTAATATAATGACAAACAACATCAGGCTTAATCCTTCCAGATTATACAATAAAAAAGCACCTTTGAGATTTATCTCATCTTATCTTCTATTGCTATTCGATTATTGACACGGATTACACCAATAATGCACAGTAAATTCACCGTTTTCTCTAACCATTAAAAGAACAAAGAGAAGGGAGAAGAAGACGCTGGACAGGATAAGACGATAAGTTAACCTACAAGTGATCCACCACCTCATCAGCTAGAAATGAAATACAAATCATCTTTTTTCGCTTCCTTGCCTGCTGATGGACCACAGCTTACTGAACATTCTTCTAGGCCGATTTTGATGTGAACGGTTTGCCTTGTCTTGAGATGATTTTCCAAATCCATTCACGTAGGTTTCATCCAAGTCATCATCTTCGGCCAGCCTCATTCTTAGAGTTGAAATATTAGAATTTGGCGTTTTAAGGCCTGAAGCGCTCCACTGGTCATCTGTTTGCAAAGTTTTTCTACTGAGTGATGACTCAAGAGCCCTCATTGGATTGTCATGTGCAGCTAAAAGTGCCTTAATATTGCTAGGAAGATTGGTCACTTGACCTGTAGCTACAGAGGCTCGAGCTTGCTCAAAGAAAAGGACTTGAATCACTACGCGAAGTGGGAGCATTTCATTTTGTGCTGCATGTGTGCAGGCTTCTGTAGACAACTTTTTGCAGTCAAGAACTCGGCATAGACACTTCCTTTCACTCTTATTAAGCTCCGGATGTCCCTGAACGTTTAAGCATGATAAATCAGGAGTCAGGACATTATTCCAGGATTCATAATTCATAAAAACTGTCTATTACAATAGAGCTCATCCGCTAATAAGACAAGGAGCAATACCAATACTTTCTCGGAGTGCAAAAGTAATTGTCTTGTAGACAAAAGTCGTTATCATATTGACATCTATCAAATTCTAGGTACAAATCAGCTTCCTTAGTGTAAGTGCTGAATTTAGGGTAGATATCTTCAACAATCCTAACAATAAGTGCAACCCATCATATGGAATAACATGATAACAACCTAACACAGTGCTATTTGATGGATACGAAACTTAAACTGTACTTCTAGCTAACCCTTCAGATAGGTCTAATATAGAGATACTTGAACCTAATCCTAAATATCATGATTCATATGCCAACGGAGTTGAGGCCGGGCTAATATGTCAAGGATGCCTTTGCTGATAAGTAACTGCTTACTTAAAGTGAGTTAAAAAGTAACTTAAGACTGCTTGTTTTTGTCAGAAAGATTTCTCTTCTGAAGCAAAATAGCGTGTTGTTTTCTTAATTCACTCTGTTATAAGATCACTTAACAACATTAAGTGCTGAAGAAACTCTTGAGATGAATATAAGTGTAATACAGTATCCAAAATTGTACCTTGAGATAAATGTCGATGGCTCTGTATAGATCATCATGATTGAGCCTTGCAAACTCAGGAATAGCCTCAGCAATTGCAATGAACTTTTGAAGTGCCAGATTGGCGTCACGAGCAACCACCTGAAGATAGCCATCCATAATTCTTGCAACCCTCAGTCTAGAGCTATGAGAGGCTGAAGATGACCTCCTACTTTCATGAAGCTCAGAAATGTTTTCAGCCGAACGTGACCTCCTATGAGAATTTTCCTTGGATCTTGGAGGACTAGTTGGGGGACTCTGTCCTTGTAACATGTACTGCTCTAATATGGCAATGACTATGTCAACATCATACTGCTCTTTGCTTGTGATCGACATATTAGGGATTAGTAGATCGCCAACTGTTGCTTCCTCTAACTGAATTCCAATTCTTTTAGCCAATTCCATCTTCGAAGAAGAAGATACTCCAAGTATATTGGCTGCCTTCAAAAGTTTGAGCAAGAAGCTGCAAGAAACAGCACTTCTGTCCGCTGGAAGCAAATTAATAATTGATTTCAAGAAAAGCCTAGGCATTGAAGCTACTTCTGCAACTGAATCCAACTCATGGGGGGATCCAACTTGCTTCTCATTGTTATAATAAGCTCTTGATATTTTTGGTAGCCATCGAGAAGCATATATCCGCAATGCATCCCCAACTATATTAGCAGGAATTCTCCCACTTGATTTTATGGCCATCATTGTTCTCCAATAAATTTCAATGCCCAACTCTGCAACATCTTCAGCCCACCAGTCCTTGGATATATTTTTAGACCTGCTCTCTGATCCGTTACAAGACAGGGTGTCATCCTTACCTCTTCTGGAAAAACTGCGTGCTAAATTCACCTTTGAGGGGTTGCAAATAACTTTGGAAACAATAGCTTCAATGCATCTGCTAGTGATACCAAGGTCCTCTGCCCATGCATGGAATGTTTTGGTACTTTGTAAGGTCACGATAGAGTCCTTCCAGCCATGGAGTACACACGAATTGAAAAAAGCTTCAAGCTTATAAATCAAGTTCCCCTTCTCAACATCCTCGGTCATCTGTAAATATTCAGCAGCGCATCTAGCTGATACAATATTGTAGGCACTGATAGTGATTGTCATACCATAGCAGAACTTTGCACACAATTCAAATGCCTCAACTCCACCAGGGAATTCTGGGAGTAGGACTAGTTGTTGTGATGAAGATTCAGGTGATTCATAGCATTGCTGCTGAAGGCGCAAACACTTTGACAGCAGAGGAAACTGTAAAACAAAAGAACTATAATTCTTGAATCATACAAAACTAAGAAATATATAGTTTACCAAACTAAAATCCTTTTGGAACTTCTCAGATGAAACCACACCTTGTGAAGCAAATATCTACTTCCTTCAACTTGCACTATAAGATCAGTAACGATCTCCGAGGAAACCGACCTGCATTAGCAAGAAACAGGCCTCGCTTAACTACAATACAAAATTTACAAATTAACACAATTGTCTCATGTAAATCTTACCTTACACCCTCAGTGGTATGGAAAGTATCCGGGCGAGATCCAAGTTTCATAAACTTCATGCCTAAAACTTCCTTGCTTTTCGATTTTTGACTCCCTTTTTACAATTATCGGGTCATTATACCATGTTAAATGACATGGCCCAAACTTCTGACAATTGAATGCTTCAGCTTTAATACAGTAGTGACCACAAAGGGTTCTTTCCAAGAAAAAGAAATAGATATATGTCAATCTTGACCACTTGTTCAAGCTGCCAATTTCTTCAGTATTTATTTTCGAAATCCTGTAACCTACAGAAATAAGATTCAGGCCCCAACCAATAAGCAAGATAATCCTGAGAAATCTTGATATGGGTCATTTCGAAAACGTAATTTACATAAAAATGGGCAAACTGACAGATACCCAAGATGATCAAACACTGCAAAATCTGGAAATTTAGTCTAGTTTCATACTCCATTTGCCATAGACATGCAGCAATCAAAATCACAGTATCATACAAATCAATCCCATCAAAACTTCACCATATGCATGGCCAATAAAAACTAAACAAGATTTAACTCGAAACCGAATGAAAATTAACATAAAATTAAAAAGATAAAAGCATAGACAAACTAACCTTGAATTCAAAGATTCTGTAACACTCTAAAAAAAACTGCAGATCCTTTTGGCTTGTTATTTCAAGAAAGCTTCTTTTCTAAGCATGTAATGAACTTGTCTTAGCTTTAACTTCCATGCCAATGTCCTTATGATGCGCCCACTTGAACCCTTGTGTCTCATCATTGCCATACCATTACTCCTACCTTACAGAGTATTGTAGTCAACTCGCAACTAATTTTAAATAATTCTGAACATCGTACGCCGCTCTTTAATTTTTTTTAAAAACATGTACAAATATACTATAGTATATACTACAATCAAATCATTTGATCGGAGGGGAATGTTGTGAACCTAAATAAATTTTATATGTAAAAGTATCGATAAATTATTGCGGTATCATGATTTTGTTATAAGAATTTAGAAAAAGTAGTTTGCAGATGGAGGGAAAAGCCGAAAAGGTGTAGAAGGAATAAGGATACATATGGCAACTCTGAGTGGTGTTTCTTTAGCATTTACAAATTTATATTCTCTTATTTGAGGACCTCACCTCATTCAAGTTCATGATGAGATAAGTTTTGATATACAAAATTAGGTTTGTCCTCATCAAGCTGTTAGTAATTGACTTTGGTAAAGTACCCTTGCATGCTGTTTAAACACAAGAAACAGGGCTATTTACGACAGATTATATGAGCATTCGAATGTAGTTTCTTTAAGAAACGTCGCTAAGATTCAAACACTCGACATCTTGTTACACGTGGTTCCAGACACCGGAATCATCAACTTATTGTCAAGGGATGAAGCTAACTAATGTATGGTTCAATCAATAATGTGAAACTATGTAAAACTAAGAACTGCATGACTCTGATATTGCAGTTAGTATCTGTTATATTCAAAAGCATTAAGTTGTCAGTTAAAGACTGGTTGGCTCTTACATTGGATTCTTTCTTATGTGACTGTGAATGTTGTTTAGAGTCTATAAGCAGAAACACAAGCTTAACTGTGATAACAAAGTAGGTAAATATATTGACCAATTATCCCAAACATATCTAACCACTTTGAAATTTTCTTGTTGATTGATGTTGTTTCTTCACACATCAATAATTGTTCAAATGTCAAAGGCTATTGAAGGTTTCTCTTTGCAGTACAGAGATCAACAAGTAGATTAAATTTGATAGTTTATTTAAAGTTTACAATGTCAAATAGGTTAGGATTGTGTCAATGTAATGCTACAGAGTATACCTAAAACGCGACTTACTTTTAAGTACTAGTCCTCGGCTAAAATCGAAAATTTAAATACTGACACATACATTTGTCTTCACTGAAACTTGAACTCTCGACCTTTTGTTATCAATGACAAAATATCTTTAACACGCTATAAAAACGGTTCCACAAATTTCCAGTAAAATCAATAGCAACCACACATCAAGATGCTAAAAAGTACCCCCAAACAAGCATTAAGATGCTCGAAATATTAAAGTTGAAAATTAAATTATTAAAATATAGTTAATCAGACACATTATAGTGCTATAGTGTATAAGACTGGGTCTAAAACAAGGAGCTGTAGAAGGCAACCCAAAGCATGGTCCAGTACAAATTGGGCCTACTTGTGCTACCTATGAGCTAACATTTGGACATGTGGGGTTTTATACTTCAAGTCTCACAAAGAATATCATGAGTTTAACGATTTACTTTGCTTTGAATCTTTCATCCTTCAATCAGTATAAAACTCTTGCAGTTCCTTTAAAAAAAAAATTAAAAATCTTGCATAGTATCCGTATGGTATTTTAATATTGGATACTTCGACATTTTATGTAATTTTATACAAGTACGGAATAATTTATAGAGTTGGATTCAAAGGAAACCCGCACTATCGTACGAATTAAGAAAATCACGAAATTCGACATTTTGTTATGCTTATTTTTTGGCTGGCAGTAGTACAAAGATAGCACGCAAACACTGTATTAACCACAATCGAAACATATGCGAAAGAAGTAACGATTTTTGCAGGTAAAAAAGAAAAAGAGCAATGCATGGATTGTGACTAGATATATGGAAATTTCCTTTTCAGAATCTGAGCCTCTCCAATATTTGTTCTCAATCCACAGTATGCATCTTAATTACTAGCATAAAATTGACCTTTCATCTATGTACCAGCAGAAATGTACACCGAAAAATAAAGATGCAGCAGTACTCGAATTCAAATCCTATACTAATTACAGTGTTTTGGTACAGTGTAAAAAACCGTTTTTCTTGTAGTGACGTATGTAATGGACTGATGTCGTAGATTCGAAATTTGTAGTGATTAATGAGCAAGTTATTTGTATTAGTCTGTGACATGAAACCACAAACTTGAACTTACCAGCAGGCAAGAAAAGGTGTGAATCTGAGCTCGCGCTTGCATGGGAATGAATAGAGCACTAGGCACTAGCTAGCTAGTAGCTAGATTTCATATCCACAATTGCAGCAACAGATGAAACATATCAATCTCATGATGATAATGCTACAGATTATACCTATAAAACAACTTTACTTGTACTAATTAAGTACCCGATCTTGAATAAAGTCGAAAATTTAAATACTCACATACACATTTGTTTTCACTAAAATTTGTAGTTTCAATCTATTTGTCAATTACCGACGAGAGATATTTGCTAACATACTATAAATAAAGATGATCACACGTAAAAGTTTTAGTAAAATGCGAAAAGGTACTACTAAACAAACATTACGGTCGATCCTGAAAAAAAATTACTAACAATAATCGAATGAATGCGAAAGAAGCAACGAATTTAGCAGGAAAAGGGAAAAGCAACGCATCGATGATGACTTGATATGTGGCAATTTCCTTTTCACTGCTTGTTCATTTGTTTTTATTCCGCAGTATAAATAGTCTTACACTCTTACAAACATATAATTGACCTTTCATCTGTGCACCAGCAAAATATACAGTAAAAAGATAATAATGATCAGGGAATCTCAATTGTTATTTCTTGAAAATATCTTAGATAAGCGTTAAACGTGATGAGATAACTCCAGTGATAAGTTAAGTATCTGGGTTTGATTCTCGTTTTTCCCGAAAATTTAATTATTTAGTGTAATGCATGATACGAAACTGTTATAACGGAAACAAAAAAAATTATAATAAACGTAAAGAAAGAACACAGATAGGCAGGCAGAAGAGAAAAATTTTATTGATCTTTAGGATACAGATTACAGCATACTTTTAGGTTATGACCTAGAGAGTTTATATAGTACTCTATAGACGGTTACAAAAAAAACATAGGCGATTACACAAAAACTCAGAAAATAGACCCAAAACAGATAACCCTAGCGTATAACACAAGATACCGTGAAGTTACTCCTGAACCCCATCGGGGACCACGTTGCGTCCACGAACCCCTAAATCAGGGTGCTTCGCCCCTGAATTCCGACTCGATGACCGGGCAGCGAGACCCCCGAAGTCTCAGCGTTTGGGGCATTACTGATTAAAGGCATATTCTAACAAAAACCACAAACTTGAAGTCAGCAAGAGGCAAACCAAGGTGCGAATCTGCCTGTGTGCGTGCGCGCATGCATGAAAATGGATGGAGCACTAGCTAGATTCCAATGCCACTAACAGAAGTTGATGAAACATATCAATCTCATGATACATACTCTTCCTGAATATATTTCTTGTTTTTATGTGAATTGGAAAGAACAATGCAGTATAGTGCTTTTCTGAAAAGAGAGGCAGAGTTTGTATTTGAGTGTGAAGTAAGCAAGAAACGGTCACCATATACGTGAATTTTTCGGTGCTATATTTGTGTTCTCGAATTTTTTTACAAAAATGTTCGAATATACCATGAGATGTTCGAATATTTTCTCCAAACTAAAAGGCAACTCCATGCATGCACTATGCAGTAGATGTATAGTTTAGTTCATACAAGATGATTATAAGAAAACGGGATGTAATAGCTCAAGTGGTAAGATTTTGGATTTAATTTTTCTTTAGTTCGAAATTATCTAAAAATGATTACTATTTATTAGTTTATAAGTTATATTTAAAAAATACAATCTACATTTTAATTTAATCCGAAATAATAATGTTTCTCCCAAGAAATTAGAAAAATCTTCTGAGTTCTAACTCATTAGCCAACGAAGAACACAAGGTCCAGTTGACAAGAGTCTCGATCGTGTTTCGAATAATCAATGGCCCATCACATAAAACAGGCCTTTCGTGGGCCTTTATTTGTAAAAACTTTTTGACTACAATTCTTCGTAAATTTAATTTTATTTTCGTGCAAATATTTATGTTACTGTGGAATTTTTTCTGAAATACGTAAGTGCCGTTTTTAAACAAACAATTACTGTTTTTTTAAGTATTTTGCAAAAGTAACTACTGTTTTGAATATATTTGCATATATATATATTGCAACTGAAATCAATCAAAATTAACCATAATTTTAATTTTAAAATTTAGTAAATAAATTTATTTTTAATTGCATAATAAGTCGTTTAACAACTTGCACTGGTTGAATCAAATGTCACCTTAAATGCAATAAAAAGTAACTTTAATTACTTTCCAGAAAAAATTTAAAAAAAAAAAGTTACATTTAATTCCTTATTGTTGCAAACATATTTTCTATTAATTTTAGAAAATAATTAAATATCAAATAATTCAAAATTAACATTATTTTTGATAAATTTTATATTATTTAAGTGTAGTAGGAAGTCAAGTAAATTGAAGAAAGAAATGAAAAAGGAGCACTACTTTAGCTCGTCAAGGTCGTCACGTTGACATCAAGTCGTTGCCGACCCATGCCTTGGAAATTAAATTGAAGTACCATTATTTAATTTCCTTGCATCTCTATCAAAGTGTAGTTTTACATACTAAAATGTAAAGAAATCGTAAAACAAATAAGTGTTTAATTTTAAGAATTAAGATGTTTTTTCTCCAAGTATTGTTACTTGTAAGTTGATAAGTAATTTTAATTTTTAGATAAAGTTTAAACTGGCGAAAATTCAAATCAAATGTAAACATTCTTATTAGATATTCGTTTTTGGTTTGATGTATGATTAACTAGGTCCGTTACGGAAATTGAAATCTCAATCCATATATTTATATTTGAATAAGTAATTTTATTCTATGAAACGAGAATCTCAATTTTTTACGTGATTTAACCAAGAAAAATGCTAGAGTCCCCAAAAACGTTCCCAAAACTATTCCCGAATGATAAGTCGTCAGTATATTATTAGTTTTTCTTTCGTAAATAAGATGGGTTCATTGTACATGTATATGAATTTCATGAATAAAAACACGTTATGTGTCATTCGGGAATCGATTCGCGTATGTGGTATTGCCCTTTAACCAAACCCTTTTTATTGTTTTTGAATTGTCCTATCAGTTTTATTCCTATCAACTCAATCTCATATTCTCTTTTTTCATTACAGATTTTTATTCAATGTCCATCAAAACAACCCCTTAATGATGCAGTTTCCTGGTTTATTTTTTTTTATCAAATTTAAATTTCGAAATATATGTTGGTCGATATTTTTTCTTTCTTGCTTCCGTGGGATGCTTGAGGGTCATGACAATTGGCTAAAATGTATAGTTGGCCTCTTTATATAAACAAAATTAAATTAGGGGCTCAATAAACCAAGGTTTGACCGACTAGTTTCTTCATTTAAAAAAAATTGTAATGAGAAATTTACTGGTGCTGCGGGCCGGGCTCCCTTTGAATAAAGATTTTTATAGGTTGTAGAAATGGTCAAGGTTGAGAAGGTGACATCCGCTTTTAAATAATCAAGAAAAAAATTTGTGATTTAGTTGACTCTTCGTATCAAGTATAATCGTCGACAGGATGTTTACAAACTACTGTATTTGAGAGAGTTCTTTTTCTGAAGAGAACTCTGACTTAAAAAAGTTGCCAAAATTTAAATAATTATTCAGTATATAATCGTTAGCGGAGTAGAGTTAAGATCACCTTTTTTTGGAGATCCCTGCGATCTAAATTTGATAAAATAAATCATATTTTGTGATAAAAAAATTGCAAAACGTACAGTTTTGCGAATTATATTTTATGAAAACTATTATTTTATTGAAAATAACGTAAATTCTGCAAATTAAACATGAATGTTCTGCAAACCGAACATGTTTTGCTATGTTTTACTTGCAAAACATATATAATTTTAAAGATTTTAAATGAAAATAGTTATTTTCATAAAACATAATTTATAAAATATTATATTTTGCTAAATTCAAATTGCAGAACGTATGTGGTCTCCAAGTCTCCACAAAAAAGGTGGTATCTATAGAACTTTGTGGAGACATGGAGACCACATATGTTCTGCAATCTAAATTTGGCAAAATAGATCATATTTTGTAATAAAAAAATTTGCAAAACGTACTATTTTGCAAAGTATATTTTATGAAAATTACTATTTCATTGAAAATCTTGAAAATCATGTAAGTTCTGCAAGCTAAACATGAATGTTCTACAAACCGAACATGTTTTGCATAACAATATGTTTTGCTATGTTTTACTTGCAAAAGATATATATTTTTAAAGATTTTAAATGAAAATAGTTATTTTCATATAACAAAATTTATAAAATATTATATTTTACTAAATTCAAATTGTAGAACGTATGTGATCTCTAAGTCTCCACAAAAAAGGTGGTCTCCATAGAATTTAACTCATCATTAGCTAATCATCAAAATTAATTATGTAACTTGTAATTACATAATAATAAACTAAACACTAGCATTCCAATTACTTTAAAATCTATAATTTTAATTTAATTAGTAAGAAATTTGAATTTTTATGTAATTATAAAATCAACAAAATAAACGAGATTTTTGTAAATTTAATTGATTGATTATAGTCAAACAAAACCTATGTAACATCTAAAAACCCACAAATTCATAAGCTTCAAATTTTAATCCTTTTTTTCTATTCTTCTTTTATTATTAATAACCTGAAAATTACGGGATATTACATACTACCCTCCTTAAAAAGAATTTGGTCCCCAAATTCACCAAAAATCCTATAACATGACACATCTACCCACTAATATCCTACGAGTCAAACTTAGACTATGATCAACAGAACCGTATCCTAGGAACTAGGAAGTGTACTAGTCTCATACCTAACATACTCTGAAGGACAGCATGCTCTGATACCAACTACTCCATCTGTCTCTCTCATTTTTTTACATACCAAAAATAGTAACATTTTATAATATAAAATCCAATCACATTCACTATTTTCCTCCACTATACCTACTTTATACCCACTTTATACCCACTTTATACATTAAATATTGATTGGTCCCACCACTGTATTCATTTTTCTTACTTTTCCCTATTAATTTACACTTTTTCTTAACCTCTATGTCGTCCCCTCAATGTAAAAAATTGAGGGGGACGGAGGGAGTATAACTCTGATACCAACTGTAACAGCCCGACTTTTCGGACTATTAAATCTAAACCAAAACTGAAATAAAACACATTTTATTAACCAAAAATCTATTACAAAGATAACTATTACAGAAGCGCAGCTAACAATGACAATCCAAAACCAATCTTGTCCAAACCTAAGATCCTCGAACTCAAAAGCACATCCACTTGTTCTAACGGCAAACCTGAAAATTGTAAGGAATGGGCTATACAGCCCAACAAGTAACTAATCGATCCAACTAGTCAGGCAAATAACAAATATACACATATGACAATATAATATTCGATACAATACAATAACATTATACCATAACTTCGATACACATATTCTTATTTTTATTCGATACGACATGACACCACATAACAACAATAACATGAAACTCACAATTCATGTCACGACCACTACAACCCGGTGATAACGGTCCTAAATTTTCAGAAAACTATCACTACAACCCGGTGACGCGGTACTTATTCTTATTCGATATTTTCACAAACCATGACACAAATCAGAGTCCCGAGACTATTGTTTACATATAACACATATCAAATAATACGTATCACTTCAAAATATAATCATTTTGCCCATGTTTATATAATCAAATATATACACACACATACAACACATAATTTTGAAAATACTAGATAAATCAATCGGAAACTTACCTCGACGAATCCTAGATCATGTATCCAATTCTGATCAGTTCTGTATTTAGCCTTTTTGACCCTCTAAAAAATGTTTTATCGAAAAATTTAAACCACGAAAGTTGTAGAGAACGAAAAGACCTTTTCGACAAGATATGGTTCATCACAAACAAACTTATAACGAATCGGGAATTGAATAAAACATCCGTTGAATCTGAACAAAAACTGAAAAACACGATCTGAACATGTTTTATGACTTTATTAAGAACAGTTTAAAGCAGAATCTCGAAAAATATTGTGAAATAGAAGTTGTAGGAAATTGAAAGCGCTTTCTGAAAAGTCAAGAATCAACAAATTCCGACTTAAGATAAATTTACTACCAAGTTTATAAGATAGCTGATTTGTGCATGGAAGAGACCTACGAATTTTGATTAAAAAGATGGAGAAGTAGAATATGATGTTTATATAGCGATACTAAACCCTAATTACAAACATACTATTATCCGTATCCAAATCCTATCCATTTTAGGCCCATTACTCTAATTTAATTTTAAATCCTATTCTCTTTTCAAATTTTAATCCTTTTTTTCTATTCTTCTTTTATTATTAATAACCTGAAAATTACAGGATATTACAATAAGTGATCATTTCAAAAAATATTAAAAATGCAAAAAAATACTATTAATATTTTTGATAATTTCACCAATTCTTTTGTACTAATCATGGAAACTAATAATATAACTAAAATCGCGACATTAAATGGTTAGCGAAATTAGTTAAAAAATACTAGAGTTTAATTCTGTCAAAAATTTCCAGAAAACCTCCCAAATCTCCTTTATTTTGTAACATTTCTAATAAAAATATAAGATTTTGCGTGTATATACATACTAGCCTATACCCGTGCGATGCACAGATGAATTTTAGTATTTTTTGATCTTATTATCTATATTTTACCAACAATTTTACAAAATTTATATTATTTATATTTAAGAAAGTTATATTGACATTTTATTATGAATTTCTGCACTTAATATAATAATATCCTATAACCCATGCGATGCACAAATAAATTTTAATATTTTTTATATTATTATCTATATTTTGATTTATATGATTTTATCAAGTACAAAAATAAATTATAAAATATAATAATATATGTACGATGTTATTATAAGCATTTGTTTGTATTTTGATAATAAAAATTCTTAATATATTGTTGACGGGATTCGAAACTTGAACCCGTGGTAGTATTTTAGATATCAATAAAAAAAATATTCTTTTAACAAAATATAACAATACATGTACGATGTTATTCTAAGCATTTATTTGTATTTTGATAATAAAAGTTCTTAATATGTTGTTGACGGGATTCGAACCTTGAACTTGTGATTGTATTTTAGATATAAAAAAAATATTCTTTTAACATTATAACCAACGATTCTCCTTTATCTATTTTTGAATCTAACAGTTGTCATTTATAGTACCAACTAATCAAAGACCAAACAAATAGAAAGTAACTTGCTTATAGTATAGATAATATAGATACTAGCCTATAACCCGTGCGATACACGGATTGATTAATAGTTGTTACTTATTATTTGTGTTAATGTATAATATTTTTATTAGTTGGATATTAAATGAATTTGTTAAAAAAATTAAGTAAGTCTCTAAAAATATTTTTATTGCAATTTATAATTATAATAATAAGACATGTTAAAAATAATAAATAACCTTTCAAAATAAATAGGACTATTTAAATAAGTTTTTCAAATAATTAGGTCTACTTTTAAAATAATTAGAGTAATGTGTGATAATTAATTATAATATGTTATACTAATTAAAACTAATATATACTTTATTAGTATATTATTTTAATTGATGTATAATAATTATGCTTAAATAAATATCTTTAGAGATGTACTAATTTTTTTTAAATAAATAAGCCAGTAAGTTGGTCCAAGTATATCGATTTATAAAGTATAAGCTTATCACACGACCCAAATAACTAGGTTTAAAAGATGTGTTCTAATTAACATAGTTAATTTTTTTTATACAAATATGTTAACTATTGAATGAACAAATTAAAAAATGACTAACCAACCTACTAATAAAACTTTCTTTTGCAAGTGTTACTTTTAAATATTTTTTTACTTAATTTTTTAATCTTTATTTAATTTTTAAATTTAATATTATAGATAATAATTTTAATATGTTGTCTTGTTTTCTTTTATATTTTGATGAGTAATTTATGCATTCATTTGCTATATTGAATTGTTAAAGAAAATTAAAATGAATATTTATTTGACTCGACATGATTTAATAATTTATAAGACTGTCCTTGTCTAATTTTCTGTGTTTAGTGTCGCATTCGAGTTAACTGTGTTTAGTGTTGCATTCGAGTTAACTGATAATTATCTATATATCGTCTGTGATCATTTCAGAAAATGAGAAATTTTAGTTAAAAAATATATAAAAAAATATACCATTTGACTAATAAAGATAATCGGTCGACAAAAATCCAAGTGAGTATGTGACAAGCTTAAACAGGGTTAGTACTTAGTAGTAGTCCCTCGCTCCCTGCTACACGGCCGTCACCCGTCACATGCCTCGCGGGCCATGCTTAGACTACAAACAAATGAACAATAGCTTCCGATATATATATATATATTTAAATGTAATTCGAAAAAATATTTTGTATCTATACTATAATACTAGCATAAAAGCCCGTGCGAGGCACGGGCCGCTAGCTTAAATTGTGTTTATAAATTATTCTATGCATGATCATTATCGTTTCAAGTATATGATTGATATATATATAAAGTTTTTCTTATTGATGGTATATGTAGCTATTGAGTGCTTACTTAAGTATGTTCAAGTTTTTAATTTAGAAATTAATATGAGTATTACGAATAGCTGTCATGTTAGTTTACAATTTTTTTTGTGGGATAGAATAGATACTGGGTGTTCTAGATGAGTTTTAGAACATTGCAATCCTAAATTTTTTTCCAATTCTTCAAGATGTTACATTCTGGAGAGTAGGTTTTATTACTGATTTTGATCAAAAGCCTTCGTAAATCTTCTAATACTCTACTTATGTCTTGCGCTTTCAGTTCTTAAAACTTTCTTTCTAACTCGTTCATATCTTTTCTTGCAATTTGTTGATTTTAAGCATTCTTTTCCTTTGTTTCGCTTCCTCTATCTTTCAGACTTTCAAAACATCGAATAATTCAGTGCCAAGTAATTAGCCCAAATGCAACAACTTGGGTAATCCACAAACCCACCCCAAGTTCCCAAAATATCATGATTTGTTGGTGCAATTTGTAGTAATAATTTGTGTTATAAACTGAACTAAAGTCCCAACTCTTCTCAATTTTGAGACTCGAGTGGTACAAACTCCCCCACTTAAACTCTTGACGACATCGTTAGATCTGAACGGATAGCTCATAGGTCCAAGATCGTACATCTCTAGCGATTGTGAGATAATACTGTCTAGTTTATGTCCCCACCTCTGGACCTCAGTCCATTATGAAATAATACCACCAGTCTTCGTGTCCCCACCTCCATCAACTTCACGAATCAACCGCCGACCAATTGGCCCAAATGCAATAACGTGGGTAATCCACAAACCCACCACAGGTCTCCAAAAGATCATGATTGTTGGTACACTTAGTAGTTGTACTTTGTCTTATAAACTGTACTAAAGCCCCCACATTTCTCGATGTGAGACTTAGGTGTTACAATATTTTTTAATTTAATAATATTTCAATCTATTGTCAATACTAGTTCTTTATATATATATATATATATATATATATATATATATATATAAGTTCTATGGAGACCACTTTTTTGTGGAGACCTGGAGACCACATACCTTCTACAATCTAAATTTAGCAAGATATAATATTTTATAAATTATGTTCTATGAAAATAACTATTTTCATTTAAAATCTTTAAAATTATATATGTTTTGCAACTAAAACATAGCAAAACATATTGTTCTTCAAAACATGTTCGGTTTGCAGAACATTCATGTTTAGTTTGCAGAACTTACATATTTTCAAGATTTTCAATGAAATAGTGATTTTCATAGAATATACTTTGCAAAACAATACGTTTTGCAAATTTTTTATTACAAAATATGATCTATTTTGCTTGCAGAACATATGTGGTCTCCAGGTCTCCACAAAAAAGGTGGTCTCCATAGAACTTAACCCTATATATATAGCACACAGCAGAATTTACAGGAGACACACTCCCAACCTTTTCATTGCCAATACAACCCAAAAGGAATACAAGAGATTACAAGCCAAAGACTATACAATGTTTGCCTATCTCTCTCAAAACTATTTTCTATGTGCAGAATATTGAACACAAGATACAGATTACATCAAAATATGCCTATCTATATCTATACACGTTTTTCTCCCACTTGCTGAGCAGTTACAAGCAGTTACTCTCAACCAAGTTAGTTACCAGCAGTTCCAAGGACACCTGTCAGCCAACCAGACCATTGCACAAACTGTTGGGAAGTTACTTGCCACATCTAGACACCAACAAATATATATATATATATATATATATATATATAACATATATATATATATATATAACATATATATATATATATATATATATATATATATATATATATATATATACCCCATCAGTTAGCCATGTTTTCATTGCCTCCAGCCCAATGTCACTTGTCCAGCCCAAAACAATATTCCTCTCATAAGCCCAACTAAGGACCCAAGCCTTTGGGCCTCAACCAGAACACCATTGGTCTGCCCAGCCAGCCAATGTCTAACCCCAACTCTAATGCCACAGCAACCCTGCTCAAGCACACTAGTTCACTAGCCAAGCCAACCACTAAGCCAACATCCCACAACTTTGACGCCTGAGCGCCTAGGGTTAAGTTCTATGGAGACCACCTTTTTTTGTGGAGACCTGGAGACCACATATGTTCTGCAATCTAAATTTGGCAAAATAGATCATATTTTGTAATCAAAAATTTGCAAAACGTACTGTTTTGCAAAGTATATTCTATGAAAATCACTATTTCATTGAAAATCTTGAAAATCATGTAAGTTCTGCAAACTAAACATGAATGTTCCGCAAACCGGACATGTTTTGCAGAACAATATGTTTTTCTATGTTTTAGTTGCAAAACATATATAATTTTAAAGATTTTAAATGAAAATAGTTATTTTTATATAACATAATTTATAAAATATTAGATTTTGCTAAATTTAGATTGCAGAACGTATGTGGTCTCCAGGTCTCCACAAAAAAGGTGGTCTACATAGAACTTAACTATATATATATAATATAGGGGAAAGATCCAGAGAGAACCTATCTTTTTGAGAGAACCGAGAGAACTAACCAATCACCCTTGATTTACCACACCATCCAACGGCTGATATGTTTTAAAAAATTTCTATTATACTTTTATTAGTATTTTAAGATTCTTTTAAGTGTTTTAATAATTTTATAAGATTATTTTAAGTGTTTTAATAATTATATTAAAATTAGGATTCTCTTATGTATTCTATAAAGTATTTTATAATATATTTCAACATAAATTTATTTATAATAAATTTAATTGATAATTAAGATTCTTTTAAGTGTTTTATTAAGATTCATTAATTATATTATAGTATATCAACGGTCTTAGAAGGGTTCTCTCGGTTCTCTTGATATAATGGTTCTCTCTGGAACCTTACTATATATATATATATATATATATATATATATATATAATTTTCAAATACAATAATTATTTTTATTTTACTACTAAAATTTTAAAACATAATTATGTTTAAATGACCTGGGTATGACTAACTGATAATAATATTAACATTCATGAAATATTATTTGCTATTATAACTTCAATTCTCATATTTTGTTGCATGAAACCGTGCAAGACACGGTCATTTTGTAATGATTAAAATAAAATTTTATTCTTTGCTGTTTAAATATTATATTTAGTTATATTTGTACATATTTTGTTCGTCTCGTTATAATATACTTACTTTAATTTATATATATAATTTGATTGATTGGGACCTATGATTTTAAATAACCCGGGGTGTATAATGTGATCGATCTGATCATAATATTTTTGTATGCTATATAATATCCTGTTTTCTAAAATTTGTTAACTGGACTATATATTTTTATCTATTTATTTTTTACACAAATTAGTATCACCAAGTATTTTTCCAACCCAAATTTATGTGTTTATATTGTCTAACCTTATTCAACATGATCATATAATTCGTTTAATTTTTTTTGTTGTACTATGTATTTATTTTTATTATCTCATCTTTTAAATTGTTTTAATTCAAAGCAAATAGTTTTCATATGTTATATATATGTATATATTAATCCAATTCCAAATAACTAATTATTTTCTTTCATAAAATGACACTAAAATTCATGTGATAATAATTAAAAATGTCTCATATACACAATGCATCCAATCTAATTATAAATCTACTCACTTTTATTATATCTATCTATTTATATTGTATTATTAAAACCGAAACATTGAAAGTTTTGTAGTCAGTCGGTACGGTACTCGTATTTTGGTATTTACACTTTAGTTCTTTTGTTTTTACAACTTAACCTTAATTTATTAAAAACAATTATTTTGATCAAAATATAATGTAGTCGGTCGGTTAGAATGACACTCATATTTTGATATTTGCACTTTAATCCATTTACTTTTGCAACTTGACCTTGATTTATTAAAAATAACAATTTTAATTAAAAAATATTTTTTAAATACTGTTAAACACAAAATTCTTGAAACACAATTTAATCACGCTCAAACACAAACACATACGTCAATTCAACATCGAGTTCAACAATCACATAAAACTATTTAAATTTAAGTTCAAAGTATAAATATAAAATAAATTATTAAAATACATATAAGATAACAAATTTAAAAGTCATCTTTGCATTGCACCGGCCCTATGCTTGTATGTATACATAAGAAGAATATTCATAAATATCATATATACATTTCATCGATATGTGCTATATAATACTGCTTATTGCTTATTGTAGAGATAGACATTCACCCCTTCCCGCCCAACCTCAATCCATTCTCTGCCCCGTTTCGGGCGGAAAATTGAGAACTTTTCTGGCGATCGGGAAAAAATATGTAAAAATTTCGGGGATCGGGATGGGGTCAGGGATTAGTGTCTCCCTGGCCCTGCCACGCTTCCTGGTCCCTAGTTTCTATATTTAACTAAAATATCGTATATTTTCATGTATATTAAATAAATTATTGTGAATACATATGATTTGTATATATTCTTATAGTTTAAACTTTTAATCCAGTTTTCTAATTCAAAGTTTTCACATGTAGAATACAATTAAATTACAATAATATTTATTTTACCTTTTATTTAAATAAATATTAATTTGAATTATTATTTAAAATATTAAATTAAATTTAAAATATAAATTATATATCATGATTTATCAAACTAATTTTATTATAAAATTTTAAAGAGATTTTATTGAAATTAATAAGTATGATTTAATAATTTAAATATATTGTATAGTACAAGAAAAGAAAAGTTAGACCCTTATATAAGAAAATAGAATATATAATAGTTAAAGTTACACAACCGAAATATTTATTTTAAACTAAAGAAAATATAAAAATACACCACACTTAATATTATTTTTGAAACTTAATATAAAATTTTTATAAGATTGGTAGTATATAGTTTTGTATGATATTTAATAATTAAAAAATAAATATTATAAATATCCTTTGCAAACATACTCTAAAAAAAGAATTTAATAAATAAAATTTAATAAATATTATAAATCACCTTGATTTTTACTTAAAAGTTTAAATAATAATTAATATAGGATTAAGAATGATGTGATGTTTATGTAATGTGATTTTTCACTAAAGACCAAAAGGAGTCATGTAGCTCATTGGTAATAAAAATGATTTTCTTAGGGAAGGTCGGAGGTTCGATTCTGCACAAAAACGTTATTTACTCTTTTTTTTTCTTTAGATAAGAGAGTAGTGACATGTCATGTAATTTCAAAATATAAAAGGGTAAAATTGTAATTTCACAGGGATTTTATTTGCTCTTTTTACCCTCGTGTTCTCCTATTATATATAGAAGAGATTATAAGCAAACTAGATTGGTTGGTAGTTTGTTACTCTAATTAACAACCGTTAGATTTAAAGATAGATAAAATAGAATCATTGGATATAATGTCAAAAAAATATTCATTTATTAATATTTAAAATACTCTCACGGGTTTAAGGTTCCAATCCCGTCAACTGCATATTATTATTAAACATTTATATTATATATTTTTCTAAGTTAGGTTCAGAAATTCAAGGTTCTATTCCCGTCAACAACATATTAATTAGAATTTTTATTATGAAAATAAAAATAAATACTTAGAATAACATCATATGTATATTATTATATTTTATTAGGTCAGTTGATCGATCGGTATTTGGGCCGATTCACGGGCATATCTATAACCAATTTATTAATAATCAATTACTTTTTTCAGCACATAACCTATTTTATATTTTTTTTAAAAACTAAAACAACCAATCTTCTAAAAATAAAACGGGCAACATATTTATAAAATGGTAACATTATTATATATTTATAATCGATTACCTTTTTCAGCTAAAACACATTATGTGTTTTATATTTTCTAATTAAAATAACTTAATGTATCTTCTAAATATAATATATGCAAAATAAATATACAATGATAATATTGTTATATATAATTATTAATAAATAACCAGTTATTCTTTCTGGCTAAAACACATTGCCTTTTTTATATTTTCTAACTTAAAAAACTAATTTTCTAAAAGTAAGGTTTTAGTAATTTCCTCCTTTTGCAAAAATATCACAGGTAATTACTGTTATGCCATATTTTAGCATAGTCCAAATTTCTCCGTTTAATATTTATTAATTCAGATTAATAATTAATTACTTGACACTAAGTAATATCCTCTTCCTGAAACGAGGAAAGAATCAATCTCAATCAACGAATAACGGAAAATATCTTCAAACGATATTCTTCAAATCATGGAAAGAAATGCGGAGATGCCGCAAGATTGTAGGAAAATATGTGAAGACCAGACTATTTATGAGAACGTGAGGTGGATTGATAATCCTTGAACTGTTTATGGGAACGTGAGGTGGCCGGATTGATAATCCTTGAACTATTTATGGGAACATTGGATCTATAAACTTTGACTATTTATGGGTTTGGACTAAATGGACTTATCTAATGACTTGTTTTCCAAGAACTACGTGAGGTTTGATCCTTATATAAATGGGTACGTAGGCACCTTGTATGGTACGACAGTGGTACAGTAACCTCTATTTTCATAATTCGTTATTCCAGCAACCTCCGATTTGGGTTGTTACGAAATTCCTCCAACAACAATTACCTTTTTATATATTTTCTTTTTTTTATTACTAAAACCCCTCCTTTTCCAAAAATATCACGAGCAACCCTTACTTATTTATTTTAAAATCTATTTTAAATTACGGGCAATTACCTTATTTAACTAAAACATGTTACTTTTTCTATTTTTCTTTGCTAAAACGCCTCCTTTTCTAAAAATAGCAAGAGTAAACTTTTACTTATTTATTTTATTATTTTTAATTACAAGCAATTACCTTTTTCAATTAAAATATATTAATTTTTCTATATTTTTTTTACTAAAACCACTCATTTTTCAAAAATATCAAAGACAAACCGTTACTTATTTATTTTAAAATCTATTTCAATATTTTTAATTATTTAAAAAAGTTTAACACGTCTACTTATTTTTTTAACAAATATATTTAATAAAATATTAAAACCTAAATAATAATAATAATAATAATAATATCTATTTATAACCAATTACCTTTTTCACCAAAAATATATTATTTTTTCTAACAAAATTCTCTCTTTTTTCAAAAACATTAAGGGCAATCACCTTTTTCAATTAATGCATGTCACCTTTTGTATTCCTTACTACAATCTCTCATTTTCCAAAAATATTATGAACAAACTTTTAGTTATTTATTTTAAAACCTATGTTCATATTTTTAATTATTTAAAAAAGTTCAAATATTTTAACATGCCTATGTTTCTTAACAAATACAATTAATAAAAGTATTAAAATATAAATAATAAAATAACAACTATAAAAAAAATCTTTGCATCACACGGGTTTTAAGTTATCTATACTATTATATAATAGCCGAAATATTGAAAGTAATGCTTTTTTGGTTTCGTTCATTTGTCCTAATTAAAAATAATAAAATAATATAATTATAGTAAATAATCGATTGTTTTCAAATTAAAACACTTCATCTTTTCATAAAAAGATATTACCTTTTTCGACCAAAATACAATACTTTTTTTATTTTTTCTAACAAAATCCCTCCATTTTGCAAAAATATCACGGGTAATTAACTTTTCAACTAAAACACATTTTTTTTCTTACTAAAAACCTCTCTTTCCCAAAAATATCACGGACAAACCCTTACTTAATGTGTTTAATTATTTAAAATATTTTACGTAGTTTAACATACCTACTTATTTTTTTAACAAATACAATTAATAAAATATTTTTTTAACAAATATAATTAATAAAATATTTAACATAATTAAAATTTCATATAATTCAATCAAAAATCACATGTATTGCATAACTACAAACTCTTTCAGTTATACTTTAATTAGAATTCAAAAACATGATTTTTTTTAAAAATGTTTTTATTTAAATTTATATTATTACAACAAAATATATTCATAATTTGGACGGTTACATGTTTCCTAAGTTAATAAACTTTTATAAAATTTATAAGTCTTTTTTTAAAGATTTGAAGTATTAAAGTAGTATTTTTAATACTTTTTAAAAAATAGCATTTTTCGAAGTACTAAAATCTCAAAAATTTTAAAAATATATTTCAAAATTAATGTTAAAGTCGCCCGTGCTTTACATGGGTTATTGACTAGTATTATTAAAGATGAAATATTAAAAGTTTTGGTCGGTCGGTATTTAGGCCGACTCACGGGTCTATCTATAACCAATTATCTTTATATTATTTAAGATGAAATATTAAAAGTTTTGGTCGGTCGGTCGGTATTTGGGCCGATTCACGAGCCTATCTGTAACCAATTTATTAATAATTAATTACCTTTTTCAGTACATTACCTATTTTATATATTTTTTAAAGGTAATAAAATTTTACAGAATTATTAAGAAGTAACTAATTGTCTTTTTAAAGACATTACCTGTTTTATATTTTTTAACTGAAATAACTCATCTTTAAATTAAAAATGACACGAGCAAAATATAGGGTTTATATTAAACTTATAAATCCATGACATTCAATTTAAATAAGATATCTAATAAAAATTAAAAATAATAGTATATAAAGAGAAACCTAGTAGCACGACACATCTATACTATCTATACTATAATATAATAGGCGAACCATTAAAAGTTTAGTTGATCGGTATAGTAAGTGTTTTTATCTAATTATCTTTATTTATTTATAAAAAATATAATTTAATTATAACAGCGCCTATTTATAATCAATTATCCTTTTCAGCTAAAATCCATTACTTTTTTCTAATAAAATTTCCTTCTTTTGCAAAAATATCACGAGTAATTTTTTTTTTTAACTGAAACATGTTATTTTTTCTATTTTCTTACTAAAACCACTCATTTTCAAAAAATATCACAAACAAACCCTTACTTAATTATTTTAAAAACTATTTTAATGCTTTTAATTATTTAAAAATATTTACATATTTTAACCCACCTACTTATTTATTTAACAAAAATAATTAATAAAATATTAAAATGTAATTTCTATTTTTTGTAATAAAATCCACTTCTTTTACAAAAATATCACGAACAATTACCGTTTTCAACTAAAACATGTTATATTTTCTATTTTTCCTTACTAAAATCACTCATTTTCCAAAAAAAATCACGGGCAAACCCTTACTTATTTATTTAAAACCGAATTTATTACTTTTAATTATATAAAAGAATTTACATATTTTAACATGCCTATTTTTAACAATTGCAATTAATAAAATATTAAACTTAAAAAATAAAATAACAATTATTAAAACAATCTGTGCATCGCACGAGTTTTAAGCTAGTATTACAAAAGTGTAAACACCTGAAAGATGAATTTGATGATTTATTAGTGAAGCTAATTATTTTCTTGTAACCATCCGGATTTTTGTAAAATCAAATCAATCAGATTAAATGAATTTTTAAAATTTTATTTTATACATATTTTATCATGAAATTAAAGTTTGTCTTGACTCGGCTCAGATCGGATTGGATCGATTAGACCATCTCCAATCATCATGAATTCTTAGCTAAAAATTCATATGACATGCCTTAAATAAAAATTATAGAGAATGTGTAAAAAATTTGTCACTCCAATGGTACATTACTGTTGACTAAAAATTTAGATAACCTCATCATATTGGCTATATATGCTGAACTTCTAGGGACCTGTAACAAAATTACACATCAATTGTTACCATATTAAAATAGTATATTGTACTTAAAATAATTTGAAATAATAATAACATGTCATTTTTAAAATATAACCAATCAATATAACTAACTCCATTGGAGTAAGATACCTTACCGATTAAACAAATTTTACATAATCAATATTTAGCCAACCATTTTACAAACATAGTTGGAGATGCTTCTACGACCTAAAACCAACTGTAACATGTTAATTAATGAAATCCGTTTCTACTAATACAAATCAACGCATAATTACCTGCATAATTTTCACTGAGTCAATAAACAAATACGCGCAAATAATTTATCAAACAACTCACCTCGTCAATTCACAATAGACGCGTGTAATAACACCTTTATATATTACTTCAGACAGACGATTCATTCCTCAATAGACACGACATATACACAGGGTTTTATTACTTACAACGTATAGGTTGTCTTTCCAAACTAAAAGACAAGACAAACAAACGGCTTCTTCTTCTTTATATACTTACAAAAATATCTTTACTTACTTACATACATACATACATACACACACTTCTTGCCACCCGTTAACAATCTCTCCTTATTCTATTCTTATTTTCTTGATTTGTTTTATTTTGAGCCATTTTATTGTAGCCCAAGTGGTAAAGTTTTGATCTTTGCTTGTTTTTTGTGTCAAGATTTGGTTTTTGTTGAGATTTTGTGGTGTTTGAGTGGGTTGATTGAATACCCATTAGCCCATTTGGGTGAATTTGTGATCTTTATTGGGAATTTGATTGGGTTGTGGTCAGATTTGTGATAGTTTTCAGAGAGATTAAAAGATGTGGGGTTGTGTGAATAGGTATTATGAGAAAGTTTCTGCAATGGAAGAAGGGGGATCTGGGTATTGTTCTAAGAAGTCTGATGATTTTTGTGGATCTGAGTCTGATGAGGTATAGTCTCTCTCTCTCTCTCTCTCTCTCTCTCTCTCTCTCTCTCTCTCTCTCTCTCTCTCTCTCTCTCTCTCTCTCTCTCTCTCTCTCTCTCTCTCTCTCTCTGTGATATGTATATGTTGTGTGATTAGATGTTTACATTGCTGCGATTTGTTTGTTTTTTGGCTATGTTTTAACTTTTGATTCTGGCTTTTACATGAATATTAACAAGTCATGTTTATGTCCTTGATGGTTCAGGATTTTTTTTTCACTAAACTTGAACATGATTGCAAGCTGCTAAATCATGATCATAAATCTGCAGATAGAGATTGTTATGTATGTTTATATGACTTATTCCTGGATCTCAGTTTGAAAGATTCTTCCTTTTTAAGTTGTTGAATTAGTCAATGGAATCATTGCAGTTAAAGTCATGACAAGTAGATAATGTCTATTGGAAAAGTTAAACTGGGACATTTTAATTTATTCTGTAGTTTTTGAATCTTGTAAGTTACTCTTTATAAAGTAGTGGAGTAAGGGTTAAAGAATTTATTCTATATGTTTTATCCCCTCTTCACTACTGGCCATGTGGTTGTTGATGGTGTTACACACATGTTTCTGGAAAGTCTTTGAAACGTCTGTAATGTGCGATTTTCATGTTATATTTCCTTGTTTGTTTCTCTATATTCTTGGAATAAGCTAAACTGGATTATCAAATTGGTGCTTCCATTTCTGTACTTTTTCTTACGAAATTTATGTTTTTTGTGCTGCAGGAATCTGGCCGTGTTCTGAGCATGTCAAGATTACGTTGTTTTATGAGGGGAATAGATTTGAAAACATACATCTTCTTTTTCATTATGATCCCAACCTGCGTACTTGGTGTATATATGCATGGACAGAAAATATCATATTTCTTGAGGCCGCTATGGGAAGCACCACCTAAGCCATTTCATGAAATTCCTCACTATTACCATGAGAATGTGTCAATGGAGAATTTATGCAAACTTCATGGTTGGGGAATTCGTGAGTTCCCAAGACGAGTGTATGATGCAGTTTTATTCAGTAATGAAGTGGACCTCCTTACAATCCGGTGGAAAGAATTGCATCCTTATGTAACAGAATTTGTTCTGCTGGAGTCAAATTCAACATTTACTGGATTGCCTAAACCACTGGTTTTCGCCAGCAACAGAGATAAATTTAAATTTGTTGAATCACGGTTAACTTATGGAAAAATTCCTGGAAGATATCAGAGAGGTAAAAACCCGTTTGTCGAGGAGGCATATCAACGGCTAGCATTGGATTTTCTTCTTAAGCAAGCTGGTATTCAAGATGATGACTTGTTGATAATGTCAGATGTTGATGAAATACCAAGTAGACATACTATTAATCTATTGAGGTGGTGTGATGACACACCCGAAGTTCTTCATCTACGGTTGAAGAATTACCTATATTCTTTCGAGTTTCTGTTGGACAATAATAGTTGGAGGGCTTCAGTCCACAGATATCAGTCTGGGAAGACAAAATATGCACATTATCGCCAGTCAGATGACATCTTGGCAGATGCTGGGTGGCACTGCAGCTTTTGTTTCCGGAACATAAAAGATTTTGTATTTAAGATGAAAGCATATAGTCATTTTGATAGAGTGAGGTTCACTAAATTCTTGAATCCTAAAAGAGTTCAGAAGGTAATTTGCAAAGGGGCTGACCTATTTGATATGCTTCCTGAGGAATACACTTTCAAAGATATCATAGGAAAAATGGGTCCTATACCACATTCCTATTCTGCTGTTCATCTTCCATCCTATCTTCTGCAGAATGCTGACTTCTATAGATATCTATTGCCCGGGAATTGCATAAGAGAAAGCGGCTGATTTTCAACCTCTTCTGAGAGCTGATCTACTTTTGTAAAAGAAGCTGGCAATGCATCTGGTCTAGTAGTTTTGTCTACTTGTCCAGCAATATTGTTTCATTCTTTTAGAAATGTTTGGAAGTCTAGCTGTCTAGATTACTTCTCGGATTTCTAAGGTGATATTCTGTATATAAGAGTAATGTTGGTCAATACTGAGTTGTACTTGATCATATGGATGTGCAAATTGGGGAGGTTGTGATGGTGAGAACAGCCTAGTTGCTGTTGGGCTCTTTTGTGTGATTGTTCGTCGGTGTAGCCTGAACCTGCCTTTTCTTAGAAGAATGCATATACTCATGATAGTAGTTCTCACTTCATTATATTGGAGATTTTGATTATGAGACTAATCTATTTACAACTGTTTTACCAGAATTACATTTCGTATTACCTGAATATTGATTTTATTTGTCACTGCCATTATTTTTTTTATGAGATTTGCGTATAAATTATACACAAGCACACAATACTGGAATGTGCCCAACATTTCGCGTTTTATGCTGATACACACTTGTTAGATTTGTGTATAAGTTGATGAAAGGATCATCCTAGTTCTCCCCATGTAAGGGGCTAAACTTGTTCAGCGTCTGACTTTTTGATCAGTAACTTAGTTGTGGTGGTATATAGCAGATTTGCAGCTATGGTAACGGTGGCTCAAACTCGGACAATGCCACAACTCAGTGAAATCGAAGTTGAGACCTTGTAAGGTACTTGTGATTCTTGTCATTTTTGCTTTGAAAGTTCTGGAAATTTAGAAAGATTAGTCAAGGATAGAGGCATCAAATCGTCCAATTTCTGGGGTGGAAACTTGTGAAGATAATGCAACCACTTTCTCCCCTAGGAAATGTCAACACTTGCAAAGAAGTTGCAATTACATTTCCCTCCGCATGTTTTTTCTAAAACCAGCACCCACTTATCTCATTCTGTCATTCTCTTGCTGTCAAGCCAGTAAATGACATTTCCTCAAGTCACCATCTCGAATTCTATATGCACATGACACATTCATTTAGTACTCCATCCGTTTTAAAATTGTTGTCCAATTTAACTTTTTATGTAATTACGTGGTCAATACATTTTAAAATACGTGCATAAAAATTGAAGCGGACAATTATTTCGAAAAGGAGGGAGTATTTGTTACCATTTACCAACATGAAACCGCAAGTAACAAAATGGCCCAACCTTAGTTTTTACTCAGAAACTCATATATCCTAGAAACAACCATATGAAATTTCATAATGGCACTGCCTTTTCTGGCATTCTGCACCAAAATTATTCTCTGTCTCACTTACACACAAACAGAGGCAGAAATTGAGCAAATCAAAACTGTCTCATCACCTTAATACTAAAGTTCCATTAAAATACTAGTAAAAGCCCATTTGGGCTACAAAAAAGTTGGACCAAACTCATAAAAGAAACATAAAATAAGTCCAGAGATAAGTAGTCTCCCATGAAAAGCAAAGCTACAGCCTCACAAACTTACAATCTCATCAAAGCACAGATCTACATAGAGGGCAAGTAGTGTGTTGATTTTCAAACCACTTTTCAAGACAACCCTTATGAAACAAATGCTGGCAATAACACAGTTCACTCACTTCTTCATCTTCTTTAAATCTGCATAAACAAACACAACAACATTCTTCCATTTTTACCCTTTTTTCCCACTTCATTTCTCCATATTTGCTTGTAAATACTCTTCTTGATGGTTCAGTATAAGTTTCTTCATCTTCAGTGTCATATGTATCAGCACCAACCACTTGATCAAGAACAGACCTTAACATGTTTTTTAATAAAGCAACTGATAAAACAGTGTTCATTACTAGTAATGGAAGCACACCATCATTTGGTCCATGAAAATTTGAGAGCCCCATCCTCAAGTAACAAGTTCTTCTCTTGTTTTCACACAAAAGCAAAAAAAAAATGGAGTTTTTATGTTTAACCCTATGAAAAAATCTCTCCAATGATGAGAGAGAGAGAGAGAGAGAGATTTTAACAGAGTGTTACAAGAAAACAGAGAGAGAGAGAGAGAGAGAGAGAGATTTTAACAAAGGTTACAAGAAAACAAAGAAAGCAAGAAACTTGATGTAAAAGCTAGCAGTTTGAACACAATGAAGTAAGAGTTGGAGGATGGAGTTAAATAGTATATGTTGGGGTTGGGTTAAAATTTAACCATGGTTGTACCATGATTTAGCTCTTTCTTACACGTGGCAACACGTGTAAGGTTTTGGTATGGGGGTGTAAGTGTAACTAATAAGAGTGTTTGTTTTGAGCCTTTCATTTTTTTTCTCTGCTGTTTCAACTTATTTCATAAATTTTGTAAAATCTGTTCTATAAATTCAGAAAAATGTATCTGTATTACTACAGACTCCATTTAACATTTTTAATCCCCCTACCATTTTTCGTGCGAGGTAAGGAAGTTTTAAATGTTGAAATTATAAATTTTCGACCTCTTGTTATCGAGAATACGATAAATATCGCTAGGGTACAGATTGGTTCTGTTTGTTAAGATGGTGCCGCGTAAACGTCGTGATCCGTTGGTGCTCAACTATGCAAATATATCAGCGCATGCAACTTATCAAGATTTTATTCTCTTTCACAAACGCTTTCCCCACAATTTTCTGTTTGCATTTTGTCATTTTCGTTGGTTGTCGCCAGTTGATCATTCTAAACTTTGACAATGTACCCATTTAATCATAGTCGGCCAATTACACGTACAGTTATATAGGATGTGACGGAACTACATCGGGGCTAATAAAGTTTATATTCTCACGTAAACGATATAATTACATAAAAATATCGAACACTATCAATATTTGGCTACACTAGAGCTATCGTCACAATCAGTTTTTCTAGCTACGAGACTGTATTATGTATAGATGACCCTTATAGATGAGTTCATAAGGCCTCTTCAATATAAGCTTGTCCAGAAAATCTATATATGGTCAACTTCTGTTGATTTAAATGGTTATATTATGTGGAACTAGATGTTTCCAGCGACTCGTAATAATCTTTTTCTGCATTTGCAATCCGATCTTGAAACATTTTCCATTCTGATCTACACCTCTCCCTCACCTGCCACAAGCAACAGATCAGCCATCATCAGTAACATTCGACTTTCAGGCCTCAGCTACGAAACTTATTTGCTTATCAGTCAACAGCGAAAACTGGTATAATTGTTCAAGAATCGGTTGAATGACTAATATCAGTGACAGAAAAAATACCCCTTGCCATGGTTGCTTCCCATTGTTAGCTTCACCCTATAAGAATGAATAGAAGAGACAACATTACCGTCTTAGAAATTATCTATAGTAGAGCACTATAAACAAATAGTTAGGATGAGTCCATACCTGTCCCCCTAGTGATGGAATACCTTGATGTACAATCCACTGGGCGTCTACAACCCCTATTTTCTCATGAGCAGGCTATACAGAGAGAAGCATAATCAAAATCCGAGAGTTTGATTTGTGTGGATGAACACAAGGGAGTAAGGAACAAACCTCAACACATTTTCGAACAGCAAAGTCAAGACCCCATCCATGTACCAAGTCATTCTACAAGGCCATACAAAAGGCGATATAAAATTAAAAGGCAAAAGTACTGTGGATGCAGATTGCAGAATGATATTAAGCACCTATAGCATTCGCCTGAATTAGTAGAATTTGCAATATTCCATACCTGAATCATATGCCATACACAGCGCCATGCTTCTCGAGAAAAAACAGGTGCCATGATTTCCACAAACCTGCAAACAGTAGATCACCAAGTAGTACCATACCATTTTCCTGAGCGAAGCCATATGGACATGCAGATATCTATATACATATGAACAACAAGTACAATTCATACCCCGCGCAGGGAGGTAAATGAGAGTCTGGGCACCAGCCTGGTTTCTCCTGTGTTTCCCTTGTCAAATATAATTGGAAACATGGTAAGGAAAAAGATAAATTGAATACAATTCTATTCTATTTAAATTTGGCATCATTATAGAAAGGCTAACTGGGGCTTATTTGGTGTAGCAGTTCAATCACTCTTACTTGTGAACTTCACGATCGCCTCTTCTCTTTGTCATTTGCCATGTTAACCCTCTGTTGGGTTCCAAACCAGGCTGTGAAATCTCCAATCCATGCTTCTTCACAAGTTTTATATATCTGTAAGCGGTAAACTTTACTGATAAGTACATAGATTCTAAAGTTGCAGTGAGCTAAAACTTATGCAGAAATCACTTACTCTTCGGCTTTGAAATGCTCTACACCAAGGTCTTCATCCCAGATAAATATGTACTCGTAGGCAGCAACAATATCAGGATGAAGGAATCTTTTTGCGAACCACCTTGATTTAATGCATTTTGTTCAGTATACGCATTAGTTACACTGTTCGAATAACTAAGGAAGCCTTGTGCAAAGGAAATTATTATATACAAGAAAGATCCTTACCATTTTGTCTGCTTCAGCACACTTACATGAATAGCCTGCTTTGACCACTCATATGCATCCCAGTCACTTGTTCGATTATCATAATGAAACAGAAGGACAGTAAAATTACCTGAAAACTGTATGAAAGGAAACCAGATTCAGGGGAAGGAAGGGGGGGGGGGGGGGGGGATGGGGGAGACTGAGATAGTAATAGACAAGAGAGGGAAAGACCTTCTTAATAGCAGCATCTATATTGTGCATTTGCTTATAACCAACGGTAAAGGTCACGAGATACTTTGGTGTGACAGTAAGGTCCTGCGAATGGGAAAAATTAAAACTCACACATTTTATGCAAATTATTAGAATTTGTCAAGTACTTCAGGGTTCAAGGGGTTTATCTACTGTATGTTATCCTGACTCGGTTTCTTGTGAGAGTTGGACTTGGGTACAGATATACATCAGATTCTCAATATAAAAAAATTAATATACTCAGATTTATTTGGACACATGTAGGATTTGACTCGGCATATCACCCTCAAAATTATGTGAATACACGTGACACAAAATCAGAAGGAAAATATGAAAACAAGTCCTCCAAAGGTCATATGGCCTAAAATATAAGCTTCCCAGAGGTCTAAGATTCTATTTTGCTTTGGAGGGTGAAGTGTCTGGTTGCAACGGAAAGGATTGGACTCAATCCCACACCCAGGTCGTATCGTATCCGACACAAGTATGACTAGAAAAGTGAAGAACCCTGGATAACAGAGGGTTTCATATGAGAACATACAAATTGCAAACCGACGAATTGGAACAATAAAAATCTTTTCTCTGTGAAGTCTCTATACAAGGCATTTGTGTCCTTCGCTCTATCGGAGTAAATAAATGCTCTGAAACTAACAGTCATTATAAGTTTCAACCTACATCTCTCTTATGATGATAATAACAAAAAAGGATTCACCTCACTGGGTTCACCGTACAATCTACGAGGATACAAGTCTGACTGAGGTACAAGAAAACCAGGGGGTAACCTTTCTGCACCTCGTGGATTTGATGGGACCCATATCTGCAATAGCTCATTAATATAGCAAGAGTGTCAGAACAAAAAACAGCTATACTAAATAAATGTAAACATATTGAAGTTATTATCACGCCATAAGAGAAGCTTATGCTAAATCAGGAAAGCTATAAACTAATATGCATATGTCAGCAACTTTTACATTCTATGCTAGGATCCAACATTCATTCAAAGCATACTTGTGCGGTTCCTTGCTTCTTTGAATCCTTGCACAATCACTATTGGTATAGATAATTTTCCTGGGAGGAGGTAACTTTTTGCTAAGACCATGTCTCTGTTTTGTTTATAAAAAGACTCAATTATAGGTCAAGTACTTATTATTTTGATGATGACACAAAATTGTTCAATTGTCGCTTGAAACTAGTAGTCTTCTACTATTCCAGTATCCCACAATCCCAAGAAGTTTATAAATTTAAGACTCAATAATAAAGTACATGAAAAGAGCAACACTAATAACAGTAATGTTAATGTTCATGTTGAAAAAGGCAAATAATGAACATGTTTTGAATTTTGAGCGAATCCACTGCAATGAAATAAAGATTGGTATCCTCGCCTTTACCCGGTAAGAAGACAGCTATAAATGAGTACAAATAAGGTTATTAAACACTTCAAAAGCAATATAATAACCTGTCAGCAATTTAGGTTATCCTTCGCAAAGGCATCGGATAAAACTACTGTTCAGCCTGAGACATACATATCCATTGAGTCACAAATGGCAAAATTCAGTATAGCACTAGAAAAAGAAAGATGTCTTAATGTGGATGACAGTTGTTATATCAGTCGAACAAACTTAACAAATTTCAGTAGGTACTTCCTCGGCAAAGTACGCTGTACCTTTGAAGTATCATTTATTTGAACTTTAGCTTGGGCAGGAACACTGGGATCCTTGATATGAATATTACCAGAAAAGGTAAGAAGACCCGAGGAAAGACTCAGCTGCCAAATAAAATTTGTAAAAACTACTTTATAGCAGGAGCTAATTTGGCACAAAACAACACTAGAAATCGGTACAATGAGGCCAATCATGAAGAATGGAAGACTAATGAAGAGAAAAAGAGAGCGTAAAATGGAAGGATGCGTACCTTACTTAATGAGAGACTAGGAAATGATTTTCCAATCAAGAAGCCAAATAAAACCCCAATAAAAGTTGTTATGATAAGCCTCATACTCTCATTTGCTTTACTAGTGAAGGCTCTGGCAACAAAAGAATAGAAGATATATTTTATAAATTAAAACAATAAGGTCTTTCAGACAATAACAGTATTGAAAAGTCACAAACCCGCGAGCAATGTGTCGGATTCTATCTATAGTCTTCTGATACTGCATTCCAGCTAGAGAACCTGTAGGATCAGCTTTGCAATTAGTAAATAGTTTCATAAAGTTAACTGTTAGAGACAGAACTCTGCAGGACAAGAAATAATGAACATTGAATGTAAATAATGCAACAAAACCATTAAACTTTAGTTGCAAAAACAGAATTGGAATATCCATAATATAAGGCAATATTTGCACTACAACAACTGTAATCAAACCGGAAACTACCAATTATTACATGTACTAGCAGAGTCTCTAACCTGTAGCAAATTTTGTTATACGACAATCTGGTTAATCAAACAGGAATCGACCATATATTACATGCACTCTCCCTCATCTACACATTAAACAACTGAAATTTTACGGTTATTTCAACACCAACCAAGTGCACATGTGCTTGTTTAAGCCGTAAAATCCTCTGGTAATAATTTCAAAATCAAGATTAGCAACCATTTATGTGCTCACTTACACTCGGTCACACGATACCACTTACATACTAGCTAAGGATCCAAACAAACACATACATCAAACACTGGAAATCAATATTTTAACTTCAATTTCGAACAACTAGACATATGCTTCCTTTTACAGTCAAAACCCTCCATAAATCTCCCTAAAATTATGCTAAGCAACCAACACTCCACTTTGATCCTCCCAACAAAAGTGCAATCTACACTACCCCAACTTCAATTACTAAATTAGGGTACCTTTTCCCAATTTTCCTCATGCATATTAAACTAATATACACCTATATACATGACAAAAATAATGAAAATCTCTTTATGATCCCAAGACTAAAGACAACTGAGATTCCTTTTACCTAAGATAACAAAACATTACTTACAAAACCCATCACATAAAACATAATTAAATAAGTAAACAAATACTCCCTCTGTCCCTCTCATTTCTTTACAGTTTCCTTTTTGGTACGTCCCTCTCATTTCTTTACATACCAAAAATAGTAACATTTTATAATATAAAATCCAATCACATCAACTATTTTCCTCCACTATACCTACTTTATACCCACTTTATACATTAAATATTGATTGATCCCACCACTTTACTCATTTTTCTTACTTTTCCCTATTAATTTACACTTTTTCTTAAGCTCCGTGCCGTCCCCCCAACGTAAAGAACCTAGGGGGACAGAGGGAGTAACACACAAGAGAAAACATTCACACCATCATCAAGTTAGCAAGAAAATATTTCCAAAATCAACTCAACTTTATGCTATTTCCTTAACATTAAACTTTAAATTATACATACAGAAAAAGAAGAAGCACCTGAAATTTGTAAGCAAACCCCAGAAAAAATAAAGATAAGGGGCAGGATCAAAAACGCGGAATCACAAAAAATGTAGTACTTCTATTGGGTCAAATGAACGTGGGTCATAAATGTGTGTCTGAGAGAGAGAGAGAGAGAGAGAGAGAGAGCTGGAGAGAGAGATGGGTGTGGTGCTTTTTGAGAGAGAGAGAGAGAGAGAGAGAGAGAGAGAGAGATGGGGGGTGGTGTTTCTTGAAATTAATGGAAAGATCTTAAAGAGTCAGAAAGTGTTGGTTTTATGGGTGTTAGAAGACAGAGGTTTCAGGTGTTTCAACTGCGTAATACAAGGTTTTAGGACTAATCAGTCAAGTGTTTAGTTCCAAAAGTCAGAGCTAATTCCAAATCTTATCATACGCAACAGTCATGACTAGTGTACCAACATTCAAAACTTAGGCGCCTGTGCTCAAATGTATTTCATTCCGAATTTTGTTCCGTTCAATTCTTTACATTTTTTTAGTCGGAATAGTCTCTTCTTATTTTTATATGCTGAAATTTTAATTCAACTAACAATTTGGTTATTTTTTAAATCTGTCTTTTATATTCTGTTCTTAATAAAATTATTTAACGAAATGGATGAGACGAAATTAATAACCCAAATGAAATATAAAAAATTGCATATATAGGTATAAAAATGAAATATAAGGTTGGTCATTGTATGTAAATCAGGCTTTCATAAATCTAGAAAATTAATTCCAACATATTTACAAAACTGAGCTAAACAAAATTTTACAATTCACCCCATTAAAATAAAAAAGGGAGACAAAAAAAGGATATGTAATGTACAAAGTTGAGTTAATAATCAGAAAATTCAGAACTTTGAATAACAGTAAGAGCAGCTTCTTCTTCATCATCATCAAATGCAAGTGCAAAATATTGGTTCCTTTCTTGTGGTTGAAACAAATAATACATTGTTGTGTAAAATCCCAGTGTTGCAGTCTCTGTTACCATAGGACACCACCATTGATCCTTATAGTCGAGATATACTGTCAAAAATATCCCACTATATCTCGTAAAGTACAGGTACACAACTAGTGCAATGTAAAAATCTCGAAACAATCTCAATTTTTTTAAATTCGTGGCTGCTCTGCCATCCATTTTCGACGTATCTCTCAACGTTCGAATAGACCATGTCACGGGGATCATGATCACGAAACAACAAGCAATGTCGACGAATACAAATATTGTGAACCAAAATCCGAAGTTTTTTGCTGATGGACCTTCTTCGGTTTCCATAATGTATGCGATGTTTACTAGGACTTGTAAAGGAATCCCGAGCATTAGTAGCCTCTTTTCGTTGTCTTGTAAAAATGGTTTCAAGAATGACCAACCAGTCCCAATCAAAACTATGACAGTGAATAATAATAATGCTCGAATTGTTCGAAAAATGAAGAACAATGCTTCCCAACCACGAGGTGTTCCGGTGGTTTTTACGTGGTATTTGTCTTCGGCCTCGAAGATTAGATTCAAGGATTTCATGAGAAGTAAAAGGCTCATTAAAATGTGGATTTTGTGAACAAATGTTCTGTTTTTGTAACATATGACTGCCCAGTAAATAAGAAAAGGGATGTAGATTAGAGAGTAGATGGAAAGTAGAGTTGGTAATTGAGTTTTACCATCTGATAAATAATCTTTTATACCGTTGCTGTCAAGATTATAGATTTCGAAATGTACAATCATTGAGACTGAGGTTTCCAAGGCACAGTTTGCGAACATAAAGACATATTCATCGGGTTTCTCAATGGAGATTGTTTTGAATACAGAGGATTGTGGTGGTGGAGAAAGTTCAGAGAGAGTGGAGAGAATTGTAATGCCAGGATTATCAAGAATGCAGGCGTTGGGGAAGATATGTGTTTCTACGGGTGCAACGAAAAATCCAAAGTGGGAAGAGTTGGTCTGGGGAGTTGTGGAGGTGCCAGGAATGGGGCTGGCTTTGACTGAGACCGAGGAGACGGAGATTGTGACATGGCCTGTGGAGGTGAACCCGAATGATGAAAATTCGATGAGTTCACGTGCATCATCAGTGATTGTTATTGTCCTAATGTCCGCAGCCGCGAAGGGAAGGCGGTGGAAGAATAATAGAAACAGAGCTGTAAGCAAAATATCGAAATGTACATGGTGGTGGATGCTTAATTCTTTCATATTTGGCCGCGGTGGGCGGAGGAGGTGGTGTTCTGAGCCTGAGGATTGATAATGGTTTATATATCTAAGGTTGCATCATGCATGCATGCATGAACAATGAAGATTCAGAAGTTGTTTTAATTTATTAATCATAAGTTTTGGTTGAGGTTTATCTATTTAAGTATATGGAGTTAAGAAAGAAAAAATCTAAAATAGAATCAGGATGTGTGGTTACCTAAATACCCGGAAGACTCCAAAAAAATTGAACGTAATTAAGTGAATTTGTTATCTGTGGTTGCTAGATAATGTATCTGATAATTTGAGTGACCAACATAAAATCAAGAAAAAAGGCTGAACTAAGCAACATAACAATGTAGTTTACAAAATGTTTTATATAGGCTCTGGTTTTTGACAAAGGCTCTGGTTTAAGTGTTATCTGAGACTTGACAAAGGAAGAACAAAATCGACCCGACAAATCATAATGTGTATCAACCATATACGGAGAAAGTTGTCTTTGGTTATGGTTAAGTGTCTACTTGTTATCCGCTAGGTCACATTTCAAACACAGGAAACGGTCTCTTTACGAAGGATAAGGCGTTCATCGAGGCCTTGCCAAACCATGTGGAAGCTTTTTATGCAAGAACATTATAAAAAAAATTAAATCTATAGGAGGGAAATAAATTAGATGTACCATATTTGATAGAACCTGCACATCCAACACTGTCAATCTGTCCGGCAGTGATCATTACGCGGTCCAGAACATAAGGTACAGCTTACTGGTCCTGTATTATGTAACCAAAACGATCTCCTTCCTTGACTGTATATATTCTGCATATAAAGCAAGCAGTATGTAGATTTACCTACGCCTTCTCAAACTACACCAGTTGGTTCAGACTTTCAATCCAGAACTACCCAGCTTTTTCTGGTTGAAGTTTTTTTTTTTTTTCAATTTTGTAGTTTCAACATAAACCTACTTTATATGAATCTCTAAATGACTAATGTTTCAAAGATATACAGAACTCCACCCATAGGTTGTACAATCTAATATTACACGGTTTTAGATGAGCTGGTTACTCAACATGGTATCAGAGCTCTGGTCGGCGGGGGTCACAAGTTCGACTCCCCTGGCTTAACCTAGGCTGCACCACCGACTGGACTTCAAAATTGAGTATAGATTCATGTGTGCATAGCGTTCAATTAAAATCTTCATTATCTGTAATAAGTTATCAAGCACTCCCAAATCTATTATTTTAGAACTGGAGACTTTTCAAAACAAGTACAAAAGTTAGCAACTCACACCATGTGATGTAAATTTAAGAACAAGGCTTCAGCTAACTTCTGCGACAAGCCATTTTCAAAGAATTTGGTGGATCTGAGTACGAACCATCTTCAATCCGATCAAAGATCCATTTGTTAGCTGCTTCTGTGTAATGCACACCATCCCAGTTGATTACCACTGATGGATTTTGACATGATTTTCCTATCAATACTTCTGTACCATTTACCGTAATCTTTCCTCCACACCCTACATTCCTGTTATAGTTGTACTTTCCTCCATGCCCACAGCAAGCTCTTAATGGATGGGCAAACCCTGCACCAAATCAACCGAACGAATCATAATTTATTAATATATATCAACCATTAAAAGATACGATGCACTGGTTAAGTGTCTACTTGCTATTTGCTAGATCATTGTTGGAACACAAGAAACAACCTCTTTATGAAAGATACTGTGAGAGCCTTATGCAGCGGGTACATTTTTTAATAATATGTGTATAAACTGAATATTTTACGTACAAGAACATTAAAAAAATTGTGCCTATAGAAATTAAATGAAGTGAAAGAATACGAGAAGTACCATATTTGCTAGCATGACTGATGAGATCATACTTGACAGTGTAAACATCAACATAAGTTAAAGCAGCGGATGGAAGATCTTTCCGGAGTTGTTCTACAGCTTCCTTCAATTTAGTGTTGTAAAATTGGCAAACTTCATTGATAGGGCCTGCACATCCAACACTGTCAATCTGTCCGGCAGTGATCATTACCCGGGCCAGCACATAAGGTAAACACCCAACCGGCCCTGTATTGTGTATCCAAAATGATCTCCCTCCTTGACTGTATATATTCTGCAAATAATGCAAGCCAATATGTAACATCTCAAATCAAAACATTTCCAGAAAAAAATAATTGCAAGTTACAGTGTCAAACTCTAGAACATACTTTGACAACAAGTTTGAATTGATCTACTGCATCGGGTACAATGGCTTTAACTTCATCGGTGGACATGTTAAGAAATAATCCGGCAGTCAAATCATTTTGTCCAACATCAAACGTGTATAAGGCTTCTGAAAAGGTATCTGCTGCTGGTAAAATTTTCTCGAATATTTCTCCTACATTATCAAACAGTTAAATTAATTATCAAACAGATTATGGAGTAGAAGAATTTTTCATCAGTATTGAAGTTGAACAAAGTAATCGAAGAACTGAAGGTTGATCCACAATTTTTAAGCAGATGTCGAATATAATCATATATGATAAATCAGAATGTACCTTGGGAGCGGAAAGTTTGAGAGCGACGATGAAAATCATTGTACTGATACCACTGGACATTCAAAGAGAAAGGACTGAAACCAGATTGATGTAATGTTGTATTTTGAGGTCTAATCGTTGATCCAGCAGTTGCGAAATTTGCTCCATGGCTGAAATTTGAGCCTACTGAGTCGAGGAATGCACTCAAATATGGTAGCTCAACACCATTTGCTGATCACCATCATTATCAAACAAAAACTATATTTCAATGATTTTTTTCGAGTAAAATAAATAATCGAAAATTTTTGATAGCCCTTCCAAAACGTACTTAAAATTTGAAGTCGCACACACACCTACATACCAATAAAATCGATGATCAGACGGCCATCACAGTAGCGACCTGCAGGTTGATGAAAGAAGGTCTCGCCACTAGGTGAACCAGCCTGGCCAAAAGCTGCTGATAATCCACCGGTGTCCGAATTCGAGTCTCCAAAATTGAATATGGCCGGAAAATGACATTCACTGCTGCTAGCATCTGTGCCATGCAGTAACATTAACACTACAACTAGTGTAATAAACTTTGTAGCACAACACTCTGAGTTCTTCATTTGAAAACTAAAGAACAGAACAAATTTTGAAGAAGATATTATGATATAAGTAGTACTACTAAATATTTAAAGAGATGTCGCTTTTTTACCAACCATGTAACGTTAAATAATTAAATAAATCCGTACCTAGTTTATAACTCACTTTTCTTTTTAGTGAAAAATAATTTCATACATTAAAATTGTTTGAATACATGTTCGAGTTTTGGTAACGGAGAGAAAAGAGGTATACACTAGACTACAATGCTCCGGATTGAGTTGGATAGAGTGTGTAGTTCAAGTTTTGGAAAAGGTGACTGTTTTTTTGTGAATGGAAGTTAGAGGCATGGCTGGAAAAGCAAGATGAATAATAATAGCTGGGGAAGGGAACAAAGGATCACGTGAATGAGATAGCAGCAGTTATCCTCTTTGGTTTTCTTTTATTTTGCATTATTATCTGTAGCACTAGCCACTAGTTATCCTCGCACCGACATAATGTGAAAAGCAACTCCTTCGCACCATTCATGAACTTAGCCTTAGGGCCCGTTTGTTTATGGGTGAATGATGCCAACTGAACAGGATGGTCCCTTTTTTTCTATCACTTGTGTTGTTGTGTTGTTAGGAGAATTTCGTACAACAGTGTGTTGGAGGTTTTATGGAAAGTTGTGGCTGGACTTGTATGATAACTCCTCAGAAATTGAATAGAGAATGAGTTTTTTCTCTTGTACTTGCCGAGTGTCAATTGTGTATCATACAAGGTGCCTACGTACCCCTTTATATAGGGATCAAGCCTCACGTAGTTCTTGGAAAACAAGTCATTGAATAAGCCCATTCAGTCCAAACCCATACAATAGTCAGGTTTTATGTTCCCATAAATAACTCAAGGATTATCAATCCACCTCATGTTCCCATAAATAGTTCCAAGGATCATCAATCCTCCTCAAGTTCCCATAAATAGTCTAAGGATCATCAATCCTCCTCAAGTTCCCATAAATAATCCGGTCTTCACACGTTTTTCTACAATCTCGCGGCATCTCCGCATTTCTTCCCATGATTGTAGGTCTGTCCCGTGTCAACCAAAAAACATTCCATAAACAGGAATTTCCATATTTTGGGCTTCACCCACGATGCGAGCTGGCCAGGCTCGCATCGCACAAGACATATGAAAATTACTCTTTCGTAGTTCAAGTGGTGCGAGCTCACCTATGTTCAATTTATTCTTATTTCTGACAAGTAACACGAGCCCATTACTTCATAATGGTGAGAGCCCATAAGCTTAGGGCGAGGGTTCATAAATAAAGACGCGAGCCCATCAAAGTGAACTCATAGCGAAGCGAGCCCGATTATGATGCGACCCCTTGTCAAGGTGGGAACTCATAACGAAGCGAGCCCACCATACTTAGAAGGATTTTGGGCTCAACATAGCTTAATGATGCGAGCCCTAATTCCAGTCTACACCGATCTCCAAAATATAGTTCATTCTCTAGGCCCAAATCACTTAGGGACCTGTCTAGGGCCCATTACCGAAAATCCAGTATAACAACTACCCCCCAAAATTCCTTAGTAATCTTAGATAAGGAATTTTTCATCTGCTTCAAATAACACGATGCGAACTCGATTTCCGGCTCGCATAACATCCGGCTCGCATAGCATCCAGTTTTGCTCACTACTGTCAGACGCGTGTTCACCCAACCGTTTGACAGCTGTTCATAAAAAGACGTGCCATCCATTGAAATTTGGACACGTGTCTCTTGTATTCTCTCTCCTATCCTCTATAAATACCTCAAAATTTCATTTCATAAGTTCATTTTATCAGAAACAGCAAAGAAACTCTGTCCAATTTGCTAAAGGATCAAACACGGCGAGAATTATCATAACTTCCCGGCGTTCGTCTGCAACTTCATCAAGTTCCTCAAGTTCATCCTCTAATCCTTCCCAAAGTGAGTTTTTAATCTCAAAAACCTTCTTTCATATGTATTTTTTATGTTTCTATAATGCGTAATTGTTCGAACTTATAGAGTTGTGAACTGAGTTCCTTCATCGAAGCGAACTCATACCACGGTTCGAGCTGAACCTGGTACCACACGAAAACGAGGCCTCTGTTTGCATCAAACAGCAGTCCCAATTGTCCACGTGAGGCGAGAACACTTAGGGTTTTTTAATACTTTCTTTCTTCTTATTTTTAGGGGCACACACTAATTTTCACCATCTTTTTCAGATGTCGAGTGCGACCCCATCTCCGTCTGCCGGTTCGCTCAAAAACACCCCGAGCCCAGCTCGTTCTTCAGCCACTCCATCTCCCTTGAATCAGTATCCTCCTGAGCTTAGGGGCTCCAAGGAGTTCCAGCGTGAATTGACATCCATTTCGGGTCGCTTAAGCCAGCCCATCTCTCCCAACTCAGCTATTACCCCAGAAGGAGCGGTCAACATTGCAAGGGTAGAGAGCGCGATGCGAGCTAGCGGTTCGAGCTCGTTGGGACTTCAAATCGATCCCAACTCTACTCCAGAAAATTACAATAGGGAGAAAAATCTATATTCTTGGAGAAACAAGAAAACAGGACCAAGTGTCCCCAGCTCGTTGGATCTTGATGATCTTTTCAATCGTCCATTGCCACCAATGAGCGAAGAGGAGGCTAATGCTCGCATCAATCAATTGCTTCAGGAAAGAAAGGCAAAACTTCGCCTCGGCCAAGATTCTGTTCATGTTCCTATTGAGATTTCAGAGTCGTCCACAGATAACTCTTTAGGGAGTGCTTTTTATGCCAAACATAAGGGCAAAGCTGTGGCTCGCATCGCATCTCCTCAAGATAAATTTGATCAAGATGACGAAGACGAGGACACCAGTTCATACTGGTCCTATGACAGCCCTGCTAGCGAGGAGGTAGCAGCTGTATCAAAAGAGATTGATTTCTGTAACTACACCTACATCCCCGAACCGTCCCCTGTTCCATACGAACCTGTCAAACAACCCGAGCTCGAAGGGGTGGTCTTTCTTAAGAAGCGAATAATTCCTGATGGCGATGAGAGCTCGTCTGCTTTCCACGAGGACGGTAAGATTTTAGCTTGCCGGGACATGTCTACCTCGATGACTGAGGACTCTCTACGCGACCTCGTAGAGCAGTTTAGGCCAGAGGGTCGTATTATCCTGCCCGCATCACATATGAGGTGCTATCATTTTAATCATCCAGAAAATGGAGGACAGGCACCTCGCATGGTTCTGTCAGCTTTCCTGTTGAAGCTGGGCATTTCTGCACCTCTTCATCCTTTTATTCAAGAAATTTTAGAGTACTACGGGCTCGCACCGCTACAAATTAACCCTAACGGGTACAGGTCTGCCATAGCTTTGTACATTCTTTACAAAAAGCAAGGTTATCCAACTCTCACCGCTAGGCAACTAGGATATTTTTTGAATTTAAAACATTCAGCCGAGTTCGGCTACTTCTACCTCTCTGTATGGCCTTACTACAACAAGAAGAAATTAATCTTTGGGGGCCCAAGCAACTCGGGAAAATGGAAAGATCCCTTTTTCTATGTACATGAAGTTCCTCGAGTCCAGACTCATTTCTATTATGATCCTGGTAAGCATTTTATTTCGAACTCGCATCGTTTCCTTTCCACTTCGCATCGATTCATTTTGAGCTCGCATCGATTTTCTTTTTGAGCTCGCATCGTACTCACAGTTTATTTCCATTCATTCAGAACCTCCCGTGAGAACTTCTTTGCAAGGCCAAGAGAAGTTAAATGCTGATAATCTTTTAAGGATTCCCGTCTCAGAACGGAATATCAGAAAATTGATCACCACTGCCAATCTTGTCGAATACGGCTTCCTTAAAGAAGGGACTAGACTAACCCCCAGTAAGAAATCTAAGAAAAAGGGAAAAGGTAAGTTTTACTCGATGCGAGCCTTCAGCTCACATCGCTTTACTTTTTTGCACCTTTATTTAATTGTATACTAACTCTCTTGTCCTCATTATTTTTCAGGAATGACAATTTCTCCTCCCCCCTTTTTGGATGACCCAGAGGTTCAGATTCGCACCGTTCCTTCTAGCAGCCAGGCCGGATCGCATGCGGAGGGCTCCACTAAGGTTAAAACCAAAGAGATCCCTTCTCGATTTAAGACTACCCTTACTGAGCACCTGGCCACTGGGGGGGTCTCTCCGCTCAAAAGGAAAGCAAAGCAAACCAAGGACAATGCTCCTGAAATTGATGCTGCGAAACGGGCTCGCAAGGATCTCCCCCCAAATCCTCAAGGAAACGTTGTGGCCAGTACTCTGGTGAAACTCGGAGCCCCACATGTTTCCGAGAGCGACTTAAGGGCGTGGACCTCGGGCTCGTTTGAAGCCAATAACGATGCCCTCTCCAGGGCCACAGCTGAGGTTTTCATAAGGCAAATCAATAGACACCGGGAGCTTCGCTCTATGGGTCAGGCCTCTGCTCGTCTTGACAAGGATAACAGAATCCTGAAGAGCAAGCTCGACGAAGCGAGGAAGGCCAATGTGGCATTGGTTGAGGAGTCCAAGCAAAGCATCCTCGATGCGACCACAAGCCTTGAGAAGGATTTGCGCGAGTCCAGAGCACTTATGGAAAAGATGAAAGAGGAGCATTCTAACATTCTAACCGAGGCCACTCTCCAAAACAATTCTTTAAAAGCCCAAGTTACTGAGCTTGAGGCTAAGATGGCAGCTCAGGATGCTGAGTTCGAGGCCAAATTATCAGTATTGGAGGCGAGCCGGGCTGAAGAGGTCAGAGACGCAAAGGCCTTAGGATCCAAGAATTTCATGAAGGGCTTCATGGCGAAGGTTCCTGACTTCGATTGGAGTCCTTTGGGTGTGGCCACCGTCAACTATGCTGACAAGCTTCGAAAAGAGATGGAGGAAGAGGCTGCAGAGAGGGCTCGCATCGCAGATGAGGCCCATCTCGAACCGGAAGCTCAACCTATCCAAGAAACCAATGAGGAAACTCCTCAAACTTAAGTTCAATTCAATTACTTTCTTTTGGGGATGCGGGCACCCCGTTTGCCTCGCAGTCTGTAAACATTTGATAATCGTGGTCCCATAACACTTAATCATTTTATCAAGTATTTTTGTGTTTGCTCCTGATTTTGCACATTTTCCTGTTTATCTTTGCTTTTCTTTTCATAATAATTGTTTTGAATGCACACAACTTCCATCGGGTTCACCTCGCATGGGACTATTATGCCTGTTCATGCGAGGTTCCACCTCGCACCGTATTTAGTCCCGCTTCGCACAAAGTTCTATCTCGCACAGGTTCCACCTCGCACTGGTTCCACCTCGCACAGAGTTTCACTTTGCACAAAGTTTGAGTTCAAAAATTTTGTTTTATTTCCCAACTCTCCTGAGCTCGTTTCTAGGGAGGGCTCGCCTCGTACAAGCATTTTTTTCATAATTGATGGGCCGAGGCCCAATCCAATGTTCTTCTGAAAGCATAAATGATACTAAAAAGAAAGTAAAAGTTACTTAATGCAACACAAAGTAAACTTTAACTTTATTTAGATAATTAAACTTCCACCTTCTTAGATAATAACAGACTTAGACTTATTACATCGTATGCCACATGGAGGTGTCTATATGACGCTACCCCCCGAGACTTAGGATAAATATCAATGCATGCTAAGTCTTAAATAGATATAAACTACTGATAATATCTCCTCAGGTAGGGGTGTACACGGTTCGGGTTGGGCGGGTTACGGGATTTTAACAACCCAACCCAATTAAATCGGGTTTGCAAATTTTCAACCCAACTCACAAAAAATAAATTCGTAATCCAACCCATTTAATATATTTCGGTTTGGATCGGTTCGGGTCGGAGTGGTCGGGTTAATAAATATATAAAATATATTTTTATCGAGCAGTAAGTACTAAATTAATAAACCGAAATTGAAAGTCAGCAAAATATTAAATATCCATCTCAAATAAATCTCAAATCTTTAAGTTAAAACACACCAAAAGACTGATAAAGTACTAAACATAGTCTTTCAGTTTAAACGTCAAATTTCTGTTATTAGCATAGTCAGTGTGCTAAATTTGCAATACAACCGCGAATGGACAAAGAAAGTAAGAACATTTGTCTCAAGTGATCTCAACACACAGTTTTGTAGAATATTGATGTACACATTTCTGCTGCTATGTCCTTGATAACGAACAACTTAATGTAAAACGAATGCTTCTTAATGTAAACTGGCCTTAAAGTACTAATACAATATTAACAAGCATAGATAATATCATGTATGGATAACCCTAGGCAATGCAAGCAATGAAGTTTTCTTCGAGGACCTCACATGGTCTGTGGTCTAGAACACAAGAGTTCAAAGAATGTGTTTCAATAACTAAAAGTGTACACTCCAAAACTGTTAACTATTTTAACTAAATGTGTTTCATATATTTTAATTAAATCTATTATTTTTAATCGGGTTGGGTTGGTTCGGCTTAAAAAAATTGAAACCCATACCCAACCCATTTAAATCGGGTTTATATCTTTTCAAACCAAATATGTTTCGGTTTAAAAATATTCGGTTTGGATCGGGCGAAATGAGGTCGGTTTGGATCGGGTTGGTCGGTTTTACCAACCCGTGTACACCCCTATCCTCAGGCGTTCAGCATTCCAGGCCCTTGGTATGAGCTTTCCCCGTATGTCGTTGAGATGATAAGTTCCCTCCCATAGAACTGATTTGATCTTATATGGGTCTTCCCAATTTGCACCGAACACTCCATGATTAACCACCTTGGTGTTAGGCATGACTCGACGGAGAACCAAGTCCCCTACCCGGAAAGGTCGGGCTCTCACCTTGTGGTTATAATGCCTGACAGTTCTCTGGTGATACGCTAGCAGCCTTGCTTGGGAATCAACCCGTGTTTCTTGCTGGATGTTTCCTTCTGTTGTAATGGTGACCTCTCGGGAGACTGCAGTAGGCAAGTTTATCAGAATTGAGGTCTCTTTCTTTACCCATTTTCCTTTGTTCAATCTGGTGGCTATCTGTTCCGGGCTCTCTTCATCATCGCTGGCCTCCTCCACTATGCCTTCCTGCAGTGTCATTATGGGTTGAGAGGGTTCCATCATTAAGGCCCCGGGCCGAGGCTCCACTTCAATTCCCAAATTTTCAAAGTAGTTTTCCGGGAGCTCCTCTATAGATATCATATTACACACATCTGACATGAGAGTGTCCACACGCTTCCTTTTCTTCTCCTCACCGTCTTCCACGGGCTCTTGTTCCCTAAGGCCTGCCACTTCTCGTCGAACATCTAACTTCTCTGCCCCTTTCACGGCTTGGTTGTAGCATACTCTTGAGTCATATTGGCATCCCTTCACTTGTCCGATGCCTGTAGGAGTTGGAAACTTCATGGTTAAGTGGTAGACAGAGGTAACTACCCTCATCTCCTTAAGGAGCGGTCTCCCAATGATGGCGTTATAAGCACACGGCTGGTCCACCACAGTAAAAGTGACAATTTGTGTGGCCACGTGGGGGTTATCTCCCAAACTGACCGGTAGCTGGATTGTTCCCCGAATTCCTACTGAAGCCCCGGTGAACCCGTAGAGCTGGTTTCCGCTTGAGGCCAACTCTCTGTCCAGGAATCCAAGTTTTTTGTAAGTGTCGTAGGTTAAGACATTTACAGCGCTCCCATTGTCCACCAGTACCCGATACACATTGGTAGACCCGATTTTCATCCTCACAACAAGAGCATCAGCATGAGGGTGGTGCACCCATTTGGCATCTTCTTCACTAAACATAATGTCATCTCTCTCTTTTGTGAACAGGTGGGGAGGCCTTTGTTCAAGACGATGAACGTTGGTGAGAGGACGGTCCTTTGCCTCTCGGGCATATCTCTCCATGGCTTTCTTGCTATCTCCTCCCACATGAGGTCCTCAAATAATAAGGTGAATGCTATCTTCCCTAGCAGTTCTCTTTGTGTCATCATCCTTTGCTATCGGGGGTGGAGGGGGCACCTGATGGTACTCAGACTTATGCTTCCGTACTTCCTTTACAACCCATTCCGTTAGCTTTCCCTGTCGAATCAGGCTCTCAATTTCATCCTTCAATTGTCGGCAATCGGCCGTGTGATGTCCTGTAGATTCATGGTAAACACAGTATTTAGAGGTGTCCCTTTTACTATATTCCGTTAGCGGGGTGGCTTTCTTGAATACCCCCTTCCCAGCGTAAGTGGCATATATATGATCAATGGAAGCCACCAAAGGGGTATGATTCTGCCATTTTGTTGTGTAAGGCCTTCCAGTCTCTTTATTTTCCTTGGTCTTGTTAAACTTCTTTGGGCTAGGGCTCCTTCTGAAAGTCTTTCTCCTTTCTTCTGGACTAGAAGATCTCCCTCTCTTCTCCATCCTTCGACCACTGCTTCTTAGATCTCTCATAGATTTCTCTACCCTTTTGTGAGGCTCCGCTTGTTCATAAAATTCGGCCAAAGTTTCCGGTTCCCTGGCCTGTAGGGTCTTCCAGAATTTAGAACCCTCCCTCAATCCAGCAATTAGGAAATTCTTCTGGGCTTCTTCTGTTGCTCCTCGGACTCGAGGGACCTCAGCATTAAACCGCATGAAATAGTCCTGCAGGGACTCTGTTTCCCTCTGCTTAATGTTTGCCAGGGTAGCCACCGGGGGGGCATAATGAAGAGTGGATTGAAACTGCCTTAAGAATAGATCTCCCAACTGTCTCCACGTGCTAATGCTAGCTGGTCCTAGCTTAGTAAACCACTGTTGGGCACTCCCCCTTAATGAGGCAGCGAATAATCGGCAACGAGTTAGGTCAGGAACTTGGTAGACCTCCATCTCGGTATTGAAACGGGCCAAGTATTCAGCAGGATCCGCATCTCCATTGAAGGCAAGCTCGAGATTACTTCTAAATGCCGGGGGCAGAGGGGACATCCTTATTGCAGGAGTAAAAGGAGATGGGGCCGTAGCAGGGGGTGGGGCTCTCTTCTCATGTTCCATCTGCACCAGCAGGCGCCTCAGATCACCAACCCTTAGGTCTCCAATTCTCTCATCCGACCCCTCTTCACTAGCATGGTGAGAGGAAGTCCTCTCCCTTCGCTCCCTTCGCTCCCTTCTACGAGTTCGAGGCGGAGTCCTTTCCCTTCGCTCTGTTCTAGGCGGAGTCCTCTCCCTTCGCTCTGTTCTAGGCGGAGTCCTCTCTGGCGCCTCCTTCCGTGCTTTAGATTTTTCAAATCTAAGCCTTAGATCGTGCTCAGTCAGCTTCTTCCCAATTCGATCCAACACACTAGTGGATCTAGCCTCGGATGAAGCTGGCTCATGCCACGGCTCGCTCGGAGCCTGGCTGCCTCGCTCCTCCTGGCTTGGAGATATCTAATCTGTCTCAAGAGACCCGGTTTTCTTTAGCCCATCAGCTACCTCGTCGAACTCGTGTATGAGTTTTTTAGAGGTTTTATCCTTCTTGTCCTTCGTGCCCTTAAGCCTTCGAGCCTTCCTCTTCGCATTCTTGATTGAGTTCTGCTCGACCTTAGCTAGCCGGGCGTTCATAGCTTTGAATTGGAGCTCGATCCCCTCGAGGTAGCCTAGGATCTTCTGGCCATCTAGTGTAACCGGTGCGACTTGAGGCATGACAGGGGTGATTTTGCTTGGTCCTTCCTCTCCGTGGGGTGGTGGATCCGTCCTTGCTCCTTGTGGTGTGGCATCCTTCTTGTGCACAATCCCCTTGTCATCGTTCTTGTTATTCTTCGACATCCTTCTCCTTAAGATGCTTACCCCTCCTTCTAGCGCCAATTGTTGTTAGGAGAATTTCGTACAACAGTGTTTTGGAGGTTTTATGGAAAGTTGTGGCTGGACTTGTATGATGACTCCTCAGAAATTGAATAGAGAATGGGTTTTTTCTCTTGTACTTGCCGAGTGTCAATTGTGTATCATACAAGGTGCCTACATACCCCTTTATATAGGGATCAAGCCTCACGTAGTTCTTGGAAAACAAGTCATTGAATAAGCCCATTCAGTCCAAGCCCATACAATAGTCAGGTTTTATGTTCCCATAAATAACTCAAGGATTATCAATCCACCTCATGTTCCCATAAATAGTTCCAAGGATCATCAATCCTCCTCAAGTTCCCATAAATAGTCTAAGGATCATCAATCCTCCTCAAGTTCCCATAAATAATCCGGTCTTCACACGTTTTTCTACAATCTCGCGGCATCTCCGCATTTCTTCCCATGATTGTAGGTCTGTCCCGTGTCAACCAAAAAACATTCCATAAACAGGAATTTCCATATTTTGGGCTTCACCCACGATGCGAGCTGGCCAGGCTCGCATCGTACAAGACATATGAAAATTACTCTTTCGTAGTTCAAGTGGTGCGAGCTCACCTATGTTCAATTTATTCTTATTTCTGACAAGTAACACGAGCCCATTACTTCATAATGGTGAGAGCCCATAAGCTTAGGGCGAGGGTTCATAAATAAAGACGCGAGCCCATCAAAGTGAACTCATAGCGAAGCGAGCCCGATTATGATGCGACCCCTTGTCAAGGTGGGAACTCATAACGAAGCGAGCCCACCATACTTAGAAGGATTTTGGGCTCAACATAGCTTAATGATGCGAGCCCTAATTCCAGTCTACACCGATCTCCAAAATATAGTTCATTCTCTAGGCCCAAATCACTTAGGGACCTGTCTAGGGCCCATTACCGAAAATCCAGTATAACAACTTGTAAAAACTTTTCTCCATCTTCCTGATGGCTCTAAATTCCTCTGGACGGCTCCTCATTAAAAATGTAGCTGAACCATCCTTGCTGCAGTTTCAAGATTATACTACTTTTACTAATTTTGTTACTTTTGATTTACCAGTAACACTAACAACTTGTCATATTTATTCAGAGAAATTTATTATTATATCCTATATATAATTAGCATAAGGAGGTTAAAATGGTTTGGTCGTCAGGGGCAAATATGTCATTTTATAATTATTATCATTAATTATATTTTAAATATTAATAAATAAACATTAAAAATATTGTTAAATTGTACACTCACATCACATCCATGCATGGCGACATAAGATTAATAGACTCAAACCTTCCTCCGGGAAGAATGTGGTTTGTGGATGGTATTTTGTAATTTTTTTGAAAAAAACATAAGAAATTAATTATATATAGTATGCTTGAAGTTATTAAGTGAAGAAAATATAAAATTCAATAATTTAAAATTAGAAAGACACTTAATTCCATAAAAAATAGAATAACGACTAAAAAGAATAAAGGTTAGTGTTAATAAAAATAAGCATCATAAATTTAAGGGGATTTGCATATATTTATTTTGCAATTTTTTAAAAAAATTAAAATATAATTTAAGCTAATTATATAATAAAAATCATAAGTACTATTTATAAAATATCATACACATTTGCAAACAGTATTTAGTATTTTTTCTGAAATAAAAGTATTAAATAAGTTAATATAATATAAATAAACTTATAAAAAATATTTATGAAGTATCCCGTGCTTTGCACGGGTTTAAAGCTAGTATATATAATACCACAACAAGGGGTTTGGTGTAAGTAGGGGTGTAAACGAGTCAAACAGTTCGTGAGCTACTCGAGCTCGGCTCGGAAAATATTCGAATTCGGCTCGGTAATAATCGAGCCGAGCTCGAGCTCGAGCTATTCGAATTATTTATCGAGCCGAGCTCGAGCTTCAAATTACTCGGCTCGTTAGGTTCGCGAGCCTTTATTATTTTTAGTGTTTATATATTATAAATATATATTTTCATAAATATTTAGTATTTAGATATATTTATATATATAATCGAGTCGAACTCGAGCCATATAATCGAGTCGAACTCGAGTCGAACCTGTCACATTCGAGCTTTTGTCAATATGTGGTGATATCGATTCGAGCTTTCGAGCCGAACTCGAACATATCGAACTTTTTACGAGCTGAGCTTCGAGCTTGAAATTGAAGGCTCGGTCGAGCTCGAGCCCGAGCTCGAGCCCGAACTTTTTAGTCGAGCTCGAACTCGAGCCTGGCAGTGTTCGGCTCGGCTCGGCTCGATTACACCCCTAGGTGTAAGCAATTTAAATCAAATGGACCATTTTACCCTTACTTATACTATACATTTTAGGGTTATTTTGGTCTTTTAACATTAATAAATTTATTACTTATTATTAAATGCTACAAAATTAATATGCATACTTATATATATATTTATTACATATTATTAAATGCTCCAAACTTATACATATATATTTATTACATATTATTAAATGCTGCAAATTAATATGCATACTTATATATACATACAACATTTACAACATTTACCTGAATATATATATAATATATATATATATATATACACACATATGTATACATATAAATACTTATATTTATGTAAATTTATGATAATATATGACCATATACACTTACATATTATATATCTCGTATCATTTAGATTTATTGTAAATTTGTACTCCCTCTATTTCTTTTTAAGTGTCGTTTTTTGACCATGCACACTTATTAAGAATTACAATTATGAGGCCTTTTTATCATTAATGTTATTTTATTTTCCAACTTTATCCTTCATCTACCCCTAATTAATGCCATAATTTGAGAATGAGTAAGTTTAGTATTATAAGGGTAAATAAGGGTATTCAAGTGAAAAGTAAATGTATTTTTCTTGAAAATGTAAAAACGACACTTAAATTGAAATTCAAACCAAGTCAAAAAACGACACTTAAAATGAAATGGAGGGAGTATGAATTAAGAAAATTTATAAATTAAAGCATGTGAATTGTAATTATTTATCTCTATTAAATCAAACTATACATAATTTCTGACATGCGTTGAGTATTATATTTGTTATGATACAAATACGGTCCAAATCAGTACAAGCTAACAAAAAAAAACTTTCATGTATATAAGTGTAATAACAAACTTGTACTAATTTTAATGTCGTATAACTCATCAATTGCTACTGTAATACGCGGACGTACAAAAATTTGCCGAAAAATAAACAATTTACTCATATTTAAAGTATGTCCGTGCATTGCACGGGCTAAAGAGCTAGTTAAATGAATTTAATAACATGAAGTTCAAAAATTGTTAGTAATTATTTTTGTTCAGATATATTTTGTATAAAAATAACAAACAACGCATTCATATTATTAATCGTTCAGAATTTCAATCATTCTGGAAAATTTGTTCAGATTTAACAAATGACCCCTTAGAATGTTTTTACTTAATTATCATTTCTTATTTATAAAATGGTTTTATTAAATAAAACTATTATATATTTATAATTTTTTTTTTCAGTTACGTTAATTTTTTTTTATTCTTTCTAACAAATTTCCTGCTATTTCAAAAATATCACATGTAATTACCTTCAATATATATCTTTTATATAAAGAAGGATACGCGGGAGGTTAGGTAGCGCTTCTAAGATCGCTCAAATGTAATTTTCTAATTCTCTTAGAGTTTTAGAATTTTCAATACTAAAAAATTAAAAAAAATCCTTTAACATATTATAAATAGAATATGAGTTCGAATTTATAGGTGACATATAAATAAAAGTTTTATACTAAGTAGAATAGGTGTTCGAATTTATAGAGTAGAAGAGTTCGAATTTATAAGTAATGCAAAGTTTTATCGGAAGTAGAATAGGTGTTTGTAAGACATTGTTAATACTAAGTAGAATAGGTGTTCGGATTTATAGAGTAAAAGAGTTAGAATTTATAAGTAATGCAAAGTTCTATCGGAAGTAGAATATGTGTTTGTAAGACTTCTATCAGAAGTAGAATATGTGTTGTAAGACAAACTAAAATAAGACTGCAAAATTATATATAATGTGTTTTATCAATAAAAGAGCGGCTCATTATAAATGAGTATATTAACATGAAAATTAATATATATGAGAGAGACGGAAGTAGCGCCGAGAAAGAAGAAGACGTCAAGAGAAGGGAGTGATTTGACGTGCTTTCTTTAATTCATTTCCACAAAAGAAAAAAAATAATGAAAAATGAAATCACGTTCCAAATAATGAATTTTTGTTCATATTAATTTATAGTTTAAATACATTTTTACAATAACACGTAATTATAATATAAATTAATCTTATCTTATCACATAATTGCACCTCTTTGAAGGAAAGGATATGACTCGCAAATGTCGAGATCTTCATAATTTAGCAACCCATAGTGTAGAAGACACTGGATCACATGCGGTTGATGAACGAACTTCAGAGGCAATTCATTCTCAACAACTAATCTTACATTTTCCTCATAACTTTTAAGACGCCATGGTCCACTTAAAAATGTTGAATGAAAATATTTCCAACTCTCATGATATATGTGATCGAGTGACCATCTTTTCAAATACATATGAAATTACATTGATCGGTCGTTGTCATCGGAAGATTGTAATAGCCAAATTCACTGTAATTAAGCACTTAAGTGACTTAACTTCAGCGATGTTATTAATGTTACAAGCCAACATTATAATACTTTTGAAAAAATTCACTGTAATTAAGCACTTAAGTTGTTTTAAACCTTTATTTTGTGTTTTTCAATTTGGAGTTGTAAGTTCTTGACAAAACAAATTGGGGTTAAATATTAAATTGGTCACTGAAGTAAAAATCATATATCACTTTCATCACTGATATCAACGGGTATCACTTCGATCAATAAAGTCATCATAAATATCAAACGGATACCTCTAAATATGTGTTCGAAAAGTGAAAATAATTTATATCGAGTTATACACATATTTTTTCAACGTTACCGCAACCAAATAAAAATGTGAACTCTAGTATTTAACATATTATATTTAGATTTTAAAAAAATTATTCACTATTTATTTTTAATTTTATAGTTATTTACTTTGATTTAATTAAAAATAAATAGTAAATGAATTTTTTAAAATCTAAATATATTATTTGAAATACCAGAAATCATAACTTTTCATTTGGCTGTAGTAGCATTTAAGAAATATGTGTAGAACTCGAGAAAAGTTAATTTTACTTTCCGAACACATATTTAGGGTTATTTGTTTGATGTTTATGATTACTTTAGTGATTGAAACAATACCTCGTTGAGATCAGTGATGAAAGTAATATATGATATTTACTTCAGTGACTAATTTGATATTTAACCCAAAAAAATTGGAGTTGTAAGTTACGGAATAACGTCATGAGAGAACAACAAAAATGACCGTTTTATACCAATTATTGTTTTGTAAATTATTTGACAATATTTACACATTGATGATTCTGTGGCCCAACAGAGAAGGTGTTGGTATACGAAAACAAAGACTCTTGATTTGATCTCAACGAAGTCGTTTCATTTTCCATTTGTAAAATGAAGGATCAAGTGGTGCTTAGTAGTTTCTCTAAGTATCATATTGATGTGGAAATCACGGTGGATGGCAAAGATAAATGAAGGTTAACGGGCCTTTATGGTGAGCCGGATAGACAACAGAGGAGGAAAACTTGGGATTTGTTAAAGAATCTATCCAGAGACTCTAATCTCCCTTGGTGTGTAATAGGAGATTTGAACAATGTACTTGCTCAACAAGATAAAAAAGGAGGTGCTCCATATCCGACATGGCTAGTGGAGGGTTTTAATGCAGTGGTAGAAGAGGTGGGCTTGGTTGATATTGATCTAATCGGTCACCAATATACTTGGGAACGTGGTAGAGGTACGGAAGCTTGGACTGAAATTCGACTTGATAGAGCTTTGGCCTCCCCAAGGTGGCTTGATTTGTTTCCAGCGGCTAAGTTGTATAATCTCGAAGGTTCTAGTTCAGACCACAGCCCGTTGCTATTGATCCCTGAAGAGGTTCCAAAGATTGCAAGGCAAAGATCATTCAAGTTCGAAAATGCATGGATGGTTGAACCATTGTGCCGTCAGTTGGTGGTGGAAAGCTGGGAGTCGATGGCAAATTCTGACATTCAAGCAAAAATCAAATGTTGTGGGGAAAATCTCTCTCAATGGGGCAAAGAAATTACAAGTAGATTCAGCAGTCGTATCAAAGAGTGTAAGGTGGAGATGAGAAGATATAAGAGGGGCAGTGATGAGTTTTCGATGCTTAAATACAACGAACTGAAATGTAAACTCAATCGCATCTTAGAGCAAAAGGAAATCTTCTGGCGACAACGTTCTAAGCAGCTATGGCTGCATTCAGGGGACAAAAACAGTAGATACTTCCATGTATCTGCTTCAGCTCGGCGACGAACCAATTATATTACCAGGTTAAGGAACGATACAGGGAGTTGGATAGGTTGGGATGAGGGACTAGCAGAGCATATCACAGATCAATATTCTCATCTGTTCACAGCAACTCGAACCAATTGGAGGGAGGTAATAGATTGTATTGATACTAAAATCACAGCTGAACAAAATGCTTGTCTTCTCCAGGAAGTATCTGAGGAGGAAATTAGAGTGGCCCTTTTTCAAATGGATCTAGATAAAGCCCCTGGCCCGGATGGCATGACTCCTGGATTTTATCAGAAATTCTGGTCGATTGTGGGTCAAGATGTGGTGCACTTGGTTAGAGGGTTTTTTCAGAATGGTGTTCTCCCACAGAATCTTAATGACACGAATGTGGTACTCATCCCCAAGAAAAAATGTCCAGTCTCGGTGGGAGACTTAAGACCGATATCTTTGTGCAATGTAGTGGTAAAGATAATCACAAAAGTATTGGCAAATAGAATGAAGAGTATGTTAGATGGAGTAGTGTCTGAAAACCAAAGTGCGTTCATCCCGGGAAGATTAATCACTGACAACATTATGGTGGGTTATGAGATGATTCATTTTTTGAAGAGAAAACGACGTGGGAAAAAAGGTTTTATGGCTCTCAAGATTGTCATGAGCAAAGCATACGATAGAATTGAATGGGATTTTTTGAGAGCTCTTCTCCATAAAGTAGGGTTTGATGACTGGTGGACGCATTTAATTCTTGAGTGTGTTACTTCAGTGAAGTGCCATATTGTTCATGGTAGTAGAGTAATGGGGCCCGTAATTCCTAGTAGGGGGCTTCGTCAAGGGGACCCTTTGTCCCCGTATTTGTTTATCCTATGTGCAGAGGGGTTGTCTGCGTTAATTCGGAAGTATGAGAAGAAGAAATTTATTCAGGGTGTTCAAGTGTGTCGAAAGGCCCCCCGTATAAATCACTTACTTTTTGCTGATGACAGTTACGTCTTCAACACAGCTAATGCCCAGACAGCTTTGAAGATAGGGGAGTTACTTCAGACTTATGAGGAAGCTTCAGGACAACATGTAAATCTATCAAAATCTGTTGTTATCTTTAGCACAAATGTAGATCGAGAATGCAGGAGTCAAGTCTGTGAGATTCTGCAAATCAAGGAAGCAGATGAAGAGGTGAAGTACCTGGGATTACCGAATATGATAGGCAGAAATAAGTCAAAAGCCTTTGGTTTTTTGAAAGAAAGAATGAGACAGAAAATGCAATCGTGGAAGGAGAATTGGATTTCACAGGCAGGGAAGGAAGTTCTCATTAAAACGGTGGCTCAAGCGATTCCGACTTATGCTATGAGTCTGTTTATGCTGCCAGCCGAGATCACTAAGGATTTTGAAAGAAGCATTTCTCGCTACTGGTGGGGGTCAACGCAGAATTCGACTAAAGGAATACACTGGATGAACTGGGAGAGGTTGAGTAAACATAAAAGAAACGGTGGATTAAGTTTTCGAGATTTTCGCAGCTTCAATCTTGCTTTACTTGGGAAGCAATGCTGGAGAATGGTGACTAATCCAGGGAGGTTGTCTAGTAAGCTTTATAAAGCAAGGTATTATCCGAAGGATCATTTCTTTAGTTCGAAACTAGGTAGCAATCCTAGTTTCATTTGGCGAAGTGTCTAGGAGGCAAAGCAGGTGGTTAGTGCTGGAGCTCGATGGAAGTTGGGGAATGGAAAGAAGGTCCAGGTTTTAAACCAGCCATGGTTAGATGATGATCTAAATCCGTATATTATGACAGAGCTTCAAGGTCTAGACAATGCAACAGTCCACTCTTTAAGAACGGAAGATGGCCAACAATGGGATCGAGATATTCTAGAGGATCTATTCAATCAAAGAGATAGGCAGTGTATCTATAATATTCAGTTGGGGGGCATGCAGGAGGACGATGTGTTATACTGGAAGGAGGATATGTCGGGCGTTTACACGGTGAGAAGTGCATATCGGCTTATTCAGAGACAAAAAGAAACAACTGTTTCTGCTGCTAGTGGTGAGTTGTGGAAGCAAATCTGGAGGATCAAAGCACCCCAAAGGTTCTTAATCTGATTTGGAGAGCTTTGTCGCAGTGTCTGCCAACGAGGGTTCATCTTCAGATGAAGAGAGTTAGGGTTACAGGTCTGTGTCCTATGTGCAATGATAGTCAAGAAACCATTATGCATGCTCTAGTTAACTGCCCTTTTGCCAATCAATGTTGGAGACAGAGAAGTCCAGTAGTTCAAGAAGCCGGGACTTATGATTTTGATGGTTGGTTAAAGGCCTTTCTGGAGATTTTACCGACGCCAGAGCATGGGGAGGTGGCTACGTTATGTTGGAGTATCTGGCAGGCACGAAATCAAATGGTGTGGGACAACAAGAAGAGTGCAGTAAATCATGTTGTTTATTCGGCTAAGCAATATCTTGCAGAGTGGAAGGAGGCCCAAGAGATATCGACAAAGGCTCTATACAGGGATATTAATCCGGGAGATTGAGCTAGTACTTGGGCAAAGCCAGAAAAGAATACAGTCAAGATATCGGTCGACGCGGCAATATTTACTGAGCAGTATAAGTTTGGCATTGGTTTGATAGTGAGAAATGATGAAGGTCAGGTTATTCAAGGGAGGTCTGAGGTGTATGAAGGGGAGGTAAGGCCGGAATATGCGGAGGCCATTGCAGTAAATGAGGCACTTAGTTGGTCGAAGGAGATGGGATGGAGGAAGGTGGTGGTGGAGTCAGATTGTTTGGGTGTTATACAGGCTATCCGTAGTAATGCTCATATGATTTCGCCGTTTGGTAGAATAATATTAGATTGTCGTAGATTGGTTGTTGAGTCAGACACTAAGTTGTCATTTATTAAACGATCTGCAAACATGGTAGCTCATTGCTTAGCAAGACAATCATGTTTCTTCCCAGGTCGAGTGTTCGATAGGAGGTCTGTTCCTGTTGAAGTAGAGTCCATGCTGTTGGCTGATTTATTTGAGTAATACATTGAGCTTTTTCGGTCAAAAAAAAAATACCCTGCTAGAGAAATTTCACTTTTTATCATGAGAATAAGGATCCTAAAATTAAGCTTATAATACTTGAATAAGGATCCTAAGATTAAGTTAAGGAATACTATCCATTTTCCTAATATAAAAATAAAAGCAAGAATATGATAAGTAAATATTTAATATTAAATGACTAGGTCTATTTATTTACAAGTTTTTTTGTAGTGATACGAGGACAAGTATTTTAAGATTAACTTTAGTATCCTTATTCTCTTTTACTACTATAACATATAAAAACGAACTTTGTTTTATTAATATTATTTCTTCTTTTGTGATCTTAAATATAGAATTAGTTTGCTTATTTAATTTACTGATATAAAAACAAAACTTTATTTTATTAATATTATTTCTTCTTTTGTGATCTTAAATATGGAATTAGTTTACTTATTTAATTTAGGCTTTATGACCTTTTAGCCCTTAAAGTTTGACGATTTATACCCATCAGCCCTAAAACTTTGAAATCGTACCTTTTAGCCCCTGAGGTATCCAGTAAAGTCCAATTAACCCTTTTAACGGTACAGACTAGACCTGGCAATTCGTTCGTGTCGTGTACTTTCGTGTCGTGTACTTTCGTGTTTCGTGTATCTAAATGCTAAACCCAAAACCACCCATTTAGGGCCCGTGTAATTTCGTGTTCGTGTACTTTCGTTTCGTGTACTTTTCGTGTCGTGTTTTCGTGTAATTCTAATTAATAATAAGAATAAAAATAAATAAGTAAATGTATTAAAATATTAAAATTTTCGGTAATATTTTTACAAATATGTATTAAAAATATATATTTACATAATATTTACAAATATTATTATAAATTTATGTATAATCACATAAATAAATGTTAAGTATCTAATAAAAATATAAAAATATCTAATATAAATATTAATTTATAAATATTATTTTATTTATTTCGTGTACTTCGTGTCGTGTCGTGTACTTGAAGAGTAAACACAAACCCGACACTAAATCTCGATCGTGTACTTTCGTGTTCGTGTACTTTCGTTTCGTGTACTAAAAATGCAAACCCAAACACTAAATTTTCGTGTCGTTTCGTGTCGTGTTTTCGTGTCGTGTCAAAAATTGTCGGGTCTAGTACAGACGAGAAAAAAGTCAATATCGGTATATATCGGAGAGGGTAAAACAGACAAATAACGTTTGGTAAAGTAGCTATATACCTTTACATACTCTTTGAGCCCTAAATAAAGCAAGTAGACCAATCGATTACTAAAGTTTCTAAACGGCGATTATAAACTTAATTAGTCTGGGCGATTAGCATATTGGAGCTTCGATTGTCGATCAAAGAATGGGGGATTCCGGTGGAAGTTCTCGTGGTATGTATTTTACATCTTCTTATTCGTGTTTTTCATTTCGAAATCATTGTGATTGTGTTTTAGGAGTTGATCATCTGTTTATGCGATTGTCGAATGTATTTGTGTTTTTTTGATATTGTGGTGTATGGACCTGTAAATAGTATGAGTAATTATGTATTGTTTATTTTTGTCTATTGAAGGTGAAGATGATGTTATAAGCTTGAGTTTGTTTCATGGTGGGAGGTTCATTTGGGTACCAAAAACTGAATATATTGGGGGTAAAGTAACTGTTTATTATTTCGGAGACCTTGATATGATTAACATGGACAATCTGAGAGCATAGTAAAGCTTTGGGTTATGGGGGACTTTACTGTTTGTATTACAGGAAGCCTAAAGAAGAACTGGACGGAGGTTTAGTGTTAATGTCAAATGAGGGTCATATTAGTGATATGTAGGATTAACATTGGAAAATGATAACAAAATAGATGTATATGTTCAGCATTCCAATGAAGAAGATTTAGTACCAAATGAAGATGAGACCTTTTTAGGTAGGCTTGAAGGAGATGGTAGCAATGATGTAGGAGACTGGAATGATGAACTTGATGATTATGATCTTTCTGAGTCTAATTACTCAAGTGAAGATGATGACATGCTATTTTATAAGAATGTTGATGAGGGGATTGAGTGGGTGGGTAGATTAAGACAACAACTTGGTCTAGGTGAAGAAATTTTAATGGAGAAAGGAAGTGATAGTGAGTATGACAGTGATGATCTAGATAGTTTGGGAGACAATGGTGAACTAGAAGATGAGATTGAAGCTAAAAAGAGGAAGAAAGCATTTCCAGTATACAAAGACATAGACAATCCAACTTGGAAAGTGGGGATGATATTCACAGATCATCATCAATGCAGAGAGGCCATAATGAAGCATTCAGTAAGTGAAGGGAGGATGGTGAAATTTTTTAAAAGTGACAGAACTAGAGTTAGGGCTGGACTCTTTTTGCATCTTTAAATTTTGACAAATGCATCCAAATAAAAACTATAGGGCCAGGTACATTTCATGGACATTTTAGTCTTTTTATTACTTGTGTATATTGCTCTTTTGTGTGAATATTGTATTGAATACCCTTTAACTTTATTGTTTTGCAGACCATACATATACTAGAGAGCAAAAAGGGTTACCCCTCAGAAATTCTGGATACCTAGCAAGGAAGTACCTACCAGAATTCAGAATTAACCCAACTTGGCCAATTCAATCCTTTCACAAGACTGTGTTGAAGGACTTGCAAATTGATTTCAAGGCTCACATTCTCAGAAAAGCTAAAAGGAAGTGCATGGGGATTATCAATGGTACCCTTGAAGAGCAGTTTCAGAAACTATGGGATTACAAAACAGAGCTATTGCAAAGAAATCCCAACTCTACAGTTGAGATTGACATTGACCATGTATTATTAAAGTGAATTTCATTTTTCCATTCATTTTAATGCTAATTTAGATACTTAATATTCTAGATCTGCATATGTGTAGGTAATGTAGGTGTATTCAGAAGGATGTACATATGCCTAGGTGGATTGAAGCATGGATTTAATCTTGGTTGCAGAAATGTCATAGGCTTGGATGGATGTCATCTCAAAACTGCTTACAAAGGTCAGTTATTATGTGCCATTGGAGTAGATGGTAATAACTGTATGTTCCCTATAGCATATGGAGTAGTTGAAGCTGAGAGGTTAGATAGTTGGAGGTGGTTTCTGGCATTAGTAACACATGACTTTGATATAGGTGTTGGGGATGGATGGACTTTGATTAGTGATAGGCAGAAGGGCTTAATACTTGTAGTAGAAGAGATGTTACCCATGGATGAGCATAAGTATTGTGTTAGGCATATGCATAACAACTTTAAGGGCAAATATGGGGAGATCTCTAAAAGAAAAATTATGGAGCTGTGCTAGGGCCTCAAATGTTGAGGCATTTGAGACTGCAATGAATTATGTAAAGGAAGAAGATGAGGGTGCATGGAAATGGTTGACTGAAGTTCCATTCCATCATTGGACCAGGTCACACTTTAAAACTGAAACCAAGTGTGACATGTTACTAAACAATATGTGTGAGAGCTTTAACATGTCCATTTTATGGCCTAGGGAACAAGGTATATTAATTATGTTAGAAATGATTAGGGAGTATCTAATGAGGAGATTACAGACTAAGAGAGAAGAAATGGTTTCTTGGGAAGACAAAAAATTAACACCCAAAGTGTACAAGTTGCTTGAAAAATTTAAGAAATGGAGTGGAGGGTGTTATTCCACTTATGCTGGTTTTGATGAATTTGAGGTTACAACAGTCAATGGCTCCAAGTATGTAGTTCACATAGGTAATAGAACATGTGGGTGCAAGAGATGGGATCTCAGTGGCATCCCCTGTCATCATGCCATCAGTTGCTTGAACAAAATGGGGTTTAATGTTGAAGACTATGCAGATTCTGTGTACAGTACTACAAATTACAAGAAGACATACTCTGGAATGATATTTCCAATGAATGGACACAAATCTTGGCCTAGAAGTGGTTTGACCATGAAACCACCAACCATTGAAAAACAACCTGGAAGGCCTAAAAAGAAGAGGAGACTTGAGATGCCAGATGTGATTGAAAAAGAGGAAAATGGAGTTAAAAAATTGTCAAGGAGTACCCAGTCAAGTGTGAGGTATACCAAATTCTTATTAATCCTTTTTTTTACTAAAACAATTTAATAGATCTGTAATGTAGTGATTGTGTTGTGTAGGTGTGGAAAGTGCAGTAAGGTAGGTCATAATAGAAGGACTTGTCCTACTATCACAGATGTTCCAGCTATAGAAGATGCTAACAATGAGGGTATGGCTGTAGATCCTCAAATTCCACTTGGAAATGTGAATGACATTGATGAGGAACAGATGCAAGGTACCTACAATGAAATGCTATTGGATTATCCTGAAGAAGGACCACCCATGACTCAACCAAGCCAGTACATAATGAAGTTCCAATTGTGGAACCTGAGGACTCATGGGAAACTCCAATAGATGTTGCAGCAAAGAAGATAAGAAAATTGAGGTATCAAAAGATGGGACTCACAACTACTGCTGACTCTCCTATAATGGTTGCAGCTGAAAGAATTAAAAAACTTAAAGAAAGCATGAAGGAGCAGAAAGACAAAGGAAAGAAAGTAGTTGTTGATGAGAGGGTAGACAGTCAGCTTGAGGATGTCACAAGAAATGCTATTAAAGAAGAAATGAATGCAAGAATTGAGGAAGGTAAGAACCAAAAAACAAAGCTGAACCTTAAAACTGAGGTACAACTTGTAAGAAGGAGTGTGAGGTTGAATAAATGGCCAATATTTAAATGGACTAACACACCAGATGCACCAATTTGTCTTGATGAGGGAAATACACCAGAAGGGGGGGGCCATCTACTCAACATCAGAAGAAGATGAATTCATACACAGGTCCCATGAAGTTAGGCAAACAGGTGGCAGCACCAATTAAGCAATACAAGACTATTGTTGGGAAAACAGAGGTAAAATCTGCACCTTTTCTATCACATGGCAAGAATGTGGTCACACAGGCTGCTCTAGAAAAAGCTCTACATGAGACCACACAGAACTTGAAGAATGCAGGAAAGGCAAAAAACAACTCTAAGGGAAAAGAGAAGCAGACTTGAAGAATCTTTTTAAGTTATTACTATGTGCACTCTTTTAAATTAGTTTATGGAAGTGCCTTTTTTGTTAAGTATTCAGACAATATTTATGTCATTTTGCTTATGATTGGGAATCAAATGTAATGACTGACTATTTAGACTCATGTTTTAAGTGATGGTTTTAATTTAGTGACAATGTTATTTGCCTTAAATTCATATCATTTCATTATAAAGCATGAATCCATTTCATTGGCAATACGAAAATACATACATCATAACTAGTACAAAGCTACAATTAGGGTAGTTCATAATGTCCCTTGCTCTCTGACTCCACTTCTTTGTTCATCACTACAAAGCTACATACCAAAAAAATGAGAACCATGAACAACAGAATAGGGCTTCTCTTGTTCGCTTTCTTTTCAGCAACACCAGTCTCAAACTTCTTTAATTCATCTTCTAGCTTCTCAACCTTTCTCAATAGCCCTGGAATGATAGTTCTTGACCTTGGGCACATAGGGGGGTCAAACCATAAGTGATAGTTACAAGCATTAGCTCTGTCTTCCTGCAATAAAAATGGTTCAGTAACAAATAATTTAGCAAATAATAATTGATTAACATTGGTTTTACCATGAAACGCAAGCATCCCCAATATCTTCTTCCCGGATTTGCATCTGTCCATGATGTTCTTAACACAGCAGATCTTCCACACCAACAAACAGGTTCCATGTTCCTGCCTCCTTGTTTACAAATTCTTGTAAAGTCATACACACACGCGTATATATATATATATATATATAAAAGCAGAAGTACAAGGGTTAGCAGGTTTGGTGGGAGAAGTTTCTGTGTTTTTGGAGGGAGTGGCAACGTTATTTGTCTGTTTTACCCTCTCCGATATATATCAATATTGACTTTTTTCTCGTCTGTACCGTTAAAAGGGCTAATTGGACTTTACTGGATGCCTCAGTGGCTAAAAGGTACGGTTTCCAAGTTTTAGGGTTGATGGGTATAAACTGTGAAAGTTTAAGGGTTAAAAGGTCATAAAGCCTTTAATTTATTAGTTCAATTATTTAATTTACTTATTTAATATGGAGTTGAGTAATAAGGTTAAGGTTTTGAAAGGGATTAAGTTGTGGTGTAGGAGGAAGACGGCGTTAGAGTTGTCGCAGAAGATGGAGTAATAGTTTGGCTCCTTCTGTTAAGCTGGATAAATGGTCCGAAGAAGAAGATCGAAGATTGGAAGTAGCATTTGAAGAATATGGACCCTCCTGGACGAAGATTGCCTCGTATGTGACTAGACGTAGTGATAATCAGTGTTTCAGAAGATGGAAGATTCTGTTTCCAGATGAATTCCCTAAGCTTCAAATGGCTAGAAAAATTAAAAACATAGCTCTACCTTCAAATTAACTATCCGAGGTTGCTCAAAAAAGTTGTAATGGTGGGAACCCGAGGGTAATTCATGGTACAAAGAATAAAAATAGACTGAAACTATCCGGCAAGAAAAAAAAATTAACTAAACAAGTAGACGAAGCTCAAGTACGCACAGAATCTGATGGAGTTGATGTTAACGAGAAGAGTGATGATGTTGAACCGTGTTTGAAGTCACTCGGTAGAAGTGCAGAAAGGATGTTCATGAATGGTGATGCCTCTGAGGTGCTCAACACCAGAAATTGTGGATAGCTTGAATTCCAAGTCATCCACTGTTTGCAGAAAAAGGGGCAGAAGCAAAAAATCTATACAATTGTGAAATGTAGGTTTTAGGGATGACATGACGGTTTCCCCTATTAGCAACCAGCCACGGAGAAGCCAAACAATTTCTCATCTTCGGTAGAACTTTCGAAGCATTTACCTCGTGAGTGTGCTAGAAGTACCGAATTGGTGGATGCTCCCAAAGTTATGGTGTTACTTCCAAGTGGTCAACATCTGAACTTGAAGAACTTGATACCTCAACTGAATCTGCTGTAAGAGAACACCAAGTGTCCAAGAGGTTAAAGACTCGATAACTTCACCAGAGACGATGATATCAAATTGATGTAATGTTGTATTTTAAGGTCTAATCGTTGAGCCATCAGTTGCTAAATTTTGCTCCATGACTGAAATATGGGCCAACTGAGTTGAGGAATGCACTCAAGTATGGTAGCCCTACACTCTTTGCTGATCACCATCATAATAAAAAAGATGCATCTCGTTAATTTCAGTGATTCTTCAAGTAATAATAAATGATCGAAAAAAATTGATTAGCCATTCCAAAAAATAACTAATGCGAAGCAGGACTAATAAAATTTCAATGTGCGTACCAATAAAATCAATAAATACAACTTTGCAAAGGTCATAGGAAGATGGTTCAGGAAGGTCTGATCAATCCAATTCCATATCATCCTCTGAGTCATGTTTCAATGCATTCCATTTGACTGTAATGGAGAGATCTCCGACATCCTTTGGTTCCGGAACCCCGATTTTACGAGCTGGAAAACACATATTGGCTGAGAGAGGCTGACCGTTAACGTGCAAGGAGATGTCCAGAAGTAACACAGACTTGTATGGAACTGCAACACGGGATCTGGCCAATGGAATCAGGCCATCAGTTTCTACAGTTATCTCTTGATGTTGATCCTTCAAAAAGAACATGCTAGTAGCTCGGTCATGATCGAAAATGTTATTGCTTGCAGCAACAGATCCATAAACAACATTTCCCCTAGAATTCGTAATCCTAACTTCCACTTGTGCTATAGTGGCATGTGCATAGAACCCCATGAGAACACGAATCTCTCCCGTGCCATCTCTTGCATCAAGTCTTAATTCCTCTAAAAAAGCTTCATCCCTATGTTCAAATAGCAATGGTTCAAAAAAATCAATCAAATCACCCTTATAGGCACCACCAAAAAGGTCAAACTCGAGGCCAGAAGGGCCATGCAGATAGGGAAATGGGCTTTTGATGTCGCGGATATCAAATTCATCTCCAAATTTAATTGTTTCCCTAGTCTCATCTACCGTGGTTACGTTGTACATGTCACGAAGAATGCCGTAAGGACACCTCATGGTAATCCTACCAAGCTGATTCTGGGGCTCTATATCATCTCTGCCTAGGTACAGTATTCCAAACACCTCCAGCATGGAGTTAACATCATCCATCTACAAATTAAACAAATGTGCGACTCTATCAATGCAAAACAAATAAGATTTAATATAATTATTAATTAAAAGAAAGAACGCGATTAACATTCATAAGCCAGAAATCAAACCTTCCACGTCAATTTATCTATAGGTAAGTAGTCAACCTTCCTCCTAGTGTAACTGCAATGATTTAAAGAGATATATACACAAACATAAATTAAATTAAATAATTAAAAAAAAGTGTAAGATGACGAATAGCAAGCAGATCAAACGCTCACTGCTGGAGTGCCTCTTTCTTTCTATTTTTATCCATACTTTCACAACGCCGCTGTTAATCTTTGATACGCCTGAGCCTCCGCCCCTGGCTTTGTGTTAGGGTTAGGTTTTTAATTAATTCAGCACTTGGGTTTCTTATTTGGGTTCACAAAACAAACAATATATATTCGTAAAAATAAAATCTATTATCTATCTATCTTCTATCTAATAGCACAACAGGTGTTGAGACAATTTAATTATTATGAAATTACTAAATTACTCTTCTCATGTTATATTAATCTATTATTTATCTATTATCTAATAGCACAACAGGGGTTGGTGAGACAGATTAATCATCATGAAATTACTAAATTACCCCTCCCATTGTTGGGGGCTCAACCGAGATTGGGCCGAATAGTGATCGGGCCGAGGAGTAATTGGGCCGAACGGTCACAGCCCACTTCTTCGGCTAAGTCCGTTGGATCCGACCGTTGCTTGACCGAGTCACCCGACTATTCAGGCGTGAGAACAGGACCACGCATGTGGCGGTTGCTCCCGAACAATCCGGGCGAGCCGGTACCAAAGTGCCTATAAAGGCACATGACAGGTTTCACGTTCGGGATATGCTCATTTTTACGTTCACAAATACTTACACGTTCATTTAAACCTAATTGGAACCTCTAATTTATTCTCACACCGGAGGTGAATCGGGGGCCCAACCCCTCGCATTCTTCTCTTTTGACAGGTCACCCGAAGAGCTTCCTGGAGTACAACCCGACAGAAAACTGGTTCCAACATTTGGCGCCGTCTGTGGGAACGTGTAAGCCAATTCGTGACGTTAGCTGAGAACGATGGCAATCGATAGTTCTGAAGACAGGGTGCTCGGTTTTGCTGAAACTCATCGCCAGGGTCCCTCCACGACTACACCCCCCATTAATCGGGTTCTCAATTTTGATGATGATTTGGAAGAGGGACCGATGCCCACACCCGAAGAGCAAAAGGCCATGATTCTTAAATGGCGTGAAGAAACTGCTGCCAAATGAGGAAGGCAGAAGGAAAAGGAAAGGCTGGAGGCAGAAGCCCAAGCTAGGGCGAAGAAGAGAGAGGAGGATCTCGCTAAGCTGGAAGCAATTAAAAGGCGAAGGGCTGAGCTGGATGCTGAGGAAAAGGCTCTCCAAGGTGCTGTGGAGACCGGAGAACTATTGGTACAGACCAGTCACAGAAGAGAAAAGAGGGTGCATAATGATGAAGATGGATCTTCGGATTCTGAATCACACCCCCGAAGGATCCGTTCAAGGGTGGTCGTACGATCGGATACTGACGAGGAAGGAGACCCTCGCATGAAAGACAGGCTGAGCCGAATGGAGAAGGCGATGTTCGGCGATCGTAGAATTAGTCACGAGCCGGTAGTGTCGGAGGAAATCGAGCAGTATAGACCTCCCCCTGGAAGACAATTCCCGAAGATGAACGAATTCAATGGGAAAGGCGACCCTGAAGACCATTGCGAGAAGTATGAGTCCCTTATGACAGGCATGGGGCACTGTGATGTCATGCTTTGCAAAATGTTCAAGACATATCTGAAGGGTCCAGCTACCATGTGGTACAGGTCAATGAAACCAAGGTCGATATGTTCTTATGACCAGCTAAAAAGGAAATTTTTGAGGCACTATTTGCATCTGTGCCGAAGAGAGAAGGATACCGAAGCTTTAATACACTGTAGACAAAGGCCGAACGAAGAGTTGGGAGATTATTTGGCTAGGTTTAAGGAAGAGGCTGGAATGGTAACAAATTTGGACAAAGTAAAGGCTGCTGGGTTCTTATCGGCAGGACTAGACCCCATCAAAGGTAAAAAACTCCGATCTTCTCTTTATGATATTCCTCCTAAATCCCTGAATGATATATACTTGAGAGGTGAGAGTATCCGACGGAAGATGGAATCCATCGGGGGGTTTAAAGAAGCCAAGAGAGAAGATAGGGGGAAAAAAGGATATGACAGGTACGATGCAGGGCGAAGATTCGATGATAGGCGTGATGAGGCGAAGGGTCGCGATAAAGTTGATAGGGATGGCACAGCATTTACCCCTCTGAATGCACCAATCTCGAAGATTCTCCACGAGATAAAAGGAAAGCCTGGCTTCGTTCGCCCAGCACGAATGAAGATGCCCGATTATAAGAAAAATGGTAACAAGTATTGCGATTACCATCAGGACAAGGGTCACAACACTGATGAGTGTTACCATTTAAAAAAGCTGATAGAAAAGATGATCAAGGAGGGAGAACTGAATAAATTTGTCAAAGACCTGAGGGACAAGCTAGCCCCGAAGGAAGACAAACGAAAAGAACCCGAAGAGGTCGAAAGGTACAGAGGCGAAGTAAAAACCATATTCGGTGGAAGCACCCTGGGACGAGATAGCAAGACGGCCAAGAAAAGGTACGCAAAACAGGTTTACAATTTGTACCAGTTTCAATCTGCCAAACAGGCGATGCCGATCATGTTTACCGAGGATGACTATGAGGATGTGATTTGGCCTCATGAAGACCCTTTACTCATCAATCCGGTAATCGGGCAAAACAAAATATGGAAAGCTCTGATAGACGGGGGGAGCTCGGTGAACATTATGTATCATCGGACGTATAGTAAAATGAACCTTGGAGGCGAACAGCTGGAACCCTGCCATGAAGCTCCCCTGTACGGCTTCGGGAATCAGCCAGTCCCTATTGAAGGTACTATCACTCTATCTGTCCTTTTGGGTAAAGCTCCATATACTGTGGAAAAGCAGGTCAAGTTCTATGTGGTTCGGGTGGAAAGCCCCTACAATGCCATTCTCGGAAGGCCAGCCCTTACTTCTTTTCAGGCGGTAACATCAATACCCCATCTCAAATTGAAATTTCCGACTGAGCATGGAATCGGGGAAATGAGGGGCGATCAAAAAACTGCTCGAATCATCATGTTGGACGATCTGGACAAGGATCAAGATTTTGAGATGACCGAAGGAGGTAAGAGAAAAAGGGCCGAAGGCGAAATCAGCGGAAGTCGCCAAACCCTAAATATTGAGTTAGAGAAATTTGGTGCGGACCTATCCAACCCAATTGCCGAACCAGCAGCAGAAACCGAAGAGGTAGAGCTATATGCGGGTTGTTCGGGAAAAATGGTGCGAATCGGGAAAAATATGGAACCCGACCTCAAGAGGAAAGTGATCGAAGTTGTCAGACAATACCACGACGTCTTCGCCTGGGGGCCGGAGGATATGCCTGGCTTGGATCCAAAGACGGCGAATCATTGTCTCAATGTTAAACCCGAGGCAAAGCCAGTAAAACAAAGAAAGAGAACATTCGCCATGGAATGACAGAAAATCATTGAAGCTGAAGTGGAAAAACTTTTGGAAGCAAAATTCATAGAGGAAATCGAATACCCGGACTGGCTAGCCAATGTGGTGGTGGTAAAGAAAGCTAACAATAAATGGCGAATGTGTGTGGACTACACCGACTTAAACAAAGCATGCCCGAAGGACCACTACCCACTTCCTAGCATTGACCAGCTGACAGACGCCACTGCTGGATATCAGGTACTTAGTTTTTTGGATGCTTTTTCAGGATACCATCAGATTGCAATGAATGCCGAGGATATTCCAAAGACATCATTCATCACCCCGAAAGGAACATATGCCTACATCAAAATGCCTTTCGGCCTGAAAAACGCAGGAGCCACATTCCAAAGAGTGGTCAATCGGATTTTCCATAAACAAATTGGGAGAAACATAGAATGCTATGTGGATGATATGATTGTTAAGTCCCAGTTTGAAGATCACATGGAAGACCTCAAAGAGTGCTTCGAGACATTAAGGAAGCACGACATGAAGATTAATCCGAACAAGTGTACTTTCGGAGTCTCCAGTGGGAAATTCCTAGGGTACATGGTCAGTGCCCGAGGGATCGAGGCGAACCCGGAAAAAATACAAGCAGTGATCGACATGGAACAGCCGAAGACAGTTCGGGATGTACAGAAATTGACCGGTCGAATGGCCGCCTTGCGAAGATTTATTTCCAGATCAGCAGAGAAGGCCCTGCCTTTCTTTGAAGCACTCCGGGGATCGAAGAATTTTGAATGGGGATTGGAGTGCCAGAGAGCATTCGAGGAGGTGAAGGAGTATCTCACCAAAGCGCCTCTCCTGTTGAGGCCCGATCCGAAGGAAACTTTACAGCTGTACTTAGCAGTGAGCGACCGAACTATTGGAGCAGTACTAGTGAAAGAACATAACAGCTCTCAACACCCGGTGTTTTATGTATCCCACATGCTGAAGGATGCGGAAACAAGATATCCAAATGCAGAAAAGTTCGCCTACGGCCTTGTAATGGCGACCCGAAAGCTACGTCATTATTTTCAGGGGCGAACGGTACAGGTTATAACCGATCAACCCCTCAAGAAAATTTTGACAAGACCAGAGGCGTCCAGAAGGGTGGTAGCTTGGTCCATCGAGCTGGGAGAATACGATTTGGAATACATCCCCAGGACGTCCATCAAAGCCCAAGCATTGGCAGACTTCATGGTCGAATGCTATTTTTCAGGACCAAAAGACCTAGCTCCCGAGGAGCAGCTGGTCCGATCGCCAGGCAAGTGGAAATTGTTCGTAGATGGGTCGGTAGCCGGGTCAAAGTGTGGGGCAGGATTAATCCTTTCAAGTCCAGACGGGTTCGAAATCTGCCAAGCAATAAGATTCACTTTCCCGCTAACCAATAATGAGGCCGAGTACGAAGCATTGCTAGCCGGTTTAAACCTGGCCAAAAATCTCGAGGTAAGAAATTTACGAGCATTTAGTGATTCTATGTTAGTGGTGAAGCACTTTTCAGGAGAGTACGAACAAAGAGAGCTTCGGCTCAAGGCTTACGCCGCAAAGGTAAAGGACTCATCGGTCTCATTTGAATCCTTCGAATTAAGTCAAGTAGGGAGAGAGGATAACAGCCGAGCCGATGCTCTGTCAAGATTGGCTTCGGCCGAAACACACAACCTCACAGGATCCATCTACCTGACTGAAGTGAAAAGCCCTTCAATCGACAAGCAACAATGCATGGAAATCCACCAAGGTATTAACTGGATGACCCCGATCAGGGCCTATCTAGAAAAAGATACCTTGCCCCTGGACCGGAAAGAGGCTCAAAAAGTGAAGTACAGGGCAGCAAGCTACACTATCATCGGTAATAAGTTGTATAGAAGATCAGCGACAGAACCCCTTCTCCGATGTTTGGATCCCGAAGAACAAATACTGGCCTTAGAAACAGTTCACGAAGGGATATGCGGAGAACATCTTGCCGGTCGGTCACTTGCCTTCAAAATCCTCAGACAGGGGTTTTATTGGCCGACTTTGCGAGCAGATGCGGCCGATTACGCAAAGAAGTGTCGACAATGCCAGTTATTCAGTACTATCCCGAAGCAGCCACCAGAAGAAATGACATCAGTCCTAAGCCCCATTCCTTTCGCCATGTGGGCTGTAGATATCGTGGGAATTCTACCTAAGAGCACGAAACAAGCCAAGTACTGCATAGTGGCGATCGACTATATGACCAAATGGGTTGAAGCAAGACCTCTGGCGACCATAACCGAAGAAGCAACAAAAAAATTCATGTTAGAGCAAGTCATACTCATGTTCGGGATCCCGAAGGTCTGTGTATCCGACAATGGGACCCAATTCATCGGGAACAAATTTCGGAAGTTCTTGACGCATTTCGGAATACAACAGAAATTTAGCTCGGTCGGTCATCCTCAAGGAAATGGAGCAATCGAAGCTGCAAACAAAATCATCTTCGATGGAATAAAAAAGCGACTAGGAGATGCCAAGGGGCTTTGGGCAGAAGAGTTAAACTGGGTGTTGTGGGCATACCGAACAACCCCACGTTCATCAACCGGAGAAACACCTTTCAAGTTGGCATTCGGGACCGACGCCCTGGTTCCCGTTGAGGTCGGACTGGACTCCTACCGAACGGAGGTATTCAACGTCGAAGCAAACGAATTCGGCCTTCGGGCCAATGTGGATTTATTGGAAGAAGAGAGAGAGGCAGCTCACCTAAGGAACTTGAAATATCAGCTTCAGGCAGCCCAATACTACGACACCGGAGTAAAGAAAAGGACCTTCATGGTGGGAGATTTGGTGTTGAGGGAATTGGCGACATCTATGCCAGCTAAGCAGGGAAAACTAATGCCAAACTGGGAAGGCCCGTATAAAGTGACTGAAGTGGTTCGACCTGGTACCTACAAATTAGCAACCACGTCTGGCGACCCGATCAAGAACACATGGCACGCCTCCAGGTTACGAAGATATTACCAGTAGCCTTCATCCAATCTAGAGGAATATGGCCGAACAAAAGGTGCTCGCCATTCAAGTTCTTATTTTCTGAAAAGCATGTAAAGTTGAATAATTTATCAATAAAATACATGTTTCCCTGTTCTACTTATTTTATCAGTTATGCATTATAATGTTATAAGTCGGACATTTATCTCGGGACGACCAGAAACGATAAATGCCACAAGACTTCTTGAATAATGTTTCATAAATTTGGCGATTGGATAACCAAACAGCCAAACTTTGGGAGAATCCAGACCATGTTAGGCGAAAAAGAAAGCCAAAGACACATATAATGGTTAAATTTTGTTTTAATTATGTTAAGGCAAAAGGAAGCCGAAGATACATAAAACTGATTTAATTATGTTAAGGCGAAGATAGGAGCCGAAGACAAATATAATTGTTATATTTTGTTTCAATTATGTTAAGGCAAAAGGAAGCCGAAGATACATAAAACTGATTTAATTATGTTAAGGCGAAGATATGAGCCGAAGACAAATATAATTGTTATATTTTGTTTCAATTATGTTAAGGCAAAAGGAAGCCGAAGATACATAAAACTGATTTAATTATGTTAAGGCGAAGATATGAGCCGAAGACAAATATAATTGTTATATTTTGTTTCAATTATGTTAAGGCAAAAGGAAGCCGAAGATACATAAAACTGATTTAATTATGTTAAGGCGAAGATAGAAGCCGAAGATACATATAAATTAAATTTTGTTAAAATATGTCAGATAAAAATGAAGCCGAAGACACATTAGTCTTGGTTTAAATTTTGTAAATTATGTCGAGGCAATGATAAGCCGAAGATGCATACATTTTGTTAAGTTAAGGCCGAAGCCGAAAATACATAAAAGAGGCCGTAGACGATGGAATTATATAAACTTGGGAAAGATAAGTACATTCAATGCCCGAAGGCTACAGAAGTTTAAATGCCCGAAGGCAGAATAAAGTACAAGATAAAAAGTCCTAATCAGATAATTCTTCGTCCTCGCCAGAAGATACGACAGGAGGCTCGTCCTCATCTGGGCGACCAACCGGATCGGTGAAGCCGGGCTCTATCAAAGGTGTGTGGTCTAAACCCATGGCAGCCGCCCTCCTCACGACCTCGTCGTGGCCCATCTGATAATAGCGTTCCTCGGCGTTCAACCGAAGCTTGGTCTCCCTCCGGGCCATCTTCCTAGAAGCCTTCAGAGAGAGGTTGCGCGTGGTTAGCCTAGCTCGGAGAAGGTCGACCTCCTTCTGCATCGCCTCCCGATCGGCCCTCAACGCCGCAGCTTGACCCTCCAACCTCTCCACATCGCCAACGGCTTGGCGGAGAGCAGTCTCCGATCTCACCGCCCGAACCTCCAGTTCCTGGATTTGGCCGAATCTACCCTGCATATCCTTCACCTTGTCGGTGATGACAGCAGCCATCGGCGTCGCCTAAAATAAGGAAAAAGACTTTGGTTAGGAAAATGTAAGGACAAGAAATTGAAAGGAAAAGCAAATATATTACCAAAGAAAGGAAGGCCATCATGTCGGCGCAGGCATCGGCGATATCCAACCGATCGTAGTTGGGGCGATCAGCCGGAAGCACCAAAGCCCGGCATAGATCAGGAGCTATCTCCTTGATCGCCTTAGGGTCGGCCGAGGTGACAGCATCGGACTCCAAGATCGCCCACTGAGGGACGTACGTCTTCAGAACATCCCCCCGCCGAACCCTCTTTCTAACCAGGGGAGTCTCGGGCACCTGCTCCGCATTTTCAGTCTCGGTCGCCTGCTCTGATTGCTCAGGCGCCCGTTTATCGCCCTCCTGGCGATCCTTATCAGTCTCAGCCCCCGCCCCAGCGGCTTCGGCTGCCTCAGCTGCTTCGGCCGCCCTAGCCGCCAGAGCTGCCTGCTCGGCCTCAAACTTGGCCCTCTTTCGTTCAACAATAGCCTGGCGAGAAGACACTGTGAAAGGAAGAAAAAGGTGTTAGACAATTTTAAAGACAGCATAAAAGGGAAGACAGAAGCACAGAAGAAAGAAAAGTAAAAATCTAGTGCAAGGGACGAGGAATGTTACCATTACCCCATAGGGCGAAAAGCCATTGGCGATCCCTAAGGTCCTCTAAGGGAATCCGGCCCATATCAAAATTGCACAACCTTCGGTATTCATGCAATTCGCCACCCGAAAGGGTGGGTTTAACTATTTTGGTCGAAGGATCGACCACCTGCCACTGAGACGCAGCACCGATCTTAGGGCCCGAGATAAAGCACCACTTGTCGTGACTGCCTTTGTTGTTAGAATTGGTTTCTACCCACTCGGCCCTGTTAGTACGGCGAACGATGGAGTAGAAACCCTTGCTCTTACCATTCTTCCGGAAGTCGTGATGGTGCCAGAACAGGGCGGGAGTTGGGTCAACGTTGGCCGCCAGACATCGGCATTGGAAGCCGTTCATGTGCAAAAACCCATTTGGATCCATTTGACCCAAAGCTATCCCCATCTGGGCGAATAGTTGCTTCACTATGGGAAGCATCGGAACCCGAAAACCGCATTTTAAAGCGGCTTCAGAGATTCCGGTGGCCACATCACCATAGCCCTTCGGGACAGGAGGATTGAACCATATCCGGTCGACAACTCTCGGCAGGTACGTATGCCAGGCACCGGTCGGGATATCGAACTCTTTCGGTAACTTAGCTACCCTGTCCTCAGACAACCGAGTCGGATGATTCGCCGCGGGAAATTCATCGACATCATGAAACGGGTATCTGTCCGGAGAAATAGATCTGGGAGATTGCCCCGATGTAGAAGCCGACCGATCCATAATTCCTGCATTAATATGAAGAAATTAGCCTTGTACTCGGACATGGACAAGAAAGAAAAGAAAGGAAAAGTGGTCGCCGAGTACAGGGGGCTTGGATCGGTCGGGGAGTTACTAGCCTCTAAGCCAATGAAAAAAGGAGTAATCTCTAAAGGAGCTACGCAGCCCGAAGACTGTTCTAAGGGTTGACCCATCCCGAAGGTTGTTCTAAGGACGAATTCATCCCGAAGATCGTTCTAGGGACAAATTGGCCTCGGAAATTGTTCTTAGGATGAATCTATCTACTGGTCTGACTACCGACCTAATTATGGCTACATTTTCAACAGCAAGTATAACCCCAAAGCAAAAATACTATTATACCTAAATTATAGTGGACATAATCGGAAAAGTTCAACATGAAATGGGAAATCGCGCAAAAAGATACAGAGAACTTACTGGTGATAAGAGCTGGAGGAGGATTTGAACACGAGATAATGGAGATTGTTGGTAACTGCAGATAGATGGGCTGGAGAGAAACTGGCAGAATGTCTTTGCTTTTGAATATGTAAGTGACGACGATTGGGGGGAAATTTGGCATTTATACAGAAGGATATGTGACGTTTGGACAGTAAAATGTAAGCGTTCAATCTCGATCGTACGATCCAAGTCGTTTGGGATTCGACGGTGAGGATCCAGTACTAATCTCGAGAAATTACGGCTGTCATCATTAATTACGGCACGATTCTCTAGGTGACGTGTCATAAACGGATAGACACGGAACCGTTGGAGTTTATCCCGAAGAGAGGTAAAGAGCTAGGACTCCGGACGCATTAACATCCGACCGAAGTCCAGGGACATGTTGGGGGCTCAACCGAGATTGGGCCGAATAGTGATCGGGCCGAGGAGTAATTGGGCCGAACGGTCACAGCCCACTTCTTCGGCTAAGTCCGTTGGATCTGACCGTTGCTTGACCGAGTCACCCGACTATTCAGGCGTGAGAACAGGACCACGCATGTGGCGGTTGCTCCCGAACAATCCGGGCGAGCCGGTACCAAAGTGCCTATAAAGGCACATGACAGGTTTCACGTTCGGGATATGCTCATTTTTACGTTCACAAATACTTACACGTTCATTTAAACCTAATTGGAACCTCTAATTTATTCTCACACCGGAGGTGAATCGGGGGCCCAACCCCTCGCATTCTTCTCTTTTGACAGGTCGCCCGAAGAGCTTCCTGGAGTACAACCCGACAGAAAACTGGTTCCAACACCCATATTATATTAATGATAAAAAAATTGTTTCTAACGAGAATTACCTCTAAATTAGAAGTGACATTACTCTCAGTTTCCTCAAAAATGGTGTTCGCCCCATCCCTGTCAAAATTGTTATCATGATCCATCTCAGTGAACATCCCTCACCTGAGCAGAAGTGTATTCACCAGAAAAAGCAGGCAAGTTAACCCCTGCCCGAGTTTCAGAAGTCACTTCACCATCCCCATCAAGCTCATCACCTTCAACTCCAGTCAATCCAGGCAGACTGTCAATTGAATCACTAAGGTACAAGGGAAAAACAAGAGTAATTTTTACTATACCAGACCCAGCATGGCCAGAATGATTTTGGAGGCTTCCCATTGCAGATTTCTTGATGAGAAGGCAACCAAATCCAGTTGGATCATATCCGAATACCTTGTAAAATGAGGTGACAATGAAGTCTGGTCGGAATAAAGACAATCCATGTCCTTGGGACCCAAAGCACCGGCAAGCAACACATGCCAATTATTCTGCTGAGCAAGGGTCATCCACTGATACGAAAACTTGCCCCCGTAACTCTAGACTGATCAGGGAACACAAAAGGACCAGTAGCTGAATCCTTCTTTCTCTTCTTTTTGTTAGAAATCCGTTTCCTCAAATCAGTCTGATAAGAAGTACAAGGATTACAAGGATATAGCCTATGCACAAATTGTATCACATCTGAAGACACATCATTGTTACGAAAATTCAGTTCACATTGAAATTTTATCAAACATATAGTAACACTACCTATTGAATGAACCTGGTTGGCGCATGTGGATGATATTAGAAACATCATCTTTCTCGAATAAATGCGACGTTTGAAAGGATCTTTTGGCTAGTGTAATGGTAGAAGCAGTGGATGGGCTAAACCTTCTGTTGTATAGTAAAAAAATTCTAACTTACGGTTTTTTTAATGTTTCAAAAAAGAATCGAAAATTATAATCATACAGTAAAATCTCGATAAATTAATAGTTTCAGATCAGTTTATTTTATTAATTTATCAAAATTATTAATTTAATAAGATAAAATATAAGAGCATCTGCAATGCATGTAAACTCCTTAACAATATCTTATGTGGCAAGATATTTAGCCAACCAATATCTAAATATAGATAATGACTATCTTCAATCACATGTCTTTAGCTAAAAAAAAATTAAATAACCTAGCTTGATTGGCTATATTTGTATCTTTGTACAACCACTAAAATTTTCTATGATATTTCACGTCATCATCTTACCATTTTTAATTAATATTTAATATTTATTGTGTTTCCATCTCATACTTGTCTTATATTAAGAACGTTAAAATATTATTTTCGAAATATAGCTAACAACTATTGATAATGACAAAACACATTTTCATTTTCTATAATATAGTTAAATATTAATTTATAATATTTTAGCCAATTAATATAGCTAACGTGGATGAAAATGGTCTAAACTAACTCTATTCTATTGGAACTGGAATTTTTTATTAATTTATCGAAATTATTAATTTATGAGTATTTATTTATCCGATTTAATGTAGGGTCGGAGCTCCAACAACCCGATTCCCTCGAGGTATATATAATACGTACAGTATACGGGTGTGTTTACTGTTTACACACCACCAAAAGCAATGCCTCCCAGTGTAATCCTAGTGGAACTATAGTCCCCACTAGACCCCTGCGTAGCTCCGCTGCTGATTGTGTCCAACAAAATCTCAAAACCGCCGCTGATTGTGTCCAACAAAATCTCAAAGAGTATTGTACACTGTATTAAAATTTGTCTGAATATACGGGCTATCGTCTTGTCATCTGACATGGTCTAGAAAGTCTCGTTAGTTTCGTTTGACAGTCATTTTCGTTATCGTTCTTTGATTATCACCAGCATGGCTAGTAATCTAGTTCAAGCAATGAATAACATCTCGCTAGAGGATGAGGAAGATGGAGGAATGGAGATTAATGAAGAAGTCCTGGGAGACAAAAATCAAATTTTTAACGCAAATCTTTGTGTTGTTGGGCGATTTATCACTGAGGGACGCGTTGATTTTGAAGCAATGCAGCAGACTCTAGCACTACTATGGAAGCCAGGCAAAGGTGTCTACATGAGGGAACTGGATTCAAATCTATACTTATTTCAATTCTATCATGAGATTGATGTTCGCAGAGTTATGGAAGGTTGCCCTTGGTCATTCAACAGGAGAGCATTAGTGATGTCGAAACTAAAAGAAGGCCAGAATCCTCGTTGCGTAGACCTGAATACAATGGATCTCTGGATACAGATTCACGATTCGAAGGTTGGTTTTGCGTCAGAAACAATCCTTAAAGGAATTGGCAACTATATTGGTAGATATGTTCAAGCTTGCCCGTCAAATTTCATGGATGTTTGGAGAGAGTATATGAGGATCAGGGTCACAATCGATTTGTCCAAACCATTAAAGAGGCGTATGAAACTCAAAATGACAGGAGACACATGGTTTTGGATCAATTTCAAGTATGAAAATGTCCCTAGTTTTTGCTTCATTTGTGGCATTGTAGGTCATTCTGAACGCTTTTGCAGTCAGTTGTTTGAGAAAGCAGAAAATGATATAGCAAGACCTTATGGTGCATGGATGAGAGCCCCCCTTCGAAGGCAAGTAAAACCAGTATGAGCCAAATGGTTACGAAACAGTGAAGGTGGTAGCAGTTGCACAGCAGATTCGCCAGCTCAGAGCAAGAGAAACGGAGACGATGAGAACAATCAGGATCCTATTATTACTCCTCAAAATATGGAAGTTGTTGAGAAAGGAGATAATCAGGTGGATACGATAATTCAAAATGTGGATGGAGGCGCGACGTTTGGTCAGCACGTTTCTCAAACAAACCCAGCAAAATTCACGGAGGGATTAAATAAAAAAGATTTTGGGATAATTGAGACTAAAAAAAGACGGACAGATGATGGGCTGGACTCAGGAAAATACGGGCTTGTGTAAAGAAGTTTTAATGGACTCAGACGACATCACTGTAACAGATTTGTCTGAGGAAAATTCAAGTAACAACCCAGTTTCAAAAAACGGATATGGGGCGGGTACTCATGGGAGTGCTCGCCTATCATCATGAGTTTAATAAGCTGGAATTGCCATGGGCTTGGGACCCCATGGGCCTTTCAATTCCTAAAGGAGATTACTCTCCAAAAGAGACCCGACTTTATTTTCCTGTGCGAGATTATTAGTAAGACAGATACTGTGGAAAGATTTCAACGAGCAATTGGCTTTGAAGGAGTGTTAGTAGTTGAATCTCAAGGTCGTAGTGGAGGCCTTGCTTTGCTTTGGCGTCATAAAGATGAAGTTTTGCTTCGTTCATACAGTAAGAATCATATTGATGCTGTAGTTCACATGAAAGACAACAACATTTTTCGTTTGACAGGAATCTATGGTGAGCCTGATAGGAGTAAAAGGTATGAAACTTGGCAACTCATTCGCCATTTGTCCATAAATAATTCTCTTCCTTGGGTGCTTATAGGTGATATGAATAATGTGTGTTCACAAGAAGACAAAAGAGGTGGCTGCCCGTATCCTCAAGCTCTGATCAGAGGCTTTAATGAGGTGTTAGAAGACTGCAATCTTTCAGATATGAACTTGTTAGGATATCCATACACTTGGGAACGAGGTGCTGGTACTGATAATTGGATTGAAGTAAGGTTAGATCGTGCTTTGTCCTCAGCTGGTTTTTTGAACATGTTTAAGGATGTTACACTCACAAATCTGGAAGTCTCCACATCAGACCATACCCCACTATTTCTGGAGTTCTACAAAGTTAAACAGGTAGTCAAATCTCGTATCTTTCGTTTTGAAAATGCTTGGCTTCGTGAACCTATGTGCCAACAGTTGGTAGCGGATGTTTGGAATAGTAACCAAGGAAGGTCTTTCTTCGATAAAATCTCTGAATGTACCAAAATTTTATCTGCCTGGGGGCAAGAAATCACAGGTAGTTTCAAACGCAGAATTCAAGCTTATAAGAGGGTGATTAAAGGTCTAAAAGGTCGAAGAGATGACAGATCAGTTCAAGTAGTTAAGGAGAATCAGGAAAAGCTTGCTGAGGTTTATGCCCAACAGGAAATTTTTTGGAAACAAAGGTCCAAGCAGCTGTGGTTAAAAGAGGGTGATCAGAACACAAAAATTTTTCACGCAGCAACCAAGAACAGAAGGGCTATAAATCAGATCAAAACTCTTAAAAATAAAGACGGCATCACAGTTGATTGGAGCTCAGGATTGGAGGATGTCATAGTAACTTATTTTACAGACTTGTTCAAAGCGTCAAACACTAAATGGAGCCTAGTTACTGATTGTGTTCAATCGAAAATTTCAGATGATCATAACAATATCCTGCTGCAAGAAGTGTCGAGTGTGGAAGTAAAGAAAGCTCTGTTTCACATGTATCCCGACAAATCTCCTGGCCCTGACGGGATGAGCCCGGGATTTTATCAAAAACACTGGCATATTGTTGAAGAAGACGTGGTGAACATAGTCAAAATGTTCTTTGATACAGGTCAAATTGATGCTCGACTTCATAGTACCAACATAGCTCTTATCCCTAAAAAGAAAAATCCCCAGCTCATGACGGAATTGAGACCGATTTCACTGTGTAATGTAGTATACAAAGTGCTGTCGAAAGTGTTAGCAAATCGATTAAAATCTTTCATAGATTTAATCATTTCTGATACTCAAAGTGCTTTTATACCTGGGCGTCTCATCACAGATAATATAATGGTGGCTTATGAGGTAATGCATTTCATGAAACGGAAAACCAAGGGCAAGCAAGGTTGGATGGCTTTGAAAATTGATATGAGCAAAGCTTATGACCGAGTAGAATGGAGTTATTTGGAAGCGGTGTTGACCAAGATGGGATTTGAGGAGAAAGCAATTCGTTTATTCATGGCTTGTATGAGTTCTGTTAACTATCAAGTTAGTCATGCCGGAAGTTTGTTTGGTCGAATTGTTCCTACTCATGGGCTTCGACAAGGGGACCCCCTTTCTTCATATTTGTTTCTAATTTGCATAGAGGGGTTTACTTCTTTGATCTCAGACTACGAGAAGAAAGGCCTGATTCAAGGTATCAAAGTTGCTCGGAATGCTCCTCCCATTTCCCATATGTTTTTCGCGGATGATTGTTATATCTTCTGCAAATCAAACGTAGACAGTGCAAATCATGTTTTAAATATGTTGAAAGTGTTTGAAACGGCTTCTGGACAGCAGATCAACGTAGACAAGTCCTCAGTGTTCTACAGTCTCAATTGTAGTTCCCAGTTGAAATCAGAGATTTTTCAACAGTTGCAAATTAAAGAAGCAAGTGCTAACAGTTTTTACTTGGGTCTCCCAAACATGATTTCAGGCAAAAAATCAGAAGTCTTTGGATTTATAAAGGAAAGACTGCAAGATCGAATCCAGGGATGGGACAAAAGAAAGTTGTCAAAAGGAGGGAAAGAAATCTTGATAAAGTCAGTGGCTCAGACCCTCCCTAGCTACGCTATGAGCGTATTCCTCCTTCCTCACGAAGTGTGCAAAGATTTAGAGATGACTATGTCTAAATTCTGGTGGAGATCAGATCCTTCTAAAAACAACAACATTCACTGGATGTGCTGGAGCAGGCTGTGTTCTTCTAAGCTCGAAGGTGGTATGGGGTTCAGGTGCCTCCGAGATTTTAATATTGCTCTGCTGGGAAATCAGGCATGGAGGCTGGTAACTCAGCCCAATAAGTTGGTAAGCAAGATTTACAAGGCCCGATATTATCCTAATGGTACGTTCTTATCTGCTAAGCTTGGTTCTAACCCAAGCTATATTTGGCGTAGCATTCTAGAAACACAGAACTTGATTGCTCACGGTATCTCTTGTCGAGTAGGCAATGGCCAAGACATTGATATTTTAAACTCTCCTTGGCTTCCTTTTACGGAGGATCCTTATATTCACACTGTCAATGAATCGACTGTTAATCAAAAAGTGGCTTCCTTAATGCATACTGGAGAAACAGAGTGGGACGTTGATTTAATCAGAGACGTGTTTGAAGAGCGAGATGTGGAGCTAATCCTTTCTATTCCACTTCAAAGTAATGTCAAAGATACCTGGTATTGGAGATATGAAAAGATGGGCTTCTATTCAGTCAAAAGTGCGTATCTCAGTATTCAAAAGGCTAAGACAAGTCTCAGTATGGCAGATAATTCTGGATTCTGGAGGAAACTGTGGCAACTGAAACTCCCCTCTAAGGTCAAAAATTTTCTGTGGCGTGCAGCTACTGGGTGTTTACCTACCAAAGATCTTCTGCGTGCTAGAAGGGTAAACGTTAATGCACTTTGCCCCATTTGTAATGAAGGTCCAGAATCAGTAATGCATGCCTTAGTTTCATGTTCATTTGCAGATCATTGTCATAAGCTTGTAAGAAGCTCTTTTTCTCTCACGGCTCAGAGTACAGTTGCATCATTTGCAGACTGGTTACAGTCTTTGTTTGATTATCGACAAATGGAGGAGACTTATATTCATGCAACTCTATGCTGGATAATATGGAAAAATCGGAATGATTCAATATGGAAGCAACGAAGCCAGGATTCGTTAGAAATAGTAAATTCGACACTTTCTTTTCTTAACCAGTGGAAATCTGTTCAAGACAAAAATTATGACTCCTTCTTAGGTTTTATGACCCCAGAAGATGGTCAGGAACAGTGGCACCTTCCAACAGAGAATAGTGTTAAGATTAACATCGATGCAGCTATCTTCGAAGACCCCAGGCGATACAGCTATGCTTTTATTATTCGTGATCATCATGGCACTTTAGTTGAAGCTATTTCGAAGTGTTCTCCAGGTCGAGTGATTCCAGAATTTGCAGAAGCTCTAGGCATCAGAGAAGCTCTCAGTTGGATGAAGCAAAAGCATCTCAGTAATGTAGTTCTGGAAACAGATTGTTTACAGGTCGTGCAGCTCATTCATAGCTCTTTTTCTAGTCTATCGTACCTAGGAAAGATCATCGAAGAGTGCAGATCCTTTCTCTCTGACTTGTGTGTTCAAAACGTTGTGTTAAGGTTTGTGAGACGGTCTGCGAACAGAGTAGCTCACTATTTAGCGAGATATAATTGTTCTATAGCTGATCGTAGTTGGAAGGTGGGAGATGTCCACCCGGATTTTGATTATGTTCTTTGTAAAGATTTAACGAGCTAATAAAATCTTTACTTTCCATGGCAAAAAAAAAAAAAAAAAAGCAATGCCTCCCGATCCACCCAATTTTGGCGCCAAAAACGAAATGGCGAATAAACTGAAATCACGATCTTCTCAATCTCCATCAATGCGTGATCTCCGTTGCAAATTCACTCGAATCGTCTCTAATCACGATCAGCTCAAAATCGCTTTTCATCAGCTCAAATCTCAAATCGAAAGCGGCTTAAACGAAGTAATCATCACTACTAATTCAACTTCAATTCAAATTCAGTTCAATTTCATCAATTACTGTGTTCGCAAACAAATTATTAGTTCATTTGTGTAATCTACTAGTAAAATGTGTTAGAAAATGGAAAGTTTGAGGCATATTTTATATATGTTCTTGATGGAATTTCCGGAAACTAACACTTGGAGGTTGTTCCTTGTAATGAGGACTTAAACTTTCATGTTTGGATCTAAGACATTTTCTTAGTGTAATCCATAAATAAATTGAGTTGAAATAGGTTGCTTGAAATGGGTTATGTGGGTTGGTTATATTGAAATAACTTGTATCCCACATAGAATTGGTAATGAGAGGTTGGTGGGTTTATATAGAAACATGTGCAAGAGTAGTGTACAACTACTAAGGCATGTGGGTGTGCATGGTGTTAGTATGTGCCTCACGTGCACACACACACACGCGCGCGCCGCCGCCGCTCGCCTCGCCTCGCCCCGCCACGTCACGACTCGACTCGGGTCGAAGGGCGATTTGGGCGAATGTCTCGGCGTCTCGCGTACGCGAGGCGACCTGGGCGAGGAATTTTATTACCTATTTATTTAATATTATTTATTGATTTAATTTAACAGTATCAGTATTTATTTGTAACAGCTATATGAACTGGGTCAGGATTTATATTAAATCCTGATGGACCAGTTCTTGGAACAAATCCTGATGGCCTGGTCAGTACTTGGAGTGAAATCCTGATGACTACTGATCCTGATGGCCTGCGTCAGTATTTGGATCCTGACGGAGTTAAATCCTGATGATGGTCCAGTCCTGACGAAATCCTGATGGTCGATCAATTACTGATGCCACTCCTGACGGACAACAAGTCCTGATGGCTTGGAGTACTGATGATGATCAAATCCTGATGGACCAGGAAATCCTGACTGAGCTGTTAAATCCTGATGACTACTGTTATGGTAATTAAATCAGAATAATTAGTATTAAATACCATATCTTCAGTTACAATATTTGGTCTATTACGTTTTATTTTGTATTATATTTTTATATATATACAAATGAGAACGTTGAGATAGCAGAGACAGATACGTAACTCTGAAAACCTAGCAACTATCATCTTCTCTGTTTTCTCTCAACACATACAGAATACATAGTTCTTGGGTGAAGTGAGGTGCTGGTCGCTGTTGATCATTCCGACTACTGTGAGTGGATTGATCTGTGCTGTTTTATCCTGGGAGTGATATTGCTGCAACCCAACACAGCGTAAGTGGGGCAATAATCTCTTCAAGAACAGTCAAGACTTCTCGAAGGCTTGGCGACTCAGCTGTTCTATTTATCTATCAGTATTTGCTAAAGCTCCTGAGAGATAAGTGTTCTTTCTTGTCTTGTTATTTTCAGTCTCTGATTATACTTTTGTTTCGACCTTTGTGTTTGTTTCGTTTATTGGTATTTTGCCTGTTCTTGTTAATACAATTATATATATATAACTGCCCTATTGTTGCTGTGTAGTTAGTAATTATACCCAACAATCTTGAAGAGATTACTTCTGTGTTATATATTGTTAATTAACAAGATGGTTAACGGAACTGAAACTCCTGATGTTGCTATTGCTTCTGGTTCTGGTGTTACTGTACCCACAATTGATTGGACCACGTACCGTTTCCCACAGCCTATTGATTTGTCAGGAATGCCTGATAAATTCGGTGGGGGTGTTGGTTTTTCTCGTTGGCAGAAAAAGATGAAACTGTGGTTAACGGTAAAGGGTCTATGGCCGGTGGTGCAGTATGAGAAACCAGTTATTGATCAGGAAAAGGCTGAAACTGTTAAGGCCTATGCTATGTGGGAGGAAAAAGATGGGGTGGCTAGGGCTGCTATACTGGCAGCTTTGGCGAACACTCTATTTGATGTTTATTCATCTGATTCTTTCACTGCTAAGCTTTTATGGGAGAAGCTGGACCAGACACACAATACTGACTCGCAAGGGTTGGAAAAGTATTCTGTGGCTAGGTTTCTTGATTTTAAACTGGTGGATACAAAGTCCATGACCGAGCAGGCACATGAATTTGAGATGTTGGTTCATGCTTTGAAGGAGTCCGGAATGGACCTTCCTGAGAAGTTTCAGGTTATGGCTGTGATTGAAAAACTCCCTAAGTCTTGGGAAGAGTTTGCTCTCTCCCTGAAAAGACAGAAAGGAGAGATCACTTGGACAAACCTGATGTTGGACATCTCTGTGCAGGAACAACACAAGTCCAAACAGGGACATGTGATGCCTGCTGAACATGGGGGTTCAAAGGTGAATGTAGTGACTGTTGGACAGAAAAGAAAGGCTGTCACTAAGAAGGATAACACTAAAACCAAAAATGACAAGAACAAGGCTAAGAAACCAAAGACAAACAAACCATGTTGGTCTTGTGGACAGGTTGGTCATTGGAGCAAGGACTGTCCTACAAAGAAAGCAAAGAAAGCTGTTGTGGTAGCACAAGCTAATATTGTGCTTGCAACCACTGATGGGCCTAAGGTTAACATGGTTGTTGGTGAGGCTGTTGCCTCTGGAACCAATGACGGGTGTGTTACCTACAACCCTGTACTTCTTTCCACTTATCTGTCACATGAATGGTTGATTGATACTGGAGCTAATGTACATATTTGTACTGATATTAGTTTATTTGTATCTTATCAACAGAGTCATGGAGTGACAGTGACGATGGGGAATGCTAGTGCTGCTCAAGTTCTTGGAATAGGAAACATGGACCTGAAGTTTACTTCTGGGCGTGTTCTATCCTTCACTAGAGTGCACCATGTTCCTGATATTCGTAGAAATATTATAAGTGGAAGTTGTTTAGTTAAAAATGGTTTTGAACTTTCTTTGAAATGTAATAAAGTAGTTATTACACATACTGGTACATTCTTTGGCAAAGGTTATTTGTCTGATGGTTTATTTTTAATAAATGTTGAACCTGTTTTGGGCAGTTTTATTAATGATAGTGTTGCACCTTCTGTTAATTGTGTTGAATCATCTGATTTATGGCATGCTAGACTTGGTCATTTAAATTTTGGTGCTCTAAAGAATATGATGAACTTAGAGTTAATTCCAAAATATGCTATTGAAAAGAAATCTAAATGTCAAGTATGTGTGACTGCTAAACAAACTAGGAAACCCTTTCATAATGTTGTTAGGGATTCAGAAGTTTTAGATTTAGTGCACACGGACATATGTGAATTTGGTGGCATGTTGTCTAAGGATAATAAACGATATTTTATTACCTTTATAGATGATTGTAGTAGATATTGTTATGTTTATTTACTTAGACATAAGGATGAAGCACTAGAAAAATTCATTATGTTCAAAACTGAAGCTGAAACACAAACTGGTAAAGTACTTAAACGTTTGAGATCTGATAGAGGTGGTGAGTATACTAGTACCTTGTTTAATGAATTTTGCGCAAGCAATGGTATAGTTCATGAGGTGACTCCTCCATACACACCTGAGTCTAATGGGGTGGCTGAACGAAAGAACAGAACTTTTAAAGATATGATTAACAGCATGCTTATTAATTCTGGGTTGCCTAAGTACATGTGGGGAGAAGCTTTGAATACGGCTTGCCATATTCTGAATAGAGTTCCTCTGAAACATATGGACAAGACACCTTATGAATTATGGAAAAGTAGAAAGACAAGTTTAAAGTATCTTCGTGTGTGGGGGTGCCTTGCAAAGGTGCTTGTCCCTGAACACAAGAGAAAGAAACTAGGTCCGAAAACTGTTGATTGCATCTTTCTGGGCTATATTGAAACCACTACGGCTATGAGATTTTTAGTATTAAAATCTGACATAGACGGTATAGTGGCAAACACTATAGTTGAGTTTCGTGATGCAACATTCTTTGAGGATGTGTTCCCTATGAAGACTGGCATACCTCAAGATATTTCTAATGATGATCCTACTCACACATCGAGTTCTATTCCTGATCATGTGGAAAAGATGACAAATGTGGGGGCGGATCCTGATAGTAGTTCTACTCCTGACGAAGTAGATGAACCTAGAAGGAGTAAGCGTGCAAAGGTAGTCAAGGACTTTGGAAGTGATTTTGTCACTTACAATGTCGAGGATGAACCTTTAACTTTCAGACAGGCCATGGATTCTTCGGAGTCAAGGCACTGGAAAGGTGCTGTAAAAAGTGAGATTGACTCTATTGTTTCTAACGGAACATGGGAGTTGGTTGACCTTCCTCCTGGGTGTACTACTATAGGATGTAAATGGATCTTCAAAAGGAAGATGAATCCTGATGGCTCAATAGATAAGTATAAGGCTAGGTTGGTAGCTAAGGGTTTTAGGCAAAAGGAAGGCATTGATTACTTTGACACATACTCTCCTGTTGCAAGGATGACAACAATCCGAATGCTTATAGCATTGGCTTCTGTACATGGTCTTATCATCCATCAAATGGATGTAAAGACAGCTTTTCTTCATGGTGATCTTGAAGAAGAGATTTATATGGATCAGCCTGAGGGATTTGTTGCTTCGGGTAACGAGAGGAAAGTATGTAAGTTGATCAAGTCTATATATGGCTTAAAACAAGCTCCTAGAGACTGGCATAAAAAGTTTGATGATACTGTTTTAGAATCAGAATTTGTAGTTAATGAAAGTGACAAGTGTGTCTACTATATGGTTAAAGGAAATGAATGTATTATCGTGTGCCTATATGTGGATGATATATTATTGTTTGGAACCAATATTGAGATTATTAACGAGACAAAAAGTTTCTTGAGAAGGCACTTTGAAATGAAGGATATGGGTGAGGCTAGTGTGATTCTTGGGGTCAAGTTGATACAGTCAACTGATGGAATAACATTGTCACAATCTCATTATATAGAGAAATCTATACTTGAGAAGTATGGTTATTCAAATTGTAGAATCGCTAGTACACCGTACGATCCTAAAGTTGCCCTAGTCAAGAATAGTTCAGGTATACCTGTGTCTCAGTTAAGGTATTCTCAGATTATTGGGAGTTTGCAATATCTTGCTAATGTGACTAGACCAGATATTTCTTATTCTGTGTCTAAGTTAGCTAGATATACAAGCTGTCCGAACAAGACTCATTGGGAGGCACTAGATAGAGTTCTTAGATATCTTAAGGGAACTATTTCCCTTGGTTTGCATTATCGAAGATTCCCTGGAGTACTCGAGGGATATAGTGATGCAAGTTGGATAGCTAAGAAATCTGGTACCAATGGAGTGACTGGATATTTGTTTACCCTAGCAGGTGGAGCAATATCCTGGAAGTCTACTAGACAGACTTTGATAACTCGGTCTACCTTTGAGGCTGAGTTGTGTGCACTAGATGCCACGGGGACGGAGGCTGAATGGTTGCATGGACTTATGTCAGTATTACCTGTAGTAAGCAGACCGCTTCCAGCCATTGCTGTTCATTGTGATAGTCGTACAACTATCGACAAGATCAGTAGTGAAAAGTATAATGCTAAAACAAAGAGACACATCCAAGTTAGACTTAAGTCTATAAGGGGTCTAGTGTCTGAGAGGATTATTGCTATAGAGTTCATTGGAACTCAGGATAATATAGCTGATCCTTTGACTAAAGGACTTGAGCATGCAGTAGTCCTAAAGTCTAGGTTGGGGATGGGACTGATAGCCCATCATGATTCATCAGCAGCGGGAACCCAATACACCTGAGAGGAGATCCCTTGAAGTGTATTCAATGTGGTAATAACAAGCTGTGAGGGTGAGTTGGTAGTACCTTTACTATATACCTTGATACGCACGTATCTGAGTCTATCCCCTGTAAACCTAAAAGGTACTGTTACTGCCAGTATAGCAAGAGTTATTTCGTAACTCTGAATGGGGTCAAGTCATTTGACGAGATGATCGCAGTACATCTCTGGAGATGCCCAGCTAAGCGAATGTAATTGTGTGGTCGCAATTAGAGGAAAGGGTTATTCCTTGAAGCATTCGACGAACAGGATCGAGACATGACCATTAACGTCTCAAAGCCGTAGATCAGCACCATAGCCTTTGATTTGTCGTCGTCTATGGAGTGTGGTTACACCAAACGGATAAAGATTCAAGGTGAAACATTCCATCTAGATCCGGTAGCCATCGAAGTAGAGGACTTAGGAGGGTTCAAACCCGGAAGGGTACCGACTCTGAAAAACAAGTCATGATAAGGACTGATATGTAAGCATTTCTGTATGGATTTGTGGGGGATTGTTAGAAAATGGAAAGTTTGAGGCATATTTTATATATGTTCTTGATGGAATTTCCGGAAACTAACACTTGGAGGTTGTTCCTTGTAATGAGGACTTAAACTTTCATGTTTGGATCTAAGACATTTTCTTAGTGTAATCCATAAATAAATTGAGTTGAAATAGGTTGCTTGAAATGGGTTATGTGGGTTGGTTATATTGAAATAACTTGTATCCCACATAGAATTGGTAATGAGAGGTTGGTGGGTTTATATAGAAACATGTGCAAGAGTAGTGTACAACTACTAAGGCATGTGGGTGTGCATGGTGTTAGTATGTGCCTCACGCGCACACACACGCGCGCGCCGCCGCCGCTCGCCTCGCCTCGCCCCGCCACGTCACGACTCGACTCGGGTCGAAGGGCGATTTGGGCGAATGTCTCGGCGTCTCGCGTACGCGAGGCGACCTGGGCGAGGAATTTTATTACCTATTTATTTAATATTATTTATTGATTTAATTTAACAGTATCAGTATTTATTTGTAACAGCTATATGAACTGGGTCAGGATTTATATTAAATCCTGATGGACCAGTTCTTGGAACAAATCCTGATGGCCTGGTCAGTACTTGGAGTGAAATCCTGATGGCCTGCGTCAGTATTTGGATCCTGACGGAGTTAAATCCTGATGGTCGATCAATTACTGATGCCACTCCTGACGGACAACAAGTCCTGATGGCTTGGAGTACTGATGATGATCAAATCCTGATGGACCAGGAAATCCTGACTGAGCTTGTTATTTTCAGTCTCTGATTATACTTTTGTTTCGACCTTTGTGTTTGTTTCGTTTATTGATATTTTGCCTGTTCTTATTAATACAATTATATATATATAACTGCCCTATTGTTGCTGTGTAGTTAGTAATTATACCCAACAAAATGTTCATCTCTATCGTTTTCGCGAGTTTGTTTTCTTCAATTTGAGATAGTCAGTTGTGTAATTGCAGGCTGAAGATGTGTTTAGGTCACTTGCGATTCCGTTGTCGAAGCTCGTTGGCTTGAAGACCGTTGAAATGGCTGAGGAAGGAAGGACTAGCAGATTTTTCATGACTTCTGATGCACGAACTCAGGTAATCTGATTGTGTGTACATATTCGTTCTGTAATATACTTATAGGATTTTGAATTTTGAATATTAGGTTTAGTGTTTTCGTGTTTGATTTGCGGTTAATTTATGGCAGAGTCGTTGGGGGGAAAACGGCAGAACAGATTCTCCGGCAGGCTCGCCATCTGCGACAGATAAAGTGCATCAAACGCATAAGTTTGAGGTGAGTACTAAGCTCGATGAATTGAATTTGAGTTAATGAGAGTAATAGAGCAGGTCATGTCTGTGATTTATAGAAATGTTGTTTTTCTGATTCCTTTTAAGTAGTGGATTATCATGTATGCTTAGCAGCAAGTTGTAAGTCTTCAAACAGGGGACTATAGAAAGATCTCGATTATAAAAAATGTAAAAGCATAAGTTTGAGGTGAATTCTGAGCTCGATAAATTAAATTTGAGTTTACGCTAGTAATGAAACAGGTCACATTTTTTATTTTAGAAATTTCCTTTATCCTGATTCCTTTTAATTAGTGGATTGTCATGTATGCTTAGCAGCAAGTTGTATAGATAGATAGATAGATGTCGTTTGTCATAAATTTAGAAAAGGAGAAATTTTAGTTAGAAAATATAAAAAAAAAATATACGTTTTGGCTAATAAAGGTAATCGGTTAATTATTAGTATTTATAATATTAGTATTTTATGCTTCTAAATGGAATAGCCCGTGATATTTTTGAGATTTTAGTTTGGAGAAATATTAGTTAAAAAATATAAAAAATAATATACGTTTCGGAAGAAAAAACTAATCGGTTAGTCATTAATAATTATAATATTATTATTTTATTTTATTAAATAGAACTGTTCGTGATATTTTTGGAAAATGAGATGTTTTGTTTAGGAAAAATAGAAAAGTAAAAATTTTAGTTAGAAAATATAAAAAAGAATATACACTTTGACTAAGCAATTATAACCTTATTATGTTATTTTATTAAATAAAACTGACCGCGATATTTTTGAAAAATGAGATGTTTTAGTTGGGAAAAATAGAAAAGATATTATATATAATAATTTTAATATTTTATCTAATGGTTTTCATTGATCAAAAAACCAGACTACAAAAACTTTGAGGACCATACTACAAAACTTCAATGTTTCGTCTTTTCGTCTTTAATATAATAGTATAGATGTCTCTGCTTCTGAGCTAGATGTCTACTGTCTCTGACTACTTTCCAACACGTAAATGTAGAAGGTTTGTTTGATACTCGACTCTTTCTTCTTCTCCCCTTTACTTATCTGTTGATCTTAACCATATTTTAGAACTCAGTTAATATTACAAAAAGATTGTAATTCACAATTATGTTGTAAGATTAGGAGATGTTGTGGGCCATGTTAGTATACCAAAATATCAGCTAGATTGTGAAAAGGTGAGTTTCTACTGCATTTCTTGTTCTTGATCACGTTTATGTAAGCTATAGTTGCTGATTTGGTATTAGTTTATTTGGTTTTCCTTGTTTTGTTTAATAGAATGTTTAAACAAGACATATTCCAAGCCTGTAGCATAGGGTTAAACAAGAGTTCAAAACATTCACTGGCCAACATTCATTGTCTTGTTTGAAATCTTCTTTTGACGACTTGATCTGAACTAGTGGAGAGAATATGTTAAATTTACTCAAAGATTGAGTTTACCTTAAACACATGCATGTCAAGGAGTTACATACAGTGAGAATATTGATAGCTTTTCTCTCTGTCTCTTTTTGAATTTCTATCAATGACTAGCTAGACCTGCAGGGCTTTGATGGCCACCATTAACATACGGCTGTAACACAAGAAAAATATGTGCGGAAGTTTTACAACTTCTATTGTATTGAAAAACAACTTTTATTGAATTGAACGGATGGCTTTGTAGCAGGCAATACAAACAGAGTAAGAGAAAGCAAATGAAAATAAATGTGAAATCAGATCATGATAGAAGTAGCTCCCCAGGTGATGAGTGGTCTAACCTCATCAAACATGATTAACACCCCTAAACAATAGGGTTTATTCAGACAGAAACGACCTAAACACAGAACTATCCGAATAGAATCACGGAGATCACAGCACCGTATATATAATACTTATATGTGCTAGATGCCTGGATTTATATAAGTATAGGATCAAGGAGCATGAATTTGATTTCATCCTTCAATTGTTGTTCAGGATGAGTGTATCCGTCCCCAGCCTTGTAAGTAACAAAACTCACCCTCATATAATTGAGAAATACGGTAATGAAATGCATCGGAAGTGGTGCTGGTCTCAGGCATGCCTCATTCATGTCCTTCCATGTATTGTCAATCATTTCCTCTAACTTGGCCACAGCTTCTTCCTTAGAAACCCCGTACTCCTTTCTGTAGCAATCAATGGATGTAGCAACATGTGGTCTACTATGTTCCTCCTACAAAAATAAATATATTCAAGTAGAAACAGAACTTAAGAGAAAACGTCAAATAAGTTAATGACGTTGATCATCCTTTTCTACTTGTATCTGTGCACAGATGTAAAAATATATACGAATGACATACCTCAAAGCCTACTATGTCATTAAGTATTCGCCCATGTGCTTCAGCTACAAGAATCGCTTTTGGTTTCGTTAGCGCCCACTCACATGCTTCAACGGTATCAACATGAGCCATCCCCAAAATACTTGCTACTCCCAGAATCCATGTGCCTGATGAAGTTAACGCGTTGGGAAAGTATTCTTCAAATGGTGGCACATACAAAATTGACACAGCCCAGAAATAACCTTCAACTACCCTGCTCCTGAACTGAGGTAGTTTAGAATCAAAACCCAAATCAGCCCACCACCTAGAATATACAGAATAATAGGTAATTAGATGTGTTAATTGAAGTAGTACAGTGTAAAATATACATGTTTAACATGTTCGAATGTATGCTTGCCGATTAAATGACCACTAACATACTGTAACTTAAATTGGTTATAATCGCTATGCCATTGTACTAATTCAACAATTTGTTGATTTGATCTTCCATTTCCATGTTTATAAATTGCAATTACTAATTATATTATATGATTACTATTTTTTCCCTTCCAAAAAAATATGATTATTATATTTAGTAATTTGAGAAATATGCTTTAAAAACAGTGATGATAGATAAACTAATCCTGTGAATCATATTCTGAAAACACATTACATAGATAGCATTGTACATCTAAAAACTGTTGCATATGATTTACCTGTTTACTTGGGATAATTCCTGCTTATATAACATCTGCACTAGATTGAAATCTAGCTTTGCCAACTTGAGTATCAATTCATTTCGAGATGGATCCTCCTCATAGAAAGAGATGAAATGTTTGGCCTCGATTCTTGGAAGGCCCTTGTGGAGGGGCTGCTCCAAGGCATGCATAATTTGCCTACTTAGTGAACCAGACTCCAGATCAATCTTAGCCATTGCACTGAGGTGACAAGTTGTGAAAGCAAGGGCTTCATCTAAGATAGCTTCTCCAGGTGTTTGTAATTGTGCTGCTTCATACAAGCTTAGCATACCCATCTGATCCTTGCTAATAGCTTCATCAAATTTCCCCTCAATTTTGAATCTGCTGAATACATCTAACAAATGGAATGTGTAAAATTCATGATCAAGCTTTTGTGATTAACAAATGAAAGGAAAATGCTAGAGTCCCCAAAACCGTTTTCGAAACGGTTCTCGAATGGTGAGTTGTCTAAAATATTTGTAAATGACAATTTGATTAGTGATAATACCTGGTAATCCCTGGGGGTGGAAGTGAATCTATCACCCCATATACTCGGATTAAAGTTTGCTAAGGGACGAGGCTGGTTGCTCATTCTGCACCTCCTTTAACACTTGATATGATTCTGTTAAATCTATGTGAGTTTTGCTTTCCTACTTGAATCTATTTATAGTACGTAGTGCAATGTACTCATTCTCTTATATTTTCAATTAGTAGACACTCCTTGTAATAATAAAAAATTATGGTTCCAAAACTATATAATCAATACAAAAATTATCTCTATTTAAGAATAACATCCTTATAATAATATTTTTTTTCCGGTCCAAGAATATTACTCCCTCGTTCCCTTCAATTATTTACATTGGGATACGGGTGCTCGGCACACATTTTAAGATTTCTATAAAATATATTTTGATAAATTATTTTAAATTTTTTCTTTTTCTGAATAAAAATATAATGTTTAAACTTTTATTTAAAAAAAGAAAATTTTAAAAATAAATTATAAAACTATATTTTATAGAAAACTTAAAATACGTGAAGTCTTAAAATACATGTCATGTAAAAAAATTAATAAAAAATGACAGATACAAAGGGAGTACTATATAGAGATTCCTACGGTATATTTCTTCGGTTATGTACCTAACGATTAAAAGAATGAAGATCCAAACTTTCTAAAATTTCGGCCCCAACATCCACCTAACGAATACAAATATTAAAATACGTCCAAAATTCGCCGCCATTGTTTCGTTACTTTTCCTTTCTGGAAGCCTAAGGGAGTATATGACCCAAACGGTTCGAGCTCAAGTTATTCGATCTTATATTAATATTAATTTTTATATATTATTTATTTTTATATATTTTTTTCATATTTAATCGAGTCGAAGTCAAGCCGAACTTATTGCATTCGGGTTTTCTCAATATTTAGTAAAATCATTCGAGCTTTCGAGCCGATCTCGAACATATCAAATTATGATTAAACCGAGCTTCGAGCTTAAAATTTATGAATCAATCGAGTTTGAGCTCAAACTTAAGTCTGACAATATTCGACTCGATTCGTTTACGCCTACCTCTTAACCTACCTCTTACTATCATGATCTCAGCTCAAATTTGTTGATTATAGATTTGTTTGTGTTTTATTATTAAAAAATGACTCTCAAGTCAACAAAGAACCATATATGAGCCACTTATTCTTTTTTTTTTTCCCGCTAAATGAGCCACTTATTCTTTTTCATCTGAAGATCGTAGTACTTATAAATTACATCTTTATAAAAGTTTCTACGTGTGCGATTTGTAAGAAAAATTAACATTTTATTTTTGCGTCAAAAAATCAGAATATTGTTATGTACAAATGTCTTTTTAATATACTATCTTAAAACCCGTGCGATGCACGGATTGTTAATTGTTATTTTATTATTATTTTTTTAAATATTTTATTAATTGTAATTGTGCAAAAAATAAATAGACATGTTAAAATAGCTAAACACTTTTAATTAACTAGACATCATTTTTGATTGAATAAATCTTCACCTACGTCCTTATATACTACCATTACACTACCTAAATTATAGGAAAGTGGTTATCATGTATATTCACTTTTTTAAATTATATCATTAACTCCTTATATATAATAAGTGTAAGGGAGATCTTATCCAAAACTTTGGTCGGTCACTGTACTACCAAAAGTATACGATCTGTTGGATTATAAAACTATAAATATTCAAATCGATGAGGACCGTTAGATATAATATTAAAAATTGTATTTGATTAATAATAAGATAGTATTTAAATACTAAAAGGTGTATTTTGATAATTTAAACCTATTATAAATGGGTTTTCTATATTGAATAGAAATCTTTATGTAAAAATTCGTAATTATCTTTTCTCTTTATTTTATGGATAGTTTCAGTTAGATAATAATTATTAAACCATCATTAAATTAAAGATAATTTTGTAAGCTTCGCGTGGGCTGTAAAATCGTTAAAATCTGTTGTCTAAAACTCAAGATAGAGCCAATAGCCCAAACAGTAAAGTTATTATCTAAATTTTAATAAATAATTTATTATTATTGTAGCACCAATTTAATTTTTTTTTTCCTAATTCTTTTAAATTTATAAATTCTATGTTTATTTCAATAAAATATTAAAATCAATTTAAGAAAAAATTAAAATCGATCTGGTCCGTGTATGATCAACCAAATTAATAATTATAGTTAGATCTTAAATAGATCGATGAGAATTGTTAGATCTAATAATTAAAAAGTGTATCTGATTAATAATAGAATTATATTTAAATACTAAAAAGTGTATTTTGATAATTTAAAATTTTTCTATGTAAAAATTCTTAAATATCTTTTCTCTTGAATTTATGTATAGTTCCAGTTAGATAATAATTGTTAAACCAAATATCAAGATAACAATTCATATCGATTACAATGATACTCTACGTGAGACTTAGGAGAACTCATGTACATGAATAAATTTAAACACTTTTTTTTCCTGAAGGAACATAACAATTCGATTAATCCAAATTATAATTATATTATTTTACATATAACAAACATAAAAGGATAATATCAAAATATTATTAAAAAGTTGAGGGTTTCATATTCATAAACGATAATTTTGAATATATATTTATATTAAAATATGTATTTGATTAAAGGTAGGATTATATTTAAATACTAAGAAGTGTGCTTTGATAATTTAAACCAATTATAAATTGGTTTTCTATATTGAATTGAATTCTTTGTGTAAAACTTCTTAACCATCTTTTCTTTTCAGTTTATTTTATGGGTAGGTCAACTGGTCAAGTTAGATAATAATTATTAAACCATCATTAAATTAAAGATAATTTCGTTAGTTTCGCATGAGTTGTAAAATCGTCAAAATTCAATTTCTAAAACTCAGGATAGAACCCAAATATTAAAGTGAGTATCTAAATTTTAATAAATATTTTTTTTATTATTGTAGCACCAATTTATTTATTTTTCCACTAATTCTTTTAAATATAGAAATTTTATGTTTCTTTCAATAAACTATCAAAATTAATTAAGAACAAATTCAAATCGATAAAGAATATAATAATATGAGAATAAAATTTTATATAATCATGACATAATTTTTATTCTATTTAATAATTTTTAAGTAATAATGCATTTTAAAATTTTATTTACACCGTAAATAAAACTGAAATATTAAAAGTAAAAGCAGTTATTAAGATACTTATATCATTATATACTTGATATCCTTATTATATTAAATCCTTATATATAATAATCATAATAGGATCTTATCCCAAATTTTGGTCGTAGACAATCAAATTAATAAGGACCATTAGATCTTAACTAGATAAATGAAAATCGTTAGATCAAATATTAAAAAAGTTTATTTTATTAATAATAGGATTATATTTAAATTCTAAAAGGTGTATTTTGATAATTTAAACCAAATATACCAAATATAAATAAGTTTTCTATATTGAATAGAATTCTCCATGTAAAAAATTAGTGACTTTCTTTTCTCTTCCATGGACAATTCCACCTAGATAAAAAATTTTAAATCATCTTTTAATTAAGGATAATTTAGTTATCTTCATGTGGGGTGTAAAATCGTCAAAAATTCTAATAATAATTATTATGTCATCATTATTTTAACACCAAATTTAATTACTTTTTTCTAACTATTTTAAATTTAGAAATCTATGTTCAAAAATTAAAATCAATCTAAGAAAAATTCAAATCAACAAAGAATATAATAATACGAGGATAAAATTTTATAAAATTGTGCATATTTTTAATCCTATTTTATTAAGTTTTATATCATAACTAATTAAATATTATTTATTATTAAATAATAAATTATACGTAAATGGTGGTTTTGTTTTATAAGAACTCATAGAGACCTAATTTCATTGTTAGCAGAACTATATTCATATTAAAAAAAAAACCTTATTTTGAAATTTTAGACTCAGCTATAGAATACGCCAAACTTTTTAAACCTATATACATTGTAAATTATTAAATTCGAAACTTTAAAAGTTTGTTAATCAATTAGTATAGTACTTTTCTGAAAAATCGTACTTTACAAAAAATATTATCAAATAACATATGTCTGCAAGAAAAAAATGAAAAAAATTCTTATTTTTCAAAAAAACCTATAAATTTTAATATGTTGTTGGTATATTGAAACCTTAGATCATTCTAAATGATAATTTTACTGTTATATCTAAAGTTTTTCAACAATTTAATTTGAAAGATTCAACGATTATGGATTGAGTGATCAAACAAAGCGACCAAACTTAACAAGCTTTCATTATTTAGTCTTTAATATAATAACATAGATATTTACAGGATATACTATAAAAAAATAAAATTTATACAGAATTTTGATCATGGTGTACTACTTTAAAAGAAGAACTATTCCAAAAAAAATATATTTTAATTGATAATTTATTTTCTCAAAAGTTCAAAGTTCCCGCATCTTTAACATATTACAAAAAAGAGTATATTATATTTTAGCAATAAATAATTAAAAATATTAAAAATTAAAAAAAATTATAAATATTAAGAAAAATTAATGATGTTATCATGATAGTTTGTTTCTAAATACCGCCAAAACATTCACAACCGTTAGATCCAATACTTTTAAAAATAGATGATCAAGATTATATCATATAAAAAGAAGTTATTGTCTAAAAATGATATAAGTTAAAAGATATTATATTAGGATTGGATTTTCTAAAAAGTCAAAACATAAAAATAGTTGTAATTAAATAAGGAAACTCATTTAATACCAAAATAATAAAAATCGTTTAATGTTAAATAGATAGGTGAAAACCGTTAGATTTAACATTAAAAACTGTATTTGGTTAATAAAGGGTATTCTAATAATCTAAACTACATACAAGTAGATTTCCTAAATCGAATAGAATTCTCAACATTAAATTTCGTCACTTTATTCTCTTTTTAGTTTTAGAATAGTTTTTAATTGAAAAAGAACTATTAAACCACAACTAAATTAAAGATTATTTTGTTAATTCATGTGGACTATAAAATTGGCAAAATCTAATTTTTATAACTCAATATAAACAAATATTAAATTGAGCGTGTAAGATATAATAAATATCAAATTTTTAACTATAATTTTTTTGACTAAATCTTTTTTAACAATAATTTAATCATGTAAACTAATAACTTTTAAATATTAAAATATTCATAAATAAATTTAATTATAAATATTAAAAAACAATCGTGTGTTGCATGGGTAATAAAAATATAATTATAAACAAAATAATTATAAATAAAATTTAAGTAACCGTGCATCGTACGGGCTATAAGCTAGTATATATAATTAGTCTAAGGAGGTTAATGTGTTTTGGTCGTCAGGGCTAAAAAAGTCATTTCAGAAGTAGTATTATTGAGGGAAGGGATCAAGGTTCTATTCTTGATGACTACAAACTTTAACTTAATATAACTATTAAAGAAGTTAATATGATTCGGTCATCAAAAATTCTATGATTCGATCATCAAAAATTTTAAAAAAAAATTAACTTAGATTAAAATATTTCTATAGAAAATTTTTAAAGCATCGTCTAAGGTAGTTTAGATGATTTGGTTGTCAGGGTTAAAATAGTAAATTTTTAAGTGGGGCTAAAATAATAAATTTAGCTATTACTAAGAATTAAATAATAAGTCTAACTATTACTTAGAAGGAAAAACAAACTTAATATAAAATGTTTATACGGGAATTAACAGCATCATAAACTATAAACCCCACTACTCCAGTAAACAATTTAACAAAGAACATTACATTTTCTCGGACAGAGACATGAAATGAAATAATTAGAAAAATATAGTATTTAAATAAACAGTGAGAAGTATAAAATTTTAATAACTTAATAATTTGAAATTTGAAAAACATAAATTTGATAAATTAAATTATTAAAAATCAATACTACTACAAAAAATATTATAAATTTCATTAATCACATTTTCTCGAACAGAGACATGAAATGAAAGAATTAGAAAAATATAGTATTTAAATAAACAGTGTGAGAAGTATAAAATTTTAATAACTTAATAATTTAAAATTTGGAAAACATAAATGTGATAAACTAAATTATTAAAAATCAATACTACTAGAAAAAGTATTATAAATTTCATTAATTATTATTAGAAGTTATCATATCACCCACTATTATCTTAACTATATAATTATAAATTATACATAAAAAATTATCATTAGAAGTAAATAAAACAAAATTTCATATTATGATAACATATATGACACTTTTGAGGAATAATATATTAAAAAATATTTAAATTATGTAAATTCATAAAAATATTGTTAAATCGTTCCGTACATCGCACGGGTACAAATCTATACGTACAAATGTAAAGTTGTGTTTTTGTATTACCTAGATAAATCTTTTGTTATCATTATACTTTGTTAAAAAATTTGAAAAACAATTAGGATACATAATAGAGTTGTATTTTCTTTTTGCTAAGTAATAGAGTTGTATTTATTTCTTAAATAAATTATTTACATTTCTTTTGTAATTAAATATTATTACATTTATAATTGTTTTTATAATATTACTATATTTATAATTTTCAAAATTATTTTAGAGATTGCACTTATGACTTATGTATACTAGTATTTTACCGTGTTACGCAAAATATTATGTCAAAAGTTGTAAATTCATTATTATTATAACTCGATAAAAATGAATAAGAAAAAATAAAACTATAATCAAATAATAAATCATAATCAATGTAACTATACCTATAAACTATCATAATTAAGATTAAGATGAACTAATAAGAATGTCCAGATATATAAAGTTTAGACTACATACACAATACACATAGCATAGAGTCTAAAAACATATGTATCAAACACATACAAAAATACTTTGATGTTCAGAGATGCAAATTTAGCAATTGGCATCAAATGTCATTTTGATTCACATACACAAAAAATGCTAAAAAAAACAAAAAATTATTAACCTACCTTGTTCAAATCTGGGTGAATGTTCTCCTGCTTCTCTTTCACTTGAATTTGGTTTTCTGAAAGAAAAAGGGCCACACACCACACCATAGATAAGAGAGAAAGAAGTAAATGTTTTGAAATTCAAAATACAAATCCCATAAGATAATAATTTCGTGACAAAAATCTAATGATGATACAAATAAATTAATAACGTAACTGCTGACATGATTTATGGGATTGTAAGTGTAATTAAATTTGAGCATGTGGGTCTGTGAAGATGATAATATGGGTATATTTAAATTTGAAATTGAGGATGAAAATTGATTTTACACAAAAGAAAATGACGTAGCAAACGTTAAACCTGAATACTGCAGGTTCCTGTTTGTTTTTGAACTTGTGCGGGGTATGCACGGGTATTACCCATAATAAATCGGGTCAACATGTTTTGTATGGAAAATCGTTTGGATTTGACCCGGTTGGCGGATGGTGACCCGAATTCAAAGTGAAATGACAAAAAAGGACATGACAGCGGTATTAATATAAAAATTTAAAACGACAGGAAAGGTCATTTTCCAAGTTCTTTTTGTTCAGGATTAATTTTGTTATCGTTTGTTAATTACCTCAACTGTTTGTGGATCTAATTTTGGATTTGGTGTATATGTAGGCGATTTGTTAAAGAGATTGATTGTGTTGGGAGGAACAGGTAATTTTAACACTTAATATCTGTTTTTCTTGTTATTAAGTTTGGATCTAAAAGGATTTTTTTGTTTAAACTGGTTAATTTACATTATTTAATCATGGATTTCGATACTTTTATTTTGTTGTTGTGCTTAAGAGATAATTTAATTGGTGAGACATGATATTGATTGATGAGAGGAATGTAATATGTAATCGTAAATTTCACAACATTCATAACAGAAAGTATTCTATGGTTTAATTGGTAAATCTCACTGCCATTGAATTTGTAGACCAGCTATATCACAAACGAACGTGTCTATGGTTTTTTTTTCAGGTTTAAGTATTCTGAATTTATACTCTTGAAAGGTTTTCCACGATGGTTCAGGTTAGTAATTTATGTCTTGGCAGAGAATGATGACGACGCTAATTTGTGCCGACGGCGTGTTGAATGAGGTGCCAGAGGCGTTGGTTCACAGGTTGAAGCTACCCAAGGACGCCATTGACAACGACTCTACGGGGAACCTCACTTGCCATCTTCCCCATATAACAGATAAAGTAATGAGCATGGTTATCGACTTTTGCCACAACCCCGATGCTCCAATCCACAAAAATCTTGATTCCATGATTCTCTTTGATCTCATTCAGGTAACACCCTTTTTACTTGCTACCCACGCCTAGGTTTCCTTAACCTGGTTTTACACTGTTTTCTTCATTCATGCATAATTTTTTCTTTCTTCATATGTTTTACCTTGTATACTTTCTGACGGACTAATGATTGCAGTGTGCTAGCTAATGGTAGATTCAGAGAAATTTTAATTTTAATTTCGTCAGAAATGATGTCCAGGAAGCTGCAATATGGTTGACTGGATTGCTTACGTAGTTACATGTTTCCTGAGCATTGTGATTCCTAGAGGTGTAATATTTGTTTTGTTTCTTCGTAAATCCAGGCAGCACACTACTTTGAGATTAAGAGCCTAATGGATTTGACATGCCAAACACTGGTGAGCATGGTCAAGAGAAAATGTGTCAAGGAAATCATGGAAAAGTTTACCAATAAAAAATATCAACCATGGTATATATCAACTAATTATTAAATTCAGGATCAATTTTTCGCGAAAAATAATGACTTTATTTTCTTCCTACATGTTATCTAATTGATTTTATCATTTATGTCAACTAATTGATTTTCTCTACATGATGTGGTATTGTGTGTATTTAATAGACAGTAGATAGACTTAACATTCTTTACTGTTTTTCCTTAGGGCTCAATCTTCCACAGAGCGCATAAAGAGACTGCACGAAAGAGAAACATTCATAAAGCCCTCAACTATTGATTGTGTGCAGCGTTCTCGTCGTGTCACTGATGGACTGAGCTCCATCAAGAGAAGGGTCTGTACGTGTCTGTAGTCAGTATTTATTATGTGTTCGTTATGCGATGTGCTTCAAGTCTCCTCTCTGTTGATCTGATGAGTCTATTGATTCCTATCCATAGATTTTGTCAAGTGGCTGCAAATTAAGTCAAATACTTTTTATGTATTGATGGTTTACTTTTGACAGTTTTCTGAAGGAAAATTTCTTTCAAAAGAACATTCGTTCTATAGGCTCTCTTACATATATGTTGATACTAAATTTCAGAAGTCGTATTTCGATGTTTCTGCTGCTGCTGCTGCTGCTGCTGCTGCTGCTGCCAAACTCTTAACTTGTAAGAGCAAGAATGACGTGAGGACGGTCACCTCTTCATTAGTATCTTCTCTTGATGGAGGTAAAAGTTTTTTAGTGTAATTATTCTTTTTATTAGCTAATCAGTACAATTAAAATATTGTATACTGAGATAATTATGACAAACAGCCCAAGCATTAGCTGATCATCTAAAACACGATCATGTTGCGTTGCTTCTTAAAATCTTGGACCAGTTGCAGGAGCAGTGTACATCGGACGATAGAGATATCGAGGTTATATGTGTTCATGTGTTGTATAATTCGTGAATGTGACTACGAATCTTTTTTATTTCAAGGGCACTTCTCTGAAACAATTTTGCACTTGTATCACAGATTTGGGTTCTTAGCATCCTCTCGCGTGTAAGATTTACTGCACTCGAGAATGCAATGACAGAAGCTACAATTCAACTGCTTTTGAAGGTTATGAGGGATTCTCACTATGTTGCGGCATATCTGGTACTCCCTCTGTCCCAATCAATTGTATACATTGGGGGACGGGGGTTCGGCACGCATTTTAAGACTCCTATAAAGTATACTTTCATAATTTTTTTTAAATTTTTTTTCTTCTGAATTAAAATTTAACGTTGAAATTTTTATTCAGAGAAAAAATAATTTAAAAATAAGTTGTTGAAGTATACTTTATAGGAGCCTTAAAATGCGTGTCAAGCATTGAAAAAAACTGTATAGAAATGAGTGGGACGGAGGGAGTAATTATTACTCAAATAAATACGTCCTGATTATGGTCAATCAAAGCATGTACAGTTAACTGGAATTCAAATGTGCAGGCTGTGTTCGCATTGACGAATATAGTTAAGGTTCTGCCCAAGTTTATAGGGCCTCCAGTAGAGAGCAATGCTTTGACATGTGTGAATACTGCTCTTTCGAAGTATGGTAGACGCAGAATGGAGGTTCATGTAGCCATGTTTTTTGTCACTATTTGTCGCACAGAAGATCTTTCTCATCATGTAATGGTCATTTTATTGAATGTTATTAATACTATGTTTTAAAAAAAAATCTTCCATAGAGCCATATATAAAAACACCGTGCATTCTTAGAAAATTGCAAATTGTTGGCAGGTAGAATTAGCTGTTACCACATTGCAAAAACTCCTTGAAACGGAAGCTGCTGAGCAAGCATGCTACGCACTCCAGTATCGTACTTATGGAAAGGAGCTGCAAATTGATGCAACAATGTCGAGGAAGCTTATTGGAAAGCTTATCGAGATCATCATGTAAGTGGTTTAGGTTTATTTCTAATCTTGGACATAGTTACATGCATTTTTACTTAGTACCTGTTATGGTTGCTGGTGTTTCAGCAAGCCTCCCCGTGGTAATTGTGTATATCCCGGTTATGCACTTGCAGTAGTTGGAAATATTGCGAGATGGGGAAGTTCTGACCAAATTAAGGTATGAATGTATGATCATGAAACAACCTATTTTTAATGTAATACAATTATATATTGTGTCATGTGTGTATATGCAAACCACGTTCATGTGCTGTCATTTACGACTTAGAGTCTTCTTCTGAGTTTTGCGTGATTGTGATCCTTGGTTTGTTTATTTCACTCGTAAACTAATTAGAGTTTTCTGTTTAGTGTTCGTATCGTGTCTAATTAACTATGCATTCTTCCAGATTTTGACTTCAGATTCTAGGATTCTGGAAAGACTTGGGATGATTATTATTGCTGATTGTAAGAAGATTCGAAAGGAAGCTTGCCAGATAATTTCAAACATAGCAGCAACAATGGAAGGATCAATAGAAGTTTGTACTTATATATATATTATCAGTGATCAGATTACGCTGGAAGAGATTACGTTGAAGCTATCTAATTCTGTTGCTGATATGAATAGGAATTGAATACTGCCAGATTGACAGACCCTCTCTGCCGTCTGCTTGAAGACGACGAGGCTGACGTAAAAATGGAAGCTGCATGGGCAATATATAACAGTATCTATGGTTCTAAATTTGTGCCCTCTGTTACTCTTCCCCCCAGAGAATGACTGCCTTTATTGAGAGAGACTGATAACCACTTGTAACTATTCTATAGTTACATTTTAGCTTTAATGAAGTTAAAAAAGACAACTAACAATTTGTTTTCTTGGTAATGAATGTTGTCAGTATCGTTGCATGAAGATTTGAGTCAGCGTAGTTGCAATTTTTTGTGAAGGCCGTTACCTTCTTGTGCCTGTGTTGACTACCACTGGATTGTAACAAGTAATTAATAACCCTGGTTTTCAGTCTTTTCGTCAGTTGATTATAGATGTGGAACTAGGTGTCCTTGATTTTGATCCGTACAAGAAGAGTACTATGACGATGAAGGCTGTTGGATGATGAAGGCTGTTGCCAATAACTTCTGTTCTGTGCGTTACTTCCTTTTGCGATTTGATAGACTTTACGTCTTGCTCCCGAGTTTTTTAAGGAGCGAAATTAAATGAATGTAAGAAAAAGTAATTGTAAAGAAAAGTAATATATTTCGTTCCGAGTTTAAAAATAATCGCGTGTTTACCATATATAATGGTTTGAGCTGCAGCTTGTAGACTGTCTCCAATAATCTGATGCTAATGGATGCAACTTCCGCTTTTTTGTATGTTTTAAGATTCGAGCTCGACCTTGTTCAGAATTTTAGTGCCTTGTTGGCACTTTACTCCAACTATCAATGTTTAAGGTCATCGGAGCCATTGAGCAGTGAACTTGCTGCAAAATGAGTGCAACGGGCAGTGCTATCAGTAATGCAAAGAATCTGAGTAAGGATTTGAAGATCGGAAATTACACGGGAATTAGGTTACTGGATTCATATCTTCATATTATATAAAAAAAATTAGACGTTTAGAGAAAATTTTAAATTCCAAATTTTGTGTTGGACGCCGCTTTTTTTTATTCTTCCGAGATCAAACTAGAAAACACGTGAAAAACATAGGAAAGGATATAAACATACTTAAAATATACGTATATAAATTATAATTAAAAATTTAATATTTAGATATTTTATTACATCTGAGTATATTTAAAAAGTTAGAATTTTTTGTGATAGTATGAATGACGAAAACTGAGTGGTTATTTATAATTTAATTTTTTATTATTACATATTATTTAATATTTTTTTATCTATATATTTATTATTATAATGGGCGTCGGCCAAAAAAACGAGACACAATCAATAAAAAAATATGTAAATAGTTTATTTTATTATCACATTGTATAAAAATATATTAAATATATTAGATTATAAATCATGCAATGCACGATTTGTTTTATATATTTTATTAATAATTTAATAATATATTATTAATAATTAAAAGATATAGTACATGGTATTTTTGGGCGTGTATTAATGAATTTTATATATTTTATTTATTATTACAAGATATAGTGTTTGATATTTTAGCGAGTATTTTAATAGTTGGAAGGTATAGTATCATTAAAAAATTTAGGAATTAGAAAATGCGATATTAAAGATTAAAATATATATTTTATTGATAGATTTAGTTGTGTAATTAAAAGATAACGTGTTTTATTAAAAAAGTCAAGAAAGACAATTTACGTATTACTATTATTTGCATTATTTTATTATTTATTTAGAATACAAGACCAAAAACCAAAAAATCAATTTTTTTAATATTTCGGCTCTTATGTAATAGTGTAGATAGATTTTAATATATTCAACATCCAAATTCTTTCGACTTTGAAAAAAAATTCAAATTCAAATTTAAATCGATGTAAAATATTTGGGATACGGTAAAATTCAAATGAACCGCATATAATTCAAGTTTGAGAAATTTGTTATTTTTGTGATAGTACGAATTGACGAAGTTTGAAGCGATGATTAATACTTACATTTTTATTATTCCTTAATTTTTATATTTTAATTTATATGTATTTAATTTAATGGGTGTCGGATCAAGAAAATATGACACAAAATCGACATATAAAATCTAAGGATATTTAAGAAATTTGTGATTTTTGTTATAATACTAATGATTGAAGTTTCAAACGGTGGTTAATACTTAAATTAAATTTTATTATTGCATATTTTTAGTATTTTTCATTTTTATGCATTTACAGCAACCGAGCTTTTGATCAAGAAAACATGACACAAAATCGGCATATAAAGTTTAGGGATATTTAAGAAATTTTTAATTTTTTGTGGTAATACGACTGGTTGAAGTTTTAAGCGGTGGTTAATACTTAAATTAATAGTATTGCATATTTTTAGTATTTTTTAATTTATATGTATTTAGTGTAATGGGTGTCGGCTCAAGATGACACAAAATCAACATAGAAATATATAAATAGTTTATTTTATTATTTATGTAAGTTTACTTTTAAAAATATTGTGCTTAGTATTTACATGAGATTATATATATATTTTTTCTTAAATCTTTAATATTAAAAATTTTATAAAAAATATTGTAGGGCCGTCGCGAAGCGCGGCTTAGTCGACTAGTAGTTATATAAAGGAGAAGACGATTGCGGTGAGGTGACACCTATCAAATCGTTTCGATCCATTTTTCAAATTTTCTCAATTTTTTGAATAATTAATGTTAAAGATTCGAAAATATTTCAATTGACTTTAAAATATTTACTAATGCAGAAAACTAAATATACCATTATAATATTCTTCTTTTCAAAATCTTTATTAATGGAGGAAACTAAATATACAATTATAATTTTCTTGCCTTTAAAATCTTTACTAATGGAAGAAGCTATATTTACAATTTTAATAGTCTCCTAAATTATTTTATTAGAAAATATCTTAATTGATTTTTAAATTTTTACTAATGGAGGAAATAAAATATACAATTTCAATATTCTTGCCTTTATACTATTAGATAAATTCTCAATTTTCTTCTTACTATGTTCTAACGGAGGAAACTAAATATAGTATGTTATTCCCTCTATTCCTCTCATTTCTTTACAGTTTTTTTTTCACTTCTTGGCACGCAATTTAAGGCTCGTATAAAATATACTTCCACAATTTATTTTTAAAATTTTTTTTTTTTTGAATAAAAATTCAAACATTATATTTTTATTCAAAGGAAAAAAAAATTAAAAATCATTTATAGAACTATACTTTATAGTAGTTTTAAAATGCATGTCGAGTCCGTCCTCCAATGTAAAGAAATCAATATAGTTATATAAAAGAGAAGACGATGGCGGTGATGTGACGCCTCTCAAATCGCTTCGATCTATTTTTCTAATTTTTCCCAATTGTTGAATAATTAATGTTAAATATTCGAAAATATCTCAATTGACATTAAAATATTTACTAATTAAAATATTTACTAATGGAGGAAACTAAATATACAATTATAATATTATTGTCTTCAAAATCTTTATTAATGGAGGAAACTAAATATACAATTCTAATATTCTTGTCCTTAAAATTTTTACTAATGGAAGAAACTAAATTTACAATTTTAATAGTCTCCTAAATTATTTTATTATATTAGAAAATATCTTAATTGTCTTTTAAATTTTTACTAATGGAGTAAAGTAAATATATAATTTAAATATTCTTGCATTTATAATATTAGATAAATTCTCAATTTTCTTCTTACTATTTTCTAACGGAGGAAACTAAATATAATATGTTAATATTCCCCTAAACGTCCTCTATTGATCCAATCAATTTTGTCTTTAAAATCTTTACTAATGGAAGAAACTAGATATACAATTTTAATATTTTTATATTTAAACTCTTTACTAATAGGAGAAAACTAAATACACAATTTTAATATTCTCCTAAATTTTTATTACAAAATATCTGAATTGCCATTTAAATCTTTACCAAGGGAGAAAACTAAATATACAATTTTAAGATTCTTGACTTTAAAATCATTACTAATGCAGGAAATAAAATATACAATTTTAATATTTTCCTAAATTTTTATTTATGAATATACTTACTAACATAGGAAACTAAATATATTATTTTAATATATTTTAATGCAGGAAACTAAGTATACTATATTAATATTTCATAAACTTATCATACGAGTCCAATTTAATTACTATTTTTTTATTATCTTTTAATCGAGAAAAATAATAAAAAAGACAATTTCAGATGTGTCAAACGATTTGAGAGACGCCACCTTGCCGCTAGTCTTCTCCTTTTTATGAGGTAGGGCATCTCAAAAAAAATTTAATTTATTTTTCTAATTTTATCAACATTTTGAATTAATAACATTAAATGTTAGAAGTTATCTAAATTTTTCTTTTAAATTTTTAGTAATGTAAATCTTAATTAACTTACATTATCCTAAACTTTCTTTTTAAGTAAATTACTATGTTAAAATAAATTACTATCTTAATATTCTCCTAAAATTTATCTGGAAATTAAATTACCATGTTGATATTCTATTAAACTCAAAGTTATCATCTTAAAATTTTCATTTTTTTTCTTGAATTTCTAAAATGTATCTTGAAATCAGATTATCATTTTAATATTCTCCTAAAAATACTATTAAAAATTATTTTCCCATATTTTTTTGTAAAAAAATCCACGTTTAATTTATAATATATTTTTTTACATATTTTTTAAAAATTATTTTTTAAGTTTTACCTTTTAATTTATATATAAATTAATACTTACAGAAAATGCAAGTTTTTATAAAATAAAATAAAATATAGAAGTCTTATTTTTTCATTTATTTTCTCGAGTGCCTATATTTTAAACAATAAAAAATTTAATTTTTAAAAATATTTAAATTACATTATATAATAAAGTTGATTAACATATGATATAATTTATTTAGTAAATTAGTTTTTTATGTGTTTAGATTTGGTAAAAACGAGAAATCGAGTCATCAAGAGGAAACATGTTTAACGAGAGAGCGATTCATTAGGAAGAACATATTATATGTTAGAATTAATTATTGATGTTATATTATGTATTTTAAACTAAAAGTTGAAATATGAATTTTGAGAAAAATAAAAATGGTGATAAATATACTAATATTTCATATAAAATTAAAATAATAGAAAATATGAAAGGCATATGTATAGGCCTATTAGTAAACATCGAGGATACAACCCAACTTAAACAAGTTTGTAATAAGTAAATAATAATTCAATTGTCACGGGAATCTCAGAAGGTTATATCAGTCAAAAAAATGAAGATTAAAGTCATCATACAGACTTGAAGTAATTCTACATTGAAATAAGTTCAATTATTTGATCAAGTCTCAGTGAACTATTCAATAAAGTGGATTTATTTGGTTGACAAAGATTTCAGAAGTGTACAAATTACAGTGGTTGATTAAAGTCAAAAGCAACATATGGACCACAGCTTAAAGTCAAGATATGAAGAACATGCATTGTAGTTAGGCACTTATGAACCGGACAGTGCATCAAGTGTAACATCATTTGGTGGAAGTTCTTCATCAATTTCAGTGGTTCAAGTCAAGGAAGCTCTCAAGAGATTAAATTGATTCTCTTTTAATTATCCATATTCATAGTTAATTTAATTCATTTGAATTAAATTATTCCTTAAATTAATTAACGAGTTAATTAATTTAGAGATAATTTAATCAATGATAGTATTTAATTCTATTTTAATTAATCATTTCATTTAATCAATTTATTTAGTTAATTAATTCATCCAGAATTAATCCACTAATTAAATTAATTAATAGATTAATTGATTTAGAATTTATATACTAGTATGACTGTTTTAATAGTAGTATGACCTAATTAATCTAGTATGAATAGTCATACCGATAGTCATACTAGATTGTATAAACTGTCAGTACAAAGAGGCATACGAGTATAAAATAGAGTCATACAAGGCTTAAAATAGAGTCATACAAGGTATATAACAAACAGTCATACCAAGTATTCTCAAAAAGGAAAGGCGGCTGTGTTTTGTTTATACAAAAGGAAAAGATCATGACAGTATGACAGACAAGACATTATATCTTCAAAAGAAAGCAATTGCCTTAACTTCATACTCAACTGCTGAAAAATACTTTGATCAGAGAATTCATTTCTAGTATTGATTGTTATATCCAAACCACTAGAAATTAATTACTCGCACTGCTTTGACTATCTAGCGGATCTTTATCCCTAGAATTTATCTCGAACTATCGTTTATCATTCTATCTTTTTATTACAAAATTAGATAAGTTCATTTCGAATTTATTCTAAATTTGTTTTAATTAGTTTGAGATTTAATCATTGTAATATGTACAATATTTGTAACACCTTTCAAGTTAAATATAAAGTTTAATATAATTTATATTTAACTTGAATTTTGTTTCATTTAATTCCGCAATTATTTGTTCTTGAATTGTATTATCATAAAGAGAACAAATTCGATAAAACGGTAAAGTTTGTATTCAACCCCCCCCCCCCCCCCCCCTCTACAAACTTATCGGGACCTAACAAAATATTAAGCAATTTGCTTTTTTTATATTTATTCAAAATTTCGGTAAATGACCATGACGCAACAAAAAATTTAAATAAACCTTATTTTTTAAGAAATATTATTTTATAAAAATTTATTTAAAAAAGTTCAGAGAAATTATTACACAATAATTTATAATAACACAATAATTGATGAAATAGTAACGGCCCTATTTATTGTCCTATTCTTCTAACATTCTTCTGCAACTCACCATTCCCCTCTAATGTTCTTCTATTACTCTGTTTGGGTGACAATTCAAAAACCAAAATAAAGGGTTTAAAACTACCATCCTCTTTTAGTTTTGGGTTTTTTTGGGAATTTAGGTATAAATAAAATGTTTACTCTATTCTTCATCTTCCTCTTTCTTCTTCTTTCCTTCTCATCAATTATTCAATGGCCCAATGGCTGAATCCTGTTCAAGGTATTCCTCTAGTGGAGGGAAACTCTGCCAATTTTATTACTAAATTTTTTTTAAAGTATTATTATGTTGGTTTTTAAGATCACTGAAGTTAAGTCACTTAATGTGCTTAATTATAGTGAATTCGGCCATTACAATCGACCCTCACGAGATGAAGAACAATGTTATTTCATACGTATTTGGAGAGTCCATCACTCGATTACATGTCATGAAAGTCGGAAATATATTTATTCAAGGTTTTCAAGTGGACAATGGCGTCTTCTATTTGTTAGAAACCCCTCACTCGAAAGGTATGCCGATAAGGTACAAGAAGCACTTGAGGCTGGATTGCCCGTTGGCTCCATTCGTCCACCGGACGTGATCCGATTTCTTGTCCACCATGGGTTAAATTACGAGAATCTTGAAATTGGGGAGTCTTATACTGTCCTTCAAAAAACCGTCGAGAGACATCGAGGAGCAATACCTATGGGTAGATCAGAACTTGATCGGGTGTTCACTATGCTTTTGGGTTTTAACAGAACGGATAAGAAAACCGCCGCATAATGTAACATTTGAGCGGTAAAAGTAAAGAATATCATAATAGGCACTACGATGTCGTTTATAGAGTCTTTGTCGTCCCTTTATATTCTATTTAGCTGGTAGTAGTTTAATTTCTTATTTGGACACTTGTCTGTGGTCATGTATTTGTCCTCATAATTGGTTATATAGGCAGAACGGTAACCCTTTGGTTATTACCAAAGTCACTTTGGTACAATTACTTCAAACAATTGCACATTGCACCGCACAAATGTTTGGGAGTTGCACTTTGCACTCCCTTCGTCTATTTTCATCATTGTTGTTAATTTGATCAGCGGTAATTTAGTAATTTTAACATTGCTTAATTACACTTTGACCCTTAAAGTATGACACATTTTGCACGTAAATTTTTGAATAAAAAAATCACACATTTTCTCCTCCCAGCTTATAAAACTTGTTCAATTTTACCTTTTCATTAAAATCTAATCTTTATTTAACCTTTTTGATTATCTAAACGATATTTTTCAAAAATTTTGAAAAACAAAAGTTGTAGAGAATGAAAAGATCTTTCTGAAATGATGAGTATCCTCTGTACAAAATTATAATCAACTAGAAAAATTAGATAAAATGTACGCTGAATGAATTTGTAAACCAAAATACAAGTTTTGAATATTTATTTATTATTTCGGAAATAGTTCGAAACATAATATGAGAAAACATCATGAACGAAAGTTATGTACAATCGAAAGGGTATTTTGAATCATAAAAAATCATCGAAATCTGATATAAATTGAATTTATTACAATTTTACAAGATTGCAAACTTTCCGAAAATTATCCTATTTTTTTAAACAAATTTAATCACTTAATTATATTTTAAATATTTCAAAGATTACATCATACTCAAATTTTTATTAATTTTTATTTACTTTTTATTTTTTTATTTAACTATATTGTAAAAATTCAAAAATTCTTAATAAAATAATGTAGGAAGATAATTTTAATAAAAGGATTAAACTGTACAAGTTTTATTAGCTTAGGGATGAAAATGTATGATTTTTTTCTTCAAGAATTTACGTGCATAATATGACATAAGTGTCAAAGTGTAATTAGACATTGTTAAAATACTAAAGTACCCCAGACATAATTAACGATAATGATAAAAATAGACGAAAGGGTGCACAGTGCAGCGTCCAAATATATTTGGGGGGCAATGTGCAATTGTTTGAAGTATCAGTACCAAAGTGAATTGCGTAATAACCAAAGGGTTGCGTTTTACGATTAACTCTTTTTATTATAATTTAAGAATTCTCTTCTCCTCTGTTCTTCTTCCTCTCATCTCCTTCTTGAATGTTAATATTGTGAGCTGCCTTGTTACATTGGTATCAGAGCTAATGACGGGCCCTTCCCTGCAGAAGCATGAAAAAGATTTGAAGTCACTAGAGACACAAGTGAATAATGTACAGACGATGCTCAACAACAACCTTGAAGCCACACAATCCACACAACAACACTTTGTTGGATATCCTCCCCCACCTTTTACACAAAACCAAACTCAAATACACATAGGTGCCTAATTTTTCTACAGTTTTCGATTCAAAACAAAACCCTTTCCCCTTAATACAAGTATATTAAAAATACAAGTCAGAGTACAAAAGTTCCAGCTATTAAAAGGATTACTCCTGCTGAGATGGCCATTCGAAGAGAGAAAGGATTGTGTTATAACTATGATGAAGCATTTGTACCTGGACATAAGTGTCAAAAGCAACAGTTATTTATGGTAGTAGATGAAGAAGACTTGCAAGAGGAAAATGAAAGGCAACAGGTGGGAGAAGATGTGGTTAATGAGGCAGCAGTAGGGGAAGTTACATATGAAGAAGATAATGATTGTGGAGTGTCCATTCACGCCATCAGTGGTACACATGGGACTCACACTCTCAAATTGGAAGGTTTCATTAAGAACAGACCTCTTCAAATACTGATAGATACAGGGTCCTCCCATAATTTTGTATCACAAGCTCTAGTGAAGTGTCAAAAGATGTACTGAAACTTGTAGTCCTTTGAAGATCACACTAGCTGATGGATCTGCAATATCATGTAACCAAAAGGTGATGGCTCTGCACTGGAGGATGGATAAATCTATCTTCACTTCAAATTTTCATTCCATTCCCTTAGGTGGATATGACATGGTATTGGGAATGCAGTGGTTACAACAAGTCAGCCCTTTATGGTTTGATTTTAACAAAAGGGAGGTCAAATTCAACTGGAAAGGTAAAGAGGTTAAACTGCAGCAAAATTATGGAGAAGTTCACAAATTCGGAGTGCAGATGGAGGATGATAAGAAGTGGAACCTTAGAGAAGAAGCCTATTTTTTAGTACAGTTGGCTGCAAAGGAAGATCGGACACCAGTTCCAGAAAAGCAACTGCATGAAGAAGTACAGAAGCTAATTCAAGAATATAAAGAGATCTTTGAAACACCAAAAGGTCTCCCCCCCCCCCTTAAAGAGAACAAGATCACTTTATTCCCATTATAGAGGGCAGCAAACCTATCAATGAAAACCCCTATAAGTGCTCATATTTGCAGAAAACTGAGATTGAGAGAATGGAAAGGGAAATGCTAGATAATGGGATCATTCAGCATACCAGCTCACCGTATGCATCACCAGTGTTATTAGTGAGGAAAAAAGATAACACTTGGCGATTTTGTGTTGATTATAGAGCACTTAACTCTATCACTATTAAGAACCGGTTCCCCATTCCTATCATCGAAGAATTGTTGGATGAACTTCATGGGAGTAAATACTATACGAAGCTGGATCTTATAAGCGGATACCATCAAATCCGGGTGCAAGAAAGAGACATCCACAAAACAACTTTCAAGACATAATTTGGCCATTATGAATTCTTGGTAATGCCGTTCGGCTTGACTAACGCACCAGCAACTTTTCAGTGCATCATGAATGAGGTATTTTCTGTTCATCTAAGGAAATTTGTATTGGTGTTTTTCGATGATATATTGATCTATAGTCCAACCATGGAGGACCATGTGAAACATTTAAGAGTTGTTTTTGAAACACTAAAGAAAAATCAACTGTTTGTAAAGTTGAGTAAGTGTGAATTTGGCCAAGAACAAGTGGAGTATCTTGGTCACATAATAAGTCACCCGGTTGAAGTGCAGAAAGGATGTTCATGACTGGTGATGTTGGTGAGCCTGAGCCTATTGTCAGGGATGAGGAAAGGCCTCTGAGGTGCTCAACACCAGAAATTGTGGATAGCTTTAATTCGAGGTCATCCACTGTTTGCAGAAAAATGGGCAGAGGCAAAAATTCTAAACAAATTTCCGAAATGTAGGTTTTAGGGATGACATGACGGTTTCCCCTGTTAGCAAACAGCCACGGAGAAGCCAAAGAATTGCTCATCTTCGGTAGAACTTTCAAAGCATTTACCTCGTAAGTGTGCTAGAAGTACCGAACTGGTGGATGCTTCAAAGTTATGGTGTTACTTCCAAGTGGTCAGCATCTGAACTTGAAGAACTTGATACCTCAAGTGAATCTGCTGTAAGAGAATAGTAAGTGTCCAAGAGGTTTAAAGACTCGATAACTTCGCCAGAGGGGATGATATCACTCTGTTCAATTTGTTTTGGATTGAAGAAGAGGATAATGAAGATTAAAGATTGAAGAACCAAAGCAAGTCCAGTCCAGTTAGTGTCACAGTCCAGTCCAGCTAATGTTCACAGCCCAGTCCAGTTTCATTGCAGTTTGTCTTTTATCATTCCCTAAATAATATCAGTCACCAAGGGACATGTGTGGTGACTGAGGTGTAGTTTAGTAGGGTCAGTACTTGTCTAGTAGGGTTGCAGTTATGTTATCTTGTAGCAATGCAACAGATGCAGTATCTTTTGTTGTCTTCTTGGAGTTTGTTAGAACAGGCTGGTGGTAGTCTATAAGGACACATGTGCTGTATGTGGTCCGGTAGTATGAATGTTGGAGTTGAATCCTAGTTGCATTTCCATACTCAACAGTTCTCTCTTCTACACAGCTATTATTGCTTCTTGTTATTTTCTTTTTATGGTATCAGAGCTAGCATTCAATAGCTGCAATAGTAAGAGGTGTTAAAGTTGTAAAGTGATTAGTCTTTTATTCAGTAGTCAAGATAGTGAGTATGGCTACAAGTAAGTTGTCGTTCACAGATCTGCAAAATCCATTATTTTTGCACCCTTCGGATGGACCAACGTCGATAAATGTGTCCAAGTTGCAAGGGGCTGGGGATTACAGATCGTGGAGGAGATCATTTGAGATCCAGTTGTCAGCAAAGAGGAAGCTCGGTTTTGTTGATGGATCGGTTTCAAGAAGTGCAACATAAGTAGTGGAGGCTGCACAATGGGACACATGCAATAATATGGTAATATCTTGGATCCATAACAACATTTCGGATAATATAAAATCTTCTGTTCTGTTAATAAACACAGCCTGTGATATTTGGAAACAACTGGAAAGAAGGTTCTCTTTAACCAATGGATCTAGGAAATATAAGCTAAATAAGGATCTTTTCAGTCTCAAACAAAGTGGCATGAAAGTAAGTGATTATTATACTGCTTTGAGCAGTTTGTGGGAGGAAATAGAGTCAATGAATGTGCTACCTGTGGTTAATACCGTGACACCTGAGGTAACTAAGTTGTTAAAGGCTATAGAGACCTTGAGAGAAGAGTCAAAGCTTTTCCAGTTTTTAAATGGTTTGGATGAAATGTATGGTGCACAAAGGAGTCAACTGTTAATGATTAGCCCTTTACCCACGGTGGAAGAAGCATGTGCTGCTGTGCAGCAAGAGGAATCGCAAAAGGAAGTGTTGTCACATGTCAACTCAGGAGAAAATGAAGTTATGGCCATGTACAGTAGAGGGAACAGTGACAGGTCATTATTGTGTTCAACATGTGGAAGAAAGGGACATACACAAGACAAATGTTGGGAGACTAAAGGATATCCTAAATGGAATTATAAATACAAACCTGGGCTTGGGATGCAAAGACCCAATTTTGCACCAGGAAAATGGACTGGAAACAAAGCCAACTATCCAAAAATGGCGAACAATACGCAGGGACAAGCATCTGAGTAGCCAGGAATCATGGTCACAACCCAACAATTGGATCAGTTGTTGAGATTAATACCAAAGAGGAGCTCGGGAAACCAAAGAGAGGCAGAGACAGATGAGGAAATTGATTATGCTTTTTCTGGAATGGTAAACAACTCTGCAAATAAAACCATGACGTCGGTGGATTGGATTATAGATTCGGGTGCTTCGGATCACATGACATCTTCTCTAGCGAACTTGTTCAATGTCAGAAAGGCTGCGTCCTTGCTCAGCATCAAACTACCAACTGGAGCAACGACTGTCATAACACACATTGGAGACACTTTCTTGCCTGGCGGATTGAAATTAACAAATGTGCTCCACGTACCACAATTCCACCACAACCTTTTGTCAATCCACAAACTGGCCCAAGACAACAAATGCAAGGTGATGTTCAACCCCAATGACTGTGTAATTATTGATTCAACTACTAATGTCGTGGTTGGAAGGGAAGAACTGAAGCAAGGGCTATACTACCTCAAAGCAGAAGAAATGAAGTCAAAGGGACGAGCTATGACGGGACAAATGTCGCTTGGTGTGCAAAGTAATGATTCTGGTAAAGAGAAGCAAAATCAATTTGCTACATGGCATAAAAGGCTGGGGCATGCATCTGTATCAAAACTGCAACATATAGAGTGTGTCAAACCTTTCATTTCACAAAAGAAGGACCAGGTATGCCTCACATGTCCATTGTCCAAAATGACCAAGCTGAGTTTTCCTGTTAGCGTTTCACACGCTGCGTTGCCTTTTGAATTGATACACACGGATATATGGGGCCCGTATAAGGTACCCACTCGAGGCAAATTTCGATTCTTTTTAACGCTGGTGGATGATTGTAGTCGCATGACCTGGGTATACCTTCTGGAAAGAAAATCTGAGTATCTTGACACCTTGACGATGTTTGAAAACTATGTGAGTAATCAGTTTGATGGAAAAATTCGGGTAATAAGATCAGACAACGCTTTGGAGTTCGCTGATAAAGAATGTAAGATGTTCCTCGTAAAGAAGGGGATAGTACATCAAACATCGTGTCCATATACGCCTCAACATAACGCTAGAGCTGAGAGGAAACATAGGCAAGTGCTGGAAATTGCTCGAGCTTTGCGTTTCCAATCTGGGTTGTCTTTGGCGTATTGGGGAGATTGCATTTTGACTGCGGTTTACATTATGAACAGATTACCAAATGCGGCATTACAATTCGCCACTCCATATGAGAAGTTATTCAAAGAAAAGGTAGATTATGGCAGACTCAAGACCTTTGGTTGTTTGGCGTTTGCCCACAATTACAACCACGGGAGTGACAAGTTTGCTCCAAGGGGAATCGTGAGTGTATTTATTGGTTATCCAACCAACACCAAAGGATACAGACTTCTAAATGTGGCAACTAAGCAAGCCTTTGTGTCAAGACATGTGACATTTCATGAGGACGTGTTTCCTATGAACTCAACCGCAAGCAAGCCATACATGGAGCCTGTACCAACCAATCTGCGTTTGATCAGTGATGTTGATGATTATGGTGGAGATGAAGCCCAAGAAATTGGCAATGAAAGCTTTGCACAAGAATCGACTGATGTCAACACCGCAGAAATAGACGATACAATTAATAATGACAATGAGGAACCGAACAACTTGGTTGTGCGAGAAACAGAGCCACAACAACAAAGAAGATCAACGAGGAGCTCCAAACAACCAGCGTGGTTCAGTGATTTTGTGACTCAAAACTCAAGCTCATCAATGACTGCATCCACGGTGACATCACAACTGGTGAGCTCTAGCTTTAATTGTTTCTTGGCTGCAATAGTTCCACAAATGGACCCTACTTATTTTCACCAAGCGATCAAGTGTGCACATTGGGTGGACGCCATGAACGCAGAATTGGAAGCTCTGGAGAAAAATCACACTTGGGATGTCACAACATTACCTCCAAACAGAAAGGCTATAGGGAGCAAATGGATTTTCAAAACTAAGTTCAAGGCTGATGGAACGGTGGACAAATACAAAGCAAGGCTGGTGATTTTGGGGTATAAGCAAAAATATGGGATCGATTATGTTGAAACTTTCGCCCCAGTCGCGAAAATGTCAACTGTGCGAGCTATGTTGGCAGTTGCAGCCATGAAAAACTGGTTTGTGCATCAACTAGATGTATCCAACGCCTTCTTAAATGGGGACTTGGAAGAAACGGTGTACATGACATTACCTCAAGGCTACAACGGGTTTGGAAGTCGTATCACAATACATGGGATCATGAATGATAAGGAAAGAGCACCACAACTGGTGTGCAAGCTGAGAAAAGCACTGTATGGTTTGCGTCAAGCCTCAAGGCAATGGCATCACAAACTGGCTGTCACCCTTGTGTTCATTGGCTTCAAACATTCCAAAGCGGACTACAGTCTGTACTCCCAAGTCGCGAATAGAACCATTACTTTGGTGCTCATATATGTGGACGATATCCTCATCTCTGGAAACTGCCAACTGTCTATCAACAAGCTAAAGGCCATGTTGTCTGCACATTTTAGCATGAAAGATCTGGGTCCAGCGAATTATTTTTTGGGGTTGGAAATTGATCGAAGCAGTGATGGGTTTTTTATCTCACAGAAAAAATACACAATGGACCTGCTAAAAGAATTTGGAATGATGAGTGCTACGCCTCTGAAGCTTCCCATGGATGCCCATATATCCTTGACACCTGACAAAGGTGAACCACTGCAAGACCCAGTCCCTTACCAACGTCTGCTTGGCAAACTCATCTATCTAACTATCACAAGGCCGGACTTGTCATTCCCAGTCCACAACTTGGCTCAGTTCATGCAAAAACCCACCAATGTCCATATGCAAGCTGCAAAACGTGTTCTCAGGTACTTGTTGAACAATCCAGCACAAGGAATTTTACTTGCATCGTCCTCAGCTGCCCAGCTCACTGCATACTATGACAGCGACTGGGCGAGCTGTCCTACCACAAGAAAATCAACTTCAGGTTACTGCGTTCTGCTGGGATCCTCACCCGTCTCGTGGAAGACGAAAAAACAATCAGTTGTGGCACGATCAACAACGGAAGCGGAGTATCGCGCAATGGCATTGACTTGCTGCGAGGTGACATGGTTGTCATCCTTGTTAAAAGACATAGGATTGACTGATCTCCCTCCCACAATGATCAAAAGTGACAATCAAGTTGCACTATCTATAACAGCCAATCCCGTGTTGCACGAGCGCACAAAACACATAGAGATCGATTGCCACTACATTCGGGATAAAATTGCAGAAGGAGCAGTCACCACTTCCCATGTCCCATCTCATGCCCAACTGGCGGATGTTCTCACTAAACCACTCTCGGTTAAACAACATAATTATCTCATACGCAAGATTGGAGCCTCAGCCCAGCCTCCTCTCCTCTTGAGGGGGAGTAATGAAGATTAAAGATTGAAGAACCAAAGCAAGTCCAGTCCAGTTAGTGTCACGGTCCAGTCCAGCTAATGTTCACAGCCCAGTCCAGTTTCATTGCAGTTTGTCTTTTATCATTCCCTAAATAATATCAGTCACCAAGGGACATGTGTGGTGACTGAGGTGTAGTTTAGTAGGGTCAGTACTTGTCTAGTAGGGTTGCAGTTATGTTATCTTGTAGCAATGCAACAGATGCAGTATCTTTTGTTGTCTTCTTGGAGTTTGTTAGAACAGGCTGGTGGTAATCTATAAGGACACATGTGCTGTATGTGGTCCGGTAGTATGAATGTTGGAGTTGAATCCTAGTTGCATTTCCATACTCAACAGTTCTCTCTTCTACACAGCTATTATTGCTTCTTGTTATTTTCTTTTTAGAGGAAGATTAGCTCCCGTTAATTGTGAGGACATTTTCAATTTTGTAATGGATCTTTAAAACTGTTTCTTGATTATCGAGGAATTTATATAATTATTAAGTTGTACTACAGTCTTGAACTTTATTTTTCACTTGTATGTGTATATTTATATTTGCTGGTTATCGTTTGTTTCAGAATTTGTGATGTTTATTCTTTCTTGGTTGCAGAGATGGTGAAAGCTCTACTTGGGGATCATGATTCTTACCATTTTGTTTATATACATGTAAGTTGGTGTGTATCTTATTCTAAATGTATTTCTAAGTGGGCTTACTTGTCTTTGTATACCAGTAGAATTTATGTACTTAAATCAAAAAGCTAATAAATGATGTTGCAAATTTAGGAATCCTCGTCATTAATCATACAACTTGAGTTATGATCGCTGGAACCTTGCTAAGCATGAAGTTCCTATAGAGCCATTTGTAGTTTTAAAGGTTTATATGTACAATTTCTTACACTAGATGGTTTTTATTCTGCCAAGACTGAGAGGCTGCCATTGTACCGTACGTCAAGCCCGTGTTCAGAATTTGAAAGTATGTATTGAAGGGCTAATTTTAGTGTTTTGTATTTAAATTTGGCATGATAGGTAGAAGTGGCGAATTGGCGATATTTTATGTGAAACTGAGGCAAGTAAAGCTACAGTCTTTCATACGCTTATATGTGCATATTGTGTTTAATTGGTATTATGTATATTTGATTAGTTTATTTGATTCTTTTTCCCGTGATTCCCCTATTAATTCATTGGCAATCATACCATGAGACTAGTGGTGGATCCAGGGGGGTCTATAGCAGATAGTATGTATTCTGAATGTACAGTTTCTGCAGCTTAGCTGGTGAATGGATACGTTTTCTTTGCCGAAGACCATGTTTCGGTTCCTCCTCCAGAGTTGTTTTTTCAGTCTTTCTTTTTGATTGATTCTTCCAGGACTGTTTTTCTGTTTATTTTCAATCTCTTTCTTTGTTTCTTAACTCTGAGTAGTGTCTGCCGTTTACTTTTTTCTTAATCTTCCAAACAGTGTACTATCTTTTATAATTATTTTTTAGTTTTTGATTCATCTTACAACTTAAATGTATATCATATTAATTCTAAAATTATAACGTAACCTCCCCCCCCTCTCCAATTCTTTCTGCGTCTGCCAATGTACGAGACCTGTTGGGTATTTTAGTGTAATTGGATTGACTAGTTGATCAATGTAATCGTAATATTACATCGAATAAGTCGGGAGAGTACGGAGTGTACGCTTTGTTCGAGTTTATTATGATTTTGGTATTATTGCTTATGAGGCATGTTCATTGGCATCAGACACACCTGTTGGGATAAGATGTGTCTGTTGGTATTAGACAAAACTGTTAGAATAAGATGTGTTTGTTGACAAAAGACACATCTGTTGACATCTATATATAGGTGTTGCATTGATCATTTTTTGTGGTTGATTTTTTGGTTCATTTTTGAAATTCACAACAAAAACACATTCTCTCTTCTTGCAGAATTTCTGACTTTATCCGATTGATTTATTTGGGTGAACCACAAATAACTTCAATCTGAAAGTGTTCACACGATTTCAGAAAAATCCAAGTTAATACCAAATTTTTCCCTAACAAAGATTGAAGTTATTTAATTCTGAAGATGACGAACGGAGAATCTGCAAAAGATATGACAAGCAAGTTTGCAAAACTGGACAGGTTTGAGGGTCAGGATTTTAGAAGATGGAGGAAGAAGATGCATTTCCTGTTGACCACGTTGAAGGTTGTGTATGTTCTGAGTACCCCCATGCCAGAAGTGATCGAGAATGAAACTATTGAACAGACAAGGAAGCGCTGCAAATGGGAAAACGATGACTACATCTGCCGCGGTCACATCTTAAACGGTATGTCTGATTCCCTTTTCGATGTATATCAAAATGTTGAGTCAGCGAAAGAATTGTGGGATTCTCTTGAATCCAAGTACATGGCAGAAGATGCTTCTAGTAAGAAGTTTCTGGTCAGTAATTTTATGAACTATAAAATGGTCGATTCTAGACCGGTGATGGAACAATACAATGAATTGTTAAGGATTCTGGGACAGTTTGTTCAACACAATCTGAAGATGGATGAATCTATCTCTGTTTATGGTGTTATAGACAAACTGCCACCATCATGGAAGGATTTTAAACACACCTTGAAACATAATAAAGATGATATGACGCTGGTTGAACTTGGAAGTCACTTCAGAATTGAAGAGGCTTTGAGGACTCAAGAAATTGAGAATAATCCTAAGGGCAAGAACCAAGTTGGTAACTCTTGTGTGAATATGGTTGAAGATGGTGGATCTTCTAAGAATTCTAAAAATATCAAGGGTGATAAACGGAAATTTAAAGGAAACAACAACAACTCTTCTAACAAAAAGCCTAAAATGGCATGTTGGAAGTGTGGCAAACCTGGACATTTCAAGAAGGATTGTCGGGTTGGTAAAGGCAAGCAGGAAAGGCAAAATGCTGGTCCAAGTGGATCCAAGGATCCAGAAAAGCAACAAGGATGATAATGTTGCTTGGTGGATTGATTCAGGAGCAAGGAGTCATGTATGTAAAGATCTTCGTTGGTTCATAGACTTTCAACCAATCGAAGATGGATCTATCTTAAAGATGGGAAATGTTGCAACTGAACCGATCAAAGGACTAGGAAATGTCAAGCTAGTTTTTACTTCTGGAAAATGTATATTATTAAATAATGTGTTGTATGTTCCTGGGATTCGAAAGAATCTCTTGTCTGGTGTTGTATTAAATAATTGTGGATATAAGAAAGTTTATGAAAGTGACAAGTATATATTGTCAAAACATGGCACTTTTGTTGGCTTTGGCTATTTATGTAATGGTATGTTTATGTTGAATGTAAATACTCCATTTAATGATGAATCTGTTTGCATGGCTTCTACTAGTACTAGCAATAATTTGAATAAACAAGAATTATGGCATGCTAGACTAGGACATGTACATTATAAAAGAATAAAGGATATGTCTAAAATGAGTCTCATACCTGCTATTGATTTAAACAATGAAAAATGTAAAACATGCATGTTAACAAAGATAACTAGAATGCCCTTTAAAGTTGCTAATAGGGTGTCTGATGTATTAGAACTAATACATAGTGATTTATGTGATTTTCATTCTACACCATCATTAGGAAATAAAAAGTATGTAGTTACTTTTATTGATGATGCTTCTAGATATTGTTATGTATATTTGTTGCATGCAAAGGATGAAGCTCTTGACTTCTTTAAAGTATATAAAGAAGAAGTAGAGCTACATCAGAGTACCATGATTAAAAATCTACGTACTGATAGAGGAGGTGAGTATTATGATCCGGTATACTTTCGATCTACTGGTATAATACATCAAACCACCGCTCCTTATACACCACAGCAAAATGGTGTGGCAGAAAGAAAGAATAGGACTTTGAAAGAAATGGTTAATTCCTTGTTATCCTGCTCGGGTTTGAGTGAGGGTTTTTGGGGCGAGGCTATGTTGACAGCCTGTTATTTATTGAATCGAATTCCTAGTAAGAGGAATAAGATTACCCCTTATGAACTTTGGTATAAAGAGTCACCAAAATTGAGTTTTCTGAGAGTTTGGGGATGTAGAGCAGTTGTAAGACTCACTGAACCCAAAAGAAGAAACTTGGGTGAACGAGGTATAAATTGTATCTTTGTTGGTTATGCTGAGCATTCCATTGCATATAGATTCTATGTGTTAGAATCTAATGACTATGTGTCTGTGAACTCGATTATCGAGTCAAGAGATGCTATCTTTGATGAAAACAGATTTACATCTATACCTAGACCAAGGCACATGCTTCAGAATTCTTCTAGTAGGAACTCAGTTTCTACTGAAGATGTTCATGGACCGTCTGAACCAAGGAGAAGCACTAGAGCTAGAAAAGCAAAGACTTTTGGAGATGATTTTCATCTTTATCTAATTGAGGGTTCTAGAGATGAAATTGAATATCAATACCAATATTGTTTTATTATTGATGAGGATCCAAATACTTTTATCGAAGCTATGACATCGAGGGATGTTGCATTCTGGAAAGAAGCTATCCAGGATGAAATGGATTCTATCATGAATAATAATACATGGGAATTGAGTGATCTGCCCCCTGGCTGTAAAGCATTGGGAAACAGATGGATCTTCAAAAGGAAAATGAAGGTGGATGGTACAATAGATAAGTTTAAAGCCAGATTGGTAATCCAAGGCTTTAGACAAAAAGAAGGGATTGATTATTTTGATACTTATGCTCCTGTTGCTAGGACTTCCACTATTCGGTTGTTAATAGCACTTGCTGCTATACACAACCTTGTCATTCATCAAATGGATGTGAAAACTGCATTCTTGAATGGTGAATTAGATGAAGAGATTTTTATGAAACAACCCGAAGGGTTTGTTATGCCTGGTTGTGAGAACAAGGTGTGTAAATTGAAGAAATCAATTTATGGTCTAAAACAAGCACCGAAGGATTGGCATGATAAATTTGATAATGTGGTCTTGTCTAATGGTTATTTTCTTAACCAAGCAGACAAGTGTGTATATAGCAAATTTGATGCTTCTGGCAAAGGAGTTATAATTTGTTTATATGTGGATGACATGTTGATTTTTGGTACCGACCAAAATCAAGTGGATAAAACCAAGAAGTTCTTGTCATCTACTTTTGATATGAAAGACATGGGGGAGGCTGAGGTGATTCTTGGTATAAGGATCAAGCGTGAGAACAATGGTATTTCAATTTCTCAATCTCATTATATTAAGAAGATTCTAAAAAGATTTAATTTTAAGGATTGTTCTCCAGTTAGCACTCCTCTTGATCCTAGTATTAAGCTCCTACCTAATACAGGTGTTGCAGTATCTCAACTTGAATACTCAAGGGCTATTGGTAGTCTTATGTATGCCATGATAAGCACTAGGCCAGATATTGCCTATGTTGTTGGAAAGCTTAGTAGGTACACTAGCAAACCAAGTTCCCATCATTGGCAAGCCTTAAGCCGAGTGTTCAAGTACTTGAAAGGAACCATGGATTATGGTTTGACATATACTGGATTTCCTTCGGTTATTGATAAGCGTGAGCTTTATCCTAATTTTGTCCCTATATTTTAAGTTATTTTGTATTGATTTGGATTTTTATTTAATAAATTATAATGTTTTATTGTAGGTATCAATGAGTTTTAATAAAGGAAGTTTTGGAGCTTAAAAGGAAAGATTGGAGATTTATTTGATTAAAATTCGGATTTGATGACCCGCTTGCGCAGTTTACACTGTTTGGGCCATAACTGGAGTTCTATAAGTCCGATTCAAACGATTCAACAGCCCACGGAAATCTTATGAGAAGAGCTTTATTTCAAAAGTGGTCTTGATATCATAGTCCAGCCGAGTCAGTCCAGAATCAGAGCCCAACAGTCAGTTACGAATTTCTATTATTGGAATTCAATTCTGTTTGGGAAATTTCCTGGTATTTGTATTAAATAATTAAAAATACTTTTATTAGATAGATTATTAGATAGAGATCAGACCTAAAACAGAGAGAGAGAGAAACAACGGAAGAGAGAAGAAGCCGCACAAGGAGGAGGAGAAGCCATCAACGGAGAAGGATTCAACCATTGAAGACATTCAATTGACTTTGTTTTCTCTTATCTTTTTATATCTCTTCTTATGAATATGTGTTGGTTTTCTTTGGATGTTATTGAGATCTTGATTATGAACTAACTTTTATAAAGTTGGGATTTTTATGGAACCCTAGCATGTGGTTATCGGTGTTTTGTTAAAGAGTACTGTATGTGGTTCTACGGTTTATTCATTCAAGTGTTTTTCATGCTAATACTTGCTATTGTCTGATCAACTTTAGTGGGTTAACGAGTTAATTATAATATCGAGAGAGTTATAATTAATTGACATAAAACTTGAATGGTGCATGCTTATATCTTTTGATTATAATATTGTTACGGTATAGACATATATTGTGACCATGCATAGTTGTGAGAATTTGTGCTTAATTGTATTCTGAGGAGTAAATTGGCATAGACATATGTTAGTTTATTTGGTAGGAATTATACCATAGCGATTTCGAGAGAAACCTATGACTATGAAATTCTAGCTAGTGAACTGTGGAATTGTTATAGTGCTACGCAACTCTTTTACCGATTTTCATATGTTAGGGGGAAGTAATTATCTTGACTTATCTTCTCATATCTGAATCTCGTAAGACTCTCTTTGCTATTATAATATTAGTTAGTTAATTAATTAGTTTAGATATAAAACCATCAATCAATTCTTGTGTTCGATAACTGAACTGTGAGATTTTACTTGTGATTAATACAAATATACAGTCCTTGAGGAACGAAATCTGGTATTCACTACTATATTACTTGTTTGTGATTGTGTACACTTGCACATCTGTATTTTACGCCACAAGTTTTTGGCGCCGCTGCCGGGGACTGTTATAGTATTTATTGCATAATTAATTATCTTGCAGTTTGGTTTGTTTTTGTGTGCTTACGTGGATGATTCTAGTTGTTTGTCAGGTTTGACAACATTAAGTTATGTATTGTTCACAAGCGACGGATATGATGTATGACGAAGAGTGTGCTGCTCGAGATCAAGAATTTCTTTCGCTGCAGAGTAGATTATCTTCTGTGTCAGAGATGGTAAAAAATTTGAGCATGGGGATGAATCAACCTATGTGGCAATCACCAAGTCCATCACGAAGCAAATCTGACAGAGTTTCGTGTGTTTATTGTTGCGGTGCTCATACCTACGACTATTGTCCTTCCAATCCAAACTCTATTTGCTTTGCTGGTAATCAAAATTGGAGTGACCCATATTCCAATTCTTACAACCAGTCATGGAGTCGACCTCCGAATTATTCATGGATCAATGAAGGAGCTTATCTCGGAACTTCATCAATGGACTCTAATTATTCATGTTTTCAGCAACCTCAACAACAAGAGCCTGAAGAAGAAGATGAATACAGTTCTCTGAAAGTATTGTTGAAGAAAGCTATAGAAAATCAAGATGTTATCCGAACTCAATCAGATTCAATGAGGAACTTAGGGAAAAAAATTGGGGATCTAGTTGATGAGATAAGAAATCAAACGCCAGGTTCTCTACCATGTGATACTGAAACTTGTGAAGAAGTTCAGATAGAGCACTCTGAAGGTGTGTTTGCTGAAAGCGAAAAAGAGGTGGAGGTCTCTCAGACAACATCTGATCATGAAGAATATGTGGAGGACTCTTCAACAATATCTGTAAAGGATGTTATAGTTTTTGATAAACTAGAGCAAAATTCTTATGAAGATCCTTTGGAGCAGCCCATGATTCTAGATTTCGGACATGAAGATAAAGAAGAGGAGAATCTAAGTTTGATGGATGTTAATTCACAAGATGCAAAAATAGTGCATTGTTTGGAGTCACTGGAAGTGCTATCTGCAGAAGTCATCCCTCCAAAAACATCTGTCAAAGAACCACCTGATTTGGAATTGAAGTTAATGTCTTCTCATCCTCAAGAATTTTATTTTAGCTCATCTCCAATATGTTCTATCATCATCTCAGCAGAGTTACCTCCAGACAAGAAAGAAAATTTATTCGAGGTTCTACAAAAGCACAAGATAGGTCTTGGACAGTCTATTTCAAATTTTCATGATATTGTGTGCTCTTTGGATACTGTAATGGGTTCTTTTAAGCAACATGGAAGGTTGACATCTCCGACTTCATCCATCATTATCTCAGCAGATTTAGCTCCTGACAAAGAATTATTTTTGGAGGTTTTGCAAAAGCACAAGTCAGATAGTGGATGGATAATTTCATATATTCGAGATATTATTTATTCTTTGATTATGAAAATATGGAGTGCAGGCAGTGACAAAAGCACTTTTGATGAGCATTGGAGGCTGAATCTTGTTGTCAAGGACGTGGCTCCGAGGAAGATTATTAAATGGCCACTAGGGGATGCAATGTGGAGTTTTACACTATGGTGTAAAATTATTAACTGAAAAAGTTAGTCTCATGTCTAGCTAAAGACGTTAAAGAAAAGCGCTTTTGGGAGGCAACCCATGATTGTGGATGTAATTCGTGTATGCGTAAAAAAAAATGGTTATACTGGTGTATTGTTGGGGAATACCGGAGTTTAATTTCTCTGAAAGACAACAGGGCTTGAATACCACGGCATTAATTTCTCAAACCAGCGCTTAAATTCCCTGATGCTGAGTGCTACTCACGCTCACGCGCGTGGCTTTCCCCGTCGCTGACAGAGCTTTATTTCAGTTCAGCCTGTTCCTTGACTAACCCAATTCCAAGCCCAGGCCCATCTCATTGTTCATTCCAAGCCCATCTCGTCCAACACTTCTGCTGTGCCACCGCGCGTCTTCTGTTCCTTGAAGTAAGTTTGTTGAACTTCACTTTGAGGTCATGCTAATAGGCCTGATTTAATTGAGCCCAGTCACCTGGCCAAGCCCAGATCAACAAGGCCTGGTCCGAGCCCATACAACCATGCAAGCAACCAGTGCTCAAAAATATATTTGAAAGAATAGATGTGGTGAATGGAATTGAACCCGGGTGCCTTTGCTTGCAATGTTAAGGCATCAACCACTACACCAAGCTGCTATTGTTGAAGAAAATTTGCTCTCGGAATCTTATAAAAGCTGCTGATCAGATTAATTCAGAACTTGACATCTTTAACGTTTGCAAGCTTCAACTCAATTTTGTAAGGAGCACTTCACGCGACACTAGGGGAGTATTCTAACTCTCTCTTGGATAATTTTTAATTTTTTTTTCTTGTATTTCTTTTAGGAACTTTTTAATTGTATATATATATAAATATATATTATTCATTGGGGACAATGAACCTCTTAAATGTGGGGAGGGGTTTCCAATATAATAAAAATTAGGATTTTTTTTTCTTCTTTTTTATTTGTTAGTTTTTTTTTTTTTAGGATAATAAAAAAAAATATAAAAACACAAAAAAAATTAGAAAAACTTAAAAAATTGATTGCCTTGTCAATATAGCATGTTAATAAGGATAAGTACACACCATGTAGACTTATTTTGCGAGTGTCATGTATTTGTTTCCTTGGCGCAAAATACCTTATACATGATGATGTCTTCTATGTGCTTGCGAAATTTCAAAACTTGAATGTATGTCATGGTCAATTTTGATGAGTTTAGCATGCTATCACCTGTGAGATCTTGAGCCTTAATTTGCGATTGATACATCTCTTTATCAATCTATTTTTTTTTGTGGCGTCATTGTGCATGTTGCTCTAGAACTTGCTTTAAACCAAGTCGTGCGTATATTGATATTGTGTATTGTGTAAAAGTGATAAAGGCACTAGGATTAACTGTATTGTCCCAAACAGTACCCTGAAAAAAATAATCCTTAGTGAGCCCCCTTGAGCCTATATCCTTTTTCTTCGTATATCACCATCACAATCTTGAGCTTATTCATGTGTTCTTGTCTTCATTGACTAGTAGAGCATTGTGATATATACATGAGATTGGTAAAATATTGAGTGTGGGATATCTTTGTTAATGTGTGAATTTTGGTGGGATTTGAATTGGTTTGACTACTTCTTGTTGGTGACATTTCAAATAAAGTCACAAAGGTCAACAAAAAGAAAAAAGAAGCAAGAAAAAAAATAGAGAGAGAAAAAAAATAAAAAAATAAAAAGTGAAAAAAAAAAATCTCTCTTTGAAAAAAAGGAAAAAGAGAGTATATGTTTAGTGGTTCTTGTAATGTGAAATTTATGAGTTTAAATTTGAATGTGGGATGATATCTCAATGTTAGTTTCATGTTGAGAGTTTCATGTTGAGTGCTTCAAGTGTATATGAACATTATGCTCTATTAGTTGTCAAGTTTAGTCAACTGCAGCCTTTTCATTTTCCTACCCATCACCTAAGCCTCGTTAAAACCTTTGACAAAGACCTTTTGATTTATACGAACACGAAGTCTAGAGATTTTGGTGGACAAGCAAGCTTATGGTAGTACATGTGCATTTGATTGAACTTGAGTGATACAGTTGCACCTAAACACTTGTGTGATTTGAGTGTTTGTGAGGTTATTTTCTATCCAAAGCATGCTATTATCTTGTTGATTGAGATTTTGATGTTATTCATGATATATTTTAGTCTTTTAGACTATGTGCGCATACTTGAATAGTTGTGTTGGTGTGTAAAGTTGAGGAATTGCATTATATGACATCTAAGAGCTATTACACGGTTAAGTTTGCATGTGTGGTGTGCTATGATATGTTTCATGTTTGAGACTTGGCAGTCAACCCAAATAAGATTTTGTGGGTAGATTTACTATAAACCCTCACGAGACCTTACTCGTCCACTAGGGCTGCCTAGGGGTTTAAAGGGCTTGTTGCATATGCCAAATGCAACCGTGATCACCTACGGAAGTGGCATTAGTTAGCTAGGATTTAGTATTTTTCTTTCTTCTTTGCCCGAGGACGTGCAAAATGCTAAGTGTGGGGATGTGATAAGCGTGAGCTTTATCCTAATTTTGTCCCTATATTTTAAGTTATTTTGTATTGATTTGGATTTTTATTTAATAAATTATAATGTTTTATTGTAGGTATCAATGAGTTTTAATAAAGGAAGTTTTGGAGCTTAAAAGGAAAGAGTTGGAGATTTATTTGATTAAAATTCGGATTTGATGACCCGCTTGCGCAGTTTACACTGTTTGGGCCATAACTGGAGTTCTATAAGTCCGATTCAAACGATTCAACAGCCCACGGAAAGCATATGAGAAGAGCTTTATTTCAAAAGTGGTCTTGATATCATAGTCCAGCCGAGTCAGTCCAGAATCAGAGCCCAACAGTCAGTTACGAATTTCTATTATTGGAATTCAATTCTGTTTGGGAAATTTCCTGGTATTTGTATTAAATAATTAAAAATACTTTTATTAGATAGATTATTAGATAGAGATCAGACCTAAAACAGAGAGAGAGAAACAACGGAAGAGAGAAGAAGCCGCACAAAGAGGAGGAGAAGCCATCAACGGAGAAGGATTCAACCATTGAAGACATTCAATTGACTTTGTTTTCTCTTATCTTTTTATATCTCTTCTTATGAATATGTGTTGGTTATCTTTGGATGTTATTGAGATCTTGATTATGAACTAACTTTTATAAAGTTGGGATTTTTATGGAACCCTAGCATGTGGTTATTGGTGTTTTGTTAAAGAGTACTGTATGTGGTTCTACGGTTTATTCATTCAAGTGTTTTTCATGCTAATACTTGCTATTGTCTGATCAACTTTAGTGGGTTAACGAGTTAATTATAATATCGAGAGAGTTATAATTAATTGACATAAAACTTGAATGGTGCATGCTTATATCTTTTGATTATAATATTGTTACGGCATAGACATATATTGTGACCATGCATAGTTGTGAGAATTTGTGCTTAATTGTATTCTGAGGAGTAAATTGGCATAGACATATGTTAGTTTATTTGGTAGAAATTATACCATAGCGATTTCGAGAGAAACCTATGACTATGAAATTCTAGCTAGTGAACTGTGGAATTGTTATAGTGATACGCAACTCTTTTACCGATTTTCATGTGTTAGGGGGAAGTAATTATCCTGACTTATCTTCTCATATATCGAATCTCGTAAGACTCTCTTTGATATTATAATATTAGTTAGTTAATTAATTAGTTTAGATATAAAACCATCAATCAATTCTTGTGTTCGATAACTGAACTGTGAGATTTTACTTGTGATTAATACAAATATACAGTCCTTGAGGAACGAAATCTGGTATTCACTACTATATTACTTGTTTGTGATTGTGTACACTTGCACATCTGTATTTTACGCAACAGTTATTGAAGGTCATTCAGATGCAAGTGGATTTCCAATAAGGAAGATCATTCTTCCACAAGTGGATGGGTATTCCTTCTTGGGGGAGGTGCTATCTCTTGGGCATCAAAGAAACAGAGTTGTGTTACAGACTCAACAATGGAATCTGAATTTGTGGCATTGTCAGCTGCTGGTAAAAAAGCTGAATGGCTAAGAAATCTGATTTATGAAATTCCATTATGGCCTAAACCGATATCACCCATATCAATTAGGTGTGATAGTGAGTTTGTCTTGTCTAATGCTTATAGACAAGTGTTCAAAGGCAAATCTAGACACTTAGGTGTTAGACATAGTATGATTCGTGAGCTTATCACGCACGGTGTTATATCAGTGGAGTTTATAAGAACTCGACATAATTTAGCCGATCATCTAACCAAAGGGTTGAGTAGAGATCTTTTGCACAAGTCGGCTGTGGGGATGGGATTAAAGTCCATCTAAAAGTCTCGCATGTTGAAAAACCCAATTCTCACCTAATATTACATTAGGTGCTGAATTCAATGTGGAAAGCTTAACATCTAGAGATTGGAACACATTAAAGCAGCATCCCAAGGTATGTGTTCAGACCTGCAAGTTGAGGAGGTTGAAGTTTATTTTCTTAATAGTTTTTTTTGAAAAATTGCATATGCGGGTGCGAGAGTAAAAGAACTACCTATTTGAGCATGAAGTTTAGCCGCTTCAAGAAGCTTGGACTTGGCTTTGATATGCTTAAGAAGGATTAGGACACTAGGCTAGTAAAACATAGTGTCGAGTAAGACCATTTGAGAATGTAAATTTATGTGTATATTATCTTCATGTATTCACTATGAATAGTAGATGTTCAATCCATAGTGATACCTTGATATTCGAATATTTGAAATGTGTAATATACTAATGTGAAATTCAATCGTCATGATATTTCATTTATGCATAACTTTGTTATTTGTTGTGATTTTGTTTAGTTAATCATGGATTACGCTAAAATGGGGGAGGATTGTTGGATATTTTAGTATAATTGGATTGACTAGTTGATCAATGTAATCGTAATATTACATCGAATAAGTCGGGAGAGTACAGAGTGTACGCTTTGTTCGAGTTTATTATGATTTTGGTATTATTGCTTATGAGGCATGTTCATTGGCATCAGACACACCTGTTGGGATAAGATGTGTCTGTTGGCATTAGACAAAACTGTTAGAATAAGATGTGTCTGTTGACAAAAGACACATCTGTTGACATCTATATATAGGTGTTGCATTGATCATTTTTGGTGGTTGATTTTTTGGTTCATTTTTGAAATTCACAACAAAAACACATTCTCTCTTCTTGCAGAATTTCTGACTTTATCCTATTGATTTATTTGGGTGAACCACAAATAACTTCAATATGAAAGTGTTCACACGACTTCAGAAAAATCCAAGTTAATACCAAAATTTTCCCTAACAAGACCTTGACTCTCTGATGTTGAATTCTAGGTAATCGATTTATTTATATTCTAGGGACTTTCGCAGATTGCTCGACTGTATTGGATTTAAGGGTTTCAAGGTGAGGCACTTCACGTTTTAGGTTTGTGCTTATTCTTTTTACTATGTATGTTCCTTGTGCATTTACCATGTCGCTATTAATTAGAGTATAGTTTTAATGATATAAAGTTGAAAGTATGTGGTTAGTGAGCTGATATTTCGTATAGTACTTGTGCATTTACTTGTAATCTTGCATGAAACCAAGTTCTTGTGTGCTGAACGTCACAAAAGATTAGGCACCTGATAACAATAATTACAAGAATGATAGAATCAAAAATATAGTGATCAATACGACACCTTCCAACTTTGTGCTTTAAACCGAAAGAAAGGTATGTGAAACTTAAAACATCCGCATGCTGCCTTCTAAATCTCACAAAGAAAGAGGTCACAGTATTAGATTTATTACAATATGAGGACCATTTGTTGTCAAACATATTTTCTGCGTTTCTGTAAACCCTTTGATGCATTGTTTACTTTTTCCAGAGCTTTTGTTCCTGCAGTATTATTGGGAGACTCGAAGTCCAAGGTGAATGATCAATCTTAGTCCATGATGTTGACAAAATGCGTACTCTTATCTGTTTTTAAATCATGAATGGTTGCTTTGTGGTGCTTATGATTAGTGTGTATCCTGTATGGGTTTGCTGTGCTTGGGGTCTGTCCAGAGGAAAGGAATATAATTAAACGATGTTTTAATTTTAAAGATTTAGGCAAAACCCTGGAGGGATTGATTCATTATAATACCGAAACATTACTGGTAAGAAGAGGAAGATGTGTTGCTGGTACTGTTTATGGACACTACTAAGTTGTTTAAGGATTTTATCAAGCGTCTACCTTAACCCAGAACAGATTAAGATAACTTGGCACATTGTAGTGCTTGATTAAGATTGATAATGATTTGTATAATTTGTGACATTTAGGGTTTTGATTCTTTCACTTAAATTGGTGAAAATAAGTTTCAATACTCTGGAATTAGTATTGTTTCTACTTCTATTATTTGGAATCTTGAATTTTGGGGTTGAACGGATTTTTTTGGTAATTGTTTGATTATGAGATTTTCTGATTAGTTACATTAAAAGTCAATAGTTCATATTGATAATTAGAAAACACGTGTTCCCTTCTCTGCAAAACCAGTTTGTTAGGAAGTGGACACATGATCCCAAGGAGATTGTGTAGGGATTTATTGCATGGCGGAAGCATGTATAACAATTCTCAAACAATAAAACCCATATAAAAGCATATACGAATTGTGAAAAACAATGGATTCGATTCGTACCTTACAAAAGCGATCCTTGGATTGATGGAGGATGGTGAAGAGAGACTCTAGCAGGTGCTCCTCAAGTGTGAAGCACTCCACAAGTATCCACCAAGAGAACGAATCGAACGAGAGAAGGAAAACCGAGAGAGAGAGATTAGGGTTGCCTCCCTTTTTCTTTCTTATCAAAAATTAGGGTTCCTGGCAAGAGGTCTATAATAGTATATTTATAGGCATATTTTTCAGCTGAAATTTTATCCTATAAAATATTATTATTATTTACCCTTTAATCAATTAATCTTATTAATCAATTAATTAATAATTAAAACTCTTTTAATCATTAATTCTTTTTCTAAACTCTTTAGAAAATAATTCTCTCACTTAATTTAATTTCTTAAATTAAATTCTTAATTAATAATATTAAGAAAACTTCTTAATAATTTTATAATTAATTAAATCATATTTAATTGATTATAAAAATTGCTATCAAATATTTATTTCATAAATAAATAATGACTAGCCATTATTAATTAATTCCTTCACCATTAAATCATTCTCTTTTATGGTGTGACCCTGTAGGTTCAAAATTAAGCCGGTAGTAGAAACAAATAATAATAAAACAATTTTATTATTATTTATATGAATTCTTTTAATCCATTAAATACGATAAATAAATTAATCATATTTATTCTACATCGTGAGGGATACTTCTCAGCATATCGCGACTATCCGGATAATATGAATTCACTGCTTAGAATACCAAGAACCTATTCAGTGAATAGTTACCGTACAATCAATTCCTTCTACCCTGCAATGTCCCGATTAAATACAAGGCATGGATCTCGTGTCAAGCCTATCTAATTTAATCATATGCTTTCCTATTCGCTATGCGTAGTTCCGATTAATGCAAATTAGAAACTTCTTTCTAATTTCATTCACTCTGGCCAGAGATTCCTGAACTAGCATAAATGGAATAGCATAGGACATTCTCTTCCTTCACTGGAAGGGGCAGATCCTTTATTGATCATTCACTATCTTCATGCACAAATTCCTATACCCAGAAGAACACTTATTATTGTCCCTCAAGACTAAGAGCTAAACCAAAGTATAGTGCAATGTGCATAAGATGACTATGATGATCTCAAGTCTAAGGACACTTGTACAACCATCACTATATGAACAACTACTGACACATGAGTGAACTCCATTAGTTGTTCAACTGATCGAGTCATGTTCAGTGAACTTATTCCTAATAAGCACCTACATACTAGCTATAGTGTCATCACACAAATGTCTATGAGAACATATATCCTTCATAATGAAGCAAGCATAGTATGTACTGATCTTTGCGGATTAACTAACTACCAATTAGTAATCCTATGATCAGGAACTATTTAAGTTTAGGGTTATCATCTTTTAGATCTCACTATTATAATCTCATTATAATTCTAAAAGCATTACTCTAAACTATGGATCATCTTATTTAAACACTTAAATAGATAAAGCCCGTGATAAAAACAAAAAAGTCTTTTATTAATATAACGAAATCAAATAGATTACAAGAAAGTTCTTCCTAACTCATCATACATGATTGGACTTAGGACACTTTACTTTTCAATCTCCCACTTGTACTAAAGCCAGTCACTTTGGTATCTAATGCCCATCGTTTCTTTATGACGATCAAAGTGACTTTGAGAAAGTGGCTTTGTTAATGGGTCTGTTATGTTGTTATGTGAGTCAACTCTCTCGACATTGACATCTCCTCTTTCAACAATCTCCCTAATTAGATGAAAGCGCCGCAATACATGCTTGGAATACTTATGAGACCTTGGTTCCTTAGTTTGCGCTATCGCCGCATTGTTGTCACAATACAACACTATGGGCTCTGTTATACTAGGAACAACTCCCAACTCAGAAACAAATTTCTTCATCCAAACTGCTTCTTTTGCAGCTTCACTTGCAGCTATATATTCTGCTTCCGCTGTGGAGTCAGCCGTTGTGGGTTGTTTGGAACTCCTCCAACTAACAGCTCCACCATTTAGGGTAAACACATACCCTGACATGGATTTACTATCATCACTTTCTGACTGAAAACTAGAGTCAGTATAACCCTCTATTTTCAACTCAGACCCACCGCCGTAAACAAGAAAAATATCCTTAGTTCTTCTCAAGTACTTAAGGATGTTCTTCACTGCTTTCCAGTGTTCTTCACCTGGATCGGACTGATATCTGCTTGTCACACTAAGTGAGTGAGCAACATCGGGCCGAGTACATAACATCGCGTACATGATAGATCCTATTGCAGAAGCATAAGGAATCTTACTCATACGTTCTCTTTCCTCTGATGTCTTTGGAGACATTTTCTTGGAAAGAGAAACTCCATGACTCATAGGAATGAGTCCTCTCTTGGAGTTCTCCATGCTATACCTCTTTAGAAATTTTTCGATGTATGTACCTTGGGTCAGGCCTAACATTCTTTTTGATCTATCTCTATAGATCTTCATTCCAAGAATGTAGGATGCCTCTCCCAAGTCCTTAATAGTGAAGTTCTTAGATAGCCACACTTTGACTGATTGCAGCATCGGTATATCATTCCCAATGAGAAGTATGTCATCCACATACAATATAAGGAATGTTACCGCGCTCCCACTAACCTTCTTGTAGATACATGGTTCATCCATGTTTTTGATAAAATCAAACTCTTTGATTATCTCATCAAAACGGAAGTTCCATGTTCGAGAAGCTTGCCTCAATCCATAAATGGATCGATGCAGTTTACAAACTAGATGTTCATTTCCTTTAGAAACAAAACCTTCTGGTTGTGTCATATACACATCCTCTTCAAGTTTCCCATTGAGGAAGGCCGTTTTCACGTCCATTTGCCAGATTTCATAGTCGTAGTAAGCCGCAATTGCAAACAAAATCCGAATGGATTTAAGCAGGGCTACTGGTGAAAAAGTTTCATCAAAGTCAATCCCTTGTCTTTGTTTGAATCCTTTTGCCACAAGCCTGGCCTTATAGGTCTCCACCTGGCCATCTGCTCCCATCTTTCTTTTATATACCCACTTACACCCGATAGGCTTTACACCTTTAGGTGCCTCAACCAGAGTCCATACTTGGTTGGCATACATGGAGTCCATTTCGGATTTCATGGCACTCTGCCATTTCTCTGAGTCTTTACAAATCATAGCCTCATCATAGGTCATAGGGTCGTCTTCATCAATGAGTGACAACTTATTGTTATTCTCAATGACAAGGCCATAATTCCTCTCAGGTTGGCGAGACACTCTACTTGACCTACGCACGGGCTTTTCTACAGAAGGTTGTTCTTCCTGAACAGGTACTTCCTCTTGAACCTTAGTAGTTTGTGCTTCTTGAACTTCATTAAGTTCAATCTTGCTCCCACTGTTCCTTTAAAGGATAAACTATTTTTCCAAGAAGGTTGCATGTCTGGAAACAAACACCCTTTGATCGGTGTAGAAGTAATATCCTAAAGTCTCTTTTGGATATCCCACAAACCTACATTTTACAGATCTAGATTCCAGTTTTTCATGTTCAATCTTCTTGACATAAGCCGGACATCCCCAAATCTTAATATGTTTAAGACTTGGCTTCTTTCCTTTCCATATCTCATATGGAGTCGTAGGAACAGATTTGGAAGGTACCTTGTTCAATAAATATGCCGAAGTTTACAAGGCATAACCCCAAAGTGATACTGGAAGATCTGTATAGCTCATCATGGACCGAACCATGTCCAACAAAGTTTGGTTCCTCCTTTCAGATACTCCATTAAGTTGTGGAGTTGCTGGAGGTGTCCATTGATATAGTATACCGTTTTCTTTGAGATAACTTAGGAACTCCCCACTTAAGTATTCACCTCCTCGATCTGATCGAAGAACTTTAATACTCATTTTGGTTTGTTTCTCTACTTCATATCTATACTCTTTGAACTTTTCAAAGGCTTCAGACTTGTATTTCATTAAATACACATGTCCGAATCTGGATCGATCATCCGTGAAAGTAATGAAGTAAGAAAATCCTCCCATGGCATGTGTTGACATTGGTCCACATACATCTGTGTGTACAAACCCGAACACATCTGCAGCTCTCTCTCCATGTCCGGTAAATGGAGATTTGGTCATTTTACCCATGAGACAAGATTCGCATACCGGATATGATTCAAAATCAAATGGTTCAAGTAACCCATCCTTATGCAATGAGCGTAATCTTTTCTCAATAATATGACCTAGCCTACAGTGCCACAAATAAGTCGGATTTTCATCATCTCTTTTTCTTTTATTAGTTTGTTCAATCTGAAGTATATTGTTTTCTAAGTCACATACATACAAACCATTATTTAAAGTACCACAACCATAGAGAACATTATTTCTAAGAATAGAACATTCATTATTCTTAATAATAAATGAAAAACCATCCAAATCCAACATAGGAATAGAAACAATATTCCTCACAATTGAGGGAACGTAATAACAATTATTCAAAACAATAGTCTTGCCCGTAGGCATATGTAAACTAAATGATCCCACAGCTATGGCGGCAACTCTTGCTCCATTTCCCATCCGTAGAATCACCTCATCTTCTTCAAGAGTCCTACTTCCCTTGAGTCCCTGCAACGAATTGCAAATATGAGAACCACAAGCGGTATCTAATACCCAAGTAAAAATTTGACTTAGTGACATGTTTACTTCGATCATGAACATACCTGAATCAGAAGTGGTAGTCTGACTAGCCTTCTTCTTTTTCAACTCTGCAAGGTAAGCCTTGCAGTTCCTCTTCCAGTGACCCACCTTGTTACAGTGGAAGCAAACAGCTTTGCTCTTGGGGTCTTCTTTAGCCTTTGCTGGATTAGGCTTATTCTCACCAACCTTCTTCTTCTTGGGAGGGTTCCTCTTCCTTTTCTTGGAAGTCTTGGCTGAGCTCCCCATCCATGACAAAACCAAGTTGCCCCAAACGTTCAATCAAATTGATCATCTTGAGCACACACTACGCCATAAATGGCCTTTTGCAACCACAAAACTATGTTGCTATAAACCCAGTTTCGCGTTGCTATAGCCCCAAAAAGGGCTATGGTAACATCAGAGCCGTGTTAGGTTCTCAGCAGTTGCTATAGGGGTCTATAGTAACATACTGAGGACCCCTAAGGTCAAACTATGTTACTAAAGATATCTACAGCAACACAATAAACATTCTACAACAACATACTTTATGTGTTACCAAAGATATTACAATTTTGCATAAACATGTGGGACCCACATATGGAGCCCACATGTATATTACCAGTTGCAACACACAATTACACCTATAGTAACACCTTAAGTGTAACAAAATAAAAATATGCTGTTTAAAAATTGTATTTCCCACCAAATAAACCAACAACTAAGCAAGTCCTAATTTCATTCACCAATAACACAACCAATCCACTAACAAACCAACCACGTTAGCCAATAATATCCACCAACACTAAGGAACATAAATTAAAATGTACAAGTACTAGAAGAAAATTACATATTCATTTTTAACAACCACATCGCAAAGTCATAAGCTGGATCGAAAAACCTATACATGTCATCAAAAGGTACAAAAGGTAATGCGTAAACCACTAGATGTCTAAGTGCTAGGTCCGTCACTCATTTGTCAAGCTTCCTTCTTTGCCTCCAACATTTTCATTCCTGCTTGAGTATGTATCTACTACACATGGGTAGTCCATAAGATCGTTATGTATATAAAGCACAAAGATGAAAATACTTCGACGCAAGCATCCTGCATTTTAACGATCAACGATATATGTTCAGACACTAGCAACAACATGACCAAATTGAAAATACATCTAATGATTACATCACATAAAAGAAGAAAACAAAACTCACTTGCATTTGAGTCACAAGAACCTATATCGGGTTTGTCAGTAATACATTTAGTGAGCTGCAAATAACACTTTCAGCAAGATCTGCAATTAGAGTGTATTAGAATGCAAGAAGAGCGTATTAGAAAATAATTTTAACAAGTCAAAATACACTGTTATTTAACGTGCTAGTTCCCTTAAATATTTTAACAAGCTCTCGTACTCCCAATATTTCTAACACCACAATCCCTTAACCAAATGAAGATATATGAATTATGATGTCTATAGAAAATATAGCAGCAATATTATTCCATTTTAGTCCAGAAACTTCAGTCGAGAAACTTACACAATTGATTCTTTCCGCATCTGATTCGTATACTTAGCACAGACCATTGTAAGAGCCTCACATTGAGTCACGATCAGTGACAATTAACTTCAAAGCCTATACCAAAGAAAAACATGGAGAAGGTGAGTCAGGCCAAGACAAATGATTGCATTGTGATAAGATAAAATAATTTAAAAGTGATAGAGGAACTTACTTCAAAAGCATGGCCATACTTCCGATATAGGGGCCAACCAACATGGATATACAAATCCTGCCATGCACACATTACTCTTTAAAATACCAATTTAAATTTTTATAGTTTTATCCAAATAACTGCTTACCCTAATGTCTCTAAGCCACAATGTTTTTTTTTATTTAAGAGTCAACTGGAGCTGATAACTCATGCAACAAGCTTGATCGATCAGCCAATTAACTACTCACAGGCAGCAAATCTATCTCAGTCCAATCTCGGCTCATTTAATTGTAACACTACACGACAGAAAAAAGATAGTAGTAAAAGGAGTATAATATGCACAGATGTCAACAAATCTCACTTCAAATAGTTGTATTTTACTAGTCTGGATCAGTATGTTGCTTGTATAATTATTTCACACAAATATGTTGAAGAAAATAATAAACACTCGGTTACTACAGAAAGAATGCAACAGTGACTGAGTAGTCGGTGTATAAGAAATGTCAGATAAAAATAGATCAAACTACATAGTAATGAACATATGTACATACTAGTGGTGAGAACATCCCAGTTGGCCACCTTGATCCAAACTTGGGTAGTTGAATTTACCTGCAAATAGGTTAGCAAAGTATATGAATCTTACGAGATAACCATCAACCCTGTATAAAAAGAAAACGTAGTCCAATCCGATGGCATACAGAGAATGAGGGCAGGCCATTAATGCGTAAATGGCGATGATATATTATCTATGCACTTTTTGCCAATTTTTACTTATTGTCAATGAAAGTGAAATGTGAATCATAAAATTGTGCAACTTTGCAAGTTATGCAGAGAATGCTTGTATCTGCCTTCATAACAGATCTTGCTCAGGGCACACTGTAAGGTTCCAGTGCAAATTACAGATGAAAGTACAGTAATAGTAAATAGTAAATTAAATTTGGTTGTTAAATTTTCCCTTAGTAAACTCCACGTGGCTCAAATGAGATAAGAGTGGACCCAAAAAATAAGGTCAATACTATTTGTCTTCTATACTTATATTGTTAATCCATTTTGTTCAGGCCTGGGAAAGTTTTACAACAAAGCGAAAAATGAAAACACAGAGTTCATAACAGAACAAAAAGTTACCTTCTCAAGTGTGTAATACTGCATCTTATTGCAAAGCCCATCAAGAAGTTCAACAACTCTCAGTTCACTTACTCTATAAACAGTGTTTGCAAAGTGTAGATATAGAAGGAAAACATATATTTTAATCAATACAGGTATGAACAAGAAACCTACTACAATGAGAGAAAATCATAGGAGGGGGGTTAATTGCTTTTTTAGTTTATTAGTGAAATGGTATTTAAAATTCATATAAATATCTGATCTAGTTGTGACAAGTGACAAGTACTTGACAAACGCTATACTTTACGTTTGAATATTTTTTTGGCGCTGGTGAAAGAGAGACTCCTGGACTGATACCTTTAGTCTATTACGTTTCCTTTCCGCTGACCTTTGGAGTCCAATCAGTGTCTCATGTCCAAATGATTTCTAGGTCGTTCCTGTACAATACATCTCAAGATATTAACTTATAGAACATACTACATTCTAGACACATGTACCAAATTTCATCACAAACTATTGTATTTTAAGTTTCCCAAAAAAAAGTACATCAATGTATCAACACGAAACAGGTACAAACATGACATTATTAGGCACGAAAAAAACTTTATATCCATAGAATCATATTATGGAAACAAATTATCACAACTAAGATAGACAAATACGAAACAGGTACAAACATGACATTATTAGCACCGAAAAATCTTTATTTCCACATAATCATTTTATGGAAACAAATTATCACTTTAACTAGTAACGGTAGTCCAACCTACCATTACTTACCTATTAGGAACCAGTAATTGTGAATATAGCTAAATAAGATCTTGTACAAGTTAGAAACCTACCCAAGTACCATCACTTTGAATAAACACCACGCAAGAGGCACTAATTAATATAAACACACCTCAGCCAACTTGAGGAGCTTATCAATAGTGTCAGTAGTGGCACACTGCCTCGAGTAATCCAAGAACAGATTATCGAATTCGCTACAATTTCACCATTATTTCATTAACTTACTAAATTATAACATAATTCATAAAAATTAAAAAGAATATATGTATATATAAAAACATACAGCATCATTGACTTGCAGCGTTCAGTATCAGACATCAAATTACGTAAATGTTTGTTTTTAATTTCATCCAGGTGAGCCTGTTCATCAATTTTAAACACTGTTCAGCTTTCATATAATCAAATAAAATCATATCATATATAAACAGAGGAATACACACACAAAAACACACACATATATGATAATTAACCTTCAAATCTTTCCAGGGCTGTGTTTCGCATATTAAATTTGACGAAGCCATCTGCAATTGATTTTAAAAATCAAATACGATTATATTTAAATATATTTGTAATAATCGAGAAAACGAAGCTGAAAGATTGAATACTTATAGAGAGGGTGGCTATGGATTGAGAAATTCTGATGTTGAAGTAAAGCGAAAAGAGGGGTATACAAACAATCATATGTATATAAACAATCATATACAAAATCAAAACCAAATGAAAATTAAACCGTAGATTAAACCCAAACAAAGCTCGAACCTGAATCTCCTGCAAATTGAATCAAAGCTTGAACCTTAATTAGTCTCGTTGAACCCTAATTCAACTCTAATCGCTCCACGCTTCGAACCCTAATTGCGAAAGAAGTGAGAGAAGTTAAAAGCGAGAGTACTTTTATTTTGGCCCAATCCCCCGCCTTCTTTCGCCCAATTCTAATTTTTCGTTTTGCCGCTTTGCGTTTTTTACCCGCTCGGCCCTAGTCAATAATTGAGACTGTACTTTCCTTTTCGTAGTTTTTAAAAAAAAGTATTATAAATCTATTTTAATTTCTTTATATTAAATTAAAGTTATTAAATTCATTATTTTCATTATTTTGTAATTATTCACAGTTTTTACAAATTATTATTTTCTCTAATAAAATTTTAATTATAATGATTTTAATCAAAATTTAATAATTCTTTAATATTTTTTTATTCGAAAATATTTTTATTCTAAATTTATTAAAAATATTTTCATATTTATGAAATATAAATAATTCAATAATTTGATGGAATATTACTTTTTAATTTAATTTAATTTGTTCATTAATAATATACTCTACTCTAAGGTAACACATCTCACTATGTTGCCCAGTGTAACACCCTTTACAACTATAGTAACATAGTTTCACAGCTTTGGTAACACCCAAAATCACTGTGTTACAATAGTACAAAAATTGTATAGCTATAGTAACATCCAGTATGGTAACACCCCCCTTAATTTGTTGCGATAGGCCATCTATGGCGTAGTGACATGTTCATTCACAGATGACCCTTCTGCCATTTTACATCGGAATAGCTCTTTTGATATCTCATATCGAGTTGTCCTCCCCTCTACATCATACAACTCTTGTAGATGCACTAGGATAGTGTAAGCATCCATGTGCTCATGCTGCTTCTGAAGCACAGAGTTCATAGATGCCAACATGATACATTGGGCAACATTTGCCTCATCTTTCCATGTATTATAGACATGATGCTCATCTAGAGGAGCGTCGTTAACAGGGGTTTTAGGCATTGGTGATTTTAGCACATATTCCAACTTCTCAGACTTGAGAACAATTCTCAAGTTTCGAAGTCAATCAGCAAAGTTGGGACCAGTCAACTTGTTAGCATCAAGAATGCTACGGAGTGATAGTGCAAAAGACATGATATATATAAAAAAATCTGAAAATGAAAACACATAACTACATAAGCAATTACTTAATATCATTATTACTACACCATATGAATCGGGTCTTTATTCATTGGTGGCTCTCACAATTTTATTTAAGTTATACAACCCTCTATATGTATAACTAAACATTCATAATGTTAGTGAGAATAAGGATCCTATTTTCCATCACATCACCTCGGCTGTAGCACGAAACGCAATGTGATGTTCCATAGGAAGACAACTCTTGTCAACTACATCTCATGTTATTCCTTATTATCTTTTAGCCTCTTGAATCATTGAGTATCGGTTGTGGCACGACTTACTCAATATTCAAAGTCAAGTCAAACCCAACATTTTGCATAATTGAATTAGACTTCCAATAGCCCACGGCTGTAGCACGTAACGACCATTGGACTCTAATTCATCATACACATCTCATGTGATAGACAAGCATCTCTTAATCTCAAAACAAAGCCTTCGGCTGTAGCACGAAACGACAATGTCTTAATATAAGAACTCTACTTGCTATTATGTTGGAAGGCTATGATCGACACAAGCCCGTTGTGTCATTGGCCATTTACTACTTGATATAAATTTTAATTAAGAGAGATTATATTATTTTACAACCATAATCATATTACTAGGAGATTCTCTTTTTCTTGAACAAAATACAATTATGATATTTAAATGAAAAATTCCCAGTGTGTTGGAGGGGTCACATCGGTCCCGCTTAAAACCCAACGGCCTAGACATAAATTTTCATTTTCAACATCAAAAGAGTATTTCACTCTATGTTTCATAAACATAAGAATCTCATGGTTGTACTCATAATATTCTTAATTAGGTTATTAAACATCTTTGACTAACCTATAACGTCTAACGCGAAACCTATGTTCATTATGTTCGCCCTAAATCTATCATCGCATGGTAAATTTAAACATACATCTCATGTATAAACAATAATAAACTCATAGGCAGACATGTTATAACATATAGCGCAATTATAAACAATGTACGAATTATTGCATGCATTTCATATTATCAAATAAGGCATCAAATACACTTTAAGGGCTATAATCAATTTAAAATAAATTTCATGAAAATTTTAATTAATCACAGCAGGTGCGTCTCGAAAAAACGAATCCAACGGTACCTTACACGCCTCAATCGTAGTTCGGATGAGTTCAAACGAGCCAAAACAAATTTCAGCGAGCGACCTGTCACCATGCTGACGTCAGCTGATGACATCACGCTGACGTCACAGTTGTCCAAGACTACTGACGTCATGCTGACGTCATCTGATGGCGTCACGCTGGCGTCACCTTCTGACACCCGCTGACGATACTGATGACGCACTGCTGACACAATCGCTGACATGTCGTACAGTCAGCGTCGTGGACCAATAAGATTTCGCCACGTGTCAGATTACATCATTAAACAGAAAACTATTTTTCCAGTCTGAATTAATCATAAAAAATTCAAGAAAAATACTTTCCGGGCTCAAATAATTTTGAAAAAAATATGTAAATTACCAGAAACATATGAGGAACCCAGATCTGTAAAAATCAAATTATTAAAATTTGATGTTCGATTTAATTCATAATTAAATCGATATAGCCCCAAAATCATAAAATCAATATAAAAATTCATACATGTATAAAAATTCTGAAATTTTTATCACGAATCTATATGCATACAACCTAGCTCTGATACCACTGTAGGGATTTATTGCATGGCGGAAGCATGTATAACAATTCTCAAACAATAAAACTCATATAAAAGCATATACGAATTGTGAAAAACAATGGATTCGATTCGTACCTTACAAAAGCGATCCTTGGATTGATGGAGGATGGTGAAGAGAGACTCTAATAACTGCTCCTCAAGTGTGAAGCACTCCATAAGTATCCATCAAGAGAACGAATCGAACGAGAGAAGGAAAACCGAGATAGAGAGATTAGGGTTGCCTCCCTTTTTCTTTCTTATCAAAAATTAGGGTTCCTGGCAAGAGGCCTATAATAGTATATTTATAGGCATATTTTTCAGCTGAAATTTTATCCTATAAAATATTATTATTATTTACCCTTTAATCAATTAATCTTATTAATCAATTAATTAATAATTAAAACTCTTTTAATCATTATATTTTTCTAAACTCTTTAGAAAATAATTCTCTCACTTAATTTAATTTCTTAAATTAAATTCTTAATTAATAATATTAAGAAAACTTCTTAATAATTTTATAATTAATTAAATCATATTTAATTGATTATAAAAATTGCTATCAAATATTTATTTCATAAATAAATAATGACTAGCCATTATTAATTAATTCCTTCACCATTAAATCATTCTCTTTTATGGTGTGACCCTGTAGGTTCAAAATTAAGCCGGTAGTAGAAACAAATAATAATAAAACAATTTTATTATTATTTATATGAATTCTTTTAATCCATTAAATACGATAAATAAATTAATCAGATTTATTCTACATCGTGAGGGATACTTCTCAGCATATCGCGACTATCCGGATAATATGAATTTACTTCTTAGAATACCAAGAACCTATTCAGTGAATAGTTACCGTACAATCAATTCCTTCTACCCTGCAATGTCCCGATTAAATACAAGGCATGGATCTCGTGTCAAGCCTATCTAATTTAATCATATGATTTCTTATTCACTATGCCTAGTTCCGATTAATGCAAATTAGAAACTTCTTTCTAATTTCATTCACTCTGGCCAGAGATTCCTGAACTAGCATAAATGGAATAGCATAGGACATTCTCTTCCTTCACTGGAAGGGGCAGATCCTTTATTGATCATTCACTATCTTCATGCACAAATTCCTATACCCAGAAGAACACTTATTATTGTCCCTCAAGACTAAGAGCTAAACCAAAGTATAGTGCAATGTGCACAAGATGACTATGATGATCTCAAGTCTAAGGACACTTGTACAACCATCACTATATGAACAACTACTGACACATGAGTGAACTCCATTAGTTGTTCAACTGATCGAGTCATGTTCAGTGAACTTATTCCTAATAAGCACCTACATACTAGCTATAGTGTCATCACACAAATGTCTATGAGAACAGACATCCTTCATAATGAAGCAAGCATAGTATGTACTGATCTTTGCGGATTAACTAACTACCAATTAGTAATCCTATGATCAGGAACTATTTAAGTTTAGGGTTATCATCTTTTAAATCTCACTATTATAATCTCATTATAATTCTAAAAGCATTACTCTAAACTATGGATCATCTTATTTAAACACTTAAATAGATAAAGCCCGTGATAAAAATAAAAAAAGTCTTTTATTAATATAACGAAATCAAATAGATTACAAGAAAGTTCTTCCTAACTCATCATACATGATTGGACTTAGGACACTTTACTTTTCAGATTGTTTCTGATATTATGAAGCTACACTATTTCGTGGTTGAGCTTAACGGTGCTGTTCTTTTATTAATTTAAGCGTCACAATTTTGATTTAAATAAACTAGCTAATAACCCGTGCCACAATTATAATTTGATACTTTGGTGCAGTTTCTTTTGTTTATGGTTTTAATACCCCTGTTGAAAGACGGTCCCTTTGGAGCGATCTCTTCTCTTCTCTTGGCTGTGCAAAGCTCTATCACTGATGACATGCTCTGGTGTATCTGAGGAGACTTTAATGTTTGTTTGGGTCCCAAGAAACAAATAATGGCTTTAATTGGACCTCTAGTATGCTTGAGTTTCAAGATGCTGTTGCTAATCTGGGAATTACTGACCTGCGAAGTACTGGTCCTGTTTTTACTTGGTGGGACAGTAATATCTCCTCTCCAACTTTCAAACGGCTGGACAGATGCCTAATCAATGGAGCATGGATCAATTCTTTTTCTCTCTCTTAGGCAACGATCATGACATGAGGTCTTTCTGATCATTGCCCCATCACTGTCAACATGGGACTGCACCGTGAAAAGATTGGTAAGTCGTTTAAATTTTATAATCACCTCATTACACTGCCATCCTTTTTAGACGTGGTTCAGGATGCTTGGAATGTCTCTATTCATGGGGACCCTCGGTTCATTCTCACATCGAAACTTTGTAGTGTCAAAGATGCAATGAGGAAACTTAATAAAGACAATGGAAATTTGCACACAATGGTTATCAAGGCAAGAGATGCTTTACTTGCTTGTCAGAATTCTATATCTCTACATCCTACTCTTGTTAAATTCGAAGAAGAGAATAAACTGATGCAAGACCTTCAGAATGCTCTTTATATGGAGGAATTATTTCTTAAACAAAAATCAAGGGTGACTTGGTTAAAAAAGGGAGATTGCAACAACCGGTTCTTCTTCAATGCATGTAAAGGGTTTTCCTATTCCATGATCTTCACAAAATTTTAAGAAATTCTTTGAATTGAATTTATTTCCTCGATCCGAACGAATAACTCTTGTTTGATACTTACTCACCTTTTCAACTTGGGCTTTGAATTTTTTGAAGCATTCAAAAACTTGAGACTTCTCTTTGATAAAGTACACCCATATTTTGCGGCTTAAATCAGCGATGAATAACAAGAAATTTTGATTTTTACTAAAAGATGAAGGATTAAAAGGCCCATATACATTCGAGTGAACGAGTTCAAGATGCTCCCTTGCTCTAGTCATAGATTTCTTTGAAAAACTTTTTCTTGATTGCATTCTGAATAGACATCCTTCACAAATTTAATTTGGATGGTTGATGTGAGGCAAAGAATTCACCATGCGCTTCTTTGCAAGTGAATTTAGTCTTTCAAAATTTAGCGTTTTTCATTATTTTAGTTGTGCCCTCGTATTAATTAATAAGAACAAATATATTCTCTTCATGCTCTATTTATATCTTATTTTATCCAGAGAAGATATTTACTTTAAAAAGTGAAAACAACATGTCCAATTTTAGATTTTTAGTGTAAGATATAGTGTAATGGGTTGGAACTATTTTTTGTGGATGGTGTTATTTTCGCACTAAAATAATGTAAAAATCACACTAGTTTAATGTTATGTATTGGAAATGATATTAGCTGATAATCCGTTCCAAACACGGGTCGAGTATTAGTCGATATTAAAATATTAATATTGATAAATTATTAATAAATATTATTTAAAAATATTTTTGTCGAGAATTGAATGATAAAAATATATAATAAATAAATCACTATTTAATTATGTAGTTATAGACAATCGAACTGTGGATAAAGCCAAAGAAATTAAAGTAAATAAATATATTTTGTATGATTATGTAGTTACAAAGAATCGAACCATCGATCAAGCTAGCTAATGAATTTAAAATAAATAAATAAATCTTGTATAATTACGTAGTTGCAAGGAATCGAGACTTAATGAAATTAAAGAACCTTGAATCTTAGAGAGTCTCAGCAGTCAGCAACCGAAGTGCTTATTTAATGGTCCAACACATAATCTCCATATCTTCCAAAATCATTTTCAGCTTAAGAACGAACTCATATCTTTGTTCTTCCTTCACCTTGTAGTTCTCAAACTTTCTGACATTAGTGATCTCGAGATTATATGCATCCTTCCCCTCCTCTACACCTCTAAAATCGAAACTGCATTTAGCACGCCAATTTTCAGGGTTGCTTCCAATTAGCCTGCAAAAATTAAAGATGTAGGTAAATATTCCCAGCATTAAATGATATATAGAACCTTTTTGATAATTTCACACTTAGATAAGCGGTGATATTAAGAACCATTCAAGTGAAGGTGCTATAAAGAATTCACATCATGTAAAATTAATGACATTGAGATAGAGTTGAATTCACGTACTCGTCGATTTTAAGCTTTAGAGCTGAAATTTGATGGCAGGAAATTGAGCTACTGGCAAGTATCTCAAAAGTTTCAGTTAGTTCAGAGCTCCGGTTAAAATTGCTGACAGATTTGGTCAGTAATACAGAATTCAGAAGCTCCAAGTTGGTACCGTTTTCCTTCCGGAACTCGGTTTTGATTAGGCCTATCTCTTTGACAACCAACTGCAGATTATGATAAATATGAGTACAGATAAAGAAAGATACGATGTCAAATTGTAAAACCATCGCGTCACCTTGTCATCGTCAATGATACAATGGTCTCCTTTGTGGAATGGGTGCATCACAATAGCAAGCATAGCTCCGTCAAAAATTATTTTGCAATAATATCCAAACAGCAATAGAGGAGGCGACAAGTACGCTAGAGATTTGGTTGTTCCAACCCCCATCAAAAGACACCAAATAAGAGTTACCAAGATTGATTGGATCACCAACGCATGTATATTTAACTGCTCTATGACTTTGCTGCTTCTGTTTAAGAGTTGAACCAGGTGTCGGCGTTCATTGCAAACTTTAATCTGTAAAAATATTACTGTAGATCGTTTAGGAGATCATCAGAAGGCGTGGAATCTATTATATATATAATACAACAACAAGGGGTTTGGTATAAGCAATTTAAATCAAATTGCTCATTTTACCCTTACTTATACTATACATTTTTAGGGTTATTTTGGTCTTTTAACATCAATAAATTTATTACATATTATTAAATGCTACAAAATTAATATGCATACTTATACATATATTTATTACATATTATTAAATGCTCCAAACTTATACATGTATATTTATTACATATTATTAAATGCTGCAAATTAATATGCATACTTATATATACATACAACATTTACCTGAATATATATATAGGGATTTGGTCCCCAGCCATCGATGGATGCCAACCACCCCCCGTTATGTTTCATTGCGGGGGTGATATTGACTCCACTATGTTTCATTGCGGGGGTGATACCCCCCGCTATGTTTCATTGCGGGGGGGTGGTTGGTATCCCACGATGGCTGTGGAAGAGCACCCATATATATATATATATATACGTATGTATACATATAAATACTTATATTTATGTAAATTTATGATAATATATGATCATATACACTTACATATTATATATCTCATACTATTATAGTATCATTTAGATTTATTGTAAATTTATGAATTAAGAAAATTTATAAATTAAAGCATGTCTGTAAATTGTAATTATTTATCTCTATTAAATCAAACTATACATAATTTCTGACATGCCTTAAGTATTATATTTGTTACGATACAAATACGGTCCAAATCAGTACAAGCTAACAAAAAAAACTTTTATGTATATAAGTGTAATACAAACTTGTACTAATTTTAATGTCGTATAACTCATCAATTGCTACTCTAATACGAGGACGTACAAAAATTTGCCGAAAATATAAACAATTTACTCCTATTTAAAGTATGTACGTGCATTGCACGGGCTAAAGAGCTAGTTCTCCACAAAACCATAAATCCATAATACTGTTAAGACACGAAAGTGACATTTTTTATTTTAATTTTTTTCCCAAATTAGGCCAACATATTCAACACGATTCATGAATGCACCAACTGTTTCAAAAAATATATGAATACGGTTTGTATCTTTGTTAAAACCTTTAAAGATGCTTTTTTGGTATAAAATAACTGAAAAGAAGTGGATTTTTTTTGGTCTTTTTTCAAAATTACTCAAATTACAGAAATTATTTATAAAATGCAACTCTTGCAACCTCGTTTGCAATCGTTGCAACCAGGTTTGCAATCCTATTTGCAACAATTTCAATCTCACTTGCAATTAGAGCGTATTTTTGTAAATAATTTTAAAAAGTTAAATATTTTTGTAAATTTTCCGTTTTTTTTGTACAGGTAATCCTAGTTTAAGTCAGAGCATGAGTAAAGCATGAGTAGATGGATTATATTACCATCCAGTTTCTTAAAGATTCTTGACTAATTCTTCTTGTTTCCTCGGCTCCATCAAACAATCGAAGAAATTCTGCAACATCCTCTTTCTTCATCCTCGATAAAAGATCAGTCTCTTGTACATAGCTGCACAGCGTTAAAAATTTCAAGATCACGTAAGTTTATCATAAGACGAAACAGCCAGAATATATTATACTGTTTACCTGTGCTCCTTATTCGCTAGATTCTTGAAAACCAAAGAAATATTATCTTCAACTTTGTGAACATGCTCCGGACTAGTGTTTTCAACTTCATCACAAATAGTACGTAACTTTGTACACACAAATAGCAACATGAACTCAAATGCTCTTTTGACATGTTTCAGTTGAGCTCTCAAAGTATTATCATTAGGATCTTGAGATCCTACCGAAGATCCCAACAGCGTCTGAAGAACGTATTCATTAGATATAAAGTCTTTAATGTTTCGAAAGAAATCTTTGTCATGAAACCGACAATCCAATTCCTTGAAAATCACAATCTTTAGCATCCACATCACGGCGGCGATCACACAAGTGGCAAGCGTGTTTGTAACAAGACGACGAACAAAGCTAGTCATGTCTGGTTTAATAAGCACATACCAAGAAAATAGAATTGAAGCAGAGTAGAAGAAGTACCGAAGACTTGTTTTTAAAGCAAAAACAAAATAGAAAACCTTGATATTTTTCGTAATATGAAATCTTTCAATGAAAAATATGAGAGGAGTGACGAAAAGGGCACTAAAAACACAGATACAAGATACAAGGAGAAAGAATGCAAGCCACTCAAAAAGGATGGAGGTGTAAATGAGTAAATTGATGGTGGAAATTGTTGAAGAGAGTATTAGTAGAAATGCAGGGGAGGATATTAGATTTTTTAATATAACAGGGAACCTTGGTAAACTATTAACAGAAGCTGAAGTTGTGTGCGAGGAAGAACCGTCGATTTCTATAGCTTGAAGAGGATCTCCCATTGCCTTCAACTTTGGAAGGGTTTAACAAAACTTTGAATAGGTAGTACAACTTTAGAAGAGAAAGGTAGTATATATAGAGGATAAGTTGTGTGTTTTCGCGTCAACACATTAGTCGTTTTCTTGTCTTTACAAAAGTGACTTGAATAGGATCTCCCATTGCCTTCAACTTTGGAAGGGTTTAACAAAACTTTGAATAGGTAGTACAACTTTAGAAGAGAAAGGTAGTATATATAGAGGATAAGTTGTGTGTTTTCGCGTCAACACATTAGTCGTTTTCTTGTCTTTACAAAAGTGACTTGAATAGGATCTCCCATTGCCTTCAACTTTGGAAGGGTTTAACAAAACTTTGAATAGGTAGTACAACTTTAGAAGAGAAAGGTAGTATATATAGAGGATAAGTTGTGTGTTTTCGCGTCAACACATTAGTCGTTTTCTTGTCTTTACAAAAGTGACTTGAATTTAATGAACAATTCATTTTAAGAAGTGGTAGATGATTTACCATCAAATATCCCTTTCCAGTTGGAAAAATAATTTTATATTCACATCACATTTATTTTATATTGAATTAACGTGGAGCCTTCTTCCTCTACATATATGCAAGATTGGAAAAATAATTTTATATTCACATCACATTTATTTTGAATTTTGGCCAGCCGATTATTGGAAATTGAAATAAATCAGTTGAGGTGTTAATCAGCAATTTATCAGAAATAGGGGATTTATCGGAGTGATAAATTAGAAATAAATTAGAAAAAAAATCAGATAAATTTTAATATTTTAATAATATTTAATGTAGTAGCATTATTTATAATAAAATATATCATTTTAAAATAATTCATAGTGATAAATCGGATTTTAGAAATCAAATCGGTCAAATATTTTTATCAATTAATCACGAATTTATCGGAAATTTTTGAAAAAATCGGACAATTAATCGGCCAGTGGCCGTGGCTAGTATTGTCAACGCATTAGTCGTCATTTTCTTGTCTTTCGGGGGGTGTTCATTTTCTTGTCTTTCGGGGGTGGGGTACACCCATTACTTTCTCCACTATCTCTATTTTATAACAATATAAATCACTATTACACTCACTACTTCCTCCACTATCTCAAATCTATTATTAAATATTGATAGGTCCCACCACTTTACTCATTTTTTATATCTTTTCTTAGTCTACGTGCCCAGTCCCGGTGTATATAATTCACCGGGAGAGAGGGAGTAGTAGAGACGTGGCATTGTCTAGTATTGTCAACACATTAGTCGTCATTTTCTTGTCTTTCCCAAATTCAATACCAAAAGGAGCAAAAAGAGCCTCTTTGATTGGTAGGCGGCCGGGCTAAGAAGTAGTAGATGATTTACCATCAAATATCCCTTTCTAGTTTTGTTTTATGTATATCCACCGGTGAGGTGCATTAATGTGGAGGTTTCTTCCACTACATATATTAGGGGTGAGCGCGGGTCGGATCGGTTCGGTTTTAGGTTAAAACCGAAACCGAAACCGCATATCCTCGGTTTTTAAAATCGAAAACCGAAACCGCAACCGAAACCGTCGGTTCGGTTTTGGTTTTAAAATGATCGGATCGGTTACAATCGGTTCGGTTTCGGTTTTAAAACCGCCTCAAAAAAATATAACAAAATAAATAAAATGACTTCGAATTTTTAAGCTTGCAAAGTTACAAATTATTTTTTCGTCCAAAATAAACATACAAAGTTTTCATAATAAATTATTTAAGTCCAACATGATCCGAGAATAATGAAAATTTAACATGATCTTCAAAAATATTTTCTTTAAAATGTATATAAGACAATGTTAGAAATTCAACAATGTCGAGTCTTTCTGAAGTCTTTGTATAAGTAAAGAGTTTTTCCAGGAAAGCCAAGAAAAATCGTCACATCCAAAAATAAAGCAACATATAAAACACCTAGATATAAAAGTTTATTAAACTACATTTATTAATCAACTATTACAAATTAAAACTTCAAAAACAAGAACAAAATTATATAATTATTAAAAGGAATGTCAGGATCTTTATTAATCTACTCCAACTACTCATAAAAATTGGTCTAGAAGAATATATAATATATTTATTTCTTTATTTTTATTAATCGGATCGGTTCGGTTTTTTTCGGTTCGGTTTGGACCTAAAACCGAAACCGAAACCTCAAGAACGGTTCGGTTTTTTAATTTTCGGTTTCGGTTCGGTTTCAACTCGGTTTCGGTTTTTTACGGTTCGGTTTTTATCAGTTTCGGTTCGGTTTCGGTTTTAATTCGGTTTTTTGCTCACCCCTGACATATATGCAAGATTGGAAAAATATCTTCATATTCACATCACATTTATTTTGAATTTTGGCCAGCCGATTATTGGAAATTGAAATAAATCAGTTGAGGTGTTAATCAGCAATTTATCAGAAATAGGGGATTTATCGGAGTGATAAATTAGAAATAAATTAGAAAAAAAATCAGATAAATTTTAATATTTTAATAATATTTAATGTAGTAGCATTATTTATAATAAAATATATCATTTTAAAATAATTCATAGTGATAAATCGGATTTTAGAAATCAAATCGGTCAAATATTTTTAGCAATTAATCACGAATTTATTGGCAATTTTTGAAAAAATCGGACAATTTTTAGAACATTGCCCGAACGTGATAAACACTATTTTTAAAGCTACAATAATTATTTTCCTTCCAAGAAAAAATGCAAGAGTAATCATCAATATATATATATATAAAGGAAGATACGCGGGAGGTTACGTGGCGCCTCTAAGATCGTCTCAATTTATTTTTCTAATTTTTCTAGAACTTTACAATTTTAAATATTAATAAAGTAAAAAATATTTTTTAATATATTAGAAGTACAATAGGTGTACGAATTTATAGAGGAGAAAAGTTCGAATTTATAGATATGACATATAAATAAAGTTTTATTTGAAGTAGAGTAGGTGTTTGAATATATAAAGGAGAATAGTTTGAATTTATAGGTAAGCCATAGAATTAAGAGTTCTACTGAAAGTAGAATAGATGTTCGAATTTATAGAGGAGAAGAGTTCGAATTTATAAAAAATACATACAATTAAAAGTTTTATTAGAAGTAAAATAGGTGTTTGTAGACATAATTAAAAGTTTTATTCGAAGTAGAATAGGTGTGCGAATTTACAGAGGAGAAGAATTCGAATTATAGAAAACACATATAGTTAAAAGTTATATTAGAAGTAAAATAGAATTGTGAATTTATATAGATGTTTTTTAAACGAATAGTTATATTAGGAGTATGTTAACATGAAAATTAATATATAAGACAAGTATTCAATATATTAAATTTGGGATTTTGATCCTAAAAAGGAAAGCGTGTTTCACGGGAGGACTACTATTAAGAAGGAACAATTTTTTTTTGTAATTTAATTGATAGAGGTCTTTTTTCGACAAGAGAGCGGCTCGTTAGAAAAGGGAGTATGTTAACATGAAAATTAATATATAACACAAGTATTCAATATATTAAATTTGAGATTTTGATTTTAAAAAGGAAAGCATGTTTCAAAGGAAAACAGCTTATTAGAGACAATCGAGTAATTTTTGTAATTTAATTGATAGATTTTAAAAAAAAAAATTATAATGTTATCGCGAAGTGCGGCTTTTTCAACTAATTATTTATAAGCTTAAAAAGTCTTCAATATGTCATTTCACTACATATACATCTGCGAAAATCTGAGCTAGAGATCACAAAAAAGATGGAGGAAATAAAACACACAATAAGTGTAAACATGCTAAACATGCACGTAGCAATCTAACGTGAACTAACGGGGTTAAAACAATCTAACGACAGTACACACTTTGTCCAAATATACATAGTTCAGGTACACAATATGTTTAATTGATACTTTAGATACACAAAATACATTTTAGTGATATATTAGGTACACAAAATGCATTTAACTCTATAATTCAAAAGGGAGTACTTTTGAAGAAAAACATTTGTACAACTTGACTTGAATAGGATCTCCCATTGGCTTCAATTTGGAAGGGTAGGTAATAGTCCCTCAGTCCCAACCATTTGTTATCGTTTCAAATGAGAGGTTCGACACGCATTTTAAGACTCTTATAAAATATAGTTTCATTACTTATTTTTAAAAAAATTCTCCTTTGAATAAAAATCCAAAAATTTAATTTTTATTCAAAGAAGAAATTTTTTAAAAATAAGTAATTGAACTATATTTTATAAGAGCCTTAAAATATGTGTCAAACCTTTCATTTTTAATGATAACAAATGGATGGGATGTAGGAAGTATAACTTTGTGTCCAGTAAAGGGTCGAGTTTCAGAAAACATCACTCACAATATTATAATTGAGGATAAGATCCAAAAAAAAATGTAAAAACATGACTCGGACAGAGAGCCGTATGTCCTGACAAGCGGAAGATTTATGTTATCAATACCCTTAAGAAAACGGAATATATTTGATTTAATATTAAAAAGTTTATTTAATTGTTAATATGATTATATTCAAATACTAAAATATATATATTTATATATTAATAATATAAATTAAATATGGGTAGATTTTTTAAGTTTAATAAAATTGTCAATGTTAAAAATTTTATCTTTATTTTCTATTCACTTTGATATTAGTTTCAGTTGGATAATAATTATTAAATCATTAATAACTTAAAAAATATTTTGTGAATTTCGCATGGGCTATAAAATTGTTCAAATCTGATTTTCGAAACTCAATATATAACCAAAATAGTAAAGCGTCAAATCTAATAGATAATAATATTTTTTACTAAATAATAAACAATAATTTTTTGTTACTTTTAACCTAAATTAAATTTTTTATTTCTCTAAGATTTCCAAATTCTTTATTTTTCCCAATAAAATATTAATATTTATAAAATATAAATCTAATTAATTAAAAAATCTAATTAATATGAAAATAAAGTTATATAAGATATTTCAATAATTTTACAATCGAAACTTATATTTTAATAATGTTTTAAAGATGTAGGGGTTAGTAGAAAGCGACCCATTTCAAAACAATTCAACTTTATATGCGTTAAGGATAAAAAAGAAATCTAAAGTTTATTACGTAGCGAAGAGGATGGTAATAAATTAGAAGTAAATATTGGTATTATTTTAAAATAAATGAATTATTAATAATAAAATTTTAATACATGCATAATAAAGAGGAAGAGTACAACATTAAAATATTAATATTAATAAATATTATTTAAAAATGTATTTCTGGAGAATTGAATGATAAAAATATATAATAAATAAATAACTATTTAATTATGTAGTTATAGACAATCAAACTGTGCATAAAGCTAAAGAAATTAAAGTAAATAAATAAATCTTGTATCATTATGTAGCTGAAAAGAATCTAACGCCCGCTCGATGAAACTATTGAATTTAAAGTAAATAAATAAATCTTGTATAATTACGTAGTTGTAAGGAATCGAACTCTGAAGCTAAAGAATTTAAACTAAATAAATCTTGTATAATTATGTAGTTGCGAGAAATCGAACCGGGTTAAGTGATAACTAAATTTGATACTTTGGTATTTTGGTACTTTAGTACCGCGCGTCATTTTCACATTGTTTTGCTTATTAATAAAGAGTATAGAGTTGTATTTATAGTAATTTATGCTTAGGTTGAATGGCACTCAGACCAGCGAGACTTTTGTCAGATACACTCTTGTATGTTAGGGATTGAGGGCGGGCTTAACCTATAGGCGAGTATGGCAATTGGTAAGGCCCTTAATGTTGGGTATAATTACTGTTAACGGAGGAATTTGGTGATAACCAATTCGGAGAGGGTTGCTGGAATTGTGGTAGAAACCGAGGATGATAAGTAGCGTAGGTTACAGGGATTAGGGTTTATGATTTGGGGATGGCTGAGATTGTATGTGAGAATAGGTCGCAATTAAGATCGAATATTGAATTCTCTCTTTGTTTGCAAGTTTGCATCGTACCATACAATGTGCCTACGTACCCTATTTATAGGGATCAAGCCAGACGTAGTTCTTGGAGAGCAAGTAACCCATGGGCTGAGTTTCCTTCTTTAAAGAACAAGAAGACCGGGATCACCGCCTTTGATATGTCATTATAAGCTGTCATGATTTCACTATTTTCTTGGGACTTATTGGATAATTCATTGACCCGGATTTATCGGAGCCAACACTTATCTTAACCCATAGAAAATAAGGAAAGACAGGCTTTTATGAATCTCAAAAGAGGCGAGGCTTCTCTCAAGGCGAAGTTTCTCAACACTCTAGGTTAATTTTTGTCAAATCAGTAAAAGTTAAGGAACCTTCATCTTTTAGAAGACGAGATTCCCATATTTAAATGATGAGGTAAATAAGGTAATTTATCCCTCATAATAAACCAAAAAAAAGGTACGCTCCTTACTTACATCAGTTATCCATTTTATCTGCAACTTATGTTTCCAAGAAGGCGAGACTTCGTATGAATCTAAGTTGGACCCGAGACTGGGTATCACCCAATGAGCTAGGCCTTCAAGATATACCCAACATCAGTAATGGGCTAGTAATCTCATCAAGTAATGGGCCAAGCTTCACATGAGCCTAGGCTATCCAATTGTTAACAAACGTCATCATTAAAGAAAAGGTGGTTATTTTTGGCTATAACAACTACCCCCCATTTTCTTGAAGCAAACATTTGCAAAAGAAAAGTTCATCCAAAAATATCTAAATAAATAACAAAGGCGAGCCATTATCACCAATCACCGAGGAACCTCCCTTCCTTGATGGGCGAGGTAAATCTAATACCCTTGTTTAACAAGTCATCATTCACTGATGAACTAATTTTCTTTTAAGTTTTTAAATATCATTTCCAACTGTCACACCTCGATTACTGCACCTAAGTACGAATCATGAGCAGACACGTGGCAGCTTCATTTCTCTTATAAAAACCCAAAATTTTCGTCAAAGTTACCATCTTTCTAAAAATCTCTCAAAGTGCTGGCCAATTTTTTCTGAAGCTAAGAAGGCGAGGCTCCTTCTTTAGAAGAAATTAATTACTTTCTGTCTCTAAGGAAAAGCGGAAGCGATCTAGGTTTCTATTACCTCGCCTTCTTCGCTAAGCATAACAGAAAAGGATTTTATTCCGGCAACCCAAGTAACATGAAGATATGGAAAGCCGATTATTTCTATCTCTACGACGTCCCGCGAGTCAGGACACAATTTAACTTAAATGCCTGTAAGTTAAATCATAACCTCGTCTTTTATCTAGACTCGTCCTTTCATTCCATTCTTTAATTTTTAATAACCTCGGCTTTGTATTGCTCGTTTTCATATATAGTCCAACCGAAACAATCTGTACTTTCTGGCGACGCTCTAGATCGTGCAGAGCACATTTTGAATCTTTCTCCTCAAGAGAAAAACTTCGACGTACTTGTAACCTCGGAATCTCTTCAAGCCCACGGCTTTTATAACAGCGGGTTCGGGCAAATATCTCCCGTGAAATTTAAAAGGAATTCTTCAAAAAGAGTTCTAAGAAAAATAACTAAACATTTAACAGGAAGAGGTAACCTCGTCTTCTCTCTTTATTATTCTGCAAATTTAGTAACATCGTCTTGTATATAACCTCGATCTCTTTTATATTGTACAGGAAAAAAGATGCAGCTCCCATTTGGAGGAAATCCTTTTGCAAAGCCAACCACGGCTAATCCAACCTCGGCTGCTGGGCAATCTCGCCCTCAGAACATTGTTCCAACAATCTTAACTGCCCCACCTCCTCCAATGAAAGAGAAAGATAAAGGGAAACGGGGAATAAACGACATTCCAAAGGGGACGAGCAAGAGATCTAAGTTCGGGACGACAGAAGGTGATCCCCCTTTGCAGTTGATATCAGCTACCTTTGGTTCCCTAGCTGCGAACCATTACTCTGATGACGACGCTAAACTTTTCATGAAGAGGAATAGCAATGATGCTGAATTCGCCTTCAAAATGGGTCTAGGCGAAGCTTTTTATCATGGCCTTAATGTTCTGACCGAGAAGAACAATATTATTCAGGATCAAGAAAAAGGCCTTAAGAAATTGAAAGGCGAAGCCTCGTCTCTGAAAGACCAACTGTCAAATGTGCAAAAACAGCTTGATAAAGAATCCAAGGCCAGGAAGGACGAGGTTGGGAAGCTTCAAGATGAGTGCACTAGACTCGCAGCTGATGTTAAGCAGGCGGGCGATGCTTCCAAGAAGGAGAAAGAAGAGATGCAGTTTAAGCTGGACGAGCTCAACAAGAAAATGGAAAAGGAACTAAGCGATGCTTACAGCCTCGGCTTTTTAGGTTACTTAAAGAATTTTCTTGCCGCCGACCCTGACTACGACTGGTCAGTGCATTTTGCTCCCTCAACTTCCCATTATACATCAACATTCAAGGCTGAAAATGCCAAGTCTATCGAAGAGGCGAGGAATGAGCTCCTCCAGAAGATTGAAAGTGAGCTGAAAACAAAAGCTGAGGAAGAGGCGAGGAAGCAAACTACCGGGGGTGATGCGGAGATAGGCAACATAAGTGAAGCCTCGCCCTCAAATACGACGGCCTCGTGACTGTATGATTTATTTATTTTAGCAAACACTATTGGGGTACAAGGTCCCCCCAACTGTTCCTAACTTTAATGGAGACGCGCACCCTCCTTTTAACGGTGTCGCCCTTGTAAAAACTTTTCATTTTTTCAATTCTACTATTATTGCATGTGCTTATTCATAATAGAAAATGCGCTGGAAAACGTAACCTCGCCTTTTTTATACTCTATGCTAAGCAGAGTTTTAAGAAGGAAGAGTAACCTCGCCTTCTTTTATACTCTATGCTGAGCAGAGTTTTAAGAAGGAAGAGTAACCTCGTCTTCTTTTATACTCTATGCTGAGCAGAGTTTTAAGAAGGAATAGTAACCTCGCCTTCTTTTATACTCTATGCTGAGCAGAGTTTTAAGAAGGAAGAGTAACCTCGCCTTCTTTTATACTCTATGCTGAGCAGAGTTTTAAGAAGGAAGAGTAACCTCGCCTTCTTTTATACTCTATGCTGAGCAGAGTTTTAAGAAGGAAGAGTAACCTCGCCTTCTTTTATACTCTATGCTGAGCAGAGTTTTAAGAAGGAAGAGTAACCTCGCCTTCTTTTATACTCTATGCTGAGCAGAGTTTTAAGAAGGAAGAGTAACCTCGCCTTCTTTTATACTCTATGCTGAGCAGAGTTTTAAGAAGGAAGAGTAACCTCGCCTTCTTTTATACTCTATGCTGAGCAGAGTTTTAAGAAGGAAGAGTAACCTTGCCTTCTTTTATACTCTATGCTGAGCAGAGTTTTAAGAAAGGGAAGAGACTTTCTTCTTGGTGAGTTTTCCGGAAGTACGGATAAACACCCCGGAAGTACAGGTTTACCAAGATTTCATAAAAACATAAAGAGTAGTTTCCATTGAGAATCGAAAGCTACAAACAACATTCTGTCAAAAGATGCATGTTTTATTCATAAGTATAAGATAAGTCTTGTCGGAGGAGAAGTACATGCACTACCCCCCTGAACTTTATTGCCAATGAATTAAAATAAAGTTTACATAGTATCCAAAAATCCGACACATCTAACAAGTCGAGACACCTTTCAAGTCCAGCCCCAAACATCCAAAAATCTCAAATCCTCCATCATCATAATTCATTATTCCAGCAATCCCCGAAATTTGTTATCACCAAATTCCTCCGTTAACAATTACTAACTACACAGCAACAATAGGGCAGTTATATATATTTTGTATTAACAAGAACATGCAAAAATACCAAATAACGAAACAAACACAAAGGTCGAAACAAAAGTATAATCAGAGACTGAAAATGACAAGACAAGAAAGAACACTTATCTCTCAGGAGCTTTAACAAATACTGAAAGATAAAGAAACAGCTGAGTCGCCAAGCCTTCGAGAAGTCTTGACTGTTCTTGAAGAGATTATTGCCCCACTTACGCTGTGTTGGGTTGCAGCAATATCACTCCCAGGATAAAACAGCACAGATCAATCCACTCACATATATGGCAATGATCAACGGCGAACAGCACCTCACTTCACCCAAGAACTATGTAATCTGTTTGTGTTGAGAGAAAAAACCAGAGAAGATAATAGTTGCCTAGGGTTTTAATCTGAATCTACCACTGAATAATATTAATCTAAAATATATTATAGTATTATTATTGTACCAAATATATTATATATTATTATTATATCCATGACCGTTACAATCACAATCAGATCAGCCACTAAACCCGATTATAATCACTTAGTTGTTGAAACAAGATTCACCAGACCGGATTATAATCCTTAGTTGTTGAATCAAAATTCACCAGACCCGATTATAATCACTTAGTTGTTGAATCAAGACTCAGTCTATTTTATACCCTTGAATTTGTTATCTTAATGTAACTACTTTTTTTTTATCCTGGATATCCGACTCACTATTGTGAGCCGACTAATTCCAGAGGAGGACTAGCTGAACATCTACAAACACTCTAATTTCTAGGTATCATTCTCCTTCTAACTATCTTGAGTATATTTTAAGTATAATTCTTAGTTTTATTATCTTAATCTACCTTTGTCCAGAACATCTACAAACACTCTAATTTCTAGGTATTAACTATCTTATTTTAAGTATAATTCTTAGTTTTATGTCTAACCAAACCGAAAACATGTGCAATTTTTTTAAATTATTTTTCTAATCACATAATAATTTTCTTTCACAACAATTTCCTTATTTTCTTGACTAATGGAACTTGAATGTTTTCATTCGTTTTTAGCTTCTCATCAATTCACGCAGAATTTGCAGTTGGAATACTATGTTATTATAAGAAAATTAAATAACTTTATACTTATCCATCTAAAATTTATTCTTATCCATCTAAAATTTATATTGTAATTCTAATTTTCTGATTATAACCTTATTTATATTAAATAAATAATTTAAAATTTTAAATAAATTAACTAGGTCCGTGCTTCGCACGGGTTATCTTCTAGTACTTAGTAACATTGTTATGCATAATAAAGTAAGTCTGCTTAGTATATACTGTTTTTCTTTTTTTTTTTAATTTCGAAAAAATAATAAAATATTCAACTTACGACGAAATGTTTTTTCCGTCATAAGTATTTGCGACGAAAGGATCATTTCCGTCGTAAGTAAAGCGCACCCAACATTCCGTCATAATTACCCATATTTGTTGTAGTGTCCAATTCTTTCCCTCCCAAATCTCGTCGTCAGGTCTTGCGTCCTTTATATGTTTCAGTTGTTCCTTCTCTCAATTCCTTCCTTTTATGTTGCAGTTTTCGCATCTCATGCATGCTTCTTCTTGTTATATGTTATTCCATTTCTTGCGTGCTATATCTGTTTTTCTGTTTAATGTTTTAGTTCTGCACTTTTTATAATGTTTGTGTGAATAAATTAATTTGTAGCTGGGTATAAATTATATAATTTGTTCTCTTTGCTAATCAAATGTACAACTTCATTTCCTTATCATACAAGATGGATAGACAACATCAAAGAATCTATGATATTATTAGTAGCCCAACATGGACCAGGATTAAGACAATTTTTTCCAGCTTATGATTTGTAGAGTTATACCTGATTATTTAGTTCTTATTTTGTTTAATTGTTTGATTAATAATTGGTTTTTGTATTTTTCTCAATTTAATCAATATAGCACCGCTATGAACTATCACTGGATTGGGACTTTAGGGTACATATGTAGAAGTGTTTACTGACTGAAAGCTGTTACCAGGACAGGTTTTATTTTTATGATGTCCATTTATTTCTCTGCTACAAGGACACATGTCCAAAGTTGTATTTTTATAATAACTAAACACTTTGTGATATATCATGTTTTACATTTTCTGACAAGACACAAATCATCTTTATTGTAGCAGATATGGGATAATATGCAATTGGGATTGGGGTTGTATGGCTTTTATTAGTAATTCTTTTTGGACTTTAATGCTTTCCCTGAATATTTTCTTCGGAAATGGATTATGTACTTACATCAAAAAGCTAATAAATGATGTTGCAAATTTAGGAATCCTCGTCATTAATCATACAGCTTGAGCTATGATCGCTGAAACCTTGCTAAGCATGAAGTTCCTATAGAGCCATTTGTAGTTTTAAAGGTTTAAAGGTACAATTTCTTACACTAGATGGTTTTTATTCTGCCAAGACTGAGAGGCTGCCATTGTTTAAAGTTTAAATCCATTTTCCACTATTTTCATATTGCGGCTAAATGGAAGATATGGAGGAGTGTCATGCATTATACCAACTCATATTTGTTTAGAGTTAGGCTTTTGTGTTCCTTTTTTCCCTGACAACCAGTTTAAACTCGTTTAAGATTATTCCCACTTAATCAATAATCTTTTTTGGGTTTTCTACAAGTATTGTACCGTCAAGCCCGTGTTCAGAATTTGAAAGTATGTATTGAAGGGCTAATTTTAGTGTTTTGTATTTAAATTTGGCATGATAGGTAGAAGTGGCGAATTGGCGATATTTTATGTGAAACTGAGGCAAGTAAAGCTACAGTCTTTCATACGCTTATATGTGCATATTGTGTTTAATTGGTATTCTGTATATTTGATTAGGTTGTTTGATTCTTTTTCCCGTGATTCCCCTATTAATTCATTGGCAATCATACCATGAGACTAGTGGTGGATCCAGGGGGGTCTATAGCAGATAGTATGTATTCTGAATGTACAGTTTCTGCAGCTTAGCTGGTGAATGGATACGTTCTCCTCCAGAATTGTTTTTTAAGTCTTTCTCTTTGCTTGATTCTTCCAGGACTGTTTTTCTGTTTATTTTCAATCTTTTTCTTTGTTTCTTAACTCTGAGTAGTGTCTGCCGTTTACTTTTTGCTTAATCTTCCAAACAGTGTACTATCTTTTATAATTATTTTTTAGTTTTTGATTCATCTTACAACTTAAATGTATATCATATTAATTCTAAAATTATAACGTAACCCCCCCCCCCCCCTATTTATATTCTAGGGACTTTCGCAGATTGCTCGACTGTATTGGATTTAAGGGTTTCAAGGTGAGGCACTTCACATTTTAGGTTTGTGCTTATTCTTTTTACTATGTATGTTCCTTGTGCATTTACCATGTCGCTATTAGAGTATAGTTTTAATGATATAAAGTTGAAAGTATGTGGTTAGTGAGCTGATATTTCGTATAGTACTTGTGCATTTACTTGTAATCTTGCATGAAACTAAGTTCCTGTGTGCTGAATGTCACAAAAGATTAGGCACCTGATAACAATAATTACAAGAATGATAGAATCAAAAATATAGTGATCAATACGACACCTTCCAACTTTAGATTAAGGATTTTATCAAGCGTCTACCTTAAGTCCTTAAACCAGAACAGATTAAGATAACTTGGCACATTGTAGCGCTTGATTAAGATTGATAATGCTTTTTTATACGCAATTTTAGTTCAATAATTTTAGCGCAATTTTTGATATTTAATCATTATCCAATTGAACTTTTCAGCATCCAATTATTGGACCCGTTGATGCTGAAAAGTTCAATGCAAAATTTAGTTCTATATATAATAAACCAACAGGTCCAATAATTCATGAGACATTTAAATCCGCTTGTGAAACGTCATCCTTGCCCATTCCCACCTTGTGCACTGCCTGAGTTCGTGTTTCGATTTGGAGAATCAAAAGACGAAGATCGAGAGTGTGGCTGGATTAATTTGCCTGGTTACATACACTACGCCATAAGTAGCCAGATGCAACACAATCTTACTGTTGCAATTTACTAGGAAAATGTTGCACTAAGCCAAATGTAACGCACATTAACCATTGCGTCCGCTAACGTTGCCTTTGCTCCGTAATGCAACGCTCAGTTTCGCAAACGCAACACTAGAAAACGCGTTACCTTAAGGCCATAGAGTAACACTAAATCAAACAAATGCAACACCAGCAAAGTGTTACTTCAGATTAACTAGAACCAGATAGGTGGCACGTATGGGGCCCACATGTGGTGTGGCCCCCACATGTGGGCCCCACTTTCTAGGCCCACATGTGGAGGCCACCTTCTGTGGGCCCACCTTTCAAATGTTACAATATATTTTTACCTAATGTAACACTAGATTTGGTTAAGACAACACTACTTTTTCATTGTAAGTAATAGAAATAATGGCTACTGTAACACTTTGTTTTATAATGTAACAATAAGTTTGTTTATTAAAGTAACACAAAGTACAAATCTGCAACATTATAACAATATCAATTGCAACACTAAATATTGAAAATTTTGAAATGCAATGTTCGTACATTTAACAATCCAACTAAAAATTCTAGTCAATTCATAGTACAAAATCTCATAATGATCAATACCAAACTTCATCCACTAACTACCAAAATATAAGTCAAGTCCCAACAACAATATCAACCTTCCACACACCACTTCGCCAAAATAAAATCCAAGTCCCAAATACCCTTCCATACAATGGCCTGATCCTGGACAAGGGCACCAATCCATCCTGCCACACTAGTGATGTGTGTTGCTTTCTTGCTGCAGAAGAACTTTTGCCTAGCTGCGCCTATAACCAGGTTGGATTAAATAACACAATAATTTACTCTTCTTCAATTTTCTTTTCACATCAGGCATTCTTTGATTACATTTTACTATTTATTGCTCTGATATATAATGAATTGGTACCTATTTTCTGCACAGGACTCCTCCACTTTGGGGTGCAATGAAGCATCTAAACAAGAAAATTCCAGAAACTGCATTTAAGAAGTCTCAGAAGTCTCAAAATTGTTATCTGGAAATAGCATTTTCATGAAATTCCCCTGCAGCACATGAAATATAAATTGACCAAATGAAGAAAAGATAACATGAACAAATATTATACATAATACCAACCTTCACAAAATCACAGGTCTGGTCTACTTCTGCCACGTGGTTTAATTTCTGCACATTAAAAGGAGTAAAAAGAAATGGATTAGCTTCTTTTGAATATATACATGTACAAAAGTGTTGTAGTATTGGATGGTTCAAACTATGGGACTCTCATAACATTACCTTTCCCCTTGTTATTTGATATTCATTGTTGTTCAACCCTGTAACTGAGGTGGCGCTGCCAAGCATCACATAACAGATCAGAGAGAGTTACATATATACTCATATTGATAAATATTAGAAACTATTAGATAATTGGCAATATTATAAACAGAGGAAAACTTAAATCCCACGATTGAGTACTAAATCACTTGTTGCATAAATTAAGTTGTTAAAAGACTTCGCGGAAAAAAAAGTTGTGGTGGAAAGACATTAAAAGAGCTACGCACGTAGCCATGAAGCAATTTAACAGACTGTTGAACATACATATTTCAATTTCGTGTCCAAAAAGTTCACAGCAAAAATGCAACACAATTCCTTGTTTGCAGCAACTCTTACACTAGTAACTGAATTATGGGGATAATAGTATCGACCAGAAATAAAAAGGCAAGGGAGCCTAAACTTATCAATCAATAATATGTGAAAAAATTAGTAAAATCTGAATCACCACCAACCTAAACCGAGCTATTTCCCTTAGTGGTCCACCGATTCCGCATCCTACATCCAGAACCTAGAGGTGAAAAAGAAGGCCAACTTACAAACTAAAACTAAAAACAACAACATATTTTAGATAAAGGATGGTCTAGCGAGAAACACAATAAATGATTGTTAACAAAAGTATGTGATTCAGTACAGATATTTTATATCTCAAACTATTACACTCAACTTCTATACAAGAAAAGATAATAATAATGTGGTCACTTATTTTTTATTTCTGCACAATTCAGGGCTGTGTAGAACTTTATTGTACTCTCTCATCTAATTTAGCTTAATATGTGTGAAGTGCAATTTAGGGTATCCTGGAGCATTAAAGAAATATTTTTAAAAATTATCAACTAGAATCTGTTTCTGGTTGCAGTAAACAGTTAAGTAGAAACCTTCTGGTCTGCCCAGGTTTAAGGCCCAGCTGTAGAGCAAGGAAATGTTCATGCCTCTTAATGCTTTCTCGAAGAGATTCTGTTTTCCATCAGCGCCATATTAATCATTTGTAAGTTTTAAGGATCTGCTGCAAAATAACTAATTTGGAATTACATGCTGGTTTACACATTTACACACATCAGTATACACAATTAAATGTTACCCAAGGAATTTGAGAGGAAAACATGAGAGAATGACACTCACCTGGGAGCAAAATGAAATGATTCTCCCCAGCCTATTCATAGAAGCTAGTATTTATTAACCTGCAGTGCATGAAAGTCTTATAAGAATTAATTTGAACAAGTACCTTAATGTATATCATGTTATGGGGCTGCTCAATAGTTGTAAAAAAGAACGGGCAGTTCACAATGTTTTTATAAAATATAGAAAAATGTACAGCCAACATGAAAACAGCAATACTGCACTACAGTAAAATTCTGCATATGATTCAGATTTAATGTCAAGAATTACAGTATCTACAATACTTTGAACAAATTGCAGCATACAAAGGCCTATAAGAAAAAAGGAAGCTAAATACAAACTAATTAGTATATTCAGAATCCAAAGAAATTAATAAGCAAACTAAAACCCGAAAAGAAACTAGTACATATCCAAATTCAAATACCTAAACAAAACAAAATTAAACCTCAAATACCCAAACAAAACTATTATAATCTACACAAATACCCAAATACATGCATTTAAATAAAAATTGACTATACTATAGTCTACCTACTTAATACTAATCTACTACACAATCATCCTTGACATGTCTATACACATGCGCTGTACATATTAGAATTAATATGACATAGAATGCAAAAACACACCTTCATAAAAGGTCTATCACGACTAGGGAATGACTTGATGAAACTTTCTTTTAAAAGCAATGACACCTGAGAATGAAGGAAGAATTAGTTAAAAGCAATTGTTTTATCTTGATAGAATTTCAGATATAGCAGAAAGTTTAACATTAGCCAAAACAGTAGAAAGGAAAACTATTCAGGGAATAATGAGTTGCTAGGGATCCACCAAAGAAATCTTTTCTTTACAATACTTAATTTCTGGTAAGAGAATCCAAGTAAGATCTCTCAGCAGAAACCTATTGTTTCCTTTCAACAGGCTCAGGTAACTGTTCTGGATCGTCATTTTTCTTTTTCTGTATCTTGTATTCAGCAATCATTTTCATACCTTCAATCGTAATCTTTGGCTGTTGAGCACCACAACCTCCCCTACTCTTCTTAACTGGTTCATCAGTATCCTGGCTTTGGGACTCTATGTCGTCACCTCCATCACATTTAGTTTTGTTCTTGCAGGAATCTAAAATCTTTTTAAGCCTATTTTTCGGATTCCTGATTTTCTGAGCTTGCTTAAATTTATAATCCTCCTGAAAGAAATACAAATAAATAATTGAAAAAGACCTTGAGAAAAATAGACAGATAATAATCAAGGAAGCAAATATGAGGAATAATCAAAAACATCTTGACAAAATTGCAAGAATCTATGCACCCTATAACCCACAAGCAAAGTATTAGCTTGAAAAATATTGCAAATTAAAGAGTGAAATTAATCAAACATGTAGCACAGAGAAAAATTCTAAGAATTCAAACAGAGATTCTCTAATAATCTACACAGATGTTGAAAGAATTCAGATCTAAACCTCCTATGGTGAACTAAAAGATGGACCCTACAACAAATAGCATGGGTGTTTTGAATTGTCATAGTCCAATTTCCACCTTCGCACTTGTATTTATTAACAAATATTTAATCGAAACCAAACTAATGGTGTCCTTACACAAATTAAAACGTAAATAGTTAATAATCTTAAGCAATTATACTTTATAAAAATTCTACATGACAAGCTAAAGATAAGCTAAAGGCCTAAACTCCTTTCATTATGAAAAAATTCTACATGACAATAGTACAAAAATCATGCAGACTTTATGCCATGGGAAACAAACAAGGATTAAGCCTAGTACGTATAAACTCATCTCCAACGAAACCACACGAAAGATATAGGGAATAATGAGAAAGGCAAAGCGAACTTTCAGTTATACTACCTGTACACTGGTATACTGGCCGCTTTCGTCCCAGATAACTTCCTCCTACAAGTTTTGAATGGTACTGAGCTAATGAAGAATACAGCTCCTTCTGCCTGGGTAGTTCTGGTATTGTTGGCGACCTCACCAGTTAAAACCCAAAATAAAACAAAATAAAACCTCAAATACCCAAACAAAACTATTATAATCTACACAAATACCCAAATACATGCATTTAAATAAAAATCGAAACCCAAGTGAAAGTCCCAATTTTACCTCGAATTGAGATCCCTAATTGATTCACCGAACGAAAAGCCTCAATTGAAGCCCTAAGTAGTGAAAATAAAAACAGAAGCAATTAATTGATCGAGAGTGAAGACGAGCAATTGAGAAATGAAAATACAAAAGATGATAACAAAGTTATTTACCAATTGATGAGAGAAGTGAAGCCCCAATTATCACTTTGAAAAATCAAAAGCAAAGAGAGAAAAGAAGAGAAAGAGAGTTATTTTATACAGAAAGAGTCGAGTTCTTGAATTTGATATAGAGAAAGTCGACAGAGTAAAGCGAGCTTGAGAGAGGGAGTTGTGAGAGTCTATCATCGTCCACAACTGGTCCATTACAACTGAATTTTTCTAATGTATAATAAAGTATTTACCTCCAATCAATTAATCAGTTGCGGGCTTGAAAGAGAAAGAGATGTGCGGCCATGAAACCCCCAATCAATTAATCCCGGTCTGTGAATTAATCATTTAATCAATCTATTGGAGTGGAGTGAGATGTGAACTGTGAAAGAGAGAGTGGAGTGAATTTTCGTCTGAGGAGTGACTGTATCCAATAATTCAGTTTTGGGGGAAAATTGCCGCCCGTGAAAATTCATTCTGTGTACTAATTTAATTTGTATAAAAACAAAATTTATAATTAAGCAAAAATCATGAGTAATTACATAATTTAATTATAAAAATATTAATATATTATAACTGATTTAAAATATAAAAATTAATTCAAAATTTGATTGTTACTATAACATTTTTGATAATTTCAAAAAAATTATTCACTCAATTTGAGACGTATCATATTCCCAACAAACAGTATTGTTCCAACGTTTTTTGAAAAGATGTGGTTCAACCGGGACTTTTTATTTTTTGATTATTTTTTCCCAACACTAGAATGACTACCGATTAACACCCGTACGGTTGGATCGTCCAAGAAATCAATTGAAAAAACTATTCAATGAATCTCACACATGTCCCGTTCTTGGAATCAGTACTATTCTAACGTTTCTGGAAAGATGCGGCATAACCGGACTTTTATATTTTTTGATTATTTTTTCCCAATACTAGAATGACTACCGATTAACATCCGTACGGTTGGATCGTCCAAAAAATCAATAGAAAAAATTATTCAGTGAATCTGACACATGTCTCGTTCTTGGAAGTAGTACTATTCTAACGTCCTTGGAACCACTTGTGGGGCCCACTTTTTTTTGTGGGGCCCACTTTTTTTAATATTATTTTTAATTAAAAATTAAAAAAATTAGAGGGGCCACTTTTTTCTGTGGGACCCACTTTTTTAATATTATTTTAAATTAAAAATTAATTATTAATAATTAATTTTTAATTACAAATTAGAAAAATTAGTGGGGTCCACTTTTTTCTGTGGACCCCACTTTTTTAAATATTATATTTTAATTAAAAATTATTTATTAATTACTTTTTATTTAATTTTTAATTAAAAATTTGAAAATTTTGTGGGGCCCACTTATTTCTGTGGGACCCACTTTTTTAATATTATTTTTTCATTAAGAATTAATTATTAATTAAAAATTAGAAAAATAAGTGGGGCCCACTTTTTTCTGTGGGACCCACTTTTTTTAAATATTATTTTTTAATTAAAAATTAATTATTAATTAATTATTAATTAAAAATAAGAAAAATTAGTGGGGCCCACTTTTTTATGTGGGACCCAATTTTTGTAATATTATTTTTTAATTAAAAATTAGAAAAATTTGTGGGGCCCACTTTTTTCTATGGGACCCACTTTTTTTAATATTATTTTTTAATTAAAAATTAGTTGATAATTAATTTTCAATTAATTTTTAATTAAAAATTAAAAAAATTAGTTGGGCCCACTTTTTCCTGTGGGGCCCACCTTTTTTAAAATTATTTATTAATTTAATTTTTAATTAAAAATTAGAAAAATTAGTGGGGCCTAGTTGGGCCCACTTTTTTCTGTGGGGCCCACTTTTTTTAATATTATTTTTAATTAAAAATTAATTTTTAATTAATATCAAATGCAACAGAATATCGATAGAGTAACACAATGAGTCTTCTGCAACAAAGTCTGTTCTATGGCAACATGACATTTATGTGTAATGTAAGACTATCTCTAGAGTATTGGAGTAGTTCAAAAATAGTGTATCAATTGTAACACAAAGTAGGTGTTGCAATTGAAAAGTGTTACATCCGGCCATCTATGGCGTAGTGATATCTGGAGTTCAAGGATCAAAATTTGTTGTAGTGGTTTAGAGCTGTCGGGTTAGTGTGGATGAACATATGATTCTGCGGGTAATTGCATGACTGTGGCTATCCCAGGCGTAATTGCTATAGGCACAAAATTTGGTACAAAAAATATTTACCAAATGACATGGCAGGGGTGATGTGGAAGTTTGGAATGTTTTAATTGGTGTTGTTGGTGTGAATGCAGGGGGTCCACTTATTATTATAACGAATCAGGAATTGCCATGTGTATTTGGGAACAATTTTTGTGCCTCTAGCATTTTCCTTATTCATGTGTGTTCTCTCTTTTTTGTCTCCTTTATTTTCGCTGGTTAATTATGGCTCCTAAACTTAAAGTATGGATTGGTATTTGTGGATTGCATAATTTGTGACATTTAGGGTTTTGATTCTTTCGCTTAGTGAAAATAAGTTTCAATACTCTGGAATTAGTATTGTTTTGCTTCTATTATTTGGAAGAGTAGTGCTAGAGGTACCGAATTGGGGTACAAAATTTAGGTACCGAATGATGTGGCATTGTTGATGTGTCAATTTGGAATGTTTTAATTGTTGATATTGATGTGAATGCAGGGGGTCCATTAATTTATAGCCAATTAAATAATGACACATGTCATTTTGTACATATTTTTGTACCCAATTTGGTACCTCTAGCATTATTCTATTTGGAATCTTGAATTTTAGAGAGTCTCAGCAGTCAGCAACCGAAGTGCTTATTTAATGGTCCAACACATAATCTCCATGTCTTCCAAAATCTTTTTCAGCTTAAGAACGAACTCATATCTTTGTTCTTCCTTCACCTTGTAGTTCTCAAACTTTCTGACATTAGTGATCTCGAGATTATATGCATCCTTCCCCTCCTCTTTACGTGTAAAATTGAAACTGCGTTTAGCACGCCAATTTTCAGGGTTGCTTCCAATTAGCCTGCAAAAATTAAAGATGTAGGTAAATATTCCCAGCATTAAATGATATATAGAACCTTTTTGATAATTTCACACTTAGATAAGCGGTGATATTAAGAACCATTCAAGTGAAGGTGCTATAAAAAATTCACATCATGTAAAATTAATGACATTGAGATAGAGTTGAATTCACGTACTCGTCGATTTTAAGATTTATAGCTGAAATTTGATTGCAGGAAATTGAGCTACTGGCAAGTATCTCAAAAGTTTCAGTTAGTTCAGAGCTCCGGTTAAAATTGCTGACAGATTTGGTCAGTAATACAGAATTCAGAAGCTCCAAGTTGGTACGGTTTTCCTTCCAGAACTCGGTTTTGATTAGGCCTATCTCTTTGACAACCAACTGCAGATTATGATAAATATGAGTACAGATAAAGAAAGATACGATGTCAAATTGTAAAACCATCGCGTCACCTTGTCATCGTCAATGATACAATGGTCTCCTTTGTGGAATGGGTGCATCACAATAGCAAGCATAGCTCCGTCAAAAATTATTTTGCAATAATATCCAAACAGCAATAGAGGGGGCGACAAGTACGCTAGAGATTTGGTTGTTCCAACCCCCATCAAAAGACACCAAATAAGAGTTACCAAGATTGATTGGATCACCAACGCATGTATATTTAACTGCTCTATGACTTTGCTGCTTCTGTTTAAGAGTTGAACCAGGTGTCGGCGTTCATCGTAAACTTCAATCTGTAAAAATATTACTGTAGATCGTTTAGGAGATCATCAGAAGGCGTGGAATCTATTATATATATATAATACCACAACAAGGGGTTTGGCATAAGCAATTTAAATCAAATTGCCCATTTTACCCTTACTTATACTATACATTTTTAGGGTTATTTTGGTCTTTTAACATCAATAAATTTATTACATATTATTAAATGCTACAAAATTAATATGCATACTTATACATATATTTATTACATATTATTAAATGCTCCAAACTTATACATGTATATTTATTACATATTATTAAATGCTGCAAATTAATATGCATACTTATATATACATACAACATTTACCTCAATATATATATACGTATGTATACATATAAATACTTATATTTATGTAAATTTATGATAACATATGACCATATACACTTACATATTATATATCTCATACTATTATAGTATCATTTAGATTTATCGTAAATTTATGAATTAAGAAAATTTATAAATTAAAGCATGTCTGTAAATTATAATTATTTATCTCTATTAAATCAAACTATACATAATTTCTGACATGCCTTAAGTATTATATTTGTTACGATACAAATACGGTCCAAATCAGTACAAGCTAACAAAAAAAACTTTTATGTATATAAGTGTAATACAAACTTGTACTAATTTTAATGTCGTATAACTCATCAATTGCTACTCTAATACGAGAACGTACAAAAATTTGCCGAAAATATAAACAATTTACTCATATTTAAGACACAAAAGTGACATTTTCTATTTTAATTTTTTTCCCAAATTAGGCCAACATATTCAACACGATTCATGAATGCACCAACTGTTTCAAAAAATATATGAATACGGTTGGTATCTTTGTTAAAACCTTTAAAGATGCTTTTTTGGTATAAAATAACTGAAAAGAAGTGGATTTTTTTTTGTCTTTTTTCAAAATTACCCAAATTGCAGAAATTATTTATAAAATGCAACTCTTGCAACCTCGTTTGCAACCGTTGCAACCAGGTTTGCAACCCTATTTGCAACAATTTCAATCTCGCTTGCAATTAGAGTGTATTTTTGTAAATAATTTGAAAAAGTTAAATATTTTTGTAGATTTTCTGTTTTTTTTGTACAGGTAATCCTAGTTTAAGTCAGAGCATGAGTGATGGATTATATTACCATCCAGTTTCTTAAAGAGTCTTGACTAATTCTTCTTGTTTCCTCGGCTCCATCAAACAATCGAAGAAATTCTGCAATATCCTCTTTCTTCATCCTCGATAAAAGATCAGTCTCTTGTACATAGCTGCACAGCGTTAAAAATTTCAAGATCACGTAAGTTTATCATAAGACGAAACAGCCAGACACTACAAGAAATTATGGGCAATTTCGACCTCCCAAATTCGACCGCGACTAAATTCAACTGTTTGTGGTCGAATTAATGGACTGCGGCTAAATTCGACCGTTTCTGGTAGAAAATAAAAATGGTCGAATTTGGTCGATCGATTCGACTGATTTTTCTTATCGGTCGAATTTAATCCTAAATTCGACCGATTTTTTTGTCTGGTCGAAAATAAAATCCCCAAAAAAAGGAGGGAAAAGTCCTAAATTCAGGAAGGTTGTACTTCTTGTCCTTAATATTTTTCTATGCAAGTAGAGTGCAAATATGATAATCCTAAATTCGACCGTTTTGAGCAATTTCGACCAAGCTAAAAACGACCTTTTTATTTTTAGTCGAAATTAGTTAAATTCAACCGTTTGCGGTGAAAATTAGCTAATTTCGACCGTTTTTCTATGGTCGAAATTAACCGATTTTTTTGTAGCGAGAATATATTATACTGTTTACCTGTGCTCCTTATTCGCTAGATTCTTGAAAACCAAAGAAATATTATCTTCAACTTTGTGAACATGCTCCGGACTAGTGTTTTCAACTTCATCACAAATAGTACGTAACTTTGTACACACAAATAGCAACATGAACTCAAATGCTCTTTTGACATGTTTCAGTTGAGCTCTCAAAGTATTATCATTAGGATCTTGAGATCCTACCCAAGATCCCAACAGCGTCTGAAGAACGTATTCATTAGATATAAAGTATTCAATGTTTCGAAAGAAATCTTTGTCATGAAACCGACAATCCAATTCCTTGAAAATCACAATCTTTAGCATCCACATCACGGCGGCGATCACAGAAGTGGCAAGCGTTTTTGTAACAAGACGACGAACAAAGCTAGTCATGTCTGGTTTAATAAGCACATACCAAGAAAATAGAATTGAAGCAGAGTAGAAGAAGTACCGAAGACTAGTTTTTAAAGCAAAAACAAAATAGAAAACCTTGATATTTTTCGTAATATGAAATCTTTCAATGAAAAATATGAGAGGAGTGACGAAAAGGGTACTAAAAACAGAGATACAAGATACAAGGAGAAAGAATGCAAGCCACTCAAAAAGGATGGAGGGGTAAATGAGTAAATTGATGGTGGAAATTGTTAAAGAGAGTATTAGTAGAAATGCAGGGGAGGATATTAGATTTTTTAATATAACAGGGAACCTTGGTAAACTATTAACAGCAGCTGAAGTTGTGTGGATAATGTTAACGGAGGAATTTGGTATTAACAAAGTTTGGAGTTCTTCGCCGGAATCAAGATCTACAACGATGGTCCTTAGGTGGTAATTTCGTCGGAGTATGGTGGTTATGTTTAATTGGTGGCTGAGATTGCTTAGGGTTTATGTTGGTTGCCTCAGAGTTCTCAACATTCGACCCCTTACAATTTGCCTACGTATCCCTTTTTATAGGGAATCAAGCCAACGTAGTTCTTGGGGAGGAAGTTTCCTCCATGGGCTTGGTCTCTGATCTTCGGAGCCCATCCGAAGTCTTCTACTGTCTTTCCATACTTAGATGTAGGACTTTTCCACCACCTTCCATGTGTAGGATACTTTCCATACTTAAAGGGAGGTCGTCCTTATCTTTCCTTACTTAGAGTTTTAGCTCACTTTAGGAATGTCTAACGATAAGGCCTAGTCACAAAGGCCCAAGGCTCGTCTATGACGTCAGGACTTCATGAATAAGGAAACTTCCCCCGTCGAGGACTAGTCCTATCCATTACCAGCTATTTCCTTAATTCATAGACGCAGGTATAGCCATGACTTACCCTAAATGCTAGACGCATCCTTGTCCCCCGAATGAGAAGCACCCACCAGATAGCAGGACAAGTGATCCCAAGTGTTTGGGTGCAAAGTGCAGGATTACTCTAAAGTTCCCCAATGAGGACGCGCCCATTGAGTACAGGAACAGAGCTCCCAAAGCACACACCAAGATTAACCCCACATCCCCAATGAGGGCGCGCCCATTGAATACAGGAGGAGGCCTTCAGTCCACGGACATCCCCCTCCTAGGGCACATCCTAGGAGGGAATTCTTCAATATTTTGCCAATACCAAGCCAAGGGAACCATCCTTCATTATCAAGTTGCAACTTCAAACCAAGAGGACGCGCCCTCACGGGATAGACTGCCTAAATGGCGCGCCCTAATCCCCGTGAGGCCAAGCCATAAGCCTTGTGTCAAATGAAGTTAGTATTCTCCGTCAAGTCTTCCATTCATATCAGGTTCAGTCCTCACCAAGAGGACGCGTCCTTAGGGGTTAGATGACCAAAGGGGCACACCCTCTCCCCTAAGAGGACAAGTCCTGAATCTTCCTTACATCATGCCATGTCAATATAATTGTTATCCTTCGTCAAATCATCCATCAAGCTGTCATTATCATGAGGGCGCGCCCTTAAGGGATGGCCAACCTATGAGGGCGCGTCCTTATCCCTATGAGGGTAAGTCCCAAACTTAAACCCTAATTATAAAAATAACATAATTGAATTCATACTTGACCCGATCCTAACCTAAAAACCCATTATCGAATTTTGGCTATAACAGATAACTTGAATAGGATCTCCCATTGCCTTCAACTTTGGAAGGGTACAACTTTAGAAGAGGAGGGGGTAGTATATATAAGAGGAGGGGGTTAGCTGTGCGTGAAGCGATTACGCGTGCCGTCTGCAACCAAAGCGTCACGACAACATCCAAAGGTAACCTTTTTAAAGGGTTTGTTGCATATTCCAAATGCAACCGTGATCACCTTGTTATTAGTGTTGTAGTTTTTTTGTTTTGTTTTGTTTTACTCGAGGACTAGCAAAACATAGGTATGGGGGCATTTGATTAGCGCATATTTTTACATTCTCTTATACCTATTTTATTATTAGTTTTCATATTTTTAAATAAATTAATTAGTTGTTTACATATTTTGTAGATATTTGGAAAAAAATAAACAAAAGAAGAAAAAGGGACAGATAAATCAGTTGAGGTGTTAATCAGCAATTTATCAGAAATAGGGGATTTATCGGAGTGATAAATTAGAAAAAAATTAGAAAAAAAATCAGATAAATTTTAATATTTTAATAATATTTAATGTAGTAGCATTATTTATAATAAAATATATAATTTTAAAATAATTCATAGTGATAAATTGGATTTTAGAAATCAAATCGGTCAAATATTTTTAGCAATTAATCACGAATTTATTGGAAATTTTTGAAAAAATCGGACAATTAATCGGCCAGTGGCCGTGGCTAGTATTGTCAACGCATTAGTTCGTCATTTTCTTGTCTTTCGGGGGGTCATTTTCTTGTCTTTCGGGGGTAGTATAGTGACCGGTTCTATCTTTTTCCCGAATTTCATCAGTTTCATATTTTCTTCACTATCTCTATTCTATAACAATATAAATCACTATTACATTCACTACTTTCTCCACTATCTCAAATCTATTATTAAATATTGATAGGTCCCACCACTTTACTCATTTTTTATATCTTTTCTTAGTATACGTGCCCAGTCCCGGTGTATATAATTCACCGGGAGAGAGGGAGTAGTAGAGACGTGGCAGTGTCTAGTATTGTCAACACATTAGTCGTCATTTTCTTGTCTTTCCCAAATTCAATACCAAAAGGAGCAAAAAGAGCAAAAAGAGCCTCTTTGATTGGTAGGCGGCCGGGCTAAGAAGTAGTAGATGATTTACCATCAAATATCCCTTTCTAGTTTTGTTTTATGTATATCCGCCGGTGAGGTGCATTAATGTGGAGCTTTCTTCCTCTACATATATGCAAGATTGGAAAAATATTTTCATATTCACATCACATTTATTTTGAATTTTGGCCAGCCGATTATTGGAAATTGAAATAAATCAGTTGAGATGTTAATCAGCAACTAGCATGAAAACCCGTGCAAGGCACGGATCACTATCTAGCATAATTGTTTTAACTTCTAAGTAGTTCGATGTTTATGATAATTTATAGATCGTTTGACAGACGTCTCATTGTGGGTACAAAAGCTGGACTTGATCTCTATAGTGAGATAGTTAGCGTTGAAAAATATTCTTGGTTGAGGTGTTTTTGAGTTAAGAAATGAGTAAATTCGATATTTATGATATTTGTTATGTGTAAGATCTATGTCAAAATATGATTATGTTACATACAGACATTAACCTATACGATTTTACTAATTTAGCTCATCGAGCGAATGATACATTTTTCTTGTTTGTGAAATGTAATTTGCATTGTAGAATGTGTACAATGAAACATTTTCTTGTTTGTGAAATATAATTTGCATTGTAGAATGTGTACATGCATAATATTAAAATTTAATATATAATGAATTTTCTAGTATGTTCACGTGAATTAAGTACATTTCCAATGAAATCAATGAGAACCGTTAGATCCACAGTCGTTAGATCTTTCCAATCAAATCAATGAGAACCGTTAAATAAAATACTACAAATTTTAAGTACCTTTCCAATGAAATCAATGAGAACCGTTAGATCCACAGTCGTTAGATCTTTCCAATCAAATCAATGGGAACCGTTAAATCAAATACTACAAATTTTATATAGAGTACCTTTTATATTTTTTATAACTGAAATTTCTTTTTTTCTAACAACATTATCTATCTATACTATCATATAATAGACAAAACAATAAAATTTTGGTTGGTAGCCTGGTCCCCCATGGTTTGTTCACTTATTCCACAGCCGTTAGATATTTCCAATCAAATTAATGAGAACCGTTAGATAAAATACTAAAAAAAATTAAATAGAGTATCTTTTATATTGTGTATAACTAAAAATATTATATATAGTACCTTTTATATTTTTTCATATAAGTTTTACAAATAAGGACAAAATAGAAATCAATTAGAACCGTTAGATAAAATCCTAAAAATATTATATAGAGTACCTTTTATATTTTTTATAACTAAAAATATTATATAGAGTACCTTTTATATTTTTTCAATAGTTAAATTATCTCACCTATTATAAGATTATGTTAATCGATATAATAATAGATATCAAATACTCCTCTACTCACGCGACACACACATACATATAATGTGTTTGATAGAGAACACATATGACTGAATAGTGGAAGATGAACAAATTATTGCATAAACCTAAGTTGGATTCCATTCATTAACAATTTTTTTAAAAAAAAAGAAGTAAACAGAGGGGAAATTTAAATATTTTAAATTAAATAAAATGTCTCACCAATTTAGATTAGATTAAATGTCTCGTGAATCATTGATTTTATTGGGCTATAATAAAATAGATATATAATAATAATAATATCAAATATTTCTCTACTCAAGCGACACAGACATATATGATGTGTGTAATTGACAACACATGTAATTGAGTGGTGTGGTGGTAAGAGGAGGTGCAAATTATTGTATAGACCCAAGTTTGAATCCTCTCAACAACAATTTTTTAAAAAAGAGTAAACACAAGGGCAATTTGGACATTTCAAATGCATTAAAATGTCTTGCCAATTTAGATTGAATAAAATGTCCCTCCAATTATTGCCCCATGTTGGGCTATTATTAATATAAAGATTAATCAGAAATAGGGGATTTATCGGAGTGATAAATTAGAAATAAATTAGAAAAAAAATCAGATAAATTTTAATATTTTAATAATATTTAATGTAGTAGCATTATTTATAATAAAATATATCATTTTAAAATAATTCATAGTGATAAATCGTATTTTAGAAATCAAATCGGTCAAATATTTTTAGCAATTAATCACGAATTTATTGGCAAATTTTGAAAAAATCGGACAATTTTTAGAACATTGCCCGAACGTGATAAACACTATTTTTAAAGCTACAATAATTATTTTCCTTCCAAGAAAAAATGCAAGAGTAATCATCAATATATATATATATATATATATATATATATATAAAGAAAGATACGCGGGAGGTTACGTGGCGCCTCTAAGATCGTCTCAATTTATTTTTCAAATTTTTCTAGAACTTTACAATTTTAAATATTAATAAAGTAAAAAATATTTTTTAATATATTAGAAGTACAATAAGTGTACGAATTTATAGAGGAGAAAAGTTCGAATTTATAGATATGACATATAAATAAAGTTTTATTTGAAGTAGAGTAGGTGTTTGAATATATAAAGGAGAATAGTTTGAATTTATAGGTAAACCATAGAATTAAGAGTTCTACTGAAAGTAGAATAGATGTTCGAATTTATAGAGGAGAAGAGTTCGAATTTATAAAAAATACATACAATTAAAAGTTTTATTAGAAGTAAAATAGGTGTTTGTAGACATAATTAAAAGTTTTATTCGAAGTAGAATAGGTGTGCGAATTTACAGAGGAGAAGAATTCGAATTATACAAAACACATATAGTTAAAAGTTATATTAGAAGTAAAATAGAATTGTGAATTTATATAGATGTTTTTTAAACGAATAGTTATATTAGGAGTATGTTAACATGAAAATTAATATATAAGACAAGTATTCAATATATTAAATTTGGGATTTTGATCCTAAAAAGGAAAGCGTGTTTCACGGGAGGACTACTATTAAGAAGGAACAATTTTTTTTTTGTAATTTAATTGATAGAGGTCTTTTTTCGACAAGAGAGCGGCTCGTTAGAAAAGGGAGTATGTTAACATGAAAATTAATATATAACACAAGTATTCAATATATTAAATTTGAGATTTTGATTTTAAAAAGGAAAGCATGTTTCAAAGTAAGACAGCTTATTAGAGAGAATCGAGTAATTTTTGTAATTTAATTGATAGATTTTTAAAAAAAAATTATAATGTTATCGCGAAATGCGGCTTTTTCAACTAATTATTTATAAGCTTAAAAAGTCTTCAATATGTCATTTCACTACATATACATCTGCGAAAATCTGAGCTAGAGATCACAAAAAAGATGGAGGAAATAAAACACACAATAAGTGTAAACATGCTAAACATGCACGTAGCAATCTAACGTGAACTAACGGGGTTAAAACAATCTAACGACAGTACACACTTTGTCCAAATATACATAGTTCAGGTACACAATGTGTTTAATTGATACTTTAGGTACACAAAATACATTTTAGTGATACATTAGGTACACAAAATGCATTTAACTCTATAATTCAAAATGGAGTACTTTTGAAGAAAAACATTTGTACAACTTGACTTGAATAGGATCTCCCATTGGCTTCAATTTGGAAGGGTAGGTAATACTCCATCAGTCCCAACCATTTGTTATCGTTTTAAATGGGAGGTTCGACACGCATTTTAATACTCCTATAAAATATAGTTTCATTACTTATTTTTAAAAAAAATCTCCTTTGAATAAAAATTCAAAAATTTAATTTTTATTCAAAGAAGAATTTTTTTAAAAATAAGTAATTGAACTATATTTTATAAGAGCCTTAAAATATGTGTCAAACCTTTCATTTTTAATGATAATAAATGGATGGGACGTAGAAAGTATAACTTTGTGTCCAGTAAAGGTGGAGTTTCAGAAAACATCACTCACAATATTATAATTGAGGATAAGATCCAAAAAAAATGTAAAAACATGACTCGGACAGAGAGCCGTATGTCCTGACAAGCGGAAGATTTATGTTATCAATACCCTTAAGAAAACGGAATATATTTGATTTAATATTAAAAAATTTATTTAATTGTTAATATGATTATATTCAAATATTAAAATATATATATTTATATATTAATAATATAAATTAAATATGGATAGATTTTTTAAGTTTAATAAAATTGTCAATGTTAAAAATTTTATCTTTATTTTCTATTCACTTTGATATTAGTTTCAGTTGGATAATAATTATTAAATCATTAATAACTTAAAAATTATTTTGTGAATTTCGCATGGACTATAAAATTGTTCAAATCTGATTTTTGAAACTCAATATATAACCAAAATAGTAAAGCGTCAAATCTAATAGATAATAATATTTTTTACTAAATAATAAACAATAATTTTTTGTTACTTTTAACCTAAATTAAATTTTTTATTTCTCTAAGATTTCCAAATTCTTTATTTTTCCCAATAAAATATTAATATTTATAAAATATAAATCTAATTAATTAAAAAATCTAATTAATATGAAAATAAAGTTATATAAGATATTTCAATAATTTTACAATCGAAACTTATATTTTAATAATGTTTTAAAGATGTAGTGGTTAGTAGAAAGCGACCCATTTCAAAACAATTCAACTTTATATGCGTTAAGGATAAAAAGGAAATCTAAAGTTTATTACGTAGCGAAGAGGATGGTAATAAATTAGAAGTAAATATTGGTATTATTTTAAAATAAATGAATTATTAATAATAAAATTTTAATACATAAATTTTAATACATGCATAATAAAGAGGAAGAGTACAACATTAAAATATTAATATTAATAAATATTATTTAAAAATGTATTTCTGGAGAATTGAATGATAAAAATATATAATATATAAATAACTATTTAATTATGTAGTTATAGACAATCATACTGTGCATAAAGCTAAAGAAATTAAAGTAAATAAATAAATCTTGTATCATTATGTAGCTGAAAAGAATCTAACGCCCGCTCGATGAAACTATTGAATTTAAAGTAAATAAATAAATCTTGTATAATTACGTAGTTGTAAGGAATCGAACTCTGAAGCTAAAGAATTTAAACTAAATAAATCTTGTATAATTATGTAGTTGCGAGAAATCGAACCGGGTTAAGTGATAACTAAATTTGATACTTTGGTATTTTGGTACTTTAGTACCGCGCGTCATTTTCACATTGTTTTGCTTATTAATAAAGAGTATAGAGCTCTATTTATAGTAATTTATGCTTATGTTGAATGGCACTCAGACCAGCGAGACTTTTGTCGGATACACTCTTGTATGTTAGGGATTTGAGGGCGGGCTTAACCTATAGGCGAGTATGGCAATTGGTAAGGCCCTTAATGTTGGGTATAATTACTAACTACATAGCAATAATAGGTCAGTTATATATATTTTGTATTAACAAGAACATGCAAAAATACCGAATAACGAAACAAACACAAAGGTCGAAACAAAAGTATAATCAGAGACTGAAAATGACAAGACAAGAAAGAACACTTATCTCTCAGGAGCTTTAACAAATACTGAAAGATAAAGAAACAGCTGAGTCGCCAAGCCTTCGAGAAGTCTTGACTGTTCTTGAAGAGATTATTGCCCCACTTACGCTGTGTTGGGTTGTAGCAATATCACTCCCAGGATAAAACAGCACAGATCAATTCACTTACATATATGGCAATGATCAACGGCGAACAGCACCTCACTTCACCCAAGAACTATGTAATCTGTTTGTGTTGAGAGAAAAAACCAGAGAAGATAATAGTTGCCTAGGGTTTTCAGAGTTACGTATATTCTCACTCTCCCTGTCAAACGTTATGTTTTGTATCTATATAAAAATACAAAATAAACGTAAACAGACCAAATATTGTAACTGAAGATTTGGCATTTAATACTAAATATTCTGATTTAATTACCATAACAGTAGTCATCAGGATTTAACAACAGTTACATCTCAGTCAGGATTTCCTGGTCCATCAGGATTTGATCATCATCAGTACTCCAAGTCATCAGGGCTTGCTGTCCGTCATGAGTGGCATCAGTACTTGATCGAACATCAGGATTTCGTCAAGACTGGACCATCATCAGGATTTAACTCCGTCAGGATCCAAGTACTGACCCCGGCATCGGGATCAGTAGTCATCAGGATTTGATCCACATACTGACACTAGCCATCAGGATTTAATCCACGAACAGGTCCATCAGGATTTAATATAAATCCTGACCCAGTTCGTTTAGCTGTTACAAATAAATACTGATACTGTTAAATTAAATCAATAAATAATATTAAATAAACAGGTTATAAAATTCCTCGCCCAGGTCGCCTCGCGTACGCGAGACGCCGAGACATTCGCCCAAATCGCCCTTCGACCCGAGTCGAGTCGAGTCGAGTCGTGACGTGACGTGACGTGGCGGGGCGGGGCGAGGCGAGGCGAGGCGAGCGGCGGCGGCGCGTGTGTGTGTGTGTGTGTGCGAGGCACATACTAACACCATGCACACCCACATGCCTTAGTAGTTGTACACTACTCTTGCACATGTTTCTATATAAACCCACCAACCTCACATTACCATTTCTATGTGGGATACAAGTTATTTCAATATAACTAATCCACATAACCCATTTCAAGCAACCTATTTCAACTCAATTTATTTATGGATTACACTAAGAAAATGTCTTAGATCCAAACATGAAAGTTTAAGTCCTCATTACAAGGAACAACTTCCAATTGTTAGTTTCCAGAAATTCCATCAAGAACATATATAAAATATGCCTCAAACTTTCCATTTTCTAACAATCCCCCACAAATCCATACAGAAATGCTTACATATCGGTCCTTATCATGACTTGTTTTTCAGAGTCGGTACCCTTCCGGGTTTGAACCCTCCTAAGTCCTCTACTTCAATGGCTACCGGATCTAGATGGAATGTTTCACCTTGAATCTTTATCCGTTTGGTGTAACCACACTCCATAGACGACGACAAATCAAAGGCTATGGTGCTGATCTACGGCTTTGAGACGTTAATGGTCCTGTCTCGATCATGTTCGTCGAATGCTTCAAGGAATAACCCTTTCCTCTAATTGCGACCACACAATTACATTCGCTTAGCTGGGCATCTCCAGAGATGTACTGCGATCATCTCGTCAAATGACTTGACCCCATTCAGAGTTCAAACTAACTCTTGTTATACTGGCAGTAACAGTGCCTTTTAGGTTAACAGGGGATAGACACAGATACGTGCGTATCAAGGAATATAGTAAAGGTACTATCAACTCACCCTCACAGCTTGTTATTACCACATTGAATACACTTCAAGGGATCTCCTCTCAGGTGTATTGGGTTCCCGCTGCTGATGAATCATTATGGGCTATCAGTCCCATCCCCAACCTAGACTTAAGGACTACTGCATGCTCAAGTCCTTTAGTCAAAGGATCAGCTATATTATCCTGAGTTCCAATGAACTCTACAGCAATAATCCTTTCAGGCACAAGACCCCTTATAGACTTAAGTCTAACTTGGATGTGTCTCTTTGTTTTAGCATTATACTTTTCACTACTGATCTTGTCGATAGTTGTACGGCTATCACAATGAACAGCAATGGCTGGAAGCAGTCTGCTTACTACAGGTAACACTGACATAAGTCCATGCAACCATTCAGCCTCCGTCCTCGTGGCATCTAGTGTACACAACTCAGCCTCAAAAGTAGACCGAGTTATCAAAGTCTGTCTAGTAGACTTCCAGGATATTGCTCCACCTGCTAGGATAAACAAATATCCAGTCACTCCATTGGTACCAGATTTCTTAGCTATCCAACTTGCATCACTATATCCCTCGAGAACTCCAGGGAATCTTCGATAATGCAAACCAAGGGAAATAGTTCCCTTAAGATATCTAAGAACTCTATCCAGGGCCTCCCAATGAGTCTTGTTCGGACAGCTTGTATATCTAGCTAACTTAGACACAGAATAAGAAATATCTGGTCTAGACACATTAGCAATATATTGCAAACTCCCAATAATCTGAGAATACCTTAACTGAGACACAGGTATACCTGAACTATTCTTGACTAGGGCAACTTTAGGATCGTACGGTGTACTAGCGATTCTACAATTTGAATAACCATACTTCTTAAATATAGATTTCTCTATATAATGAGATTGTGACAATGTTATTCCATCAGTTGACTGTGTCAACTTGACCCCAAGAATCACACTAGCCTCACCCATATCCTTCATTTCAAAGTGCCTTTTCAAGAAACTTTTTGTCTCGTTAATAATCTCAATATTGGTTCCAAACAATAATATATCATCCACATATAGGCACACGATAATACATTCATTTCCTTTAACCATATAGTAGACACACTTGTCACTTTCATTAACTACAAATTCTGATTCTAAAATAGTATCATCAAACTTCTTATGCCAGTCTCGAGGAGCTTTTTTTAGGCCATATATAGACTTGATTAACTTACATACTTTCCTCTCGTTACCATAAGCAACAAATCCCTCAGGCTGATCCATATAAATCTCTTCTTCAAGATCACCATGAAGAAAAGCTGTCTTTACATCCATTTGATGGATGATAAGACCATGTACAGAAGCCAATGCTATAAGCATTCGGATTGTTGTCATCCTTGCAACAGGAGAGTATGTATCAAAGTAATCAATGCCTTCCTTTTGCCTAAAGCCCTTAGCTACCAGCCTAGCCTTATACTTATCTATTGAGCCATCAGGATTCATCTTCCTTTTGAAGATCCATTTACATCCTATAGTAGTACACCCAGGAGGTAGGTCAACCAACTCCCATGTTCCGTTAGAAACAATAGAGTCGGTCTCACTCTTTACAGCACCTTTCCAATGCCTTGACTCCGAAGAATCCATGGCCTGTCTGAAAGTTAAAGGTTCATCCTCGACATTGTAAGTGACAAAATCACTTCCAAAGTCCTTGACTACCTTTGCCCGCTTACTCCTTCTAGGTTCATCTACTTCATCAGGAGTAGAACTACTGTCAGGATCTGCCCCCACATTTGTCATCTTTTCCACATGATCAGGAATAGAACTCGATGTGTGAGTAGGATCATCATTAGAAATATCATGAGGTATGCCAGTCTTCATAGGGAACACATCCTCAAAGAATGTTGCATCACGAAACTCAACTATAGTGTTTGCCACTATACCGTCTATGCCAGATTTTAACACTAAAAATCTCATAGCCGTAGTGGTTTCAATATAGCCCAGAAAGATGCAATCAACAGTTTTCGGACCTAGTTTCTTTCTCTTGTGTTCAGGGACAAGCACCTTAGCAAGGCACCCCCACACACGAAGATACTTTAAACTTGTCTTTCTACTTTTCCATAATTCATAAGGTGTCTTGTCCATATGTTTCAGAGGAACTCTATTCAGAATATGGCAAGCCGTATTCAAAGCTTCTCCCCACATGTACTTAGGCAACCCAGAATTAATAAGCATGTTGTTAATCATATCTTTAAAAGTTCTGTTCTTTCGTTCAGCCACCCCATTAGACTCAAGTGTGTATGGTGGAGTCACCTCATGAACTATACCATTGCTTGCGCAAAATTCATTAAACAAGGTACTAGTATACTCACCACCTCTATCAGATCTCAAACGTTTAAGTACTTTACCAGTTTGTGTTTCAGCTTCAGTTTTGAACATAATGAATTTTTTCTAGTGCTTCATCCTTATGTCTAAGTAAATAAACATAACAGTATCTAATACAATCATCTATAAAGGTAATAAAATATCGTTTATTATCCTTAGTCAACATGCCACCAAATTCACATATGTCAGTGTGTACTAAATCCAATACTCCTGAATCCCTAACAACATTATGAAAGAGTTTCCTAGTTTGTTTAGCAGTCACACATACTTGACATTTAGATTTCTTTTCAATAGCATATTTTGGAATCAACTCTAAGTTCATCATATTCTTTAGAGCACCAAAATTTAAATGACCAAGTCTAGAATGCCATAAATCGGATGATTCAACACAATTAACAGAAGGTGCAACACTATTATTAATAAAACTGCCCAAAACAGGCTCAACATTTATAAAAAATAAACCATCAGACAAATAACCTTTGCCAAAGAATGTACCAGTATGTGTAATAACTACTTTATTACATTTCAAAGAAAGTTCAAAACCATTTTTAACTAAACAACTTCCACTTATAATATTTCTACCAATATCAGGAACATGGTGCACTCTAGTGAGGGATAGAACACGCCCAGAAGCAAACTTCAGGTCCACGTTTCCTATTCCAAGAACTTGAGCAGCACTAGCATTCCCCATCGTCACTGTCACTCCATGACTCTGTTGATAAGATACAAATAAACTAATATCAGTACAAATATGTACATTAGCTCCAGTATCAATCAACCACTCATGAGACAGATAAGTGGAAAGAAGTACAGGGTTGTAGGTAACATACCCGTCATTGGTTCCAGAGGCAACAACCTCACCAACAACCATGTTAACCTTAGGCCCATCAGTGGTTGCAAGCACAGTATTAGCTTGTGCTCCCACAACAGCTTTCTTTGCTTTCTTTGCAGGACAGTCCTTGCTCCAATGACCAACCTGTCCACAAGACCAACAAGGTTTGTTTGTCTTTGGTTTCTTAGCCTTGTTCTTGTCATTTTTAGGTTTAGTGTTATCCTTCTTAGTGACAACCTTTCTTTTCTGTCCACCAGTCACTGCATTAACCTTCGAACTCCCATGATCAGCAGGCATCACATGTCCCTGTTTGGACTTGTGTTGTTCCTGCACAGAGATGTCCAACATCAGGTTTGTCCAAGTGATCTCTCCTTTCTGTCTTTTCAGGGAGAGAGCAAACTCTTCCCAAGACTTAGGGAGCTTTTCAATCACAGCCATAACCTGAAACTTTTCAGGAAGGTCCATTCCGGACTCCTTCAAAGCATGCACCAACATCTCAAACTCATGTGCCTGCTCGGTCATAAATTTTGTATCCACCAGTTTAAAATCAAGAAACCTAGCCACAGAATACTTTTCCAACCCTTGCGAGTCAGTATTGTGTGTCTGGTCCAGCTTCTCCCATAAGAGCTTAGCAGTGAAAGAATCATATGAATAAACATCAAATAGAGTGTTCGCCAAAGCTGCCAGTATAGCAGCCCTAGCCACCCCATCTTTTTCCTCCCACATGGCATAAGCCTTAAGAGTTTCAGCCTTTTCCTGATCAATAACCGGTTTTTCATACTGAACCACCGGCCATAGACCCTTTACCGTAAGCCACAGTTTCATCTTTTTCTGACAACAAGAAAAACCAACACCCCCACCGAATTTATCAGGCATTCCTGACAAATCAATAGGCTGTGGGAAACGGTACGTGGTCCAATCTATGGTGGGTACAGTAACACCAGAACCAGAAGTATTAGCACCATCAGGAGTTACAGTTCCGTTAACCATCTTGTTAATTAACAATATATAACACAGAACTAATCTCTTCAAGATTGTTGGGTATAATTACTAACTACACAGCAACAATAGGGCAGTTATATATATTTTGTATTAACAAGAACAGGCAAAAATACCAAATAACGAAACAAACACAAAGGTCGAAACAAAAGTATAATCAGAGACTGAAAATGACAAGACAAGAAAGAACACTTATCTCTCAGGAGCTTCAACAAATACTGAAAGATAAAGAAACAGCTGAGTCGCCAAGCCTTCGAGAAGTCTTGACTGTTCTTGAAGAGATTATTGCCCCACTTACGTTGTGTTGGGTTGCAGCAATATCACTCCCAGGATAAAACAGCACAGATCAATCCACTCACATATATGGCAATGATCAATGGCGAACAGCACCTCACTTCACCCAAGAACTATGTAATCTGTTTGTGTTGAGAGAAAAAACCAGAGAAGATAATAGTTGCCTAGGGTTTTCAGAGTTACGTATATTCTCACTCTCCCTGTCAAACGTTATGTTTTGTATCTATATAAAAATACAAAATAAACGTAAACAGACCAAATATTGTAACTGAAGATTTGGCATTTAATACTAAATATTCTGATTTAATTACCATAACAGTAGTCATCAGGATTTAACAACAGTTACAGCTCAGTCAGGATTTCCTGGTCCATCAGGATTTGATCATCATCAGTACTCCAAGCCATCAGGACTTGCTGTCCGTCAAGAGTGGCATCAGTACTTGATCGAACATCAGGATTTCGTCAGGACTAGACCATCATCAGGATTTAACTCCGTCAGGATCCAAGTACTGACCCAGGCATCAGGATCAGTAGTCATCAGGATTTGATCCACATACTGACACTAGCCATCAGGATTTAATCCACGAACAGGTCCATCAGGATTTAATATAAATCCTGACCCAGTTCGTTTAGCTGTTACAAATAAATACTGATACTGTTAAATTAAATCAATAAATAATATTAAATAAACAGGTAATAAAATTCCTCGCCCAGGTCGCCTCGCGTACGCGAGACGCCGAGACATTCGCCCAAATCGCCCTTCGAGTCGAGTCGAGTCGTGACGTGACGTGACGTGGCGGGGCGGGTCGAGGCGAGGCGAGGCGAGCGGCGGCGGCGCGCGCGCGTGTGTGTGTGCGAGACACGTACTAACACCATGCGCACCCACATGCCTTAATAGTTGTACACTACTCTTGCACATGTTTCTATATAAACCCACCAACCTCACATTACCATTTCTATGTGGGATACAAGTTATTTCAATATAACTAACCCACATAACCCATTTCAAGCAACCTATTTCAACTCAATTTATTTATGGATTACACTAAGAAAATGTCTTAGATCCAAACATGAAAGTTTAAGTCCTCATTACAAGGAACAACTTCCAATTGTTAGTTTCCGGAAATTCCATCAAGAACATATATAAAATATGCCTCAAACTTTCCATTTTCTAACACTTAATACACATGAAGGCCTCAAAAAATTTTAAGTACTTATATATTTGTTATATTACTGATAATAACAATAAGGAAATTATGATTAATTCTATTTTTGTTAGCCCCAAAAAATATGTAATTTTAATAGAATATTTTTTTTCATAAGTTACGAATTTTTAATATTTATGCTTTATAAATTTAAGCATATCTTCTTGGTATATGATTGTGGTAACTCTCGCCCCGCTAATTTTAGCCACTGATTCTGGCTACCTCTTTCATTCCACCGGAATCCTATTTCAGGGTCTGGCTAATGCTCATGGATCACTACCCAACTGGGAACTATGTATGAAAATGTAAAATTTACAAGTGTCATTGTAAAATAATCCGCATGTGAACAACAGGTCGAATATGAAAAAGCAAAGCTCAAGATTGTTAGGCAATTTATTGGAGTATTTTGTACACATCAAACAAATTTCATTAAACTACATGTTTTAAAACATATACTAGAAAATGACCCGTGCCTTGCATTGGTTGTTAAGTTAATTAGTATAACATTATTGGTATGGGTTTTAATGCTACTTAGTAATAATACACTATAGATCAAGTCTATTTTACTCTGACTCTTCTGTTTAGGTCACTTGAACACTAGAACACGACACTTATTTCGTGTCTGATCCTTTGACTAAAATGTGGACACTTTGAAGATCAAATATTAGTCAAACTTATAAATCAAAATAAATATGTGAGAAGAATAAAAGAAACAAAATTGAGATAGAAGAAGAGAAGACCCCTAATTTGCATAGTCCTCGAAAAAATTATGTTTAACCGGAGTTTTATTGTTACTTTTTGTTAAGATATCTAAGTTACCATACTTGTTTATTAATGTATTATGATGTGTCCCCGTATCCAAGTCCAAAAATAGGACAGTGTCCTCGTGTCCCTAATTTTCAGAATTTCTAAGCCGACACTCCGTACCCGACTCCGAGTAACATAGGGATCAAGTTAAATGTAAACTTCATTTTTTAATCATACAAAATCTGCTACCGGCCTATGTGAGTCAAATAGGCACCGTTGTTCCAATATTGCATTTATCGAAGTTGTATGGTAGCCGAGAACTTGCCAAGGCCACTGTGTTGTCCTAATGATCAATAACAGCAAATGATGTTCTCTACTCCCTACTGCAAGAAACCCTACAACCATGCCAATGCCAGTCATGCTTGTTAGATGCAGGGGATGTCTTTTGGTGCTACAACTATGTGTCCATTAAGTTCAATATTGTTGCGGTGAATTTAACTGCTACTGTGGCTTTAAATGTATTATGAATTCGAATTGAGTGAGTACAACAATTTTTTTTAAAATTTGGTGGATCTCATTCTGGGGAGCATGTGTAGAGCTAGTACTTAGTTGGGTACAATGAACTTTGAGAAATACTTGTAGAGCGAGCGCGATAAGATAATTCAATTGGTTAATGACTTATCTCTAGTCGTTCGAGTCATGAATTCGATTCTGCAATTTGCATTTTTATTATTGAAGCCAGTTGTGTTTTGTGCAGGAACTGAATTCTTTGATCCCAAGAGCCAACAGAGATAGTATAGGCTTTTAAGGACCCTTATTATATGTCAATTTTGTTCTTTTAAATACTTAAGTATTCTTTGCTCATCTCCCAGGAGATTTGTCAGAACAGATATTGATTTGTAAGGCATATAAATTTAATTATTCAAAAAAAAAGTTCGATTGACGAATTTCTTTTAGGGTTATGGCCAAAATTACCATTTTTTTTTAAACTGGTGACAAGAATAACCATTTTCGTATATGTTGGTCAAAAATACCGATCTATTACGCATTTATAAAATGGGTAACACTATTACGCATTTGAGAAATGGGTAACACATGTTTTTTCGAAAAAAATTGCAAAAAAAAAAAAAAAAAAAAAATTTTGAAAAAAGTGTTACGCATTTTGGAAATGTGTAACACCTGTTTAATCAAGGTGTTACGCATTTCCAAAATGCGTAACACTTTTTTCAGTTTTTTTTTAATTTTTTTTTTTGCAAATTTTTTTGAATAATTACATGTTACCCATTTCTCAAATGCGTAATAGTGTTACCCAATTTTAAAATGCGTAATAAAATGGTATTTTTGGCCAAAAAATTTAAAAATGGTATTCTTGTCACTTAGTCTAAAAAAAGTGGTATTTATGTCATTTTTTCTTTCTTTTACTATAATATAATATTTTATTGTATTAAAATTAAGTTTTATACAATTTTTTATTTAATAATTATTTTAATTTAATTTATATTAGATACAAACTCATGTATTGTGTTAACTACTAATAAATTTTTAAACTTAAATTTGTTGTTGCCAGAATTCGAACCTTTAATATTTAGTAAATTAGCTTAAAGATAAAATATTTTTTGGTATTAAATCAAACTATTTCATTTATTTACTAAAAACAAATATGATTACTTTTATGATTGATCCGTTGAATCAAATTACGTACGATTATATTCATTTTTGCTTATTTATAGATTTGAGATTAAACAATCTGTCAAAAAAAACTGAGATTAAACTAGATTTTTACTCGCAGAGAAACAACTGAAAAAGTAGTTTTACTTGCAGGATTACAGCTAGGCACAGTGGAGGTATCACAGCTGGGCCAGAGTTGGCTGTGGCCCATATTAAAAAATTTTGGTCCAGTTAAATATTTATACTATATCCGGTTGCAAGTTGCAACCGAGCCCAGTAACTTACAGTCCATACTGGATTATTAATTGTAAAATCAGGACCATTTTAGTTGTCCATTTTGGAAAAACAAATAAAAACCAAATTGTCCCAAGTTATTTTTCCATATCTTTAAGGTAAGTTATACCAGCTTTTGCCAAAAATTACCTTGCATTCCTATATACAAAGGATTCAATTTAATTTAATTCAATTATTAAATAATAATCCAACTAAAATTGTTTAAATATGTGTAGGACAACTAACATGGAACAGGAGGAGTATGATACAGGAAAAGGATTACCATGTCAACAGGAGACATTCCGTTGAGGAACAACCCCTGCAACACTTTACAACCTCCCGTAATGAGACATGAAATTGAAATAATTTCTATAGCCAAAGCTACCAAAGGTACAATATCCAAATAATGAGAGATCGAGATTTTCCGGAGAAAGTGATAAAAGAAAGAAAGATGATCATTGATGTTCAATAAAGTTAGAAGTCCTTAACAGAAAATCAATAACACATTTCCTATTGTTCTTGCACCTACAAGGCTACAACTAAAAGGAAAAAAGTTAACAAACAAGAAAGTCGAGGCTAATGCAAATATTACATTGTTTCAAGATCCAACAATAGATTAGCTCCAGTTCTCGTCGCCATACTCGATAACCCTAGCTCCCACTTTCACGAAAATCAGGAGAAAGAATGTAAACAGGTGACAACAATATTATTCCAGTCCAAGTCTGTAAATACGGAAGTCAAAGAATCCACAGAAATAGAACTTCACCATCTATCACCCGACCTGCCAAAGAAAAGAACACATGATGTCGCAGAATCAAATACACTCTAGATCCAGACCATTGTTACCAAGTACACAAAAAAATTGAAAAACAGAGTTATAGTTATGCTGCCAATATAAAAATTCCCCACAAATTGCAAGTGCCTCCCTCTAGTGATGAACTAATAATACAGCAATAATAAAAGTGATGGATACACAATAATTACCAAATAATTATGCCACATCTAATTGCTTGGAAGCCAACAAAAGATACATTACCAAAGATCAGGCTTTAAATGTGTTGTCAAATATATAAATATATTTACATCATACATGGCATGTGACATCCCGAGAAATTATATAGTAAAAAAATAGCTAGTACAGCTCATTATAATAAATAGCATTTTCCTAATTCCTAATATTCTTCAAGTACTAGACTACTAGTGATCAGATAGATATCACCTTGGCTTCCAGAAAAAGTGGGAGACAGACTTCTGATCTTTTTTGAAGTTTTCTTTCTGGGCTTTGCATCAATATTTATATCAATTTAACATCATTTGCTTGCTAACCCTGTTATAACTTTAAACTGCATGACAAACTAGGAAAAAATAATCAAGACAGCAATGCATACCTGTCAACATCTCTACTACCCAAAAAACCTCTTTCTCTGCCACCACCTTGAAACCCTCGCCTTTCATCACGCTGCCTTGGCCACGCATCGCCAGTGCCACGTGAGCGAGGTCTCTCTGTGAATTCTATGTTCCTGGGTTCTCCAAATGATCCAGAACGAAAATGTGGTCTCTCTGGCACCACAGAACTCCTTCCTGATCCAGATCCCGGCCTTTCAATGGGTTTCTGTACAAACCGAACTTTGTCATCCAATTCACGGGTAATCTGCTCCAACTCCTTCTCTTTCTGAAGTATCCTATCATGCAAATTTGTTTGCTCTTGGCCAGATGCTTGCTGAGATTCACTTTTATCATCTGAAGCAGATTCTATCTCAAGTTCCCTCTTCAGATGATCTATTTCAACTTTCAAGTTCTTTTCTACCTCTGTCTCAGCCCTGAGAAACAGAATGTCTGATTTAGTGCAAAAATTATACTCAACTTAATTAAAATAACTCAACAAAGCAACAATTTTGCTATTCACATTTATTTACGTACACTTTTACAGACTTGCTAAAAACAAAAGAACATGTACATGAGACATACTCACCAAGTAACCACAATACAACTACCAGAACAAGCATTTAAAATAGAAACTACCAATGAAAAGGCCCTCCAAAGAGAGGTCACTGGTCAGGAACAGATCATAATAAAGTAATTATGTCTCCCAGACTGGGTACAGGACTTGGACTCGGGTACGGATCCAAGTGCTGGCTTTCAGTCATAAAAACTTTAGGACTCTTGGATATGGATCCGACACTGGACTTGGGTGGGGACTTGGCATGTTTATAAAACACATGAAATTTTATATAATCTTGTTCAGTTTAGATTTTTAAGAAAGGTGTCTACTACCAATTAACAGCATGCACCTAATTTATTATATACGTGAAATTCGTAGCATAAAATCAGAAAGATCATACTGAAACGAGTTTGCTGTGGAACTAGCTCTCTCTAAACAGGTTGGCCTTATATTTTAATTTGAACTAGATTGCTGCAAGGTGAAGCGTCCAATTTCGATATGAAGGATTGGACTGAGATCCCAATAAATCATACACACACCCTTGTTGACATGGATATAAAGACCAAACCAGAGAGTCCATGTAACCAAGAAATAAAGTGCTAGGTAAAATGAAATAATCACTCCATTGGGCAGGCAGGGGTGAAGTGCAATACCCTAGGATGATAAGTGGCTACACATGTAATACATGACATGGCACTATGGCACAGTGTTCTTATAATATGCCATGAATCCTAGACAGACACACAGGCAGCACTAAATTATATCTAATTTTTAAGAAAGGTGTCTACTACCAATTAACAGCATGCACCTAATTTATTATATAGGTGAAATTCGTAGCATAAAATCAGAAAGATCATACTGAAACGAGTTTGCTGTGGAACTAGCTCTCTCTAAACAGGTTGGCCTTATATTTTAATTTGAACTAGATTGCTGCAAGGTGAAGCGTCCAATTTCGATATGAAGGATTGGACTGAGATCCCAATAAATCATACACACACCCTTGTTGACATGGATATAAAGACCAAACCAGAGAGTCCATGTAACCAAGAAATAAAGTGCTAGGTAAAATGAAATAATCACTCCATTGGGCAGGCAGGGGTGAAGTGCAATACCCTAGGATGATAAGTGGCTACACATGTAATACATGACATGGCACTATGGCACAGTGTTCTTATAATATGCCATGAATCCTAGACAGACACACAGGCAGCACTAAATTATATCTAATTCCTTAGTTCCTGCATTTTATTAACATAATTGTTATTACATAATAATTATGTTAGGGTAGTTGAGGGAGGGCCGCATAGGGAGCCAACGCTTTATGTTAGGGTAGTTGAGGGAGGGCCGCATAGGGAGCCAACGCTTTTGTTCGGACTTTGGAGTGTATTTACTGTGAGTTGGCCAGTATTTTAGACACTACATCCATTGCACTGTTGCTATATTGTCTCGTGTACTTCTCATTTTTTTAAATCAAAAGCGAAGGGTCTTCCAAACCTCTGCTTTTAGAAGTGAGAAAAAGGTCTGTGTAGATCTCAACCTCCCATGCTCTACATTCACCATTCCATATCCTTTTCGAGGGGGGATACAGGGACATATTAGCTGTTTTGAGTTTATTATTGTAGTACATATCCTACAAGCCGCCTAGTTACATTTTAGGGATCTTGCTTACAAGCATCAATCAAGAGGATAAGCATATAAATTATATGAATCTAAATCCATGTATCCTATCATCAAGATAAGCTATCATGCAGTAAAAAAAAATTGCAAGGCTGACCATGTATTGCACACTGCCCTAGAATGTAGTTTGATAATTATATAACAATAAACCAAACTGTGTGAAATGATTTTTGAGTAAGACTAACACTGTCTAAATTTTTTTACTCGAGGAAAAACAAGCTCTTTTAGAGAAACTAAACAGCCTAAACACTTCACTACGTTCTGATTGTTAATTACATATTAGGGCCACAACTTAGAACTAAGCATTGGAGTGACCTTCTAGCACGTAAGAACAGGTCATTTGCCAAATCTGAATAAAGACTTTCTGAATGATCAGAAAGAATCCGATAGAGAAATCTGAACATCGAATAAATAATATAGTTAGTAAAGAGAATTTTTGTACATCAGGGTTACGTTAGAAAACTGTTTTTTTAATCAGGCTCAAGATTTCAAAAATGAACCGTTCAGCTCTCATAGTTGTCGTTCTGCTTAATCATCTTACTCCTTAGTTAAGAATACTCTGCTGCATTCAGTAAACAAACGCGCCCTAATACCCCTCTAAATATGAAATAAAAAATTGACTCTTGGTAATTTTGTGCACAAATAATGTGTCATCTCCGACAATACTCCTTATACTCCCTCAATCCTTATTTAGTTTATTATCATTAAAAGTACTTCCTATCATTTAGCCAAAAAAAAGTACTTTCTATCACATAAAAGTACATACAAAGTAGACAGAAATAAAGAGTCCTCTTAATTACTAGGAGGAGGCTCCTAAAAAAATATAGAGGGAAGGGAGGCTCCTGAAAATTTGAAAAGCAACTAGGAGTTCTTAAAGCACTATTTTAGCATCAACATCTCAGCCCTTAAATCAAGAGTCTAGATAGAGAATCTCTAGGATATGCACTAATACCTCTAATTGGCAGCTATAGTAACGAATATAGTGGTCAGAAAAATTTGAAACACTAGGGAACCTTTTTACTCTTAAAAAACGTGACTACTACATCAGTCCAAGCAGATATTTCTAGAACGGTGCATAAAATCGACTCTTATTGATGAAATATGTACTATCATTAAAGTATATGAATGATTGGAGTCTACATTATTAGAAATTTGGCTGGCTATAAAAATTGGCTATAAGAATTGGAATTACATACCTTTGGATTAATTCTTTAGGCCTAATGCTCAAGGCTAATCGTAAATGTGACACTGGGTACACAGACTGAAAAGACGGAACACTAAAAATAGTCGAGAGAATACTAAGCCCTTACTATTTTTAGTGGCTATAGGATGTACTTGAACAGGTATCACCAGTGAATCACTTCAAACGCCAATTTGATTTAATTAAACTCATCCCATGATCAGATATTGAGCTAAGCATGATTTATGTTCAGTAAAATGTCATGTAACAAAATCAGAAGCCGTTCAAATATCACCCAACTTGCATTTACAAGGCAGTATAAGTAATTATATTACATCATGCAATTCATTACAGCACTAACCAACTAGACTACTAACTTCTATGCGGGAAACGGATCAACACTTAGGGAAAAGATACTCCAGCACAGAAGATACTTCATAACTGGAATTAACTCTGTTTAATCTTTCATTTCAATCCGCTTAATTAGTTTTTCAAGGTCAGATAAGTTTATAAATTGAACTAGGTTCTAATTGCTAATGACATGTTGGGCCCACTACTACATAAGATCAGCGCAGTAACTACAACTAAGCTTTACAGTGATCTACATAACACCTCTTATCAGACATTAAAGCAGTTTTGTTAGAGGTGCACCTAAACGCGAACTCTTGTTCTCCTCCCTTTGTTCCCGCTGCCTAAATTTTGTAGTTTTGAAGTACGTTAAGACTTATCCACGGCGGATTACAAGATGTATTTTTTTCCTATATTATATGCTAGATAGTTTAGTGTTATATTTATCATTTAAGAATCATATCGATTTATATAGATTACCTAATAGATAACTAATTCAAAAAAATATTAAGACATTTGTTCTTTTTATTTTTAAAATGCAATAATTCTAATTGCTGTTCAAATGTTAAAATTATGATACAATTTCCACTGTGAAATGCACTCATACATTGCAATAAGATAAATCATTCATCTGTAGTGTGTATCTATTTTCTATTCATATATAAATATATAGATCAACCACTTGTGCGCCAGGCTTTGATGCAGCGCCCGCCTCACGCTTAGCCTCCAGGAGGGTCTTGAGACTCGAAGCGCTTCTTGCTTTCAATAACACTATGCTAAAGTACGCACTTAATCTTAAAATTGATAAGAAAATTTTGAACCGGTAAAGAACCTTTTGACTCCTAAACATAAAAGATTAAATCAGCCTTTTTAGAAGAAAAAAAATCAGCCTAAGCTGATATTTTTAGAACGATGCATAAAGATATTACTCTTATTCATAAAATATTTGTTGCCTTTAAACTCAATAAAAATTGTCAGAGTGTAATTTATTTGTAACTTGGCTGGTTATAGGAATTGGTTTTACATACCCCTAGCTTAATCCTTAGGCCTAATGGCTCAGAGTGATTGTAAATACAAAAGTGGGTACACATACCAAAGACAGAACACCAAAATAGTCAAATAGTCGAGAAAGGATATAAGTTCTCTTTTAGCTTAAGTGGTTTTACAAAGTCGTTGAACATCTGTCAGTGACGAATCACTTCAACTGCCAATTTGACATGTAACAAACTCACAAGCCGTTCAAGTATCACCTAACCCATACACTTATTTATATATAATTATATAAATATGTCAGATACAAATTACAATTCATAACAGCTCAACTCAACTAGACTTCTAACTTCTAAGCAGGAGCCAGATGTCAACATTATGAAAAAGATCAACTCCAGCTTAGAAGATACTTCATAACGAGTTTTCAGCAAACAAGGTTTAGTCTTTGGTTTCTATCGGTTTAAACTTAATTAGTTTCTTCACGCGATCTCAATTTGTACTGGCATGTTATCCATCCAATACAGAAAATGCTTAAAAATTAAATTTACAACTTCCGCGCCTGGCTTCGGACCTAATGTAGTTCATTGGATGACACCGAGAAACTTCCATCAGCGTCCGCCTCCAGGAGGGTCTTACGACTCGGTGTGCCTCTTGCCTTTAGTAACACTACGCTAAAGTACGCACTCAGCCTTTATAGTAATGAGTAAATTTAGAACCAGTAAAGAACCTTTTGACTTTAAAACATAGGATTAAATCAGCCTATTTAGCAAAAAATAAAAACAAAAAATCAGCATTAGCCGATATAACGAAGCATGCGATATTACTCTTGTTCGTGAAATTTATGTTGCCTTTGAACTTTATAAATTGTCAGAGTTTACTTCATACGTAATTTAGCTTATTAATGAATTGGATTTACATACCTTTAGCTTAATCCTTTAGGCCTAATGGTTCAGAGTCACTTGTCAGTGATGAATCACTTCAAATGCCAACTTGACATGTAACAAACTCACAAGTAGTTCAAGTATCACCTAACCTATAGCCTCAGTTACATATAAATATGTCAAATACAATTCATAACAACTCAACCCAACTAGACTTCCAACTCCTAAGCAGGAGCCAGATGTCAACAATTTGAAAAAGATCAACTCCACTTAAAAGATACTTCATAACTAGTTTTCAGCAAACAAGGTTTACTCTTTAGTTTTTATCAGCTTAATAAGTTTTTGACTTTTTTCACATGCATATCTTACTGTAATTCCATCTCAACTTGTATCCTGCCATATCATAGTTCCATAAGATACAGAGAACGTTTGAAAACTAAATGCATCGTGTATAAGCAATTCCAAACTTGCAATGGGAACACAGTCATAATGACAAAATATGCGTTAGGGCATTGACGTGGATGATAATCATACTTTAACATAATATCTTAATTGAATTATATAATTTATATGTAGTTAATCAGCTGACTAAGACACAGTTTATAATGCGTCTCAAAGCGCGTAATTAGTCTTAAGATGGTTCTTTTTACGCTGCTTGAGGATAGCTTAGTGCAACTTTCTAGCACACATACTAAAAGCAATGCCAATAACAATAGAACTAAAAATAAAGTTGCGAACCTGTCAACACGTCGTCGCTCCAAGTCCAAATCAATCTTCTTCCAATCCAACCCTTTTTCCTCAAGCAAAACCTCCCTAGGCTTAGCATCACCAAACGGATTCACCTTCACCTTCATCACTCCCTGCTGCACTCCCACACCTCCCTCACCACGCTCCGACTGCGCACTACCAGGCCTACTAGACTGTCCACTACTCGGTCTACTACTACTCTTTTTCGCCTCAATTTCCAAATCCACTTTCCTCCAATCCAACCCTTTCTCCGACAACACTTCCTCCCTAGGCCTCGCAGCCCCAAACGGATTCGGTTTACTCCCAACCACCTTCCCACCACCACCACTACCCTCATTCCCAACCCCATCTGTCCTCGGCTTATCCAACACCAACCTAGGCCTCTGTTGCTCCTCCCCACCACCAAATCCTCCTCCTCCACCCCCACGTGTCCACCTATCATTTCTATCATTCCCTCGATCATTATCACGAAAACCCGACCCAAAACTACTCACCCCCCTCCCCTGACCCGGACCCCCAACCGAACCCACATTCGGTTTCTTCCCAACAACCCAATTATCCACCTCATCAGCCCTCCCTCCAAAACCCCCATACTTACTCCCACCTCTCTCAATCCCACCTCTCTCAACCGAATTTACAGGTTTTTTCGATAATGCCCAATTATCCACCTCATCAGCCCTAGATCCCACAACCTCCGAATCCAACCCCACCCCACCTCCTCTCCCACTCCCACCTTCAAACCCACCATAAGATCTGTGGGACCCACCTCCATCTCTGTGGGACCCACCTCCTCTATTCCCCCCAATCCCACCATAATCTCTAAACCCACCACCAATCTTTCCATACATTTCATCACCTGATCGTTCTTGAGGCCCTTTAGGAAGCCTCAACATCTCATCATGAGTCAGCCGAGCCGAGCCGCCGCCGGCGCCGGTGCCTGTAGTGAATTCTTGTAAAGACATTTTGTTATGTTTCTTTTTGGGTTTTGTAGTAACAGCTTCTTTTAATGGAGGGAAGCTTGGTGAAGCCGCCGATGAAGCCGCGGCTTGAAGCGCCGCTTCTTTCTCTTCAAGCTCGGCTTGCTCTGCATCAGCAGCCCAAGCGCCGAGTTTTCCCCATGTCTTCGACATTAAAGATAGATACAGAGCAGTGTGTGTAAAGATTTGATTTTTTTCAAGATCCCAATTGGAAATTTTGATGATGATGATGATGTGTTTTTTTAAAGTGAAATTGAGAAGGGGAGACAAAGAGGTGTGTGTATAGGTGTGTGTAGAGGTGGGACGTCAACTGGATGCCTGTTTTGCTAGTGGGAATATTTTGAGGCCCATGTAAGCCCAAGCCCAAAGTTGTAACTAGATTAAACATGCTTCATTTAATGTTTTTCCAAAGGTAAGTTTGAATTTATTTTTTAATTCATGTTGTCATTTATACAAATTACATACTTTTGTTTAATGAAACTAATGTCACGTGTGATTTTCATGTATTTATTCTATAGTATCACATGTGATGGCATTTTAATTCTATATGATGCTGTTGTAAAAAGCGATTAATCGATGTTCGGTGTTTAATTAAAATGATTTTGCTAAAATCAGGTTAAAAAGTGTTTTCTGTAAAAATCAATCAATAATCAATGAAGTGGCCAATAATCAAAATCAATTGGTCAAATTTTAAATTTAAAAAAAAAACAAAATCATCAATATCTTTATTATATATATAAAGGAAAACCCCCAGGAGCTCTCAGATCGTCCGAAAGCTATTTATCTATTTTTCTAGAGTTTCTGAATTTTAATTCAATAAAATTAAATTTCCTTATTTAAAGTCGAATTCATAGGATAGAAAAAATAGCAATTGCCTTTTAAATATTTACTAATGAAGAAAACTAAATATACAATTTTTATATTATTTCCTTTCTCAATTTTAATTCAATAAAATTAAAGTTGCTGATTTAAATTTGATTTTATAAAATAGAAGAAATCTCAATTGCCTTTTAAATCTTTACTAACGGATGAAACTAAATATACAATTTTAATATTCTTTCCTTTAAAATATTTAATAATGGAAGAAAGTATATATACTATTTTGATATTCAACATCTTTATCTTTTTATCTTATCAATCTTTATCTTTTTTCTCCTTTTATTTATCTTCTTCTTTATATCTTTATCTTTATTTTATCTTTATCTTTTATTATTATTATATATATATATATCTTTATATATATAAAGGAAAACCCCCAGGAGCTCTCAGATCGTTCGAAAGCTATTTATTTATTTTTCTAGAGCTCTTGAATTTTAATTCAATAAAATTAAATTTCCTTATTTAAATTCGAATTTATAGGATATAAAAATATCAACTGTCTTTTAAATCTTTACTAATGGAGGAAACATATATACAATTTTATGATTATTTCCTTTCTCAATTTTGATTCAATAAAATGAAAGTTCCTTATTTAAATTTGATATGATTTTTTTATAATTGATGGATTTGTTCTTTCTTCTTCTTTTTTTTTTTTTTTAAAGATTTGCAGGTTTTATGTGCGTTTTCATAAGTTGTTATTACTATCTCTGTCTCTTGCACTCTTTCTTTTTTAGGGTGTGCAAGTACCAGTTTGAATCTATTTATTGTGAGAATTTTTTTTAATTTGGCTGGGATACTATTTGGAGTACTTGAGAATTCTTTCTCATTGATTTTGATATATTTGTTACGACTTTTTTTAATGTGTTAAATTGGTGTTTAGAAATTTTGGTTTAATTATTGTGATGTTTTGCTTTTAGTTTGATTTAGCTTTAATTTTAATGTTCCTTTTCTTTTAGTTGTCATTATGAGATTTTGAATATGAGCTCTGATCAAATTTATTTTCTGATTTTGTGTTGATGATGTCATCTTTTTGTGACCGTTGATATAGTTAAAATTTGGCTTAATTGAAGTTTGAATGTTTTATTTCATTGTAAATTTTAGTTGTTTTAAATGTTCAATGACAAATTTGATTGTTTCGAAGATGATATAATAATTTTTTCATTTATATCTTTGAAGGGTTTGTTCATGAATTTTCGAGATACTTTTGACGAATTGAGGGTGGCTTGATTAGAGTTATGAATGAGTTTTGATTTTCGTTCATCACAATCTCATATTTAGTGTCTGGTTAAGAAAAAGTAAAATTTAAAACTTAATTTCTTTAAACCTTAAGCGCTCTAATAACGTCTGAATCATGTTTATCTTTTTTTCCTAAACTACCTCTAATTTTTTTTTATATTAAAATTTAAAATTTCTTTTTAGAACTCCTAATTTGTTGAAAAAATAATACTTATGAAAGACAAGTTCTCAAAAAATTATAAACCAAATCAAATTCTATAAATAAGTAACTATGTAAAATATTGCCTAAAAAAACTATGTAAAATTTCTTTTTACATAGTTAAAATTCGAATACAAATCATTTCAGATGTAATACTTATAGAAGACAAGTGTACAAAAAATTATAAACTTAATTAATTAATTAACTAACTATGTAAAATATATTTTAACATATTAAAATTCCAATTCCAAATTATTGCAGCTTTATAAAATAAATTCAAATTCAAAATGAAATCGACATCCAAAATATCAGTTTCGGTAAAATCCAATTGGAACCGGTTGGCTAACCGTTAGATTAGATTATTTTGAAATCTATAATATATCTTCTTATAAAGGATAACCGGAGAGAAAATTATATTTTTAGTACTTATATTTTTATTAATTTGTACTATATATATATATATATATATATATATATATATATATTCTTATATATAAATATATATGTTATTATTACAACGAGTGTCGGCTTAAAAACACGTGACACGAATCAGTAAAAATATAATAAATATGTAAATAGCTTATTTTATTATCCACACATATTTAATTATACAATAAAGATTGTGTTTGCTAATTCAAATAATGTTATTTCACAATTTGATTTTAAATAATCTATATAATATTTTAATATTTTAAAAAATATATTAGAAGTCTGTCACGGTATGTGGCTTATACGACTTCTTTATAAGAAGGAGAATTGTAAGATGGCCTGGAATCGTTTAAATCATATAAAATTTTTGTCAGGTCTATTCTAATTTAAAAATTAAAAATTAAAAATTAAAAATCAATATTTTTTCCCTGTACTAATTTTTAGGTAAGTAAGGCTCTATTTGGGATTGTTGTTAAAAGTTGGTGTGATGTTGGAAAAAATGTTATTAAAATAAGTGTTGTTACGAAAATCAAATAGCTATTTAATAATATTTTTAATATGTACATGTTCGGTATATAATATAAAAAATTATTTATTTGGTGATGCTTGATGTTGAAACCAACAACTACTTAAACCTGAAAATCAATTTTTTTTTCCAAAAGCATGGTGGGCTCTGAATTTCCTAAAAATAACTTTTCAGTCAAAAACGCTTTGCATAAAAACTATTTATGAACTTTACCAAACAGTCATTTACCAGCTTTTCAGAAAAAAATTGTTGTTGTTGTCAGCAACATCAATAACAAAGGGGGTCTAAATAATTACAAAAGACGAGTATCCAAAATTTTGTTAAATATATTTTTAACATGTCAAATGTAAAATTGGTTAAATTCAATAAAATCGGAACGTACAATATGAGATAGGAATTTTTATTTTAGAATAAAATTTTATTATTGCATTCGGTTAGTGTTTATCTCTATCAAAGATATATGAATATTCATTATAACGGGTGTGAGCGCAAGAACACGTGACACAATTCATTATAATTGAAAGAAAATACGTAAGAATTTATCTTTATTTTTTACGTATGTTTACTTTGTATAGTACATATTGTATTCATTAATTTATATAATATATTAAATTTTGGTTCTCTATTTTTTAAAATAATATATATTTAAAAGTTTAACAAAACATATTATGCGGTCGAAGCGCGGCTTAGTCGACTAGAATCGTTAAATATAAACATTAATACTATTATATCAATAATAATAAGTCTACAATACTACAATACTTCAATATCAATACTTCATATCTTTATATATAAACTAGAAAAACCCCGTAGCTCTAGAATCGCTCGATTCATATTTATCTAATTTTCTAGAGGTTCTCTATTTTAATTAAATTAAATTAAATTTTCTTATTTAGATTCGAATTTATAGGATTGTCAACGAGGAAAGTTCTTAAATATATCTGGCTTATCTTTAAAGAAAATTATAAACCTTATTATATTCTGATTTCAAATATCTTTATATATATAAAGAAAACCCCAGAAACTCTAGAATCGCTCAATTCATATTTATCTAATTTTCTATAGCTCCTCTATTGTAAATATTAAAAATTAAAATTTCCTTTTTAGCTCTTAAATTGTAGAAAAGGTAATACTTATTAAAGACAAGTCATACAAATAATAACCAAACTTTTAAATATACAATAAATATATTATATTTATTATATAATATACCTTTAAATATTACTATTTATTGTATATTTATTTAAAATATAATAAATATTAATATTTATTATATTTTAAATATTTATTAATAAATTAGATTCATATTTATCTAATTTTTTAGAGCTCCTCTATTTTAAGTATTAAAAATTAAAATTTTATTTTTTAGCTCCTAAATTGTAGAAAATGTAATACTTATTAGAGACAAGTTGGCGTAAAATTATAAATCTAATCAAAATTTATTATGATTATTATTATTATATATATATATACAATCTTTCCTCTATTTTAAATATTAAAAATTGAAATTTTCTTTTTTAGCTCCTAAATTGCAGAAAATGTAATACTTATTAGAGACAAGTTGACAGTAAATTATTGACCTAATCAAATTTTATTATTATATATACAATCTTTCCTCTATTTTAAATATTAAAAATTATTTTTTTTTTCTTTTTTAGCTCCTAAATTGTAGAAAAGGTAATACTTATTAGATACAAGTTGACATAAAATTATAAATCTAATCAAATTTAATTATTATATACAATCTTTATTATATCTCTATCTTTATCTTTGTATTATATAAATTAAAATCTCCATGCGCTATCAAATAATCTAAAAAATATTTATCTTTCTTTTTCTAGAGCTTCTCAATTTTATTTTAATAAAATTGAATTTCTTAATTACATTCAAATTCAAAAGAAAGACAACAATATATATATATATATATATATATATATATATATATATATATATATATATATATATATATATAATTCAATCATGTTTAGAGTTTAATTAAACAAATATTACCTTCTTTCTCGACCAGAAACTTGAATCCTAATTATAATTTAGGTTCAATATCTTCCTATAAAATAATTATATATATTAAGAACAAATGAACTAAAAAAATATGCACGATCTAAAAAGTACTTTTATAATTGTTTGACACTCAATTGTTTCTTTATGTATTGTCATGCATTTATACGTTTTTTAATTAATTAATTTAATGTGCTTATCTACTGGAATGAGCTGCAATTTTTTACTAATTTGTATTTTCATATGTACAAGCGTATAACCCGTGCAACAGACGACTTTAATATTAATTTTGAAATTTACTTTTAAATTTTTTAAGATTTTAATACTTCTGAAAATGCTACATTTTTAAAAAGAATTAAAATTACTACTTTAATACTTTAAATCTAAATTTTTTTTATAGATTTTATAATAGTTTATTAGCTTAGTAAGCATATCAGTAAAGATAACCGTAAAAATTATCAATATATTTTTTTGTAATATATATAAATATAAATATTTTCTAAAAAAAGGCCGTGTTTTTGAATTCTAAGTAAAGTATAATTAAAAGAGTTTGTAGTTATGTTATATATGTGAATAAATCAAAAATCAAAACTTTCAATGTTTCGGCTATTATATAATAGTCAGATAGATAGATTAAATATAATAAATTACAGAAAACTGAAATTAAAACTTTCAATGTTTCGGCTATTATATAATAGTATAGTATAATATAGATAGATATCGTCTGCGATAATTTTAGAAAAGGAGAAATTTTAGTTAAAAAATATAAAAAAGAATATACACTTCGACTAACAAAGGTAATCGGTTAATTATTACTATTTATAATATTACTATTTTATGTTACTAAATGAAATTGCATGTGATATTTTAGTTTCTCAGAAATTGAAACTTAGGCTCCATCATAAAAGAAAATTTTGTTAATCTATAAAAGTAAAGGTATCGATATATAAATAAAAATATATGTTTGTAATTACTTTTCTTGATTTTTTCTTAATTAATAGTATGTATTTAAAATTTTTGAAAAAAATAATTATAAGGCCGCCGCGAAGCGCGGCTTAGTCGACTAGTATATATATAAAGGAGGATACGCGGGAGGTTAGGTGGCGCCCCTAAGATCGTCTCAATATATTTTTCTAATTTTCTAGAATTTTTGAATTTTAGATACTAATAAATCAAAAAATATCATTTAACATATTAGAAGTATAACTTTGCAAGTACTTCTTTTATATTTGAACTATTCCCCTCTGCAAATGTAAACACCTTTTCTACTTCAAATAAAACTTCGAACTTCGCTATAAATTCGAAATATTCTCCTCAATAAATTCGAACACATATTCTACTTCTAATATGTTAAATGATATTAGAAGAATATCATTTAGAATTTTAAAAGCAATTTCGTAGACAGAATGCAGCTAATTGTAAGATTATAGTACTATTATTCTAGAAATTTGAATTTCAAGATCAGAACAACTATATATATAAGTACACGAAATGGAATAGGTACAATTACATTTAAAAAAACAGATAATTACATTAAAAAAAACAGATAATTACATTAAAAAAAACAGATAAAATTCAGGCAATCTATAATCAGTTATGTTCGATAATGATTACAAAGTTAAACATAGATTTACATTGAAATATAAATTGATCTGGCCTTTCAAATTAAGGTTATGCAACCAGAGGAAACTGAATGAAGTTTTGTGTTAAGGTTTCAAAGTCAAAATGTGTATGACGGAGAGAGATATTTACAAAGCTGGTGAGAATTGAAAAAACATATTCTTCTAATTTTAGAATTTTAAATATTGATAAATAAAAAATATCTTTTAATATATTAAAAGTAAAATATATGTTTGAATTTATTGAGGAGAAGAGTTTGAATTTATAGCGAAGACATATAATTAAAAGTTCTATTTGAAGTATAATATGTGTTTGAATTTGTAGAGGGGAAGAGTTCAAATATAAATATAAAGGAAATAGTTGCAAAGTTCTATTTGAAGTAGAATAGGTGTTTCGATTTATAGAGGAGAAGAGTTCGGATATAAAAATTATAATGGAAGTAGAATAAGTGTTTGCAATACATAACTAAAAGTTCTATTTGAAGTATAATATGTAAAGTTATATAGGTATTTTTTCAACGAAAAAGTGTCTCATTAGAAAGGAGTAAGGAGTATGATAACATAAAAATTAATATATAAGACAAGTATATATTCAATATATTAAATTTGAGATTTTGATATTAAAAAGGAAAGCGTGTTTCACGGGAGGACGGCTTATTAGCGAGGATCGAGTAATTTTTGTAATTTATTTGATAAAGTTTTTTTTTAAAATTATTACGCCGCCGCTAAGCGTGGCTTTTTCAACTAGTTACAAAATATATAAGGGTTTTTTTACTGATATGTCCCATTTTAAAAGTTGGTTTACAATTATATCCCATTTATAGTTGTATTTATAAATATATCCTAAATTCAAAAAAATTAAAATTTTAAATTAACTATAGTTAACTTAACTACTTTATAATATAAAATAACATTTATAACCTTTTAATAAGTAAAGAAAAAACAAAAGTGCAATTATAAAAAGAAAAGTTTAACAAAAATTATTATGTGGGTGACCTTATGCAGCCAAATGTATAAAGACTGCTTCGTAGGAGTTTTTCCTGATCTGGTGTTTGCCATCTTTCAAGCTTCAGCCAATAAAAATTAGCGGTGTCACGTAAGCACCTCCAAAGAACTCTTTCATCAACAACTTTAACTTTTAGAACATGATCACAAAATTACTCCCAGAAATCTTGAAATGAAAAATATAAACACTGATGGAACAAATTTTAGAAGAACATGATCTAAAAACATAAGTCAATACCAGAAACATCAAGTAAACTACAATAAAAAAAAGTATGATAAAAAGATGAACACTACTCAGCATAGCACTGCAAAAAAACATTAATTCAGAAGAATCAATTCAGCCATCTACTTTCACTCTAATCCTTTTTTCTCTTTGTGTTAGAGCCAATCGGACCACCACCACATGTTGTCTTGTTATGTCCAGGTTGCTTGCACTTGCTGCAACACCTTGGTTTCTTCTCGGGTAAGGTCTCATTATAAGCCTTTCTACTATTCTTTCTCGGTCTGCCCGGTTTTCTGATTAGTAAAAGGGGGAACAATAGTAGCTCTAGGCTGCAACAAACAGAGGACAATGGGTGTTAATTATTGTATTAAATTACCACAATCTAGCGTGTAATTAAATACAACAATCATTATACATATTTACCTCTTCCCAGTCATCTGGCCCTTCCAAAGGTACCATGTCTGAGGCATATGTTATTTTGTAATTATCCACAAAATAATATCTAGCACAATACCTATATAAATATCCAGAAAAACAAATTAATATCATTCATATGCAGTAAAACTACTTTGTTAATTTTCGAACACTTACTGAACCCAATTTGGTGCATGTTGGCAAGGGAAACCCCTCAACTACCACTGCACACAACTACATGTTTTTATGTCAAGATTAATAGTGAAAATGGAAGAGTGGATGCTTGTTACTTCATAAACTTTGCCAGCAACAGCTCCTGTTACTTTGTACTCCCCTATCTTCTTAAACATTAACTTCAGTAATTTCTTGGCGATAGGAACCAAATCTCCAGAATCCCAACCAACGCAAGCATTTCTTCTCTTATAAAACAACCTCATAACCAACTGGCCATACATTAATATTAATGTACAAAGAGGTTTCTCCCTAATTTTGGCAATCATATTGTTAAAACTCTCAGAAAAGTTGTTGTTTAGGTGTTCACAAGAGCTGTTATGATCAAAGAAGGCCCTACACCAGCTTTTAGAATCCTCAGCCATCAAGTACTCAAAAGCCTTAACATTCTCTACCATCATACTATCCATGTGAGCCTATAATTAAAACACATTCACTTAGAAAGCTCTAATTGGTGACAAACTAGTAAAAATGGATCAACAAGATTTAGTAGTAAGGAATATTACTTGAAAATGTTTAGCTTTATAAGCTCTAATAGCATTCCAGAACATAGTGTGAAGCTTAGAACCCTTGAAATGTGATTTGAAGTTTTGATACATATGTCTGTCGGCAATTCAAAAGTTAATGTAAAATTTCACTTGCAAGAGTTCGGTAATAAAAAAAATCAAAGTTAGTATACAAACCTGAAACAAAACCTATGTGGTGAAGTGGGGAATAGTGTATGAACAGTGTCCCTTAATCCTTTTTGTCTATCAGATACGAAGTTGATTGCCTGTACAGGATGTTCATCCAATCTAGGCTTGAGATGTTTCAAAAACAGGAACCAATTATCATCACACTCATTTTTGCAAACCATGATTCCTAAAGGCACCAACCCATTCTGTCCATCTAGAGCAGTAGATGACAATAAGAAACCACCATACTTTCCCTTAAGGTGACATATGTCAAGACCAACAATATTTCTACAACCATTAATAAAAGCCCTCATAGGTGCATCAAAAGAAATTGTTACGGACTCAAAGGTTTTATCATCGCTGCAAAAAAGAAAAGAAGTTAAAGTACACATAAATAAAACAACTTAAACTCACGGGGAAATGCAACATATACTTGTAACTGAATAAAAGATTTACCTAGCATCAATCAAAAACCTTGTGGTTATTAGAGAGTAGTAAACAACCCTTTTATATAATAAAAAAGTAAATGGTTTGATATCTTCTATAATCTGTCTAGCCTGCTGTTCGAAGGGGTGATGCTTTATAGTTCGACATTTGCAATATTGTGATGCTGGATCCAGTAGCATATAAAGTTACAGATGAAGTAATCTTTTAACAAAGAGATTATCCTTTTATCTTATTCTGATATCTTCTAGAATTTTTGCAAGGCTTTACTATGAATTTATCTTTAATTTTGCGAGTAACATTCTTGTTGATCCATCCTTCACAGTGTAGCCTAGTGGATACACTTGTAATATGAGGTTAAAGATTTGAGGGTCAGTAGACAAGCGTATGGATGTGAATATCTAAATTTCTATCAGTGCCCAGTTAAAAAATTTCATCCTCTAACGTTGTCTTAAAGTATAACAACCTCTAAATGTTTGTACCACATATTTATCGGATGAATCGAACTACCAACATTTTCAGAATTTTAGTTCCTAATAATTTCCTAAGTGTTAGGATCTACTGACATAACTAAACCAGGAAGATGATATCGAACTTATACCATTACGTAAATGTTAGGCTCAAGACATGTCTGAATACCACTATTAACAAGCCTACACTATGTGACTATGTCACATTGCATGACCTAGTGATTTCTATCACTGGGATATAGTATAGGTCTCTAAATGTACTTGTCTTGTTCTCATGAACATTAGCTTGATCATGTATGCTCAAATTTATAATGAGCTTAGTAAAGTTTCTTGCATCTAGATTGTATATAGGCCATTGAATAATTATCCTGGTAGAAGTTCAGAAGTGTTCATGCAGCAGGATAGAGTTGAATAAGGCTATGAAGAAATAAGTTGCAGGAATTTGTCTAAGGCATTATATAGCAAAGTCAAAAGAAAGCTATGTCGTGAAGTCACCAATATCCATGTCGTGAAGTACTATATCGCATAGTCCACTTTGTACTATGTCGAGAAGTCCTCAAGACACATGTCGTGAAGTGTTGAAGTCAGCAAAGTCAAAAGAGCCTAGATCGTGAAGTCCTCAGAAGCCTTATGTCGCATAGTCATCAAATGACCTATGTCGCATAGTCATCAAATGACCTATGTCGCATAGTCATCAAATGACCTATGTCGCATAGTCATCAAATGACCTATGTCGCAAAGTCTTCAAAGGCTATATCGCGTAGTCCTCACAAGGGAGATCGCGAAGTCAGGGATAAAGTGGAGTTCACGATATCAACACTTAGCCGTTTATAACAAGACAAATCAAGGTACAGAACCAAGAATCAAAGGAGACAAATACTGGAGCATTTATTCTGGCAAGGTGGTCCAAAGAACAGATGGCAAATCTACAGCTAAACTTGGAGAGAAAGATAAGAGACAAGCAGCTACAGAAACGGGAAAGACTCCGAAAAGCAGGTGGTCCTTCCTGACACAGTGAACTTCTTATGGCAGGACAAGTTGGACTTTCAGAAGGGGTAGCTGTGTAATATTGTGTGTGCCTAGTTTGTATAGGTGAATATATATATCGTGCACACACAACTGTAAGCGGTAAGAGAGATACACATAGTTATTTGCTAAGCTCTTTTCTCTGTAAGCAAGCAAGTTCAAACTGTTCTTGTTTAGAAGCCAGAAATTCGATTGTGAATTTCTTGGAAAGCTGTAGTATTTAATTTTCTTATACAAAGTAGATTAAAGTGATTGTGTGTGTTATTTACATTCCGCATATTACATATCATAATCATATACAGCTTATACTTAGTTTCAAGAATCGAAAAATATATCAAACTATCCATTCACCCCCCCCCCCCTCTGTCTAGTTTCTAGTAGTATTCATTTCTAACAAGTGGCATCAGAGCGGGCTGTTAACATACAAACAGTAAAAGATCAAGAATGAGCTCACAGAAACTAAGCAGTATCAAGATTCCTCCCTTTAACAAGGAGCACTACAGTTTATGGAAGAAGAAGATGTTGCTTTTCATCAAAGCTTCAAACCCCATGTATTTAGACATTCTAAAGCATGGTCCCTTTGTTCCATTGATTGAGATTGGTGAAAGTACAGTAGGCACTGAGATAGTACCAGCAAGGCACGTTCCTAAAGACCCTTCAAAATACACTGATCCTGAAAAGGAGAAAGTAGCACTGGATGGACATCTTCAACTTATCATCTGTGAATCTATGGATTTCAACATGTATGGCACTGTTGCTCACTGCAGTAGTGCAAAGAAGATGTGGGATCTCATAGAAGTGCTATGTGAAGGAACTCCTGAGGTAAGGAAGAACAAAAAGCAGATTTTAGTCTCACAGTATGAAGCATTCATGGCTCAACCAAAGGAGGGAATCACAGAAGTATTTGAGAGGTTCAACAAGCTGATAAATGAGCTCAAACTCTATGACAAACACTATGAGACAGAAGAGCTTAACATGAAATTCTTACTAACTCTTCCAGATCATTTGGAACCAAGAATCTCTTCCCTCAAAGAAAGAGATCTAACAAAAATTGGTTTTGATGTGCTGTATGGTGTATTGAAAACATATGAGCTAGAGCTGTTTCAGAAAAGATCTATTCAAGCAAAGCAAGGATTAATGGCCAATACCTCCTGTGCCCTTATTGCTGATAATCTAGGTCAAAGAATGGAATCTCTGAAAATCAGCCAAGTCAAGATTGAGGAACTAGAAGATAATGATGATGCTGGTGATGAAGCTCAGGTTGTTTATGATTTACCTGAGGAGGATGAGTTCTACAGCATAGATGAGCTGGACAAGATGGAAAATAAATCTTTTGCTTACATGGCTAGGAGATATCCTAACATTAGGTTCAAGAGAAAGCAGCCATTCAAGTCCAGGTTCAATGGTGGGAATGCTGGTGGTTTAGGTAGCTCAAACTCCTTCAACAAGGGAAAAGGGATTGCTGGTGCAGTTAAAGGAGGATACAAATCTGGGAGTGTGGATAGGTCCAAAATAAGATGCTATAACTGCAATGAACTTGGGCACTTTGCAACAGAGTGCAAGAAGCCCAAATAGATCAAGAAGGATAAAGCATACTTAGAGCTTGAGGCAAAGTATGAGGCTCTACTCAAGAAACAACAGGGTAAGGCTTTTATTGCTGAGGGAAAATGCTGGGATGACTCTGATGAAGAAGAAGAACAAGAGTATTCAAACTATGCCTTGATGGCATTTTCTGATGAAGGTGATTCAAGTCAGGTACCTATTCTTACTTCTCTTGATATGACTCCCCTTCAATATAAGCAAACTGTTGAAGACATGAGCACTGAGATGTTTAATATTCATACTAGCATGTTAGTAGCTAATGAAGAAATTGACAGACTAACTGCTAAGAATGTTGAGCTTACAGAAAAGAATGAGCAACTTGAGTTAATGGTTGTGAACCTAGATGGCTTGAAAAAGGAGGTTGAATATCTTAAAAACAAAGTGATTTGTGCTGAGCAGATAGAGAAAGCCCTTAGAGAACAAATTGCTGAAACTGAACTGAAACTAAGAAGCTTCAAAAACTCCTCTGAACTTATTCAAACCTACCACAAGGAACACACTGAAGACTGCAAGGTTGGAGTTGGTTTTGACTATGATAATGACAAGGGAAGGAAGAAGGTCAAGGGCAAAGGAAATGAAACTTTTACAAACAAAAATGCCCCAACCATACTGTCAAGTGTTGAACTGCCCATCTTCAGAAAGAGTGTTGTTGAGTTTGATGAGGAACTACTGATCATCAAGCAACAACTACTTGAAGAAGATGAGGCTGCTAAGAACACTTCTTCCTTTCCTGAACTTGTCAATCAGAAAGAGACCAAAGACAATCTTGTCAAGAGTCCTAAAGCAAAGAAAGAAGTTGTTAAGAAAAGGAAACAAAACAGAAATGGTAAAGTTGGTGTTAACAAAGGAAACAACTATGCTTATGTGCCAAATGCTCCCAGGAAACAATGTCAAAAATGCCTATCTGTTAATCATTTGACTCATAAGTGTAGTAAGCCTGAAATTGTTGAAGTTGACAACCTAAGTAACCTTTCTGCAAGCATAAATTCTAGTCATGATTCTTTCTGTGGTAAGCCAAACTGCATGACATGCTATATGACTGTGATTGCTAACTGTTTGTCTCTTAAACATAAACTTGACTCTGCACAATCTGGTGAATCACACACACACATACATTCTCATAGGACAGGGTCCCCAATCAGGGTTGAGAGGGTGAAAACTTCATGTGAGCCTAAGAGTGTAAACTCCAAAGCCACAGAAAAAGTGAAGTCTCCTACTATGAGAAATGCAATTTATGACAGAAGAATTATTAATCAAAATGTTCCTAAATCATCTGGACCCTACCAAGTGTGGGTACCAAAAACAACTTAGTCACTTTGTGAATGCAGGGCAACAGGAATAAAAGAGTCATATGGATCTTGGACAGTGGATGCTCAAGTCACATGACTGGTGATATGGCCCTGCTATCACATTTTGAGGAAAAGGCTGGCCCATCAGTAACCTTTGGAAATGACAACATTGGTTATACAATGAGATATGGCAGTGTTAAATCTGGAAATGTCATTATTGAAGATGTAGCATTTGTTGAAGGACTGAAGCATAATCTCTTGAGTATTGGACAGTTTACCAACAGAGGCTTCAAAGTGGAATTTGATGAAGACCTTTGTTCAATCTCAAAAAGGGAAAGTGGTGAAGTTGTTCTAACTGGTGTGAAGAAAGGAAGCTTGTTTGTAGCTAATCTTAAGGCTGCAGATAAGGGAGAAATTTGTTGTTTCTACACAAAAGCCACAAATGAGGAATTCTGGCTGTGGCACAAGAAACTGTCTCACTTGAATGTTCAGGCAATGAACTCTCTAACCAAGAGAGAACTCATCAGGGATTTGCATGCCTTGGAGTTTGTGCAAGATGGAGCATGTGAAGCTTGTCAGAAAGGGAAGATTAAAAGATCAAGTCACAAGAACAAGTTGCTCAATACAAACTCAAAACCTCTGCAGCTAATTCACATGGACTTATTTGGCCCTGTGAATGTAATGTCCCTCTCCAAAAAGAAATATGCTCTAGTGATGGTTGATGATTTTTCAAGATATACTTGGGTGGAATTCCTATTCTCCAAGGATGAAGCACCTCAAGTCATAATAGAGCATATCAAGAGAGTTGATAGAGAAGCACAAAGCACTGGTACCTCTGTAGTTGCCTTGAGAAGTGATAATGGGACTGAGTTCAGAAATTCAACATTGTATGAGTTTTGCAAAGATAAAGGAATTTCTCAATAATTCTCAGCTCCTAGGACACCTCAACAAAATGGAGTAGTTGAGAGAAAGAATAGAACTCTCATTGAAGCTGCAAGGACAATGCTGTTGGATGCAAAGCTACCTACTAGCTTTTGGGCTGATGCTGTTAACACAGCATGCTATGTGCAGAATAGAACATTGATCAATAAGAAGTCTGGCAAAACTCCTTACTCATTAATGACTGGAAAAAGAGCATCCTTCAAGCATCTGCATGTGTTTGGAGTGAAAATTAGCTGAGATATGATTTATAAATATTTCAGTATTTTTACTGCATATTTTTCAAAATCATATTTGTTGGTAAAGTTGTGAGCTTTTGAGACATCTCGATATAGATGATTTTCAGAGTTCACGACACAGCTCAAATCAAACAGACTTATATCGCAAACTGTTGAGATTGTGAGACTTCGCGACATAGTTCATTTCATGAGTTTGCGACATAGTTAATTTTATGACTTCGCGACTTAGAATAACTATATCGACAAGTCTCCACATTTGACAGAATTTTGATTTAAATTAATTTTATTTCAAAATTTGATAAAAGTCTGACAAAATGCTTCAAATTCCTAAACGAGAGCTTTAGACAGGGTATTTCTACTATATCGCAAAGTCTCCCCGATCCTTTCATCTTGAGGACTTTGCGACATAGTTCATTTTTGAGAGTATGCGATACACTTTGCAAGACTTTGCGGTACAGACTATTATTGACTTCGCGACATACACATAGCCTGTACATATTCATAACTCCATATCGCAGTGTCTCTATCATATAAATACCTTTTTCTAACCGTTCACAACTTTTCATCTTGTCTATTGCTCTCAAATTCTCAAACCTAAGCACAAATTCTCTACTCTCTTTCTTATTCTCTATTTTGAAATGGCACCCAAATCTCAAACCGTATCATCCTCTATTCCTTTAACCATACCCAAAGAAACCAATCTTCTCACCATTCCCTCTGAGGCTGAGGCTAAACCAAGGTACAAGTGTTTTGTACGGTTCTTGAACACCTCCTACCTCAGCCAAGCCCTAACCTTGAACCCTACACTGTATGTCGATGTGTTGGAAGGATTTTGGCGAACGGCGTTGGTATCAACAATGGCTAGAGAAGATGGAACTTCATTCCAGGAGGTTGCTTGTTCAATTGGAGGCAAACACTTCCAGTTTGGTGAAAAGGAAATCAATGAAGCATTGGGGTTCAAGGTGGAGGGTCATGACCCAGAAGCTACTGATGCTCAAATAGTAGACTTCATGACCCTCATTCGGTATGCAGATGAGATAGATACCGGAAAGCTGAACAAGAAATTTGTAAGAAGGGAGTGGTCATTCCTATTTGATGCACTCCAGAAGGTGTTCCTTTGCAGAAAGACAGGATGGGACCATATCAGTCACATTGCTGTGAAGCTGGCCTATTCCCTAGCCTACAATCAGGAAATCAATGTTGGAGCAATAATCCTCAAGGAATTGGCTCAAAGGCTAGGGAGGACAGTCCGTGGAAGAGGTAATGACATCTTTTACCCTCGCTTTCTTCAAGTTATTTTAAATTATCTTGATGCTAATGTCCATGACTTGGAGGGTATAGATAAATCAAAGATGGCTTATTCCAAGTCCATGTCCAAAATTCTATTTGGTTCATTGGATACGCGGAATCAAGTGGATGTGGTCTTGAGTGTGACCAAGCATATGCAGGACACATTCGAGTCTTATCCACTTGATAAGCCCATATACCATGCTCTTTCCTGGACAGGGGAGGCTGAGACTGAAGGAGCATCACAGTCTAACCCAAGCCTCCCTATCCCATCCAGCAACCCCACTGTAAACACCACTGTAGAGGTTAGTCAGCCAAGTGCATCAATCTCTCAAAAGGTTGATGTCACTAAAAAGAAGAAGAAGAGAACCCTAGCTATTATCCATGAATCTGTAGAGTTAGCAAGTGAGATTCCTGAGTCACCTCTCACCAGACCAAAGAAGAAATCAAAATCTGTAGCCACCACTGCATCCTCTCAACAGGATTCAGATGTGGAAAAAGGGGTACACCTGCTACTGTCTATGGCCTCTCAACAGGTCATGGGCATTGAAAAGAGCAGCCTCCTCACTGCAAGTTGTAACGAGTCTGCACAGGGTCAAGACCTCACTCTTGACCCTAGGAGTGATAAGGGTAATCAAACACTAAGTGGAGAGCACATCAATGTTGAAACTCCTCCTATTTCTCAGGGGGAGTTGCCAAAATCTAATCTGAACCCCACTTCTCTCTCAGATTCTTCCACTAAAATTTCTTCTGAATAAGAGAGTCATTCTCATGACAATCTTGCCCTTGATCAATCACAATCCAGCCCTGTGATTGAGCCAACTTCAAGTGACATGGTGCTTGACACTGTGCTCACCACTCAGGACCCACATTCAGTTGGTCAGGGAATGCATGCTGAGGCATATCCTAATGACACCAACACAAACATGGAGGATTCACCAGTTTTCACTGGAGACTCTGTGCCAAATTCTCTCATCCTTAGGGATGTGGAAATGTCTTCACAGACAAATAGGGCTGATGTTGTAACACATCCCATTTCAATGGAGACAACATCAGACCCTACAGCCATTCCAAGGCTGGAGGAGACTCAAACTCACACATCTCATGAAGTGCCTAGCACTAGCTCTCACTTGGCTCAGGCCACAATGTCAGAATGGCTGAAGCCTGTGCACCATGACAGGCCTTCAGGATCATCATCTGTGCCTTCCCAAATGACAGAGGAAGCCATTCAAAATCTTAATGTGGCACAGATTGATGAGTTCTCAAAGATAGCTCAACATCTCCTCACCTCCAACCTTCCAAATGCTGATTATGAAGCTATCCTGCTATGCCATAAGGAGGACGTTGAAGCTCAACAGGAGAAGATTGTGAATGCAGCTGAACCAGAGGGAAATGTGGATGCCTGGTTGGATTCTAAGAGGACTGTAAATCTCAAGGATGCCCTAGCTTTTGTGAGAGAAGAATACCTCACTTCTCTGGGCTCCAATGCTAAGGATCTTTCTCCTGTTGCAATCTATGAGGCTGTAAATGATGTGTACAAGAACCAGTTGAAGGCTCTGCATTATCTTGGGAAAGGGCTTCAATCAGAGATTTCTTCAATTCAGGAGGAGACAGACAGATCCCTCACAAAGCTCAGAAACTCTTATCTCTCTGATTTTCCCAAGGTGGATGGTATCCTCAAAGAAGTCCAGAAAACCTCCACAAATGTGTCCATGATGGATGTGACTCTTGCCATGGTCACAGACAACATCAAGAAACTGGCTTCTACACTGGAAAATCAAGCAAAAACTACCATCACCACCAATGCTATGTTGAATGTCATGTGGAAAAATCAGTATGGTGATAAGCTGGTGGATGAAGTCCCTCTGTCAGACATCTCCAAATATGACTTTGCCAGGGTCAAAGATCAATCTCTAAACTCCTTCAAGTCTCACCAATTATTCTCCAAGGTGGATGGCTTAGAAAGAGAAGTGGCCTCTCTCAAGGATGAAAACAGAATGCTATCTACATCTCTAAGCCAACTCAATGACAAACTAGATGATCAAGGCACCAACACAACAAACATTTTGCTGGTGCAGCAACAAATGATGACTTCAATGATGAGATCCATGAACCTGCCTATTCCTGGGGAAGCTCAAGACATTTTGTCTGATCCCAAGCCTAAGGGGGAGAAAGGAAAGGAGGTCAATGTGAAAAAGAAAGGGGGAGCACCTGCCAAGCAGTCAAAACTTAAGGGCAAGCTCATTGAAGAGACAATAAAGCCAATCAATCTTCCCCCTGTAGAGGTCATCAATGCACAAGGTCAGAAAAGCACAGTCACCACAACATTCTATCCATCCACAATGCCTAAAGACATCTCAACCCCTCAACCTGCTATACCTACTCCAATTGCTAAACCTACCCAAGCTACACTTATCACTGAGGCCAAGCTACAGGAAGTTGCCAACTCTAACATCTATCATGATGAGGCATTCCTGGAGTTTCTGAAAGCCACCTACAAGAATGCTCAAGGAGATGCACAAGTGTACAGAAAGAAGCTCAGGGAAAGTATCAAGTACTTCACAGTTGCAGTAAAGAAAATCAGGGATGTTTATCTGAGAGAAATAATCATGGTGTGCAAGGACAACTGCTTGTGGCACTTAGCATTTCAAACTCTAGAGAAACTGAGGTTTACTGAAGTGTCAATAATTCTGGAGTTGATTGAAAAGAGTGGGGCTAACAATGAAAGTCTTTATAATGACTTGGAGATGGATCAAAATCAAAGACTGCCTGAGGTCATACCCAAGCCAAGGACAGTAATTTTTCAAAGTCTATCCAAAGTCAGAAGTATTGATCAACTAGTCATTCCCAAAGATCTGCAAATGAAGAATAATACAAAGATCAATCAGGTGCTGCAAATGCTGAGAGCAAAGAAAGGAGTCAAGACAGCAGAGGAATTAGAGATGATTAACATTCTACAATCTTTTCTGATTCATGGTGTTTTGCCAGAATCTGTCAAAGAAAAGAACAAGAAGAAGGATGGGGAGGATGATGATGAGGAGAAAACCCACAGGAGGAGATCTCATGACACAAAGGGGGCAAAGGAGACAGTGAAGAGAACTAGGAGTGGAACTCAGCAAGTCAAGGACATTGCTGGCAGTACTTTAACCAAAACACAAGACTCTGAGTCTAGGGTGAGTACTGTTAGTAATGATCCTCCAAAATCAGTATCTAAGACTTCTGAACCTGAGTTGCCACAGAAGAAGGGTGAAGCCACAAAAGAAAAATCAAGAAAACACCTCCACAAGGTCACAGCCAGTGGAGTGTTGCAGTGGATTAAGGGCAAAGGAATGAAGCTACTTCCAAATGATGTGGCAGTAAAGACAAAGTCACCTTGCTCCAGAAAGGTACCTCTTGTGAGGCATATGAAGATCAAGAGTGTACCCAAAAGAATAAGGATAACAAAGAAAACTGGAAAACTCACAAATGTTGTTGGCATCCATGTGTTTCCACTTGATAAAGACTATGATGAAGATGCCCTAGCATTTTTGAGAGCTCAAAGGATCTTTGAAGTCAAACTGAAGCTAGATCATCTAGAGATTAAGTACACTGATGGAAGAGAGAAGATAATGAAGCAAGGAGGCTGGCAACATTTCTATAAATATGAGCTTGAAAGGATAAATGCCTTGCTGAACTTTGAAGAAAAGGAAGAAAGGACATGGAAGATAGATATTGCCAGGTTCTTGAAAATGCATGCTGATCATGAAGAAGACCTGAGGAGAGAGAATGAAGAAAGGAGATGTAAGAAAGAGAAGGAGTTGGCCGAGATAGAAGAAAGAGCAAGGGAGCTAAGAGAGAAAGGGCTGTGCAGGGTAAAACAAAATCCTTATACTGTGGAGTACAAAAATCATTATGGAGGAAAAAGCAAGATAAGGATGGAGTTTATACACTCATATGTGGAGAGTGCCCTCAGAACAGCAGCTGAAGATCTAAAGGACTCTCCTCTCATTGAAGAAATGACTGCTAGAGATGATATTCTAATGGCCATCTCTGAGATAAAGAAGAATGAAGAAATGAGGAAGAAGAAGATCTATGATGACTTCTTAGAGAAACAATTGGAAACAGAAGCTATGTAGCTCAAGGAAGAATTCTGTAAGCTTAAATTTCCAAGTTGTTATCAAATTCTGTGCTTAACTGTATCTTCCTTATATCTGTTCTTTTTATGTTAGTTAGGCTTGTTATCAGACATGAAATTGTGCCTAAGGGTCTTACTCACAATTTGGGGGAGATTGTTAGGCTCAAGACATGTCTGAATACCACTATTAACAAGCCTACACTATGTGACTATGTCACATTGCATGACCTAGTGATTTCTATCACTGGGATATAGTATAGGTCTCTAATGTACTTGTCTTGTTCTCATGAACATTAGCTTGATCATGTATGCTCAAATTTATAATGAGCTTAGTAAAGTTTCTTGCATCTAGATTGTATATAGGCCATTGAATAATTATCCTGGTAGAAGTTCAGAAGTGTTCATGCAGCAGGATAGAGTTGAATAAGGCTATGAAGAAATAAGTTGCAGGAATTTGTCTAAGGCATTATATAGCAAAGTCAAAAGAAAGCTATGTCGTGAAGTCACCAATATCCATGTCGTGAAGTACTATATCGCATAGTCCACTTTGTACTATGTCGAGAAGTCCTCAAGACACATGTCGTGAAGTGTTGAAGTCAGCAAAGTCAAAAGAGCCTAGATCGTGAAGTCCTCAGAAGCCTTATGTCGCATAGTCATCAAATGACCTATGTCGCATAGTCATCAAATGACCTATGTCGCATAGTCATCAAATGACCTATGTCGCAAAGTCTTCAAAGGCTATATCGCGTAGTCCTCACAAGGGAGATCGCGAAGTCAGGGATAAAGTGGAGTTCACGATATCAACACTTAGCCGTTTATAACAAGACAAATCAAGGTACAGAACCAAGAATCAAAGGAGACAAATACTGGAGCATTTGTTCTGGCAAGGTGGTCCAAAGAACAGATGGCAAATCTACAGCTAAATTTGGAGAGAAAGATAAGAGACAAGCAGCTACAGAAACGGGAAAGACTCCGAAAAGCAGGTGGTCCTTCCTGACACAGTGAACTTCTTATGGCAGGACAAGTTGGACTTTCAGAAGGGGTAGCTGTGTAATATTGTGTGTGCCTAGTTTGTATAGGTGAATATATATATCGTGCACACACAACTGTAAGCGGTAAGAGAGATACACATAGTTATTTGCTAAGCTCTTTTCTTGTAAGCAAGCAAGTTCAAACTGTTCTTGTTTAGAAGCCAGAAATTCGATTGTGAATTTCTTGGAAAGCTGTAGTATTTAATTTGCTTATACAAAGTAGATTAAAGTGATTGTGTGTGTTATTTACATTCCGCATATTACATATCATAATCATATACAGCTTATACTTAGTTTCAAGAATCGAAAAATATATCAAACTATCCATTCACCCCCCCTCTGTCTAGTTTCTAGTAGTATTCATTTCTAACAGTAAACAGCAACTACGGTCGCTATCTGAGTCTGGAATTCCATTTAAAATGTAACTTGTGTTCTTGTTGAATCAAAATGTCCGTTTCTTTACTTCCAACACCACTCAATGTAATTAATTACATTACATTAGTCTCCCACTGGCCACTGTATTTGTAACACATTTGTTGGGGTTCTTGACTTCTAAGTCAATCGCAAGCTCGCCTTTGGGAAGTTGGTCAATCAGATAAACAGAAATGACCACTAATAATGATTATCAGGATAACTATTGTTTGCTTTAATTTGTAAAGAGTTCAAAAACAAATTGGTCTCATCCAAGACTCTTCTTGTCAGGAATCAATGACTGATTATCAGTTTGGTGTAATATTACACAACAAAGATAGTTTCAGTGGGCTGACAGGCATCAAATGGGCAATTCACAGTAGCTTACTTAGTGCAGGAAATTTTCTCTGAAGCTCATTTATGATGTCTAGCTAGTAGCCACTACATGGACGGAGTCTTGCCCAGAAATTTTTAGTTCTTATTCTAATTTATCTAGTCATGTTATAAAAATTCAGAATCTTTTAATTTGAGGACAGTTAAAATGCAAATTCAGAATCTTTGAGTTTGAGGAGTTCTAAAATGCATAATGTAGGTCCGCAGTAAACTCGAATTTGGTGTTTCAAGTCAGCAACTTCTTACAGATTCTATATTTTTTGTCAAACTACTGTAAAAAAATCCCGGTATACTTGTTTATGTCAACTTCTATATACTACAGAACACAAACCTAAACAGAACAGACCGAACGACAAACTAGACAAACTAAAACAGAAAATTCCGCAAATTAAAAAATATACCTGTTACACGTGTACGTAGCAATTGATTTTGGATTGGTCATTGTAATCATATCACATAGACTTGGTATGAGTTTGAAACTTTCATCATAACTACCATTAAGTTTTTCCAAAACTATGTTTCTAGCCTTCCATGCAACATGGTACGGAATTAAAGTGTTGTGACATATCCAAAACTCATCGGGAATCTCACTAGGCTTGGGTACAGTCTTACTATGTGATTTTTTCATCTTTTCCATCAAATGCTTAGCCACAAACTCATGATTTGCACTTGGATTCCTTCCATTAGGATCTCCAACACAAGTGTGATGCAAGTGATGTTTTCTGATACTCCAAGTTGGCTCACCGGGGATCTTCCTTGCAGATACAAACCACGGGCATATGACAGGTTGTCCAAAACCTTAACACACAGCCTTGATCCTAACATTGTCTCTTTTATGCAACTTTTATATTATCCTATTTGATACACAATATTTCTGAGAAATTTTTGAAAAGCAGCCTTATCGGGAAACTGTAAACCCACTTCAATTTTATCAGACACTACGTGTTCATCATATTCAGGTTCGGAAAACAACTCAGGATCCACTAAATCAGCCGCACATAATTCATTAAAATCATTGTCGGTCAATAATGGCCCAATATTAACATTCCTCTTTGGCCCTTTATCATCAACCATAACTTTATGATTTGTTGAAGTAGGAATATTACCTTCAACTTTTTTCTCATTATCCTCATCAGCACTTCTGTTTTTCATGCAAAAATGATAAAGAAACTCATCCTGGTCTCTATCATCTTCATCTTCACTATACATTAGTGGTTGGCTCCATGGTTGATCTTCAGGATGACAATCATCTTCTTCAAAATTCTCGAGATGTATAATTGGTTCTTTAATAACACTGAATGCTTCTTCAACATTATTAACTTTTTCAGAGACCAAATTCCAGAAATTCGGACCTAGGCCATCAATAGTACAAGCATCAATAGGAGGTCTCGGCTGTTCAACATGATTTTGAAAATCCAGTACCATCTTCGAAATACTTTCCCTTAGTCTGTTAGGTTTTTCAATCAATCGTGGACTTTTTCTAGGAGTGTATTTCCCCGTGGATGATTGACCGACTAACTTTTTAAGTGTTGCACACCTGATTTGTGGGTTACAAACCATTGATTTTGGATCCCTGTTACATATAAAAATGACATATATATTATCAAATCAATCAAAAATGTTATGTTTGATAGAAGGGAATAATGATTAAACAATCAAAAATATTACCTTTCGAGATTGGAAGACATAATCTCTTGCAATTTCTCCTTCTCCATAACAATTGTGATAGAATACTCGTTAGTCTGTATGTGTGAGGTAATGGGCAGGAGTGTTCACCCACGTAACATAAGTATTGACGGGTAATTCTTACGTGTCTAATTAAAACCTAGTTTCTATTCTAATATTTATCGGGGTACTGTAGTCAAATGATATAATAATTATGTATATATAAGTTATATATGAGTTAACTTTTAAACACAAGACATATTTTTAATTAATGAAAGAAAGAGGATATATTGATAAAGGCACCTATTAATATGGGACATACTATACAAACTCATCCATTTCTTTACACTTTTTTTTATGGATGTCCCTCCCAATTCTTTACATTCCAAAACTTTCCAAAAATAGTAAAATTTTATAATCTAAAATTTAACTCCACCCACTACTTTCCTCCACTATACTCATTTTATATATTAAATTTTGATTGATCCCACCACTTTACTCACTTTTCTTACATTTCTCCACTAATTTATACGTTTTCTTAAACTTCGTGCCCAAACCCAATGTAAAGAATTGAGAAGCACGGAGGGAGTACCTTGTAACTACAATGTAAACACATGACTTTTTTATTTAATGATTAAAATTGAAGTATAGGTAAATTTTGAGTAGCTAATACTGAATTTTGTTTAATTATTACCGTAAAACTTAGCAATTTTTTCTTCTCATTCTTTAAATTTAATATAAATTTTATTAAATATTTGACTAAATGTATATTGTATGTATTATTAATAATATATTTAAAAAATATAATTAAATTGATTTCGATTAAAAATTCTCTTAATCATTCCAATTAATTTCTAAGTATTTAATTAATCATTATTTTATGTCTTCACCAAATAAGTCTAATTTCTGCTTTTTATAACATTTATATATGATGATAATTTGACTATGATAGTTATATATATGGGTAATGATGGTTTGATGTCATTACAGGTAACTATATATATTCTAACATATTGAGAGTTTTAAATATCTTAATTTAAATTCATTTCGGAGACTAATTTTAATGTAGAATTTTATATTATATATTATAGGTTATTTGAATAGGTGTTCAACTAGTCGTTCATGTTGTGATTCTTTGTTATAGATAAATTACTTTGTTAAATTATAATTTAAATAAAATTTTTTATAAGTTGGGATTTATATTAGTTGTATCTTTTTATTATTTATCTACAAATATAATACTAGTTGTATGAAAAACTGAGTTTCAGTTGATTAGAATATGCAATCTCGATATCATTTGATTTATGGAGCTGAAATTATGTACAAACTTGTTAACATAGGAATTTGGTAAAGACAAATTTGGGGAGACTTGCTGGAATTGTGTGGTGGTTGATGATGGCAAACGACATATGACGTGAAGGTTAGAGTTTATGATTTGAGGGAAGCTAAGATTGTATGTGAGATTTTGTTCGCACTCAACATCGAATACCGAATTCTATATTTTTCGCAAGCTTGCACCGTACCATACAATGTGCCTATGTACCCTATTTATAAGGATCAAGCCAAACGTAGTTCTTGTGGGACAAATAACCAATATGGGCTAGGTTTCCTTGTTTAGGAAGACCCATAAAATTGGGGTCACCGTCTTTAGTGAATCATTATGGGACGATTAACCCAACTATTTTCTCGGAGAGTGACTGTAAAGTTATTGCCCGAGATTATCGGAGTCAACACTTTCCTGGATCCACAAAGAAATATAGTTAGTCAGAGGACTAACCTTTTGATCACTAAGGGGTGACGCCCTTCGATCCCCCTAGTGGGGGATGCCCACTAGCCTGGATGAGGTCGAATCCTCCTTCATAGCTGCGATAATTAATGTAAAAAAGATGATTTGGGCATGACCCTTAAACTTCCATGATTCTCCAAATAGTTGTAAGAGGAGGCTTCCCCTTTCCAAAGATACAGGCGAGGCACTTCAAATGAGGTGAGCCAATTATATGTGAAATCACTTCTTATTAGTCATGCTCCAGAATGATTATTACTAATAAAAATAGGCGAGGCACAAAGATGAGGCCTCCCCCATCTGTAGGCTAGCCCTTTTAAGTAGGGCTCGTATATTTCCTGCTTGGGTCTTCACCTTCATGGTATGTAATTAAGGCATATAATCCTCTACTGGGCTAGGCCTATGAACAGGCGAGACGTTGTAGTTGGGGAGGCTCCCTCTCTTTTTCCAGAAATATAGGCGAGACTCCTCAAGGAGGCGAGACAGTTTTGCTTATGAAAAAACACCATCCATCGATTGTGTTCCAGAATGATCGTTGCAAATAACAAAATAGGCGAGGCACCGAAACGAGGCCTCCCCCAATCTGTAGGCTAGCCTATTTAAGCGAGACTCTGAAATGTGGCTCCCCTTGTTTATACACTAGGTCCATAGATTCCCCTATAAAAGCCCCTTGCTTCTTCATTATAGGAGACACCACATAGAGAGGTGGTCTATTAAGCAATTAGGGCTAGGTCCATCAATGGAAAGGGCGAGGCAGTACAACGGCCGATTCAATTTCTACAAATAAGACTACGTCTTTAGTAGCCAGTTCGTGGGCGACGCCTCTAGCAAATATGGGCTATGTTATTCCCAATTATACACTTATATAATTGTAGAAAGGGGGGTTGAATACAATTCTTGATTTTTCACAACTTATCAGGAATTTAAAATTTAAGGACAAAAATTAAATTGCAGGATAAATACAAAGAAACATGACTTTAAAAATTTCAGGTGGATTGTTTAAGTTCCACCTGAGATATATATTGAAGAAATAATTTGTGATACTTGTAAACAAATACACAACTACTTTCACAGTTCTTTGCTTCTAAAAATACTAGTGAGAAAACCTAAGCAAAAACAATGTAAACTGTTTTCTTAATTCACAAAGAACTGCTACACTTGGTTATATACATCCCAAGTTTACAAGTCATACTAGAGACAAAAGTATTTCTATTTTCTAGGTCCAAGATGCTTGTTTCTTCATTCCAAATACATGTGACTGAAATGTTGTACTCTTGATAAATTGACTTGTTTGTACATCTCCTTTGTTTGCATGGAAATGGAATGTTTCTTCTTCTTCTTTGAGGTTCACCAATATCTGGCTTTCATATTTTTTTGTTTACTCTGTCAACCCATGTGCTTGTACCAGTGTCAAGTCACCATCAACCCATAAACTTTGAGGTTCATCCGTTGGTAGTGTTCTTGACTATCCGTGGATGACTATCTGTGGATGGGAAATGAGTTGACCATCCGTTGTCAGTATTGAGTCTTCATCTGTTGTCATTCACTTTCACTTAAGCAAAATTACATAGCACAACCTATTTACAATTAGCTACCCTATTCTGCTTATCTTTTGAAAGGCAACATGGCTTAGTACTTAATACTATCAATCTCTAATATAGAGTAAAACTGAATATGTTACATAAAAACTTATTCGTGGATAAACTTCCTAATAACGGATACTACTTAGAGTATGTCATCCGTTGCTAGTTACAAAATGACTTGTAAAGAAATGTGTTAAGTGTTAGGTTATCATCAAGAACAACATATTCCCTAACAGACTAGGCTCATTAGACATATCCTCCTTCCTTGTTTATGACTTGTTGATCGGGTCATACTCGTCCGATCCAATAAAGGACGACGCCTCCTCCGTTTTTTTGGGCATAACAAAACTCTATTATCTTTTGGTAACTTCATATATATCTTCCTCGAGCTAAAAATTTGGTCAAGTTATTTTATATATTAGTTGATATTCTTATTTTTTGCATTTATCGAGTTGGAATTTATGATCAAATTGTATTTATATTTCTACTTTACATTAGCAACTATCCAACTATTTTTTATTTTTTACACTTTTTTTAAATATTTTCCAATCAGATTAAGGTTTATTGTCTAAATATGTGGGTAGCTTGCGTACTCTTCGGTGGAATGGTAAATTTTATTAAATTAAAAAAACTCCTTTTCATTATATCAATACAGTTTATAAATGAATAAATAATTATTTTTGACAAAAAGAATTAATGAATTATAATTAATCCATTAAAATTTGTCAAAAAACTCACTTAAGACTATATCAGTAACAAATATATATCTAATATATTCTAAAATATTATTATTCTTCCAAATATACATTAATCATAAAAATAATTTGAATTTGGGATATATGAAAAAAATATAAAAATAAATATTTAATAAGAAACCCAAATTTTCCGTAGGATAGATGCTATTAAAATTTAAAATCTCTAATTAATAATTCAATTTTTCCTTTGAAAATATTTGTGTAAGTCAATGGTCAATACCCTAACTGTGCCACGTACAGTCTTGGTACTAGAGAGGGTTTTACTTTTTATAATCACCCGTGTGAAATAAAGCCAGACAGTGAGACAGCTGATGATTGTCAAAGTGAACTGAACTCAACTCAACTGAACTCAAATTGAACAACAATTGGTGTCTGTGTTTGTGGTTCTTGATGGATAGCAATTTAAGGGTTCGTTTGATTTTTGAAGATGAACACATTCTAAGCAAGTCTCAAAGATCACAAGGGTTGCAACAAAGCTGGTTTCTTCTTAAACCCAATCACCATCCTGACTTTTCTCAGCTTTCTGACCATCTCCTTCACCTTTTCGGTCTTAATCAATCTTGCCCAAATGGCCTTGTTCTCTCTGTAAATCTCTCTCTCTCTCTCTCTCTCTCTCTCTCTCTCTCTCTCTCTCTCTCTCTCTCTCTCTCTCTCTCTCTCTCTCTCTCTCTCTCTCTCTCTCTCTCTCTCTCTCTCTCTCTCTCTCTCTCTCTCTCTCTCTCTCCCTCCCTCTATTGTACATATGTGTGTTGTATTGCATGTATGAATGGTTTGTTCTGTAAATGTATTTATTTATGACTTGATCTTTTTAATTTCTTGAATTGGGGACTTGGGGTTGGGTTGAGTTTTGATTCTAGTGTTATCTTGGTACAAATAATTGTTAAAGTTTAGGGCTTTTTTAAAAAAAGGTGCTTGGCATTGAATTAAAATTTGGTTTTTAATTTGTACTTATTTGTACATTAATGGCTCATTGTAGGAGTCATCCTTGTTTTTTTTTTTGAAGAAATGTGTATGATTGCTGTGTGTTTGTTTAGTGAATTGGATTTGAGGTGTTTTGGTTAATGATATTAGAATGAGTGTGTTGTTGTTTTTCTTGCAGATGGATGGCTTTGTGTTGCCACCATTTGAATCCACTTGTTTTTTAAAAGATAAAGAGATTATCAGGTTAGTTTTAATTTGGTTTACTTGGTATTATTTATTATTTTGAGTCATTTGTTGGTGGTGATTATGATTAATATTTATCAGTGTGAAGAAGAAAGGAAGCAAGTCATCTAAAGTTGTCAAAGTAACTGACAAGAATGGCTCAGCCGAGGAACAAGGAACTGTAAAAGGTGTGCAACTTTTAGCAAATGAAGAATTTAATAAGGAATCAGGGGGCTACCAAAGTGAATACGAAGAGGAAGAGGAAGAGGAAGAGGAAGAGGAAGCAATAGAAAATACATCAGGTGGAAATGCACTTTCAAAGAAAAGAAAAGCATCTGAAAGACTCGTGGGCTCAAAGTATGTGCAACAATCTGTTTCTGACAAACCTGTATTATTGTGATTCATATATTAGTACACGTCAGTTGTGAGTGTACCTAACCTTCTACTCTTCTAGGGTTTATCTTTGAATTGTTTGAGTCCTTCAATTACAGGAAAAAGAAACATAAATCAGCAGTTTCTGTTGGTGCGAAAAAGGATGATCGCACAAACAAGAGCAAGGGCAGACATGGTGATGGAGTTCTTGTGGGTAAGAGTCATCAGAGGAAGGAAAGTTCAAGTAATGCAAAGACCAAACCAGATACAGAGAATGTTTCAGAAAGTACCGAAAGTAGTAGTTCTGATGAATCTTCTAAAAGTGTTCAGAGGTAGAACATATAACAGTGTAGCACACATTTGATGAGACATTTTGAAAATAAATAAATAAATAAAAATAAAATATCTGCTGATGCATTTTATGTCCATTAAAGCATATATGATCTTGAGGTGAAACGGGTTGACAAATTGACCTGTCCTCTAACTTCAAGTTGACATAGCCGAGCATGTTTGTATGTACATATATCTAATATAGCTTTAATCCTGTAAAATCACCACGATTCGATCATGCATCTTCATCTTAAAATCTTGCACATTTACCACTATACGATCATGACTTATTTTCATAAAACTGAATATAATATAACTTAAAGAGGGGTCCAGTGCTCTAATGCAACCTCTGTTCCCACATGCATCTGCCACTGATACTAAAACGACCCTTGTAAAGGCTTCCTCACATATCTGACCGGATGCTACACATCACCTAGGAAGTATATTGTTGGTGTATATAACTATTATAAAGCTGGACTTTATATCTGGATCATGCATTAGATATCTTTTCTTTCGAAGCAATTGGCGTCATCATTCTTTTTTCTTTTCTCACCCAATCTCTCATTCAGTATTTTTTTATATTAGAAAACTGATGGTTGTTATACATTTTTGTCAATTTGTGTGTAGTGATCAGAGGAAAGAGAATGACAAAGAGAACGAGGAAACTTCCAATTCTCCAACTAAAAAGGTTTGTATATGGATTGACCTTCTCATTGAAGGAGATTGGCAATAATTTTCTATTATTTTAAATACCAAAAAGTGCTTAATGTTGGCTTTAGTATTCAAAGCTTTTAATGCTGTTGATGGATCTAAACAAATGATTGTTATCTAAAATATGACATTGCTTACACCTCTTATATCGTAATTTGATTTTGTCGAACTATGTTACCCCGACTCGTAATTACATTTCGAGTACTCATGTTGGGTAATTGACACTTGGACATGGGTATGGACAGTCAACACTTTATTATAGCCAAAAAATGCATAATTAAAATTGTTCCCGTGTCTGACACTTGACATGTACCCATATTTGGACAACCAGCTGAGTCGGGTAGCACTGGTCTCAAATAATAATATATAGAACTGGTGATATCCTCATTCTTTGACCTTCCTTTTCCAGAATCAAATTCGACCGTAGAAACTTTTACAAATCAAAGACTATTAAAAATCAGCCTAATCTTTTAATTAACAGCTCCCAAGTAGAAGTGCCCGCCGTAAAAAGGCTAAGAGGCAATGGTTGCGGGCAATGGCTAAAATTGGAAAGAAGGAGGAGGTTTGCGATACTAAAAGACCAGTGAGTTACTTTTTATGGGCATTTCCTGCTTGACCAATTTTTAATCATCTTTTATTAAATATCTGTGCATTATCATTGCAGCTGAAACAGAAGGAAAGACGACCTAGAGCTGAAAAGAAAGAGGTTATTTGCCAATCAAAAGGACTCGTGAGTAGCAAAAACTCATTAACCCATTTTTCAAACTATTTAAGAAACTCTATTGAAAATTTTGAAATGTCATTATTGCAGCTACATTGGAAGCAGTCGCATGAAGGATATCATAAATATAAGAAAGAAGATAGTGCTCCAGCCTTAACAAGGCCAGGGCATATCCGCTTTGAGCCTCTGGATGAAGGTCTGCCTGTAATACATTCATATCCCGTATTGTTACCAGCTGTATTTTGTCTTGAGATCTTGTGCCTTTTTTGCTTGTTATTTCTTCTAGGCTAGTTAGAGTTGCTTTATTCCTTGTGATTTTAACCTAAATCCAGCAAAGCGGTGGATTTCCTCTTCTTTGCTTCAAGAAAAAACACATAAAAAAAAACGGCGGTTAGCTGCTTAAAGCACAATTAGAAACACTTTTTTCAGCGCTTTGGGCTTTGCGCTTTTTGCGCATTTGGGAAGTAAAGTTATATCCGAAGTTTTTATTAAAAGAGCTCTCATAAACTATATTATACTATTAAATTTTTACATTGATAGATACACAAATATTTTGTTGCTTTAAGTTTACAATTATGACTTGCAAGAAAATATATAAAATATAGGGATATAAAAATATAATAGTATCAACTGCAAAAGTCAATAGAACAATGGTATCATTGAGAAAATCCATAAACATATTTTCTGAAGTTTTGGACTATTTTTGTTCAAATATTTTGATGGATGATGTTTCTCTATGTAATAGGTTGTTAGAAGTGCGAAAGATTTGAGATTTAAATGGGAAATTAGGCCAATTAGTTATATTTTCACATTTGACTAACGTTTGTAAAACAGAATGGTATCATATATGTGAAACCTAAAATATAAGGGCATCACTCGTAAGTCAAAAAGAAGGAATAGTACCATTTGGAAAAGTCAAAAGCAAAAGGGTACCAACCATTGAGAATATCCCTAAAATATATTATGTATGTCATAAACAATGTAGTCTCTCTCTCTCTAAATTAGCATGTGTTTTTTATAATGTTGTCTCTAGTTGATTACAGACTACTAACTACTTGAACTAGGTTCTCTTAGACAATGTTATTTGCTTTTAAATTGCGTGATCTCTTTTATTTTGTCATGTTAATATACAATTAATTTATTATATTGTCTTCTTTGCTAAAGTGCTTATTTCGCTTTGCGCGTAAGCTCCGTCAGATGCAGCCCTATTGCGCTTCACTGCATTTCTAGCTTTTAAAAACTATGGGTAATATACGGATAATTAGTCAATCTTTTAACCAACTCATATTTAATAATTGGAGTTCTTTTAGGTGAAATCCCATAATTATAGTTTGACATAGGCAATTAGCGATTATTATCTATGACTTCTCTCAACACTTCAATCCCCCACCTCCTGATTGCGTGAGTGGTTTTAGTGCTCGATAGATTTACATCTTCTCAATACTCCCATTTTGTTTGTAGAAGTGTGGTTGTGTTGGAATATAACTATATAAGTTTGATGTTTAAAATATAAATACATTTATTTATTTATTATTTTCATTTTCTTTTTTTGAAATATATCATAAGGAGTTCGAGCTGAGTCAAGTTATATTAATAGACGAATTCAAGTAAGTCAAATAGGAGCTCTAAAATTTTTATGAGATTTTAATCCGAACCAAGTGTGAGCAAAATAAGTCTATAACTAAGGATCCAATCTGAGCAGGACTACATGGGAGTTCGAAAGTATTCGGCTCATTTACAGCCCTAAGGGTGTTCAATGAACGGCTACCTTTTCTTTTCTTTTTTATAAATATGGTGAAGTTATAAAATTTACTGATGCATATATTTATATGTGAACTGATTGTTAATATATGGTTCTTGCCGATGCAGATGAAGCTGTTCGAGAAAGTCAAGTATCCGTGGTATAGTTCTCGTGACTATTTTTATCTGTTTTTCTTTTCCTCTTTGGTGTATAGATTTTGCATTTCAAAATAGACTTCTTCATTGCCACATATTTTACTAAAAGTTCACACCATACTTGTTATCATACGTATTCGACTATTTCAGCTATATAATCCCCATGTGAGAGCGGTGATCATTATAATGTAGTTGTATCGTCACAAGTTTAATTTGTAGAGGTAGAAAAGAGAAAAGGAGGTTACTACATTCAGTTGATGCTGAATAGGCAAAAATGTATAAGTGATCCAGCTTTTCCCCAAATTAAACCAAAGAGAACTGCGGAGAGAAAAATGTATGAGAGATAGGAGCAAAAAGTAGGGTGGGGATACGTTTCCAGATTGAATAATTTTGAAGAACTTGGGACCTTTTTTGATGTAGCGGCTAAATACAATAGTGGAATATGAAAGGGGCTGTCTCTCATTGTTTGCATGTGCAGTAATTTGAGCTTGCTGAGAATGGTATGGTCAGGAGATTTTAATGGGTAGAAAGTAAATGGAAGCAGCAATATTTCCATCACTTGATAAAAAATACTGCATTATTTAAGCAAATTGTTCTAGAGAATAATTTTTGATCAACTTTGCTTTAACCATTGGGGGTTGGTTTCCACCTACTTGGTTATCTAGATAAACAACAGTTTAGAATCTGTCTTCTTACTTCCATCTCTTTATAGTAGTGCTATCTTTTCCATCATGGCTTTGTGTCACATTTCCATTAATAAATTATCCTGTGGTTGTGCTCCAGGAAACTATTGAATGGAATGGAATCACTAGCAAGAAGCAAGGGCAGAAATGGGGTACTGAGAAGATTTCATCTAATCAAAGAAATGATTATGTTAACATCAATGAAAACCATTCTGAAACACACAATATTGGAAAAGACATTGCTACTAGCTCTCCTGTTGAATTTAATGAACTTCCTCCACTTCCTGGCAACATGCCAAAGGTCTCTATCCTCTCTTTATTTTGTAGATATTTGTATATAGTGTACTACCAAATAAAGCTCATAAGAGCATCAACATTTGCTTGCTGACTGTAACTTTGTTGACTAACGAAATTTGCAGGAAGGTTACGTGATTGCATATCGTCTGCTCGAATTATCAGCATCCTGGACTCCTGAGCCTTCCGAATTCCGAGTATGTATGTTCTTATCAGTAATTTAATGACTATATTGCTCGTTATTGAGACTGAATGTTTACATTTTTAATTAATACCGACTTAGGTTGGAAGAGTATTGTGGTACAAACCCGAATCCAGAACAATCATGCTAGTGCCTGTTCCAGAATATCCAGTTGTTCTTGAGAAGTTAGATGGGGAAGAGTCTGCACCACAGCAAGATATCTCCCTGTACAAGGAGGATGGATCTTTGGAGGTCTTAACTGTTGAACATGAACTTTTTCCTAATTACAACCCTCTGATTTTACTAATTAATGTTTCATTTAGTCTGGATTGTAGTATATTACTAATTGCTGACTGGTTCCAGCAGAAACCAATTGATAGTTTCTGTGGAAAATACTCACATTAATATGCCATGTGCAGATTGATTTTCGATCACTTATTGACGTTCGTCTTGTCAAGCTTAATGACACAAATTCTGGAAAAGATGCAACTGTCAAAGTTGGTGAAGGTCCTGTTGGCAATGAGAATGCCACATCGATTTTGTCTGATGATAAACAAAAACAGACACCTGACAAAGGTATAGCCTGCTGTTTATTCAGTTGTTTGAGGACTTGATATTGGTTCACAAGCAGCAACCATGAAATGTATATATAATAAGTGGATCATCTGTTTGCAGGTAATGGGGAGGTAAATCTGTGGGATCACTTTACTAAGGACCTGAATACTAAGCAGGTAGAGTTGTCTGAGGACAACAGTTGGAGTACTTGGAAGGAGGGAGCGTCTAAAAAGAGTGCCCCGTCGTATAGAGCATGGAGAGGCAGCGCACTTGGTCCAACAATGGCTCGTCTTAGATCAAAACAAGGCAAATGAAAATATAATATGATGCGTACCAAATGGGTCCATGGTCGCCTCTTCCCTTCCTTGCTAGAACCCATCTACTTTAAAATTTTGAGAACTTTTTCCTTTAAACATCTGGAAGAATTCAGGACGCAGTTACTGTACAACTGTTTCTTAATTGTGTCATCAATCCTTATCATCTCCTTTTGTTTTAAGCTGTCTTACTTATCTAATGAATATCTTTATGCATGGTCTCTATATTTGGTTAGTGTAATACACATAATGACTACTGTTGCTGGCACCATGTCCTCTCTTATATTGCTTTCTTCATTACAAAGCACTCTTGGAGCCTGGAGGGATTCTAATTAGCTGCATAAAGTTGATTGTGATTTTTGGAACCAAGTGGTAGAATCTCATGGTTATGCTGAACAAATGGAACTGTACAGGTCTACATGGTGCGGTTTTTCCGTTTTACTAAATCAATAAATGTGGTCCGGTTCCATTTATCGTAGACTTGGAGTTAACTTGTACTCAACTGTTTAATACGTTTTTCTGTTTATATGCTTTTACCAAAGCATAACCCCCCCCCCCCCCCCCCCCACCCCCCGCCACCCCCCAAGAAAAAGAAGCCGCAGCTGCCCAGAAGATGGGCATAACTCTTTTTAAAGAATTCTCAAATGTAAAGATGTGCAATTGAAAGTCTTGTCAAGACATCTTCTCCATCTATACAAGGGCATTTTGGCTAATTGCTCAACTATCATGACTTGCAATGGAGATATATATCTGCTGTAAAGTGGACAAAAATGTATACAGTTTACGTGGTTCTTAAATCAGAAGAGAAGCTACTCATTTGTATCTTATTGCTGCTATACAGCAACTTGTTGCCTGTACATAATTTTTCCTGAACTTCAACATCAGATTCTTAAACACTCTAGCAGAACATAACAACTTTGCACTGCTTGGGATGCATTTGCGCTTGGGAGAATAAATTACAGCAAGTTCTTCAACATAACGTAGCAGAACAGAATTTAGCCATTCAAGCTTCGATTGATTTTATGCCTTTCATAGAGTCAGTTTATAGATAGTTCTTTTGCCTTGTGAAACGAGAAACAGTTGAGATGCTTAAGGAGTCGTTCGGGCTCCTCACCTTCTTTGACTATCTGTACATTACATGACACAACATCAAGTTTAGTTCACCACAACAGACAAATATTAAGGGATTTTGAAAGAAGATAGAAGGATAATCCTTATATTCTAAAATACATAAACCAGAAAAAATGTAATGAAATATGAATAAGACCTTAACCCCATCTTTTTTAATAAACCATTTGAGGGTTTAATATCCTTTTAAAGTGTGACACGTTGCAATTCTGCAATAAAATTCAGTTTCCACACGGCACAAATATCCTCCAAATTTATTAACATTCATTTTTAAGTGGGAACAATTTACTGAAACCATCTTTTAGGGTAGGATGATGTCTGATTATATTATCTAGATTCATACCAAGCTAAACAATTGATAGTCTAGAACATAACTTGAAGGTTCAACAAACTACCTGAACTATGGAGTGTGCTGACAACTTCTTATTAGCAATGAAGTTGTAACCAACAGCCTCCCACTGGATGTGTCCGTCCTCATACATGTCATCACAAACCATACTTTGAACTTTCTCGTCAGATGAAA